>CAXAJV010000021.1:3750000-5000000 GCA_963969225.1 Xylocopa violacea | reverse complement strand
CAAAAGTGCACAATAAAGGTAGAAAATGGCATGAAAGTCAATGCAGTCGAATTCGAGGAACTCGAGCAATCTAAACAAAGCTTCATGCGTCCAAAACATACATAAAATTCGCTGTTCTTGAATTTCATTAAACTGACCCCTCCTCGTCAAAGTTTTACTACTTTGCATTAAATATCTTTTCAAATTTTAAGTGTTGAACTCGTTTCATCGGTGTCTCTTAATTTGGTGTATATGTCGAACTCGACGAACTTCAAGTAACTCGACAAAAGTGCACGATATAGGTAGAAAGTCGATGCAGTCGAATTCGAGGAACTCGAACCTAAACGAAGCTTCACGCGCTCGTGATACACTTTAGTGCAATAAGGGTGTACTCTCCCGTGAATAATTCCACGGGAACGACGATGACGATTCGATGAATGCAAAATTTAGGACAGCGCGTGGCCGACGGGGTCGAAAATTTAATAACGCCAAGGGCTGCCGTGCGCCGCGCAGTATATTACGGAGGTTACGTTACCGGAAGACCTTTCATCTTTAAATGGCTACGCCCCGATGTCTTCGCGCATATACGAACTTCTTACGCGCGGTATGTGAAGTACGGCCGGTATTTATGTTGCGGCGATAAATTCAACCGACGTCTCTCGAAACGGGGTTAGAAATACGCGAGACCGCTTTCCCGTGCATACCTTTCTGTTCTTTCCTTCCCTCATCTTTTTTTTTTCTCTCTTTCCTCGTCCAGCGATGAAAAATACGCGCGACGATTTTCTTCGCGTTCGTCCAACCTCAGCGCGTTCTCTCGTCCGCGATCGAATTCGAAAATCGTACTGTTGTATATTTCGCGCGAAACGAACCACGCGGCGGACTGTTTTCCGGGTAGCGATTAAGGATCGCGACAGAACTCGGTTTTTAGTATTTTAAGGTCCCCCCGGGACCTTTATGTGACAAACGCGCTCCATTTCCAGGCTTTCTGGGGCAGGAGGATGGTTCCGCTCGTTCCTATTTTTAATGCAACGCAACATACGTTTTTATTACTCCGAACGCTTCTCGTATTATCTAGCTGAAATATTTGCTACCTATTTCACGGGGCTAAGTGAATACAACGGGAAGTATCCTGTAATTAAACGCTGCTCACTTTCATTTAATTCCTCTCTCTCTCTCTCTGTTGTTCAACAATCCGCGCATGTAATTCTTTTTTATCGCTAATTTCTTCGTCGATGCAACTAATCTCGTTCTTCAACAGCTCGCAATCAATTTCATCTTCACTCGAGCTAATTTCACATCCCAAACTAATTTTTGTAGGCCTTCGAAACTTAAAATCGGTCGATGTAAGACTCCAGTCGCTGAGCGCAAGGTGTTAACTCCGCACCAGCAACGCTGAACCAACTCTCCCTTCTCTACAACTCGCTCGTTCCACTTCACCTTCCCTCCAGTCACATCGATAATAATTTCTTACGTTCCACGAGGTACGCCAACGCTGCGTAGACCCCAGCGAGCCGTTTTTGGGACAAGCACGAGGTGCAGGCGCGTTCATCCCGGCTCGTCTCGTTAATTCAGATCGCGGCTTCTTGGACGAAATTGTGCCTTAATTTGAAAGCCCCGTAAACGCGGCCGCGCGCGAGCTTGCTAAGGCGTGGTGTTCGGTCAGTCGGTTTCCCCGCTCTTCCATGGGGAAGGTTAGGCCCTCCCTCTCTCTCCAACCCCCGTATCCCGTCCCTTTGCGCGCCCGCTACGGGTCTCCCGTTCTTTCCACCGAGGCAACCGACTCCTTTGGCCTTTCCTGTAAAGGGTGACCGCAGGATCTCGGGCTCTCCGCTATCGACGTTGCTCTCCGGCTCCCAGCGAAGGGCGAAGAGGATGGCGGAGGGGCTGGCGTTCCGCAGCCAGGGCGTTGGGTTACGGACCGAGCCCTGACTAACACCAAAGATGTCAGCACGGCATAATATTATCCTAAATGCCCCGCAGTTCGGAATTTACTCCGAGATACATAAGCTCGCGGTTTGCTAATACCTGCGCCACTTCGACCCGGGAAATTGCTCATCCGAATTACGCCTCGATACTCCGCCGACATGATTACAATCGGTTTCGAATGGACAAGACGGGGCGGCGTATCGCGGCTGGAAAGGGGAGGTTCCCTGGATCCCGTCGAACTTCTCGAGGAATTAAAATTCCGAGTGATTTGCATCATTAGGGTGTATGTAGGATCGATTTTGTTGGTCACTGTCATCGAAGTTGTGTGCTGAACTTTGTTGGTCGTTATTATTATTTGATAGTTAGATAAAAAATAGAAATTGAGGGTGTTGTTGGAGATGAAAATAGTAATTTTGGTTATAGTGAAGAAGGAATTAGGTCATTGAAACGAAGACGAGTTATTGAAATGAGATGCGATAGTGATGAGGCTGATGGTGAAAATGAGAGTGATAGTGAATTCGAGTGGGAAGTAAAAATGAGTTAGCTAAGGACGATTTATCAGTGTGAAAATTGTGAAGTGGCTTTGTGCATTCAACATTTCAAATACTATCAAGCTCTTTTACTTGTAGTCATTTTTGTACTCAATAATAGTAAAAAAAAGTTTGGTGATGAAGGTCTTCTTTTCATGTTTCCTTATGATGCAAATGGGTTGACTCTCGGTTCAGCTTCGCGTCTGAAATGTTATTCGACGGTTCGATTGGAGTTCAACGCGATCTTTCGATAAATTTGTTAGATCAAGGCATTCGATAGAAAATGGAGGATCGACGTATCGGTTTTTATCTCACGTAGGTGTATTGATATTTATGAGTGGAGTAAATGGGTCGGGAGATACTTCATTTATTATGCTTTGACAGTCGCGACAGAAATATTTTAAGCAAAGAGTTTGCCTCCACCAACAGGATCGTAGATTCGCTACTTTATCGCAACTTTCTGCGTAATATGTGGCTCTTGACTTCTATCCAAATTTCGATTCTACGGTGTTCTCGAATTCTTGAATTCTTTTAGTAAACCTTTCGCGTGCTCCAAATATTTTATTGCAAATACAATGCAATTCGCAGGAATAAGCGAAGTTTGTATTCTTGCTCGAATGAAAATTCCTTGAATCATACATGGATCACTTTGTGCTATCTCTGTTTTTACTTCTTCCTCCTCTTTTATTGGTTGCTTTGACAATATTTGGGATAATGGATTCTAATTGTTATTTATTACTCTTATCATTCTCTAACTTCTCTCAACGCACATCGATCTTTGCCTATTCGCTCTTTCTTTTGATTCCTCGACCAAAGGACTTCGTCTATCTTTTCTTACAACGTTTATTAAAATTAAAACAAAACAGGAAACTCTGAATCTAAATTCAGATCATTTAGAAATAATCTAAACCTTAGTATAAACCCCGAAAACAATTAACACTCCACAAATATAATCATTGTTTCTTATAAAACTAGCTTGTATGTATCCACGTATTCATCTATTCCATTATGGCTTCCATTAAAGCCTTACGATTTATTACAATTAACATTAATCCTTTGCGATCTACAGAAAAAGTAACAGCATCATTCTTTACATAATATTCGCAATTTGCTAACAGAATAAACGAAATTATTACGATTTGTTTTCGTCCTTATTTTATAAAAATTCTTTGTATTATCTCCACGAAGGAGTCCTCGACTTTGAAGACAAATTTTAAATCGCTCCGCTCCAGAACCCTCCGGTACAAAGGGTTGCATAAAAACACGATATTGACATCACAAAGAGAGAGCAAAATTTCCAACCAAACTCCCGCTACAGTCTCCAAAAAAAAAGAAAAAAAAAGATAGATACCCGCTCGTGCCTACAAGTGCCGCGACCTGTCCACCTGGCCAATCAAAGCGAGCCCGGCATCGAACTGGGCGATCCGATTCCGATTTATTCGAGCTGCTCGAGAAAAACGGATAAACCGTCCGTGGGGCAAACAAACTTCGCCGCGATTATTTCATATCAAGCGTAAAGTACGTGCCGATTGAATTGAACGCGATCGGTCGAAGGAAACGCGAGGGGGGTGGCGGAGGCGGTTTAGATGCTGGTGGATAAAAGCGGGGGATTATTGGGAGGCGAGAGGCGGCGGGTTTGTTTCGAAGTAACGTGTCGTGCGCGAAAGGTCTGTAGGGCGTATTATCTCGGCCGCGGTTCAATAGGCTGGACCGAAACAAAGGGGTGGGCCCACCTAGCAAAATAACGCCGACGTTCCACGGACCGGGAGGCTAACCGAGAAAAGGGATCCTCGACGGCGGCGTACGTGTGTCGAGCATCGCCGTCGGGTGTCCGTGCAGGTCTCCGCGCGGTCGTGTGAGTGGGAAACGAGGAGGACTACGTGAGGGTGATGCCCACGAGGAGTGGAAACAATGGAGGAAATAAAATAAAGCTTCGGACGGGGATAGGGAGGAATCGCGTGCGAGGGAGACCGGACGGGGTTTCGTTCGCCAGGGAACAGGACGGAGAACCGGAGTTACGAGAGCCAGGATAGGGATTCGTGAGAGGAAAGGGGCGAGAGGTACGCGCCCGTTCGTTTTCCTCCCGTTTTTCCGCCCTTCTCGCGGCTACAAAATTGTATTTATGTTAATAGAGGCGGCTCGTAACAACGTCTGCTCGCGCGACGGCTCCGCGCCATCGGCTCGACCGTGCGATCCGCTTGGACTCGCGTCGACTCGCCCCGCGAATGAGTCGTTCCGAGGCGGAGGAAAAAAGGGGGCAGAGAAACGCCACTCACGATTCCAACGGCAAACGGCTGGAAGTGGTGAACATAGTTTACGTGCCGCGCCGCTTTACTTTCAATTCCACTTTCGAACTTCTCCAGCCACCGCGGCGCTCTCAAATAAACGGTATCAGACCGTCTATTTGTTCCTCACCGGGACACGACATCCGTGCGGCAGGTTTTAATGCGCAACGAAGATATTCCTAGACAAGCGTGCCTCCGGGTTCTTCGTTACTACCAGGCTACGACGCACAGTGTGTCGAATGGCCTATCTGGGTGGAAAAAGTCTAGAAAAGAGTCTGGATTTTGATAGTAAATGAACAAAAAGTCAAAGATTCGCTCGTATTCTTCGTTTTATGCTGCATGGAACGAAGGGTGAGGAGGGTAAAGTCGTCCACTTTGCTATGTTGAGTCGGAAAAAGATGAATGCCAACAGCTACGACAGAGCAAACTGTAAGCTGTACATCGTTCGTTTTTCTCAATTAACGCGAACTAGTATCCTAATCTAAGAATTATTTAAATAGACAATTATATTTAGGAATCTTTAATTACATATTGAATAATAATAAAATGAATGATTGATAATAACAAAAGAAGGTAAGCATAGCGACGACGCCTCGTTGCTAAGATGAAAGTGGAAGATTAAAGTGAGGAGATCTTCTCATTCGGTTGGCTAAGTGTTAACCCTTTGCACTCGAGTGTCTCCTCTGAGGAGACATCAGAATTGACTAGCAATTAAACTTATTCCATCCTAGCTTTTTGAGAAATGCATATTTCCCCCAAATTTTCTATTGCTGAGAGATGTTAGCAATAGAAGCTATTGTTAAATATTTCTAGCTTCTGTTGCCAGCACTCAGGAAGGAGCAAAGTGCAAAGGATTAAGAGCGTTACCGACTAATTTTCTTTGTGAGACTAATTCGGGCTCGCGTTCATCGTTTGTTTCTGACTCGCGCGACGCTCGCTGCACGCGTCGTTACGAGAGCCACGCGCGCCAATAAAGTTTCTCACAGTTGCCAAATGCGATTGAATTTACACGAAAATAACGTGCAAAGGAAGGGTGTCTCGGTCGATGTCTACCCGCTACGACATTAGCGGACGCGATCGACTTTTTCCTCCATGTTTCACGACTGAACAAATTTATCCCATTCGAGATGGATTGCACACCTATATGCAACGATATTGAATCGAAATTGTGAGTCAGTACGTAAAAATAGGCGTCGAAATAAGACTGGTTTAAAATAAAAGGTACCTTAGAAGCGTGTAGACATAAAATTTGGTATTGATTTCAATTCAGTCCCCAAAATACGTGACTCAAAGCCAGGACCATCAGGAATGCAGAAAACAAGCTGAAGCTTTCAACTTCTGGGGTTGGTCTCAAAAAGAGTGAGCTGCTTCGAATAGGTTAACGAAAGAGACAGCAGTTCCCGTGATATCCAAACCAAGTGACGATAATTAACGAAACAGTATCCTTCTTCAGAAAAAAGCAGGTGTCCATCGTGCTTATGAGTCACAACATGTGCGATGGTTACTAGAAATCCAAGCAAATGAAATTACCGCGGACGATCGACTACCAAACCTGAATGAATCTACACAAAAATAACGTACAAACGAAGGGTGTCTCGGTCGATCTCTACTCGCTACGACATTAGCGGACACCGATCGACCTTTCCCTCGATGTTTCACGGCTCGACAATCCGCGCGACTCTTTTTCACCCACCCCCAGCGAAACGCAGCTACGAGTGACGAGTGCGAGCGAAGATTTGCATTTTTAGACGTTCGCGTCGAAGCGAGAGGGTTGTGGGGGGTGATTCAGGGGCGAGGGACAGGGGGCGAGGTCAAACGCGAAGGACGCGCGGAGCTAAATCCGGGCAACGACCCCTGTTAGCCGTAAGCCCGTCTCCTCTTTCTCCCTTGCTCGCGTCACAGCCGTGATCGGCCATGGTTCCGATCAGTCTGATGTCCGTTTAGCCATCCCGTGGCTCCCTTGATTTCGCCAAGCGCAATCCTGTCCGGGAGCCAGGACGTGGCCTACTCGTATATCAACGTGTCTCGTCTTACCCGGGCTGCTTGTCAAAATCGGTAATCCGCGGGCATCACTCGTGGCTGCTTAACGAGAAGTCGACATGAATCATCGGGATCAGCGGGCTCGCAGGATCAAAGCCGCTTTAAGGATCGGCTCGGTTTTGCGTTCGGCTATTCCGCGTAATCACTTGTTCGTTAGCTGCCGTAAGTTTCGGGTAATAATCCGGAAGCGCTTCAAGATTTCTACGAACTTCGGTCTTGGCGATGTTACTTGGCGGTTGCTGGAGACGTTTCATTTGAATTCTTTGAACATCTCGATCGTTCCTTCTTGGTGCACGTGTATGCGTGACGATATGGACGCGTTTGGGGTTTTGGTTATTTTGTATCCAATTTTGATTGGGGTAATAGGAATAGTATTTAATTCGTGAGATGCTGTTATTAACACTTTGGCTATGGCAGACTTTGGGACGCATCAGCTGTACTATAGGATAGGAATTTATTCGCGATGTACATCGAGAACGATGAAACTTTTTGTTAGAAGTGCATTTTTGAAAAAGGATATTCAAATAATCAAAACACTGAATTCCTCTAAATTAAAATATTATTTCTTTCTTTGTATTCTGTATTGTGTTGAACTGTTACTCCATTGTTGCATTGCAAGTTTTCTAAGCACCTTTAGGCGCCAGCAGTAGTCAATAATTTTTTAACATTCTGTAATATGTTCCGTAATTTCTATTTTGTAACGTGAAAATATGAAAGCTATGCATGAATAAAAAATACAATGGATGAATTTCTTTTGGGGGTGGTGAAAATGGCGAATAAATCCTTCTTTCTTTTTCTGTCGAACTCCCAGGGAAGAGATGTGTTTTCCGAATCGATTTTCAAACCGTATTTATAGCTCGCGCACCCAATTTCAAGTTGAATATTTGAGAAATATATAGACTGCGGTCGCGTTGCCATATTTCATTTCCAGCTTCCTTATGGCGTCCTTTGATTCGCAAATTCACGATAGATAAAGCGTAAAAATATGAAGCAACCGTTCAGTGTGCATTTTCACTCGAACGATGTGAACAACCTTTGGTCAAATAAATAACTCATCGTCTGGCGCAGAAAATGGGAGGTAGTTTGAAAATATTCAGCGGCTGCATATTGCAGTTTCAGTTGTTCCTATCCGAGACGCGCTCATTTATATATACGCAGTCGAATTCTGAATTCTTCGATCGAAACATGTCTGCACTTTCGTATTCACAGTTTTATTCCAGAATACGCGATGCGCATGTACTTTCAAATTAGAAATTTATTAATTGAGTGCGTCATGTGTGTGATGTTTTACAACAGAACCGTAATCGAAAGAGATCTTATGCTGGATATATAAAATTTTTAATCACAATTGTTAAAATTACATCTAAATATAAAGATAAAGTATAGATAACGAACATAGAGCAACGAATGAGATACAACACGAAAGATTAAATATTTTGTGTCAATTAATCAGCCAACTAACATGGCTTTAACACAAAATACCATCATTCCTTCGTGACAAATATACCCTTCAGAAACGGCCAATTGATTTGAACAAAATCCACGTCTTACACGTATATTCCACAATACTCCCACCAAAGACTCCCACAATTGCCCCAAATTTAATTCGAAATACGACCACTCTCAGCGTCTCTCGGTCACGCGATTCATCCGCCCCCAAAATTCAATCAACAGCTTTATTCATCGCCGTCGCATTGTCCTCGACTTAACAGTCCTGTAACGAAATAAGTTTTGGAGACCGCGCGAACGGTGAGGTTCCAGGCGCGCGAGAACTTCAAAGCCTCGTGGAGCGTATTTTCCGATAAAAAATTGAATCGCCGCGTTGTCGCGGGGGCGCCCACTCGTCGAAACGTATCCTCGCCCCGGGAACGTAACGCAACGTCCCGCACTCGCACCCCTCTCCCTCCCTCTGTGTGTGTAGCAACAGATTTTCGATCCTGATCGCTACCTGGAAAACCACAGATCCTGCACGGTCCCACGGCTACACGGCCACGCCCTACTCGCCGACACGATAGCGCGATTTCATACGCGTTTGAAGTTGGTTTGAGGCCAGACCGATGTCGGGAAAGGTTGGCTGGCCAGCCAGCCCTAGCTTGCCGCAGTCGGCCGGCCGTGCGCGGCAGCCCGCTTTTTGGAGAGCGACCGGACAGAAATGTTGTTTAGCTTGATTGAACTTTCAGCGCGGGGGTCCACTCTCAAAGCACGCTGCTTGCCACCCTCCGCCCTGCGCCGCTGTACACCCCGCTGCCCATCTCCGTCGCTACCACCCTTATCTGTATCCGCGTTCTCGCTCTCGCGTCCTTCGTCCCTTCCTATCACGCTCTCTCCCTCTCTCTCTCTCTATCTCTCTCTCTCTGTGCTTCTCGATCCAGAGGGACGGAGAGACGGAGAGACAGAGAGAGAGAGAGAGAGAGAGAGAGACAGGCTTCTGTCTTTTTCTCTTGCGCGTCGAATCTTGCCCGGCCCGTTCTGTCTCTTTACCTCCGTTTCCCGACGAAAGCTCGAGTATCCATATCAGCCCCGGCTCTTGGCTTTGCCGCGAGCTAGCTTGTGTGCAGTTCGTTTGAGCCCCGGCTCCCTGTGCCCCGATACCTGCGCGATTTATTCTAATAACGCGAAGAATCTCGACCACGTTCAACGGAGTGCACTCGTGGCGCTTTTCAGCAAATCGTTTCAATCCCCCCGACGGGCACGCCCGGAATGAAATGTCCGCGTGAACCGTTCCTCGGCGCGATCGATAAATTGAACCGCCGCAATAACGATAATGAGACACGATCGCCTTTATCCTCGCCCTCGACGACCGCGGGAACGCGCTCCATCGGTCGCGTTGCTTTCTTTTTCCTTTTTTCAGACGAAATCGACGCGTCTCCGTCGCGGTCGCGCGTTCCATCGCGCGAAACGCGCGCCCTCGAGCTACGTCGAGGGTGCCAAGCGCCTCGAAACGTAATTCCAGGACGCGTCCGATCGCGGAAGCTTCGTTAATTCGCCCGTCTCTCACTTCCTTCCTCTCGTCGATCTATCGACGATATAGATTCCATAACGAAATCTCGGAGAGCGACTCGGCTACTTTTCTCTCCTCTCGTTCGTCACGTAGCACGCGTGGCACACAGTTCCCTTGAATCTGCTCCACGTGGATCGCATGCTTTACGCGTGGCAGCGGAACGAACCCCCCAGCGAGAGATACACGGGACAGGGACGGACTCTGAATAATCCAGCGTGATTTTTTTAAAATTCACGCACACCCCTCGCAGACACGAGCGCGTTAGACGAGAGTTAGACAGAGGAGCTTGCGATCGCAAGGAGCTCTCCTGCACGGCGACGGTTGTCCTTCGTTCTGAATGCTATTTATCCGGGAGGGGACCACGCGACCGTCCGCCTTTTCATCGGTGTGCGTTAACGCAAACGGAACGAGAAGCGGCTCGCCAAGATCAACGGCATTCATATTGAACGAGGCGCGGGTCCTGAATATTCATGCCACCGTGTAGGGGCGAACCTAGCCGCCGGCAGGACGCGAACAGGAGACAGAGGGGGACAGACGAACTTAGTTCCCCGTACGGAAGGGCAAAACGCGCCTTAATGCCTCGGTGATGCGAGCAAAACACGTAGCGCGGCTTCAACCCCCGGCCTCGCGTCGCTGCAACGTCGTGTACTGGGTGTCCGATAACCTTTCGTACCCGCCTCATCTTTGCGTCAGGGATACGCCCGTAGCTTCCACTGGTTAATTGATATTTACCCTTTGTAATGGTGTTTATCGTTTCCTTGCTTCCTCATATTCGAGCCGCGAGCTTTGAGTCTGAGGAGGGCTGAGGTTCAATCGTTTCGTGGGTTTTGTGGATGTTCTGTTTGGTAATGCTGACGAACGCTGTGGAGTGAAATTTTTATGGGTTGAGAACTGTTATTTAAAGTTATCAAGATTACTTTTCTGGACGTTATACTTTTATAGCATTTGATACATTTTATATCTTTTATTTAAAGTAGACTCGTTAGTTGTAAATTTAGTTATAAAGTTCAAGAAGCAAATTTATTACCAACTGGAAGCGTATCTTTTTGGCTTTCATTCTGAAAAATCTTTGCTCGAACAATCTTCCGTGATATCAAATATAGTTCACCACAAATCAACCGCTAGAAGCCGATACAAAATTAGCGCCACCAATAATAACATCCCCCATAAAATATAAACCGGCGAACAATTAATATTCCCACAATTTGTCGCTTTTAGAACATTTCAAAGTCTGAACTCCCCGGACTGTATCCGCCATCCATTAGTGTCACAGCCGTCCGTCGCGTATGCATTAGACATCTCATTTTGTCAGTCGATCATCTGTCAGACGCGAGACTGCTAGTTTTACCGATTTAACGCTCGATATTAATACCGAATCGGTGTTCCCCGGAGACTTTTATCCGCGCGCCGGCTCGCATCGCGAACAGCGTCCCGTTCAAAGACTCCTGAGCGTTCAGCGAACGTTCCGCGGGCAGAGATTTATCGGAGAGGCCGGCCAGCGAACGGCTGAGGATTATTGAGCCTCCCTTTACAACATACGTACGTCACACGGTGCACACGCGTCCCTGTGTGGAGGGCTAAAATTATCTATTGATTTTGAATGGGTGGCCACCATGGCGGATTAGGCTGACCAGCAGGTTGCGGTGATTGAGGCTGTGTCTGGCCTTCTGCCCCAGCCGTCCGCCAGCTTTATCATGCCCTCCCACCATCGGCGCGGAACACGTGTAATCAGCCACCGATCAGCCAAACATGAGGGTCGACCCGGCCGCATATTATTTTGCGGTCAGCCGCGGCTTACAAGTAGACGCGAAAAATTTATGGCCCGCGCCGGGAGGAGGGGCGGATGGGGGTGTAGGGCGTCCGCTGAAAGAGAACAACGGGCCGCGATCAAATATCGTAGAAAAAGTTACCGCTTTCGGGGCTTCGAGTTAGATTAAGTTGGAAACATATGGATAGCCCCCCCACCCCGGTATGGAACTTCCTTACACGCGAGGCACTTTAATCAAAAGCTTTATCGAGTGAAACTTGGGCTCTTTCGAAAGCGATCGTGCCGAAGTTGCAGCCGGCGGCCCGGTAATTTATGAACATTAATCGAGATTAACCCGATCGGATAACGGCGCCCACCGGCCGGGGTAAATACAACGGCCGCGCGTTGCGCGAAATATTTCACGCGTTTTATGCGCCCGCTAAATCGTCGCCGCTATAAATCTCGGTTTTTTAAAACGCGCGCGTTTCCCAGAGCGCGCTCTGCGATGCGGCCCTCGAAGTGAACGCGAGGGACTCTCCCGCGACGAGCTGCGAGGAAGCGTGCCTGAACGCTGATTAATCGAAGCTGACCTTGATCGTGCGAAACAACCGAGTTTCGGTTTGCCAGACGCGACGACAGGAAACGAATGAGAGAGGCAAGAGGAAGGAGGGACGCGGCCAAACCGCAAAAGACGAAATTATTCGAGGGAACCGCGATCGGTCCGCGAGCTTGCGACGCGCACCGGACGTAAGATAAACGTTCCCTCCACCTCCCTCTCACCCATCGGAGAGCCGTCCGCTGATTTATCGAGCAAATTAAAGAACTTTTCAAGCGGCATTCCTAACCTCTCCCATCCTCGTTCCGCAAAGTGGCTCTAATTAAAAGACCATAAAGAGTCAGCTAGCGGCGCATAACAGTGGCAGAGGCTCACGTGCGAGGAACGTAGTGTGAAGGGCGGTCGGGCAGGGCCGTGGGGGGTGGCGGCGGTGGCGTCGAGGGAGGAGAGAGGGGTGTGGAGTGTCTGGGAAAGCACGACCGCTCCTTTCATGTCCGCTCGTTGCTGTAACAGGCCTGGATGGAGGGGTCGGTTGAGGATGGACGGGATGGCGTTGCTCGTGGAATCGTGGGAATGATAGAGGACGCCGCGGGGAGGCCAGGGAGGGGGTGAAGGAGGTGGTGAACGAGGGAACGAGCGAGGCAAGCTATGCCAGTCGTACACGGTAACTCGGTTCCCTAATTATTTCTATCTCGGTTCGCGGGTAACGGTTCTATAACGGGATTCCATTGTTTAACTGTTAATTTTTGCGGCGTGCGACCATCGCGGCCGTCTAACAGCCGCGGCACGCGAGCCTCGCGGACGATTCCGTCGCCCCTCCGCCCCCGCCGCAGCCGCCCTTTCAGCGCTGCCTGCGCTCGCTCGCAATTATTTGCCTTCTCCGCCTCCTTTCGAGAGAACTCTATCGTTCGCGACGAGCAGCTCTTGAATCTCTTATGAGCCCATCCACCGACGAATGCCTGCCACGCCGAAGGTGCAGCTACCAGAAACTTAGCTTACACGGATCAGCGGCGCGCGTCTTCTCGTATTCGGAAAGCTGCGTCGAAATGGGGGCGGAAAACGGAACGGGCGGCTGGTCGCGTTTGGTGTTGTACTTTTGGGAGTCATTTCGTGGAGCGTTAATTGTTTTCGAGGTTTAGACTAAGGTTTAGGTTATTTCTAGATGTAAATTTAGATTTTGGACGACGACGCGGTCTTGTTTTAGTTTTAAAGTAATCGTTGTTAGAAAAGAGGGGTGGTACTTTGGTTGAGGAGTTGAAAGAAAGAGCGGATAGTCGAAGATCGATGGACGATGGATGTTAGAGTTGATTCTTTTATAACGTTTAGATTCTATTCTTCTACCAGTTTGTGTCACTCATCTGAACGTGTCCGTTTCATATTTAGTGAGAAGGATAGAATTATAGTTTGATCGTAACAATTTGTAACATTTGTAATATTTGTAATTAATTTGTACATCAACAATAACAATTTGTAATTAATCTTGAAGAATACCATTGAAAAGGTAGCCATAATTGTCTTGATACTTTTCTGCATTTTCTACTTACGCGAATGAAGATATTCCACAGTGAACGAGCAAAAGAAAGAAAAAGCAGAGAATGTACTTTCTTTGCAGAAAAAAACTCAGATTGGCGTTATCTAATTTTCCTGCGCGAGTAAAGAAACTATGCGAGCAGCATCAAGAGCAAATGTTACATCAGGAAATTTTCTTCTTCTTTTAATCTTGTACAAAAGAACATCGAGAGGCTGACTATAATTTCGCGTTACACGTAATTGTCCAAAGTGATGTAATTAAATGCAACTATAGCTTGTATTCTGCAGTTAATTGGAGCAAATTATATCGTGCTAAATTAACGAGTATCCTACACGGTACGCCGCAATTAAAATATAATTTAAACTAAATATTAATGTTTGCAGATAATTACCTCTCGTTTCAATAAATCGCAACGTTGCGTACAAGTGTAACATTAATCATTTCGTAGAGTCTCAACGTCAACGATCGAGAGAAATGCAATTTTCACTTCCCGTTCGCGAGAAAAGGGAGAACTGCCTCTTACCCGGTAACGTAAGCCACGTTAGATCGTACACTTAATCACACACGCCTCTGACATATCAGGAACCTGCGGCACATACGTCCGCACACTGTTCCGCAACACACGCGGCGACTTCGAGAGTAGGAAGGCATCGTAAACGTTACTTGGCTATCTGGTTAACCGCAAGACATATGCCGGTTCCCGCCTTTGCCTCGTGTTCCGTGCTCCCACCTTGCGAAAAACCTTTCCACTCCTTTCACCCGCAATAATTACAGTTAACCAGAGAATTGTTGCGTTAGGAGATCGTTAATTTTCAATACCCTCGCAGGTATACGCGGAAACGCAATAACAATAGCCGTAAGCGTGCACGTATAACTCCACGTTTCGCGTGCGTTTCGATCGTTGAAAGCCAGCAACGCAACGCGAAACGTGTTCCAGCGGCTGGAACTGAACCCGCGAGAACGCGTTCCCCCGTAAAAGCGCAAACGCCGCCGGTTTTTAGGCTAAAATATCTGATACCCTCTTCTTTAACGAGAGAACCAAGGCTGCAGCGGGGCGGGAAAGAGAGAGGGAGAGAGAGAGAGAGAGAGATAGCTGTTCTTTCGGTCGTCCATGTCCCGTGGGGTAGGTTGCTGCCGCGCGTATACCTACTCTCCGCTATTGGAGGGTTACGGAAGAGACGGAACGAGATGGAACAGTCACGGGATAGGACGAGGCGTGTTGGTTCGAATAAGAGACAGATCTATAGCAGCGAGTCACGAGGGGGAGGGTGGACGGGGGGGAGGAAAGCAAGTACAAGCAAGCAAGGCAGCAAGCAGGCAGCCAGCGAAACGTTACCTATAGTAGTAGGCCGTGGCTGTATTGATCAAGACGAGGCGGGACGGCGGAGCCTCCTACGCCTCTATTTCCGTTGTTGCCCCTGTTCTTGCCTCCTCGCGCTTTCGAGAAAACCCCTCTCGCGTCCCTCCGGCCCCTTCTTTCGCGGCGGCCCTCCTTTTTTCGGTGCCTCTCCGCGCCACCCCCGCAACCTTCCAGCTTCTCTCCTTCGGAGCAAATCACCACCATCTTCGGCGCACCGACACCAGACGCCGTGGCGAACCCTCTCCGTCGCAGGTATCGTCGGAGGCCGCGTTCGAGTTCCAGGGACGCGCTCATTTTCGGATCCATCCCCGCGGCGGTTGGCACGGAGTCGGATCACCGGGTTCCCGCTTTCCTTCCTCCTCGTTACCCCTTTATCTCTCGTTTCGCGACGCCCTCCGTCGACGTCCCGTCACCTCGACGGCTCGTCCTCCTTTAATCGCGGGAAGGAACAAGGCTCGCTCGCTCGCTCTCGATCGGGACCGCTCGACGCGGGCCTCCTTTCTTCGAGCGCGTCCGCGCGACGAACGAATTCCTGGGACGAGGACACGGCCGTGGAGGCGGCTGACAAAGAGCCGGGGAATTCTTTTGCCGCGGAGGAGCGCGGAACCGTTTGCCTGGATACGAAAGAGGCTAATATGCGAAACCGCGGGAGGAAAACCTGTACGGAGTGAATAACCGGTGTTCGGGCAGACGGGGACTATTTTACGCTCAGCTGCTCCAGTCGTATCTCATTTTTCCTTTGGGTTTTACGCTTCCCCGAGATCTCGTTGCCGCCGAAGGATCCGTCTGTATCCGCGTCTCTTTAATACGAGCAGGAGCGCGGCTGCTGTTTCGCGTTACCTTTGTCTCCTCCTCAGGAATCTTTCATCGATCCCGCGATTACCACGATGGCAATAATCGTTCTTTTAGGTTGATATATTGTATTATATTTTGATATTTGTGAAATGTCTTGCATTCATCTTCCATTAAGTAAAAGATGTAATACTGTAAGTAATTGTAATTTTGCAATTCTCTAATGAATGTTCGCCATTTTTTGGTCCTTGAAATATCGTTAAAAACGAATTGGTATTCTGTAATTAAAGATAGCCCCAAGCAAAGCGAATCCTCGACAACGATGAGCACATCAACTTTAAGAGGCAGTCCTCGAATAAAAACATCGGGAGTGTCGAAAAAAGCAGGGGCTAATTAACAAATCTTCCGTTCCTCCGCAGCCACGCGGAGAGAAACGAACGTTTCACGCGGAACACACCCCGTGCGGAAGTTTATCTCCGAGTTCGGAATAGTTTCGTCCGCGCTCCGCGCGGGATTTAACAGTAATGACGTTATCGTTAATGCCATCCGCTGTGGGGCGGGAACGCACTCGGTTGATTCGAATTTTTCCGCGGCGGCCAGGAGAAACGTTGTTATCTCGGTCGATGTCGCGCGGACGAAAGAGCAGGGGCGAGGAAAAAGTGCAAGCGCCGCGCGTACGCGGAGGGTTGTAACGTGCGCACGCACGACGGGCGGCGCGGGCGTCGGGGGGTGCGAACGAACGAGTTTACGTTTCACCCGTTGCGGATCGAGTAAATGTAGGGAAAGATGAGGAATTGCGGTTTCCAGGCTGGACAGAGGGTGACGAGGCCATCGGGGAGCGAAGGGAAGATGGTCTGCGGGGGATGGAAAAATAAAAAAAAAGGGGGGGAAAAGGGGGAAAAAATTTTCTGCGCCCTCCGCGTGTCCATCCATGCGTGGCGGTGTGCGTGGCTGGTATATTTATGCGATACATTACGTATTCGGGTAAATGACACGTGACTTGATTTACTGGCACTGACGGGAACGGAATAAAATCCAGCCGGATGGATCCGCGCGATTTCTGAGCAACTCTCTTGATGTCTGCCCCGGCGCAGGCGTGCTGTATCTGAATTTTAATCGTCCGCTTCCGGTGCTAATTAATCACCCCGCCGGGGCTTAACCCCGCGCGTTTCATATATTCCTTTCGTCGCGATTAATTTTTTACCCTCCAAGTAGACTCCGTTCACCTTTATAGTGATTTATAAACGAACGCTCGTGCACGGGCTTTCGATGTGTACGCGCGCGTTCGTGTGTATGATGGACGAACACTGTTCTCGTGGATTCATATTTCTCGTCGTAGGAAAACAGAGAAAAAAGGAAACAGCGTCCGCAAATGCCAGATGCGCGAAAAAAAAAAAATTCTCCACGCGTCATAAAATTACTCATTGCCGGCTGTTACGAAAATGTCGATGACCCAAACGGTCGGCCGTTATTATATGTTATACGTATTTAGCTCGAACGAGAATCGTCGGGGTACACTGTATGAAAGGTGGCTGTATATTTTGGCGGGGGCCGCGCATCAATTGTTTTCAGTTTTATTGGGTCGGGCGCAAAATGGAGAGGGAATGAATAGAATTGCGGCATCAGAATAATAAACAATTTGCACGTCGCGTTGCGCATGCAAAGTCGCGGGGCAACCGTGCCGGCACAATGCAGATAGCACAATGACAGTTTTGAAAATTCAATAACGATTTCCCCGTTACGATCCGACATTATACGCGCGCGTTAATATTACACGTAGCGCGTTTTAACACTCGCGTTACATTAAAAATTATAATGGACGTTTGTTCGACGCGAATGTAAACTGATATCGGTACGTTTAAATCGCTGCGTCGTCGATGTACGCGACGCGGCTGAAAACGAAAAGCGACGCGTAAAAAATCTTTATCGCCCGCCGTCGAACGGATATTTATTGAAATTCAAATGGCCGTATCGCGCGCGAAACAACGACGACGATGGAAAGTGTCGTTGGTTCGTTTGAACGTCGCGGAGGCATTGTGCCACGAGGAATACGAGCGAGGTGTTAGAAGAGGGTGACTCTGCTTAAGCTTCCCGGCTACGGCCAAAACACGCACCGCCCCTTTTAATTCCCTTTCGTCTTTCAACGGTGAAGCTCGCGCGCGAACCAACGGGCTTCTCTAATTGATGTAGTTTTTATCGACTTATGCGTGCCTCGACCCGTGGCGCGTTACTCATTCAGCCGGTTCACCACCAGCCACGGGCACTGAAAGAAACCGCATCGTTTACCGCCACCAATGGCGTGCACTTTCGCACCCTCATCTCATTCTCGCCCTCTCTGAATGCTTTCTACTTAACAGAATCAATACCGCGTACCAAAGTAACCGAGAGCCCAGTGTAAAGGGGCAGGTCGCTTTAGATTTCTGTCGATCTCTTTTCGAACTGCCAAGTACGTTCAAGCATCATCGAAGCCTGCGTCGCGGTGAATGCTGACGGTTTTTTTCGTGAATCATGCGCGTTTCAGAATACGGGTTCGACTCGGCGCGTTTCAAGTCTTGTCTATTTTGTTCTTTTCACCAGTGTTGTGGCTGTAAAACGAGTACCGTAAAATGGTAGTTATAGCTGCGGTAAAATAACTTTGCAAGGTTCTTCTTTTTTTTTTTGTTTTTGCCGTTCTGAATTTTTCAAACTATGCGTCAACGTTTTACGTCAGCAAGAAATGTACGCTTTAGCAGGCTTTTTAATTTTTCTCGAAACGGACGTACAATATTGTGTGCTTTTTGTTCTAACAAATGAAAAATATTAATACAAGGCGCAGTAGCTGCGAGAAAAGAGCACTGTTACTTGTGAATTCAATAACCTCGCTTGAGTTCCTCTCTTCTTCTCAATATTTTCCTATCCAAGATTTATTTCCAGTTTTCCTTTAAATTCATTTTACGTGGACAAATAATACTTAACATATTCGATTTCTAATTTAATAATTAAAATATAGTTCAAAGCACTTTTTGTGTAATAAATGATATTAGAAATACGTGCTTTATTTAAAGGACACTAGAAGTCTTGATCGTTTACAAGTTTAGAAGATCCTTCTGTACCGACTAAAATTATACATCCAAAAATTTAGAGCAAATAATTTTCCACATTTAAAGAACTGTTTCACCCCTCAAATTGAACTTCAATAGCCTCGTAAATTCTATATTTTCTCTGTAAAAAGAACAAACGACGTGAGAACATATTCCGAAACCGAAACGTTCCACTAATTACGAGTATCCCCCCAAGTAACGAGTGTCCCGAAAGCAAACAACCGTACGAACAGTCGGGCCACGGTGAAAGCAATATGTACCAGGAACGATTCCCAGCTACGATGGGATTTTATCAAGATGCGATTTGAAAACGTACCGAAGGAATCGAGCCCGTTGCAGGTAGACAGGCTCTGGCTCGGGTCTGTTGCACGGTGAGACCGAGCTCACGGCAAAGATAGCAAGATAGAAGAAACTCCTTAAGAAGAGTAGTCCGCTCCTCCGCGATCTAGACAAATGCACTCCAGTTGTTTTCCCTGGTTCGTTCCGTCCGGCCTTTATCAAATCTCCTCTCTCGGAGCCAGTCCGAGGCTTTCCGCAGTTGGGAAGAACTACCCGATAAGGTTCCATCTCCTCTTTCTATACAGGGCGTTCTCCGCGGAGAAAAAAAAAAAGAAGAAGAGGAAGGAGGAGGACGAGGAGTCGGCGAGGGCGGGAGAGAGTCACGATAAATACTTTCCACCACATCGCAAAACAGTGCGAGGGGTAGAGAGTGAGGGAGAGAGAGAGAGAGAGAGAAGGGCAGTGGCATGGCAAGGAAGAGGGTGGGCGGCCGAGGGTGGTTGGGGGATGAGTGTACGAGAAGAGCTTCGTTGCATCTTCGTTCGCCTCCCAACGGAGTCGAAAGTTTCCACGCTGAAGGAACCTCGAGTAGTTTCACCGATCGAGAGCCCTCCACCTTCCCCTTCACTCGTTCCTTGCGTCGAGAGAAATTTTCTCGTTGCCAGGTGAAGCTGATCTTTTTTGTTAGTACAATAAAGAATTTCATTACGTGTTTTCTGGCAGTGCCCCGCGGTACAACGAGCGGCTTCCGCGTGTTTGTCCACCGTTTACTCTGATCGTTTTCTACGTATTCTTCGGTCGAACGCATTTCGCGGTACGTGGGTTATTATCGATACCATTTTCCAATCTCTCATTTGGTGGGTTTTCTAACGAAATTTTTATTGAAGGACATGTTTAGCTTTGATAACTTTTGCAAGTGTAAATTTACTTTACAGAACGTACGTACGTACGTCCTACATTGAGGTTTTCGCTTCCTACCCAGGATCTAATCCTAAAAAAAAAAAAAAAAAAAAAAAAAAAAAAAAAGTTAACCCCCCAATTTTTTTATGGAATAAGATAGAGGCCATCAAAAGGGACAAAATGTGTCATTAGAAATATCCCGTGGGAAGCCGTCTTCAGGGTGAAAATCAAATTCAAAGGGAACAGGTAAGAACCACCTTTACGTAAACAACCTCGACATAGCGAAGGGACATTGACTGAGTTTGGACAATATCGTGATTTCTCAACACCCTAAATTCAAAACCATAATACATAGAGAATATTCAGGGCATTCCATTACTTATTATTTTATAATAATTCATCCTTGACGTGTTAACATTGCTGTCCTGTGGAACCCAAACGACAACAAAAAAGAATTCCTCAATTCTTTCCTTTCACGACAATCGCGCTCAAATTACCAGTATCGATTTACTGCAGAAACGGGCTCCGATATATCGCGCAATAAAGTCGCGTTAGAAGACGAACGAGACGGTTGACGATCGGCGGACTTTCCGCGAGGCGTCCGCTATATTTCATAACCGTGTCTCCGAATGGGGAACCGACTCGAAGCGTGCAAGGCAGACCCGACGAGGGAGGAAAGTAAGGAGAGAAAAGAGCAGGAGTAGCTCCGCAGACTGCAAGGATGGAGCTGTCCCAGAGGAAAGGGCTGCGTGATATCACTCCAATTCTGCCCCCACCCCGGCGCCAACAGCGCAGCTGCCGTACTTTTAATATTGTTCTACCAGACTTAAAATATGAGACTGCTCCACAACTCGGGCCTTCGTGCAGGCTCCGCGCCGTCCGTTGTGAACCAATCCTGCTTATGAAGAGGCGGGCGGCAGCGGGCGTAATCTACTCGCGCAATAATTCCA
The DNA here is from genome assembly GCA_963969225.1 of Xylocopa violacea. Classification (NCBI taxonomy): domain Eukaryota; kingdom Metazoa; phylum Arthropoda; class Insecta; order Hymenoptera; family Apidae; genus Xylocopa; species Xylocopa violacea. Next base: position 4,979,044 of record CAXAJV010000021.1, on the reverse strand, counting down.
AAAAACCTCCCGTTACTTCCGCCGACCTATTACAACTAATTACAGAAAAGCTTTCGAGGAAGTTCGCCTATTAAATCGCAAGTTCGTTCGTCATCTCGCGCGAACCGCGCGAACGTCCGCCTCGGTTCGACTCGCGCTCGGGAAGGAGCAAAACGAGCGCGCGCACGAGAACGAACCGCGGGTAAGTCGCCATCGCAGCGTACGCGCGCGCCCCAGCGGGCTCCCCTGGTCAATACATATATCAAAGATATTTTTGCGAGCCGTGAAACAGCAACGGGAACAAGTTCTCGGCGTGACGCGGAAAGATTAAAAAGCGAGAGGGGAGGAAAAAAAAACAGCGACGACGAAAACAGAAGAAGGGACGCGGGAATCGACGCGACATATTTGTAGCCGGACGAAAGCGGGCGCGGTACGAAGTAGGGTGGCCCTGTTTGTTTCGATATCCACCTTCCCCGCCGCCCGTTTGTCTTAATTGTTTACCCAATTTGCCTTTTAACCCCACGCCCGCGGCCCCATCGCTCCCGGGCGACTGTTATTTGGCGAGCCGGGCCCGTGTATATCGGCCGTTCGTCGGATTTCCGGTGAGGATTTGTTTGCCCGCAAAGTTTCGCCGCACTACATCAGTGGCGACTGCCACAGTCGCGCGCGATTCAGCTGTTGCGAAACCCTTCGTCCGCAACTTCGTAGACGCGATCCCACGCGGCAGGCGTTACACATGCCGCATCTGCACTTTCGAATCTCCGGCCCAGACAACCGCCACTTACGCCAAGATGTATTGTCTTTCGTTTTCCCCGGCCGGGGAACGACGCTTGACGCTAAGGATACGCGTCGCAGATGCGATTTCGGCTAATAGTCCCGGATTGCCGCGTCGACACGGAACACGTAGACGGGTGGCTTTCGTCGGGGACGATATCCCCGCGGTTCTACGTCTGACTGGGCTGAACGTCCCGTTTCGTGTCGTTTCGCTCGGTCTCTGATTTAATAGGAATTCGGATTCTCGAAAATGCGTATACTGTTTCTTAGCTTGGTGTCGCGGAAAGTGTACATTCTATTTACAAAAGTAAGAATAATTGTCATACTTGAAACAAAATGTTAAGCTTGCGATAATCCAATATGTCTGTTTGTTTCGTTACTTTTATACGAGACGGAAGACAGTTCCTTAATTGTCTCGAATATATGTAATATTGAATGAGTTTCATGATGCAATAATTGAAGGATAATGAAATTATCCTATTGTCATTAATCAATAATTTACATTTTGTATGTTGTATGCAAAGTATTTTGGAATACGAGCGAGATAGAATATGCGGATTGAGTGATTTTTTCGAGTGAATGTTTTAAAACATCGTCTCTCTTGGAAAATCACAATACACACAGTGCATTGCTCGCCTCGAATTGGTTAGTTTATATATATTACAACATGTCATAAATAATTTTCGTCGTTTCTAAAGTTATAAAATAATATTTTCCTCGTACTTTAAGTAGTATTAATATATTCGGCCAGACTTGGCAGTTTAAATCAATTCCAGTACTTTGTCTCTTCGATTACACAGTAAATACGGTTATAAAAACTTGATTAACCCTCTGACGGAAATAGAATTCCGATAAAATAATTGATCGAAAGTCTGGGATCGCCGGAGCAAAAACCGCGCGTCCGCGCGACGAAATATTAACGCGAGGCGAGCGACGGCTGGAAACGCGAGGGCTCGCAGCGACGCTTTCCGTAACCGAAACGGGATCGTCTCTAAACACGGGGAGCGAGGGGCCTCGGGGCTTCTCCCCCTCGCACATTCTTGATAAAACACGGTACGCAAAATATTTCGCGTTCGAGAACAAACGAAATGCAAATGGGGGTCGGGGCTGCGCGCCGCAGACGTTTGGCAACACTGTTTGGGTTTCGTCCGAGGGTAGCTCTGGCAGTTGGTAGCCGAACGGAGAGTCGTATACGCGAGACAGACAGGGGCGAGTGAGAGAGAGAGAGAGAGAGAGACATCGAACGGGGGGTGCGAACGAGAGGGCGAGAGAAAAGGGAGACACAACCGAAAGAGGGAACGAGAGGTAAGCAACGTTGGGTCGTTGTACCACGTCCCGTCCGTCAACACCTCGCCGCCCCCGGCCAGGCGAAACTATAAAACACACGTGACACCCCTCACACTACCCGCCGCCACCCCTCTTTGGTGCACCACCGCGTTATACCGATCCAGTCTGGTTGCCTACGAACGACAGCTAAAGTCCTGCTATTCTCTTCTTCTCCTCCATCCATCTGAGCGCGTTCCCTTTAAAACCAGTCGAAAGAAGAGGGAGGGGGGAGGGAGGGGTGAAAGAAAAAAAAGGCAGCGGCAGGATAGAACGGATCCTCCAGCGACGTGCGGACGATGCCAGAAACTTGCACCCTGAGCGTTCCTCCACTTGTTCGCTGATTTACTGGCGGAGGAAATCGAAGGATTTGTTGTTTCGTCCCCCACCACCCCCCTTCTTTTCTTCCTCTTTTAATTTCTACGACGCGATGGACAACGCTATCGCTTAGCGACGCTACCCTTCCTTCGCGGTATCGCTGGAACAATTCCCACAGCTCCTCGCACCTTGAGCGTTCCTCCGCTTGCTCGTCGATTTATTGGCGGAGGGAATCGAAGCATCTGTTGTTTCATCCCCCGTCACCCACTTTGGTTCTTTTAATTTCTACGACGCGACGGACAACGCTATTCTTAGCTTTCCTTTCCTTCGCGGTATCGCTGGGACGATCCGGGTAGCCACCGCTGCATCCTGCTCGGAACTGTTCGCGCGGGCGGGCGCGTTTGTTCCACCACGGCTGCGAGGGAAAGGAGGACACGGCAATTCGGGTAAGTTCCCCCCTGCGCCAATTTCACGGAGTAATTATAAGTTGGAAGAGTAGGCCGGCAGTCGCGAGGGATGATGGTCAAGCCCGTCAGCGGGCGAACCACTTTAATATTTTAAGGTGTTACCACGATATATGCGGCGACGGGCAGCACGCTCGCATAAATGATGGGCTTATGGTAATGCGGCACTCTAATTCGGTGTACAAGGACTACGACAGTACGGGACGATCGGGGCACACGGTTAGGTACACAAGCCAGAGAAAATGGAGGGTGCGTGTTTTGCGCCCCCGTGTAAATCCCCGTGTCTCGGCGTATTTGTCGTTTAATTTAGACATTTCCTACTCGTGCCGGTGCGCCACCACGTGGCCCATCGCGTTCCACTCATTGCACAAACAACTCGTTAAGTTCACCAGGCAATCCTAATTCGGCCGTAACGGGGACGCGCGCCTCTTTGTTCTCTTGCTGTTTCCACTCAATTTGTTTGCGCCAATACCCACCTGCTCGCTCTCCTCCCTGCCCCCTGCCTGTGCGCCTCCAACCCCCCGTTTTTTTTTTCAATTCCAAGCTACTGCGCGATATAATCTTGCCGATTGTTTTTCATCTTTCGCCAATTAGTTTTCTAATCGATTTTGCCGTCGAACACGGGAAAAGCGCGAACAGGGGGAGCGAACATTTTTTTCGCACGAGCTTGACGCGACGCTGCGCGAAATTGAAATTTGTCCACGTCTCCGCGGAGTCGTCAATATCGACTAATCACGCGTGTCGATCTCTACCCTCGGATAAAAAAAAAAAAAAAAAACAGAGCTCAATAAGGCTCTCTATCGATTATGCCCGAGCTGTAACGCGGCTGATATCGAGATTTATTGCGTAAAAAGCTGGCCGGGAATTTTTCCGTATCCAGCCGAGTGTAAAGTCAACAGTTCATTAGATTATACGGAAGATAACGCTATAATCCCGCCGCGTTATAGCTATCGAGCGGGCCCGCGCGCCGGCTTAGCGTTTATAGCGTTCCGGTGGAACCGTAATGCTCTTTCTAGAGGCGTACGATACATTCGACGCACGCCATTATGCCGAGGCACGGAGGACGTCGAGTAATATTCAAGATTTCGCGGAAACTTCGGAAAGATAGATATCGATGACAAATCGAACGATGGAAAAAGGGGGAGAAAGAGAGAGAGAGAGAGAGATGGAGAAAGAGCTACAGCCACCGTCTGCAGACCGCTGACCAATGGTACATTAGGTACTGGACATTCGTGATTTCCGTGGAGACCAATAGTCTCCGCTGTTGTTGACAAACGAACGAAGGCTAGCTCGAGACATCGAATAGGATTTAGACGATCTCAGAATGGGATGGTCGAACGTGGGGCGCGCGGGGCGGTGGCTGAGGGGAGTCTGGAAGAGCGAGGAGGAAGAGGCCACCGAGGAAATAACGTCGGCAGCCCACCGAATGGCAAACGGTACATGGGAGAGCGCGGTAGCACAATCAGGCTTGATGCCAAACAGTTCTAGCCACTCCCAACCGGTTCCACCCGCGGGATTGGTTGGCAATTACAAGATGCGCGATAATCCGCAGACTTGGCAGCGGGCGCCACTTGCGTTAACCCACCAAGATTAACACTTACCTACACGTAACTCTTGGCTCCCCTCTGGCTGCTGCCGCTGCTGTTGCTGCTCCTTCTTCTTACTTCGTCGCCAGCTACCCAACGGCAGCCTCGCTTCCAGGCGATATCAATAACGCGACCAGCCCCCGCCAAACCCTTCCCTGACAACGTTATTTTCCCTTGACGGACGAACGAGGATCCGTTCCACGTGTACGCGAACCACCACGTCGAGGGCGGACGGGATACAGCCGATACTCTTCTACGGGGAGAGAAATCCTATACAGTCGTGTCTCATTCAATTTTCTAAGAAGGACCGGGGAATAGATTGAAACGAACCGACGGGGCGATGTATTGCGTGAAATTGTGCAACCTTGATACGCGCGGCTGCAGAGATCGGGTTGGCTCGTGTCACCGTCGATGGAGTTTGATTAGTATCAGGACGATATGTTTTTCGTTGTGATGTAATAAGGAATTTTATTAGAATGTTAGTTAGGAGTAGTTTAATCGATGGAATGTTACTGTGATATATGGTTAACACTTGATGTTGTTATTAACCCTTTGCATTCGACTCAAAATAACAATCTTTGAGCGATATTTTAGCAATAGTTTCTATCGCTAACGTCTTCCAGTAATAGAAAATTTCTATTTGAATAGAAAACTTCAGCGAAACGCATTCCTCAAAAAGTTGCGATGGAATAAGTTTGATTTCTGTAATCACTAATCGATGCTGATGTCCCCTCAGAGGGGACATCCGAATGCGAAGGGTTAATATATAAAAAGTAGGCATCACAAAAAGATAGCACGAGGGAGACAATTTTTATATGTATCTTCCATGAAAAATTAGAGCTGTAGCGATTCTACTATTAATTTTAAATACACCCTTAATCGTAGCGCGATTAATAATTAACGAAGAATTAAGAATGATAAATGATAGCCGTGAAAATAATGGTGTTCATTAATGGAATATATATCGTATTAAAAAAAGGAAATTGAAGTACACGGAGGAAATTTCTAAAGCGGGTTACGGAAGAAATTGAATTTTTTCCCGTCGGATGCAAAGACAACGGGGAGCGTCCCTAAAGATTTATTTTCTAAAGAAATATGTTTCACAAAGTTTAAGCGCGGCTTGAAGTAAAGAAAGGCGACTGCCTCCGAGCATTATCAGGTGCTATATTGGAGGAGACACAGTCTCTCGCGGAAGAATTCTACGTAACTCAACGAGAGGGGGTCCATCGGGGGGATTAGAGTTATTCTGGCAAAAGTCCCTGAATCTTATAGGCTATGTTGGTCGACCCTTAGCCGCAAAAGTTAGATTTATGCCACGAAATCCTTAGAATTACTGAATTGACGATTTATATCCCTTTTTTGGCTTCAGTTCGCGTCTCCGCGTTTCGGTTAGGCTGCGCAAGTGCCTCGGACTGTACACCTAGCAGAAATAAGGTTTCTACGTCAGCAATGTGTCAGAAAAAATCAGCCTTCCTATTTTCCGTTTGATCTCGCGGATAACAACTGAATTAAACAATAATATTTATGTCATAAAAATGTAATTCGTAACTGCTGAGATTTTCCAGGCTTGGAAAAGAAAAAAAAGCAAAGGATATCGTGATAAATCTGATGTATATATATTTAACGATATATTTACGATTGGATCTTGCGTTCTCGACGGGCAGCTTACAACTGAACTGACTTAAAAACTGAAAACAGGCAAAAAAGGGCTTTTCACTCTGCCCTTATCGCGCGAATACTCTTTCCTTGAAACCTGCAGTGCCTCGCGCAGGTCAGTTTGACTTTAGGGAGAAAGTCTCACTTAAAAATCCGGCCATTTGAAGGAGGAAGAGTTTTCTATCCTTGAGAAGCTCAATTGCTACAACTGTAACACTTTTAACCCTAACTGTAACCCTTTTAAAATAACAATATTTTAGTAGTTTCTATTGCTAACGTCTCCAAGCAATAGAAAATTTCCATTTCAGTAGAAAATTTATTGCTATTTTAGCAATATTTCATGGGAAACGTTGGAATAGCAATATTTTAGCAATAGTTTCTATCGCTAACGTCTTCCAACAATAGAAAATTTCCATTTTAATAGAATAGTTATTGCTATTTTAGCAATATTTCATGGGAAACGTTGGAATAGCAATATTTTAGCAATAGTTTCTATCGCTAACGTCTTCCAACAATAGAAAATTTCCATTTTAATAGAATAGTTATTGCTATTTTAGCAATATTTCATGGGAAACGTTGGAATAGCAATATTTTAGCAATAGTTTCTATCGCTAACGTCTTCCAACAATAGAAAATTTCCATTTTAATAGAATAGTTATTGCTATTTTAGCAATATTTTATGGGAAACGTTGGAATAGCAATATTTTAGCAATAGTTTCTATCGCTAACGTCTTCCAGCAATACAAAATTTCCACTTCAATAGAAAACTTGAGGGAAACACGCATATCTCAGAAAGCTACAGTGGAATAAGTTTAACCTTCTCCATCACTAACCAATGCTGATGTCCCCTCAGAGAAGACATCCGAATGCAAAGGGTTAACATTACTTTCACAGTTTACGTTTCGCTGAAGCCGTTCAAGCAGGAGCAGATAATTCTGCAGCATCTAATCTCGAATATAGAACAGCTTGTAACGAATATAATTAGCTTCCAATTGTAGTCTTCCGGATTCACTTAGCTACCGGTCTTTCGCATTAAACCTAATGGACGGTACTGTATCAGATGTAATCCGCGTTCAGTGACGTTACATTAGTCCTGTAACAGACAGGTCGTGGTTAAGTATCCATTCGACCGGAAACCAGATAGCAGATTGTCAGATATAGCGCTATAAACTATCCGGAACGTTTAAAGCGAATCAATGTCCCGAAATTACTTACTGCGTTAATACGCGGTAGCGCCTTAACGGTTACGACTTAATATCCAATTAAGAATTCATTATTTCGCTCGCAATAAAACTGCGTTATACCTTGAACGACGATTATTAAACGTTTGATCAGGTAACCTTCTAGTTTACTGAACATTATCACAATCAGCTCTGTTGAAATATGTTTCAACAAATAATTTAATTAATTTCTAATACTACTCTCCAATATTACTTACTTAAAATACACCAATAGTGGAATAATTTTTTTCAACGCGCACAGTGTCTATATGTGTTCGAATTATGAAAATCTGTTTTGAAAAGACTGCAAAAAAAGAATTTCTCAAAAATATTTGCGAAACTAAAAACGAGATCAAATATTTCCAGTGCTCGACTTCGCATTGAGACCAAAAATTGATCGTATTCCACGCTATCGAATAATCTTGTTACGCCTAAACGGTATCGAACTCTTAAATCTGAAGGGGCTCGTTAAAAATCGCGCTCGCCTCGAGCCGCACTTTAAAATGCACTTTTACGAGCAGTAAAATTAACGCGACGAATCGCCTGTAACAATAGGAGGAACGACGGGCGTCGAGCCGGATATTTTTTCCACGGCGAGCCGCAGGAAACGTTTAGACGGGCCCCGATATAGATTGATCGTCGGAAATCTTAAAGTTCACAGGCCGTGATGTCGTTCGCGACGTCACAAACGTGACTAATGGCTCGCGGACGCAGCCGTGAGCCCCGCGATTTCAGCGCTCGTACTCGGACGTTTCGACTTCCATCGACCGGAAGCGTGAAATATCCAAGCTTGCCAGCTAATGGCTCGCGTCCTCGTCATCAGCCGCCGCATCAGCTCGAAGAAGGGGATAAATTCGTCGAGCGGAAACTACATACGCGCCGCGAACCCTCGCGCCCTCGCCGCCGCTTTCCCTCAATTTATGCGCGTGCACACCTAATTAAAACGAGGGCACGAATGGCACTCGCTTCCGCGCACCTGCGTTATCATAACGGCTCGCGACAGTTTTCCGCCGTTTTACTCGGTTTCCAGTTTGTTCACGGCTCTGTCGACACTGTTCCACCGTGCGCGTGTCTGTTCCCTTCCGCGAGTCGTTATTGTCTTCTGGCGACAACTGGAAAACTTGCGCTGAAATTGAGAACTGCGAGGTTATTTTTTTCTTTTCAATTAGTGCCGTGTTCAAACGGGACGTGTCTGAGAAACACAATTTTTAGGAGATACAGAAAACGTTTCTCTAAGGTCCATGCTGATTAAAATGGCTCCTGTCATTAATGCATGTGTGTTTCATAATTTTAGTAATTCTCGTTTTCGTGTAATTTTGAAGTATTTTGATTCTAAATTAGATTCAAAATTTTGTATATTTTTTAAAGTAATAAATAAAGTAGAAATAATAAAAAAATTAGGGAATATTAGACATCTACACTCTGCGTTTAGAAGTCTATATGCTTGAAATAACGTGCAAATAATGTCTTTTACAGAAAATTATTTTTTAGAGGAACAATTTCTACGCGAATCTAAACAATTTAGGCCACCCTCGCTTTCTTACGTGAATAACATTTTTCTTTAGTGCATCATAAAAGTTAATTGCCTATAAAATAGAGAGAATATGAAGACGGTAAATGGAGTTCTCTCGTGTTTTATAAGGTGACAACGCGCATAAATTCAAGATTAAAAAGGAATTAGTGGTACATTCACCAAGAATCGATATCGCGAAGAGTATATATTCTACTTAGAAAAGTAAGAATTATTATTTAAACTTCGCCACCCATCAATCCAATACACACGTTCCTCCCATTACTTTTATACAAGACAATTGTCACATACTGAATGAACTTTTCAAAAAATAATTCATCATGCTGCAATAATTGAAGGCTAACGAAATAATCATTCCATAAGTTATGTGCAGAATATTCTGGAATAGGAGCAAGATCGAATATGCGGATTGAATAATTTCTTCGAGTGAATGTTTTAAAACCTCGTCTCAGTTGTTCATCATCCGTCTTGAGGATAACATCTCAGTTATAAAGAACCTATCGATTTTAAAATTTCTCATAACTGTCTTAGCTGTCTAATCGAGGGAAAGAATCTATCGATTTTTTTATTTCTCATAGTTGTCTTTAATTAATGAATATTCTACGTAATTATTCTCCTTCTATCCAACGTCCACTCCACTAATTACCACTAGGTTTACCAAGGGGTCATTTCAACCCTTCTGAGAAAACTTTTCGTCAAACTTTACACTAAAACATCAAAAATAAAGAAACTATAATAAAAATTAATCATTACAACTGATGTAATTTTATCGAGGCTCATTTTTTCTACTTCAACTTCATAATAGATAGGTCAATTCGTATTTTTTCTAATTATACACCAAAAGGGGGACACTTTGACTCCTCTGAGAAAACTTTTCGTCAAACTTTACACTAAAACATCAAAAATAAAGAAACTATAATAAAAATGAATCATTACAACTGATGTAATTTTACCGAGGCTCATTTTTTCTACTTCAACTTCGTAATAGATAAGTCAATTCGTATTTTTTCTAATTATACACCGAAAGTGGTACACTTCGAGCCCTCTGGTAGAAATAAGTGTGTGTCAACTCGTGGTAAACCCCAGTGTTAATCGCAAGCGCATATTTTCCCGCGCGCGGTTATCAGGAAACGTAACGTTCAGCCGAGAAATGGTTCCGCGTAACGAAACGGGGAATCGCGGGGAGTTTTATCAACGTGGTGGTGGAGAGACACACGGTATTAACCGAAGATAGGGCACGTGCGATACACTAACGAGATACAGTCATTAAACGTATTTACTTTGGAAACGTGTGCGCTGGTTTGGCTGGAGGGGCTCTAACGGGCAAAAATTCAATATATCTCCACGCGATAGAACACGGCTCGCTATTAAACGGTCCTCCGGCCACGTAACGCTTCGCCACTTATTACTCGAAGACGAACGGGAGGAAGAACGCGATCAGGCAGCCAGATATTATGCAAGTTTTACAGCCAACCGCGGTAATCGTCGCGCCTCGAATGTCCGTCGCTGCGCCCAGAGCGCGTTATTGTCCCGACGCACCCTCTTAGCGTTCGAAACCGTCGCCCTTCGTTAACGCTTCGACGGACGAACGCGAAAGGCTGCCCTTCCCTTCGCGTTGAACGAGCAGGAACTTACCAGCGGATAATACCGGGCTTTTTCACTGTTCTAATAGCGACTGTAAAGTAAAGGAATCGATGGGAATCGTTCGACCATAAAGATCTTATTACTTCAATGTTAGAGATATTCAGCCGCGGCGAGAATTTCGTTCAAATGCACGACGCTCGATTACATTTCTCCCCCCCTCGGTCGGAGATTAATAGGGCCATGATTTAATGGCTCGCTGTCCCGTTAAATCCCCCTTGAAAATTCCGCCCGGAACGATCCCCGTTCGGCCGGTTAAAGTTCCCGCGAAGATCCGCGTAATCGTAAAATAAAGGAAACACTCCGCGCGGCTACCGCGGTCGTTCTCATCATTAGTCCGCGGTGAAACGCGAAAGTACGAAAGAAATTTATTCGCCGTAAAAAAGGAGAGAAGAAAAGCTGTGATGGGGGTTGAAACGGAATCCCGCGGAGGAATTCAGCGGCGGCTAGCGCGAGCGCGTCGAGCGTCGACGGAGTTCGCGGCAACTTCTCCCAGCCCTCCGCCCCCCTTTGCTTTCCCACCCCTGGTAATAAAATAATTTTATCGATTCCTTCGAAAACTTTCCCTATAACTCGACCCCGCGGCTCCGCCCCCCGATTGTCCGTCCGCGCGATAAACACGGGGCGGGTAGCGCGCGAGCGTAACGCGGGACCCGCGAGCGAGCGTGTACACAATCCGCCCCGCCCGCCCCCGTTTCACTTTCTTTCCCGTCGCGACGGGAGCCCCGTTTGCTCCAGTTTCCGTGAGCGACGAGCGTGCACGTAACCCGCGGGCCAGTAATTTGCGAAAGTACGGAACGTCTGGCTCGACGGAAAGACGACCCGCGGAATATAAGAGCGCGCGGGGGACTTGTTGCTGGGCTTCCGACCGGGTAGCGGAGTCCCGCAATATACCCGAGGAATTCGATGGTTTATTGGCTTTCCTTGGACGTGGTGGAACAACGAACGAAAGCGCGGCGAGAGGGATGGAGGGGGGGAGCGAGGGTGGGTTCGGAGAAGACGGACGAACGGGATCGGGAAAGGGGTCGAGGAGGGGAAAAGAAGGTGGCCAAGTTGGTGCTATAGACTGGCGCGCGTCGGCTTGTTTATGGGAGTGCCGATGCGCACCATCTGTTCAAAAGGACTTGTTGTTCTAAATGTGTACACCCGCCGTGGTGGCTCCACGTATACACGGACCAGTTGGCAGGGCGAAATTGACGATTCTATCTCGCTCCGTCTTCGCGCCCTCGGTCGACGAAGGGTCCCGTTGACAGCTCCTCTTCGTGGCTCTGCCGAGCGAGGGTGGAACGGGAGCGGCGATCGTCGGCTCTGCGGGAAATGTGTGCACGTTAATGTTGATAGATGCGGCGATTGTTGGTTGGTTGATTGTATGCTTGAGAAATATTAGGAAAGTTTTTGAAAATTAGGAAGCCATTGGACTGAATGGAAACGTCTTGTGTCTTTGTTCGATACTCCTTTGTGTTGCACTGCGATGAGAAATGAGTAGAATCTAAACTTTGAAATAGATTTCACTTGTAATTTTATCAATTAAATAAGTTGCAGTTTCACTTGTAAACACAAACTATCACAACATTCTTGATAAATTTTTCGTTTCTAACATAGAAGATTCGTTTCAATGTCTACTCAGTAATGACCACCATCGAACATCCCCTTGACAGCGATTTTCTAGCAACCCCGACACCGTTCGAGCATCAGAAACGCTTGGAATCCGTGAAAGGTCCTTGGGAGGCCTTAGAAATACCGATTTAAACAGTTCTTCTCCAACCACCCCTCTTCGAAATCCCTTAAAATCCTACACGGTGGTACGTACGATCACGTAATTAGCCGCGGGAGGCAAGCAATTGTCGTTACTGAAGCCATATAAATGATTAAGCGCCTTAGGATCGAGGGGAGGTGGGGAGGGTGAGGAGATGGAGGACGCGCGGAGGAGCAGGTAACAACGTTTCGACGAGAGCGTTCCCGAGGTCGGCACCGTTGGCAGCGTTGGTGCGTCGACGGCAGGGCGATCAGCCGGGCGAAGTCACGGCGAGAAGGTTGATGACAAGTGGTGTAACGTGGCACGCGCCTACGGCGTTCGCCGTTCGCCGAGGGAAACAAAGAAGCCTCGAAACAGCCGGGGCCCGGCCAGAAAGGAGTTTTCGCCAAGCGGCTCTCCCGCACAATGGCACAGTTAGGGTTACAAGCTTCTTGACGAGTTGCCAAGTCGCGTCGTTGACGGTGGCCTCGGCTCTCCTTTGTCGACGCCAGCTAGACGTCGCGCGACTCTTGATGATCGCCTCCTGCGAACGACGAGGCTGGCGACGACGGTGTCGGCGTCGACGGCACAAAGCACTCTCCGTCGTCGTCTTTGCCGCGCGCGCCTCTGCCTGGCCTGCGCCCGCCCCGTTATAACCACTAGACGACCGCGCGTCGACGTTTGATCCGCTGTCTGGAATTGAAACGGTGCCAATGAATCCGCCGCGCGGGATCCCCGCGAACCCTCGCGGAAATCAAACCACGGAGCAGAGAGATCGGCCCCCGCGACGGCTACTTACGCGTCCGCTCTCCGTCTGCTTTTCTTGCGTACCCGGAAAAGCTTCCCCGCGAGCGATAAGACTCGCCCCCTTCTAGCCGCGATGCTAAAGACCCTCGACTTCAATCACGATCCGATACCACCCCCGCGATTCATCAGCGAACGTTTGTCTTCGAGCTGGGCTCCGCGCTGCGGTCCGCTGATTGCTTCACGTCTATTTCGACTTTTACCCTGGCGATTCTGTTGTTTCCAGCGTTTCGATAATTTCTTTTTATTTTTCATTGCATTTTTGGCCTGTTTTTAAGAGGATGTATGATATTGGCAGAATCAGTGGGAAAATAGTATTCCTGTTGATTTCGTATTGGGTTTGGTTGTAAGAGCAAAGGAGAAGCATGGTATTCCAAAAAGCAAATTTCGTGAGTTGGTTTTAACGTCATGTTATAAATAAAATTATTATTTTTGTGAACGTGTGTATCTTTTGCACTGTTATTGAAGCTATAAACGTATAAAATTTTGCCTATATGTATTAAAAAGATTGAAGTTTGCGCTTGAATGTTCACTTTGTGGATAAGGGTAGTTATTAATTGACTCTTCGCGGTTGAGATCTTCTTCAGCAATACTTCTTGCTGATCTTGAGTATTCCATGCAATTTCATTATATTCATATTTATTTTTAAACATAATCAATCACGCACAACAATTTTAACAAACTTTAATGCTTTTCAGATATTTAAAAATAAAAAATTCACACAATTTCCAGCCCATTTTATTTCTAATTATTCTTCCGTACTTGCACCCCACACTTTTCAGACACTTGAAAATAAAAAATTCCTAAAATCTCCGCCCCATTTTATTTCCACTTACTCTTCTGTACTTACAACCCATACCTTTCAGACACTTGAAGATAAAAAAATTCATAAAATCTCCGGCCCATTTTATTTCCGCTTATTCTTCTGTACTCGCCCCGCATAATCTCCTCGCCGCTTGAAACAAGGCGTTTCCCGGAGCATTTCGATAACAGAGTGCGATTTAAACCCGGCGCGCGCCAGGACGTGGACACTCGAGCGACTTATTCCAGCCAGAGATATTCAAAAGTCGTTAGCCAGGGCTCGTCGAGATCCAGCTCCGCTATCACGTCGAGAATAACGAGCGGGGCTCCGCGACGAATGGGATGCACGAGTTATCGAAATTTCACTTTAAGTGGAATCGAATTCCTGCCGCGATGAAGTCAGCCGTTTCCGCTTCCGCTGCGCGCAGGAAGAAAATACGAAACGTTTGGCGCGCGCAGGATAGATGCACGATGTGGCCGCGCGTGGCGTAGACGGAACAACGTGTGTACATGTTCACGTGGATGTACCTGCGGACAGATGCCGTTGCTCCAAGTCGAGCTTTCCGAAAGCTGTGCACGTAGCCGCGAGCAGATAGAGGCGGCCCGTAGCTTGACTTGGCAATGATCGCCAGCCGGTGACTCTGCCAGCCATTTACGGACATGTGTCTCTATCTGGGCTTCAGCCGCCGGAATAGTGAGATTTGTCACTTGTAACGCTTTACCCATTACCCCTTTCGACGTACACGGAATCCTGCGGGATATCGCTATGTATGCACGTTCGTAACCGCGCGGTGGACGCGGATAATTTTGTCTTGTTAATGTACTGACGTATTCGTTTAATTAAGTTTCTACCTGCGTCATACGAATTGGCGTCTCGGTTAAAATTTGGAATAAATTAATAGCTCAGACTTAGAGGGATCAGAGAAAATGAAACAAAAGTGACGAAAGTGTGCTCTGTGTATGATGAAATTATAAATGTGTAGTGATGTTACACATTTATGTGTAATCAAGTCGTGTTTTCCATATTTTGTATCGCAAACTTCGAATTTCGAAAGAAAACACAAGCTTCAATTTATCAAACACACGTTTGGTCTAGCTGACCTTTGCAAATGCAAGCGTAAATATTCTAGTTCCCAAGCGGGACAAAATTATAGCACAAGCGCCAAATCCATGCTTCTCAGTTGTACGTTGGCCACTGAATGATAAATGGGAAACGAGAACCCGAAACGTAATTAATAAGGTGTTTGCTAACATTTTGTACTGTACGCGAACAGAATTAACGCAAAAAGTTTGTGCAAAACATTGCGCAGATCTTTGTTGGAGAAAGTAATTTTTAATACTAAATGCGAAAAAAAGATTTCTAAAAATCCACGAAAAATGTGCGTCTCTCGTATTTTTTAATTCCAACATAAACTCGTATCAAATTATAAAATTACTCGCACGATAAATGATGCAAGTTTCATTAGCGAAATTGAAAGCAAAGCAGCGGAACTCGTTTATGGCAAATAATCAATAAGACAGCAAAACCAACTGCGATTTCGTGTACAGCAAATGACATTTGGTCATTAGAAGTCTGGTAACGAGGTTATTAACGTTAATTTTTTAATTATCGGTTCATAAATTATAAGACATATTTATCGACCAAAGTGGCCATTGTTCATTAAGTGCGTTGCAATATTTACACGGAGAATTGCGCACCAAAATTTCTACTCCGCGTTGATTGCACGCTAATACTGCTTTACGATTCTAATTCCTACCATCCTATTCGATAGTTCCGACTGCCATTAGTTTTTCAAAATGACTCTTCCGATCGCCACGCTGGCCATTCTCAATTAAAACTAATTCGTCCATAAATCCGTGATTTGCGAAAACGAGGTTAAGAATTTCGCGAAATTTGACATTGCTTCTCTTCCATTTCGATCCTTTTTACCAGACTTCCAGACGACAAACTAATTTTCAAACAAAGCAAAGGTTATGAAACGGTTTAGAAATACGAGACGCGTTTCGTTGACTTATACTACTGAAAGTAGCCGAATCGATTTCTGTCTGGGAGATTCGCCATTGTCCTCGCCTGGCGTGTTAAATTTACAACAACAAAAAGCCCAACAATAACGAGAAGAATGCATCGCGACGTTTCAATGAAAGTGCCCGCACCAAGCGCGTAATTGATTAATATCTTCAATTGTTATTCCGAGTTCCTCGCGGGCGCGCGACTAACGCGAAACGAATAAACAATCGCGCAGCCGTCGCGCGTTTTTTTTACGTCGATCGTTACGTTACGTCGATCCGAAACGAGTTCTCTACTTTATCGCGAAATCCGTTTACATCATTGCGAGCGCACGATCATCTCGCGTAATATTTCAAACCGAGGCGGGCGTGGATTTCCGCGACGCGGGGGTGGCCGCGACTGGGACGCACTTTTAAGCGTAGTGCCGCGCGTAGAGCTCGTATTTCCTACTCGTAAACTTATTGTTATCATGGTAACAATATTGCGAGCGCGTGTATTGGCGGTTTAATGTTATGCGTTCGCAAATAACAGCGTGATTCATTTTAGCGGTAGAAGCCCGCAGTGGTTTGTCAATGGCTCGATAGCGGCGTCGCCGCTCGGCTGTTCCGGTCATTAAAACTTGATCCATCGAACTATTTGTTCGTCCGTACAACGCTGCAATCCCGAAAGTCTCATTTTTCACGGTATCGCCTACCCCCGGACCCGGGCTCTCGTTCACATTTTTTATGCGCCCGGCCCATGCATCATCGTAACGGCGAAAGCGAAACACGACAGATAATTCACGCGCTTTTGACCCGCCTGCAGGGACGTTAATAAAAATCATAGTCTTATTTTGATGGAAAACATTTATGCGCGGCCCCGTCCATAAATTTTACGGTCCTTCGCGATTTCAATCGGATCCGAGCGTATAAAACGGAAGACACGGGGAATTCGGATTTACGTCGGGCTTCTGATACCGAGCGACGTGTAGCTTCGTCGTGTTCCGTTCGAAAATTCTGAACGAAAACGACTGCCGTTTCTTCATTTCTGCAGCGAAAACGAAGCGTTTCAATGTTTTATAAAAACGATACAAGTTTGTATTTACTTTTGACGTTCACTTTACAGTGGAAGAAAGGCTTTGAGGATGTGAAGCGCGTTTCGTTGACTTGTACTACTGAAAGTAACGAAAATTAAGTTTTAGACGGGAGATTCGTTGTTGTCCTTGCTTCGACTATTAAATTTACAAAAAATATAGCAACAACAAGAGAAATACATTACTATTTTACCATAAATGAGCTTCCACCGTGAAATTAATCAACACAAGCCACTTTCCTCGTATTTACCACTAATTCTGTTATTTTTTATTCATACCTACTTTACAATTCCCACGAGAGAAGCTGGAAACTACAAACCAGTGGATATTTCATTTCCGTATTCTCTTCTCTATTAAAATAGAGTGAACTATGACGGTGAAATGAGTAAAGCGGTGCGACGAGAACGAACGTCTGATTCGGAACGTTTCGATGCGGGACACGTAATGTCCTCATTTGCGAAACGCATTTCTTACGGTCTCTTTTGCAAACTTTCGACCGCGTTACGAGTCGAACACGCCCGACACCGTCGGTGTTTTCATTGTCATGCAAAAGTGCGAGCTTATGCTCGATGCGGAGCAATTCAGCAGTCGGTTGGACACAATAGGCCGGACAGTCGGCACGGTGCAAAATATGCAAATTCGACGGACGTTGGGTGCCGGCCGGCAAAAACAATAAACGCGAGCGATTGCATGTGTTCATACATCGATGGATCCATAAAAATATCCGCGTGAACACGCTCCGTGTCTGACGGGACGGAGAGGCGAGGAGAGAAGACAAAACGACGCGTGGTGTGAGTGGCTCCATTATTTCGCCGCTACGAAACTGCCCGCTCGGTGCGTTCCGCGTCGATTCATCGCCAGAAACTTCATCACCGCTCGAAATCATTTTCTTAACCCTTACGAAATCGCATAATAATCGAAAGCCATTTGTAGATATTGTTTAAGAAATAAACGCGTGTATTTCCACACGTGCTTTCTGTCTGTCTAAATAGGACGATTAAAAATTAATTTTGTGAAATTTTGAAACGTATGCATTGTATTTAGAATATGTATAATCTCTTATGTATGAATTAATAGAGAAATATGAAGTTTATGAGGTCAATCACAAATTTCTAACTATTATAATATGAATTATTAATTAATATGAATGTCTTTTACTCGGTTAGAGAACATGTCTGGTCAGAATTTCATATGAAAAATATAGAAAATTGAAGAAATTCTATCTAAATTAAATTGCACTAAAAGTAGCAAATCAAAGTGGACCTTTAATTTTTTGAAATTCTTAAATACATGTATTATGCAATTTCAACGTACTGAGTATATGGTAGAATTTAAGAATAAGGGTTGTTCAGTAACAATAATTCGTGTCACGTGTAAAGGGTGCATTAAAAAATGATACACTTGTTTTATTAAAGTCAACCACCCATTTGCTGGTCGCATATCGTGTATGGCATGCTTTGTACAGTTCGACGACTCGTAACTGCAGTTACATTGCAATCCTCGGAACACTGTGTTTTTCTCTGACCCGTGGCGTTTCGTTTGCACTGCCGTTCCCAAAAGTGTTTGCTTGGGGCACGGTTTCTCCAGTTTTCACACTCTGCTCTAACACGTTCTAACTACTTGCACCTCGACGCGAGTTCCGTCTGACCACTGTTCGCCAAACTTTTCTTTCAACGAACTGCCCACTCTGTAGCCTCTGAGTAGACTCTACCTACGTGGAATACCCGGCTGCATATAATGCACGTACAGCCGAGTTTAAACCACCGAGAGAGTACATTCGCATTAAAGTGTTCTGTTCAATGGAGAAAAAGAGAAACAGAAGGTAAAAAAAGAACGAAATTTTCTGCCACAAATGAATCTGTGGGTGCTTTAGTTAACAATTGCTGTTGGTCAAACTTAAGTGCAATACTCTATACTTTCCAGAAATATAAAACAGCATTAAAAACTGAGTAATCAAGTTTTAAAGTATAATAAGATTAAAATGAGTATCGTTCGAGATGTTTACGACAGAGATACCGTTCTAAAACGTTTGAATTATTGACCCATACTACTGGTACAGTAGTATCTCGCTAATCGTTTGACCAACACCTCCATAATTTCTACTGTAATTCTAAAATACTTTTCATAGTCACTAATTGTTGAACATTTTCAAGTGGCTAACTAAAACTTTCATTGCAAATATCTTGACAATCATTCATTTCGAGGCTTTTATACTCCACTTTTAAGGCTTCCTCTGTACCCGTAAAGAACCATAAAATGTTACACTTAAAATCTTAAACAGACACCGAGTTTGCTCTAAAATAAAATACTTTCTAGTTTTGCCCGTGAAGCGCGTTGTTCGTGTAGATCTGTGTATGTGTAAGAAGGGAGAAAAGGAAAAAAGAGGGAAGAAAGTTTCGATCTGGGTCCACTACTGAACTCGTCAGGCTACCAAAATGGCGGAGCCATAGAAGCAGAGATGTTAGAGACAATTCACAAATTCTCTCATATGAAAACTATTTTGGAGGACCACCACACCTGTTTACGTAAAAAACACAAATTTTCAACAGCGTCCCACAACTTCTGTGCGTTCTATCATTCTGCGCGTATTGGAACATCAAACGCGTTCCACGATCCAACCGTTCAACGTTCAACGAAAGAAATCAGAACGCGAACAATAACGCGAGACGTCCTCTCCACAACGCCTCGCAAAACGCAAACAATTTGCCAGATCGATCTCGTTGTCCGCATAGATCTCGTTGCCCGTACCTCGAGATCCCCGCACACCTTTCGAACGTTTCCCTCGTAGCTGCAAATAGTATGACGAACGAGAAACGATCGAGGAGAAGACGCGAGTGAATTGCAAGGAAAAAGCACAGTCTCTCCCCGGCCGTTGGTAGAGCGGGAATAAAAATGGCTCAGATCAAGGAACGGATAGAGAGAAGCGAATCGTAGCCTCGTCCCGTGGGGCGGTTTGACGGGTCTGTTCCCGCCGCCCTTCCAACCGCCTTCCATTTTTATTTTTTTTTTTCTCCTCCTCGCCTCGCCTTCTCGCCGGCCATCTGCTGGCGTCGCTTGTAAATATGAGCGGTCCTTCATTCGGACAGAGAGCAATAGCCCTAACAACGTCTTCCCGCCGTTATAGCGTGGCCCAAGGCCGTTTGACAACGACGGTTCTCCTCCGTCTGGGGAGTACGGCCGCCATTCCTTCCTCCGCCAGTCGGAGGAAAGTGAGATCGCGGAGGACGCGGAGGAAACGACGCGCGATGGAAGACGGGCGCGGACCCACTGGTTCCGTTAAGGGATGGAGAGAGAGAGAGAGAGAGAGGGGGGCGGAGGGAAAGTGGAAACAGCGCCCCCTGACAATCAACGTCTATGGCGCCGCGCCATCGTTCCTCTCCTTTTACGCGGTGTCGTAAAAGATGCTTGTTACGAGCGGCGAACGGACAAAATGACGGATCGTAATAAGTTCTCGTTCGGCCGCGGTGGATTGTAGGCCAACGCGGGCACCGCGTATCCGAAAGCTGAGACGATGTCCTCTCATAAACAATTCATGCACAGCCGTGCTGGAGCCGGTGTGCGTGATAGGTCGAATGTGGCTCGGGTCGAGAACTTCTCGACACGGCCACTCGTCTTGGTTTTTTCGTGGCTGGTTTATTCGTTCTCCATACGAGCCCCGTGTTTTCCTGGAACCGCTTCGACTCGTTGGATCACGCTTTCGATACTCGTTAACAATTGAAATTATGTTACGCGTTATTGTAGAAAGAGCGGAAACAAGGAAACACTTAACGCGTCAACGCTAAAGAGCCAATCACGCGCCAGCGCGTGGTGTGGAGTGGTGTCTTGGTACTCTGCACCCTTCTCTTGATAATTACGGTCTTTGTAAAAGAAAAACGAACAACACCGCGATAAAGCTGCGATTTATATATAACAAAATAGTAAAACTAAACTAAAACCAGGCAAACACCAAAAAAAGGATGCCTCACGCGAGTCAGCGTTACTTCCAGAGAGAGTAGTTTAAGTTCCACTGAACACTCTGACCATTTGTAGGAGAAAATTTTTGGTCGAGGCGCTTAAAGATATCCGCGACGGTGTTTCGATGGCCAGCAACGCTTCCAATACTTCACACCTAATACCCTTTATTTCTTTGGCAACTCCGGTTATCAGAAATAAGCTGGAAGTGGCGATTTCGCGAATATAGCAGCGGCCGGGCATACTGCGCAGAGGATCGTCGTCCGTGAGCCGGTATAAATTGCAGGGCTCACTTAGCCGGGCCAAATTTATTCCAATCCCGTAATCCGCGCCTATTCATACAGATGCAAATCGGAGAAACGTGTGCCAAATTCGTACGCATCCTTCTGGAAACGAGATACCCGCCGTGGACGAAGGAGGACGGCGGCCACGGTAGCCCGCGCGGACAATGTTGGGAATGAATTAACGTGACCCTAGTTAAGAATAGAAAGACCAGGGCTGGATGGAGGGGGATGGGTCTACAGCGGGGAGAAATTGAGACGCGGAAGCGAGAGGGCGTCCACCGGAAGGACAAAGGGCCTGGAAGTGAACGAGGATAGCGCGCCGCGGTATGAAGCATTGTAATGGTCCCATTGGAAGCGAACCTTTGGGCTTTCGAACCTACGCGGCGTCACGATACACACAGCGGGTACACGCTAGCTCCTGGCCATCGTGAATTATTAAATGTCACAATTAAATGCTGCGGTAGTCATTAAAGCGGCAGAATTGGCGCTGCCGCCGTAGCTCGGCCGCGGTGAAATATTAAGCCATCAACCGGTTCATTATAACGACGAATAAATGACAGCGAGCCTTATTGCGAGCTTTCCCTCGTTTCGCCTCGCGTCCGCCATTATCGCCACGCAATTTGCGACCTCTCGTTACGCAAAAATTCACTCGGCAAAGACGACGATCGTTAAATCGTAAATCCCGCAGTCCACGCGTCATTAACAACGCGCGTTCGCGTTTCAGGAGTAACGAGGCATCGAATTGATTAAAAGGGCGAGAGCTTTCGCGTTCGCCAAGAACGGGGCTGATCATTTTTTCGTGGCTTTTTTTTCGTCAAGCATTCATAAGCTCGAAAGTCGAGAGCAGACGTTGACTCTGTTCCACCAAAAAATCGAACGTTCAGGTTTCTTAATTGATTTTGAAAATGCACTTTTTCATGATCTCCCGCGGGTTGTAATTACCGACGTAATTTACTTCCAGGATTCGATGACGTCCGCAGTATTTCTCTTCACGCATGAAATCGAACGCTCCGCATTGTATGAATCATCGTAACGGTTTTAACCGTATGAATCACCACACAGTTTCGACTCGCGTATCCAGTACACGGTGACAAATTGGATGGTTACACTTTTATATGGTCGTTGAGGGAAGAAAATGTGTTCGATTTGCTCGCAACGTAATTTCGAATATATGCACCAGACCAGACACGAGACAGAATTTCTTCTTTTTCATCTCTCACTATTTATTAATAAAATATTCGTTTTAAATTATCAGTTTCTTTCTTTTAATAGAAACTTGAAAATTCATAACTTAGGATTGTATCAAAGATTTTTATCCTTTCAATCTTAAGTGATAATTAGATATTAATTTCTTCTTTCTTTACCAACTGCAATAATATCTATCAAACCATGATTAATTAAATTAAAAATAGAGAACAGAACAACAAGCATTCTGCACCTACACACTAATTTCTTCTCTGATGCAATCGTCGCGTCTTACGTGACTTCGCGACGACGCAGCCCCAAATACGTTGATCCACCCAACCTCTTACGCAACCATCTCATCAAACGACTTTTCACTAACCATGAAAAAAAGTATACCTCCGACTAACCCAAAAACAAAGTGCGTCGACCATGCGTTGAATCGGAAGAACGCGGTGAACACGTAAAAACGTACGAATCGAGTTTAATTAAGCGAGGGTTACGCGTCGCACGCAGAATCCCGCGCGTTACCCGGTTAGAATGTATCGACGTGCCAATTTAGATAAATTAAGTAGTTACCCCGTGGGAGAATTAACTTGGCAGCCAATCTCAACCGAACTCGGCGGAAAGGCGAATCTGGCGGGCGGGAGACGCGTTTCCATCGACACGCGGTAGGCGCAACCAAGACGTCTAGGGAAATGAAGCTACGCGGGTCGGACCCGTTTCATCTTCCTGCAAATAATTTAATCCAGGCTAAGTACATATTTATGTCTGCACATAGACTGAGGCGCGTACGTAGACAAGGGCTGAGGGTACATAAGCCGAGTATCCGACCGAAGGATACATGCCTCCTCGCGCGGCGTTACGTAGCGGGACGCCGGCCGCGGCGGCAGCCAGCGCCATTAAAATTAATAAACGCAATTTGAGAGCTTAATTGAAAAGTCTTAAAACCGCGGAGAGGAAACGGGATTCTCTTTCTGCGGCGTCGCTCGAAAAAGACGCGCCACCGTCCGCTCGATACGCTGGCCAGCGATATACATACTCTGGAGGGTGTCTTCTCGTTTAACCCCTTGCATTCTTTTGGCGAGTATGACTCGACATCAGTGAATGAAAATAGAAACAAATGTAAGCTCCATATGTATAAATTATAACAATGTTTCAGAGCAAAATTGTTTGCAAGTAGCAGTGAAGGGACTGTCCTTTGAAGTAAATTTCAGATAAAATACTTTCAATGGTGGAGGGTTGATGGCAACGAAATTTAAAAATAATTTTGAGTGCAAAGGGTTGAAATTATGGCATTTTAGGGAGTTTAGAAGAAAAAGATTTACAGCTTTTGCAACTTTTATCAGTTTTTCAGCCATTTTCCTGCTTTCTGCAGGAAAATCCGAATTATCGTGATGCATAAAACGTAAGGCACGTTAATATACGACTGTACGTACAACACATAACACGTAAAATATGAGAAATTTTCTTGAGAGGCCCATTAGGAGCAGAAAATTGGGCCACATTAACCATTAATCGGGCAAACGTGGCCCACAAAAAATGCAGCCAGCAATAAAGAATACCTACGTGGCTAACGTGGCGCAAGATATATTGAAGAGATAACCCCAGCAATAAAACTCGGAACACGCGACGTTTCGAACAACAAACACCATTTTTTACAACGTGCCGAACAAAGAGGGCGATAATTATCGTTTTTGTCACTTTTTCTTCACAAAACCGGCCTCAAAATAATTGCCAAACGTTCTTTCGAATTTTCTATAAAGCTACCAATGAACAATGCGAACCTAACCACAGCAGACATCTTTTTTTATCCATCTAACAGTCATAAACTATGATTTGAACTGTACAGCATCTGTCCAATTAATCTTACATGAATTATCAACAATCGCGCTGCTGAAAACACGTAACGAAAAAAGGGGGAAAATAAAAATAAATTGTATTTTCAAGATCTAGATTGGAACGCTCCCTGAACGGAGCCGTGCGATCGAGCTCCTCTCCCCTTTAATGCTTCCATTGGCCGATCTCGTTTTCTCTGTCCTGCCTCTCCTCTTCCCTCCGTGATATGCTCCGGCACGGAAACGGTTGAAATTGAACGCGACCATGCGTCCAGGATGCCTCTGAATATCCGAGGAAGCCTCCTTCAGGATTTCCCAGGCGCGGTATTTAATTTGGTCGACGTAAGAAGAGGCGGTGAGGAACGGCGCAGAGGCAGAGCGAGCGAGAGCGAGGGAGAGAGGGAAAGAGAGACAGATAGAAAGGGTAGAGAGGGTTGCGGAACGAGAAGAGGGATGGAAGAGGAGCAAAAAGTTGAAAAGATTTGCATAAAGAAAAGGAACAGAGGAAGGTGGGGGAGAAGAGGAAGGAGAAAGAGAGGGGGTTGGAAGAGAAGGGTGCGCGAGGCGCGCGACGAAAAGGCCTCGCCGGTTTGGACCTTACGGAATCTTAATAACTTTGCGGCTCGGCTATTTTTATGTTTCTCCTTCTACGGTGACATTAAAAATCCTGGACTAAACTTTTAACACATATATTTTTAGCTTAAACCCCCTGAGCCCCGGTAGACCTAGCGTCGAGGGCTGAACGCTGTCTCTTGAATAAAAATCACCCTCAATAGCGCACTTTACTTTAGTGCCGCGCTCTCTCCGTAGGGCGGCCTTGCAGAGAGGGATGGAGCGAAGGAAACGGCCGTGAACGGGAGGAGGAAGATGACGGACGTGCGTAAATCGTGGCACGTTAATATCGCTTCAGCCGCGAGGACAGTAACCGACGTTCTTATAGAAAAAGAGAAGCGAAATCGAAATGATTTTCGAGTCTTTCTTTCAAATTAAATCATTTACTTCGACTTTGCTTTCTTTCAAAAGCAGTTACTCTTAGGAGATGTATTTAATTAAAACTATTCATTTATTTGTTTTTATGCAAGAATAATATCACATTCTTTAATATTATTGTTATTATTGTTGTATCAATAGCATCATTATTAATGCGAACGAGGTAGTAGGTTTTTTTCGTTTTCGTATCGTTTTGTATATTTATTTATATGGTGGAGGCCTGCTCGACTGTTTAATAAAGGGAGAAATGAGTCAATCGTACACTCGACGCGTACTTAAACTGCTGCATTTACCGAAGACAGCGGACTTCACTGGAGATAGAGTTTAAAGCATTTATACGATGAATTAAACCAGTAATTAACGAGATAAAATATGCATACACGTATCAGTATTAAAGTTCCACACGCGTGGATGTAATTTTCCGCTTCTCTCTTAATTGGGGAGATATTGCTAAAAAGGTTAATTACACCGGATTTTGACCTAAATAACTTCATTCGCTTGAATAACTCTCTTGATCTTGATTCCTACAGGGAAAGGCATTCACCGCGTGCACAGAATTCGTCCAAGAAGTTCTTAAAAAGCGATTCTATTTTATCTCCACTTCTGATTTTATATTAATTATAGGTCGCTAATGCTACTAAATAGGCCACTTGTATTTATTTCACCGTGCACGAGCGATGATAACGAAAAAAGTCGAACTTTGTCGGATAAAAAATGTTTTTACGATAAAGTTATTTTATTTCAAGAGGCGCGTGCAGCGATATGAATATTTTTTTTAGGCGTACATTTTTTTTAATTTAGTTTCGGAGTTGTACGAACTTTTCCGAGTGGATTTGGGAATTTTTTTTGGAATTGTAAAATGTACAGGCGCTCTATAGGAAAATGTTAACCTATTTAAGCAAAAATGTCATTAATTTGCAAATACTTCTATCGACAGGCTTTCCTTTAAACGAGAGACGGTATTTTTTTGTACAATAACAGCAGAGAGTATCTAATGAGGCAAAATCAATAACACCATTTCACACGTGACATAATTCTGGAATTCTCTTGAACTTCAGTATGAAATCTGTTATAAGTGGAAATGGATATCAAAGTCAGACATAAAGTGAAGTCATACACGAAGTAGCATAGTTCAGACAAGTCTCCTGCTGCTTATTATTTTATAATCCAAAGTATTATAAGGAGTAACTTACATCCATTACAAATTTGAATTTAAAACAGTGATGACTTGAAAATTTAAATTAAAAATGATCTGCTAGTTTAAAATAATATAACGTCCTGCGATATATTTTCTATAATATCCAACACGTTTCTTGTACCCTCATTTCTTCGACGCCAAAGCCATTCTCTATGTTCTCTCTTCCCCTGTTTCTATCGA
This sequence comes from Xylocopa violacea, assembly GCA_963969225.1. NCBI lineage: Eukaryota > Metazoa > Arthropoda > Insecta > Hymenoptera > Apidae > Xylocopa > Xylocopa violacea. Next base: position 4,952,509 of record CAXAJV010000021.1, on the reverse strand, counting down.
AACGAGCCCTGTTTTTCTTGACGAGAGTGTCATCGATGCACGAGTCACTTTAGACGTTCCAGTCAGTTTCGTGGCGTAGCGCGCGTCATTGGCCGCCTTCTAACTCTTAGCCATTGCCGCACGTTTCGTCGCTAGCTTTTCAAGCAGTTGGCCGCGTCGCAAAGGTCGATGGGGCAGAATACCACGAAGTGGGTTCATCGTTCCGTACCATGCGACCATTTCACTTATGCGCACTCGACGGCCTTATGGACCGAGGCTTCGTGACCGCGAAAGCGGCGAACCACTCTCCCTCTTGTTCTCCTCTCCCCGCGAGAGCCTTAATCCTTTTTGACACTGTTCGAGGAACTTTTCCACTGTTCGTGTTAAGGATCGAATTAAGCGTCCCTCTCGCGGAGGTATTGCCGATGGTTACGTCCTCCAACTCGTATTTACAGCGTAGACGTTTCGCGTCGTGTTCAAAATTAATAAGAATTTCAATTTCAATGCAAAAGAATGACGTGAAAAAATTCAATTTTCAACATTTTTGAGGTTATTGATGACAGTGGAGATGTTTCGCGTCGTATCCTAAATTAATAAGTTTTCTATTGAAATGGAAATTTTCTATTGCTAGAAGATATTAGCAAAGATATTAAAATATTGCTATTTTAGCAACAGTTCTACTGCCAACAGCCAGAAACGATCCAAATTCTAACTAAAAACCGAAATCAACCCTGGCGTTCCTTAAAAACAGTTCCGCGACGAGAAGAGTTCGCAAAACACCGATTTACTCGAATATATAGTCCCGAACTAACCAACCTCCCCTTTTTTCAACTCGAATCATCCTCTGTTCGAACGTCCAATCAAATCGCAATATTCCCCCTCTCTGTACGCAACATATATAAATCTATATCTAAACATATACATGCTGATCCATATACGTGGACAGTCATTTATCCCATCCCCCTAAAATTCCGCCTGGTACGGCCCGCATTTCGATGGCGCGGCTACGCCCGATACGATAAATTTATTTGTTGCCTCAGCGCGCAGATTTAATAGCCCCGTCTGAAAATCGCGTTTCGGTAAACGGCGATTTATCCTTGATACCGTGGCTGGGGCCCTGTACAACGGGCGAACACGTACGCGGGATATCTCTTAGGCATCGATATTCAAAAACCGGGGAATCCCTCTGATACAAGGCGCGCCGCGATATTCCAACGTTGACGCTAAATGCCGATACTCCGAGGATGAAACATCAACCTTTGCAGCTAGCTGGGTGCCGGCGTCGGGGGCCGCGGTTATTTGCATATTTCAATTTCCTCTGCACAACACGGGGGTGCTGTCGACGCGCGGCAGAAACACGTCCACAGACGCGTCCACCCCTCGCACACGCGCACGGTTTCTCGTTTGCGCGCTCGTGTGCGGCCAAGTTCGTGCGTGTCGTGGAGAAAATGTCAATGTCGGTGGCGAACATCGCTCGTTGGATGCTGCTACGCCTGGGTATGGCTGTACGGGGTGGCGCGGTAATTATCCACGCGAAAAGAACCGCTCTCTTTCCTTGGTATTGAATAATGAAATGGTTTCCGGGTGTGGGAAATGTGTGATTATCCTCGATTTCCGCGGAACCTTGACGCGCGATCGTTTTCGGGAAAGCGGTTGTGTCTTTTAACCATTTGCGTTGGAACGTATTCGAGTGGGAAATAATGATACACGTCCGAGCGAGAGATGTGGGTAAATTGGAATTTTAATGTACTCCATGCGGAAATTGAGTTATATTTTGTTCAGCCGCATTCATTATTCTTCTGATTATATTATTCTGTATGTCGTTAATTATCTTTGTTTAAGTCGGAAGAATAATATTTCTACTTTATTTATATTTCTTTCAATTTAAATAGTAGAGGGAAATTACTTTTCTTTCACCCCTTCTTCTACTACAACCCTTTCTCAAATTATATAAATTTTACTCCTACATTATACTAACAAAATAAGAGTTGTAATATTTCATCCTGACGATCATTACAACAATAATTAATACAGCCAGCATTTACAGAAGCAATTAGAAATCAACGAAGCGTCTTCAAATTCCATCAAACCCTCATTTTAGGCTCCAAAATTAATTCTCAACAAATAAAAGATATCCTGTACTATTCCAAATCTCGTCGTTTCGATTGTTTTTATTAAAATAACAGTCGTTCCGCGTACATTCGCGTTCGAAATAATCGAGCGAGCTGACGCTCCAGTGGGGTGACACCCTAGCGCGCACCCCAGGGTGTCGGACACTGTCCTCTGAAAAACGTTCCTCGCTCCGGCAATGCTGTATTACCCGCGTCCCATTATAAAAGTCATTCCGCAGGACACTCGTCCCTGTCCATTGTACCGGAGCATTTCAATTTTCGCCCAAGATGCAAATTCCTTGTCTGCGCGAGCCCCGTGAAACGAGCCGTCGAGACGGCGCGCGGCGGCGTCAAGACGCCGGAGGGGCTAATGTGTAGGTGCGGCGAATAGGTCTATCGCAGCCTCATTTCGTTTCAATTCATTAGGGGGGGCCGTAAAATTCTAATTCCCCCAGCCGCCTGCCTCTCGCCCAACACCGTTTCGGTTGGCGGGAATCAACCCTCCCCTCGGCTCGTTGGCCTAGAAACTTTCCCTTCTTCCTTCTTCTTACGCCGTTCGACTCCCCTGGCGATCCGTTCGAATCTTGTTAAGATAATTGGAGCATCGAGTTAAATAAACAATATCGGGTCCGATCGCGTTCCTTACTTTCGGTAATTTCACTTGTTACGTTGATTCAGCGTGAAAGGCACTTGTAGGTGGAGAGAATTATTTTTTTAATAGTGTTTCGGAATTCCATTAATGTTTGGGTTGTCAGAGATTAACAGCAGCTTGGAATGATTTGGGTTTCTAATCAAATTGTCGATTCTTCCCTGGCGCAAATCATTCTTTAAGCAGAATCTAGTTAGTTTTTAATTTAGAGAATGGAGCAAAGACAGTTCGCTGTATCCTCCACTTCGACCCCACTGCTTTTTCTTCAAGTTGACAAGTAACATCAAATTTCAAAGTTAAAGTCGCATCTTTGATGTTCTCCTGAATAGCAATTCGAAATTGACAAAATTTCTATAAAAAAGATATGCGAACACCTTTCTAATCGTAAAAGAAAAATAACCCTACCCTTTCTTCACCCATTTTCCTAATTATAATCAGAAGAACCGTGCGACGTAAGCATCTCTCGTATCGCGACTCTTGTTTTCCAAACGCGAACGAGCTACGCGAGGGCGAGTTCGCCCGCGTCAAGTCCCAGACGTCTAGGAATGCCAAAAGTGCGAGCAGTTTGCTGAAGACGGATGAAGGAGCCGGCCGGGTAGCCAAGAAAGGAATCCAAAAACTTTTCCCTTAATGAATACACGCGACGCACAAACGAATTACGCCCCGTCCGGCTCGGTTTGTCCCGGAGTCCCGACGGGACGAAGTGGACTCGAGGAGCGGCCTCGCGAGGGGCATAGGCGGGCATAGGCGTCGGCGGTTGTCCATTGAAAGGGAGAGAGGAACGGAGGTAGGACAACGACGTCGAAGCGAGGGAGAGAGAGATCTCGTTGTATCGATCGGCGTCATAAAATCCATTTTATGACTTGGACGCTGTCCAGTGACTGGTGTATTAGCCGTCGCATTGCCTCGCAAATAAAACGCTCTTCTACTCTTGAACCCCCTTTAACCACCTCGCCTCACCCATGTCGACGTCGGACGGTCGTCAGACGCCATCAACTTTCGTCTGTGTCCCGCGCGTCCTCTCTTCCTATCGCGCATCCACCCTCTCCGTCTATCCGCGAGCTGCTCGCCTGTTTTGCCTCTCGTTCGCGCTCGATACACATCGATAAGTTTATGAGCGAGCGACTCGGGAGCTGCCCCCGAGTCGTCTTCACGGTCTCGTACCTCCCGGCGATTTGCCTTTTTCGAGAACAGTCGGATCGCGCGTGGAGTATCGCTCGATTGTCCCTCGTCGTTACCACTCTCTGCCACGCCGTATCGATGTTACGTCAGTTTGAATGCTCTGGTCGGAGTCTGGACTACCCCGGATGACGCAAGCGTAGCGATAATTTTGCGTTCGAGGAACGGATGACACACGTCCAGTCGTAATTTTTCAACCCTTCCAGATCGGGTTGAAGTTATGCATCCATATCACATATGTGTGAGAGAATATGTACAAGAGAAGTGCAAGAATTCCAGCGAACGTTCTCATCGATCATTCGGCACTGACGATCATCGACTGTCCACTGTCGATCATCGCCACGCCACGCGACGCAACGCAACCCCCTCAAACGTATCTTTCCCTCGTATATTCTATAAATTTTGTTTCATTTTCTAATTATGCCTTGCATTCCACTGTTTCACTATTACACCATCAGTACGCAATATCCGCAATTTGCCAATCCTTAAATCGCGAACTAAGAAGGATTCAATTGTAAAGGGTCGAGGGTGGACGCAGCCACGACGCCGCGAATGGTAATTAACTCGACACCTTGAAACTATTGCTAATTGTTGTAACTGCTGGCATAAATAGCAACAGTTTCCATTGTCTACTAACGTCTGCCAGTAATACAAAATTTCCATTTCAATAGAAAAGTTCATCCACCGCAATCACTGATCAACGCTGATGTCCCCTCAATGGAGACGTCCGAGTGCAAAGGGTTAATACGCGTGGTATTTGAACAAATCGTATCGCAAAATTTCCGTCTAATTTACGGCTGGCGATAGATGCGAATGATAAAATGATTAGAAGAACGGGCCGCGTGTCTGGCCCGCGGATGATCGATCGATGGAAATTTCATTTTCGCGCCAAATCGCTGTCCGATGCGAGCGGACCGTATGCGTGTGCAGGCCCGTTAATACACGATATTCGGACGGATTTCGACGGCACCGCGCGAAACAACGATAACTCGTTTCGCGGGGGTGGATGAAGAGGGAGGAGGGGTGGGCATGGTGCATGTCCCGCGCCGTTTTAATCGACTCGTCCGGGAGCGATCGCGAATCAGCGTAACCGGTAGATACGTAACTCGTCGTCAGGGCTGATCGTTCTACAAATTGGTCTCGCGCGCCGAGGACGAGGGCGCGCGCGCGCGCGTGCGCTCGCGAGCCGGTCCGCGGTCCGAGGATAATTAATCCCAATTGAATTAATTAGATTCGTATAGCGAAAATTAAGTACCGCTGGGATACGCGAGCGTGGTCCGACCCCGCCGCGTGATATAGGACATTGCTTTTTGCCACTAGGACGCAATAACCTGGCATGCTTTACAGGGAATCAACGGAATAATTGAACCACTAAATTTGCAACGCGGCACCGTCGCCTGGCCGTGTTTTCGATAACGATTCCGCCCCGGCCCGCCCGGAAATTGGATTATTTACCACCGCCACGCCGATACTTTTAACGCTTTTCGCGTAACTTCCCGGCATAATCGGGCCTGCACGGGGGGCCATTCACCGCCGATCCGCGCGGCCGCGCCCGATGACAAGAGCTGCCATTATCTCGGGCCAATAAATTCCGGCGTTCCGGCAAAGACAGGGTTAACCACTTAATCTGCAATTCGCGCGAACCAGCGGCACTCGTCGCGCGGGTCGTCGAGCTAATCGCAAGCCTTATCGTAATTGCGGACGCGCGCCGGCACAATATCCGGTTCTCTTCGGGGGTGAGAAGAAGATGGGGGCGATTAGACGAAGATCGGTGGTCGTCGTCTCGTCGTTCGCGCACTTGTTTCTCCGCGCGACGAGCTACGAGCGTTAGTCAATGGCGTAATCGTTCTCGCGTACTGGAAACGATAAAAACGGGACGCTAGTTTGGCGCGGTGCTAATAACGAATGTACCTTTGTTCGCGTATCGCGGGTTGCACGAGTCTCGTGACATCTTGGTAGATAACGCGCGCCTTTTCCGTTCCGACCTTCGTCGTTCCTCGCGTTCTCCCTTGTCTCGTTCCGACGGTTTTAACGTCTCATTGTGCCCGCACCCAACATCCCTCTTGCTCGCCACGGCGTTAAATAACTCCGCGGGAATATTATAAATTTCGGGAACACCGCCGCGACAAGATAAGAAGACGTATTAAACGAGCTTACATTAGCGTGACGATACCTCGGTTTTTGCTCGCGTAGCTGGCAAAACGTAGGACCGCGATGATTGATAAGGTGACCCGGTGCAGCGATAAGCATTGTCGGGGGGATTGAAATTCAGAACGCAACTAACCGAGGAACACACCGAGCTATTTCTTTGATGAAATTCCTCGGATCGCTCGGATGTGCGTGAACAAAGAGCGACGTACGAATTGCAAGCGGCACGCAACGTTCTTCGTCCCGCGCTTTTTCATTTCGCCTGGCTGCCGCAGAATTCTGTTACGCTCGCGAATTCGCGGCCCCTCTGAAATTCGCGGAGGAGAAACGCGAGAGGCATTAGCGCGCGCAGCTGTTTGCAGAGAAAGAATCTTGATTTGTGAAGTGTTGAGTTAAAAATCTGTTACGCGATACCCAAGGGGAAAGGCTTTATTCAATATGAAATAAATTAGTAGAAACTTGTTTTTGAATTAGAAAATACAATTTTGATACGTGGTTTTTGTATAATTTCTTTGAAGGGAATTTTCTGTGTTTTTATGTGCAGCTTTATTGGATAAGAATTTAAGATAGCAGATTGCAAAATTTATTCTTGACAGAAAGGGGTGTATATTTGAAATTCGATCAATGCTAGATTCGTGGAGAACTATATGCTTCAGTCTGTTACGTAGAAAAATACATTTTACCATCTATTACGAATGCTGAACAAATTTATAATTGCATCACTAAATTAATTTATAATTAAATTTAAATTATAGTAACCCTTGTGTTTCTTCTTTCTGTCGTTGCAAACACGATACTTCTCGTGACAAACTATTCGAACACGTTAATTTTCCTGCGTAGAGTGACAGCTATTTCTAATAGTCAGATGCATATTTCAATCAAGTTACACTAATTGAAAGAATATTTTCAATACTTTATACATTAATTAAAAAAGTATTGTAGGAATGCGATACCATGGCTCGCTGAGGCTCGCCAATTATTTTATTCGAAGCATGGCGGTTTTGCGATCAAACTATAGAACTAGTTTCGAGGAGGAATTCGACAGAAATGGTTCATAGAGGTTTATAGTTAGCGATTCAGTGTACTAAATACAGTTTTCTTTCTTCTTATTGCAAAACTCTATAGTATTTTTAAATCGCAGAAAACAAAGACGTTTCTAAGTTGGAATGCAAATAACATGACGAAACTGTACGGTTATATGTGTCTACGTTATATGGCAACGAAGAACAGTATCGCATTATCAAAAGGAAATTGATTAATTCTCGCGTAGGCGTCTGTTTACAAATGATCGAAACTTCAGCCACCGTTATAGCAGCGAGCGAGAATTCCTGATTAATACCTTTTCTCGGCATTCTAATACAGTTTACGCTTCAACCTGATTCCTCCGAGTGCCCGTTGAATCTGGCAACGGTGGAAGTTGGCAGTTGCATCCCGGGCTCTCGGATCCAAATGTATTTGAAGGACGCCAAAAAAGTAGTGCCAAATAGACAAATACACTGCGATATGAAAATTAAGCGAATATAAAGTATGTCATCGAAACGGGGCCGATTTTTTCCCATCCGCCGCGGCTGAATTTAAAGTACCCCGAAAACATTGCCCAAAGAGCTGTTCGGAAGACATTTCAGTTTCAAACTGAAAAAAAAGAAGCAACGAGCAATATTTGATTAGAAGATTCTACAGATTTTAATGAAATAAATAAACTTTGAACGTCCTTTTCCGAAATTTTCCTTTTCCAGACTACGTGAGTCGTAGCAGAAAATAATTGTGGATTAACCCTTTGCGCTCGATGACTTTTTCGATCGCAGATCATTTTTCCTATTACCAATTTCTCTGTGAATACCACTAATCTCATTTTTTAACAGTTGAAATTCAATTTAATCTTCACTCTTTGCTAATTTCACCTTCCAAATTCATTTTTGTAAGGCTTCGAAATTTGAAATCAGTCGAAGAGAAACTGCAGTTGCTGTATGAAACGCCATGGCGACTGAGAGTCGCCTCTCGAGCGCAAAGGGTTAATATTTATAAGTAAATTCTCCAAAAAATTAGTCGAAGTAATTTTCTTTCGATTTCTTTTCAGTTTTTAATAATTATTACGCCACGAGTCACACGCAAATTCCCGCGATTTTGTTTGTTCACCGTGATCGCAGCTTGTCGGGCGTCATAAATTCCGCTTACGCTTGATCGCGGTGTTCGTGCGCGGGTGGCTTTCGTGAAATTATCTACTTAGGCCTCGTTGAGGGCTGAAATTACAGACGACGGGGCGATTATGACTAATTTATTCAAACGGCACAACAATCTCAAGTGATCCGCTAATAAAATCCATAACGAATCTCGCCCCGTGTAATTTACCTCGCCACAAAGTAGTTCGTCTGCCGTGCGCACCGCGACGCAACCGCCCTTAACACTCCGAGCGGCTCTAATTACCATCGAATGAAATTTGCCAGAAAACCGACGTCACAGCCGCCGCTGCGTAAATGTAGATTTCGCAAAAATTAAACAGATTTAGCCAGTGTCTCGCGGGCCACGGGATTGGTGTACGCCTGGCGGCGTTATCTGTAGATTTAATTTCGCAGGGAAGACGAGGGTGGCGGCTCGATAGAGGGCGCAGCGACGGAGGAACGGAAGGAAGGTCGCCTGAAGGTTGCTTTTGATACGCCGCGGAAGCTTAATTCGCCTTGAAGCGGCCGCGGGCCGTACGATTCGCCAACTTTTCTATTCCCCGTGGATATTAGCCGCGGAGAATAAGAGTGTCACGCGACCTGTCCCTGTGCAATTAAGATAAGCACCGGCGATGTTTATAAATATTTCGGCCCGTTCTCCGTGGCGGTCGTTGGGTGGGGGTTGGTAAAAGTCGAGTCGCGTAGATCCGACAGGGAATACTTGTCGCGACCAGCCGCAGGCGACGACCCCTTGGAAACTTTCGGATCCGCCAGCGTCCGACCAGCGTCGCTCTTCCTCGCCGCGTTTCACCATTTTCCGTTCCACCCTCCGCGCGGTGCTGCTTTTATGTGGGTTACTTTGGGCTAGGTTGGACGGCGTGACGCGCGAATGGGACGATGCTCGAGATAACTAAGGGGACGCGCACGACGTGTCGCGTGAATTTTCTGTGTTCTTATGTGAAGCTTTGTAGGACAAATATTTATAGAATAAATATTAGCGCGCTATGGCCGGGTCGAGTATTAATGCCTTTTGTGCAGGGCGTTCGTAAATATTAGTGACGCACTTATCAATGTTTGTTTTCCCTTATTTAACCCGTTTGCGTCATTAGCGTGTATATTTGCACAATTTTTCTGGTCACTATCACCGAAGTCGTATGCGTACGCTCAACTTTGTTGGCCACTTTCGTTATTCGTTGGCTAAAGAATAGAAATGGAGGTGGAGGGTGTGGCTTTATGCGTTGAACATTTCAAATACTACCATACTGCATGAAATAAAGTAACAGATGAAAATGAAGTAATAGACTACTGAATTAAAAATTTCCATTTCCAATTCCATTTTCCAAATTACATTGAAATCCTATTATTAGTTGCGAAGATATTACTTGTTTTCTAAAGGGTGCACGTTATTCATATAATATTTCACTAATTTTCGCCCAGTGTGAGTTCAACTCACGCTCTAACCCACCCATAATGTGTTAAAGAGATGTATATTCATAAATTCGATATATTATATATTAGAGTAAATACGGTTTATGTATCTTTGAAAGAACTATACATTTCAATCTGTCACGTGAAAAAGAACATTTATTACAAACTTGTAACTGCATCGCAAAATTAATTTATAATTAAATCCAAAGTATCGCAACTTTCGGATCCGCCAGCATCGCTCTTTCTCGCCGCGTTTCCCCATTTTCCGTTCCACCCTCCGCGCTTTTATGTGGGTTACTTTGGGTTAGGACGGTGTTACACGCGAATGGGACGACGCTCGAGATAACTAAGGGGTCCTGGACGCGTACGACGTGTCGCGTGAAAAATTACAACGCGGGCGCGCACCTTCCTCGTTCTTATTTCATACCGGTCGCGTCCCTCGCGCGCTACCACGCGTCCTCTCGCGGCCTCCCTCGTCCTCGACGCGTCCCTCTTTCCGCTCGCGTTCCACCCCATCGCCGCCAACGCGGCGTAATTCCCCGCTAAGAAACTGTTACCGCCGTGACTCCACCTGCTATCGCCAAGAAATTGCATCCCAGGAAGTCTTCGTGAGATTAAAATGTCTCAGGCCTCACGGCGTTACTGGCGGAACGACAACGGCGACGACCGATTTGAATTTCGCATGCTCGAACCGCGAGACGAGGAGCCACGCTCGATCCTTTCCGCCAGGCTTGTTTCTTTATTGCGGAACAACGCTGATCAATCTGCGGGTGGAAAAGTTTCGGTGTCACGAAGGTGTCGGTTTAAAGGGTGGCTCGATAATCGCTGAGGAACTGCGGAAACGGCTGGAAATGAGAGTTCTTTAGATAATCATCGGTTATGATTGCGATATCGTATTAATTTGTGGTAAAGTTGGATTAGATTTCTTGTTCTTATGGACTATTTTATCGCAGTGAAAGCACTGGTCTAGTGAAATCATCCCTTGTTTGAGTGTAATCTGTTAAAGTTGTACGTTTGAACGTAGTGTGTGCTGAATAACGTGATTTTAGTAACATTTTGTGCAAAATGATATTTTGGGAAACATAGAGATTAGTATGCAAAAGATATTGTCAACCATGGAACAATTTTCAAAGTGAGAACGCCGCCATTTTATGAGAGCTTCTGTATCTTCACCAGATGCACATTATTAAACTAGATAAATTTCTTTTGGTCATATTTTCTTCCTTTTAATATTATAAATAAGGCATTTTACATATGCTTATATAAATAAATAAATTACTACGTTTGTGTACTAAAAGTTTATTTGAAACGTTAATATTTTCAATTAAATAGAAAGTTCTTTGACAACGCAACGAACAATTTGCTTTTACTTAATATTTTATTAGGCACATTTGGTGTCAAGTATTAGTTTTAGGCTTAGTTACTGCAAATGCAGTGCATCGTGCACTTTAAAATCCCTTTTATAAACTGTGAATACTGCATACATATTTATGATTACAATCAACGAAACAATTTTCCCAAAAACAAGTCTAAGATTAGCCGTACTCTGCAATACGCTTTGTTATTACCTTTATTGCACGAATGCAGATTAAACCATCTTCAGTCCTCGATTAGGATTGCGAAGTCAGAAAATAGGAGCGTGGGAACAAAGTCGTAAAGCCAACAGATGTAGCTGCTTAGTTATTCATGAGGGCACTTTATTTTTCGGCAATTTTCATGTTATACTCGTATGGATCCTGGATTTCTGCGAATTTGTGTTTATGACCCGTAAGACCCTGTCCACGTAGCGCACGAAATTTCCATGTACGACAAGATCCAGCGACGGCGACGAAGAATGCCCGAGATAAAAGTCGAGTGGTGGACGCGAATCATGAAAGCCAGCAATTTGACGCGAATGGTTTTTTTTCTTAAGTTGGGTACGTGAATTGTGACAACTCCAAATAATTATGTTTCGTTAGGAAAACTGGTCCTTTCATAACAAATTCTGAATAAAGAATGCAAACTATAATTCAAAATACTCAATTCCTAAATTACCAAACAAATTCAAAACGTTATGGTAACTTAAGGTTCAGAGTATCACCAATGTTACGTCGCTGAATCGACTCTCCAAATCATAAACATAATAGAAAAAGAGAAAATTGCATAAAGGGATTGCTATCCTTGTCTCGAGCATAACTAACGTTAACGTGCAATCACTGCTAAGCAGAAATACTTTTATGCAGCTCTCTCTATTTATTCTCCTATCGCTTTTCACGCCCACTGCCATGTCTATGATTTAAACGCGTACGATACGCATCGAATTCAGCAACAAATGAACGCATATTTCCACGTGGACTGTCCCGATTCACCGTGGAAGTAACAGTTAATGGATTCCGCGTCGGTGGCGGGCGTGATTATAGACAGATCAAGGCTATCAGCCAGTCACGATAATGTCGTGTCGTAAATAGTAAGTGATCTTAGGCCGAGTTCTGTCCACGAGTCTTGCAGCGCGCGTGCTTGCTTACATCCATCTCGGTGTGTTGAGATAGTCAAATGACGATCAGATAGGACGTACAGGCCCTTTGAATAAATCCTCAGGCCGATAGGAAGGCGGTCCCAGGAGGTTTGCTCGACAGTGCGATAGCCGATAATGGTCTGGTTCAGCCACCGTCCAATTCTAGGGTTAATTACCATCGTTTTAACCCGCTATAGCGGCCTCGGTTCTTAGACCGGTCCAAGTCGTTTTCGAAAATTAATTTTACGCCGATGGGAGTGTCGATACTTCCATTGCTTCGAGCCGATTTCGAAGGCGGACTGCGAGCGTATAAACGATTCGATTAACGAGTCGCTACCCCTCCCTTTTTTTTTTAACGAGCTCCTCAACTTTTCCTCGATCGATGTATTAATTGCGATCGAACGGGAAATTATACTTGTTGATACAACTTAGCGTGCCAACGACGCCATTAAATTTTTATTAGCCCCGCTGGCAATGACAAAGTCGAAAGGGCCGATTGAAAGATTTTTTTGGGGGAAGTTCGATGCTCTGCATGCTTCCATCGCAGCGGTTGAGTAGCTCGCTCGCAAAGCATTGAAGTGTGATTAATAATAAGGCTATATTCATCAGCCACGAGATAACAGTTAGATCGTTACCAGGGTTAAGTTCGCGTGAGTGCAACATTCGTGGCTACGAGTAGGTAGTTTCCGTCACTGCATCGATATTATTATCTGACGATGATGGTAGCGTAACGGAGAGTCACGCAGATTGTACTTTAAATCACGATTTAGTGCATGCAACTGTCTATAAATATTATACTTTGCGGTTAACCCTTGCAATATTAAAAGAGAGGGTTGATGAACTCACTAATTGATACATTTTTTATGCAAAGAACTCCGGAGAAATTATTCGTCGCTACAATTTGAATCTCCACATTTTTGTTAAATAATAAGCATCTAGAATTATTAATTTTAAGAACGTCACATTTTTAATCTTACCAAAAAATCGTTCATTGTCTTCTTCGCAAAGGAGAACACGATTAAACATTATGAAACGTACCTTTAAAACCAATTTTTTCGCGTAAATGTGCAAAAATCAAGTAACCTCCCTCGGATATTTCACACGATGAGTCACGATATTGCCAAAGACTTACGATTTTAATTCGAACTAAACGCGATTCTCAGAAACGCGATTCCACGTCTCACCGAGGGGTTTTGGCTGCGTCGAGCGCCATTGATCGAATTTGGCAGAGGATGATCTCCGAAGGAGCGCCCAACAATAAGCACTTTTTCCATGGAAACGTCACGTTTTATTTCAGCGAATCGAAAGCACGAGGAATCCAGTCGAGCGGGCAACTGCGTGATGTACGAACATTTCCCGCGAGTGTTCCTCGTCGTTGCCCCAACCGCTCTTTTGCTCGCTGGCTGCCCGCGACGCGTCGTAGAAATTATAACGCGAAAGTCTTGGGGTTGACGCCGCCGCACTAGTAATTATGCAGCGAAAACTTCCAATCGCATATACCTAATTACTGTGACGCGTTGATACGTGCCACGTGAATGGAAGGTGGGAAGAAAGGTGTGCGAATGGCTGACGCCAACGGTGCACTTAATCGGGTCCCAGATAAAGCTGACGCGCGTATAAATCTCGTTTTCCACTGAACTTGTAAATGTGACGTCGTTTTTCTCGGTAACAATCGTGATTAACTTAACACATTCGCGTTTATACATTCACGCTTCCAATACTGATACGCAGCGAAACTAATGAAAGTCTGATGCTGATTGCCGCACACTCGCATCGTTAAGGCGAGGATAAAAATGATGAATTTTGTTTTGAGATATCCGTGTTGCTTAAAATAAAAAGATTTCCATAGATTTTATGCTTGCTCTTCAGACAGATAATAGAGCGCTTGTTATTATCGTGGTAGAATTTGAAGTGACGTGAATTCACGTCAGCGGTCGCGAATGTGTTATATTTCCATTTCACTTCACGCCTGAAAATTTTCAAATCGAACATCTTGCAAGAAAAGAACAGAAAAAGTATCGCAGCAACAATGATTAATCGTTCCTATTCTTCCGTTTCGTTTCAGGCTGTGCATTTCTCACCTACTATAGTCGTGACAGCGCAATTAGTGCCCAAAACGCTCTGCATGAGAAGCGGACTTTACCAGGGGTAAGTGTTTGCACCTTTGAGGCACGATTTCTTGACTCACCACTCGCGGCGATTGTCCCAGCGGAAGTGAAACTTTCCAAACCGGCGGAGCGCCTGGGAAACGGCGATTTGTCTGTTTCAATTTCTCGCGGGGCTTCATCGAATAACCCGTCGAAGGTAGGGGAAAATTAACTTCCGTAATTCTTATTCGGTGCAGCCTCGCGCGAACGGCGCGTGGGAGGGGTGAAAAAAGGTCCGAGAAAAGCTGCAGTGACGTTAACAGATACTTATCGCCTGGCGGAGCCGTATGGCGCTTTCCAGGCAAATTCCAGCGATTCACCCCGCGATCTGGAATATTAAAATGGTCCGGCGTGACAAGTTAATCTCTTAACGCCGAAAGGGTAGTTAGGAAGGGAATAGAGGGTCGATGGTAAGAGTTGAAAGGAGAGCGGGGACCAGAGGGCGCGACTCGCAGAGTCCGCGATGTATCATCAGACTTTCCGTGCCTCCTACAAATGCCAGGGGTGGACACGAGCGTTCCCATTCCCGAGTAACGCCAGAATTCCGTGTCACTGTTCTCGCACTCGCGATCGGAGGGTACGTCCTCTGGCTCGTTTGCATCGACCTTCCTTCGACCTTTCTTCTACCACCTTTCTTCTACCTTCCTTCTACTTGTCTTCAATCTGTTAAAAGGGTTTGCAAGATTTCAAGACAATCCGCGAAATCTTTCTTTCGTAGACACTTTAAATGTGACAACGATTACGTATTTGTAAAATCAGTCTGAATAAGATTCGCATATTGCGATGTACTATGGAAAGATTTGAATAATCCTTTGATAATCGTGAAACCTCGCTGTTTCCACGTTATTGAATGTTAATTAGATGTTCTGATCCTGAATGAACATTAAATGTGACAACACTTACGCGTTTGCAAAATCAATCTGAACAAAATTCGCATATTGCGATGTACTCTATAGAAAGATTTGATAATCGTGAAACAGTCGCTGTTTCCACGTGACCGAATGTTAATCCGATGTTTCGATCCCGAATGCGCACGCCTTTTTAATTAATCGCGCAATCGGCGGCTACTCGGTTTAACCAGCTTCTGGGGTAAAAATGCTTTCGAAGAGGAATCGTTCGCTTTGTGGGCGGCCGCGCGCGTGTTTTCATATCAAATGGGGCATAGTTTCCCCCGAAAATTTTCCATCGATCGTAGCCGTAGGGGCTGAAGAGTACGAGCGCCGGCACTGAGCGCTGCTTAACTGCCAGAGCAGTGCCAACACGCCCCTTCCCATTATCCAAGCTACCCCTTGGAAGTCCGTAGCGAGTACTGGCGTTATGTTTCGTTAATCTATCCCCGAAACAACGCAGCTCCGGTCTTGGCACTGCTGCCAGCGGAAATCGTTTTAAATGTTATGCCGAGAGATGTGCCGGGGGCTTGGCTGAGTTATGACTTTATGAAGAGGGCAGACGCGTACACGCTGATACGGACGCACTTTCGCGTTGCCACACGCCTACACGCTCGGCCGCCGCGCTGCAAACACGAAAAAATATCCGCCACAATTGCTTCGAGTGACCATCGACGTGGGCCGTTTCTAGATTTTTGACATTTCTACGCTGTCCTGCGAGGGATAGGGCATTTCGCGCTGGCGTATCCGTGAACCCTGAATCGTTTCGAGTTGTATTGCGCGAGCTAATGTTGCGAAATCTAAATTAATATGAACCCGGATGATCGAAGATCTTTTTATTATTATTTGTATTTTATAATAGAGTTCTAGATGCTTTGAAAATTAACTTGTAAAACTGAATAATATTCGGTGATTGCAAAAGTTCGTACCCCATTTGAAATCAAATTAAATGCAACACGTTTATATCTATAGATCAATAATGTAGTCTCTATCATTTTCTATAACTGTCTTCCAACGTTTTACAAGTTTTTGAATTACTTTACGTGGTCTCTCTTCAAAGGTAGTTTTCGCAAGGTAGTTTTTTACTTCTTCCATAGAATCAAATCTCTTGCCATTCAAATTATTTTGCAGCGAACAGAACAGATGAAAATCTGAAGGGGCAAGATCAGGTGATGAAGGATTTCCCATTTTAACTCCCTAAGTTTTCGCAGTACCTGATAAGCGACACGTGGAAACAGTTCAGTTTGTTCCGTTCTGTCAAAACGTGTGGAACCCATATATCGAGTTTCGAAGTGTATTTGAGTTGTTTTAAATGGCGAAACGCAGTCGAATGGTCAACATTTAGTTTCTCAGCAATCTTCAGTGGTAATCCGTCGATTATTGTCCACTAAATCACGGATAAAGCCATTATCAATGCCGCAAAATCGTCCAGAGCGAAGATTTATCGTTTATTTGAAGTCACCATTTTGCAATCGACTAAATCACATTTTAACTACCCTAAGAGGAGGAGCACGGTAGCAATGGTACCTAAGTTTGCTAGCTTCGAATTATATCAACATACCGCCATAGTCCATTGCTACAAATTCATACAAAAACGGACCAATTAATACCAAACGAATCTTTCCATTTTCACCGACATCATCAAATTCCATTCGCAGGCTCCAAAATACTTAACATACTCTCTATACACGTGTGATTTTCCTTCCACACCTGTCACTAGAGAGACAGCACACTTACCATTTCCTACAAGCACTCGTTTTCGACGCAATTTCTATATAACAGAATTTTCAAACTGTCTCTAACATCCCAGCGTCTAAGGCAGGGTCTGCCAGATGATAGTGTAGGGTGTGAATGATTTTGCAATGTGTGGCTTTGTGTGTGCAGGAATAAAATGTAATTTAATGTGTAAATATTACGTGTGACTTTGTGTGCGTGAAAACATAAGACGAAATTGAGAATATTCTCGAACATTAATTATTCGAGAATATTCCAAACTTTGTGCAAAAGAGTGTGATAAAGAGTGCATGTATGTGAGTGAAAAAACTGGAAAAACAAGGGAATGAATGGAAAAGAATCTAGAATGTTCGATGATCGAAAATATATAAGGATGCGTGTGCGCAGCGATAGGCAGAGTTGAAGAAGACATCAGCATGGTACGCGTCATCTATTAAACCTAATAAATTTACTTTCTACAATTACGCTTGTTCTTCAGCAAAATCTTCTGATCCCACAATAGTCTTACCGATGAGTCCACTAGCAGGCCCAGGACGAAGCGTTCTTCCCTCCCTTTTCGTTCCTTCTCTCGCGCACGCCTGCACAGCGACATGGCGCGACCCTCCAAGCACATGCAAAGTCGGAAACAATAGAAACTCGACAGAAATTCGCTGGAGGTTGTTGATAAATGTCGGCCGTCGTTCGATCCGCATTTAGGAAACCGGCCCGTCGCTGATCGACCGGACCGAGCTGTAATATCCGCGCGCACCTGAGACCATAACTTGGGCAAGCAGCGGACCCTTCACAAACAGGGATCGCGAGCCGAACGCTCCCGCTGTGCAAGCAATAACAATGCCCGCGGCTAACCGGCTATACTTAGCCCGCGCTCGCTGCGGAAGCGATCGTTGCACGTGCGCACGCGCTTGTTCATGCCCGGAGGAAAGTATTTGGTTATCCCGCTTCCGGCCGTTATCGCGATACTTCGCGCGGATCCAGTTTTGCGGCGCGCTGCGAGAACCACGGCGGCCATCGTCCCTCGACGGGCCGCGCGCGCCATTCGACCACGTCTGGTGCCATTTTCCAGGTCCGCCTTTACGCGCGCGTCTTGCACGGAAGTCGCGCGAACCCCCTTCGCATGACTTACATCCCTGGATCGTCGTTACGGAAGTGACTCGCGCGCGGCCGCGGGGGCGAGATTAAATTCTGTCGGAAATTAGAGCCAAAAGCAGGGAATCGCGCACGCCCAACGCGGGATCCACTCGGCTGAAATAAGAGGCAGACGCGATTTACACGCGACACGTTCCGAACCGTGCCTTCTCTTTATTAAACGGAGGATTCCGTTGATTATGGCTGACGCGGCGCCAGACTGGTATTTCGCGCAACTTTTTAAGGAGATTATGCGTTTCTCTGCCCCCCTTTTGGGAGCGATGAATGCGAGTCGAGTATAAGTTTTGTGGTTAATTATTTTTATGTATTTACTGGTCGCTGGTTGATTTAGTAGGCGATTCTAGTTCCTTAATTTTTGAGTAAATGAGTTTTATCATTCTAATGCTTGGTTAAATTCTTTATGATTTCTAGCAACCTTTTTCGATTTTATTAATCAGTTATTTAAAAAAATACTGTGGCCAATTATAGAGCAAATGGAAGTGTTCCAGCAGTAGTGATGAGTATAAACTATCTAACAAGTAGAAGAAAAAGATAAAAGGCAGTCTGCAATATAGTCTTTAATCTAAATATGTTGAATATGAGAACTTTTAATTAATATTTGCTACTCAAATTAGGAAATGTTATAATGAACAATTTCTGATACTCAAAATTTAATTATTTCAAGACTATCAGGTCCACAATTTTTGGATTTTAATTGCTTTAAAATTTTCTGCTCTAATTATATCATAAAAACATAGCAATTATAGGAATTAAAATAATTATAAGTAACCTCTTAATATTCCTGATGCTTCGAGGTGTATAGATCTGCAGTTTCGTTCTATTCCTGTTTAACAGCGGCGACATTTTCGATGGACAAGGTTATTGAACTGTTCTGTACATTAAAATTCAAACCAAAAGAATTTCACGCCATTAATAGAACTGTCGCTTCAGTTTATTCGCGTAAATCATTTTCTTCTCTTAGCATAATCGATTCTTCTCGAATCTCATTTCAACTTACGAGTCCCTGCGCTGTCAGTTTAAGACGTCTTATTCCACTGCTAAACGATTCATCGAATATTTAATAAAGTCGATACAATATCGAGGTGACAATGCGCAAATAGAAAGACATTTCCATAACACTTTTCATCACTATAGTTTCAAGTACGTTTCTATAAATATCATTTTGTAAATTTAATTACATTCAGTTCTTCTGAACTCAGACATATTCATTTTTTACTTCCATACTTTATTCTCAAAATTGATGTATTTATTTATATTTTAATCACACATTTACTTGTTCACTTCTATTTCTATTTATTGATTTATTATGCTGTATTATCGTAGCATTATTGAAGATTAGTTTTCGATATTTAAGTAAAAACGTTTCTCTGTACCGCATATTCTATTGTACAAGTTTAAATTTAACTTACGCCTTTTTAACATTGCATAACTGATACTGACTCATCGGTAGCTGTATGGTTCCGGATTCTAGAATATGAGTCACACCATCTCTCAACCATCTGGATCACTCATTTCTCAAAAATTTTTAACAAATCCAACGCAATATTTCAGACGAGGTCACAAGGTCTTCGGAGGATTTGGTCATGAGGTCATTCATTGGGTCGTAATGATAAATTCAGCTTGATTCGAACGCGTGAAAATTTCATTTCGTTACTCCAAATTTAATTTGACCTGCACGATTTTAATTCGACTCTCTTTTAATAAATCTCGTTCCGATCACTAAACCCCGAAAATTAGATTCAATCAATAGGTCACACATGTTCCTCGAAACACGTTATACCAACACGAAGTACACAATCGCGTGATCAGCGTTGATCATCATCCTCGACGATTCTTATCGATAATTCAATGGACTCGCCACAAAGCTTGATCGAACTTTTGCGTGCCTGACAAGATCGTCGTAAATATCGTCTCTTCATCTCGCGATGGCCAGGGCAGAGCACGGAGTTCGCCTTGTAATAATCCTAAGTAAATTAACGCTTAGGCGAATCGCTGCGCGACACGATGAATCTCGACGTACTCAGACGAAATTAAAGACGAAGACGCAAGGGTACATATGGTCTCATTTGCAGACAGAGATAGCTAGCTTACTCCGCGTCGAAATTGAAAGCGTTACGCTCCGTCTTGCTCTCTTTCACGCTGGCTATCTTTGGATATCCGCTCCCTGTGTTGTGTATAATATTATATAATATATATTACACGCTATATAGAATTTCTCCACGCAGAAATGTTGGAGCGTCTCCCCGCGATAAAGCCTTCCAGATTTAATTCCTGTTTATTTGCTTTGCTCGCAAGCTCAGCCTTGGCTGCAATGTTGGTCTAGCCGACCCCAACATTAACAGATCGCCAGATGTTACCGCTGTTCGCTGGTATTTTGTCGGCGACAGAAAAATTCCCGTGGCGGATTCGATTGAAAATATAACGGCATTTATTGTATTTTCCTGCACGGAGGATAGAGCTATTTACGAATGCCATCGATCACGCGTACGCATAATTGTTGTTTCGCGTGTTTTATTAAATTCTATTTTAAATTCGCTATTTTTGAATACCCGACAGATCAAAATATACCACACTGCTTCTGGGAAATTATTATTTCTTAATGAAAATTGTAATTCTTTGCACTCTAGCAACAATAAAAAACTTGCATTTCAATAGAAAACTTCAGGGAAACTAAGAAATACTATTTAACTTCCACAGTCGCTAATCAATTCTGATATTCCCTCGGACGAGACATCCGAGTGCAAAGGGTTAAACACCCAATATACCAATAACAGCAATATTTCTTTTCCACGCTAATTTGCAACTAGTTTCAATAAAAACTCTTCGTTCCACTACGCGACTCTTTCAAAACGCAAAAGAGCCAAGAGTTTCCTCCGTCCCTTTTCCTATCTCGCACAAGAAAGGGTTAATACCGTGGCAGAAGCAAGAGAGCGCCCCTTTTCTGTTCCCAGTCGGTGTAGCTAAACCGAAACACAGACGTTAAAACGAAACGGGGTAATGCCGCATCGGAACCTGACGGTTTCACGGGAATCCATTAATCCTCGCTACTTGTGCGGTCGGCGGCCCTTCTTTCCCGTGTCGAAATTAGGAGCGGGGGTTAAGTAGCGTTCGGGTTAGGACACGACACGATAAGGCACGATGAAATTCAGAAGGACGGATTGCGCGCGACTGACAAATTGGCGGTCCGATTTACGAGGGTGTAATTGGCGCTGGTAAGCGCCACGGGGCTCGCCCGGCCCGGACGAAAGAAACGTTGAACTCCGACAGGCATTCAACGACGCCCGCGCCGCGGCGGCGGGGACGCGCTTTCGGCTCGCGCGCGATTTGCATAAGGAAAACGATACTTGCGTGCGCAAAGCCTCGGGCCGTAGCGGGAAAAGGGTAAAAACGGGTGGAAGGAGGGCGGGAGAAAAAAAGGGCAGAGTAGAGAGGAAGAGAGAGAGGAAAGAGTCGGGCGACTCGGACCGGGCATTGTTTGCATTCCTCCCTAACGAAGTTTTTGCGAGTCCCGCGTGCACCTGCGCCCCCCAGCCCCCGGGACCAATGAAATTTCCGCGATTTCCACGCTTCTGACCGTTCGCTGTTCGTAGGTAATTCATTAGGCGGCCGCGCGATTTGAGCGTGACTGTAATTTTTCCTTCGATAACATTTGTCTTCCGCCCTGCCTCGCTCCCCGCGGACGGTAATTGCTCGGTTACGAGAGAGAAAGAAAGAGAGAGAGAGAGAGAGGGAGAGGGAGAGAGTCATCCACGGCCACCGCTCCATTCCGTTCCTAGAACAAGGCGACGCTATTTTAATTTCGGTCTTATCCACTCGATTTTCCCCGCGCTCCCCTCCACGGGCGATCGTTTAAAGTTAAATGGGAGAGCTCGGCGAAAAGGGAGGGCGTTTAAAGATTTCAGTCACGAATCGCATTGGAAGGAGCACCGGCGGCGTTCGTTATATTAAGTAGGTATATAATTATTATGTAATGATTATGGACGGGCGTGGCGGAGCTAGCGGCTATCAAACAATTACGCGGAACTTTCCGTGGCCGCGGGCTCGCGGCGAGGGCTCGTTCCCGCGAGGCGAGGAGACGCGAAGACGCGGCGGAGGACGTGGAAGAACAAGAAGAAGGCGGAGGAGGTCTAAGGAGGGATGGAATGGGAATGGTAGGGGACTAGAAGTAAAGGAGGGAGTCACTCCGGAGGAAGCAAGCCGAGTGGCGACGCCTCAGTGCTTACTCTCCCTTGTGCTTTCGTTCGCAAGCGCGGGCTTGCGAGTCCTCGTTTCCTCTCCGTATACGTATGCGCGTCTACTACTCCCGCGTCCCTCTTTTATTCCTCGTCCGCGCGTAAAGAGCCACCCCCTCCGTTCCTGCCCTCGTGGCTGCCTCGTGGACCGTCCTTCGTCCCTGGCCTACGCGATACGGCCCTGGGAATAAGTCAGTCCCGGTTACGCGCGCCCTTCCGTGTGCCCGTCGTCCTTTATTCCCGTTCTTTCTCTCGCTTCCGCCGGAGTCGCCGCGCGTCAACCCCCGTCCGAACCATCGTCGCGCGGCCGTTCGCGAGAATTAAGGGCGATTCACTCGAGCAGTCCGCGAGACGATCGAACGGCCGTCGTCGCGCGAGCGTTCAGTGCCGCGTGAATTGTCGAGGCCCGCGTTTTGCCTCCTACGGTGGCGGAAATCGACGAGGACCGTTCGTCGCGAAGGGAGCGAACCACGTCTCGCGTCTGTGCCGCGCGAGTTTACACGTGATCACCAGCCGGCTGATTTTTGTCCTGCCACGCCGGGACAAATTGAATCGCGCCAAGTGTTTGTGAAGTATTCAAGTGAATCGGTGCCGGCTGCGATCGAGGCGCTCCTGCGCAGTGGCGGCTCGCGCTGGCTATTCGGGACGCCTTGTTTTCCGGTTTCGACGGATGCTTACATGAAACTTCGATTACGCGGGGCCACTTCTCGCAGTTCGACGAGCCCCCGCGTCGAGTTCGTTCACTCCCGATAAGCCGCGCGTCTGAGCGACGAGATCCGGAAAGTGTGTTCGTTGTGCCTTGTTGCTCGTCAACCCCGACGACAGTGATAATTATTCTTTCCACACGCCGCATTATGGTCGATTTTATTACCTACCCGGAGATCTCCTACCTCTACGACGAATTCATGACGGTACGAAATATTGTTTTCCACTTTTTTTTCGCACACTCTCACTTCCATCCTGGCGATGCATCAATTACGCTGGACGGGACGCTGTCGCTGCGCGCAGCTTGCGCCGTTGTCCTTAGTCACCGGAGCTTTTAGTTTTATCCTGCATGTAACGCGTCATTATTAACGATCAGGGAATTACTATCGGCCGCTAATTATTCAGAACGCCACGGTGTAACAGCTGCAAGTCGTTGCCTTCTATGGCTCATTCGGAGGCCATTAATCGTGCGGGGGCCGCGAAGGTATTCTCGTGCTAATGCGAAACTATTGAGCAAATATATTGCCCACTGTACTTTGAGTACCGTTCCAACGTATCTATTAATATATATGTTAATTTCCCACGCCATTCGTCGCTGTCATTCCGTTCGCTCTTTACACGTGACTAATACCCAGAATCCCGAGAATCTGTCCGCTGTCGGGATGTTGTTTGATATATTCGTTACGCGGGAGCGTCCTCCGATGAAGAATAGAGAAGCTCAACACGGTTGCCTTGCAATCTCGCGGATTTTAACTCGCATTCGATGTTTCTCGCAGCAATATAATCGAATTACACGCGTATAACACCTATTCTGCCAGTTACGACGCAGATCTTGGACAAATAAAAATTACAACACAAATCTTGGACAAATAAAAGTTACAACACAAATCTTGAACAAATAAAAATACCTTCGACATATCGCTAACAATTTTATTCGCTAACGATTTCAAAGAATCCTTTCCCATTCACCCTATCTTTCCTCACCCTTCGTCGATTCTTCATCTTTGTTTGCACAGGATTATACAAACACAAGCGTGACATAAATACGCACGATCCTACTAAAAAAAGAGCAAAACGCACGGCATGAATCGAAACGAAAATTAAAATCGCATTCGCCCCCGACGGTTTCATTGATATAACTCCGACAGCCGGGCGATCTCGAAAACAATTACCTATTAAAGTATCGTCCGACACCTTCGGACGGATGGCGGCCGGGAAAGAGCACGGAGGGAGTTTTTAGCAGCCGCGGGACCACGGCTGGCCATGGGGTAATTAATCATTCGTACGATAGAGGCGTAAAAGATTCACGCGCGCCTCGGGAGGCTCAGAGGCCGGACTCTGTCGGCTCGTGTCCTCCGCGAGATCGGGACGGGACGCGGGCGAAGAGGGTAAAGGATCCGGGGGTGTAGGCAGGGCGAACCCTCGCCCACAAAGTGGAACTACTTTACGGGAATATCACTTTGATCCGACGCTTAATGAACGATGGACCGCGCTCGGTAAGAGTACCCAGACTGAATTTAATTAGGGCTCTCAACTTGCCGGGTCGAGAGCATGACGGGATGCCGTGCAGAATGTGTGCACGGAGGGAGCTGGCAAGAGAAATAGAGAGACAGAGCACACCCGGGTGCATGATAAAAGCACGGATGAAGCGCGGATGCGTGAGCTGGGAAGCGAAGGCCTTTCCCTTTGAGGATGCACCGCGGCGTATCCGTCCCAGAGACGATCGCAGATGACAATACCGGCCGCCTATCCGATTGGGAATCGTGGGGGACAAGTCGGAGCTTATTGACTCGTTCCTGGCTTGCTGGCGGTTCGAGTCGAAGAAGAAGAGGACGACGCGTCCCGCGGATCGTTCGTGGGGTGCTTCAAAGGGTGAAAGAGCGGCGTTTCAGATACCATTTTTGAGAAAAACTGTCTTGCAAGTCAGCTGCGTGATGTACTGTTGGATTGTGGGTACGAGGAACTCGAAGGAATGAAATGCAACACGTATTAAGGGACTTTAGAGGTTTAGATGCAAAGTTTCACACGCATGTAGCGAGTACAGTAATCTGAGAGCTGTGGCGAAAACTACCTGGTATTTATACGGTTGAGGGTGAGGAAGTTAAGGTACGAAGGTTGGCGAACAGGCAAAGGGTAGAGGACAGGATGAGTAAGCGGGTACAGGAGGCTAGAAGAGTTGGAATTTGGGAACTATGATTAAGGTGTTTGTGGTAGGATGAGTCTTAGGGAGTTTATATTGCGTTGTCAATCTTATTAAAGGTTTGTCATACAGCAGTAGCAATGACGAGAACTTATTCTCAGTATTAGAGGTTACGCGTGAATGCGATAAGGCCTACGCGTGAATGCGATAAGGCCTACGCGTCGAATCAACAATGGCCAATGCGCCATTTGTACACGCATACGCGACGAATTCTCAGAAAGATTCTCGCGAGAACGATGCTTCGAACGCCATTTGTTTATTCCTAATTTTCGTCTTGTTTTAACCTGTCGAATCGCACTGGGAATTTTTGATCCACAATTGTCGAACATTCTACACTTTCCCTTTACAGTTTCGTGACTCAAAAGTGATTGCGTTACTCTGGCGTGTAATTGAAGAGAGAAAACCTGCGTGGCCGGCTGTGTGTCGTGAAAATTGAAAATTCCACGCGTCGATAAAGGGTCGGTTGCTACTGACCTGATCAGGCACGCCAATTTGCAGAGCTTTGATTCCACGGGATGACCCGTCGTCCTGACGAAGGCGACCATGGCGCGCTTTAACTCGGAATGGACCGTTTCCCTGGGGAACGAACCTCGATTCGAACACGATTCGTACTTGGGAGGTTTGATAATGGCGACACGTCGAAATGCTTTTATCTTTGATGATAACGAAACTAGTTCGAAAGGGACTGTATGTGTATCGGTTTGAAATTAGGGAGAGCGAGGGAATATCATGGAGAACCAAATTGGTGCCCTACGATCGGCTAGATAAGACAATACGTTTATAATTGCATTAATAGTAGACATTTTGGTTTCTTTATTGTCATAACTTCCTTTTGTTGGGTACCTAGATCATAAAAATCAGTCGTTATTGAAGATTCAATCGTATCAATACTCTTCAAATTTATGGATATATTACATTCATGCTCGTTCTTTGAGGATTGAATAACATAGTGACACATCGAGCACGATACTTATATTTTACAAAAATTACGCTTTTAGTTAGTATTTTTAATAGTCTTGATCTTAAAATATATGACACTCATATCTTGTATCTAATAATTTGAAATATAAGGTAACTCAATTTCTTATTTTCCCAAATTTCACCAAATTAATTCTTAAGCTCACAAATTTTATACAACTTATAATAACGTGCCATCTATGAATTCTAAAGTCACTAAAATTTTGTAAGAATCGTTCACTGAGTTTTGTTATTTGTCGGTGTGTACGCTATTTCAGACTACAAATGTTTTGTTTTTATTTTACGGTCACGAGCGAATGTATGTTTACCTTCACCATACCACTTATAACTGTGCTGCTTATCACAAAACGGGCTATAAACGTAAAAATCTAAAGATACGTAGTGTCATGCAAAATTAACTGAACTGATTTTTATGTACGTGTAGAACTGAACTCCTCCGAACGACAGAAATGCAATATACTCATTTCGTACATAGTCTACAATAATAAATAGTTCTCTATTAAAAACCAGTAAAATTCTACTTACAGTATTGTACGTAATCCTTGAGGAACCACTTGGAAGTCACTATACACTTCACACACTTTAATAAATAATGAAACTTGAACTCGTTGAACACGCTGGACGACATCAATTAATCATAATTAATCAATGTTTTATTAATGGAAAGTTTCGAGTTTCTTTAGCACGATGGAAGCATAAAAGAGCCACATTATCGCGAATAAAATTAATTAAGCGTGGTGCAATATTAATCATAATTTTAGTACCACAATTTGCTTCGAACATCGATAGACAAGTTTCATACGACACTATCACACATTTCTAAATTATATTTCTAAACTACGATCAGCAAAAATAAGTCTACAATGCTTAAGTCGCAAAAATCGAGTATCAAACTAAAACTTTCCATTCTTCGCCAGTATTTTAATCGTACAGCACAACGCGATACTTTTATCTTTCGTTCTGCACTCTCGAACGTGTCGTCGCAATTTCTGGTGCCGCCACGCTGTTGTCGGTACGCCACCCTTCCGAAGGACAGGAGCGGACGAGCGCGGAACGGAAATTGAATGCGTTCTCGCGGCGGACAAATAATGTCCCACTTTCAGAAGTTTGATCGGGCGAGCCTCGTCCCGGCGAAGGAACACGAGGACGGCGTTCGGCCGCGATTCCACGAATCGCACCTCGGGATCGACTTTCCCCGAAGCGGTCGACGCGGCTCGCGGACACGCGGCGGCTGGAAATTGGGAAAACTTTATTTGCCTCGCAGTAGTCATGGAAAACATCAAGATGCGGAAAATGGGAATCGCGCGAAACTCCTTATTGACGCCACGGCGAGCAAGGAGGCGGCCCCCACTCGTGAACTGAAACTTATTTTCCCCGCCAAGTGTCGGGGAACTCGGTTTCACGGCGGTGCTAGATAATAAAATACAATGTTGCGGAGAAACGGGGTTCTGACTCGAGAAACGCCGCGAAGAGAATGACGTAAGGAAGAGGTAAAGAGTTCGCTGACGGAGATACGCCGCGTGTACACCCATGAGGTTAAAAATACGAGCCGGCCGTTTTAAAGGGTGCGTCGATGTAAATGTTCGCGATTGGAACTTTAATTCATTGAGAAAATGGTAGCAATGCTGAAATGTGCTATCTTATGTTACAGAGGGTATATTTCGTTATTCAGATGATAAATATTTATGAAAGGAATCTTTGGCAAATGGGTTGTTAAATTAATTCAAATTTTAAGTTTAGTGCCATTTTTTATTGTAACTAGTTTAAAATATTAATAATGATGTAATATACTATCTCATATTATAGAGGATATATTATATTATTTAGATGATGAATATTTAACGATGAAAGGAGTCTTGGGCAAATGTTTAAAGGAAAATGGGTTGTTTAATTTATTATAAAGTTTTAATTATTCGTGTCTCTTTTCTCTGGTTTTTTACAAATCAGTTCAAGTTTGAAGTTTAGTACTATTTTTTACTTCAACTATTTTAAAATATTAGCATGTTATTTAGATAATAATCTTTGGCCAATGTTTAAAGGAAAATGGGTTGTTAAATTAATTCAAATTTTAAGTTTAGTGCCATTTTTTATTGTAACTAGTTTAAAATATTAATAATGATGTAATATACTATCTCATATTATAGAGGATGTATTATATTATTTAGATAATGTATATTTAACGATGAAAGGAGTCTTTGGCAAATGTTTAAAGGAAAATGGGTTGTTTAATTTATTATAAAGTTTTAATTATTCGTCTCTTTTCTCTGGTTTTTTACAAATCAGTTTAAGTTTGAAGTTTAGTACTATTTTTTACTTCAACTATTTTAAAATATTAGCATGTTATTTAGATAATAAATATTTATCGATGAAAGGAATCTTTGGCAAATATTTAAAGGAAAATGGGTTATTCGATTTATTATTTGTTATAAAGTTTTAATTATTCGTGTCTCTTTTCTCTAGTTTTTTACAAATTAATTCAAATTTCAAGTTTAAAATATTAATAATGATGATGAAATATACTATCTCATATTATAGAGGATATATTATATTATTTAGATGATAAATGTTTATCGATGGAAGGAATCTTTGGTAAATATTTAAAGGAAAACGTGTTGTTTAATTTATTATAAAGTTTTAATCTTCTTTGTGTTTCTTTTCTCTATTTTTTTACAAATTCATTCAAATTTGAAGTTTAGTGCCATTGTTTACTTCAACTACTTTCCTGACGTCATTGCAAATAATGGAGGAGGGTTAACTTTGTTCTTTGGAGGTTCCTTAAATAGAAAATTCTTATAATAAGGGCAAAACGAATAAATTCTGACGTAGCAAAAAAAATGTTCAAAGCTCTAATTGTGACACGTTTTTTCACCCTCGTACATCTTCCACGAACCCATTTGCTTTCCGCAACATGTTTTTTTTATAATGACACGTTGCTACATATATAACAATTACTAGTTACTTCTTTCGTGGTCGAAAAATATACAATAAATCTACCACACGCAGCAATAATTTTTAATAAAATACAGTTTACACTTTAACAAACGCACATCCACAGGAATCGAGTCATAAAACTAACAAAATTCATCAAATACACGAGGACACGTTCGAATAAATCATACTTCAATTATTTACGAAAAAAGAACGGGTTTTCCTTGTTATCCTCCGATGACTCGTTCGCAGTAGTTAATAAACAAACGACACTCGTGCCCCGATACGTCGATTCAGCGAAACGAACCTCGTTGCCCGAATATAACAGTCATCATTCACTGTGAAAGTGCCCAAACAATACGAACGCCCCAGCCGCCATTAATCTTTTAATTTCGATCGCGCTTTAAATGGCGAAAGAGCGTTATTAGAAGAAATATTAGCCGTGGACGCGTCCCTCGTTCCCCGTCCATCACCCATGGGCGCTACATTTCCCAGGCGGTGTCGCGGGTTCCGCCTCGTCCGCTCGCTTAAATCATCGCCCGATCGCTTTTGCCGGCACGTGTCTAATCCAAATATTTACACGAACGAGACAGGCCGGCTAACATCGCGTTTCGCCTTTAACTTTTCCGTAGCGGCTCTGTCTTCGGCGTTCCCGATCCTCGTTCGCGCTCGGATAGTTAAAATTAACACGAATACACGTGACGTCATATCGATCGAATAGCAAGGCGAGCTGGCGAGCCACGTAGAACCGCGGCTCCCCAACGGGCAAGATTTAGATTCCTCGCGCGTGTATCGGCAACGCTGCACGTCCGACGAGCTCCGCTAGCCGGTGCATTCGTTGCATCTTGCACCGGGTATCGTCGCGGCGCGATCGTTTCACGACGGAACCAATATGGCGGCGCGACGAAGAGGAGGCCTCGGAACGACGCCTCTTCCGCCAGCCCCGGAATAATATCTCCCGAAACGGCATTAATGAATCAATAAAATGACACGCGATTGACAAAGTTTTCTCATACGACGTGGGTCCGATTTGAATACCGGCGTGAAACGGTTTTGCATAACCGAGTCGAGTGGCCGGGGAAATATTCAACGGCGGCGTTTTACAATTTTATCAGCGATAGGTCAGACCCCGTCCCCGCTCGCGGCGGCGCCCGAAAAAGGCGCCCTCCCTTGCGCGTTTAGGTATTGTTACTAGGATCTCCCGCTCAGCCGGTGGACTGGCTTTGTGTTTCTGCCCTAGTTTCCGTGCAGGCCAGACGTACCGGTTTGGGAGTAAATTGCATGAGGGAAGCAAAGGGCTAACTCGCGATAAAACATTCACGCGTTTTCTGTGTGTGTCCCTGTGTGTGTGTGCATGTGCGCGCACGCTGCACGTGCATTTAACAAGTGTCTACACGCGCATGCCCGTGCCCGCCCGCGAGCGTATCCACCTTGGGTTAAAAATATCGGTATCGCGCGAGGTGCCTCGTTACCGTACATATGTATGCGCGTCCGAATTTTCCGTTCGCTCGATCCCAGCCGCTTTATACACAGCGTTCGCGTTGTTCCCGCAATTTTCCGAACGATAGATCGTAAAATCGAGTTTCAGTTAAAATTCGTTCGCGCGGAAACCTCCCGCGGGAGACGTAAGTCACTTTTTAAGAAAATTTGATTCGAACTGATTCGCTGGTTCAGGTTACGGCGGTGTCTTTGGTTATCCGAGCTAATTTTTGTTTTCCTTTGACGCTGGGATGCGTGAGGATTTGTATGGAAGGATTGGGGTCGGTTTAAGAGGCGGCCATTTTGTGTCCACGCGAGAGAAAGTGCTGCGAACTTTATTCTTCCTGGTTGAAGGACAATTTTATGGATATAGCAAAGTGAAGTAAGATATGTACACAGATATTCTTTAGGAGATAATAAAATATAAAGATTTTGATGTTTAATGTTGAAACAGAAAGATATTTGTTGCAAAATGTAAATATAAAAGTTTTTCTACAATAGGAGATTTGGAAAAAGGAACAAAATGCAGCGAAATACTTAGAGATATTATTAGACGACAGGTTTCTTATGAACAAACATGTGGAACTTGGGCCCATAATCACTTACGGGTGAGGAAGACTAAGATATGGTCCAATATTGGAGCATCAATCACAGAAAAGCTACGAATGTTCAAAAGAAGATACTTAAAAGCACGTTCAAACTTATCAAATCATCAAAAATAAATAATGACTCCAACAACTAATATTTCTCAGTTTACCATCACAACATAATATTCCTCTGACTGATTCATCACTAACACAAATTCAACTTAAAAGAGAATCCAACCCCCACTACCAACATCTCCCACACATTTAAAAATAAACAATCATCCACCACCAAACGTTTAATTACTCACATCGCGCGCTCCAAACAATAAACAAAACCAAGGAAAGACTGCCATTGGATCCGTTCTCGTTTCGAGCTCGCGGAGATATTCGCGCAGCCGCAGATCGCACACGGAAGTCGCGTGGAAAGACTGAGACGCCGATCAAGTCCGGCAGTTACAATGACCAATCGACAGGCGCCCCGTTTGAGAAGTTGCTTAAGAACCAGGGAATTAAACATGAGACGGCTAAGGGACGTTCCAACTCGAAAAATTATTCCGTTGATACACAAACGCGGCGACACTCGGCCAGCGGAACTGCCCTCCGCTCTAACGTCTTCTTCCCTCGGCGGCTTTCGAAAGTTCCCTCGTTTATATCTGGACGGGGCGAGCGTATTCGGTCGAGTCGTTTTGGGTACCGTTGGAAATTTCCCTCGGTTGCATTCTGCGGCTGGCATTAGCGTCCTGCGGCGGTGAAAAGGGGGAGAGGCATTAGAGCGAAGGGACGACGAAAAGAAAACCGGGCCGTGGAGAAGAAAACGCGGGAGAAGGGGGAGGGCTGGCGACGTGGCGCTTCTCTGCGTCTCTCCTCGTTTTTTCGAACGGAGGGAAAAGTTTGCAACTCGGTTCGCGGACGGGTCGCGAACGAGGTAAGAAGAGGGGGTGGGCATAATTCGAACGGAGAGGGTATGACGAGCCGGGCAAGTTGGCCACCTCCACGAGATGCCCTCAAAGACTCTTCCGCTAATTTGATGATCCTCCAAAGGCCTGGGCTGCAATCTGCCGCTCGGCGCGGATTCTCTAGACGCGGACCCTCGCCGATCTCCTCGTCGCCTTCCGGTCTAGGGGGAAACGTCCCCGAGGAGGTTATCGTTAAGGTTCTTCACTTTTCCTTTCGCTCCCTCCGTCCACCTTCTCCTGCATATAGGTCAAATGACAGAGCGCGTTAAACCGCGGCCGCTCGTGGCCACGTTTAAAGAGGTTCGTGCGCTGCAAGCACTCGGAAAGGTAAACCCATCGCGATAAAATTACACGTTGGACCCGTGGCACGCCTTGGGCATTTGGTCTTGATAATCTCGATTACTGGTCGCTGTTTTTTCGTGCCCTTCGTTGAGAGAAGCTCGACTGAAACTTTCGTTGCGGGCCAGTAAAAATTAGTTCGTCGATGATGCGTACATAAATGCTACGCGTATTCAACTCCTGTCCACATTAATTATGTAAAACAGTTATACGGAAAAGATGATCGCTGTTTTTCCGTGCTCCTCGTTAGAAGACGCTCGACTGAAGCTTTCGTTGTGTCAGTA
Source organism: Xylocopa violacea (assembly GCA_963969225.1). Lineage (NCBI taxonomy): Eukaryota > Metazoa > Arthropoda > Insecta > Hymenoptera > Apidae > Xylocopa > Xylocopa violacea. The sequence goes on along the minus strand of CAXAJV010000021.1, from coordinate 4,919,760 downwards.
AAAATTGGTTCATCGATGATGCGTACATAAAGGCTACGCGTATCGAAATTATGTAAAATGCGAGGTACGAGTTCCTCCCATCCGAAATACCAGTCGTCGCGAAATTACCAAAAACCACCGTCGCAATTTCCTGGCTTATTAAAACGAGAGGGTTCGGTGTATCTTCGAGGGAGAAAAATTAAACGACGGTATTCTCGCGGCTGGATCTTATTAACGCGACGCTTCGCCCCGAGGGGGAACAAGGGTCGTTAAATTATACGCCTAGCGCCTCGCGGATTTGGTTTCGCGTAACTGAAGATGAAGAAACGGATGGAGTTTCCCCCGTTCCGATGTGTCCGCCCTTGGGGAACGGGTCAGGGGTGTATCGAGTGTCTCGTGCGAGCCGCTTAAATTCCGCGAGCAATTCGTTCGTGTCTCGGTGCTATCGGGATTACTGGGGGTCTGATGAGTTTCTGGAGAGTAAGACCGCAGTACAGGTCGCCGTTGGCGGGATCCGTGCAGGTTACAACGAAGAAAGGGTGGAGAAGAGAGAGGGCGAGGAGACAGTGGACACAGAGAGAGAGAGAGAGCCGACGGAGGAGCTGGGTCAGCGTCACCGGAGTGTATAATTGGCTTGATTGTCGGGTTCTAATCTGGTTCTCCTTCTGCGTTCCGTCAGGGTGGTGTACGTGTCCAGCTTGCCAGCACTGGGCGCGGAAGGGTCGGGGAAATGCGAGAAATGCGACCTGCTTTTCCAGTTCCTTTCGTTATTTAAAACGCCCTTTAACCTGTTCCGGGTTAACCTCCGACATAACCCTGCCTTCCACCGCGGATTAAGCGAATTTCCCTTGACGTCCCGGCCACCCTCGAGTGCAATTTATCGGCGCCCGGTTATTTGAACGAATGACGCGAACGAAACTCGCGATCTTAACGGCCGCGCGCTGCTACGGCGTCCCGTAACGTTTAATAATTGGCGATACGTAACTGTCGGCCATTTTAACGATGAAATATCGTGTCCGTGGAAATTTTCGGTTATCTCCGCACGCCCGTCCGGCCCGGCGTGTCGTCCGCTGCGGATTAAAAATGTGAAAACATTAGGCGGAAGAAAAGTGTGGACAAAGAGATATCCGGCGTGCACACGCAAGATGAATTATAGTAATAAAGCAACCGCGCGGAAGCGTAACGTGCGGTTTTTATAAATATTCCGCCTGTATCGCTCGCGTCGTCGCTGTTGGCTTCGCACCAACTCGGTTACACTACATCCTGGCGGCGGCAATTTCATATCAGTACACTCGCTATCTGCGATCTTAACGCGGGCAAACATATAAATGCAACTGGTCAATTCGTTGCGATGGCTCGAATTGCCCGGGATTAGTGCAATTTCCCTGGTCACCGTCTGGGAACAGCTGCGACGGAGTCGCGTCTCTTACTCTATTGTGATAAATGAAAAATTAATTAGCTCCGATAAGCCCTGTTTGTTCTGAATGATAATTTATTGAACGTCTCGAGAGTAACATTAGAGAGCAGTCGTATCGCTTTTGTTACGCGTACATAATTGAAAGCTTGTTAATTCGATTTCGAAGTGAACACAGAAAGACAGCCCAGAATGAAGATCAGAGTGAAAATTATAAACGAACGTAAAATGCAAGTTGTTTGTTTAATCAAAAAAATAATTATACCCCAATCTATTGACAGAGACCGTATTCGTTGCAATCGTAACGAATCCTCGAGCTTTTATCTCCATTACGCCGCGCCAAAGCCGTACCATTTTCGATGTCTGATCTATCGCTGCCTCGCACCACTTCCGAGTTCCCCGTTACATCGGCCGGGCTCATCAATGTTTCATACGTCGCATTAATGGCGTTAATAATTCGCGCGAATAAATGGCGGCGTCCATTAAGCGCTCTTTATTGTTTGCGCAGAATGTAAAATTAAAAACATCGAAATCGATGGTACCGCGCGCGTACATCTGTTAAATTCATTGGAACGGATACGTTAATAATGAAACGGCACGCACGCGTGTCGCGGTTAAAAATCGATTTCGAGTTAAACCGTTTAATTATTATCCGGACGAGAGGCAAGCGCCACTGTTACGCGGAACGATCGTTCCGCGACGAGGGTGCAGGAGGAAACGCGCGATGCCGTGGAAAGCTGGGGACGATAGTTTCGCGAGGAGTCGTCGAAAGAGCGCTGGCGAAAGTACGGAACCGGGGAGAGTTGAATTCGAGATAACGAACCGATATCGATCGCGAAGATAAATAGCGAAGGTGCACGGTCCCGGGGTTGTTTTCATTGACCGAGTACGTACACTTTCCGAGGGACGCTTACGCGGGGAAAGTGGCGGAGGGCGAAAAAGTTGAAGCGGCGGCGGCTGCGACGCCGAAGGAGAGAAGATATTTTCAAAGACGACTCGGAAATTGCCTGTCCAATTGAATCGCAAACAATATGAAAATTTGTTCGAGAGTTTTGATTATACAAAGGAGGCTACGGTAGACGGTGGCGAAGGGCGAAGGGGGGCAGCTAGCCGAGGGAGAGAGGCGAGCGGATACACTCGGAGGTGGGACGGAGAGGTGCGCTCTTAGTGGCGCTCGGAAACAATGGGCCACCATCAGACTTGCAAAGCGGATCGCGTTTTTACTTTCAAATTAAATTATTTTCTCCGTTTCGTGTACGATTAATGCTCTTCAGTCGGTGGGCGCATTTAATCGACGATCTTCGTGCTCGATATTTGTTTACGCGGACCCCTGGGGTTCTTTTTTTGACGACGTTTCGACGTTGCGAACTTTTTGCGATCCGATTTGCGTGGAAAGTTGAAGGGGAATCGAGATGGATTATTATCTTGCTGTTTGTATCTAATTTGCACCCTCATCTTTACGCTGCTTACTAATCATTTACTAATGTCACTGAACTATACATCACTTGCTATATTTGAAAATCTGGTGTTCTTTTCTATCGTGTCTGACGTTGAGTATTGCTTCTATGCTTGCAATTCTGCATTGCCAAAGTCTGACAGTTGTATGTGTGCCAAAAATAATTTTGTAATTTCCTATGCACTTATGTTTAGATTTCAAAACACAACGTATAATATTTACAAAATGAAATATGATAAAGTTTCGTAATTTTATTTTGAAAAAGAATGCTCAATTTTTTCACACGTGACTTTCTAAAGAGTTAAAGACCAGCGTTGACAATTAGAAAATTCTATTCTCGGAGACGGCACGAGACGTGAAGTACGGCTCGCACGTAGTTCAAAATGGATTCCAAGAAGCCAGAATGTGTTGTATGAATTACAACCCGCAACGCTAAAGCGAAAGGATTAATTTCCTGAAATGTCAAAAGGTTAAGTCGCGATCGATAGAGAAGTTATCGCGATGGTTTGCGGTTACCAAATCGTACTCGTATCTGCGATACGTCCGACACGCTGAAATTTCAATTCGCAGGGGATAAATTAAGCCACACGTGAAGCTACGTTAATAAATTTAAATACATTGCTGCTAACTTCAGACGAGGGGCCATTATCGATCTTGACGTGCAATTTATCCGATATTTCTGCTCGCGGAGAAAAATAATTCCGTTCGATAAGCGCGCGCGGAACCGCGCGGGCAACGCGTACGGAAACATCGTTAAATTGCCGTGCGGTCTGTACTTAATAAATCGTAATAAATCCGCGTACCGTATTCAATTGCATCGGGAACAATGGCGCTGCGTATTATTTACATACAAATATGAACACGGCATAATTATACTATAAATGGTAATAAGCATCATTGTAAATTTAACGAAAGCGTTAATCGAATCATCACGTATACACGTTGTACCGATTATCCTGCTTTACATCTCTATGGGAGTTACCTTCGGCTGTGGACTCATTTCGCTTAAACGCGCGGCGAATCGGCCCGTAAAATAACGTTCGCCCGCGAAAATAGCGTGCGTTGCAACGATCGATCCCCTGCACACCTTTAAAAGGCAAGATTCGCGCGTTTCGAAGATCCTGGTTGCGTTTGCGACGCAACTCGAAGACGCAACGCCTCGAGACGCAGTCGTATCCGTGACCACGGTATCGGAGCGTCGTGGCGCGCGACGGGACGCGGACGCGGACTCCGAAAAGGGCTCTCGAACGCGTCATCCATCCGTTTCGGGTCTGGATGGAAACTGGGTCGCGTATATTTCGAGGATCGTCCCTTATCTTTCACGGCGCGTAACCACGAATTCGTTTCCCCATGAATTTCAATCGACTCGATCGCGGCGTCGTAGGCAGCGGCGCGGCACCGACGACGCCCATTGATGGAGCGGTTACGAGCATCGCCGGAGTTGACTTTTAATTCCGACTGTTCGTCGAGCGGGAACGCCGGTCCTTTGTGACGCAGATCAGCCCGGAAATGAGCAGCGCCGCGGCGTCGCTGATTTTCGTACCGAGAAATGGGGTGGCGATCGTGACGGGGGTGCTTATAAACGACGTGCGAATTGAACGTTCCGACGAGGGATGCGTTGTCGAGCTGACAATTTGTAATATTTCGAATGTTTGCGTTCGATAATTAAAATGCTGGGCAATTTTTAATTCGGTTATTGATTCACAGAGGCGTAATTGCCAGTAGCTAATTTCTCTCGCGAAGGGCTAGCATGTCTACTTAGATTATTGTTTTAATTTGCTCTTATTTTGTTGTTTATATGTGTTCTTTGAAAATCAATTCTTCAAAGAATCGCATACCAAAACGGTAGAAAGAAAGCAAGCATAACTGTCGCTGTCACTGCAGGACAGTCGAACCGCCGCAAATTGGTTTTCCAAGGATTGCGACCGCATGCAACCGAGCATCGCCTTTTACGGACGCTAGTCTGAATTTAATATAATTTCCGTACAAGTTCGACGCGAGTATTCGTTGACCCGGATCCGCGAACGTGACAAGAAGATTGGAGGTAAAAAAGATGAAAGGCAGCGCTCGCAAATTGTTCGAATTCCCCCGGGATTGACGGTGGTTAAATAGTTTGGCGGTGTTCCGTGTCGTCGGAATACGGTTGATCACGCATACGAGATGCCGTCGGCCTTGTAAACAGGCCAGGAAGAGCCTGCACGCAGAGAGGCGGCTACAGAGGCCCGCGACGCGGGATGAGGACAGAGGCGGGGAGGAGGAGGAGGAGGAAAGCGGCATAATGCGCGCGGTATACCACGCCACTTCCGAATTACTCTGGCAAAATCTCCCCGCGTATTTGCATTCCCCCGCGGCGAACGCAGACAGAAATTAATTGCGTACTTGCGCGGGCAACAATGAAGCGCCATTCTCGTGTTACGGCCAACTCGCCCCCGCCTGGTCGCTCCGGAAATCAAAGACACTTTTGGCCGAGCGCGCGCGCGACCGCCCAACCACCCCCGCGCGCTCAGCGCCCAGGCCGCGGCCCGCCGCCGTTCAAATTTCGTTTCGACCAGTTTATTTAACGTCTCTGCGCCCGCGGGAAGACGCGGGGATTTATTGCCCTAATGGCGAATCAAGCGCGGCGACGCAACTTTCTGCTCGACGCTCTTTGTCTCCGCGAGACGAGGAGGGGGCGGAGAGGGCACCGCTGTGCATGAGGGATTGCTCGGAACGGCTAATAACGCGGGAAATTGTTTCGCAGCGCTGCAACGTGCGTTCGTTTTCGTGAAATACGACCACCCGCGAAACTCTATTATGCGAAACTTTAATCGCGTATGACGGGGTAAAGCGCGTCTCGCGAATTGTAAAACTGCGTTCGCGTCGCATGCGGATGGAGCGCACAATGGATCCTGTACAGCGAAATATCGTCAGATTTAAAGGACGTTTTGCGTTTTGTGTAATCGGTTGCACGTTTGGTTCATTGAGTGTCGATAAAAATTAAAAGAACGGTAGGGAACGCTGTTGCATTGAGTACAACGAAGCTATAAGAAATTGCTGTGTCCTTTGACAAAGTTTAGTTTAAAATACTTCTGTGATATTAAATGACTGGAATAATTCCAAAAACTAGGGATGGTCCAAATTCTCTTATTTCAAACCACTGTTACAACTCTACAATTAGGATCGACTTATGCTTACCTTCTAACACCTTTCTCACGCACAAACAACAATTTTCTCTCGTTAAACGCTCGACTCAAACCGAGCAAATAGAACATCGATACTAATTTACAAACGTGAGACAAAAATCAACCGACATCGCTACCTTATCCTCTGCGCTGCAATTTTGCTAATTCTACGCGACGCGGTTGATCACCGCGCGGGTGTATTATCGAGTTTTTCGTTCGCTCGCACGTCACGCATCGCGAGCCAACTGGATTATCAGAATGTTTGGTTAAAGGGAAAACGGCTACAATTCTGCGCGCTGAAACGTGAGGAGCGAAGTGTCGCGCTGGTCGACGGGCCCCGGCTGGTGTTTTAACGAACGCGAGTCGATTAAAATTACATCGAACAGCGGGGGCCCAGGCATTTCCCGGCCGATAATGGCCGCGCGCGGCGAGATCCTCCTCGAGGTTACGCCCGTTAAACAGCCGGCTCGATTTGACGATCAGCTTCCGCGTTATTTAAATTCGGGTGCGCGCGGCCGATTGAAAATCACGGTCATTGTAATTACCGTCGGGCGGCGCGTGCGCCAGGGCCCCAGTGATTTATGGAATCATGAAATTTAGCCCCATTGTCGTACAAATTCGCGGGCAAAGCGGCGAGGAAGTTCAGCCGGTGGATTAATGATGCGACGTTTATTTAGCGAAGCGGTGATAGCGGCGGGGCGGGGGTGGCGCGCGCGAGCAGCGCGCACAAAGGAAACGCGCATTGGACCTTTTAGGCCGGGAGGAATTGCCGTGTGCGAAGTCGTGCCGGAAGTAGGCGATATCAACTACCGGTGACACCCTTCTCGGGGGCCGAGCCACCCCGCACGGGTGTCACACCGCGCCGCCGTAGGTTTATGGCTGGCTTTTTGTTCAACGCCATTAGTGGCCCGCTGCCCGTTGCTTTTCCGTGCTACAACAACGACTACTGCATCATGTACGACATGGATTTTACCATTAGCGTAACCGCCGCGGCGGCCAGCGAGAGGGAAGGGGGGGGGGGGAGGGGCGTTTGCAACGCAAGCTCCATTGAGCTGCTGTGGAAAAGTTTACGAAGCGCTAATGGGAAAAAAACGGAATTTCTTTCGCGCGGAATTCTACTTTAAAGTAGGACGATTAATCTTGTTCTTGTATCGCCGACCGGTGCCGCGGTAAACGCCTGCGTTTTCTCTCTTTCTTTCTTTTTTTTCTTTCCTTTCTTTCGTTCGTTTTTTCCATTTTTTTTTTTTTCCCACCCCTCACTCTCCCTTTTCCGGTCTCGTGCGTCCGTTTTACGCTACGCGGTGGGTTTAGCGGGGCGCGATTATGAAATACGGTTCAATCACGCGAACGCCGTAAATAACCGTTATCTCCGACGACGTAAAGTGACAAATCGTGCTCGGTTTTGCCCGCGCCACGCGCGTCGAATTACAACGACACAGCGTGAAACTGTTCCGGCGCGTACGCGCCCGAGATCGACCGCCCTGAACCCGTCGCATCCTCTTCCGGCTCCCGGCGAAACTTTTCGCCTCCTGTATAATTACTTGTCTTTGTGGAGAGGCTCGCGAGAGGGGGGGGGGTGGAGGGGGTGGAGCAGCGCCAGAGGGAGGATGTAATCAACGCCGGAATGATTGCTTAATTGACTTAATCACGGTGCGCTTCGTAATAATTATTTTCCCCTGATAACCGCCGATAAGGAAATCCGTTGTACCGAACTTTTCAACCACCCCACGCCATCCCCCTTTTTCCTAGCGGGGTCCAGCAGGTAATTTATAGCGGCTCGGAACCTTTTATCAGCGATATGTCCGCGTCGTCTGCCCGACGATCGATTCGTCCTCGTACTTTCATTTCGTCCAGGCTGCCTTTTCGGCGGCGGAGCGCCGCGGGAGCCGGAGGAGTCATCCCCTTCGGCGACTTGTTTCGGGTAATTAAATCCAGGCAACCCGACGAGATGTCGGAGTCTGATAAATGAAGTGTTCCAGCAGGACGAGAGAGCGAGAGACCCTCCTCGGGAGGGTCGAGCACAGTGGAGGTCGGGCCACCGTGGGGTCATGTGAATATTGCAGGACTTCGCACTTCTCATCGTTCGCCGTCAGCCTTGTCGACGCGTTATTTCGTGTTCAGGATACTTATTTCCGCGGTCTGTTACAGTTTAAGCTGTTACACTAACGTACCAAACTGTTTGGATGATTTGGGAACTGTTTGTTTCTCTGAGACAAGTATAATTTTATCAGAGAATTATAGATAAATGTGCAGTGATGATTTTGTTGATGTTTCAGCTATTTGCTAAGTAGATTGATACAGAGATCTTACGAAACTATTTTGCCTTGTTCATGCCTTATTTTGTGTTCAGGATATTTAATTCTTTGGTCTGTTACAGCTTAAGCTGTTACACTAATGTACGAAACTGTTCGGACGCTTTAGGAACTATTTCTTTCTGTGAGACAAGTATAATTTTATCAGAGAGTTATAGATAAATGTGCAGTGATGATTTTGTTGATGTTTCAGCTATTTACTAAGTAGATTGTTACAGAGATCTTACGAAACTATTTTGCCTTGTTCATGCCTTATTTTGTGTTCAGGATATTTAATTCTTTGGTCTGTTACAGCTTAAGCTGTACACTACCGTATGACGCTTATTTCTTTCTGCGAGACAAATATAATTTTATCAGAGAATTATAGGTAAATCTGCAGTGACGACTTTCTTGTTCTTTTACTTATTTGCTGAGTAGATTGTTATATCGCAAGAGATCTTACGAAATTGTTTTGCTATGTCGACGCGTTATTTCGTGTTCAGGATATTTATTTCCTTGATCTGCTAGAGTCTTGCTGATGTTTAAGCTGTTACACTAACGCACGAAACTGTTTGGACGCTTTGGGAACTGTTTATTTCTGTGAGACAAATACAATTTTATCAGAGAATTGTAGGTAAATCTGCAGTGATGGTTTTGTTGTCGTTTCAGCTATTTGCTGAGTAGATTGTTACGTCGCGAGAGATCTTACGAAACTGTTTTGTCGTTTGAAAGTTCCTTTGATTTGGTAATTAACGAGCAATGTTCACACGTGGCGGGTACATCGGTGGAACACGTATTTCATTTCGACACACTGTTCGGTTAGCAGTTTGATGTGTAATTTAAATTTACGACCCATAGAATTCGTAACAGGACGACAAGTATTGCTATTAGTCAGTAATTTGCCATTATACGTTTCAATGGCGTTCATATGTTGCACAGTTAATGTATTTTGCGGATCGATTAAAAAGGGATAATGCCGATGAAATTTGACGCGACTTCGCATCATACGCACCAATTTCATTAGAATTTATCTAAAACTGCTTTTACAAATACAGAGGGTTGGTTAAACAAATTCTGTTTGTCTCGTTTTCAAGGCAAAATATTAGTTTAAAAAATCTCCAGAAGCTTAAGGCTTCATCAATTTCATCCATTCGAAAAATAGAAACAAAATTATTCCCTACCAGTTCAATGCACTTTTCTTATTCTGTAGTATGTTTCTTTTCAAGCACCAATCCAAATTACATCAATTCGCAAAATAATTGGCATGGTGAACAGTTAAAAAATGTCTGAAAATCTTCGAAACGCTATGGAAGGGCGCTAGCATCGATGCCTCGGCTTTCCATACCGATAGAAGATCAAGAACAATGCGTTTCCCACGGCGGCTTTCTACCTGGGGCATTAACGAGCGTGCAACTCTCGCATCGGCTGGCTAGAATGACGCGAAGGGTTCGATGTTCGGGGTACGACGACATTTAGCGAAACCATTGAAACGCCCCGTGTATGAAACGGGACGGATCTGTGCGCGACGCGATAAATAAAATGCGTTTTTCATGTTACGCGACGCGCCCGTACACACAGAGAGGCCAGCGTCTATTCTGTATTTACCGTATTCAACGGGGCCGGATTGCATTTACGCCGCTGGAAGCCGCGAAGGCGGCCCTGTGACGAAGGCATATTTAATTCAGCCGAGCCACGGTTTTGGCATTGTACGCGTTACGTCGTATGCGCCCTGTGTACGCGTTTCTAGTCGGCTCACAAAGACAAATTTCAACAGTAAACACGACTGGATCTGTGCCAACTGTATTTTTTCCCGAAGCGTTATCGCGTCGGGCTTATTCGGCCGGCGTTACTTTTCAGGCCGCGATTAATGATTTTTACCGCGCCGCCCCGCGTTGCGAATCTTCCGCTGCGATCGATCAACGCTTCTCCGCGTCATTAAATGTACGGCGGAGTTCCGTGTAACGCGGTTTAATATGGATTCGTGTTATGGGGAATCGGGGTGCATAAGAATTTCTGTCTCGCGTAACGCGTTATATCAGAGAGTGGTCGTGTGGAGAAATAGAAGTTGATAGTGATGAAGTAAACGTAATAATAAACGCTTAATTATAAGAAATCGCGATGATTGAAAACAGTGATTGCTATATCTTTGGTGTGTTATGAGAATTCGCGTTATACGGAAGTCCACTGTACTTTCATTAGCATCGATCAAATTTTGGGAATTGAAGGAAATGCAATGCTTAATTACAACAGATTTCATTTTTCTTATTTGCTACTTTCTTTGGGAAATCGTGATGATGAAAAACAGTGATTGCTATATTTAGTGTGTTATGAGAATTTGTGTTATACGGAAGTCCACTGTACTTTCATTAGCATCGATCAAATTTTGGGAATTGAAGGAAATGTAATGCTTAGTTACAACAGATTTCATTTTTCTTATTTGCTACTTTCTTTGGAAAATCGCGATGATTGAAAACAGTGATCGCAATATCTTTGTTGTGTTATGAGAATTTGCGTTGTAGGAACTCGCGTTATACGAGAGTTCACTATGCTTTCATCAGCATCCATCAAATTTTAGGGATTGAGATTGAAAGGTTAAAATGTGACTGCTGTTTTGGGTTCCTTAATTATATTATAAGATTACCAGGGTCTTTCTTAAATAATTTATCAGCTTTTTACACTCAATTAACATGAAATTGTCAATAATATTGACACAAGCTACTATCTATGTCGTATAGATTAAACGAGAGCAGGTTTATGCTGTTTTTAATCGCACCGACTCAGCAGTAAAGTCTCCGCAAAGTTTTTTAATTTACTCTGGTTCGTATTAAAACCGTAATCTGAAAAAGAAAATGGAATACTGAAAATTCACATTTATTATCATTGGAAGTACAGAATTGTTTGAAACATCGGAATCGATTTTTTATAGCTCGTTTCATATATTCCCGATGTGTCCCGTTGCCAAATATATAGCCTTAAAATGATTAATAATAAAATTGGATTTTATAAAACGTGTAATTAATTGCTCTGATCACAATGAAATTTAATCTATATCCAATAGAAACGGCTCGAACGAAGCGCAGAAAAACGTACATTGTATATCATCGGTTGTTTTAATTTTTGCCAAACAAATCACGCGTTGGAAGGTACTGCAGCTAGTTGGGTATTACAAACAGTTAATGTCAGTGATAAAATAATTGCAATTGAAAAATGGAATATCACTGGAGCGATACTCGATAATAAAATCCAGAAATCGTTGAAATTGTTTGGCGCGTCACCTAATTTATTAGACGATGTAAATCGCGAGCCACTCTTTCCCCCTTTCAAATGTGACATCATAAACAAAATCTTAAAATATCGCAAATGAAATTAAATCGAACTTATCGCTTCGAGTTCGCACGATTTAAAGTATTTTATGTTTGAAAATGCTATAACTCAGAATTTTGGAAAATGGAAACCCGACAGAGCTGTTCCGCGAAACGCAAGGCTCGCCAACGATTTTTTACCACAAACGTTTCATCGCGCCAACAAAAGCAAACGGGACGTGTTTAGGTGATAAAGTTAAGTGCTCCGCCTCTTGATATCGCGGCCGCGCGCAACGCATCGGCGCCGATAGTTTCTTTGCCGCGCTTAACGATTTACATTTCCACCGTGCGGCGTCGGGACGCTGCGGCATTTACGCTCGGAAAGTATATTTGTAGTTTACGATAGACGCGTCGTATTATATCAAGTCCCCCATTAACTGCGGACGGTTCGATTACGAATCCGTCGTAATTCAAAGGTTCACGATATCTGTTGCCCACGGACATATTTCAACATCGTCCTCAGCCATGCGGCCTATAATCCCGAAGGATTTGCTGTACACATGTTCGTCCCGTGCAAACTGTCCTCGAAATGTTCGATATCCTCCTATGTATCCACGGTGGGAAGATCAATGTCGCGCGTTTGGTTACGAATGTTGGATGATTTCTGGTCGCACCTGAGGCCATTTGTGACGTCCGTGTGCCCCAAACCCGACGGCCGTCCTAGCGACAGCTCCGCGGATCGATCTTCGAGCGCGTTATCGATCCCAGCTACCCCGCCGTCGGACTTCACCCGATATATTTCATATTTTTGATTGTCGCCGTCGACCTGGAAAATTTGATGCGCTCCGATACCGCGAACGATCCTCCTGGTTCTCCCGGAGTCAACGTCGTTCCCACCATTTCTCTTGGCCACCCTGATTTCTTCTCTCAACGGATGGTCGTCGTTCTTTTTTTACTTTTTTCTTCCGCGTTTTTTTTTTTTTTTTTGCGCGCGCGCGCCACCGCGAAACGTAATATTTCCACGACGCGCGTCTCACGGGCAACCAATCTTCGCGGAAGCAATAATAGCACACCGTCCATCCAACTGTCCATTCCGGCCAGTCGTCCTTCGTCTTTCTTTCTCCGCGGCCGCGTCGTCCCTTGCGGCTCATTCTTCATCCGCTATTCTCGCGTGGATACGGAAACTCGAGGAAGAGCAACTCCGTCCCTCTCGTCCGCCATTTCCACCCCTTTCCTCCATCCCCGTCCTCGTCTTTCGGTTTTCTCGCGGCCCCCGTATTTCGCGTCGATATTTGCCTTAACAAAACGAGATCGCCTCTGCGTGCCAGCAAGTGACGGTGGCCCGCGCCGTGTTTGAACTATAGTAATTTGAGGCAGGCTAATGAAAGTGCTACGCAAACACCGTCGCCAACGCCCCGACGTCAAAGCCGAAACCCCCTGGCCACTCTGCGAGCAGGATCCGTCGTTTTCCATCTCGTCCTTTACCCGCGGTTGCCATCGGTTTTTCTCCTCTCCGCGTCTTTGACGACGATGCCTTCCGTTCGAGTGTCTCTTCCGATCGGCGTATTTGCGCGCGTGTACGCTGCGCTCAAAGAAGCATCCCATTATTGCTGATGAGCATATTAATGTACGATTCGTTGAAGTTGAGAAGTTGGTAGAAGTGCGCGGCTTAAAGTAACCTTTAAGTATCGCGCGTAATTTCAGTTTTGTTGCGCGGCGTTGCTCAGATAATGTAATCATGGTGACGCGTCTAATTCGATTTTTATTTTCGCAGTGATGGGTTCTGTGAAGAGAGTCATTGTTTTGCAGAAGTATTTCTGTTGCGTTGGCAGCTTCGACCTCTGTGTTTGTGTATTTAGAATGCTAAAGATGACTTGTTGTGTTGATTAAGGTTGAAGGTGCTGGATGAATGGTGACGGAAGAAGAGTTTTCAAAAAATGCAATTCTAAACTTATTGTACAAATAATGTATTTGTGTTTAGTTGAGATTGGGTTTAGGATAATTTAATACTTGGATAGTTTGATAGTTGGTTTCTGATACTTATTTTTTTGCTTAATACTACTCGTTTTTACATTTTGAGCTAAAGCAGCCACGAGCCAATCAGATTGCTGGTTCTCCTTTGGTGTAGCAATATTTTAGTAATATTTTAGCAATAGAAACTATTGCTAAAGCATTTGTTTCACATGAATTGCCAGTTTGCAGGCGTTCTATACTTCAGTTATGTTTCTTTTAGCGACATTTGAATCAGAGAAGCGTAAAATTTATGATTTCATAATAGTTAATAATTTTAAGTTCAAAGTTACATCCATATACGAATTTAAAAGAAAGAAATTAGCGTGGAAAAAGGTAAAGTCGAAAGAAGTTAAAAATGTGTCAAACAGATTGTGCTGTTTCTTTGCATCCTTGGCGTTCGCGATCGAGCATAATCAGTCAGCTATGCTTCGAGATTGGTATGCCAGTATCGCGTATTTTTCAGTCTCGCTTCCGATCCGCGTTACGACGTGGGCGCTAATAATTCGCGTGGCTGGTGGATCACGCAAATATTAAATCAAACTTCTTTCGCGTTCACGCGAGAAGAAACGGAAATTACTTTTAAGCGAACTATCTTGTTGCATTCGTTTCCTTTGACGTTGATACTAATAGAAACGAATGCGAATCTCGTGACTTGGAACGTGCGCACGAATTTTCGTTACGCTCGACACGAGTTCGCGGTTAATCGCGTCGTCTATTTTTCCGCACACTATTACAAGCATTCGAGTAACTTAAATAAGCTTCTCTTACATCTGCACAACGTTTCCACATTATGGAGACATTCTAACATACTCTGTAAAAGCAAAAATCATGCGAAGACTGATGCAAAGAGTATTAATTTTTTGGTAATTAAAGTGCAGAGCAAATTATAAAAGAAAACTATAACGGAGAAATACGAATAATAAGAAGCTAATGTCTAATTAATAGTAAGTTCTAATGGTAGTAATATTCAAATACTGCAATAAACATTTTCAGTACACAGCAACTTTTCAAAACAGATGTTCGATTATTCAGACACTTTTAAGAATAGTGCGACTATACTTTCCTGACAGCAATGTACGAGGGTGGATTGCAAAGCATGTAAGATTGCCGCTCGCTACCTGCAATCTTTACAGCACAGTACACGATCATTTATGTATCGACGTACTCCAGTTCCGTGACTCCGCGATGATCGTATATCATCAAGTTAGATAAGAAGATCACCACCAGACAAGCTGCGGAAATGCGCACTTAGGTCACGAACTTTTCAATCCACCCTCGTACATCTCATTTCCATACTTGCGTATCTACATTAGCATGCTATTTGAGAAAGTTGTTAATTTCGAGGTATATTTTACCAGTGCTCGCGTTACCTCACGTCTCGCGTTCCATCGTCGGATAACTGTAACCCAATAAGAGCGCATCCCCGTTTCAGTTCTCCTCTTTGACTGCTTAAATCGGTCCTGACAACCTCCGCGCGGTTTCTTCGGAACTCTCGAATTGATAAATAGTAATTTCTATTAATATAGCCTCTGGCTTCAACGCGCCACGTTTCTCTTCATCGGTTTCCTCTGGGACCAGCGAGTTTCTGGTCTTCGAAACGACAAAGATTCCGTTGTTGCTGTGTTCCTGTATAAATGAGGAGCACAATTTCCAGCGCGAGGCCCCGTTGGTACCAGAGGCGATGTTTTATTCTCAGATCTCCAAAACCAGCCGACCTCGGATCCACTCGTGCCTCGTTGAAGAGGACCAAAAATATCTTCCCATCTAGATAACTCAATGGTAGGCGCGATTGAACGCGTGCACCGAAACCATATGGCGCTTAGCTCGTTTCTGGTTTACAGAGTGGGTATAAGGTTTGGATATGAGGCTGGATTCACCAAGCGCTATCTTCGCGCCGTGTAGAATCGAAAGTCCGCTCGTGTAGACGAGTACGACCTTGCGGCAATTTTTAGCACTAGAATTTTTACAGAATTCTCCACTGTAGTTGCCATTAGTTCGACAGTTTTTGAGAAACGAGAGCTTTTATGCAAATATGGAAACCTAAATACTGAGAAACGTGTAAATAATGGAAATTAACATAGAAATTGGTTGACGAAGTACCTTCATAAGGTACGATATTATATATTTACAGGGTGGAGAATGCAATAATATTTACGATTTTTAATTGCGTTTGCAGAAATGTAATAAGGAAATGTTATTACATAATTAAAGTTTAATTGGGCTGAGTGAGTTGCGTAAATAAGCACGCAAACATTTTGGAAAGAGCTAGAGGTTGTTAAATGGAAATATGGTGTGTATTGTTTATGGAAATTGAAAGATTATTGATAATCGAGTGAATAAGTATTAAGGTACAATCGTTGTACAATTGATATTTATCGAGATATTTACGATGGAAGTATCTTTTGAAGTGCCGCGTAATTATTGACCATTACTACTGCCGTAAGCATTTAATCGCCTGATAAACGATACAAATCGAAGGATATTACTCTGATTTTAATCATAATCGTAACGAACACATTTTCCTTTCTTTTTATAACTTTTAACATCGTTTTAAGCAAATTTTTGCATAAATTTTTTAAACAGTTCGCCTCGTTATGGGATTAAATTTTATCGTACTTCAACTGCGATTTTTAACTCTTGCAAAGCATATAATTGCTTTCCAGCTCGACATACATAATGAACTTAATAATAATAATCTATCGATTTTATCATTTTATTATGACGTACATCATATTATCTAAAAAATTAGTTTTGTTAAATATTAAACTATTTAGCATCCCCTTAAAATTTAATTTTAATCAATATTTATATCAGCATTCTATCAATATTGCAATTTAAATAAAGATTTTCCTGCAACTTATTTAATATTTAATTGTTTGCCATATTTAAAGTATGTTTAATATATATTGGTATTAAATCCTGTTGTACGAACAACGAAATGGTTTAAAAGAGGGATTATTCATTATGGGCTTCTGCATAATAACAAAATATTTCATTCGTTACCATTGGTGCTTTCTTGTCCGAGTGCAACAATTAAAGAGAAATTTCCAAATTTGAACAGTAGACTCTCTTTGTTTGAACTTAACATTGTGCTTTATATTCCATTGAAGGGAACCTTGTTAGCTTGTTACACACTGCACGATACACGTTACATTATTTATATTTTACACATTGGAACAGTGTAGCTGATTTACATAGACTTTACGAATGGTAATATTTCGAATCTTGAATTTATACATAGAAAAGAGAGTTGCTAAAAATTGTTGGATTTTGATAGTGATGTATTATCTCATCCATCTTCCTTACAGAACGTTTGAAACGTCTGGTTAACGCTTTATTTCTGTTTTTATACAACTTGTTTATATATTTTGAAGAAATTCATTGTGAAGGAAGATAAAGAATATTATAAAAAATTGAAGAAGGTTTTGAAACTACTCAATAAACAACGAAGAGTCACTAATTCCATTTCAATTTCTCTAATTTTCGAATAGAATATCAAACTGTTCTTGATGCATCGTATATTTTACAATACCTTCTAAAATTTTATTCTATCCGATAACTTCACTTCATTATTGAAATCTCCAAATAACAATATACATGGCAGTATAACCTACTTTTTGTGTGCAATTAAATTTCACAAATTCCTCTCAAATTTACATACCCAACAACTTTCAAAATACCAACTTAATTAACATTACTTCGCATACAATTCGACTAAAAAATTTTCCCTCGTACATTTCCTTCGATTACTACAATACATCGCTCAGAACCGAGTTGCTTCCTCCTTCGACCCCGAAATACAAACATATTAAGTCTATCGGAAAGTTTTGTCCAATAATTTCGTTTCAAGTATACACACTCTTCGAGATTAACTACAATAAAGATATCTCGTGTCATTATTAAGTTAGACGCTCAAGCTCAAAGCTCATTTGCGGCACTGTATGAATTCCAAGAGGGTAGAAATGCTACCAAAGCGTATCAAAATTTGTTCAAAGTTGTTGGTAGAAATGTTATTTCGGATAGAAAAATTTGAAACAGCTGATTTCGATCTTAGTGACGAGGCACGCTCTGAACACCCATCTCTGTTCGACAACGATATGTTGTATGAATTCCAAGAGGGTAGAAATGCTACCAAAGCGTATCAAAATTTGTTCAAAGTTTTTAGTGGAAATGTTATTTCGGATAGAAAAATTTGAAACAGCTGATTTCGATCTTAGTGACGAGGTACGCTCTGAGCACCCATCTCTGTTCGACGACGACATTGCGAAACCACGCTACCCCCAGATCCTATTTTGACAACAAATCGGAGATCGCAGAGAAGCTCGACTCAGTTCGACAAACCATTTCGAGCCATATCCGGAAGCCAGGATCGGATAAACGGACAGAACTTTCCGGTAGACCTAATATTAACAAGTCTGGATGAAGTTTACGGATACGCGGGGTGCTCGCTTGTAACTCGGTCGGCGGTCGCGTCGCAACTGCGGCGCACGCCACGAGACACGGGGCGGGAGCGTGTTTCATTACACGGCAACGATGTAGTTACAACGGGTTAGTTGTTAAATGTCGTTAAACGTCGTTATGGCCGCGACGATAATTATCATACGTCGGGAACAAAAGGGCGCGCGGGGGTTGCCGCGAGCGGGCGTACGTACGCTGTAAAAGATCCGGCCGCCCTCGCTTCTCCGCGCTCGTCGCCGCTCCTTCCGCCTTTCCCGCCGTAATTTCGAGACTTCCTACGGCAGATACCTCATATTAATTCGAGTCGAGCTTTCGAGGCCGCTTTAAGCTTTACGATCCGGTTATAAAGATTGTCTTCGTTGATAGTTACGTGGACGGGGGAAATTGTAAACCGCGTCGCGTTCGGTTCGTTGAACTACCCTCGCTGTTTCGCCATTTTTCTTTTTACTGTAAGATAAATTGAATTTGCATTTCTGAGTTGGATTTATTGTATTTTTGGAGGCTTTCTGTTGTAGGGATGATAGTTTGGGGAATGTTGAGACTGATGTGTTATTGTTATAATTGTAGGCAATGTTAGATCGTATTTGTGATAGCAATGTTGCGAATCAGACGTTTCTTGAATATTTTGATTGGTAGAAATTAAATTTGCATTTGTGAGTTGGATTTATTATATTTTTAGAGGCTTTCTGTTGTAGGGATGATAGTTTGGGGAATGTTGAGACTGACGTGTTATTGTTATAATTGTAGGCAATGTTAGATCGTACTTGTGATAGCAGTGTTGCGAATCAGACGTTTCTTGAATATTTTGATTGGTAGAAATTAAATTTGCATTTCTGAGTTGGATTTATTATATTTTTGGAGGCTTTCTGTTGTAGGAATGATAGTTTGGGGAATGTTGAGACTGATGTGTTATTGTTATAATTGTAGGCAATGTTAGATCGTACTTGTGATAGCAGTGTTGCGAATCAGACGTTTCTTGAATATTTCGATTGGTAGAAATTAAATTTGCATTTCTGAGTTGGATTTATAGTATTTTTAGAGGCTTTCTGTTGTAGGGATGATAGTTTGGGGAATGTTGAGAATGATGTGTTATTATTATAATTGTAGGCAATGTTAGATCGTACTTGTGATAGCAGTGTTGCGAATCAGACGTTTCTTGAATATTTTGATTGGGAGAAATTGAATTTGCATTTGTGAGTTTGATTTATTATAGAGATTGGAAGAAGTTAAATTTGCATTTCTGAGTTGGATTTATTATATTTTTGGAGGCTTTCTGTTATAGGGATGATAGTGTGAGGAATATTGAGAATAATGTGTTATTATTATAATTGTAGGCAATGTTAGATCGTACTTGTGATAGCAATATTGCGAAACAGACGTTCCTTGAATATTTTGATTGGAAGAAATTGAATTTGCATTTGTGAGTTGGATTTATTATATTTTAGAAAGCTTCCTATTGTAGGAATAATAGTGTGGTGAATATTAAGATTGATGTATTATTATTATAATTGTAGGCAATGTTATATCGTACTTGTGATAGCAATATTGCGAATCAGACGTTTCTTGAATATTTTGATTGAAAGAAATTGAATTTGCATTTGTGAGTTGGATTTATTATATTTTAGAAAGCTTCCTGTTGTAGGAATGATAGTGTGAGAAATGTTGAGACTGATGTATTATTATTATAATTGTTAGCAATGTTAAATCGTACTTGTGACAGCGAATCATGCGATGCGAAAGTGGCGAACACATAAGGTGACTCAAGATTTGGTGGCGGTCGTATCGTTAAGGGGGACGTTTCCTTCTCCAATTTGACTGTCCCACTTTCGAGATCGAAGAATTTTGCAAATTAACCAGTCCGTGTGTTTCACTCGAGCCACATGCTCGGATACGAAACTGTGGTAGCTGAGAAAACAACGGTACCAATCGAGACTTCGGTAACAACCAGAAAACATTCTTCGAGTGGAACAGAGAGAGATTCGAGTAAACTATACAACCAACTAGTAGTAAGTGCGAAACTCATACTTGGCTGAGGGAACAGTGAGAGAAGATGGAAGACACGAACGTGTTTTCCAAAGTACAATAGAAAATAACACCAATTTTTAATAATTATTACAGTCGCAAAACACAGAATTTAAAAACCTATGTTTGTTCATTACATGGAATGTTTTTTAAAGTTGATTGATTAGGTTGTTAATACACTGAGAAACAAAATTTTTGTTTATTATTTTTATAATTCTATTGTGTGTAGATACTGGAGGAAGCTCGATTAATATGAACGCGTAGCGTATCGAGACTTCCTTCCGGTTAATCCACTCGGGTTCTGATTAATCCCAAAAATGATGCGCGGAATTATGTTTATCATTCGATGCATTCGAAACTATTCTGTCAGGGGCGGATCGATCTGCAACGGAATTACGAATTAATACATTTGTGGCGGCGGCGGATGAAATTCGACCGATTATCAGGGATAACTGGCCGAACGATCGTGTTTCGAAGTCCCGAAACATCAGGAATGCTCCATCCTCTCCGCATTTCTATCTCATTCCCATCGACCATTTCCATTAGCTGGAAATGTAATACAACGATGCATAACAGACACACAGTTGCGTTTCTATACAGGGTGTGCCAATATCTGTCTGAAATTTATTTACTACAGTACCGACATATATTTTATGCGAGTTTCATTATACTCGTTGAAGGCGTCGAATGGATGCGCATTTTGATTTCTTCGTGCTTTAAATATTCTACGAGTCGAAGGTGATTTTGGGTAATTTTTAAACAATTATATATTTATTTCAATACCACGTTGTAACGCTGTAGTAAGAAAATATATTCGTCGACCTGTATTAAATAATTTTGAGTTGGCCTTGAATGTAAAATAGGGGATGAAAATATCTGAAATCTACTCCAGTGTTCCTAAAAAATTTTACAACTTAAAAAGTGTTCTGTGATGAGAAAAGCTTGTGAAACACAATAAAGAAATCACGCACTCTCACTCTCAACACAGCAACCCTCAACTATTTTCTTTTAGCTAGAAGTGACTTCGTCTCCTCTTTTCCTATGAATTTTAAGCCAATCAAAACGAATTGCACACTGCGTGTGCAATGATATCGAATAGAAATTATAAATCAGTACGGAAAAAGTATGGAACATTTTATTTAACAAATTTTTACAAATTTCAGCTTGTGGAGTTGGTCTCCAAGAAAATGAGTCGTCTCGAATGGGTTAATATTAAAAAATCAGCGTCATCTTGCCTCGCGCGACAAGAAGCTAGCCGAAAGTTGACAATAAGCCTAATGTTTACACTTCGCACACATCTAAACAGCGGTCTGTAACCGCGAACTTATCGCGTCTGTTACGTCTGTTTACACGCGCGTATTGAATCTTCGGACAGAGTGCCCTGTTTAGATATATCTCGGCTTCGTCGGGCGTAAAGACGGCGGAAGCGGGAAGCGAAAGTGGCAGATAAAACTGATTCTCATTCCACGATCGTAAAGTTAGTTTCGATTCTGAAAACAGCAATAAAATCCACAAGCGAGTGCTTTCGTGGAACGTTTGACTGACCATGAAATCTTCCATGAAAGTTGCAGCGGAACTCGTAGGAAGTCGGAATACGACGGCTCTTCCCGGCAGTTTTGCTAATTGTCTATCGCTGGTATCAACAGGAATAATAAAACGATTAAGACACTTCGAAGGCATTGTGAATAAATGTCTCTTCGTGGATGATTTTAATTTCAATGAATTTAGTTGAAAATTTATAACAAAAGTAGGGAAGACTATGTTTTTGCAATGTGGTTGATATTCTGAGTCGATGGATTTGTAAAATTACTGGTTTATTGTATAATATTAATGCATATCTAGTATTTACTAGAAATGTTATTATTATATTGTTAACAATTATGTTGCGGTAATAAACAGTTAAATTTATTATTTCTGATATCAGCACAGAAGCTAATTGGAGATCCTTTATAATTAAATTAAATTTATTATTTCCGACACTTAGCACAGAAGTTAATTGGAGATCCTTTATAATTTACTTATAAAGGAAACCTAACCCAACCTTTATAATTTACTTATAAAGGTATCCAATTAGCTTTTGTGCGAAATTTAACTGTTTATTATCGCAACATAATTTTTAGCAAACTGTACTACGAACTACGAAATAAGGAAAGATAGACTCGGATGTATCACTTTTAAAGTAAATGATTCATTTTCTTCTCTTTTTGTGCTACAAAAATATTCTCTCATACAAATTACTTTAATTACTATATTCTTATCAAACTTGTATATCTACCACTTAAATTAGAAAGTGATGAAATAAATATTCCCAGTTCTTTATATTAAATTGCGAACGACATTGCAATTTTCATAATATTCTTTTAGAGCACAAAATTCTTTTCTACACGAAATATAAAATATCAATTATTATACGAAGATAAAAATAGGTTCGAGCAATGTCCTCGGTTTAATCCTCGCAATCCTCGCTCGAGACTGCGAAGAGAAGAAGAATTGATCGCAGACATCGACAACGGATGCAATATAAATCACATTACGCGTCTACAATCGATGTATCCGATTTGAATAACAGTTTTACGCTTTACCGCGCGATCGCTGGGCTAAGCGGAGTTTCGTGGATCCCTCGAAGGGCAATGAAAGGTGAAGGACTGACGATACTGACACGAGCTACATCTCTTTATCGTCTCTTTATCCGCTCTGACCCAGGGCAAGTGCCTGAAACGACGGAAGGTTAGACAGGTTCTCGAAAATGATGGATGTCTCCCTTTCCTTCGCTCGTTTACGAATCGCTCAAGTTACGATCGGAGAGATTCAACCCAGCTACGTCGGCCCGAATTGATAGTTATTGATAGCTACTCGGGCTAACCTGACTCCGCAGGCAGCTTGATCGATGTCATGCACGATAGAGCATTCTAATTATGGTCAGAACGCCGGCAATTACCCCATAATCACCCAAGTCCTACGTTCCACCACGGTAATTACACCCTCAGTCTTGCCGCCCTCGCAAGATGGTATCTATCATTTAAAGTGTTTTTTCTCTGCTCTCAAATTACTTTATGAATCCCGGTGATTAATTAATCGGGCGGATTGAATTTTATTCTCGACGTTCTTTTAATGCACAAAATCAGGAACTGATGGAACGAGCATATTCTCAGCGAGACGCTTCTCATTTAATTTCCCTTCGAGTAATTCCAAAAACACGCGTTCATCGAACAAGAAAAATTAATTAATAGCAGTTCTTACGTATTCACGTATGGAACAATTATCCATCAGCTCTGCGCGAAACTTTTATCTATAATAATTACACGTTCGACTGAAAATTACGTTCGAACAGTAAGAAACACTTTGCGCACCAACTACGTACGTTCAGAGTATGTATAAAACAAATCGACGTCCAACGGAATCATCAGTTTCGATGCGACTGCAGCATCGGCAAAAAAATGATGCTTTGCCCGGCCGTTATGAGATTTTATGACAACGGAGATTAATTGTTCGCCGATCGATGGTGCGGCCGGATGAAAAAGGGGGATGAATCGTAGCGCGTGAAAAATAAAAAATAAAAAAATTACTTCGACACAAAAGACGGACACGAAAGGAAGACTAATAGCGTTTCCTGTCAATCGGACGGGGAATCGGAACCGGTAGTGTGTTTGCCGGCCAAATTACATCGGCATAATAGCTAGGCGGTTGGCTATCGATCCATAAGTGGCGTCTCCTCGTCACAGCGGTGTCGTGCATCTCTGGCGCGCGCACACGCACCCCCTGTGCACGCACCCCTTCTCGCAGACCTCGCGTAGCCCACGTGCAAGAATTAAATTCTGTCCCGCGGTAGTGCGCCAAAATAGTTTTCATCGATTAGAGGAATCCTCCGTCATTCGGTTACATTACGCAGAATTGACGCTCCGGTGGATTTGCCAGCGGATTTACGCGATCGCGACTATTCACTGGTTCCTCCCCATCGAGTGCAGCGTGCACGATCATAGTTTTCGCGTTGAGACTGTCCGTGTTAATTCTTCCCTAGTCTTTTCGTCCGTAGCGGTGAATATATTTTATTCTGAATTAATTCTCGCTCTTTATTGCTTCGAACGAAGTTAACCCTCTGCATTTGGAAGCATTTTGCTCCACCAACTTGGAAAAGACAGAATTTGAAACTTAAATCGTGGAACATACAATCGATCGAGCTCAAGTTATACACGTCAATTTATTAATACTGACATAACAACGTTTCAAGTAACCAAAAAAATTGTACTATATCAATATAATTATCATTTCAGCGCAAAGGGGTTGGCCATTAGCTTCAAATTAGGCGTCCGCCACTCAAAATCGAATTACTTCAATTCGAACGACTCCGAGCGAAGTAATTAGACTCGTAGAGCGTAGAATCGATCGAACTCGAGTAACTCGAGCAACTTAATCGCAGACTCGATACGATAGTCACAGTTTTCCCGGCGCTGGTGGTTCAGCGACGCGTCTGCCCGTCCGCGTTCGAACCGCGAGCCCCGTCAGGCTAAATTAAATCCCGCGCCGCGTGACGGTGGCTCAAAATGATTTTCATCCACCGGAAGAACGCCGCGTCATCCGATAGGAACATCAAAGGGCGCAGACCCGTCGGGTCCGCGGCGGGACTCGGTTTTGCGCCGCGCAAAATCGCCATGGAAAATGATGGTCGCGCGGCTGCTGCGCTCTAATCTAATTACACGAGCCCCGACGTTAATAAAGGCCAGCTTGCTTGCTGATCGTTCATCACGCGGCGATTGTTGTATTCATCGGTGATTAGGCGTGACTCGCGAACGAAACAACCGTACGGCTAACGACCCGTGCTCGGCCCGTCACGTTGCGAGCTGTCACGCGTACGTCTGTATGCATATTACACGGGGGGATGTGCGCGCGGCGTCGAGCCGCGCTAATTTTCGCGAATATGCACAAGTGGCCGCCGGATAATTTTTAATTCCGCCCCTCGAAAACGTCTGGGACCGTGTCGGCTGTTGATCACGCCGGCGATAAGGAACGGACGACGTCCCGGCGGCGTTACAGTTTTCCCGGCAACGCGCCCCGCTCGCCAATGAATATTCACGCACCCCCTCGAATGCGTGCACGCTCCTTCGAACTCTTATTCCGTGGAAATTCTTCCACGCGTTCGGGGCATCGCGTGTTCTTCAGTGGAACGCGGACAATAACGTAGAGAAGTAGGAAAATAGGAAAGGTACGGAAAAAATTCAGAAAATGGATTATAAATATAGAATATAGAATATGGAAAATAGAAATTATATTGGAGTTAAAAGAACTGTGAAGTTCTAAGTTTCTTTGGAGTTCGTCTCACAATAAAATTATATTAAAACAAGGAAATAATCACGTGTACATCGAAATTACTACCCTATTTCTTCGCGGAACGTAGACAATAACGTAGAGAAGTAGGAAAATAGGAAAGGTATGGAAAAAATACAGAAAATAGATTATAAATATAGAATATAGAATATGGAAAATAGAACTTCACAGTTCTTTTAACTCCAATATAATTTCTAAGTTTCTTTGGAGTTCGTCTCACAATAAAATTATATTACAAAAAGGAAATAATCACGCGTACATCGAAATTACTACCCTATTTCTTCGCGTGTTCTTCAGTGGAACGTAGACAATAACGTAGAGAAGTAGGAAAATAGGAAAGGTACGGAAAAAATTCAGAAAATATATTATAAATATAGAATATAGAATATGGAAAATAAAACTTCACAGTTCGTTTAACTCCAATATAATTTCTAATTTTCTTTAGAATTCGTCTCACAATAAAATTGTATTACAAAAAGGAAATAATCACGCGTACATCGAAATTACTACCCTATTTCTTCGCGTGTTCTTCAGTGGAACGTAGACAATAACGTAGAGAAGTAGGAAAATAGGAAAGATATGGAAAAAATTCAGAAAATAGATTATAAATATAGAATACAGAATATGGAAAATAGAACTTCACAGTTCTTTCAACGCCAATATAATTTCTAATTTTCTTTAGAATTCGTCTCACAATAAAATTATATTAAAACAAGGAAATAATCACGCGTACATCGAAATTACTACCCTATTTCTTCTCACAGCTAATAAAACGATAAAAGTCGCACAGCTGTACGAGCATCAATTTTTATAAAAAAGTAGCGCTCGTCTCCTTCTTCTCCTGTTCGTCGACCATCAATAACGCAGCCGATTTTTCTCCCGCTGCGCCCGATGACAACTCGTTACAAACACATCGACCGACGCGAGGCTGGGGGGTGGTGTACAAACTGTTGGGCAAGTACGCAGTCGGCAAAAATTCGTTCGGTTCTTTGCATAACATGACAAACGGTAAACAAAGCGTAAAACACGCTCCTCGTAGCTGGCAAGGGTGTACTCTATTTGTCACTGTCCGGCCAGGGGAACCCCGCGATCATTCCTCAAGGACTGTCGATACCGCGGAGAGGAGCGGTTCGATATCGAAAGGGTTGGCAAAGACGCAAACGCGGGGCCGGTGGATTTGCGGTAATACGGTTCTATCAGTAATTACGTGTACGCGATCTACAACCAACGGGCCCAACACGCACAGAAAGTAGTCGTTGAATAATACATGCTGCGTTAAAGTCACATTACATACACGTATGCGCGTGATACGTATCCACCTGCATAAGGCGGCGGTCACACCGAGTCACCGCCATTTATCCGCGACTGGCAAATATATAATCAAATTAATAATCCAATTTTCAATGGAAGTATGCATTGAGAAAATAATTCCATTACCATCAGCCATTAGCCATTGGTTAAAGTAACCAGATGTCCCATATTGGGTGAGATTGACCCACATATGGGTTTTTTGTCCCACGTCGAAAATTGTCTCACAATGTGTCCCAAATTGGACAATCTTTTGAATGAAAAAATTGTATGTTTATTAATTATTTAGATTTTTACGAAGTCGATTGGTTATATTGGGGTTAATATTGAGTGAGTGAGTGAGTGACAAGAAGCAGTAGCGACAGAAAAGAAAAGAAGGGAAATTATGCTAAACCGTTAAACGAAAACAATGCTGTTCGAACGAACGCTGTCAATCACTATTAACAATAAAGAAGTCATTAGGTTTATCCTAGATTTGGGTTATTTTATTGTGTAAAAACTGTAGATAGTATATCAATCTATTACTATATAACTGTAGTCATCGATGAATTTTATTTATTTATTGAATTTAGCATATCTGTACAAGGTATACACAGATTTTCTTCGAATACATTGATTTTATTCTCATCTACTGAACACATCAACCAAAAGGTTAGCAATTTTTATTGCTCACAGTAGTACTTCAGTGGTTGATCGCTGACAGCCAACCGTTACAGTGTGGCTGCAGCCTAACCCGTCAAGTTTTATTCCCCGCGTTTCCGCCGTTAATTCATAATATCGTCCACGCCGCTTACGGCTACACGATTTCTCAGATTTATGAATCTTAATTCCATTATCCGCGTTAATCTATCATTATTTCACGGTTCAGCCCTTCTTAATCCGCGCGCACCACCCCTGGCTCGATCGCCAACCTATTTCCTATGGCTGAAGCTATTTCCCGTCGACGGGGGCACCGATTTAAATCACTCGCTCCTCTTTCATTATCATCCCCCTCGCGGGTGGAACGCGTGTCGCGGCTGGGAGACGACGATGCGTAAAGCGCGCCAGCAAAGGGAACAGTTCAGAGGGCGAAAGCTTAAGCTGGCTGGCAACGCGCCTTGATAAAATCTCCATAATGACCGCATTCGCTCGGAGAATTACCGTCGCTTCTGTTCACCGCGGCATCTTGAACGTTGGAGACCGCGCGGACTTCCGCGGCTCCAGCGAGAAGGCGCGGTATCCGCAGCTACGTAATTATGCCCAGGTCCGGCTTGATACGAGACAAACAACCGTCGAGGATCCGAGAAACTCGCGTTACACGTCCGCCACTGTTGCGCGCGCTGCGCCGTTTCAAATGCAAACTTGCGAAACAAAGGGCGAAACCGAGAACGGGTGAAAGACCAGAGGGTGGAATTCGAATTTCTAATGCAGGATTTTAGATGAGATATTATACGGGTGGATTTCGCTATCTCATGTTTGTTTGCGTTCGCATGTGGGATGGGATAGAGATAATTGGATGAATAACGATCAACAATATAGGTAAATAATATAAGTCTCATCTGTTGGAGGGTGGACGCTCAGTCCTTGATTCCTCCACCTTTTTGAGCAGTTCGCTCAGTTGGTCTTTGACTGTTTCTTTTTCACATTACTGTCAATCTAAGTATGTTTTATATTTGTAATAGTATTGCACGCGTTTCACTCCCTTATATTCGCGTATTAACCCTTTGCACTTGGCTTCTTCTCGAACGTTAGCAATAGTTTCTACTGCTAATGTCTCCTAGCAATAGAAAATTTCCATTTCAATAGGAAAGTTCAAGAAAACATGCATTTCTCAAAGAACTACAGTGGAATAATTTTAATATCTGTAATCACTATCAATGCTGATGTCCCGTCAAAGGGAAAATCCGAGAGCAAAGAGTTAAATATACAAATTGTCACGAATTATTCTTATCTTGTCCATCTCCAATATTAAAAATAACACACGAGCTCATCTAATCCTACAATTCTAAATTATGTATATAATGATGCTCACAATCAAACATCAACTTTGAAGAAAATTTCAAAAAATCTCATATTCATCTACGTATAGTCAAATCCCTACAAGAGAGTGCACATTTAAAGGGATAATTGCGATATTCAAGAGGATTTTTTGTGAAATGCAGCCTTGCAAATTGCAAGGGGGTCACGTTGGACTCGTTAAAAATTTTTGGTAGAAATTTTTCCAGTTCAGAAGTAACAGGAATCACGAAAAATGTTCATCATTCGAGATCGCATATTTTACCGTTCAATTAAGATAAAGGAAAAGTCCAGGAACTGGGATCACTATCCTGTGTTCAATCATTTCTACCGCTCAAGAATAGTTCAGCGGTCGAAGTTCGCGGTAGAATCGCGTACCGCGATAGCGTATTCGGAATTTACGACTCCTGAGAGGAATAAAGCGGTTCGAACGTGACGTTAAATTATTGGTGAAATCAATTTTGAAATGTAAAAGTGTTCTTACTGACTGTGTAATGTAAAGTATTTATAAATTTGAAAAGGTGGATTCATATTCTGCGAGATCGTTTCTTCTTGAAATCCACTTTTATCGATTTTGAGACTAACGAAATGAATATTATTCAAGCACGAAATCAAGTAGGAAAATGGTGCACTTGACATGGAATGCTCTGTTACCAATGGTTTCTTTAAAGACACCACGAGAAGAACTGAAATTCAAACCATGTTATTAACCACAAAAAACATCAAATTTTATTAATTAACGAATTCTAAATACAAAAACACCGATCACTTGCAATTATAATTTTTACATTCACGTGACAAGAGATACATCGCGGTATCATTAAATGGTTTTACGATGTTACCCCAATGAATAGTTCCATTAGATTCGTTAATTACTTTATTTAGCTTGGAGCACATACTAGATATTATCAGAGAAGAATGATGGCTAGGGAATACGTCGTAACGAAGTAATTTAACTATACAATGTAACACATGCGCGTATCGCGCTCGTATCGTCCAATTTATTAAAAGAACGAACAAAAAGAAAAAAGAAAAAATACAGAGAGAGAGCGTAAAGAAATAGAATGGCCACGTTTCTACCCAAAAAATCATTACTGACTTCAATTACTCCAGGCGAAGAAATTGCTTTCGACTGGAACGGTCGCCGCCGTCTGACTTATCGCTCGAAACCATTACCTTTTATCTCGAATATTTTTCATTCGACTCGAACGAGGGGGAGGGGTGGGAGGGGGCGAAAAAGAGACAATTAAGAGCCGCGTTTCTGTTCGAGCATCCTGCATGATTTATCGTCCCCGTACGGACGGCGATCGAAACGTATTGCCTTCGATGCGGACATTAAAATGTCCATACGTGCATGAAATCACCTGACCCATTGTTACGTACCGCGGGCAACGGAGGCGGAAAATGGCAGCGGCGCGCGAGGGCGGGCGGCGAAGACGGGGCGGATTTTCCGGGGCCGACCGACGGAAAAGCGATCGCGGGGTAATCTGCGATGGATGCGATTAATTTCTCCGAACAATAATAGGCGAGAGGCCGTGTTGCTATCTCGGCCGGCGCAGACGATGGCCATTCATGCTAATCCTTGGCCAGAGCCGGCGGTCTGCTCCCTATGCGAAAGTCCACCCCTGGCCGCATCGCATCGCCCCATTCACCTTCTCCGCGTTGCATCCACCGTCTCCGGCTGCCCCCCTCGCCTCCACCCCCCGTTTCAACCTCCTCCTCCGCCTTCGACTTCCCCGCATCAGCCGTTGCAGCCCAATGATGCCAGACTATCGATCCTTACTTGAAGAGGAGGGTAAGAGGCTTGAACCTCGGTATTAGGGGTGCCGAGCGCCAAGGGGAAGTGTCATTCGCCCAGCGTTCTCTAAATCCGTTGGTATGCCGGGCAACTCGCTCTCCTATGACGATTCTGTCGAAATTAGAAAGCGTATTTCACCACGGTTCCGCCTCCACTGTGGCTCGCCCCGAAATTTTCACGGCGCCGCGCGCTCGCTCCCCGCCACGGAGGAAATTGCGCGGAGGAGGCCGGCTTTTCGGGAGTAATTTTCTTGGCGAACGGAAAAACTGATATTCGACGGATGGCTCGGTTCAGTTCGCAGCCGGGGCACTCGTCGAGCGTACGCGCGATCTCGATGTTCGTTTCGTTTTGACGCATTGCTCGCGGTTCGAGGCGTAGGGTCGCGTTCCTCGCGAACTACTGCTGAAGCGTGGATCACGTAAAATTTAGTTTTTATGTGCTACATTTCTAGGTAAGATGACAAAAATTACTTTATGATACCCCTGAATTACTAAAGGATACTCTTTTCTGCAAAATCGACCGCTTCAATGTTATGTTCGTGCAGCGTGAGCCCTGTTTGTAACTTGTTAAATGCTTTTGTATTTAGCTTTGGATACGGACAATGAGGTTTACGTGCAACTCAATGAATTTTTGGTGCACATCAATTAGAATTAATAAATATGCGTTTCAGATTGAAGTCCAGATTGAAGCATCTGATAACTTTGTGTATGCACTTCCCCTTTATGACGTTAACGAAGTTTGTATATCATTACGAATATATTCTGGCACGATTTACAAAAATTTAAAGAATTATTTGCCATAGACCGTAAATTGATCTGATCGTAGCATATTCGTAAATAAATGGCCGTTCAAGTATTCGATATAGGACAATGTTTGACGTTAATTACTAATCGTTCGTGAAACGCTAATAGGAAAACAATACTTGAAGTGCAGCAGGGGGAACGTTTACGGTTTGAGAAGTTTTGTCTGCGAAATTGATATCCGTTTAAGCATAAAGTTACGATCTCGTTAAAAGTCGTAAAAGTTACACGATTCGTTTCTTTCGCGAGTCGGTCGGTCGTTACGGAGTCGCGGAAGAGCCACGAATGGTAAACTTGGCTACTTACATTCGACCCCGCGCACTTCCGCTATTTCGGAATCACCTGAGCGCTTTCAAGCTTCCTTGGCTTCCGTTCTTTTCGCACGTTTTGGCATTCGACGCACGCTCGAACGCTCGTGGGCGTTCACACGTTATGAATATCCTCGTCGGACCAATCGCGCGTGCGTTTTCTTCCGCGTGCTTTCATGTTTGCTCGTTTCCGGTTCGGAAATCTTGCTGCGTTTTATAGACTCTCGGCGGATGATTTTTCGACTCGCTGAATCGCGCGTTTGTGTTTTTAAATGCGTTCCTTTTCTCTTCTGCGCGTTCCGTTTTTTTTTTTTTTTCTTTTTCCCTCTCTGCCCGCGGTATTCACGTTCAATTGTTAATTGGAAATTGAATGTATAAAGAGCTGTTGCGCGGCAAAATTCGTTGCGAGCGCGGCGAAAGTAATTTTTTTTTAATTATTTTTCATAAATTTATAAATTCCTAATATGCTAAACGCAATTGTACGGTTTACTTGATTGAATGCACAATTTTCATGGAACGTTGGTTATTTTCCTGGTTAGTGTAAATTTATTAATAATCCTTTTTGTTCCTGAAATGCACTGAAAAGTACAATCACATAAATTGCTGATTTAGGGTCTGCAATTTGTTAAAAATATATTACAATCTTATGAAAGTTTCCAAATTATAGTCTATCTCTTCTTAAATTAAATATCCGCTGCCAATATTTAAACAAAACACAATTAATCGATAACATAGAAAATATTTTGCAAGCCAAATAAATGTACTTCAATCACAGTAAAAGTAAATTTATATCCTCCGTATAATCAAAGAACACTTTCAACTTCATAATAAAAAATAGCAAACGCACCACAAATAATCGTTCCCTAATTCATAAAAATATAACATAACATCAACTATTCGTTACGTATCCGATAATAGAAAACGAATTTACATAGCACCACGAAAAATCCACGAAAAATCCCCCTCGGAGCGGTCCATAAACCGCAATCATCGTGGCTCACCCTAAGACGACGCAAACAAAGTTCACGCGCTCCACCGCCACGGATCCGAGCCTACATTTTTACAAGGATAATATCTCCATTATCTCGAGATCAGGGTCCGCGGTTTCCATATTCAGGTGGAGGAGATCCCTCGCTCTATCCGTTTCCCTCTGAGCTCCTGCTCGACTGGAGTTCCGTGGCCACTTAGAAGGCTGCGAAAATCGTGCATCGAGTCGCGCGCGGTTATCGCGACCGCGCCAGAGGGTGGGCTTAGGGCTCGCGTTTTAGCATACGGACGAACACGGCTGAGCAGCGTCTAAAGACGGGGCAGCAGGCCCTCGCGGTTAGGACGAGCGTGAGAAAGCGGGGAATAAAGAAACGAGGCAGCAGCAAGGATCAGGATCGGAAACGGAGGCGGGCTGGGTGCGGGTAGGTTCTTGGCACAGCCTCTCCTTTCGAGGCCAGGGTAAGGGTGCAGCCGCCATCCATTACAGGCGGCGCATGACACCTCGGGAGATATATCGACTCACCGCATCCTCGAATTGAATCGAATGCCGCCGACAAAAACACCAATGAGCAAAATAGAACATTGTGATCGATGCTTCGGCCGCCGAAATTTATCGGCGAATGAGTTACCGTGGGTTCCTCGCGAGCGTTGCGCTCCTCGCCTCCGTTTTTTCCCCTTCCGGCAGCGCGAACGATCGCCACCGTTACGGTAAATAGTTGATCGAACGGGGACGAATCTCATTTTTCCCGGAATCCTTGACGGGCGCTGGCAACAATTTCGCTGGCCGCGAATTTTATATTGCCAATCAAACGCGCGGCTTTGTTCGCCCGTCGCGGTCGCCGAGGAGAGGCGGACGTTTGGCGGCCGATTTGAAGCTATTGGATATTTTAGTCGAAGATAAATGGACGAGCGGACCATGGGGAGGAAGTAGAAATAAAATTACAGTTTAAGAGGAAAGGAAAATAGCACGTAGATCGAACTGCGAGCATCGACTCTGCCAACTGAGAATCGCGCAACGACGCAAGAGAAAAAACTGAAGCTTCAGACCCTTTAGAGTTCTTACACACACACGTGCATACACATATATATATATTAGCTTAAATACATTCCAACAGAAGTTATGATAACAGAATGTACCAGTAGTTTTTACTCGCTTGTTACTTGAACTTTTTAGACACTCGTTTGTTGCGTTCTTATTTACAAACACTCTTTTGTTCGACTCTTGGTTACGTAGTCACCTAGCTACACAGGCATACAGATACATAAACAGACTGCGCTCGACGCTGTGCTCAGAATAACAAATCGTCGTTGGGCAGAAAATAAAACCTCGCGATAACGAAAATAAAAAATTCGATCATCCTACACTGGTTTCTACACCATTGGTTCCTCAAACTTGAGATAGTTTTTCAAACATGATTAGTCTGTATCTAACAGTCCTCAAAGATCGCCAGATAAACCACGAGACTTAACGATATCACGTTAAAAGAAACGAGATCGTTGAACGAATTCAACTCACATGTAGGAAGCTGAGACAAAGACAAACACAAGAGATTCAAAATCAGAAAACGTTCTTCACGACTGAGATCTTCTTTCGATGACGCACGATGCACAACTGACTTGATATTTTAGAACATCCACTCGCACGTTCGCTCTCACTCACGTTCCACAACATTCCATACATAACAATTGAAACTTAGATTACTGATTACTCTATGAGAATAATTTCGCTGTTCTACACTTACGTATGGAGACGTCGACAAAGGTGTCGCTGTAACACGGACGCTTAACCATCCGCAGTGGCTTAAAGGGGTCTGTTCGTGTCTTTCCTCCGTACGAAAGTCTTTCGTTCCTCCAGCAGTCGGCCACCGCCAACTATAACCTCTCCAACGGCGCGCACGCCTCCACCGATGGTGGGACTGCTCGTGTAATATACGGGATTAGCCGGAACTAACGTACAAACAGAAGTTTCACTTTCAAACAGCGAGACGCAGCGGTGCGGTCGTGACGCGGCGCGGGGCCTGTTGTCGGAAAGCCGTATTAGCAGCCTTGCGCGAGTGTAAACATCGCATAAATCCGCCATGCACCGCTGCCTCGCCGGCTCGTTGTACCGAAGTAACTGTAAATACCCTCGCGGACTTTGTAGATTATCCTGATACCATCGTCGACGGGGCTCGCAAGAATAACGATTCGAACCGTTCCTCTTCCAGCCCCGCGGAACAACACGATTAGCCGCGACAAACCCAGGGAGCACGGGTTCTGCGGATCGACCAAGCGGGGGCGCGATTTCTTTCGAATCAATCGATGACTCCCTCGTCAGCCCAACTTCTCGCGAGGAGAACTCGCGAGGGATGGCGGGAGACGCCAATAGGCGGCAACTCGAAACCGTAGGACAGAACGCGGCGTTTAAACAACCGGCTGCGCGGGCGTAATTGAAAATTAAACTGTCTTATCTCCCGTCGCAGCGCCTCCCGTGCCCTTTTCCTTCTGCTGGATGCAGCCTAGTCGCTGCTGCTGCCTTTCCGGCCCTCTAAATAACCATTTCCAGGGAGTGAATAGTTAATTTCCTAAAGTTTCAGCTCGGCCGCCTGAATGCCGCATTGATTGGTACTCCAATCAGTTAGGGGTGAGCGTGGATGGCTGGGGGGTGGAGCGGGTGGTGGAGATCGTTCGGGATAGCCTGGGAGGGTTCGACTGGCGCGGGAGGATGAGGCAGCGGATGAGTCGACGGTGGCGGCGGAGGTGATGAAGGGAATGAAGGATGCACCCTTCTACGGCGTCGAACCTTTAAGGTACCGGTGCAAGGGCCGGGGACGGAGGCGGGCGAAATTGAGTCTCCTAGAGGTGATTATCATTCGAAGTGGATCGGGGGTAGCTAGCTCCGTCCCCTTTGGTTCTTTCCATCGGTTTTTTTTCCCACCCCCTGCACCTCTTTCTACAACAATCGCCGGACTAGATTGCTTTCGTAAAATCCATTTTTGCCAGCAACGAGCGCGATCGGCGCACGCCGCGTTGGTATCGCGCGAACGTCGCCACGGCCAACCCCAACCGAGGTTCCCGCGGTAATCTCGATAACCCTCGGCCAGCGAGATTACATTCGCGTTTGCGTAACGTCGGTAAGTGTTGATCGTTAAACAAGCCCCGAGTACGCGCCCCACCCCCGGTACGGTTTCCCTTGTTGAGCACAGAGCTATTACGACGACAGAGAGCGTAATACGCGGGGGCATCAATGTTTCAACGGCGCATTATCCCGGTCGCGCAAGTCGAGCGCCGAAAGGGAATACCCGAGGCGAAAGAAAGCGGCGTTTAGCGGCGGCGAAGTTCAAAGCGTTCCCGATCCCCGTCGCAGGGTCGCTAAATCTCCTCCGAGAGGGTCACTCCGCGGGTGCTTTGAATTTCGGAGGCGGACCAGCGTCGAGGCGTTCCCTAGGAAATCTTGACCCGACCATCTTTGCGACGAGTCCGTGGGAAGAGTTCCCGTTGGCGCGAGGGGGGGGCGCCGCGCGGGTCTGCCAGAGGTGGAGACGGTGCCAGGCTAGGCTGGAGGCAGTGATTTGAGGAGGGAAATCCATCCAAAGCTTTCCAAGAATGTTGGAGCGATAAACTCCTGTCGGAGCTCGGCGGTATCTCTTGCCGGCAGTAGCAGCTCCAGCAGGCGCAGGGCATCGCGCCAAACCAGTTTTAAATGCGCTCTTAAATTTCACCAACTTGCGACGAGCCGTAAACCATCTCGGCGGCTCTACCAGGTTAGGGCTGCTGCTCTTGTCGTATTTGGCTGGCCGAAGTACCCGCAGAGTTCCTGCGATGGGATCTGCCAGCGGATCCTTCGTTTGCGCCACCCGTGGCCGCCCCCACGGATTACGTGCCACCCTAATCCAGACACTAGATTCGACTTCTCCTTGTTTTACTGTCTCCAGTGCTAGTCGATATTCCTTTCATTTTATCGCCCCTTCCTCCAGCTCCATGGACCTCTCCTGTTTCTTCTCTATACATTCCGCGGTTTCGCCTTTCACGTAAATTCGTTGCTGAAGAAAATTGTATCGTTGGATGCGGAAGGAGTCTAGAGATGCTTCGATCCTCTTAGATTTTGTATTCTCCTCTAAATTCGATTGTCGTTGACAAATTTGGATGCAGACAGTCTTGCGATAACTTCGTTATCGTAGAAAATATTTAACTATCCAATAGCATGATTGTCTAACTTCAATCAGAAAGTTTGCAAATCCTTCAAGTCTGCCACAAGTCTACGTTTTCCCCCCGCGAATTTCTACGTTAACTGTCATTTTCAATGTTTCACGTTGGCGAACAGTTTGTCAGAAGTCTGGCGCAAGGCTACGTTTTTCCTCCGCGAGTTACTTTCACGATAATCCGCGAGCCTTGTTGCCGAAGAGCGATTAAGGGTACCGATGCTTAACGCTCGTCTAGCGCGACGCGATTCAATCACGCGGATTAAGTTGTCCCGCCGTCTTCGAGACGGAAGAGCCGGGAAGAGCTGCCGGATTTAACAAGAAAGGGCGGGCACAATCTCGATTTATCGCTGCCATGAAATCTACCGGTTATGAAGCGGCGTAATGAAATTCTCCACGTAAGTATGTACAGTGTATATGGGATAGGTCTCGTATGAAAGTGCGGTCTACATCTTAATGCCGCAGGCCCATAACAATAACCACCGCGAAACGGCCAAGTAGCCTCAGCGGCAATAACACCGTCTGGATTCTCCGTGCAACACCAGGCACACCCCTCCCCCCCTCCCCGTACATATACCGGCCCTCCTGGATATCTCGAAGCAATTACCGACTAAGAGACTGGGGCCTCGTTAAGGTAATAGTGTCCATTATCTCAGGGCATAAGGGAAGAAGTAAACCAGAAAATGAACGTACCGAACGAAAATAATCAGCGTTCCTTTTTACGAGTAATAACACGTTTCCATCTAGATATGTGCCTTTCGTATACGATAGAAATATGTCCGTTTGCGTTCGAGTTTTTCCAAAAATTGTGCGATATAATCAGTGTTGTGAATATAATCAGCGTTCCTTTTTATGAGCGATAACACGTTTCCATCTGGATATGTGGTTTTAAGTTTTTAAAAAATTTGTGTAATTTTATATTTTAATTGTTTCTAAGAAGAAAGCCATTATGGCATATTTAGAGCTGAAATTTATATAGTTAAGCCTTTTCGGGTTTTTAATATGACGACAATTAGTGAATAGGAGATCCAAATGGTTAATTTTGCTTGTCTTCACAAATTATGAGGAATAAAGCAATCTCCAATCACAACCTAACTAATTAAGTTCTCAGAAATAGGGAATTACAGCCATTCGCATCATAAATCTTCCCTTTCTAAATCTTCCATTGCATTGCTTCCAGATTACACACGAAAACACAATTTTTCAAAATCATCTGCCCTCTTGTACCAACGCAAAACTCTAAATCATCGAACACACAAACTGTCTGCTTCTAATAGACCGAAAAATAGACTGAAATTTATCTCACTCACAACGCACGCGAGTTCCAAATTCAATCGAAGCAATTAAAAGCCACTGACACTACACAAATCGCACAAAGGAAGCTTAGAAAGAAACTGTACGCGCGTTACAATCATCCCTTAACCAACACCTCGCGCTATCTTGTCCTCCTCCTTGTCCAACGCGATATCCTCCGGATTGTCGTCGCGCTGAACGGGGACAACAGCTATCGTCCCGCGTTCGTGGCTGAAGCGATCGTTCACGCATTATCATAATCGCGATTGAGCGGAATTCAATGAGGCGGATCGGGCCCTAGATTCCGTTAATGGCACCAGCCCCGGTGCCGTTTAGCTCCGGGCGATAGTAATGGGCTCGCATCGGGCTCTGCGATTCGGCGCAGGGGTGGTTACGCGTCGCGTCGTACGCCAGCCACGAGAGAAACCCCTGCGTATCGCGTCCGCCTTGGTCCTCCTCGACGCGTCGCGCGTTTTACGGGGGGCGATCGAGCACAGCCGTCGTCGAACGGATTAGTCGCGACGCCCGGAAACGGGAGCGGGCCAGCGACGGCGGGGGCGTCATAATTCGGGAGGATTCACCCTCGCGATCCTCGGCTCGCAACCTCGCCTCGCCTTTTATACGGAGTGGATGTTCGCGTGGACGGCCGCGAGGGCCGCGGGGCGGCTGAGGGGCGGAATAACGGGGCTACCGCTCGAATTATAGGAGCTCGAGCCTTCCAAAGAACTCGGTAATTAAATAGAAGCCACGTTTTTGTAAGGGAAGGTAGGTGGGGCCCGAGTGCAACGGAGCGGATGAGAGGAACAGATGTAGAGCGAGGCTGTAATTCATGAATTTCTTGATTAGCGCGCTCCACTTCGGGAACCGAGAACGTTTTTCCGGGGAGGGGGAGGGGGTGGGTGGGTGGGCACGTATCGTAAATTAAAATCTCGTGCCGGCGGGCCTCCGACCCGCGGCCCCGCTTCTACCCTTGTTTGTTCGATCTCGTTACAGCCATTACGTCGCGTCGTTTTTAACGAACCCGTTAGCCGCGCAAAAGATCAAAGCCCTACCCCCGAGTAACGTCTTGGCGGTGAGTCGCGGCGGTTTCCTTTTCCTAATCTCGGGTAGGAATTCCTGTTTGCCTCTGACCGTGATCACGACGTAAAGATCGCCTTTACGGAATCAGTTAACCGAAAGAATTCGAGCGACACGGGGGTCTTTAAAACCGTTCCTGCTCGTTATCTTTCACCGCCTGGTTCGATCGTGACCGGGGTCAAAAAGACGGGAGACAGGGAGAGGTGTGTGCATCATCCACGCGCGCTCGCACGCGCGCACACAGGCTCGCGCGCGTATTTATATATGCGGTGTATGAAATCCACGCGCGAGAGTGTGCGGGACTCGCGTACAGCGTCACATTCGAGAGAGCCGATGCGCTCGGGAAAGTCTCTTTCAGCGAAGGGTCCGCTCGTTATGAAAAAGCTGAGAGCAGATGTCGCCTAATGGACACACGGATACAGATATGAACGTAGCCAGCAAGGGAGGAAGGGTAAGGAAGGTGAACGAGTGCATCCCCTCTCGAAGGGGAGAGAGCGAGTTCACCGAGAACCTACGTTCGATGCACTCGCAGGCGACTGTTCATGATAGGACCTGTAGAAGAGAAAGACCGGTTACACCTCCTCCGGTAGCCAGCGGAGAGAAAACCTAGAGAAAGAGACAGCGAGGAAGGGCGAGAAGTAAGGAGCGCAGGGAATCTAGGCGGCGAAGAGACCAGCGCTCACCTTTTTCCCTTGCTCGAGTCGAAAACGGCAGGGGAAAAAGGGCGGGGAGGCATATCGAGATAGAGAAGAAACGAGGGCGACAGGATTGAACAAAACAGCGAAACCAGCGGGGGATGGTGCGCGGCGAGAAGGAGCAAGACAGCCGGCAAAAAGGAGAAGATGAGAGGGCGGCTGTTGCCGTTGCGACCGCGGCATTACCTCCGCACCATTAACTCGCAAAACTTTCCGCTTGAATCTTGTTCTCGACTCGGCCAGGCAACCCCCTGCCCCGCCGCGGCGCTGCCTCGCGCCCCCTCAGCCACCCCCGTGTTGCAAGACCAAAAAGATATCCCCTATACTTTGCAAGCGGTACGAAACCGCCGGACCAACGGCGAACCGCCGCCGCTCAGAATCGTGTATCCGACTCCATTTGGAAGTTATCAACATAAATAGTGGTTCCGTAAACGAGCATGGCCGGGCGTGCGAGGCGCGCCACGGTATGCTTTATGCCAGCGCCCATTAACACCGCGGTCGGAACCGCAATCGTGCACGCGGCCCGTTCACGGGCACGTTCGCAGACCGGAGCCGCTCGTCACACACAGCTGTTTTCAAACTTCAGCAAAACTTTTCGAACGACGCTTCCCGCTGGAACCGCGGCACTTTTACGGTGACGTTCGACGAGATCGCCGTCGATGGATGGCAGTCGTTCGAGATCTTCTCGTGGAGCTTCGCGATGCTCCCTGTCCGGTGCTCTAATTTTCTTTGCACCTGGAAACATGGTACTTTCGCTGGGTATATGGTTTTCTTTAGCAGTCGTTTGCAGGAGATGCTATGAGTTAATTTATTTGAGTTAATTCTTAACCAGCAGATGGCGTTTGTAAAGAGCTCTTATTTTGCCCAAGAGAAAAATTTTCTGTAAATTTTCTTTTGCGCACTTGCTTAATTTTTTACAAACATAGGATCGTATTTATCGTAAAATTGCACTCAAAGCATTCCCCTATCTCCAGAAAAATTTATTTCTAATTGCAATTGTAAAGTAGACAGACGACGTATCTCAGTTATACGAATCGCTCTGTATATTTACCATATTTCCTGAAAAGATTAATAATCAATATTTAATAATATAAAAAAATATAGAAAATTTTATTAGCTCATCGTTCGTGATAAATATAACAATTTCCAGGAATTAATCGCAAAAATAATCAGCAGCTCGCGCTGACTCGTCGAGGAGGACAATCGTCCCGAATCGAAGCGACGAGGCATAATCAAACGACGCGATCGATACAGGCTAGTTCCACGATACAGACAGTCGGCTGGCTTCAAGATCGTCGTCGTGCTTCGAATAATCCCAAGCCTACCTCTTCGCTCCCTTCGGATACGAGTTTCGAGCAGGTACTCCTTTTTTCCTCCCCTTGCCCCCCTCATCCCACCCTATATACCTGTCCCTGCGTCTTCGTCCCTTCCTCTCCCACGAATTTCGATCCTCCTCTCTCTCCTTGCCGCCAGGAAGACCCGGCCTCGTGTTTATACGTCGCTCTTCGCTCGGTCTCTAAACCCTCCTATCTTCTTTCACCTCGCCCAAAGTAGAAGGCGATTCTCAGAGGGTTGCCAGCTACCCCGGGGTTAATCAACCATATGGTGTGTGATTATATTAGCGGGATTTTATCGAATTTCCTCATAACGGAGTTACCCGTGTCCGTGGACCCGAGGCTTTTCCAGGTTATTGGTATTTCCACCTTGAAACAGTCGCGTACACACAGCGTCTCGCGATTACACCGTCCTCCCGTAGGATAGGAATACGAATACCTTTGCAAAGATGCACTGGCGTATCGAAGAGACGGACGATCCTTCGATATCTGCGATGCGAGAAAAAATGAAGAGACGCTGGTCTGTGGACTGTAATATTGTATAGCCTGCGCGAAGTTTGTCAGGAAGATGATAGTATTATTGAATATTATTTATTGAGAATCCTTCGATATCTGCGATGCAAGAAAAAAATAAAGGGACCCTAGTCCGTGGACTGTAATATTGTATAGTCTGCGCGAAGTTTGTCAAGAAGATAGCATTATTGAATATTATTTATTGAGAATCCTTCGATATCTGCGATGCAAAAAAAAAAAAAAATAGAGAGCCTAGTCCGTGGACTGTAATATTGTATAGTCTGCGCGAAGTTTGTCAAGAAGATAGCATTATTGAATATTATTTATTGAGAATCCTTCGATATCTGCGATGCAAAAAAAAGAAAATAAAGAGAGCCTAGTCCGTGGACTGTAATATTCTATAGTCTGCGCGAAGTTTGTCAAGAAGATAGTATTATTGAATATCTCGTTTTATTGCTCGCAGAAGACTCCTCGTGGCTCGTATGCAAGCACGTTGCGCGTTCTCCAGGCATCTGTTTCGTGGTGCAGATCGATCTACGCACCGAAAATGGCGCGTCGTGTCTCGTAGACTGCGAAAGAGCCGGATGACAGGGAGAAGGTGACAGCTACGAATCAAGTCCGCGGGGAGAGTT
Source organism: Xylocopa violacea (assembly GCA_963969225.1). Lineage (NCBI taxonomy): Eukaryota > Metazoa > Arthropoda > Insecta > Hymenoptera > Apidae > Xylocopa > Xylocopa violacea. The sequence continues at coordinate 4,877,421 of CAXAJV010000021.1, read as the reverse complement.
GGCGGGCGAAATTGAAAAATAAGTTTACGCCGGTCACACGCGTATATCCTCGCATTTAGGAGTCATCAAACTTTATTATGCTCGTTCTCGGTCATAAAGCTGCTCCCTCGCGTACTTTTGTCAAGGAGGATGAAACCTACCCGGGGCACCCGTATCGTTCAATTCCTACTTCGTTTTCCCAGCTTTTGAATACCCTTTCCGGTGATAAGAGGAGAAGACGAATCTAATCTTGGAAGGTCGACGTTGAGTGCTACCCGCGATCCGATCGATGCCGGGTGTATTTTTACGTCGATGGATTTCTCGCGGAACTGGCTGCGCGTTCAATTTTTCCCAACAATATTGGCTTGTTCTAAAATTCTTATTTCGCGACGAAAATCGTCCCTGTATTTTTACGCGAAACTGTCGCTTTTTATTTTACGTTACATATTATATCGCATCTTAATTCGTGTCGCGAAATATTCGACCATGCATCGACACGCAATTTCCATATAAACCAGTTTAATTACCAATTTTACCCCGAACTTCTGCGATCGTTTCACGTAAAATTTGGCACCTTGGCAGCGCATGGTTAAAAAACGCTACGAAACTCCGCACGATAGCAAAGCGCCACGAAATGTATTTTTATCCGCGATGCGATCGTGCTCTCGAAACGCAACACTTACCTCCGACATAATTATTTAAAAAAATTGAAAAACTGGTAAGAACAGGTTTGGTGACTCTTCGAACATCGTAGACCATTTCTGTACGCCATTTTTTTCCGTATCTCGATACTAATTAACCCTTTGTACTCGGACGTCCCCTCTGAGGGGACATCAGAATTGATTAGCGATTAAACTTATTCCGTCGCAGCATATTTCTATTGAAATGGAAATTTTCTATTGCTGGGGGACGTTAGCAACAAAAACTATCGCTACACATTTCTTAATAATATTTCTAGCTTCCATTGCTAATGTTTAGGAAGCAGCAGAGTGCAAAGGATTAATATCTGCGCGATACGCAATCACGAACACGTGCCACGAATTCGCGACTGCCAATACGCAACGGTTGCGAAGGGACATCGAGGTTAACTCGTGCAACGTCAACGCAAAGTCTGGGGGTGTACAATTTTGTGTAGCCGCGCTACTGCGAGGGCGCACGAGAATCTCGCGGTGGACCACGAGAACCTCCCCCACGGTGCATCCACCCGCGGGCCACCCCCAGCCATTATGCCATTTCTAATTAATTTACCAACCGACGATGGTTCCCCGTCTTCGTTTTTCCTGTTCAGCTCCTCCACCGCTGCCTCGCCCCTTCTCGTCGACGCGCGCGACGCCTCACCCCGATTCGCAGGCTGCGTAACAGACAACAGAGAAACAGTAGGGGGGTAGGCATTTCCCGATGCCTCGTCTCCCTCGTTCGCGGTCGTTGCTCGAGCCTGTGCGCGAAACGAGAACGCTGGCCAATTAACAATGCGAACATGACACCCGCGCTTTCGACGAGCCCAGCGCGCGCGCCACCCCTTACGCCGCCCACCGCCCGGAACCGAAGCCGCCCGGAGGCTTCGTTGCGTATATTTAAATTCCATTATTCATAATGCATGAGGAGCGAGAGTCTGGAACGATGGCCCGGGTGGCTGGCTCCGGCTCTGCGCTTTTTTTCGCTGCGGAAAGTCCCGGTCGAATTAAACAGCCCCCCGCGCGGATCTCTGCAGGCGCTGCTTTTTGTCTAGCGGCCGCGGCGCCCCGCGCGCCCCTCCGCTTACACCGCGTGCAACCCCCCGCGTGCCCCCGCACCACCGCGTCCCGGTATGTCACCGAAACGTGGGGATCAACGCGGTGTTTTGTCGCGCGGGCTTCCGCGCACCGGCTCTTCCCGAAAATACCGTGTTTTACCTGCGTCGTTGCGCTTTTTTTTCGTTTTTTTCTTTTTTTTTTTTTTCGTTTCGTTTTGCCCCTTTTCTTTCGCCCTTTTTTACTTTCTGTTCTCCCTTGCCCCGCTCTCGCGATCATTGTGCGCCGGTGGAACGGAGCGTGGCGTTCTCCCGTGCAGCGAACGGGACGACGTGCCTCCAAGGCGAATTCAAACTCGGATATTTATTCCTCCTGGGGGTGGGCGCAGGTGAAAGGAGGGGCAGGGAGGGGGAGAGGGTGCAGGCCTACTTCCGCGCGGTCCGCTGGGAATCTGCGCGACGGAACGGAGAGCCAGCGACGCGGAAACCCAGGCTTCCGGAACGCGACATATTTTTTGGGGAGAAATTGTTTATACGTGGAGTTCGCGAGCGTTAATTCAATGAATTAGGTTGGTAAGGATCTGGATCGAGACGGCGTGCATCGCGAAATCTTGTTGGGGATACACGCGTTGCTCGTATTCATGTTTAACCCTTTGTTGGATGTCCTCTTCGAGGGGACATCAGCATTGATTAGTGATTGCGAAGGTTGAACTTGTTCGATCGTAAATTTTCTATTGCTGGGAGACGTTAGGAATAGTTTCGATTGCTAAAATATAGCTGAAAGATTGCTATTTTAGCAATAGTTTCTGTTGCTATCGTCCGTAAAGAAGCCGAGCGCAAAGGGTTAATAAACGAATTCATGTCTACATGGTTTAATTTTATATTTTTGTTGCTTGTTCTTTTCAGCCACGTTCACTCGACGATTTAAAATATTTGTACTATTTTTTGAGTTCAAATTAAATTTTGTAGCATAGATCAAAATCTCCTTTTGTCGCTGATCATCAAGGGGTGGCTTTTGCAGAAAGTGCAGTAGATTTGTTCTACTGTGTAAAAAATAAGGTCATTTTTATTACTGAAATCGTACAATTAGTTAACACGCTGGCTCTGTTCTCGTTGTCTGTCTACGCACACTTTGTGTTCCGTTTCTACTGCGTGGCTCGGTCTACTCGCTGTTGTCATTAATCTCTTTCGTCCTCTTTCTCCTTTGTACTCACACGCACATGTTTCTTTCTTTTGTTCTCTTTCAAAATTCGCTTTATCAAACATTTCCATTCTCCTTAAAGTAAAGTTCTACTAAATAATTATATTCGCAACAACAAGTTCTCTATTTAAATAGCACTGTTGACTGACAGTTTACAAAAATATCATTCTCGATAAAATCGCACGAAACCTTCATAATTAATTAAATTCTCGCGTATGCTGAAACTCGACGTCGCTGCTTGGCTAGCCTAATTCCGTTTCTCATACAGCTCACCGTATCCTTATTAGAACTTCGTTAAGGCCTGAATAATACAGCAGTTTAAATATTTCCGGGGGGCGGAACGTAGCGTGCATTAACATCGGAGAATTTTCAATAAGGATTTATCCCGTCCGAGGCGTAATCGTTCCTTCGGGTATTCCCGCTGTTCAAATACATTCTCGACCTCGTTCCGGGAAAAGTGCTCAGAATAAAGGGAGCGAATACATAGAAATAGAAGGCGGATCGTTTGTACGATGGGGTTCCCGATCGAAAGTAGACTGGTGCCATTACGAGGTCGATTATCGGCCAGTTATAGCGAATTCCTCAGGAGGAATCCCCGTATACGGGGTTCGTGTAGCGCGGAATCGTTCGCGAACGGCCGAAATAACGGTGTACCGACGGGTGTAATGAGAAACCGATAGTATCGTGGCGCAGCAGGCGCGAAGGATCATCGTAAATTCAGGCCAGGCTAGCGGCCGGTCTCGATACGCCTCTCTATCGAGAGCCCGTCATCTTTGCGCTTCGCTGGGACTCGTCGCCCATACGCGGGGCTGTTTGCCCCGATTTTTATCGGTTTTACTGCGAGCCGCGTCCTACGAGAGCGACACGTGCGCTCCTCCGCCACCCCCGCGAAAGGAGCTACTGTACGTACGTACGCGGTGGCGCGCGGCGGCACCCGTGCGGCACCTGCCGCTTCTATTATTTTACATTTTCGAAAGCGAGGCCGCCGTTATTTTATTTAAATCACTTCCAACGACGTACCGCCCGCCCTGTACCGAATGCGCTTAATGCCCCGCGCGCTGTTGCCGGAGACATTTTTGTGTCTATTATCCGGGCGTACGGCTCTTATCGATTTCGCAGCGGAAACGAATGCTGTCGCGCGAGAATGCCGGCAGAGAAGGTTCGCGGGGGAAATTTCCTCGATCCGACTGCGTTAAATAAATTCGCAGAATGTGGAAATAGTAGTTTGAAACGGTATTTCTGAGTTTGGCGGTCGGTGTGTTTGGATTTGTTACTTTTGGAAGTTTGTTTTCTGGTTAATGACTCGAGATTTGGTTTGTCATCGTAATTGAGTCGGATGAAGGCAACAGTAGACGTTTCTGTTCTATATTTGCGTGGAAGACGTTGTTTGTCTTTATAATTGCGTTCTGTCGCAATTATATTGCTTTTTTACTCTGCTCTATCTTCTTTTTTTATATTAAATGCAAGAGATTCTGAAAATTTAAGTTAATCACATAATATCCCCACGTATGTATCTTGTTTAACATTATAAATTATGTTTAATGCTTCATTGGTATATTTTTACATACAGATACTAATACCAAATTAAATTACCTAAATTATTAATATTATTCAACGACAAACAATTTAACTCATTCGCAATAGTGTCAGTCTCGCAAGAAACTCTCCAAACCGCCACAGTAGATTTAGCCTGCTTAATCAGACACAATCCATTACTAGAAACCTAGCTCTTAATTTGCTTACTGACTACAATTAATTCTCTTGCCATTACTTTCATTTATGGATACGACTGTTTGATTCATTGTCATGAAAATAGCGAACGAATCTCTCATTTACGTTCAAATGGTCAGGTCCAGTACGTCATTCGCGAAAATGACCAGTGCAGCTTCGACGCAGCAGTATATCATTCGCTGCAAACGGGTTAAGGACTCGCATGTTCTACGACGTTATAGATAACAGACTGTCCACAAAGTCCGTACAATTTTCCCGTCGTTTTTCCGCAGTTTTAACATCGCGAACCCGGATAAACCATCGAGAAGCACGTGGCTCGCGAGGGTTTGCTTACAAACAACAAAACCATTAGAAGTGCTCCTAGCTGAGGGATACTTTAGGCACTTGTTATAGGGGATTACATCACGAAACCGTGGAACTGGATTCCGGGAATATTGCAACGAATGAACTGACCTCTTTCAAGACGCCTGGGACTAGCTTGAATTCCAGTATGGGGAAGTCCGCCGGGAAATGAGCCTCGACGCCCCCACTACTTCCAATTAAAAGTTACGCCGCTGTTGAACCAGAGTTAATGAAGGAAATAGAGAAACTACAGCACCGCCAGCCCCGCCTCTTCCTCGAGCCCTTCGCCACCGTCTCACGTTTCCGCTCATTGATTTCTTTTTTCCCTCTTTTCCCTCGCCCTACCCTCGTTCACTCCCACCGTTTCCGAGTCCAGCTTTCTTCCTTCCGCTTATTTTGTCTTCCGTCTACCTCCACCGAGAGCGTAGAACCGCGTCACAGGCACTCATCAAGGGAACTACCAGAGGAATAAGAAACGTCGTGGCTCTTGACACCCTGGTTCCAAGTGGCACTTGCGATTCTTAATTCTACATAATTCGAGTGCATTTGGGTAGATCCTGCGTTTGCTGTCGGATGCCACGTCAACCATCCTGTTTGTCAGTAGTACTCGTTTTTACTTAACTATCTGAAAATTGTAAAATTTTTTAAGAGTCTAGAACAGCAGTTGTCGTAGGTTTCTAGGAATTTGCTGTGATATATGCCTTCCATTATCGCAGATTGCCAGTAGTATGCTATATATCACATATTCTGCTCCTGTTTATCAAATTTAAATTGTGATTAATAAGCGTGGCGAGTGAAATTAGTATTTTTCATATTTAATCTGCGCAAAGTCGACGTTACGAGCCTGAGATAACAAAAATTAGAGATCATGTCGCAAAACCATCTAAACGCGACGCCCTCGCAAGAAAAATTGGGAGGATCCTTTAAACTCTTGAATATATGTGATGCACTCAGCAAAAAAACTGCTTTTCACACTCTACAACAACAATTTACTTAAATATACTATATATCACATATTCTGCTCCTGTTTATCAAATTCAAACCGCAATTAATATGCGTGGCGAGTGAAATTAGTATTTTTCATATTTAATCTGCGCAAAGTCGACGTTACGAGCCTGAGATAATAAAAATTAAAAGGTCAGAGGTCGCGTCGCGAAACCACCTGAACGCGGCGGCCTCGCAGCAACGGAAAGGGAAATTGGGGAGGGCGAAATCGAATAGTTGCAACAGAAGTCAGTCGCGGTAATTCTCGCCGAAATTCAATCTTCTTTGTTTATCCCAAAAACGGCGTGTCTGCCATGTGCAGATCCGAAAACAACAAGCCCCGCGTTCCGTGAAATTGAAATTGCCTGCTCGTTGCGCGCCGCAGAGGAGACTTCGATCGTAGACCGTACACGGACCGCGCCGCCATTGTCCGACCGCCCAGCGCCGCAATCTCCTTCGCGAGATTTAATAGTCCGGCGATAAAGCTATTAATCTTTATTAATTTCTAATTAGACGGCGAAAGTTTAAGCCGCCCGCGCCGCTTCGAAAGTTTCCATTAGTAAACACGCGAAGGGCGGCCCTGTTTTCTTGTAATTTCCCTCGCAATTGCAGCTCCCTCCACAAAGGGGATGAATCTTTAACGATCCGAGGGACACCGTTGTCGAGCGATCCGTTTTTATGAGGGATTCCTCTGTAACTTTCGAGCGATGCTCGAGGCCCGTCGAAACCGTTCCGACGATTTTCCTCCTTCGAAGTGCATGTTAATATCGTATATTGCCTCGTCTCGAGAACAACGTGCCTCTCTTTTATCGTCCCTGGCTAAGTTTCCAGCCACTGTTTATCTAATACTGCGACGCGGAACGCTTCTTTTGCCGCGAACTCGCGAAATAGCCCGAGGGCGCGGCCACCGTCTCGCTGGGGGATCCTTTTGTCGTTTCGCTGTCTTATTTACCTTTGTCCGATCGCAGCAGCGATTCTGCGCCAAATCGTGCGGAGGACGCGCGACGACGGACGAGACTGTGAGAATTGCTGAAAATCAAAGCGTGAGTTTTTAATTTTATATTGAACCGTAGAATTTCCGGTATTTTATGTCAGAGAGGATCTCTGATTAGGTAGATTTGCCTTTATTTGTAGATTATAATTGGGGTGTATGCCCCCCCATATAATATGGGGTGTATAATAATTAGCGGGTGTTTGCGTCAGCAAAATATGCCAAATGTGCATAAATAAAGTATATCAGTATGTATAAAGTATGAATAAGGCATAAATATATGCAAAATTATATGAGAGCTATAATAATTTGGTTATTTAAAGGAAACAGCGGACGATTATAATTTAAATTACAATTATTTATTAATGTTTTCTCGTAGAGTTTCATCGAGCGTTAATTGATGGTGTTTGTCGCTTATTGTTATTACCATCGCGCGTCATATTATTGCTTCTCGCTTGATTATAAATACAGATTTCACTTTTTCGCGAAAGCTTTCCTTCGTCTAGCTTGCTATATTTCATTTTTATCACACCTTTTAGCTGCCTCCCACTCAATCAAATCGGTGAACAGAATCGTTTCAAAAGGCTAGTCTTCAATCATGGTTGTGGCGCCCTTTAAGGCGCAGCTACAAAAGTCCTCGTTCCTTATTTTCCCAAGGTATCCGTTAGCCGAGAATATCGTGGAATCATTTTCAGCGTAGCTACCAGCAAAAATTATACATCGAAGCATACCTCGACCCACCCCGCCGCCGTGGTCTCTCGAGTAATCCTGCGCGAAAATTATTGAGGTTGCGAATAAACTAGACGAATTTCACGTTAAAAGATGGAATTCCAGTGGAGAGCTCTCTCGATGCACGAGTAATCCAGATGGGAGAAAAGATTGAAGTTTCTCGAGCGGGACCGCTGAGAGGGAATTGAGAGAAAAGGAGACGCAAAGGGCGGAGGAGCACGGAAAAGGAAAAGAGGCGAAGGATATTGGTAAATACCGTGCACTCCCACCATTCCCTCCGTTTCTACCGTCTCCGCGAAGGATTATTCCATAATCCAAATACTATAAATACCAGACCGGCACCGCCGCGCCGAGGGCTCATCCCTTTGGATAAGAGTCTTAAATAAATAGAGCACGAATATTAAGGAGGACCTTATTTTATTTATTTTTTATGGCTGCGAAACCCCTTCTGAAATGCTTTCACCCAGTCGTGTAATCAGAATTTCCTGTGGCCCGCTCGTGACTGAAAGAATTATTATTTATTACAGTATTTCACTTTAATTAGCGCTGATATGATAAATGACTGGAAAGGATGAATACGTTTACAGATATTTAATTTCCATGTCACAGAAATTTATGGAAATTAGTAATACGTTTCATAAGTTGCTGTTTAATACGAATGCATAATTTCTATTACGCTGATGGCTTCCAGAAATACTTTCATTCGAACATTTAGAAGTAAATGATGCCTACAGATGTAATGTCTCCAGCTGATGCCAAGACAAGTGATCAATTCAGTGCAATAATGGCGGACATATACATACCGGTTTATTCAGCTGTTCCTGCCTTAATGTTTTCAGGAAGTCGATAAATAAATTGAACGTTGAATAGCAAGCGTGTCGCGAGATGGATGTATCGAGGCCCCCGGACCGATTTCAATTTCTGCTTTTTGACTCGGCCGGTTGTGTTCATAGACGCGGGGATCGATCACCCTCGAAACTTTGAATGTCGTAATCCATTTTGATCCTGTCGAAGGACGAAATATCCCCCTTCGCGAAACTTGATACTGGTCATGGAATTCGTTTCCCGTTCCTTCCATTACTCAGCGTTGTTTCCCCGATACCTACGGCTGACTTTTGCGCACCATTTCCACTGTCACGTGCAGATGTAAATCGATAAAGTACAGGAACTAGGCCGGGCTTCGAGTTCCGCTATATAATTCCATTTTTTTTCCCCCCTCCGCCCTCGCTTCGGCCCGTTTCGTCTGGCAGTTTACGCGTGAAAAATGCGAGCCATCGTTTAGAATTCCTAACCGCGCTTTTAAACGCGCCCGTTGATTTTTCGCGCGTTTATTTCGCCGGAACGGCGCATCGATACAATAATTCGCGGAGGCTCGCTGCTCTGAATGTAAAGCGCGATCTGATAATTCGCGGGATGAAAACTTTTCAGACGCCGATATTTACATCGAATTTGTACGAACTATAAAGACACGGTTTTATCGTTGCAGCGTAGATTCAAGGACGCGATGCTCGCGCGCTTTATCGGCGAAAAAGTGGACGCGCGCACTCGCGGCTCTGGCCGAGGAGGAGGAACAGCATCGAAAATGTTAAAAGCTGGGAAACGGATTCGAAAAATAGCGTTATTAATCTCTGTTGATACGCACAATACGGGTATTTAAATTCGTGTAACGCTTCGTTAAGTTTCGAACGTAATTTCTCTCGAGGATGCTACCGCGCATTCGAATAAATCACGTTAATTCCTCGTCGGATGAAATTCGCGAAATATTCGAGAAAAGATTTATGAAATGACAATTCCGGGGGAAATTACAACTCGTAGCCGCGTCGTCTATGCCCTTTAAATATATTTACCGCTTCAGATACGTAGGTTCGCGGAAATTTATGAATCTCTTGGCAATCCGTTATCTCCAAGGCAATAAATACATGGAGCAACTGCGTATCGATTAAGTAGTAAGAAATATTATATAGGTCAACGTGTTATCTTCCGAAACGCACACAGCCGCGCAGGCCGGCCAAAAATTGTTACCCAAGCTGTAAATATCTGTAAAGTATGGTCTCATATTTTGAAAGGCGGAAGAAGCCTCCACTCCGACACGCCCCCTCCTCTCGCCCTTACGAACCCACCCTCGTTCGCTCTGCCGTCCGTTTTCGTATTCGCTGCCCGTTTTCAACCCTCCACCTCGTCCTGGAAGTAAAAAGGGGAAGAAAAAACCAGCAACACCCCGACGTGCGCGCAGACTACCGAGAAAGTAGCCTTTGGCTCTGAACTGGATAATGTAGGTCCCGGCTGTACCGGTATAATATACTCAGCCTTACTGGTCCACGGTTCCTATAAAGGCAACGCATTATTTAAAGCTCTTACCTCCATTCTTTGTCCACGACATTTCCTATTCTCTGGCTTCTCTCCTGGCTTATCGCTAATAATTTATGGCAGCAGCAAACAATGGCTATCAGCACGCCACTCTCGCCGTCCAATCGGTCATCCGATACGATCTTTCTTTGCTTTTAATAAGAGAGTTATATCGAAGCGAAACTATGAAATATGATAAACATTTTCGTAGCTACCGTCAATTGCGATTATAAAATGTTGCAGGTTTTTCAAGCAGTAGATTCACTTATTATAGTACCGAGTTTTAAGTAATTTTTTTCGTTTCTGTCAGTAATTAAATTATTCTCTATAAATCTTAGAAAACTGTGCTTCTATTATTCAATTCGGAATTCAGATGTCAAAGGAAAATGTAATTTAAAAATCACAACATAACACTTAAAGTTTCTATTCACATCAACAAATTGTACATCATTTAAAACATTTTTTTCTTAACCTCTATCTCCGAATCCCTTGTACGCTGAACACCCCTTTCAATCATCCCTACATCAAAATATTTCTGAGAAAGATTCAATCCTATTGTATTTTGTCAATTGTAGCAATAGTTAACAACGTAATGTTAATTTTCATCGAAAAATACACCAAAAAACCAAGAAATCTTGCGAATTTTTTTACAAATGACAGCTGAGAAGATAGCAAAAATTGTCCAGATTATAACGCACTTTGTTTCATCCCGATATCTCAAACGGTTCCGGAGATATAGGCGTTTAAAGATTGAGCGGTAAGACGCGCGAAGTTATGAATGGCGGTCGGCCATCTTGGAAACCCAATGACCCACTTCTTTTCCTAGAAATGCGTAGTAGTAGTAAATAGTAAATAACCCTTTTACTACGATATTTGTCACTGACCAGCGCACAGCTGATTCGCTTGGGGTAGGTCAGGGGAGAATGTGCGAGCGAGACTTCCGAGTGTGTAACAAGGACGACGATAGAAAACTATTAAAAATTACCGTCGTTTATACACGACGATATCTCGAGAACGGGAAGAGATATCAGCGTGAAACGAAAACCGTTTTACAGAGGAAGGTTCGGAGCTCCCGGCAACCCTAGTTTCATTGAAAAATAGATTGAAGCGTAGGAACAGCGGTTCTTCAAAGTTTCGTTAAATTTAATCGATATTATTGATATGTTTTAAAATATATTAATGCGAAAGTATTAATCAGTTAGTTGAATTTTAGGTGTCTGCTAGTTAGTATTGTTAGAAATATTGGATAGAAAGATGTATAAGCGACTAGAGAGGGCTATATGTATTTTTTTTATTATATTGCCCCTCTTTGGGGACTTGACTAAACATTTGGACCATGGAGTTGGGGTTAATTTGAACGATCTAAGGAGGCGTTATTGTACGATTCCTCGTGGTAAAAGCGACTCGAGTAAAGCATTTTAGAAGCACGTCTACGACTACTTAACCCTTAACTCATTCGCTGGCAACCACGAGTATACTCGTAGATGACGAGGTCTTACCGATTGCCAGCACGAATTTTCTCGTTATATTTGTTATGTTTTAATGTTAATTATTCTTCATTGGAAAGCGGGAAGGTACAGAAATAAGCTTACATAAACGCAAAAACTTCTGTACTGGCAGCCAATGAATTAATTCTATTACAATCTCTTTTCTGACTTCTTACATTTATACCATTCTTTTATCACTCTCATTTCATACCAAAGGCAAAAAAGGCCACAAAATCTTGCACGAATCAAAATGAATCACTCCCGTTCCTTTGCAACATTCATTTCACCGTCAACCGACGTCAGCCGAAGAATTCCAAGCCCACGCGACCGTCCTTTCGCTCACAGAAGCGCACGTCGATGAACGCACGACAACGATTGACACAACAGACGTAGCATTCGATTTTCCCGATCGTATCCGCGTATCAGTACGGTTGCTCGAGGTAGCCAACGCACGCTGGCAGAAATCACTACAAGTATCTGCGCCTGGCTGTAATTCGCCCGAGCTGCTGAGTACCCTCGATAATTCTAGAACGTGCGATGCATCGAACCCGTGTGTGCGCACACGTGCCCGGGGGCTGTATGCAACTGCGCAAACCTAGTTACAAGGGCGGTATGTACGGTATCCGCGATTGAGAGTCGGATTCAATGCAGAATTCAAATGGCTCGGAACCGCGTGGATATTTTTTCCTCCCTTTTTTTTTCCGCTCGAAATCGGCATCCGTATGCTGCAACTAGCAAACAGGAAAAAAGTTATTTCGACGTGCGGTCGACGGCCGCCTCCCCCCCCGCCGCTTTTCCTCCCCCCTCCGCGATTCTGAAAGACAGGTTTGACGGCCAGAATTTTGACTCGCGGGTTATGAAACGCAAGAGAGCGGGACGAACCGCGCGCCCATAGCGATCGCACAAACGGGCCCCCGCCCCGCCCCGTTTATTCTCCAGTTTCCGCGTGGTTCTTGTGTTTTCGCGTTTGCCGCGTGCCTGTTGGGGGGAAAAAAAAGACCGTGCGCGTAAATGGCGGAAGTGAACTCTGCTGGGAAGCGACGAGTGAAATACTGGCGTGCGTAAACGTAGCGAAACCTTGTACTTTAACCCTTTTACCGTCGCCGTGGCATGCGCGAGCTCTCGCGAGTGATTTGTTGCAATTCGAAGAAGCAGGAAGCAAATACAAATTAATTATCCTAATGATTCTACTGTCTGAAACGAAATATTAAAATGTGAAATAGCGATTGATATTTTATTTAATTTCAGGAAATATTGAAAACACAACCGATGCTACGTAATTAGAATAGTATTCGAAATTAAAACGTTTGAGGGGGAAATAAATAAACGATGATATACGATCGACGAATATTTGCAATGAAATTAAAGATGGACGTACAGGAAGAATATGGCGCGCGCTGGCTAATGAAATTTTAGCGAGACGCGAATTCAACGGAACGACACACGCTCGCTTACCAAAATTAATTGCCACAGTGCTATTATAATTCATCTCTCGTATCGTGTAGCCCGGTTGGAGCGTAAATTTAATATTTGCCATAGATGAAATACCCTTTACTTCTGGTAATGGGAACTTGAGACAGAGTGGCAGATCGGAGGAAGCCAGCGCAGACATGGAGCCTCGTTTAGTTTACCTCTTGCCTGGCTTTGTAAACCCGCTAGCACGTGTGTACACATATCATTGAATGTGACTCGAAATCGAACCAGCTCCGCGAACGTGACGCAGCAGCGTAACGAACTTCGAAATATTTCGAGACACCTTCACTTATTTTCCATTACCCAACCTCGATCTGAAAAATGTCCTGATTATTAAACGCTTTCTGTAATTATGGTTACCAATTCTTTCCAGACAAATCGACAATATAAACGGAAGATCGCATGATGCACACGCGTGTGCGCCACACATGGTTCCAATACAAAAAAAAAGAAAAAAAAACCGAAAAACTTATTGAGACGAACTGAAGTCCTGATTATCAAACGCTTTCTGTAATCGTGGTTATCAATTTTTTCCAGACAAATCGACGATGTAAACGGAAGATCGCATGATGCACACGCGTGTGCGCCACACATGGTTCCAATACAAAAAAAAGGAAAAAAAAACCGAAAAACTTATTGAGACGAACTGAAGTCCTGATTATCAAACACTTTCTGTAATCGTGGTTATCAATTATTTCCAGACAAATCGACGATATAAACGGAAGATCGCATGATGCACACGCGTGTGCGTCACACATGGTTTCAATATGAAAGAAAAGAAAAAAAACGAAAAACTTATCGAGAAAGAGTAATGTCCTGATTATCAAACGCTTTCTGTAATCGTGGTTATCAATTTTTTCCAGACAAATCGACGATGTAAACGGAAGATCGCATGATGCACACGCGTGTGCGTCACATATGGTTTTAATATGAAAGAAAAGAAAAAAAAATGAAAAACTTATCGAGACGGAGTAATGTCCTGATTATCAAACGCTTTCTGTAATCGTGGTTATCAATTTTTTGCAGACAAATCGACGATATAAACGGAAGATCGCACGATCCACACAGGCGTGCGTCGCGCACGTTTCGGATACGAAAAAAAAAGCTGGAAAAAAGAACGACAAACTTTCGAAACTCGTTCGCTTTTATTGAGACAGGCTACGCCACGATGCGTTCGGAATTTTCCGCCGCGGTAAATCCACGGGGAAAGCTTCCTCGTCCGTTCGTTGACACACAAATAAATTCGCGCGCGCGCGCCTGTATTTATGTTGCGGGCGAGCGTGTAACCGGGGAAAAAAATTATGAAAATATTTGCCCGCCAGCAATATCGCGGAATAATAAAATTTCGCGAACGCGCTCGCGCGCGGGCCCCAGCGTTCATTGGCCGCGTCGCTTGTTGTATTGTTTTACGATATTATTGTGCGAACCGTGCCGGAAAAATAATGCGCGCGCGGAAATACAGACACCGCGCCGATATTTCGTCGGTTATTTAATTATTCCCGCGGAAGCTGCGGTCTCTGGGCCCCGCGCGAGCGCCGCGATACAAATATTAATATATTTCGCCCAGCAAGCGCGCGCGCGCGCGCTCCGACTCCCGCGACCGGCTATTTTAATCCCGATTGATCGTTGTCCGGCCCCGTGATAGCGGTATTACATCACTGTAATTGACAATCATTACGACACGCCGACACCAGCGACAGGCCGCAAAGCAAACGCGGACCGGTTTGCGTCTGATGTGCGTAATATATGGCGAGCAATAACTTCCAATTAACCCCCCGACGACGCAACATCGATAAGACAGCCTTTATTTTCCCCGTATCCACGACCGTTCCATTAGCCTGCCATTTCCAGCAATGCCGGCCTCGTACACGGTATACCCGCTAAACCGTTTCAACCCCGTCAGCGTTGATAGCGTACGCTCGCGTATGTCCGGCCACGCGCTGCCACGGGGTTGAAAAAGGAAGGGGCGAAGGAAATAAACCCCCGCGCTGGCGGGGGTCGCCGCTCGCGCTCCGCCGCGTCAACCAGCGCGAGCAGAGGTTGCTCTCTCGCGATCCCATCAACGGGTTAAATGCTCGCTCGCCTCCCCCCCCCCCCGCTACTTCTCGCTCGACCGTGGTAATAACAGAAAAATTTCATCTTCGCGGTGTCCAATAAAAAGTTTGATCGGGAGGAGGCACGTGGGTTCGCGCGATCGTTTTTTCCCCTCGCCGCAGACGACGGCCATCTCGTCTTTACGACACATAAAAGGTATCACGGTAATCACGCTCGTCTGGTTTCGCGTAACGCGGTAGGTCGATGCGCGTGTGTCGGTGCGGATGGAGGTGTACGCGTTGTAAATTATTCGGCTCGTTTCTATTATCGTGATTCGGTTTTTTTGCGCGCGAAATGTCTAGGGTTTTATCTTTTACTTTTTAGTGCGCGAGGGATCGTGTTTGTAGTGTTTGTCAGAAATTGGCAGGTTTTTATAAAATGTCTAAGCGACAGGTTAACAAAATGTGTTAAAAGAATGACAATTTCATTTAAAATTTGTATAATTTTTATAACACCGTTTTATAAGAAAACAGAATTTTATATAAATTTTTAGACTTTTCTAAAAATAAGTTCTCTCAACTTTTGCGTTGTACACACCTATATGTCCAAACGATCCTATCGATTACACGTTTATTTACTCAACAGAATAATTTACCAATTACTAATTCACGACAATCGAAATCGATGATCCATCGGTGGATCTTATCTGAAAAATGTTCCCAGCGAGTACACGAAAGATGGTAATCAGGCAATTTGACCGGGTTACCCTTCCATCTCGTTTTCAATTTCATCAGGGAGGGGTGGAAACGCGCGTCGAGGCGTGTTCGCGCGCGAGCAATGCCCCGATCGGACAGATATCGGCCCTTTAAAACGAAGTTTCCGTAATTTCCGTGAAATTTTCCACGGATGCTCGCGAGCGCGGGCGATTCGAAGTTGCTGATGCCGCGATGGGATTTCAGTGCCTCTCCATCGCCGCTACGGAGCCGGTGGAAGGTGCCTTTTGCACCATCTAACGTTACATCCTGCCCTCCAGGAGAGTAGCAAGCGAGCAGGGAAAATCCAATTGGTGAATTCCTGGGCGTCACTGGACCGCGAAATGGGGTGGCGGGTATGCCCGCAACGGCTTCCATCTCCCAGGGTAGCGATCGTGACGGTGGTGGCGTTCGTCGTGGTAGCGACGCTGGTGGTGGTGGTGGTGATACGAGATGCGAGAAGGGCTTATAAATTGCATACGATAGCGTTGACCCCCTTCTCTGCGAGCCTGCAACTCCGCCGCCCACTTGTCCGACGAAGATTGCGCTTCAACCTTTGGAATTGATTCATTTAATACCGAGGCTCGTTCTTCTGGAAACGAGGAGGCAGGGTACCCGGGCGCAGAGACCATTTTTCGCGTCGACGAGAAAAATTTGATAGAGAGCGTCGCACGCATTAATTTCCGCAGCGACGGAATAAGGGGGAGCAATCTTCCCAAATTCTTCCGTTGGTTAACGCACGACGCGCTACTATAAAGCAGCTTTCGCGGATGTCATCTTTCTGAACACCATTGTCCGTCACGCATCGCAGTGCTGTATCAGAGAAACAGCCGCACGCAAAATTCCGGCGTGCCTGGGAGTTTAAGCAGCGCACGTCGCGTCATTTCTTCCCACGTTGAAGGACCGCCTCGCTTCTTATCTCCGCTCCCGACAGCGGCGGCGAGATTCAACGACGGCCGTGGAAGTTGGCAAAAGCCACCCTCTGCGTTCGACGTTCGCACGGTCCGGTGTCGATGAGGCCGCGCTGGTCTCGAGGAAAATATCAAGTGGCAGCAGGGATGGCGAGGAAGAAACAACCACTCCGCGAATTGGGCTCGAGAAGACCCGTGTTAGGTCCATCTGGTGCGGGCTCGAGAGTAACCTGCTGGCCAGATTGGGATTTCTTGGCCCCTTACCAAAGAGGCGAAGCGAAGAGTGGCGGCGTCGGCGATGGTAGCGTAACAGTTGCCCGTGTCAGAGATGGTGTAGGATGTGCCGGGCCAGAAGATGGCGAAGGAACCGCGTCGAGGATCCCTCCTCAGACGCAGCGCCGCGACGGGGGTGGAGGAGGACCGGTAGCACATGGCCTCGTGTCTACATGCACACCGGTGTCGCCTGGCCCTTGCGGCGGTCGGATCGGCGTATTTACCTACATTGAATCTTTGCCAACCTACAATTACCGGTTACCCATTCTTCCTCCACCCTCGAGCCCCTCCACCCACGTTCTCCGCCCTTACGAAACTCGTGGCCGCCTGCCTGTTTGCCTGCCTCTGCCTGCCTGGCTGCCTCCTCGACGAACCTCAATGCCAAATTCACGAGGCTCGCGTGATGCCGGCCAGATCTGCATAAAGTGCTCGCTCGGGATATGTATACGTGGCTGTCGAAACGATAAGCCAATCCTGTTATTTTCCTATCATCCGGTGAAAATCGAAGCGCCGGGGATCGCGCGATCTTTTCTGGACTGGCTGCGCCAAGGAGTCGTGCATTAGATTTGCAGATTGTATATACGGAACGCTTTAAGTGCGGTCGCGGTAC
This sequence comes from Xylocopa violacea, assembly GCA_963969225.1. NCBI lineage: Eukaryota > Metazoa > Arthropoda > Insecta > Hymenoptera > Apidae > Xylocopa > Xylocopa violacea. The sequence goes on along the minus strand of CAXAJV010000021.1, from coordinate 4,859,849 downwards.
GAAACGGGAGCGGAGAAAAGGAAAAAAGGAGCACATCGGCCGCGTATTTATGCACGAAAGTGCAGCCGCCGTTTTAAAGCGCCACGGCGGAGAAAGTCGCCATTAAAACAGCGTACACGGGCGAATAATCCTTGCTTTTAATGCGTCATATCTGTTGAACGATAACATCGTTGAAATTAGGTGAAACTGATTTACTTTCGACCGGTTCGCTTTTCACGTGAATGTAAATTTCAAGGCCCCGCGCGAACGATTTTCGCTCCGCCTCGGGTGGAAGCGGTAAAAGTGTTTGTGCTTTCGCTACGAAATTGGAGAAAAGTTTGTCTCGTTAATTCGCTTGATATTATTTAAGGTGGACTTGCGAACAGAGTTTGAATAAATTCAAATTATTTGAGAGGAACTCGGGGGTAGACTTCTTACACGATTACTCTGATTGCAATTAATAGAAAAAGCAGAAAAACAACTGTACTCGATAGTTTAAAATTTCCACGCATAACAGTTGAAACCAAGTTGTTTTAGCAACAGTTTCTATTACTAATGTCTCCCAGCAATAGAAAAGAACACTAATCTCGCTAACATTAAACCTAATCTCAGTAATCAATCAACGCTGATGTCCCCCAGAGAAGACATCCGATCTCAAATCGTTAATATACAAGAATAATTTCATTATCCGCGACTTTTAACAAGTCTAACGCAGCTGCAACGTCGCGCGGAGCGACCAGCAGACGCGTACCGACAGGGGCGGAAATTAGGGGAAGATGAAACGTCGGGGCTCGCCCCGCGTGGTGGAAAAGCGTGGCGCGGTGGACGCGCGGCCGATTCGTACGCGGCGAGAACGAGACCGCGGAATTTCGACGGCCCGTTTCGGGGTTTTATCGATGACCTGCTTATTCGTTTTGCGGACTCGTGCCGCCCCGCTTAACAACTCATAAAGTCGCGGCCCGTCCCCGTGCAATCTGGTCGAAGCCGCGTAACGCCGCCCGCGTCATACCTTGTTGACCTCGGTCAACCCAACGGGACGCCAGCGATGGCGGTGCCGCGGCCGCAGCGACGCTGCCCGCCCACCTGGAAATTGAAACAAATATTTCACGAGGGCCCCGGGGTTCAGACGATAATAATTAAAAGGCGGTTCTCCGGCGCACGTCCGGCGGACGCGCATAGGATATAAAGCTCGTGGCAGATATTACTTGGGCCTCCGCCTCGGAGATCTTCGGCTGCTTTGATCCGCGGCAACCCGTCCCGTCTTCCGGCGATTTTAATTATGAGACCGAAACTTCGCGGAACTTTCAATTAAACACGTAAGAAGCGAAATCCGCGGAACTTTTTGGGAACTTGTTATAGAACGGCGCACGTCTCGTGCCAGTTTCGCATCGGTTATCGTCGGGGGGAGATTTTCATGGACGAGAGAATTTAAAGGTCCCTTTGAAATCGCGAGCAGGGGTCTCTGGTTTTGGGGCTGGTCGCGGAACGATTCGTTTATTCGGGGAAACGGTGGTAGTGGGCGAAGTCGATAGTGATGATAGCAGACGTGGCATCCGTGCAAATTATATTAAAAATCGTGCAAATGTTTAGTTTGATTAAGTAGTGAATTTGTGATGAATTTGACGTTGTTAACTTTATAGTTTTAGCGTGGTTTTGGAGTTTGAGTAGAAATTGAAAAATTGTACCATTGCGACCTTTACTAAATTACTAATTCCATTCTTTTATTAGTTTATCTAATATTACAAGCGTGTCTATTTTATTTGAAAAAGTTACCAATGATAATTACAAATCAAATTTAAGTTTCCACAATTAAAAATTGTGTCCCATTGCAATCTCTCCTAAATTATCCAATCCTACCCTTTTATTAACTAATTTAATATTACAAACGTGCCTATTTTATTTGAAAAAGTTACCAATGATAATTACAAATCAAATTGAAATTTCCACAATTAAAAATTGTGTCCCATTACAATCTCTCCTAAATTATCCAATCCTACCCTTTTATTAACTAATTTAATATTACAAACGTGCCTATTTTATTTGAAAATGTTACCAATGATAATTACAATCAAATTTAAATTTCCACAATTAAAAATTGTGTCCCATTGCAATCTCTCCTAAATTATCCAAACCCACCCTTTTATTAACTAATTTAATATTACAAACGTGCCTATTTTATTTGAAAAAGTTACAAATGATAATTACAAATCAAATTTAAATTTCCACAATTAAAAATTGTGTCCCATTGCAATCTCTCCTAAATTATCCAAACCCACCCTTTTATTAACTAATTTAATATTACAAACGTGCCTATTTTATTTGAAAAAGTTACCTATGATAATTACAAATCAAATTGAAATTTCCACAATTAAAAATTGTGTCCCATTGCAATCTCTCCTAAATTATCCAAACCCACCCTTTTATTAACTAATTTAATATTAAAAGCGCGTCTATTTTATTCGAAAAAGTTGCCAGCCACAATCCGAAATGAAATTCAAATTTTTCTGCACACGTAGACGCGAGCCTCGCTCAGACACGGACCCTCGTCGCCGTTCCATCCCCCTCGACTCTTCGAATATTTCCGTGCGCGCGAATCTGTTAATACGCCGCGCGTATAACCGAACGAATCGTTATGTAGATTTCACTGTATCTTCGACATTACCGCGCGACTTTAAAGCCCGCCTCGAACGACCTCACGGACTTATCCGCCACGTATCGGGCTGCTTCCAGTTATCGGGGATCATTTTCAGCCCCGAGGGGATCGAGCAAGCGGGCTTAAAGCGAAACGAATCGCCGCCGATACACCCCATACGTGCACGAGAAGCGGAATCCTTTTTGCCTGCGATACGGGGATACGATCATGCCGACAACTTTCGAAATTGCCGCTGGAACGAATTATTTCCCTTCGTTACGTACACCGGCTCCCGATAGACGTTATATCCGGGGCCAGGGGAATAATCAAGGAACCGCATTATCAGGTAATTCCGCCGCGTCGATCGATGTCTTCTATTTATCGTACCGACAGCTCTCAAAGTAAATTTGTACGGAAAATTGCGCGTTCATTTTCCGTGGCTATTATGAAATTCAATGATTAATGGCGGGCCGGGAACGGGTCGAATTTTAGCGAGCGGGCAGACGCGGTGCTCGGACTTCGAAATATTAATATTCATAGTCAAATTAGTCTAGGATTCGATAATAGGTCGGACGTTTGCGCAAACAAGTAATAGGTTAACCAGCATTAATTTTCAGAAAATACTGCAGTGCTGTTCCTGTGGTAGCCTGTGTTAGATCTTCATTTGTCTACCTAACGATTATACACATATTTATTAGTCATATTTTCGTTTACTTTTTTTTACAAATGTTATATCACTGCTCCACGGCTGATGACACATGGCAATAAAGTTGAGAGGCTGCTGTTTTCGTTTACTTTTTTTTACAAATGTTATATCACTGCTCCACGGCTGATGACACATGGCAATAAAGTTGAAAGGCTGCTGTTAATTAAAATTAAAGTTTATCTTAGTTATTTTATCATAATTAACTGTCAAACACAAGAGCATATTGCTTTTGGTGTTTATTTTCACATTTTTAAGACAATAGTAGCACTAATACAGTGCTTTTTAAGTTCAAAGCACTTTTTAGGTTGTAACATTTTTAAGAAACACTAGAGTAAATTTCGGTTTTTAGTTATAATTCCTTTTCAGAGTAAATTGTATGAAACGCATAAAAGCAGACAATGTTTTATTGTACTTTAACTTCAATTTCATAACTTTTTACGCAACACTTAGTAATGGTTCGTGGAATACCAGTGTTCCGTGGAACACAGTTTGGAAAACACTAATAGCATTGATTTATCACACGATAATTTTATAACTCGCCATGATATAGTGTAATTCGACTACCAATTTTCCATATATTTTCTACACACACATACACTCACACTCTATCATCAACACTCTAATCTCAACCAATAATATCTTCCTCATCATCTACCCTAAAACACCCTCATCGTCCACTCATTGTCTCGTCCACAAAACTCCAGATGATTCTTCGCAGTTAGAAACGAGTTATTGGATATTTTACTAAAAGATAAATGGCTAAACAAACTACAAGATAAAACTACAAATAAAATCATACTTTAACCGAAAAGAAACATCACGTAAATCAAACCACGACATCGTCTAACATCAACAGAAAAATTCGCACGACACAAAAGGAAAAACAAAAGACAAACGTACCTTTAGCCCCTCCAAAACTCGCACGCACACGCGTGCACATATATATACATTATCTTAAACACATTCGAACACTGGAATGAAAAAATATCCCACCGTAACCGGGTTTCCCGGCGACTTTAACCAGAGTTTGTTCCAAGCGTTCGGAAGAACGATACTTAACGTTTACCACGTCCGAATAACTTCCACCCTGGCCATTTACGAAATTCTAATGCGACGCACGCGCAAACGTACGGCCGGAATCCCCGTTTCCGTACAATCTGCAATACGTTAAGCCGTGAAATAGATTGTCGTATTATCGCGCAGTTGGCCCGGCGACGTTCAGAATTGTTCGTATTTGTCAGGGGCCGACGACACGGGGCCAGGGGTAGAGGGAAACCCCTGGCGCGAATCGAACGTCGGCTTCTCGTTTAAAAGGACACGGACGGAGGCTGGGATCCGTGCGGAATCTTAAATCGTCCCGATAACGTACCTAATAGTGACGGGGAGTCGTCATGATAATAGCGGGACGTGGAGCGAAACAGGAAAACGGCGCGACGGGGGCGCGTTCGGCACCCGATAACTGTTCGCTCGAGGAGGACGTGTGCGCACTCGGTAATTTCATCCCGCCAACTTTTTTCCTTTTTTTTTTTTTTTTACGCCTGCCGTTTTCTTACCGCGAGCCAGGCCGTTGTTTTGCTCGCGTCTGCGCGGTGGGCTCGCGGTCGTAAAAAAAATGCCGGCAGGAAGCGAGCGGAGAAGTCATTTCCCCGGGGAATCCTGTTTATGATCACTTTCGAGTTATACACGCAGTATAAAACGAAGCACCGCAGAGCGGATACAACACCGTAAGAGAAAACACGGTTACGCGCGCCTAACGTATTACCGTCTTCTGCGGAGAACCGTCTTTGCAATTGTAATGAGAGCGTCAGGAATTAACGGGGACGTATTGTTCGTTAAACGTTCCCCAGCGATATTTGTTTTACGCGTCCCGTGTTGTTTAACTTGCTGTTTAACTTTCTTTTTGATTATTCGGATGTTCGATGTGCGCTTGCTCGGATTTTATTGTTGTTTCGTTTCTGTGGTGATAATTGGGCGCGCGAATTTTGGTAAAATTGTACTTTCTTTTGTACTGTTTTGTCTTCCGTATTTCAGTTTTTTTTTTGCAGATTATTAATATTTTCGAATATAATTTAATTTCTTTTTTATATTGCTACCGTAGATTTTTACTATAATTATCTATGCATTATTAAAAAGAATTTGTCAATTATGATACCTCAGATTCTATTCACGAGGCATATGAATTGGTATTTCTGTTAGTAGGTTTTGAAAATTTATGGAAAATCCATACACATATTCACTTAATAGCTAGAAAATTAAATAGAAGTACATAGCTTCTTCTTAAAAATTATTAGCTTCTAGAAAATTATACTAACGCGGAAATTTTATACCCAAATTTATATCTTTTACTTCCTACCTTTCAAATTTCTAATTTCTACTAACAGCATCATTTTCTTGTCTAAAACCAAATTAAATGATACATCTTAAATACATTCGAATCACGATCCCTTAAATAAACTTCGCAGCTTTCAATTTTGCAGTGCTCGAAAGAAACCAAATATTTTCAAACAAAAATACCAGAAATAAATCAATAAAAAACCCAGAACTTCGCGTCGCTCTTTCAAGACTCGAGTTCATCTCACTTTACCGACGCTTCTTTATTCCAACCGATCTTTTGTCTTCCGCGCGTAAACTCGTTTCCGTCTGCTCGTCGTTATCGCTCGGGGGTGGGAAGATAAGTCGCGCTCGGGCACGGTGGGAAACGCAGCAGATCGAGGGTCCTCCGGCGGTTGCAACGCGCGTTTACACGTTGGCCAGGGGCTCGTGATTATTTAAATGGTTACGGGGCTTTCGGACGATATAATTTCTTCAATATTTTAGCCGGGATCGGCGCGGGGCGCCGGCCACTAAAAGACCACCCACCGAAGGTTGGCAGCCTTCCACGTCGTCACCGCAAAACTCCTTCATCCGGGAGTAGCGCGGCACCAGTGATTTGGAGGAAACCGCGCCATTTCGCATGCATAATACATTCTAATAGTCCTCCTACCCCCGCTACGGTAGCTGCGAGTCAGCCGCCGCGACCTAAAAGAACCAACGTAAACCACGATCGCTCCGTTTCCTTGTTCCCTTACGCGCGCTTGCTCGCGAACGCCCCCCGTAGTCCCGTCCGTGCCAACCGCTGCCACCGGAAATGGCCCTGGTCCGCGGCTCTTTCCACCGTTCCTACGCGTTACCCGACCGCCATCGTCGAATCCGTCTCGCTCGACGCGTTCGCGACTCGACAGCAATCTAAGGTAAACTCTGTTTAGCGCGCGATATTGGTTATCCCGTGGCACTTTTCCTCTCGCCCCGATATTGGCTTGTCAGACCCAATTTAGCTGGAAAGAGGGGGGGCTGGGGGTGGCGAGCAGACAGCGTTAGCGTTTCAATATTGTGCTCGAGCTAATACGGCGGAGCGAGGGTAAGTTCTCGTTTCAGGGTAGCTTTACCTGTGTAATCGTCATTCGGAGTTGATTTCATTCTAAATCGTTCTTTTTTGGGGGGGATCCTCCTGTTATTTTACACCACTGCGAATATAGAGCGCACGTATCGTCCGTTGCAGAGAAGCCTCTTTACTTTGCAATTACGGAGCTCTAATTGAAGACGGTGGAAAGGTACGAATTAAAGGAAACACGCTCGCCGCTGTTTGAACACTAATTAACTCCAGTCTGCTCGCGAGATATCGTGTTTAAAGTTGTACAAAAATTTGGCTGACGCGTCCGCGAAGGGGTACCGCGAAGAAGGTTACTTGGTCGATACCCCTCGGGTCTTCGTCGCTTCCGTTACCCCCCCGAAAAGAGAGAAAAAACGACGGAGGGAAGAAAAATATAGCGAGAAGACTCACTCGAGCGGCCCTTTTGTGGTACTCGACATCCACCGAGAGAGCAACTCCCCCTCGCTACGATTGTTGCCTCTCGACTCGGCCAGAAGAGAATGCGAGTGTGAGAAAACGTGAGTACAGGGCTGCGGGAAAGGGGGGGGCGTGGGGGTGGACGCGGGCTGGCGGTAGGGTTTGGGGGGTGGGAAACTTTTAATTGAATAGTAGGATGCCACGACTACCGCGATGTAAGAGCATACCAGCTGGAAAATCAATTGGATATCGGAGATTACGACGTGAGGGCTTTGCTGATTCGACCTCCGGAGACGGGTGGATGGTGGAACGGGGTGAAGAGAAAGCGAGAGCGCCTCCCGAGACTCTTTCGAATACCCGAAGGCTTCGGTCATTGATCCGCACGTAAGGAACACGACCGATACCTACTTTATTGACACTACAAACCGTTTACCCTCGACTCGACGAGCACGGGGCACGTCCGTATTTTCGAAACGCGTCCCTTACGCACGACCGGGTGATCGATACCTTTTCTACCGTGTCAGCTGTGAGTTACAACTGGCCGTCCGGATGTCGGTGATCAACGTCCGTTCGCGCGTTCGCTTCGACGCGGCCACCTTTTTCGACTTCGAAATGGACTTTCGGGCATGTCAATTCTGGTGGCTTGACTTCGAAGTCAAATTAGTTGTCTCGATGTTATCTCGATTGAGGTGACTCGATTGTAACTAGTTGGGAACGAAAATGGAGGAAGGAGGAATTATTTCTTTGTGTTTCCAGGGCTAGGTAAATCAGACTCGCATTATTGAATGTTTTTAGATTATGTTTTATGTATTTTGTGCTGTGATGACACTCGTATGTGACTTTTAAAGGATAGAAAACCGATTTTGACAAAATGTAATTTCCATAATTATCTTGGTTTCTTCATTTATTATCAAAGTAGAAGGTACTAGATAATTGAGGTAAAATGTACTTATACCTCTGTTTAACCTCTGTTTAACAATAGTAATTTATAACTTATCAAAAATGTATTACAAGTCTCATTGTTGACAGGTCACGAGTTAACTCGTGTTTGCTCTTGCATGATCTATTTCAATGTATGAAACCCAGGGCAATATAGGATATTCCAAAAGTTCATTGTATTTATTCCTGTCCATTCTATTATAAAACAAATATTTTTCTTGATATTTAGGTTTTTACTCACGATTTTAGTAGCACAAAAATTTCAATCATGACGAAAGAATTTTGGCGGTGAAAGAATTTTCAATGAATGCGGATGCTTTATCTGATTGTTCGAATAATTTAGAAATAAATTGTAGTGATTCAGAAAGTTATAAATCTGATATTAGACCACCAAAACGATAAAAAATAAATGTAATAGAATCTGATAATGAAAGCGATTTTGACACAAACGATAGCAAACATTAAAATACAATAAAAATTGAAAACACCACTCTCACTGACCATACATATACTTTCGAATCTCCAAACATACCTCATCCAACTTCGCATCCACCCAACGCGACGCTTCTTCCAAGTACTCGCCGTGGAACCGTTCGAAGCAATCCCGTCGAACTCGATTCTGCTCGCAGCGTACTCGATCCCATTGCTAATACCAACTAGTATCGTGTTAATTCACCGTTGAATAATTCTAACGGAAATTACCGAAGTGGGGACGCTAACTAATATCCCTGGACATTTATTCGTTAGCCAAGTAACGCAAGTTTAAGAGGTAACTCGCTCGAAATGCGATTCCACTCTGCTCGCTCATACCCCTTTGGGACGGGCACACCATCTGGCAAGGTTAATAGCCGGTTCTCCTTAGGCGAACGACCTATCGTGACTCCGGAATGAGACGTCGCAGTGCACGTTTCGGAAACGTAGCCGTACGTACGTACAAGTTGTACAACGTGTAAAGTCGCTGGGCGCGATGGCGCGGCCAGAACAGAAGCCACTCGACACGTGCGCATCCTCGATTAGCTCGAAAGGCTGCGAGCACACTCGCTATATCCAGACGTCTGCAGCGAGGGGTGGCGTCGGTTGCGAGGCGTTCTGAGACTCCTGCTGGAATCCACGAAATTTAATATAAAGTCAATTGGGGGAAACCTAATAAAATTGCCGCCGCCCGAAGCTACGGGACGGTCGAGGAGATACCCGCCGCCACCCCCCCGGATTTCCAGCCAAACGACTGAGAAATCGGCCGAGATGCAACGTTAAACATCCTCGCTGCAAATCGAACGAAAAACATCCCGGGCAAAGAGGGTTTCTACCGGTTCGAGCACGTTTCTTGCCCGGAGAACCCTCTCACGCGCGCGATGCTCCTTCAAGCGAAATTTTCGTGGTCGATAAGAGGGCGAACCGAACGAGATTTGTCTCGGATTCCCCGTACGTGTATCCCGTGACCCCGATGATTTCCCGATTAAAGGGAGGGACGTGTCTTATACGAACGGCGTACGTAACTTTGGGCTCCTCTCTGCTATCAAAATCGTCAATTATTTCGAAGAAATATCGATAGTAACGTTATTATATTTTCTTCTTTCTTTTTTTCTATTGTCCCTTTGCTATATCTATTATTTCGAAGAAATATTGATGGCAACGTTATTAAATCTTTTTTCTTTTGTCGTCTCTTTGTTATATTTTTTTGCAGCATTGTGCACAGTTTTCGTTTGAGAATATTAACGAGAGAATTAAAAATTCGTCATCTTTAGAAAATTCATAAAATAGGAGATATTGTGATTTCAGTGTCCACAGTGATAGTTCTTTGAATAGCATTAATTTATTTTATACTTTAGTGTCCACAGTGATTCTTTGAACAGCATTAATTTATTTTATACGTTACATAAGAGTGGAAAGAGCTCAAATTATACAGAGTAAAAATTTCAATTCCCAACAAAACCACCGATGTTGTATCAATTAAAACTAAACCAATAACGAAAGTGTCTCATCGCGAGAGAACGCTTCTAACCTGATTACAATTAATCTGGATAACTCCTCGACAATCAGTTAAGTAAATCACACTGGTTTGCATAATGAACGAGCATCGTAAAAGGGGACGTGTCGTAGGTACTCGATGGGACGGCTAGTAATAGTAATTTGGCAAATTGCAGAAATACGCATCCCGATACGCAAGTGCTAATAACGTTATTAGTACGCGAACTATGCTGCGTTCGTTGAATGCAATTCGCTCTAATGTCCGTCAGAAATTGTTTAACAGTACGCGATTGCATCGAGCGGAAGGAAAGCGTACGAGAAGAGAAGAAATTCGAATGACTTTTAATGTATAAATTCCGTTCCACGAGAGGAACCTCTGTGTTGGTCACACAGCGATTCATTTGCATTCCGTCCGCGGCGTATAATGAATCCCAGCGAAAAACTGGCGGTGGTTTAACGGGAATCAGCCGGCGAATAATGGAACTGCTTAGCATTCTTTATCTGGCGGAGGGGGGGGGGGGGGGCGGGGACGAAATAATTAAAAGCAAAAGATCGAAAGCAATGCGGGTCAACGAACAGCTCTTTCTCTTTAATGGGGCTCTAACATAAACCGGAACGGTCTATTTCGGGGCTCTCGAACTTAATTGTATTATCAAATGAAAAATTCAAGTAGTGCTGTTCGAGGGCGTAATAGCTTGAAGAGACGAAAAATCGGTGTTCGAGGGTTCGATTGAGATTTAAACTGAAAGTTGGATGCTCCTTTCTTTTTCAATGAATTGGAATTATTAGACGTTTACGATAAATTTATTCTTTTTTGTGACGTATGGGATTTGCAAATGTAATGTTATTGAAAACTATATAATATGTGGCTGAATAATTGCTGCACCTGTTTCTACGTGCGTGCATTACAAAAAGCAGTAGAAACGATACAGAAAAACTAGTAGAAAGATGATAAAATAGTAAATATATTTTGCGCTGAATCTCAATATAAAAAGTTTTAGAATCATTTGGCATTTACTTAAATATTTCAAAGAACTTTAAATACTATTTTCATTCGATTACTCGATGAAACTTCTGTATACATCCACGTAAAATTCACAGCATCTATAAACGTGGTTAACTGGCACAGCTTTTGCTTAATTCGACTAAGTACTCACTGTCAGTTCAATTAATCACTCCTGAACTCTCGCTCAATACATAATAGTCGTACTTATCCAAGAGGGCTTATGTCACTTACATAGCTACGTACTCAAGTGCAAACTTACCTCATTTGTCAGTCTCGTGGAACGTATCTTCGCACGGTTGACTCAAAACTCCACATTTTAAACATTCCATTCAAATTTCATCGCGATATTCCCTTCTCGCGACTATTACTCGTCCCTGTTTATTCTCAATTTCGTCTAATTCGACTAATCGACATAGGCACCTTTGTGGACTTTCGGATATTTTAATTCTAATAACTTGAATTCAAGTTTGTATTCACGCGAGTCAAATTAGTTGTCTAGATGTTATTTCAACTTCGACGTTTATTCTCAATTCCGTCTAATATGACTAATCGATGTAAACACCTTTTTGGACTTTGAAACGAACTTTCAAACATTTCAACTCTAATAACTTGAACTCGAGTTTGTATTCGCGCAAGTCAAATTAGTTGTCTCGATGTCATTTCGACTGAAGTAACACAATCGTAACCAGTTCAACACGTTTACTCTCAATTTCGTCTAATTCCACTAATCTACGAAGACACTATTTTATTTCCACTTCGCCTAAAAAAAGTTCGTTTGAATCATTCCTCCATACACTTCGTACGTAGTTCAATTCTAATAACTTGAATTTATATTCACGCAAATCAAATTAGCTGTCTCGATGTCACTTCGATTGAAGTAACACAATCGTAACCAGTTCAACACATTTACTCCCAATTTCGTCTAATTCGACTAATCAACGAAGACACTACTTTATATCCACTTCGCTACAAAAAATTCTTTGAATCATTCCTCCATACACTTCGTACGTATTTCAATTCTAATAACTTGAATTTATATTGACGCAAATCAAATTAGCTGTCTCGATGTCACTTCGACCGAAGTAACACAATCGTAACCAGTTCAACACGTTTACTCTCAATTTCGTCTAATTCGACTAATCGACGAGGACGCTACTTTATTTCCACTTCGCTACAAAAAATTCTTTGAATCATTCCTCCATACACTTCGTACGTATTTCAATTCTAATAACTTGAATTTATATTCACGCAAATCAAATTGGCTGTCTCGATGTCACTTCGACTGAAGTAACACAATCGTAACCAGTTCAACACGTTTACTCCCAATTTCGTCTAATTCGACTAATCGACGAGGACGCTACTTTGTTCCGGCTTCGCCTCAGAAAATTCGCTCGAATTATTCCCGCGTACGTTTCGTACGCCGTCCGGAATACGCGAACAGTCAACTCTTTCCCGAGACGTGCTCCGCTGGGGCTCACTGATGGGTTTGTATTTCATTATATATCACAACGACGTTTCATGTTTCTTCCCCTAACCGCGGCTGTTCCTCAGGATTATTTATTCGGCAGGTTTCCGCGGAACCCGTGGTTCCGGCAGAACCGGATACCGCCCACGGTAATGTACCCGGTCCGACAGCGCCGCGCGCGCCGCTGCCCGGGACGAAATAGGGCAAAAACCGCTGAATAAAACACGAAATAGCAGTTAGCGAAGAAAAATACGGCTGCTCCGCGGAACGGTGAATTATTCCCTCTGTCGCGGGCTCAAAGCAACCGGAACGCGGCTCCCACGTCTCCGTCGCCGTTCCACCCCCGCCGATTCAACGCGTCACTTTCTCGTCTCTCGTTGACCTTTCATCCCCCGTTTCGTTAATTCGCGTGTCGGTTATTCCACGACGAGAACGCGGGGAACGCGGTGTCGCCTCTATCTCAGCTCGCGGCCTTTTGCCAGCGGGCCCCGCTTATCGGCGATTTTTCATAGGGGGTGAATAACGCGCGAGCCGCGGCTCCCGCGTCTCCGTCGCCGTTCCACCCCCGCCGATTCAACGCGTCACTTTCTCGTCTCTCGTTGACCTTTCATCCCCCGTTTCGTTAATTCGCGTGTCGGTTATTCCGCGACGAGAACGCGGGGAACGCGGTGTCGCCTCTATCTCAGCTCGCGGCCTTTTGCCAGCGGGCCCCGCTTATCGGCGATTTTTCATAGGGGGTGAATAACGCGCGAGCCGCGGCTCCCGCGTCTCCGTCGCCGTTCCACCCCCGTCGATTCAACGCGTCACTTTCTCGTCTCTCGTTGACCTTTCATCCCCCGCTTCGTTAATTCGCGTGTCGGTTATTCCGCGACGAGAACGCGGGGGGAACGCGGTGTCGCCTATCTTAGCTCGCGGCCTTTTGCCAGCGGGCCCCGCTTATCGGCGATTTTTCATAGGGGGTGAATAACGCGCGAGCCGCGGCTCCTCGCGTTTCAACGAGGTGAAGCGTTACCGTGTTGGTGGGGCTAAACGCCTGGCTTCAATTATTGTCGCTGTAAAGGGAACGTGAGAGAGGGAAGAACGTTTCGTCCTGGGCCTGCTAGTGGACTCATCAGTAAGGGAAAATAAAGCTCGCGGGAAACTGACGAGTGTGCTGTCCCCCTAGTGGCGAGGACCGCCACACACTATTGCTAGAATTGCAATATTGACATAGAAACTATTGCTAAAATTTCAATATTAACATAGCAACTGAAGCGTGTGTTGGTGGGCTGAACGCCTGCTTCATTATGCTGTGCTGTAAAGAGAACGTGAGAGAGGGTAGTAAGGAAAAAAGAGAGGGATGAACGTTTCGTCCTGGGCCTGCTAGTGGACTCAATAGTCCTAGCTACCTAGCAGACCCTGCCTTAGACGCTGGGATGGTAGGGATAGGTCCGAATTTCTATTATATAGAAACGGAGTAGGACATGGAGTGCTCGCGGGAAACTGACGAGTGTGCTGTCCCCCTAATGGCGAGGACCGCCACACACTATTGCTAGAATTGCAATATTGACATAGAAACTATTGCTAAAATTTCAATATTAACATAGCAACTGAAGCGTGTGTTGGTGGGCTGAACGCCTGCTTCATTATGCTGTGCTGTAAAGAGAACGTGAGAGAGGGTAGTAAGGAAAAAAGAGAGGGATGAACGTTTCGTCCTGGGCCTGCTAGTGGACTCAATAGTCCTAGCTACCTAGCAGACCCTGCCTTAGACGCTGGGATGGTAGGGATAGGTCAGAATTGTGTAGGACATGGAGTGCTCGCGAGAAACTGACGAGTGTGCTGTCCCCCTAGCGGCGAAGACCGCCACAGAGGCACCCGCGTCCCCGCGTTTTCGTTTCGAGGGCTTCGAACAAGCGTTTTGTTTACCGTCGTCACAACCGTGGCGGTTCGCTGGCGATCGACGGTCGACGTGGCGCGTTCTAATTTTTACTACCCGTTCCGCGACGCGCGATCTCATTAGGGGCGCGTTCCGGAGCGGGTAAGAGGGCGCGCACGTAACGCGTGGCGTGCTGGGGAACGCACGCGAGCCGCGAGAAATATCTCGTCGAATCGAACGGACGGGAAGCTCGAAAGAGAGCTCGTTGGAAATGGATCACGGACGGGCGGCGGTAACGTGCCCTATCTGTCCGATGGTACGCTATATTATGACACGTCGGTCGATCGGGGGTGCGTGCCGAATAGTATGCGTGTTTGTTAGTTCGTTCGTCCGCAGGGACGTTCGCATTCTCGACGCATTGCGTGCACGGCGCTAATCCCCGCGATGCAAACGCCAGCCAGCCCGGGACGATAAGCAGGCCGACGCCTACGCTCTGTACGAGGGCTTGTCTATAACTAAAAGCACCTCGATACGTCTTATCGGCGGTGGACGTTGCGCGTTCCTCGATTCGTTCAGCGGTGGGCGTCGCGAGGCTCCTCGAATGTAATCGTAAACGGGGAAACCTCGATGAATTTCATTTGAAACGAGTTCCATTGTTCGTGGAAGAGTCCCAAATTTCTGGTATTTGTAGCTTGCTTGTGGAATTTGTTTGATAGTTGTTGATAATAAAATTTAGAATCTGTTTGTGAATTTTGAAATATATTCCTTCGTTTTTATTCGAATTTTGTATGCCTCATTAATATTTTCATTATGAATAATTTTTTAAATATGATGTGTTCTATTATAATAACAAATTGCATAACGAAGCAGAATTTATAATAAAAATACATGGTTTATTTCATGCGTATTTAATTTTTTGTATTTTGAATTTATTTGCAAATGTACATGCAACATTTAAAAAGTGTAATCGTATTATAAAAACGTGGAATGCGTTGTGACTGTTGCACAAACGACTAGCTTCATTTGAAAGTAGAGAAGTAGTGCATACCTATCATGAGTCAGACATATGGCGAGTCATGCGCTATGCTAACAAATCTGGCGCAAACGTGTAATGATACAGCGAAGAAATGAATATTAACGAACTGTGACATGTATGTGTGTACATAGTCGCTCACGAATGGATTCAAATATGCCTACATTTGCAATCATTTTTAACTAATGTAAAACCTATGTTAGAAACCGAACCGTAAAGACGTGAATGTTTTATCGACATGAAAAGAGGGCATCAAACTCCTCAAATTTTGATATTTATGAAGCAACAATCCTAAACTAATTGCTTCTAAACCAACTTCTCTGTGTACAACATTCGATAAATTACCTAAATATTGAAAAAATTCAAAAATACAAAAATTGATTTTACTTAAAAAAAAGCATACTGTAAGCTGATTAACTCTTAAATTCATTTTTTTAAGTGGATTTTACAAAACTAAATGTTTAACAAATGTCGGATAAGATCAAATAGCTCCATCTCCTCTGTAATATTTCCTTTCAAATTTTCCTCCATCGCAAACGGATATTGTGTACATATGCACATAGGCTTTAGACCATTCGTTGGCGGTGTAACATTCAATTCTTTCTGATTATTACTGGCCGTACCCGATAAGAAGAACTACACTCGCGTTATACCATAATTTCGAGAGATTACGTGCTGCAAACGTAGGTTACGACTTTGCTCTGTCAGATTTCGAAGCTTGTACGCGATATACAGTGCAATGGCGAAACTACGGTCGCTTCGCGTAATAGGACGATGATTATTTCGATGCGACAGATAAGATGGAGCCGTCCCTTATATTTGCAAGAACGGTTTATTTCCCGTCGGGTAATGGAGGGAATTATCGATCTGATACGTTGATTCAGTAATGGTCCATTTCCCTTCTTCCTGTGTAAATTGCTTTTTTTCCCTTTTCCCTCGAACGGCTACGGGAATATCGGCGAGTAGCTGAAATTATTGTCAGGCTCCTTTTTGCTCTCGAAATCCGATTATTCATTCGTCGTTTGGAAAAGTACACACGATCGATCGTGTCCTTCTTTTTTTAGAAGAAGCAAGGTGAACGATTCGGTTATTTCTGCCAAGGATTCAGCCGTTCTTTGTTTCTCGATTTCGGTTCGGAGACATTTTCATTTCTGGTCCCATTTCTGGTATTAAGGGAGATACATATCAGAGAGAAAGAGAGAGAGAGAGAGAGACAGAGTGTGCAGAAAAGAATTTAAGCCATTTTGGACGGTGAAAGCGGCGGAGTATTAAAAGACTCATAAATTCACATTAGCGAGTGGTATTACTCAATTTTCAGGAAAACCTGTTACATAGCTTTTTGTTAACGGGCTTCTACCCTCGCTGTGTGAGCCTCCGCTATTCACCGATGCAACGCGCCGCTGGATAACGCTCCCGCTGCTGGCTGGCACTCTTTTAATTGCACATTATAGGCGTCCGTTGTATCCCGATGCCAGAAAACAGCTAGATAAATATTCATAAATATTACCACCGCTGGTTGATGCGAATTTACCCGCGTTTTTATCCGTTCCTCACCGTAACGATTTCTAAAACAAATTTCGTTCGGGCTGCGGAAGAATTTTGGACTCGATTAATCGGATAAAAATGTAAATTACAGAGGAATTAAAAAATCTCGCAAATTTTGTCACTTTAAATTCTATTTCTGGTTGCCACTGACGTGAATTTACGTCTAGCAATTTTGTTTCAAAAATCTTATAACTTTTATTCTCGCCTTAACGATACAAGTTTGCAACAACCAGCTTTAGAATTTTATTATTTCCGCCTAGTTACTCAATATTAGAAATGCAAGAAATTCGCAGATCCTGACTGTGTTAATGCAGTGAAGAGTTGACATATTTTACTGAAGTTTACGTTTATATTATATAATTTGTCGCTGATAATATTTAAAGTTGACGCGAGTTTTTCTGAGCACCTAACGATAATAAATTATGCTTCTTCGTTATTAGGTGAACGCATTACTCAATGAACAGCTGTCATCAAATAACTCTTAAAAATTCTCCTCGACTTCGACTAAATTTTCGAGGCTCCCTCTGGTATATCCCACTCGCTCGAACATTTTATTACTCTCCTCCTTCGATCCGTTATTATGTAGCACGGCCTAAAAAAGTTTTAACGAACGTTGAACGCAGGCGGGCGTCCGGTAATCGCGGAATAATCAGTCACGGCCGACAGCGCGGCTCTCCCGCGGATATATTCGAAAATACAGGGCAAAAAAGATTTTTAGATAAATTACGTGCAGCTGTTATCTAACTACGCCAACCGGGCGAAAAAGTGGAGCGCAACGGGGAAAGAAAGAGAGAGAGAGAGAGAGAGAGAAAAAAAGGGAAGAAAAATACAGCGGCAGCATCGCACGGCACCCCGACAGAAGGGGGATGCATGCTGTCGCGGCAGTTTCGCAAAAAAGCATAATTCCAGCCGGATTTAGGGAGACGTCCAGTTTGCAGTAGCAACGGCCGCGATTAAAGATCTTACCGATTCGTATCTCTGCATACGAGATACGAGACCCGCGGTATTTCTAATTTACGGCGTCACCTTTGCAATGGTAATGGCCGTGTAAATCGCGGGACACGCGCGGATATCGCGTACGCGGTTCATCCGGGTCGTTCGAGTAGAAAAGCTTCAAAAAGGTCAAAATTTAAGGTTTACAGGGCCTCCTTTTACGCGAAACGATCGGACAGTCTGCTGGCGGTGCCGCCCTTCCGCCACACCTACCCCCTAGGAACCGCACGGAAACCAAAGAGCGGCATGCATTTTTGAACGCACTTATCCGAGTGCTCTTAAGCGGCGTGCACGGCTCTCGCGTTGCTTTTATGCCGCGTGAGATACGCTCGGCCTCGCGATGTTTCCAATATCCCCAGGGCAAACAGACCCGGGCCACACCTCCGTGTACCGCGAAATTTACTACGATAATGCCGCTTGTTCTTGTTAACCCACGAACTTTCGAGCTGAGCGCTCGTGATGCGCGAAAGAAACGGAGAGCGAATTCGGGGTGGGTTCCAGGGGAAGTCGGGGGCGAGAGCGTTCTGAAATTTTATGGGATTCTTCGATGCGAGGTAGCAGTAAATAAAGTACCATGATCGTAACATTTGATATTGGAAAAATACGTTTAACAACAGTGGAATACGATTTTATCGCAGAATTAATTAGAATTATTACTGCTCGGTTCTTCTTGGTTCTTTCAAAATGTTTTATTCACGCGATAAATAAAATAGGTTAATTGTTAGGTGTGTGTGTTAGGAAAGTTGGTTAAATTCTAATGTTCTGTGTAGTTCCCATTAAACAAACGTCTGGCGAGACTGTCCTACTCGGTTAGTTCAAATGGATTTGTTTATCGCAATGTCACAAATTTTGGCAAGTGAAGCAGACGTCGAAACTAATTAGGCTGGTGTCGACTTAAAGTGTCGTTCCTCGACTACTACTGCAAACAATCTTCTTTATATATGATGATAAAATACTACGAGACCCTAACAAACTTTCGAAGAGTCCACTTGCTCTTTTCTTCATTGGACCCTCCATCTCAAACTCTGAAACGCATTCTGTATCACAGCTCGCATATCCCTGAACCAACCCTAACAGATTAATTTCGCTTATTCTAATAATTATATTAAACATAGCTCTGAAACTTTGTTACAATTTATGAAACTTGCTTCTTTATTTACTCATGTCGAGTCACACTCAACTGCCAAAAGAAAGGGCCATATACCTGGCTCAGCCTATAACGGTTTCCTATATTGGTCTCACACATTGTTATACACATTGTTACACAACGTAACGACTGGCGTATCGCAATTGTTACACAACGTAACGACTGGCGTATCGCAATTGTTCGCCAGTTTGGGTACGCGACAACCAGTTGTTGGGACCGTGGTGGTACCGGGACGGTGGTGGCTCATCGGCACCCCGTGCGTCACCCTTCGCGTGTTCGCGTGCGTTACGTGCGCCCAGCTGGTAATGTAACGCGAGGACAATAAGTATAATCATTATAAAGCCGACAGCGCGGCCACGAAATGCGCCTTGGTGAACTCATACGCGGCGGTCTACCGCACGCTCGAGGATTCCGCACGGCTGCCAGCGCGCGCACACCTTGTAATTATAACGCGCGATGGCAATGGGGATGTATTGATAGCTTGTCGGCCGTGTCGCGGCCAGGGAGAAAGATTTCGTAATTGCCAGCGTCAAGAT
This sequence comes from Xylocopa violacea, assembly GCA_963969225.1. NCBI lineage: Eukaryota > Metazoa > Arthropoda > Insecta > Hymenoptera > Apidae > Xylocopa > Xylocopa violacea. Next base: position 4,840,219 of record CAXAJV010000021.1, on the reverse strand, counting down.
AACGTCACGCGAACGCGAACGCTAATAACTGTTCAGAAGAAATACGCGGCCGTGAAATATCGCTCAATCCGGCGGAGCCAGAATTTTCGCCCGCTTCCGATAGAGAATATTATTATTAACCGCAATTCTTTATTTTAATCTGAAAGAGATTATCTGAAACGCGAGAATTAATAATATCGAGGTTCTACAACGGTTGCGCGCCACGTACTTAATTCCAATGTTTTTTGGTTTTCCCTGTTTCTGATAAAAGTCGCATTATGTATTAATTGGAACGCGCTGAAGAGGATATTTACAGGACGACTTCATTTATATGCGCTACGAGTAAAAATAGAAACGCAGATGTGAAGATTCTGTGATAGAAAGTTTTATTAGTTTAAAGGGTTAATTTCTGTAAATTCTACTATTCAAATATTTGTAATCTTTCACATATTTGTATAATATTGTCCTACACTGTTCCACGTAAGCTTTATCACTTAAATGTCTCAAATTATGCAATTTGAATGCACTTAACATGCAGCAGTGCATAGAATATTTGCAGACTTCGTTTATATGCGCTAAGAATAAAAATAGAATGCAGAAAATATAAATAAAGATAGATGTGAAGATTCTGTGATGGATAATTTTAACCTTTCACATATTTGTATAATATTATCCTGCACTGTTCCACGTAAGCTTTATCACTTAAATATCTAAAATGTCGCAACTTGAATGCACTTAACATGCAGCAGTAACATTCGCAGTGAAGTACATTTAAAGAATAATATTTCATTGCACTTATAAAAAACGAAAGATAGAAATTTTCACATAAACATCCGCGGTTACAACTTTTTAATAACACACTCGTACGAAATTTTTATTTGTCGCTGTCACGCGAGCCCGTGGAACACGCCGAATAAACGTAAAAATTATACGAAGCGTTCACCGTCGCGTATTTCATTCGCTAAGAAACCACTAAAATGCGAACCGTCGCGTTACAATGTTATAAATGTGTACGGAATGAAAAATAAAGTCTTTAAGCTTGTCCTATAAATTTTTTGTCGTCAGCTGTAAACATAAATTAACCGGACAAGTGAATCAACGGAGCATGGCGGTGGGCGCACGAATAGCTTACTCTTATTTCGCGTTCGTAGCAGTTAATCGGACCGGCGCTGTAAATTCTATGGAACCAAGCCACACCTACCATGAAACATTTGCATGTACATAATTGACGCCGCTTTACCCCCTGCGAATCGATTAGTTACGTCATATTTCAAGGTAATGCATACGATGCGCGAGTAGAGCCACGGAAAAGCAGCTACGCGGGCCTGTTTTTACCAAAGCAACGAGGACAACTCGAATTTACTAAACCGCGAGCAGTCTACCGCTAATTAATCATCGGAAATAAAGTTTCATTGAGGCGCAATCGCTCGGTTTAATAGAATTTTCCAGGCGGTCTTAATCCGCTGGAACTCGTTAGCTCGTCTTAGAACTTTTATCAATTCCACGGCAGCGCGAGTATAAATGTGACGCTTGGAGGAGTAGTTCGACGCTTCTCGGAGATTCGTAGGCTAATGCGTATAAAACGTAGGAAGAAGTGGAGGTGGTCCAAAGTTATTGCTTCTAAAACTGAACAAAATCGCCGCCCGTTCTCTCTTTACCGCCCCTTGCCTCCGTTTAACCCCGGTCCCAGACGCGATATTCCATTTTGTAGCGCGCTCAGCCACCTCCGCCCTCCGTTTCCCCCGTGGCCCGCCTTGATTTCCATTTTGTTTTGCCTGATCTTCGACATTACGCCCGGCGTCATTGAGGAAAATAAAGTTTCCTCATTGCCTTCGGGGGTTCTGATTAAAAGTTCGCCGATATTACAGGATGACGTGGCCCGGGACTAAATTCACCCATTCGCTCGTGCACGAAAAACCGGATAGACGGCGCGGTTCATAGCGTCGTTGCGCCACGCGGGGCTTAAGTGGAGGGCCTGGCTTAAATTGCGCCTCTAATTTCGACTATCTTGAAAAGCGCGTCGACCGCGTCCCTGAATATTCCTGTTTCCTCCCGTTTTTACCCCCCAAAAATTCCCATTCACCATCCATTCATTTTCGAAGCGATTCGAAGCAATTCCGACGCTTTTCACGACCAAAGTACCACGAGTCTCTTCGCTTCGACTGCATATGTCAGTCAGACCTTAGTTTTTTAAGATATTGTTCAGCAATTTTTAATTTTGCAGTAAAGCTTTCCTTCGTTTTTACCTTTAAATATTCTCTTTCATCTTCCATTGTTTTTCGAAGCAGTTCGAAGCAATTCCAATGATTTTTACGACCAAAGTACCACGAGTCTCTTCGCTTCGACTGCATATGTCAGTCAGACCTTAGTTTTTTAAGATATTGCTCAGCAATTTTTAATTTTTCAGTAAAACTTTCCTTCGTTTTTACCCCTAAACATTCTCTTTCATTTTCCATTGCTTTTCGATGCAGTTCGAAGCAATTCCAATGATTTTCATGACGAAAGTACGATGAATATCTTCGTTTCAACTGCATATATCAGTCAGACCTTAGTTTTTTAAGATATCACTCAGCAATTTTTAATTTTGCAGTAAAACTTTCCTTTGTTTTTACCCCTAAACATTCTCTTTCATCTTTCATTGCTTTTCGATGCAGTTCGAAGCAATTCCAATGATTTTCATGACGAAAGTACGATGAATACCTTCGTTTCGACTGCATATATCAGTCAGACCTTAGTTTTTTAAGATATCACTCAGCAATTTTTAATTTTGCAGTAAAACTTTCCTTCGTTTTTACCCCTAAACATTCTCTTTCATCTTTCATTGCTTTTCGAAGCAGTTCGAAGCAATTCCAATGATTTTCACGACCAAAGTACCACGAGTCTCTTCGCTTCGACTGCATATGTCAGTCAGACCTTAGTTTTTTAAGATATTGTTCAGCAATTTTTAATTTTGCAGTAAAACTTTCCTTCGTTTTTACCTTTAAATATTTTCTTTCATCTTTCATTGCTTTTCGATGCAGTTCGAAGCAATTCCAATGATTTTCATGACGAAAGTACTATGAATGTCTTCGTTTCGATTACTTATATCATCCAGACCTTATTTTTCAAGACATTGTTCACCAATTTTTAAGTTTGCAGTAAAACTTATAAACGTAGAAGTAGGGAATGCATACCTTTATGGTTTATTTAACGCATTAATACAGGGTATGACAGCATCGAGGAGACAAGAGGATTGTTGTACACGCAAAGAGAAATCGATAATGTAAAATATCAATTTCTCGCTTGCATACACGTATTTGATTAATTTTCGACTGCGCACGTTAATTACGAGTGTCAGTGAGTTTTATTTATATGAAGAAATCAATATTATATGGACGTGTTGTCACAATTTTAAAATAATAGCGAAGGAACTTCCTTTCTGGGATATTATTTATTTTAGCATCAGTGTGCAATAAATCAAACGAATTAAATACCAAAGAAATTAATTTACGAAGCATGTCAATTCAGTGTCAACACCTGTCTGTAATTAGAACTTCTCAGCTCGTCTATATTTGCATTGGACGTGTCGAGTTTGAAGTTACTCAAAGCACTTGCTTACTTAACAAATTTTCAGACGCAATTCTCTCAAAGACGAGAATTCGACGGCTTCGTAGAGCATAATCTCATTTCACATTTTCAATTTATTTCTGTGTCTAGAATAACTGCTAGATTCTGAGACGACTGCTAAAATATTACTTGAAATTCCTAAATTTGTGTATCAAAAATATCTAACATAAAATTAAGAAAAATATATCACCGACAAATCAGAAACATTCAATCATTCACAAAATTAACCAATGCTTCTTCACCCAATGATTTCAAAATTAATTAAATATAATATTTTTACATTTACCAATGCATATATATCAAAAATGTCCTAGCACAAAATTAAAAAAATATGACTAATAAATCAGAAACATTCAATCACTTACAAAATGAACCTATGCTTATATATCAAAAATATCTTATCACAAAATTAAAAAAGAAAATATAACCAACAGATCACAAACATTCAATCATTTACAAAATTAACCAATGCATATATATAAAAAATGTCCTAGCACAAAATAAAAAAAATATGACCAACAAATCGAAAACATTCAATCGCTCAATGTTCCTTTACCTTTCTGTTTCAGGTAAGCACGGTTATTTCCATTCCACCGGTTAAGCTAGCTCGGACCGGCGCAGGTACAGTCCGATCAATCTCCTCTAACCGAATCTTTTCTCAATTACCCGCGAATCGTCCCGCGCATATTAAGAGGGCCATTTCGCGCGCGTTCAGCGCGTCCCGTAAGAACCGTCCGAGCCAATTAGGCCGTGGATCCGGCGCGGTCGGAAAGAAGGGACGGTAATTACGTTATTTCAATTCAGGGTGCACGTCTTTACAAAGTCCGCGTCTTGGGCGGCGCGGTATCCGGAAGATCTCACGTGACAGGCCCGGCAGGCTACGCACGGCTATGACAAAGTAAAGTATATTAAGCTCATCGGTATGCAGAGTCCGCTTGGCCCGGCTTAATACACAAACCGGAGTCCGGGTACATCCAGCCATCCCCTGTCCCTATCTATCTCGACGGTGGCCACCCTCTTTGGTGCCACCGCCCTACGGTTTACCGAGGTATCTCTCGCAGTATCCGCCAGGATGGTGCGCCTCTTGCGCAACGCCCACCCCCACGACCTTCGAACCCATCGCCGGTGACCATCCCCCCCTACCTCTGCCCTCAACTTCTGCGCTGGGGTTTCTCAAACTTTTCAACAATATGCGATTGTCTTCGCAGCCGACGCTTAGTACACAGTAGTCGCAAGTGAGTTATTAGCCGGGGTTAATGCTCGAACTTGGCGGAGTAACGCTGCGCGTGGGACGGCGAGCGATTTTGAGCGTCGACTCGTGAAAATTTCATTTCGAAGCGAACGTCGAGTCGGGTTTCTTCGAAATCGAGTTTAATTTTGTTTGGTGTGTTATTTGTCGACACGTTTTTTTTTATGCTGATTGCGTGCAGCTGAAGTGATTGTTTAAGTTGAGGATCGCTCTGAATTCGATGATGGGTGGCAAGAGCAAAGTTTTTTAGTTAGTTGGCTCTTGAGGAGCTCGATGAATATTTCATATTTACGGAATGAAATTATTAGTTTTTCTAATAAATTTTGCTAAAAATTGGCGGACGTCATTTGCATCTACAAGCATTGGACGTCCACGTGTTAAAAATATGAAATTCTGCAATTGTGTTATGTAATTTTACACCCCTAACATAAGGATATTAAAAAATCAAAAGAATACGTGTCCATTAATTTCAAAATTTCGCTAACCACCTTGTGAAGATATTATTCACTCGTTAAATGTCATTAACTCTAAAAAAAACTGCAAAAATTGTAATTCACGAGAAGTAAAATGGCAGCGAGTTAACGAACGGCTAAAATTCCGTTCGCTAATATTTTTAAATTTGACAACAACCATTGTCGACGCGCGTTCAACATCGTCGCGCTTTGAGAACCGTTTCCGCACGCTTTCTCGTCTATCCCTCGCATTTTCCTTAACTCCTTTCTCTCGAGGAATTCTCGTGGGTTTCGTACTCACACCACGCGAGCTACAATAATTCCCGCGGGTGGTCATATCTCTTTCCTCGTAACAGCGCGCCGAAAAACCGGCCGCATCGCGCTGTGAATATTAATGAGCCTTCGGAGGGCGACGCTGTGTGGCCGTGTGAAACGGTTTCGTGGATGAGGGTGGAAAGTTCCGGCGGATGACAGGGCTGGACGAAGGAGGAGCGCGTCTGACGCACGTACACTTTTCTTCGCAGGGGTTACTTCTGCGAGAGGGACGCGCACTTGCGTATTTGGTGCACGCGGAATTTTACACGCTCGTGTTTGTCGATTAAAGATAATTTTCACTATTTTTTTATTGGTCTCCTTTTCTTTGAATCAAGCATAGCTTAAGGATTGTATTTTGAAAGATTTAAATGTGTCAAGGAGTGAATGGGAGCATCATTGCTTGCTGTTGTTGTAATAGCAATTAAAGTGTTGAATTGAAGATGATTTTGAGGATGTGAAACTATTTTTTTACTGCTCTCCTTTTCTTTAAATCAAGCATAGCTTAAAGGTTGTAGTTTAAAAGATTTAAATGTGTCAAGAAAGTGAATGCGAGCATCATTGCTTGCTGTTGTTGTAATAGCAATTGAAGTGTTGAATTGAAGATGATTTTTAGGTTGTGAAACTATTTTTTACTGTCTTTTTCTTTGAATCAAGCGTAGCGTAAAGGTTGTAGTTTAAAAGATTTAAATGTGTCAAGACGTGAATGTGAGCATCATTGCTTGCTGTTGTTGTAATAGCAATTAAAGTGTTGAATTGAAGATGATTTTTAGGATGTGAAACTATTTTTTTACTGCTCTCCTTTTTCTTAAATCAAGCATAGCTTAAAGGTTGTAGTTTAAAAGATCTAAATGTGTCAAGGAAGTGAATGCGAGCATCAATGGTTGCTATTGTTGTAATAGCAATTAAAGTGTTGAATTGAAGATCATTTTTATAACGTGAAACTATTTTTTACTGTCCTTTAAAGGTTGTATTCTGGAAATTTGAAATGTGTTAAGGAAATAAATGCAAGCATCAATGTTTGCGATTGCCACAATAGCAATTGAAATAAGTTTATTCTTGAAATGAAATCATTAGGAATTTATTCATTTCATGTCAATTAAAAATGTTTCAGTTTCGTGTAATAATAGCGATCAAATGGTAGCTTTCGTAATGAAATCGTTCACTTTATATTCCTACGAGAATAGCTGTTCCACCTCATATATTTTTCACTGATTCAAAAAATTTAGTTTAATTCTAATTACTGTTTCAATCCTTCAACCAAATTTAAACGCGTAGTTCAGTTTATCAGGACAAGCCAAGTGGGCCAAGTGGACGAAAGTAAAATGGTTATAAAAATTATTATTAAAGGCACAAGCTTTAACATAAAGAAATTGATGTTTTAATTGAACGTCTAGACTAAAAAAATTGGTAATTATTCTACCTCGCAGTTGACTGTACCACATTTTAATGATTCGTAATTATGAACCTTCATTGGTGCTCAAAATTCATCAATACGCCCAACGTATCACACTCTGTATAACATTCTAATCATACGCTACTTATGTGCCTTTAAATTTCATGATTCTTAAATGTGTCACGTTTCATTGAATAATTTATATGAAGGGGTAACTCGAAAATAGCAAGTAGTGTGGTATAATCAGAGCATAATACAGACGTCCACTGTGCGTTTATCAAACTGGGGTCTGGTTACACGTGAAAAATTGTTAGCCACCAATAATTTGCCGACGCGTATGTAACCTGCATGCACGCACATTATGTTAATGTAAAACATCAGGTATTAAATATTATACATTACGGGCACGCACACCTTTTTCCACCTTACTTCGACTCGCACTCGTTATTTTCTGCCCGGTCCGCGGACGTTTACAGAGGTTACACGCTACTTAGATAAAAAATGAGTGCATAATTTATCCATGGAAATACTAAACTGAATTTCTTTTTTAGTTAATAGAATCCCAAATTATAGTGCGGCCAACGAAAGCGTTATTGCCTCCGTGATATCACGCTGTTACCGCGGAGAGAGGTAGCTAATTAAAAAAAATGTTTCGCTGGCAAATAATTAAAAGTCGGAACGCAACTAATAGGTTTCGCCGTAATTAAGCGTAATCAGAGATTTATTACTCGAAAGCTGCTCGTAATGAAACATTATTTGAGGGGAAAATATGTTTTTCGCGAAATGCGTGTTTCCCTCAAATTTTCTACCGAAACGGGAATTTTCTATCGCTGAGAGACGTTAGCACCAGACACTATGATTAAAATGTAGCTCAAAGATTCTCGTCTTAGTAATAATTTCTACTGTTAACGTCTGGGAAGAAGCAAAGTGCAAAGGATAAAAATTTTACAACTTAAAGAGCGTTCCACGATGAGTTTAGGAAACACAGCCATGGGGATCCCTTTTATTTTACAGTTTAAACGTATTTTAACGTCGCGACGATTGAAGTCGTTCTCCGTACAATTACGAATAAGCAAAAGAAGGCGTGGCGGGACGAACGGACAGTGCGGTCCGACAAGTAGATGGCCCGCGGACGAAGGGGTTGAGAGGGTAGATATGATAGCTCGCGGGTCAGGATAAGAGGAGGCAGAACGACCCCGACGTGAACACTGCGCTGGGTAACATGTAGACAATGGCGTCGAGCATATTCCGCTAATGCGGGGTCTCCTGTTGTCCTTGAAGTGGCGCGGGGCAGGGGGGTTGGAGCGCAGAATCGCGGTATGCCGTTTCCGTATCTGTGTGATGTGTTGCCCGTCAATCGGTGAGGTATGGCGGCAGGAAAGTTTTGGCTCGTTCTCTTTCCCTGGCCTCCTCTCTCTATTGCGTCTCCTACGGTCGCAGCCGTAGAAGTTTTAAGAGAAATGCGAAAGTTGGATAGAGAATGGATAGGGTGAAGTTATCTATCGATGCCACCGGATACCTCTCTCGCCTCCGCCGCCACCAACCACCCCTCGCTTCGATCTCCGTCATACGAACGCGGCTCTGCCTATTCTTCAGACATCCTCCGCGTCGCCGCGGCGCTCCTCCGTCCGCTCTTCCGCGGACCTTCTTCCGGCGTCCCTTTCGTTACCGTTCAAGTTGTTTGCTCGCTATTAAGCGCGGCGCGCGCGCGCAAACAGATTACGCGAGTGAACCAGTCTCGTGGAACACGCGCCGCGGCCTGGCGTGTCCGCGTTGGCCTTTTTTCCGCGAGGCACATCACTCTTCTTGTCGCGCGGGCCCCGGTGGAGCTCTCTCCCTCATAAGGTCTCGAGCGTGCTCGAGCTCGATGGTATCATCTCAGCCAGCGCGACGATTTTCCCTTCACTGCCGCTGTCCGAAATTAATTACCACTCCATTTTTATCACCGTCTATTTATCCCGGCAGTTGCCACGTTGCGCCTTGTCCCGCCTTCCTACCACCCTCGCCCCACCGCCCAGCCGACAACCGTCTCATTAATCAAGCCTTCTTCGTCGTCGGGACGAAGGTCCCCGCCGCCTTGTTCCACGACGCCGAAAAGATTTGCTGACGCGCTGGACTGGCCGACCTTGATTGATCGTTGCGGACCGATCGATCCCTGTAACGAGCCTGATGAGCATAAGGAAGAATGCTATTAGGCTCGCCTCAGGGTCGCGCGCGACGCTCGATCCTCGCGCTGACGATTCGACGCCCCTCGATGATCGTTCACTTTCGACTCGCTGTGATTCGTTCGACCGGGGTTGGCTTAAGTCGATCGAATTAGCGATAAGCTGTTTGGTGCAGAAGAAAGTGGGTTTTCGGTGGATATGTGTTCTGGTGATTGTATTTTGTATGCGTTGTTTGATGTTGCACAATACTTTATGTACGATTCTATTTCTTTAAGGAAATTAAAAGTGTATTGAAATCCGAAGAAATAAGTATCTAAGGATGCAATCATTTTTCTTATTGAAGTGTCAATTTAAGAGGAGGTTGTATTATTGACTATTACTACTGATTCAGGCGTTTAACCCTTTGCGCTCGAGAGACGACTCTCAGTCGCCATTGCGTTTCATATGACAACTTGAGGTTTTTTCATCGACTGATTTGAAGTTTCGGAACACCAAAAAAATGGATTTCAAAATTGAAATTAGCTCGAGTGAAATTGATTTTCAACTATTGCAAAACGAGATCGATCGTATTCGTGAGGAAATTAGGGATAGAGAAGATGATGTACGATCGAAAAGGTCGTTGAGTGCAAAGGGTTAATCTCTCAATAAGTAACACACACAGATTTCTTCCCATTTTCTATATTACACAAGGTTAACTTTCTCAAAGTAAATAAATATTTGCTTAATTCAACAAGATTAGAAATATTTAACATCAGCAATGAAAAATTTTAAAATTGATTAATATACTTTGTCAATTTACTTCTAAAAACATTTGATTTAATAAGCAAATATTTCATTCAGCAATTTGCTTAGATTAACAAAATCGTTACTCGAATGAAATTAATTCACCTAAAAATACATATCTACTAAGTTTATGTTCGCTGTACTAATTTTTACAGCGAATCTGAAACGTTCGTTCCGCGAATCGTTCGATTGACGCCAAATTTCGCAGACCTCGAGATTGATAAGGCACACAGGGACATTGGTACGCACACAAGGAAAACAACGATACTCCCTGCAGCGGTCACGGAATCCCGACCGCGTTTATTAAAATCGCATCAACGCCCAGTTAAACGTATCTTGGTACCAGCAAACAGAGGCGGCTGGTTATTTAGAAACGTACCGCCGAGTAAACCCGATCGAATATTAATAAGTGTAATCACGAAGTTGTCATTTGCCATTAAAACGCGCGCGCGGCCGCGCGTTCAAGTTTGGTAATCGGTTTAATATCGGGTGACGGTTTATCTCATAATTTCATTAATACTCGTTGGCGTGCGGCGGTATAATTCGCGTGAACGCGGGCGTCGTTCACCCTTGGTTTGGCGATCGTGTTCCAAGATCGTCAGACACCAAAACGGAAGAGAAAAAAAGCGGGAGAGAGAAAGAGAGAGAGAGAGGAAAGGAGAAAAAAGGGCAGCGGTGGTGAACTATGCGCGAGAGCGAAGTTTGAAGTACGATACGACCGTCGCGGCGTGGCATTTCCGCGGCCGCGAAACAACACGCGTGGGCATATCGTTGCCATTTTCATGACACCATTAAAACTGTAACTTTGTCGCGTCCAGACCGACTGAGCTCTCGTAACGCGTTATGATTCCCGTCGTCAAGGTCTGATGTGTTTTCTGGGCTCGCGATATCTTCGTCCCCCGTTGTTCGCGCCCAGTGTGTGCTTGTTGTAACGACATCATTCGGTGGTTCGCGTAATAGTCCCTTGTCCATTTCGTATAATTACGTGCGCGCAGCGCCGCGCGGAAGAGTTTCTGGGGAGCCACGTTTTTTAAACGGAATTTAGAATATCCCGGGGCATTAATTTCGCCGTTCGCATACTCGCTGAATTATTTATTGTGTTTGGACACGAAATGTAAGAGGGGAATAACGGGATTGATATAATAACAATAATTTACTTTAGAAGCATTTACATTTCAGTTCTGGTCCGGGTGGTGCGCAATGCGTTCGTGATTTTTAACAGTCGCAACAGCAAAAGCATTTATTACAACGCGTATCGTGTCAACGTTATTAATAGAGCCGCTGTTTTATCAGACGCAGCGATTAACTGATCGAAACTCAGCCTTTTGCAGCAAAACATTCTGTTTTTGAAAATGAGGGAGGAGGTACGAAAAGCTAGTGATTCTAATCGCGATGATTGCTTGCTACAAGGGATATTATTCGTCTTATTCGCTATTCTTTTATCCACTATCCGATGTAACTTTTTTACGATTTCACACTGATTTTACACACTTGTTTCGACGCATGCTTGTTTGATCGAGCTCAGCGATTTGCCCGCGGCGAGTACACAACGATATCGCTAAAAGTCGAGAGCCGTACGCTTCCTGATTGGTAAACACTTTTCAAATTATCCCTTAAACAATTAGACCAACAAACAAGTTGTTTATAGACTATTAAAATATTTTGTATATCGTTAATTTTGAGAATGATTGTAGCCTTGGCGTCTTCCTTTTTCTACATGAAAATCGTATTAAGAATACAACTAAAATGGCAGCAAAACATGGATACTTATTTTGCACCCTCTAACAATTAAAAATCATATATAAATCATGTGCTGGCTATATAATATTATGGCAATAGTTTAAAGCAGTGTCTTCCAAACTTTCCTCATGGATGGAACACTTTTCAAGGTTTCTACAATTTGTAAGGAACATCTCAATGAACTTTGTGGTTCCATTTTAAGGAAAATTAGAGTAAATTTCAGTTTCTAGTTGTAATTCTTTCTTTAATTTTTAATTTTTTTCAGAGTTATTTTGAATTGCGTGAAACACACAAAAGCAGACAATGTTTCGTTGTACTTTAACCTTAATTTCATCATTTTTTGCAGAACACTTAGTAATTGTTTGCGGAACACCAGTGTGTCACGGAATATAGTTTGGAAAACGCTGGTTTAAAGTAAAATAGAGATTTGAAAGCTTTCCGCTTTCTGTGAACCACCTGTGTCAAATTCCTCCTTGAGACTTTTCTATGCAATCGTTGAACACCTACACCTCGCCCAAAACAATTGTCAAGCATTGACGATCCACATCGCATTTGAAACTACGATATTACATTTTTTATTTTCTCGAACTCGTAAAGAGAAAGTCAATTCGAAAGAGAAACGACTAGATCAGCAATAGAAAAAAAAAACAACCCCTAACGATCGTTCATCTTCGATCTCCCCGTCTCTTCGAGCCAGGTCTCGCAATCTACTCGCTCGCGTTAATTCGGGGACACTGGATAAACGTTTAACGTCGACGGGAATACGCCCGCTTTTATGGTCAACCGCGGGCAGGCATTAAAAGTCGGCCGCGAGAATCTCGTCGTTTGCGGCGGCGGCGGCGGCTATCGAACAAAAGCGTCGCGGCGCCCGTTTCTGTTGTTCCGCGTCTGCCCGTGGAGGGATGACCGCGTTGCCAGGTAAAGGAAAAGTGGGCAGATCGTAAGATAGATCCCGGAGACAAAAGACGACAGATGGATGGAGGGGCGGGAGGGTGGACTGTGCGCGGACAAAAGGACGAAACGGAGAAGGAAAGCGCGGGCGATACGCGCGCGCGGCGTCTCTCCTCGGACTCGACTTTGTTGAATTTATGGATTATCAAGAAGAGCGGGACAGGCAGGAACTTTGCCCGTGACAATACAACAATGAGAGAGGACGAGAAAGAAGTAAACGATAAAGCTGTGCGGTGGAAATGCATAATTTATATACCCCGTCCCGGGCGCGCCACCCTCTCTGTTCTCCGCGATCCACGGCCGCCTAGCAACCCTTTGCCTCGCAATAAATAATGCGCCGCTTGAAAAGGGATAGAGAGACGGGAACGAGGCGGAAAGAATAGGCGACGGCAAGCGCGTGTTCGCCCAGCTCGCTAGGCGAACGACTCGCCGGTTAATTACGATCTCGGAGAGTTCTGTGAATCAGATTTGGCACGCTCGACCGCTGGCCATCCGGCGGCCTTAACCCCCTCGCCGGCGATTACTCTTGATAACCTTGTCGGGTTCTCGGCTCTGTTTTAATTCCGCGAGACGCGAGACGCTCGGAAAGTCAATTACGTGAACGCTGCTACGAATTCGGACGATATTTCTCGAGTTCAGCTTCGAGTTCAGCGATGTTCGCGAGCAACGCTCGAACTTAACCGCTTGCGCTGGAAAGACGCGGCACGCGCGTCGTGGTGTTTTTGTCAGAAGATCGCCAAGGACGCGGTGTACGCGTCAGCAGTGCGTGGCACGTCGACTGAGATCGTTCGCCAGAACACAGTTTCTGATTGCATTGCATCGAGGTGCAGTTATCGATATGCAATTCATACTCTAAAATGGAAAGCATCTGAGAATTTCTTGCCAGTGCAAGTGGTTAATGACTATCGTACTGTTGAGAATTGGATGTTCCTTGGTCATTTTAAAAGAAAGGAAACACTTTAATTAGCTAATGATGCACAATTATTGTAGTAATTTGTAAGGCGTTTGATTTTTGAGAGTTCTTACTATCAACTGAGTGCTTTGCGTTATCGTTTGTCTGATCTACCACGGCAGATTACTGTTTCTTCGTCAATATTAATTGGTCATGGTTCTACTTATACTTGGTGCTCATAATAGTACTCTTCTCAACGTATTAACCCTTTGCACTCTGCTTTTTTCTGGGCATTAGCAATAGAAACTATTGTTAAAATAGCAATATTTTGGCAATAGTTTCTATTGCTAACGTCTCCCAGCAATAGAAAACTTGAGGGAGACATGAATAAGTTTAACCTTCATGATCACTAATCGATGCTGATGTTCCTTCAGAGGAGACATTCGAGTGCAAAGGGTTAACACACTATGGGCGGATCGAGTATTAATACCTTTTATTCAGGACGTTCATAAATGTTAGTAACAAAGCTTGTTTTCCCTTACTTAATAAATATTTTCATTTGCATAACTGTTTGTAAGTAATGAAAAGGAAAATTTGACTGTTTGAGTGTTTCCAAAAATATCATACGCTTTTCTCTTAGTAAGTGAACTCTAAAAACTTTCAAAAGTAATGGTTATTTTCTACTCTATGTTACACATTAAACAAAGTAATAGAAAATTAAATTAAAAATTTCTATACGCTATTACTTTTCACTAAACTATACACTAACTAATTTCCAAATTTGGTGAAGATATTACTTGTTATCTAAAGGGTACACGTTTTTCATATTTCACTAATTTTTATCCACCACACGTAGTGTGTAAATTATACAAAAATAGAAGAATCCTAGAATTTTTGAACTAATTTATCAATAATTACGATTAGTCGCCTCATCATTGAAAGTCTCGCGATATGAAATTCATTCGAATCCCAGAAAACCGTATCATTTATGAGACAGTCTAACGTCTCTCCTCTTAATATTTCAGTTCTTGATCGCGCTAATAAATGCAGATTTCAGTTTGATCTCCCGAGATCAAGTTTGCGCGAGACGGTAGAATTTGTTTCATCCCGCGGCGCGCAGCCTTCGGTGCCGCCTCGTGGAAATTCTTTTATTAGAGCCACCATGATGCTGCAGTTCCCTTCGCCTTCCCAATGGCATCGTAAAGAATTGTTACCAGTCGCAAAAGTTAGCGAAAGAAGGCGAGTTAGAAAGGGGGAGAGCGGGGCGGGGTGAGAGAGCTGGCTCTCCTCCTTTACGACGAATAGTGCCTCGAAGAAGTTCCAGCGGCTCCTTCTCCGAGGGGAACTGAAATTAGGTTTGCAAAGAGGTAAACATCAGCGGGACTGTACGTTTGCATAAACGGAAGGCGTTGCTCGCATGGGGGACACGGTGACAAATGCCTGTCGTCGTCGTCGTCGTCGTCGTCGTCGTCGTCGTCGTCGTCGTAGCCGTCTTTCCCTCTTCCTCGTCCTTATCCCGCCTCGGTCGTGGTAGCTGGCTGGTCGCTTCGTCGGCTGCGCCGCAACTTTTGCGAGATGGAGTTTGTTTTTGCGCCATTAGGACCACTTTGTTCGACTCCCGGAGAAACCCGCGACTCCGCAAATATTCCCCCGCGACTGTTGAGCACACTGGAAGCCATGGCGCATGGGAACAGCAGGGAGACGCGCGGGAACTCCTGGACGAGATGGTTCCCGATTACGGAGGAAGCAGTCGCCGCGAGTCGATTTTTCGTCGACGACACCGGCTGGCTGCCGCGAAATTATCAACGAACCCGTTTCACCAGCGGCTGAATCAACGAGAATTCCCTTCTCGCTCGAACGAGAGGAGCTCGATCCGTTGGAGCCGCGCGAGGCTCGAGTCGCGACCGAGTCCGCGGTCCTCGCTGTTGGCGAATTAAGAGCATTCGGTCGCGGGAAATGTTACGAGCTTCCGCGCGCGGCAGACGTACTTTAAATCCAAAGTGGGACGCGAAGTTGCGCGATGCCAGGCGCTCGAAAAAAACTTTCCCAGGGAACTTTTTTCGCGACGGGGAATCTTCGCGATTCGTCGCCCACCATGGCGGTTGTAATTGAGAATAAAGAGAGGGAAGCGCGAACGGGGTGGAACGACGCGCGGTGCGTCCGCGTTGCTGTTCGTTCCTCGCGCGCGGAAGCCGCCGCGTAAACGCGGAACGGAGAACGAGCCGAGGAACGAGGGACATGCACGAAACGCGGCTACGAAACGAGACGAACCGCGGAGGAAGGGCGGAGTGGCGAGGGGTGGGCGAACGGTAGAAGAGAACGCAAATGACGATGGGTGCGAGAGATCAGAAGGGGGATGAAAAGAGGCAGAAGGGGCCGTGCCGTGATGCTCAGTTGTTCAAGAGTTGTTTCATCGAACGCGCGTGCACGCTCCGCTAGCCAAGACGAGTGACTGCGGGCACGGTAAATGCGCGTGGTAAGCTGCTGTCATTAAAATGTTCCGCAAGATCGACTACGGTCGAGGTCTGCGGCCTGGGCGATGGTAATGCGATGCTCCTTCTCCCTTTCTCCCTGTCTCTCTGTCCCGCCGGCTCCTCCTTTCTCGCGTTCCTACCCTCTCGGCGCGGCCGCGCAAAGGGGCGCAGGAGAATATTCTGACTGGTGGAACGGGCGGACTTGATGGACACTGCATTGTGCGCCATAATGATGCATTCTACAGCTCGCGTAATTCGTATGCGTCGTCGACGACGTTTCGCCCCCGCGCATTATTAAAACGCGCATTTGAAGGAAAAAACCTCGAGGTCCCCGCCGTGTCCGCGCGCCATTGTTCGCGGGGCCGGATAGAGGCGTCCGCGCCGGGAAAATCCTGCCCCCGCCTCGCGTCTTCCTTTCTTTATCCTTGACTTGGCCAACGGGAAAGATTCCGGTGAATAAGGCGTTTTAGGGCAGCTAATGCCCCCTTCGGCGGCGATAAATAAATTTTCTTCACCCCCCTCGAGGGCCCAAGGACACGCCTTTGTCGGCGATGACTCTGCGTGAACAGCGTACGCGTTCGTTTTCTTTCTTCTTCTATTGACACTTTGGTTACTTGGGTGGTACAGTAATTATCGGTTGATGAGGCATCCCTTTTTTCTCTGATAACACGTTTACTTGTGTATTGCAATAATTATCAGCTGATAAAGAATTTCTTTCATTTTCTAATAACACGTTTACTTGAGTATTGAAGTAATTGTCAGTTGATGAAGAATTTCTTTATGACAGTACGTTTACTTGTGTATTAAAGTAGTTATCATTGTTAAAGAATTCATCTCCCAGTGCGTTTGACAATGATGGGTTTCTTATTTTATTTGCAAGTGTGTGTATCACCCAATGTTGAATAAATTGTTTTGGATATGTGTACTTTTTCAAAGAAAATCTTTGTTTTGCATTGTTTGATACTATATCTGCTTTTACTTGCGCGGCTTTGTGCATAATTCTTTATCAAGGGAAAAATATTACAAGTAAGAATGAAGTTTTTAAATGAAAAAAAATGTTCGTTTTAAAAGTTATGATTACATAAATTCCAACTGTGAATGAGGATACAGTCGTAAAAGTGCCGCAAAATTTCTGTCTTCCCATAAAGCTTAATTTTCGGTGGCCAAAGTTTTATTTTTATAAAAATATTCTACCTCCGCATTATAATGACCTATATTCCTGTTATTTGTAATTAATCTGTGCTTTACTCAACTATATATTCATTTATAACACAATTTCTAGATATGACAATCAGTTTGCATAATAATTATTGCTACCAAATATATTCTCAACTAAAATTTAGTAATCTGATGAGACTTCAATGAAGGCTTGTTTTTAAAAACTTCATAAATAATTAATGCAATTTCACAAAATGATAGATACATACACTTACGTCTAAAATTTGTTTAATAAAAGAAAGAAGCAACTTATTTTTATCAAGTGCGCTTCCAAAATTAACCCTTTGCACTTGGACGTCCCCTCTGAGGGGACATCAGCATCGATCAGTGATTGCAAAGGTTAAACTTATTCCACCGCAGCTTTTTAAGAGATGCATGTTGCCCTCAAGCTTTCTATTGTAATGGAAATTTTCTATTACGTTAGCAATAGAAACTATTACTAAAATATGGTTAAAATGTTGCTATTTTAGCAATAGTTTCCATTACTAACGCTTGGGATGAAGCCAAATGCAGAGGGTTAACCAAAGCACGATCAACGAACAAATATCCCTCAAGAAGCTAATTTCGATTAATTCCCTCGACGTTTAAAGCAACGCCCACTCGAACCCCGACAACTGTCCGTCTATACGACAACAATCAGGTGGCGGTGGCTGTCGGCGATGAACGTAAACCGCGTTTAGTGAAATGGCCAAAGGCGCGGGCCGAAAGGAGACAGGAGAGAATGGCGGTCCGCTAGACGAGTCTCCAGCTACGAATGGCGAACGACGAAGAAAGCGAGAGACGAATGAAAGAGAAGCGTCGGAGGCAAAAGGGAGGCTGGGTCGTCAAGTGGCCACCGTCGACGTAGTCGTCGCACGTCCATTTTATTAGAGCATCTTTCAGCGTGGAATCTTATATCGTTTGTCCACCGTCGGCTATTCACCTTCGTCGTATTCTTTCTCTACTCCACACCGAGCCAAACTCTCTCTCTCTCTCTCTCTCTCTCTCTCTCTTCACCCTCCGCGTCCACCACTTTTCTGCGGTAACATTCAATTTGTGATTTCGTTCTATTTCTATTAGTACTTCTATTTTCACCGGGAAAGTCAATTTGCTCTGCTATTCGATGTGTAAAAAGGATCGTGCGAGGGCTGCTAGCTCTGAAATGTTTCCGTTATTTTTAACGTTCTGAAAATTACATTTTCCCGAACGAATAACACCGAACAGTAAATTGTGGAACGTTTCTTCCTTTTTCTTTTGCGAACGAGTGGTTTGAAATTTGCGCAACTTTTCGTAATTTCTCATTAATTGCAAGTTTAGTTTGGAACAGTATTACAGTCGTGGTACTCTCTCATTCGTTGGAAGTCGTTAATCGCGAAGTAACCAGCCTGCAACAATAATAATGGAAATATTCGAGGGAGGGCTGAAACAGACCCAATGATCGCTATCAAGCGATAATGCAATTTGTCTGTCTTATCGTGCGAAAGAACCTCCTCTCGCCAACCGATGCGCCATCATGGACGCCTAGCCTCGTCTAAGACGTAATCTAAAATTAGGATCAAGCATCGTATTGGATTTAAATAGGGGCGATATGACAAGCGACTGATTTCAAACTGAATTATTGCCAGCGACGTCATCTATCATTCAAAAACCGCTCTAACGATAGCAGCTGCCGGGTGATATATATGAGAACTCAAAACATTTATTTTGCAGGATGATTAATGCCTCGGCTAAGGGCGGAGAGGGTGGTTGACGCAGTGCAGGGGCGCACTCGGAGACTGGGCTGTTTTACCGTAATTAGGAGCCGTGCTCCTCAGCTTTTTCCGTGGCACGTTACACATCTCTACCTGCGACTTCCATTCTTCCCGGCGTATTCTTACGAAGTGTCGGTGACCTCTTCACCGCGATCTTCGCGGTATTCCGCACTCGAATGGGGGACACTCCCGCGCCGCCGTGAAATTGTTCGCTTTCAAGCGTTCGCGCATTTCGCGCTGCCAGTGTTCGCGGATGTAGGGCTCTTCGAAATATTAATTACAAAACAGCTTCACCGTCGACGAGAACGAACTCGCGTGCACCTTTCACGCCTAATAATACGTTTCATTTTACTAAACTCTTTCGAAAGCAAATCAGCATTTCTAACGATGCAAATAAAAGTCATAGGTTATTTATTTCCTATATTATTGTACATGGAACTATAATGTATTATTTTTAACAATAGAAATAATTTTAGTTGTGCCCAATCTATAGCTTTTATTTTATTTTATTTATTTCGGTATTTCTTTCTCTTTTTTCATTCTCTCGGTGTTTGCGACAGGATTTTCATATTGTGGATTTCAGTTTACAGAATCGTCTCTGAGAGGAACGCGTCGGAAAGTAATTGCGGGGTATTCAGAAATAACACGTAAGGTGTACAAAAAAAATGTTGGAAAGGTCATCGCGCGGCAACGAGGTACCTTTTGTACTCGATGTCTGTGATTTCGTCGAAATTGAAATACATTGGCGGCCCACGCACACGTGCCAGAGTACAGGCTGGGGTTGAGTAATCATTTTGTTTGCATTGTTTTCGTTCCCAAATTGTTTCACGGACACGAGGCTTTGAAAGTCGGCAATTTTTACCGGTTTTTACGTAAACTACCGTCGGAAAACAATTTTCATCTCTGTAACTGTTAGAGATACGAATTTGTTTTCCGTTGTTTTTTCTATTTTCCTTTTTTCTATTTTAATCGTAAAGCACGCGGTGCTTTTCGCGCACCGCAAAATTTGTGCGCCGTCCGACTACGATATTAGAGCTCGCGCGAATTTAAAAGCTGAATTTCGAACAGGAAATATCGCGCGGAATAATGAGTATATTTTTTGAAATTTTTATGAACTTGGGGAGACACCGGCCAATCCCTGGACACAAAAATATTTTTAATATACGCTTGTATTGATTTTCCGCGAGTGAGACAAAAAATTAATTAAAAATAACCACCCTGCAGGATTAAAATGGAAAGAAAACGAGGTTCCAATCTGTAACGCAATGTTTGCAGTGAAATTTTTACGTATACCACATTTTAACATTTTCACGCGTTAATCGTATCAATTGATGTTCATTCTAATTAGAAAAAAATGCGTGAAGCTTTCGATTCAACAGTCACAATTATTCAATAATTCTTGCAAATAGTATTCTGTATAACGAAACACAAAATTACTATAAAAAAACAGCTACGTGCCCGTTTATCATTCAATAAAATGGCACACACGATGACCTTTAACAAGAAACGAAGCGATTCATCGAAAACGTATCGAATGGACGCGATGGTTCCCTCATTCAGATTCCAAAAAGGGGTGCGCCTATATATGCGCATAGAAGATTTCAACGCGGACCACAATATTACCATAAAGCCGCCACCGCGGTTATGCATAAGCATAATTTTTCCAGAGGCATAGCTTGCTCGTTGCACAGCTTACGAATCCCGCAGCGGTTGGCCCATCTCTAATTGGTCATGCGGCTAAACATTGCATAAATTCGCAATAAAGCTGCCGCGGGTCACGGTCCGTTTTGCCGACGTCCAAATTATCCAGGATTTTCTTGGGGCGCGCGCGCGCGCGCGCTAATTTCCTCCGCTCGGATTTCCCGTAACCATCGCACGCGCAACGACTCACAAGCACATCCTCTGCTGCTTTTTCAAGAAGAATACTGTCGCGTTCCTTGTCGTCACTTGGTTTCGATATAATGGGTAGCAAATTTTATGGTTACGCACTTCTAAGATACCTTTTATTCTTTTATTTCGACGCCTATTATTCGAAACGGCTCATTTTTTTAGAAAACAACTCCAGAAGGTGAAAGCTGAAAGCTTGTTTTCTGTATTTCTGATGGTCCTTGCTTTGGGTCACTCATTTTGGAGATGAAGTTGAAACTATTACTAAATTTTATGGTTACACCCTTCTAAGATACCTTTTATTCTTTTATTTCGACGCCTACTATTCGAAACGGCTCATTTTTTTAGAAAACAACTCCAGAAGGTGAAAGCTGAAAGCTTGTTTTCTGTATTTCTGATGGTCCTTGCTTTGGGTCACTCATTTTGGGGATGAAGTTGAAACTATTACTAAATTTTATGGTTACACACTTCTAAGATACCTTTTATTCTTTTATTTTGATGCCTACTATTCAAAATGGCTCATTTTTTTGGAAAATAACTATATTCCTGATGGTTCTTGCTTTGGGTCACTCATTTTGGGGATGAAGTTGAAACTATTACTAAATTTTATGGTTACACACTTCTAAGATACCTTTTATTCTTTTATTTTGATGCCTACTATTCAAAATGGCTCATTTTTTTGGAAAATAACTATATTCCTGATGGTTCTTGCTTTGGGTCACTCATTTTGGTGATGAAGTTGAAACTATTACTAAATTTTATGGTTACACACTTCTAAGATACCTTTTATTCTTTTATTTCGACGCCTACTATTTGAAAAGGCTCATTGTTTTAGAAAACAACTCCAGAAGCTGAAAGCTTCAGCTCGTTTTTTGCATTCCTGATGGTCCTTGGTTTGGGTCACTCATTTTGGGGATGAAGTTGAAACTGGTACTAAATTTTATGGTTACACACTTCTAAGATACCTTTTATTCTTTTATTTTGACGCCTACTATTCGAAACGGCTCATTTTTTTGGAAAATAACTATATTCCTGATGGTTCTTGCTTTGGGTCACTCATTTTGGTGATGAAGTTGAAACTATTACTAAATTTTATGGTTACACACTTCTAAGATACCTTTTATTCTTTTATTTCAACGCCTACTATTCGAAACAGTTCATTTTTTTGGAAAACAACTCCAGAAGCTGAAAGCTTCAGCTCGTTTTTTGCATTCCTGATGGTCCTTGCTTTGGGTCACTCATTTTGGGGATTAAATTGAAACTATTACTAAATTTTATGGTTACACACTTCTAAGATACCTTTTACTTTGAACCAGTCTTATTTCGACACCTACTATTGACCATGTGGACGATGATTAATCTTTAATTGGTTGACAAATACGTAGTGAAAAGGGAGAAAGGTCATCGCTGAGTAAAGGTCACTCGAACGTACCGTTCCATCCCCAAGTTACACGCGTAAAAATTCCACGTGTCCCAATATGACGTAGCAGGCAATAAAACCGAGGAACATCTCGACTGTTGCCAATAGCACGTTAAATAATGACTGTTAGCAATTATTCTTGTTAGAAATCTTGAAATAAATAAAGGTAAAGTGACGACTCCTTTGGTATTGCTGCCACGAGTAAAAGTGTATTGTCACCATGTGTTTAACAAATGAACGATGATAAAAATATGCTTCATTCGGTTTTGCCCAAATTGTGAACGCGTAATTTGGAAAATCCCAAATTTGCACGTTCTGTTATCAAGACTGAGGAAATACGCTTGCGCGCAGATACGACGGAAGATAACGCTAGACTCGATTGGATCCAGTCGACGTTTCCATCTTCGTATCGTTTGACCTTTGTTGTACATCCGCGCAGCGATCGTCCCGATAATTGAAGGATGCTTGAATAATGAATCGGCCCGTTTTAACGTCTTTTAGGGGAATCGTTTATGTCGGGAAGAGGACAATTAATTGACTGCCGAGGCAGCCGCCTTTGAGCCGTATTTGCTTTTCGATTCCCGGATGAAAGGGAAAAATCGCGGAATAATGAAATATTCAGCACGTTCGAGGAGGTTCTGTTGTACGATAAGGAACACTTTGCGTCCTCGTTCAGATGCAAAGGGGCAATATTCCGAAGGAAGCTAACGATAATATCGATTTTCTTCTTTATTCAAGGCATTCATTAACGGTTTTCCATGTTGATGTTTAACTTTTTCCTCAAGTTCATTAGGTGCTCCATTTTAACCGTCCCCTCTTCCCATTCTTCCCGCGGCCCTTCTCCCTTTCTTTCTGGCCGGCGGCGGCCTTCTACACCCTTATACTTTCGCTTTCTTGGTCTTGTAACGCTAAAGAGCATCGGAGCGAAAGGACCGAGTGCCCAGGGCGCCTACTTCCAACGGCAGTCGAGTGTTCTCTCAAGATTTCTTTCAAGGTTCTTTGTCGCCTCGAATGTCCTATCAGGCTTGATAGATTTTTGCTAATGGTTACATTGCGGCCACGCTCTCCGCTCCATCGGAGCCTTTGTGCTCGCAGAAATGCGCTTTTCACAAATCAATTACAACTTTCGGATGCGAGACGCGTCCCATCCTTTTTATTCGCATACTTATCTGGTACTCGAAATTTTTACGATACCACAATAACAGTCTTCAACTATAGTTTATTCCAAAAATATTAAAAGTAATATATGTTTAATGAAACTATAGTATATCAGTGCGTTTATTGTATTTTCTAATAGATTATTGGTCCACTTAAATTTTGAAATAACAAAAATAATTTGAATGACTAAGAAATTAAGAATAAAGGAAGCTTTTCCATAGTTAGCTTCTCAAGCTTAACTAAAATATTAATAGTTCACATATATCTGTTAGCTTCGACTTTTAATGAGAATGTAATGAATAAAGAAAGCTTTTCTATTGTTGCACTCAAGCTAAATTAAAATATCAATAGTTCACATACTCGCATACTGTTAGTTTTGACTTTTACGCACGTTTCAAAATCATTTGAATAAACAATGTTCTAATCACGGAACAGCCATCATAGAAAATTCTATGAAAGATAGATTGCTGAATATATATTACTTAAAACATGTATACGTAAAAGAGATTAAAAGTATCGATTTTGCGAAAGCCATTATATTGTAACGTACAACTATATTTCATTCATCAAAAATAAATGGAACAGTGAAAACGTCCAAGTTAGACAGGATACGCTTTGTACGTGTGTCATTCATATGTTCGCGTGCAATTAACAACTGCCAGTCGTTATTTTAACGAGATTTTATGGTTAACTTATGTAAATCGAGTGGAAAATGCATATTAAATTGGAAATATCAAACAAACTTCATCTAGATGCCACATTTGAAATATAAGCGAACAATTTCTTCCATTTAATTTTATAAAAAGCACACATTACTGTTTCATTTTACTTATTTAAAAAATAAAGATATATTTTTCAATAAAACTACTACTTATTCAATCGTATCCAAACAAATATTACATTGCAATAATAATTTATAGTTCCATTTTAAAAAGTATCGATGTCCTGATAATTCATTTATTTATATAATTACCACTGCCATGTTTCAAGTAGTATTACGAGAAAAAAACATAGTTAAATTTCAGAAAATGAACAAAAGCTGCAACCACCGCTTCTCTCTAGTCGCACGGGCACAATTAGCCCCGAAATAACTCCGTTAGAAGAACAAAACAACAGTCGGAAGCGTAAAACGGCTGATACCAGATTACGAGATATCTCGTCGGAAATAACGAAAGGATTGAGGCGAACAAAAAAGGGAAGGAATGGAAAAAAAGAATTTACCATTCTATCCTAACAACCATACATTCGTTAACGCGGCAATCGTTTACTTCCATCGAGCCCTCGCCTATTCATCGACACAGTTCGGCTAATTGTCGGTTCTGGATATCCCAAAGGTCGATGAATGGTGCAAACCTTGTTCCCGTCTCACTGTGGAGATTAAACGGCAGGCACTGTCGGCAAAGCGCCTGTAGACAAAAGAAAATCGCGTCACAGCCTCGGGAAACCGATGCCACCCAGCCTCGTGCTCGCTGTATTCACGGATAACGGGTGGCGCCCGGATACGGCCCCGCAGGGGGTGCAGAGCGCGGATCGGCTGCAGCCGCGCAGGCTGCGTCCAAAATCCATTCTCCGCGATTAAGTCAAGAGTTGGGATATTAATATTCGCGGGTGTAGGTACAAAGCGGAATAATAATTCAACGCCAGCCGAGGAGGACGCCTATTTGCGCGGGCCCGCCCACAGAGTCGCCCCTATCAATAGGGGTAGTTGCGATCTCTGCCTTCAAATTTTCGCGGGCAAACAAAGAATCCCATTGTGCCGTTTATATCTATCACGCGGCCGCGATACGTGTCTCGTCTACCGGCGAGCCCATTAATCTTTCGACTCACGCCTCCGGAATCGGTCCGAGTTCTCCTTTCTCCAGGCGTTTCACTTCGCGTGCGCAAGGTGAACCTGCATACTTGCTCCGCGTATACGCGATAACGCTGCTCGTGATATAAACGCAAATGCACGTATATGGAAAAGTGTAGCACGCCGGTTCGACGTCGGTTACAGCTCGCGTTCCGATGCTTTGGTATGCATTACGCGATACGATTAGCTTATCCGACTGTTTTTTCTCCCGTATCGTCCGTGTGTTTTGTACGCCCGGAGAAAGTTTCGGATTTTTCGTTAATTGGACTTTTATAAATGAACGAGAAGTGATGGGATTAAGTAAACGGGAGAAGTACTGCGAACTTTATTAATTAAAAAAGAAGAGATTAGAATTTGAACGAAAGTTATTGAATACTCTACGAATATTTATGAAAGCGTTTAAAATGGCAATGACATAAGATAATAATAGAATTGCTTAATTTTCTTGCGATCTTATTCTTTAACAAAATAGACATAACTCAAAAATTAATTTTCTCTGTAAATAAGTATGAATATTTTGAATACTTATAATTTTGTAAAAACTTAATATCAACATCTCAAAAACGACACATTACACGTTGTATCATTGTTGTATCCAACGAGTAATATGTCAAGATGAACACGAATACTTTCTGATCAAATCTATTATGAATTTCTAATACGAAAGAGACATTCTACCACAGATATTCATTATGGACCAATTATCATAAAAGAGAAAACATGTTTGTACCTCTTATTTGTCGACAGCGAAGGTTACAAGAAGAAACAGCCGACTGGAAACGAAGAAAAAAGTATGTAAAAGTATCGATGTAGAGGATTGGCTTATTATTACAAAGGCAACATAAGGATCGGTAAAAAGAAAGCCACGAATATTTTCTGCCTCGAGTCATCGTTTTTTATTAAGTCGTCTCATTTTCTGAAACTCGAAGGATAACCGCACAAGCAAAAAGATTGTTTTACCCGCGGAAAGCAATTCCAGAATAGAAAGAGTTGAATTACAAAATTTATACGACCGCGCGAAAGTAATTGTGTTATAAAATATAAGTGAAAAATAAGTGGATTAAAAGAGTGGAAGAAAGAAGGAGAAAGGATGGCGAGAGGGAATTAAGAAAACGTTGAGAGGATATTAACAGTATATATAGAAAATTGTAGAGGAGAAAGAAGAGAAATGTAAGTTTACAATTGAAACAAAAATTACAATTAAGAAAATTTATAATTACATATTTTTGGAAGATATATGCAAATTTCACTAGTCATCTATGGGGTAGACTTTGAGTAAAGTTAGTTGTACACGAAACTCCTGTATAACACAGTTAACATATTTCGCGTTATATGAAATCATGGTATACAAAAATGATCGCAAAAAAATTACAGCAACTTTAATTCTTATTATTTGCAATATCTTTGCCGCTCTATAGAAACTCGCGTTATTTTCAAAATCTACTGCACATCAATTCATCATCTTCATCAACATTTACTCAATAATTTCAAGCTTAAGATTGCAAAAAAGGCGTCACAGAGATCCAAAACGTTATTGCCAAAATATTTCTAAACGATTCGCAAGCCCCTTCGAATATTTCCATCTCAGAGCAGTTCGAAAACGGTTGCTCGTAATATCGCCGTGACTAACTCGTTTCTAGTTCTATTAACGTACGCGCCAGATGGTCGTACGATCGATCGTTAAGTCCGTCGCTGTTCGCCCTCGGATACACGGCTGTCGGAGAACGCGACTCGTGTCAACGTAACATCGACAGGTCCGTTAACGCGAGGCTCTCGGCTCGACGCGTTGCTCCGCTCCGTTTCCGCGCCGCCATCGGCCAAGGCGTTCCTTCTTCCTCGGGATTTTAATTATTCCAGCCTGAGATTTAATATCGCACGATAACCACCGCCGCGCGACCGAATATTCTCACACGTGCACGCGGCTGGGAGCACGTCTTCCCCGGGCACATACTTCGAGGCTGGTTATTAAATTTTCACGGAGAGGCGAACAGTCTTAAATATCGATTTTAGTCGCTTTCTTTCTCCTCCTACCCCGGTTTCCTCTCGATGTCTCCTCTCTGCAGCCCCGGTTTCCTCCGCTTCGCGCTCAGTTCCCACCCTCGCGCGCCCTTTCGCGCGCCCTTCGCACGACTCCGTGTCCCGGCTTCGAACAACTCGCTCGTAGGACGGTTAAACGACGCTGTCTGCCGACGCTGTCCGACTGTGCTCGATCGAGATAAATACGCAAGATTCTCCGCGTTTTTTCCCCTCTCTCTACCCCCCCTCTCTCTCTCTCTCTCTTGCTCTTTTCTCAAATTTCGACGGCGTCCGCGAAATTAGTTCCCACCGGGAGAAGGGCAAAGAATGAGAAAACGACGGAGGCATTAATCTCCCAAGAAGTTCGACAGTTGCCCTCGCCTGGGTGGAGGAAGGTCTTCGATCTTCGTTGACGATGCCTCCAGACTACATTTATCGCGGCACAATGATCTCTCTTCGTCATTATCGTTTTAGAGGGTTATTGCTTCAGTTGCAGATCTTCCAATCTTCGAGTTGCGCGGAGTCTTCGAGTTGTGGGGAATTTTCTTGGCGTCTTTATAATTTTTTAACTCTGTTATTTCGTGCAATTCGAGAGTATCCACACTTGTCGTTAAAAAGATTGCACACGCGTGCCATTTTTAGAATTTTATTAAAGAATATTTGCAGATTTTCCAATCTTCGAGTTGTGGAGAATTTTCTTGGCGTCTTTATAACTTTTTAACTCTGTTATTTCGTGCAATTCGAGAGTATTCACACTTGTCGTTGAAAAGATTGCACACGCGTGCCATTTTTAGAATTTTAGTAAAGGATATTTGCAGATCTTCCAATCTTCGAGTTGTGGAGAATTTTCTTGGCGTCTTTATAACTTTTTAACTCTGTTATTTCGTGCAATTCGAGAGTATTCACACTTGTCGTTAAAAAGATTGCACACGCGTGCCATTTTTAGAATTTTTTTAAAGAATATTTGCAGATCTTCCAATCTTCGAGTTGTGGAGAATTTTCTTGGCGTCTTTATAACTTTTTAAATCTGTTATTTCGTGCAATTCGAGAGTATTCACACTTGTCGGTAAAAAGATTGCACACGCGTGCCATTTTTAGAATTTTATTAAAGAATATTTGCAGATTTTCCAATCTTCGAGTTGTGGAGAATTTTCTTGGCGTCTTTATAACTTTTTAACTCTGTTATTTCGTGCAATTCGAGAGTATTCACACTTGTCGTTAAAAAGATTGCACACGCGTGCCATTTTTAGAATTTTATTAAAGAATATTTGCAGATCTTCCAATCTTCGAGTTGTGGAGAATTTTCTTGGCGTCCTTATAACTTTCAAACTCGGTTATTTCATGCAATTCAAGAATATTCACACTTGTCGTTAAAAAGATTGCACACTCGTGCCATTTTTAGATTTCCAGTAAAGAATATTTCTAATTTTGTAATTGTAGCGAATGAGACGAGTGGTATCGATGCGATGTTGTTGTAAATGTGTTTCTATATTTTAACACTTCGATCGATCAATTCGATAGTGTTTTACGATGCACGCTTTGCGCATTGCAGTTTTAAGATGACGTGTAAAGATAACAGAAGCAAAGGTAAAGGTGGATTTCGTTCTATCCTCGGCGTGAGAACGTTAGGAAGAAACAGGCGGGGCTAATTCGGCGCCACTGAAGTTAATCAGATTACGTTAATAAATCCCTGTTGCAGCAGACGTCCATTATTACGAGATCTGGAACTGCCATTACTCGAGCAACTACCGCACCTATATAAGGATGCCTTAAATCGAACGTGACCCGAACTTTGGCTCGATACGCTCGATTTCGTCGTTCGCGCAATACCCACATATTTCGTCTTCCTGTTTACTTTTTGCACACTCTTCTTCCTGTTCCTATCATTTTCATGCTCGTTGGTATGCACCAGTTAGGATTCGCTGAAATTTTCTGCAGCAGATGCGAGATTTCCTGTTCGTTTGCAGATTAACTCGTTAAATATTAATCTGAGATAATTTAAAGTAATTATTAATAAGTAACGAAATTATCACGTTGATCGTCATTCATAATTGCTTCAGCTGTTACATATTTTAATGGAGGTAACAAAATTTTGTTCTTTTTTGTGTTATAAGTTGCTTTTCGTGATAATGAAGTAATTATTATGCGTGGAATGGATATGAAAAATATTTAAAATAGTTAGAGGGGGATAGTAAAGTGTAAATTGTATTTATATACTTTTGCATGACGATTTGAGAAATAACTGCAAAATATGTGCAGAACTCATATTTATAATAAGGAAATGGTAAACTAAATTATGATAAAAATTATTTTCATTTAAACATAACACAGGCTTGCTCTAATTACTTGAAATTAATTAAATGCCACATTGTAGCATTACAGAAATAATCTTGGCATTATGAATCGTCAATTTTGTAAATAATAATTTTTTTTATACATAGAATACGATAATTCAAGCATTGAAATTACTGAGCCACGTGCATTGTAGAAATTTCGACGACAAGTAAAATATTGGCTATAAAAATTATAAATATACGATATAACGAAACGTCTTGATACCAAATTAAAAGTAATTGTTGTAATTGGCTGTTAAGGAAGCTATTATCGCGTCAATTACCTCCACTTAATGAAAGGCATTATAGTCACAAACGTGCATGATGTAAGTATAATCTTGGTACGCGTGGAAAGTGGAGCGAGGTCCTCAATTAGCCTTTTTACACGTCTCATCCGCGCGAATCATGCTCGCTCGTTGTTTTCCTTCCCGCAAATGTCTATGTTTTCGCCAAGAATCTTGTATCTGACATTAAACACTGAATTAAATTGTTATTGCTCAAATCTTCTCGAGGAGCTTTACACTTCATTTATGGTCAAACAATTTCTCTTACCGAAACGAGGACAAGGTTATTGCCAAGGTTTCGAAAGGCTGAAGCATGATCATTACGTCCAGTCACAGTTCTAATTAAATATATCATCGTACTCGTTTTTTTCAATCATTTGAATCGACAGTTTCGTCACACTTACGTCATTTACGTTGACCGTGACAAATCACAATTTTTACGTAGACATTTCTTTGGTCATGATTGTTTCATGTTATTTGTACACAAGTAAATGGCTTTTAATTTACTTTTTTTATTGCTGTCGTAATAATATAGTAGGTAATTGAAAAGTGTTTCGAAACGCATTCGCGTTTCAGGAAGCGAATGATTTTAACTGCGAGCCTTGAATATTTATTACGATTACGAACAGCTCAGCTGACAGTCAAGTGTAATGGCTCCCATCTAAGAGATCAAGACTCATTGATTATTCATAATCTACTATGCTGTTTTTTTACTGTTTTTTCTCACGTGCGTTTGCGTCATGTAAAAAGCGAGAAATTGATCGTGTTCACTTCTTTTTATGAAGACTTTTGAAGAGCGCGAACAGTTGAGCGAGATAATTATAACATTTTGTCGAACAAACACTCTAAAAATAGCATAAAGATTTCTTTACATCAATTTTGTTGATACGGAGGTCGACAATATTTTAATTCTTTTCCAAAGTATGGATAATGTTAATGATTAATTAATAAATTTAATCCACACATATAGCAGTAAAATTGAGGATGATAAGCATTTTATTAACTACATTTCCAAGTAAATTTGATCGAAATTCTGATGAAACCAGTTAATTACCATAAAAGCTCTGCAATTTATTCTGCAGTTTTAATTTTTAGGTAGGAAACATGATTCTTTTCTATAATCACTTTCAAATAACAAATTGGAAGTCACTGTTAAAGTTTGGAGCACTAAAATGTAAAATTGACATCACAGTAATCTGTATTGATTTTAATTCTCTTCTATAATCACTGCCAACTAACAATATGGAAGCCACGATTAAAGTTTGGGGAATTAAAATATAAAATTGATTATACTGTACAGTAATCTACACAGATTTAAAAAATAATAAGTATATCTTTCCAATGCAAAATAATAAAATAGTCGAAATAATTAATTACCTCAAAATGTCACACATTACATATTAAATTATTCAAGATACTTGTAATATACTTAATACTTATAAATGTACCTATTCTCTTGTAAAAAGCGATACCAAATTCGATCTCCATTTCATCTTCCATATGCACCACGACCTCTCAACTTTTAGAACCTCGATCTTCACAAAATAAAACAATTTAAATACCCAGTTCATTGTCTCCATAAACTAATATTAACAAGCGTAATAAATAACACCAAATTTCCTACCAATCAACACATTTCTATAACGTTCCACATTATTCCGTCCAAAAGTCGACCAGAGCGTCCATGCAGTCACAATACAGCGACGCTACGTTCACGAACTGTTCACCCCAACGCAGGGGGTGTATTTCTATTCTTACGCCTTCGATACTAGCCTGAAGGTCCTCCTACAGCCGCCACTAGAGGGACACCACATTTACCAGTTTCTCGCGAACACTCGTTTCCTATCCTACATGAGTTTTCGTTTTACCTAATTTCTACATGAGTTTACGACTGTCCCTAACCTGTCCCTAACATCCCAGCGTCTAAGACAGGGTCTGCTAAGTAACCTTACTGTATCAGTCCTCCAGCAGGCCCAAAACGAAACGTTCTTCCCCCTCTTTTCCTTCCTACCCTCTCGCTCGCATCCTCTACACAGCAATACGAAGCTGGTCGATCGCTTCGCTAGACTTGGCTGTCGTCCTTCCGATGGTGACACTATCGTGGACTTCGGGGGCATCAAAATACACATTAATTTCACGTGTACCCGCGGAACGGACACGCGCGGCTCCGAGTCATCTGGCAATGCCGCGCGATCGACTAACTGTCAATCGATCGGCCCGGATTAAGATAATTTCGTTATCGGCCAGCGGACCGGCCTCGGTATCCGTCAGCCAACGAGGCAGGGTTTCCGATGAACGTTCGATGGCTGACGTAACATTTTATTCGACCGGGCTAAAAGCAGATTGTTCAACGCGAGCCGGCTGTTTCCGCGTAAGCGAAAAATATTTCCAGCCGATCCCTGCGCGGTGGGGGTTGAAACACAGCCACAGTGCGCTCTGCTCGTCGTAAGGGGCGACTAAAAGGGGGCGGGAAGGGTTAACGAGGATGCGGAAAGGAGTAGCGAATTTTAGTTTCAGAAAAAGAGTAATGGATGCAAAGATGCTACGCTAGGGGCGGGTGGAGTGTTAACCCTTTGTCACTCGATGCTTTTCGAGCAATTTTCTGTCGCTGATAAAAGTTAGCGATAGAAATTGTTACTAAGTAATCTTCCAGTAATAGAAAATTTGCATTTCGATGGGAAACTTTGGGGAAATATGCGTTCTTCAAGAAGTTGCGATGGAATTTTTAACTTTTGGAATTAATTGGAGGTGACATCCGAGTGCAAAGGGTTAATACCTTTTATGCAGAATGTTTGTAAATATTAGTAATGCGATTATCAATGCTTGTTTTTTCTTATTTAATAAATATTTTGTTTCACGTAACTCTTAGCAAGTAATGAAGAAAAATGTTGAACTGCTTGACTATTTGAGTGTTTCTAAAAATGTCATACGTTAATAAAATTAATTATTACGTTTCTAAAAGCCATTTCTTCTCCATTTTCAAGCGCGTGGACAAAATTACGTTTTTTAATCGCGAAATCGAAATGCTTTTGATGCGAGATTAAACGAAGAGGAATGCAATGCGAGACATCGATATTTCTCAATCGTTTGCCCCTGTTTCTTTCGCGACACACTTATTTTTTGTTCAGCTGTAATCTATAGCGAAAGGGTTATAGATGGAGATATACGTATATGCTGAGGATTGATAGACTGATTCGTATGCTTCAAGTCCTTACTCAACCTTGAACTTTAAATTGATTACCCGATGTAATTTCTGCCGTTTCTATTTGTGATACATTTAAAAGGCTTTTTATAAAGTGTGCTGCGAGTTAAAAAGTTAATGGCACATTATGAGTGGTCTATTACAAAATACTAATAGCGGAAAACAGCGTTAAAAGACTATGTTTATTTTTTCTTTAAATTTCTTACGTGATTTATATTTTAAGTAATTATTTTCTTATGCAAAGTACTTATACGAAAACCACGAAGCGCCACAAGAAAAGAAACAAAAGACGAACTAACCTTTAACCCTTATAGAGCTCACTCACACACACACGTGCACATGTACACACATCAGTTCAAATAAATTCCAACAATAGCGTCAGTTTTCTATCGTCTTCAACAATTTTTTTCCTCTTCAACTTGTCCGCACCCCGCGAATTTTCCAGCACGAACGCGGACGACTCCGCGACTTCCACCCCTGGCTGGCCATAGCAGGGTGTTATCATAATCACGCTGGTACGATTGGAAATTACAGAGCGCGGCGATATTAAATGTTATCGGTATCTGTATCAGCAAGAGATCGCGGACGGAATAGCGAGGGGGATGATAACCGTGGGACGCAAAAGGGGGGCTGGGAACGTTTGCTGCGTCAACGATGCGGAAACTCCGCGGTGAAATTTGGGTCAGCATCATGGAACGAAAACGATCGTCAATTTTTTTCGTCCCTCTACATTGTCGTTCGAATCTCTCCCCTGATCTATAGAATCCTGTTTTCGCCAACTCGACATCGTCTTCCTTATCGAACTCTTCGGGTGTCCTCGTTAACCGAGGGGAGTCATTGTCTAGAGTGAATGATAGGATCCCTTTTAAACGGGATCCTGGATCGACCGTGGAAGAATTCTCTGTTCCACTGTTATCTGATTCTCTGTATTTCTTGCGTCGAGCCTGTGATCAATTTGGGAAATTTTGTTGAGCGATAATTAATAGTTATTGTAAATGGTATCACTTAATGCGAGGTTGATGCGATATAGAATGTGTCAAGTGTGATATATGAGTGTTCATTGTATATTTTATCTTGTCAATATTTTATTTTTAAAATAGTGTTTGGTTATTTCAAAAATTGCAAATATTAGCTGATATTTACGTGCAGTTGACACTTTATCAGTGAATAAATTTTATTTTATGCATTGAACTTTGCACTCTGAGATTTTCCTCCATCAACAAGTTGTTTCTTCTTTCTTTATCTTCTCATAACCAAGTCTTTGTAAGCAATTAATCAGCAATGCTTCCAAATGTGCTTAAATATTTTATAATTAACGAAATTCTTAATTTTGGTGACTCAATTTCCAATTTCTGCATATTCAATATAATCCATTCTTACAATCTTTTAGAAAAATCGAGATCAGCCAATAAAACAGGGTCGAAGTGGCTTAATAACGAAAAAAATATCGCCGAAACAAAACTCGATTATACATCGCGTCAGTTTTTCGATAAATTCGATAGAAAAAAGAGCAGCGACATCGAAACAGCTTGAAAAATAAATACCAAATATTATTTTAACAACGCGCGTCGTTGCACGAGCGTTTAACCACGGCGACTCAATCAAAGCGTTCCGCTCGTCAGCTTCCGAGCGTGGCCGCGGCGCGCGCTTTTATTCGCTCCGCTTTCACGCATAAAAGACGCGCGCTGTGCTCTCTAATCGCGTGGTAATACATCGAGCTGCGGTTTAGCCTTTCGCGGAAATGTCAATACCGCCCGGGCAAAGCGTTGAAGCGGATTTATTGGCATGCGAGCGGTTCACGTGCCCCAGCTTATCAATACGCTGTTTGGTCGCCCCGTCTTTCTCGCTTGGCCCGCGCATCGACGTCGCCCACCATCGCGGTTACTTTTTAACGCAACGAGACGCCCCTCCAAGCCGGGACGGAATAAATGTGCATGAATAATTGCGCTTTCGCGAAACTTCCGATCGATTCCTGTTCTATTAACGTTCCGCGAGGACACACGGGAAAGTTAAGCAAATCGCGTCGTATATTGCCTTCCTAGTGTTCCGTGGCTGTTAAAACTAGTTTCATTAAACAGGCAAACTGTGGACCACGTTCGATAACACACCCCAAAGGTATTATGCTCGCCCTGTGTATCTCCTATTGAATTTGAATATCGATTCATAACGAGTTCTTCGAGCAATGTAATTTAAACTAGGATCGTATAGAGTTAAACTATTCCTCTGCGTCGTGGAACTAGTTCCAGCAATTTTGGGGAATATCTTCTGGTCTCAGTAGTGTTCCCAATGTTAAAAGAATTGTTACTTTAGCAAATTTGTGCAACATTGAATTTTTGATTGACAAATAAGAAAGTCTCTAATTCTGTTTTTCTTCGTAATTTGTTTGTCACTCCCGCAAGTTTCTACTCAGTATTGCTTTGGCCTCAGTATTGTTTCCAATGCTAAAAGAATTATTGTACATTAACAGATTTGTATAATATTGAATTTTTGATTGACAAACAAGAAAATCTCTAATTTCGTTTCCCCGCGTAATTTGTTTGTCACAAGCTTCTACTTATTTCCGTAACGACTCTGTTTTGCAAGCTTGAAACGTTCAACGT
Organism: Xylocopa violacea; assembly: GCA_963969225.1. Lineage (NCBI taxonomy): Eukaryota > Metazoa > Arthropoda > Insecta > Hymenoptera > Apidae > Xylocopa > Xylocopa violacea. The sequence continues at coordinate 4,804,523 of CAXAJV010000021.1, read as the reverse complement.
TTTCCTCGTGGACGCGGTAAGGTTAAAAATACGACGATTAAGAAACACACACAGCTCGGATCGAAACGATCCGAGTTATTTTCGGTAAACAGGAAATTTGGTTTTCCCCGAGTTGAACGCGCGGCAGACGTCGCTGCTGCCAATCAGCTCGAGGAAGACCGCGATGGTACAACGAATTACGATAGCCTCGCGGTAAGCTGTCCTCGACGCTCGAAAGTTTCGCATATTTGCCGCATCCAGAGAAGTATTAATAGCTCCCCCGCGGTCCGGCTTGATAAAGAGGGATGCATATTGGATGGAAATTCATTATTAAACGGCTCACGGCGCAGCCTGGATGTGTCACAGTGAATTCCGTCGTATTAAAGAGGACTTTTTCCGCCGGCACGTTCGGCAAGCCCAGGACCCCCAGCCCGCCCCGTAATAACAGTGGTCGCGGCCAAGTCCCACGAGGGCGGTGAATAAGGGCCACACCGTGGACCGACTTCGTAGTAGTTAGATCGAGCAAACTTTCGGTATCCTACTCGCGTAATTTTCGAACTTATGTCGTCGCCCCGCGTCGCGTAATTTCCACGGTGTATATTATAAGTCGTTCGTGACCCGACCCGCAATGTTTTTTAATTTTTTCCAGCCCCCCCGTTTTCGCTCCGCCCGAGCGTCGAGCGCTGACGCCAACGGAACGTCGCGTCGAACGGAATGGAATTCCCGCGCGGATATTACGCGATCGCCACGGGACCAAGGGGGTAAAACCCGACGAAATCACTGTCCCTCCGTTCCCCCACGTCCACCACCCCCTCCTCTCTAATTCTTGGTTATCGCGGAAACGTACGATGTAAATTAATCGCGTATCGCCGCGAAATATCTGTTGGCCCGAAAGAAATATGCGGCCCGACGCCGATATTTCAACGAACCGCTTCCAATACCAAACTTGTCCTTATCGCGGCAATAAATATCTCTCCTCGGCCACCGAGTAATAAGTTATTTCCGGAAGACGATTAAAGCAAACGAAGTACAGATAAGGTCATCCACGGCGGAGGCCCCTGCCACCCCCCTCTGTCGCGTCGTTCGTTTCGATCCGCGCCTCTTCTTTTTACGCTCCAGCCCTCCCCGTACGCAATCGTCGGGGGAACGCGAGCCCCGCGTCGGGAGAACGCGACCGTTCTCTCCTCCTCTCTCCCCCTTTCGCTCCTCTCGCCGTCTCGCTCGACGGGACGTTACATACGGGAGCGAGAAGTTGCAGAGTGGCCCTTTATTTTCATTTTCGTTGCCTCCCCCGTGGCGCTGTTCCTCCCCATATTTATCTAATAGCGCCAACCCCCCGCGCGGACCGCGGGCTCTTTTCCCTACACCGGCAACCGGTTCACCGCAGCCGCGTGCACCTCCTCCTGGTCGCGCGCACTTTGCGCCTCCATTATACGGCCAGTTTCCTTTCCCGCTACGGCGTGTCCTCGAAATAATTAAGAGTTCATTAAGGGAAGATTGATCGCGCTGTTTAGGACCTCCAGCGCTGGAAACGCCGTATCCGCGTTGCTCCGCAACCGGCCTCGCTCTTCCCACGCCGCATCCCTTCTTTTTCTCACCCCCACGGCTCTGTTCTACAGTCCCTGCACAATCGTACGCGCGCGAGAATATCTATGAATAGAGGACCCGTTGTTTATTAGCTGCCAGGTATTTCTTCCCCACCCTCTTCTTCCTCGCCTCTCGACCTCTCTGGTCCGCGCGCCGCGCTTCCTCGTCCCCTTTTTCGATCGCCCTAACGGTTAATGGCTCCGACACAATGACTTCCAGTTTAAACGACGAAGCTTCGCCCCGGGGCGACCGACCATTTGTCAGCCGGCGAACCTCACCGACGTCGGGTTTTTTCCGCGAGGGACCGCGCGCACAGGTCGGCGAGAAACTCGCCCGCCCCGGAGTCTCGTCCCGATCGCCTCGTCGCGCGTTCGCGCGGGAAAACGGGCGAGACCGCACCGCCATTTTGACGCGCGCGTTGCAGCCGAAAGTTAACTGGCGCGCTGTAAGTTTCCACGTCGAACGGGCTTAACGTAACGCTGCAGAGGATGTATACGTCCGTGAAGAGCGCGGGACAACGGTGGCTTTGCAGAGACGTTCGTTTATTCCATCGAAAAATATGTCTGTTGATTTTAACGGGACGATGTACTGTTTGCTCGAAAAGCTAGCGAAGAGTCTCCTCTTTTTTTCTATTTCTTTTCCTCCTCCATGGGTTTCTGGCTTCGATATTTCGCGTGCTCCCTCGTCAGCTGAGAATTTAACGAAAAGGAATCTTCCGCGTGAGGGGAGAGGCCTGTCAGAGACGAACCCTCTGGTCCGTCCCCACTTCAACTCGAAAACGTCCGCGGGATCTTCTTAACAATGCGAGCGGGTCTTCGCGTTCTCGTTGGTCTTTGCGCGGACGCGACGTTACTCGACGTTATGAAAATAACGGGCACCAAAACTAGCGGGGCTCGCTACTTTCGCGAGCCGTGGACGCGGGGAATTATATCGGAAATAGTTTCGAGGCAGCTATGCGCGGGCCAGGCGAACCCTGCAGGGCCGCGTCGAAACTTTGCCAGCGATACTGACATAGTTGACGGACTGCGGTATGTCGGCACAATAACAGCGTATTATTTATTCAGGTTCATTTGTCGCGCCGGCAGGAAAGTTTCGATGGGAATACGAATAAATAATACGATGGCCGCGCGATGATTCCCGATAAAATGGAATTCCAAGCCCCCTCTGCCGTGCGCTGTTCTTCTTTCGTTGATTTTTGTGCCCGCGCGGGGGTGGGACCAGCCGGATCGACGGACCTGGGGGCTGGTCGCGGCTACGGTGAAAAGCATTTCACCGGGGATGCTGATAAATGTAAACACATCGGTGACGTGTACTAAATTTTAAGTAAATAAATATCTGGCCGACGAACGCGCGCCATATTTCGCCGCGGACGGGCTCGAGTACGCATGGACGAGCGTCCAATAAATTTTTCGTATAAATTATTCATACGCTAACATTATAGAGTCCGATTTAAATTGTTCCCAGCCCGTGAAAATGCGTGTCCGTTGATTTATAAACTTTTGCCGGCTCGAAATTCTTGCCCCCGGGGCGAAACCAGTTCGACAGCTGGCAGCGTCCCGTGATTTTCTCTCGCCGCGTCCTCTTTGACCCGCTCTATGACCAAATATGGCGAACGACGTTTTGGGAAGGTATAACTTTGCAGTTTTTGGATAAACGTTTCGGTGAATTTACATAATTCTGGTTTATATGGACCTGTGACTTTGATATACACGTTTTTGGTATTTGATATTAGTTGGAGATAGTGATTTGTTTCTCGATCTCTGTTTTTCTAGGAAACGAGACTTTACATTTGAAACTTAGATCTGGAATTTGCAAAATTTACATTTGTTGTTTTTATGGTATTTATTGATTTTTAAAATTGATATTCATTGTTCTGTGAACTCTTTGCACTCGTGTGTACCCTCTGAGGGGACATCAGCATTGATTAGTGATGGAGGAGGTTAAAATTCCACTGCAGGCTTTTGAGAAATGTATGTTTCTCTTAAGTTTTCTATTGAAATGGAAATTTTCTATTTCTGAGAGATTATTGCTAAAATATTACTATTTTTAGCAATACCTTCTATTGTTATTGTCCAGGGAGGAGTCGAACGCAAAGGGTTACTTCTGAAAATTTTTAACAATTTCAGTGTGTACCGTCCATTTTTGAATTTTAAAATAATATTGAAAGTCTACGCAGATACGAATAAGAAATACACCATACTATTTCTTTTATTTGCAGAATTCGGATAGATATCTTCATAATTTGCTTTACTTATTAATAAAATTTGTATTCTGAAAATTTCATACTTTTGAAATTAAAGGCTGCATAAGTAAAATATTGCTCTGCTATTAAAAATTTGTAGAGAAAAAATATACAAATTTAAGGAACCAAATATTTCACTTGAAATTTGACGAAAAATGCTAACTTATAATACAGAGATACGTAGAACTTCCCAAATTTACGTACCGTATCTTTAATTATCATCCAAACAAAATGGCGCAAGCTTTTTACACGGCAACGACCGATAACGTAAACGAGAAACCGAGACCAGAGGAGAGATAGAGACGAACGTAATTAATCGAAGCTCTACTACCGCTAATCGAGCCATTGATTCGACCCGATGTTTTCCTTTTATCCCGGCGAGGCTATTACCGATAACAATCTCGAGGCAAATTTACGACTCATTTGCTAAAAACGGCCTGTCCCCGCAGGAATCTTTCTACAAATCACTCGCATGGTAGGCTGATTTAAGTGGCAAGCCTCTCCGATGAATTTGACAACAAGATCGAAGGAGAGATTCGAAAGAAGGATAGTTACCTAGGAAGACCGGCTCCCATTACGGTTATTACTCGTCGTCCAGAGTAACAAGAACCCAGTAGATTGCCCCAAATCACCGACTGCGATCCGCCTAGCAATCAAGATACCTCGTTTTTCTCCGTCGTGCCGATTCTAGCCTCCGTCTATAAGTTAAACCCCATCCTCCGCCCCCGCGCCTTACCGCGGCTCGCCCGAAATCCATTATCGATCGCCACCCGTATAACGAACTTTCAATCAATGATTACACTAACGAGATGTCCACGCGAGACTTCACGCCCGCCCAATCCGCTACAATCTACAAATTGCCCCGCAGTCTCCATCGGAACCTGACTTATCGAAGTCCAGCGATAAGTTCGAACGTCGCGTTGTTCAAATCGAAGTTTTCAACTCGGATTTTTGTGGTTGCGTGGTTATTCGTCGCGTTAATTAATTTCAAGTGAAGGTAAAATATTCTGCTTTTCTTGCTTCTGTTTCGTTTGATCTTTTTTTTTTTGTGACTCGATGAGATCGAAGCGCAACAGATGTAGTGCAAAATTTGTATCGAACACTTGGAAAACATGCAATTTGTGTGTGTTCAATTGTAAGTCGAGTTGGAATATATTTTGTATAACGTATAATTGTATTGCAGAATTGTTGAACTTGAAACAAGTTGTGATAGACAGCTACTGTACGTGAAAAGTGGAGTCATAACCATAAAGAAGCAGCAAAATCGACTGTAATAAGTATCCACTCTTCAAAGATAAGATATTAGAAACATCTTAACTTGAAGTCACATGAAAAGGATAAACTCAAATCGATCAATTTAAATTGCTGTAACTCGATCGATGAGAACGAGACTGATCCTCATCGAATCGCGCTTCACCCGCCATTTTGGTGAAACGTCCCGCTCCGAATAAACGTAGAATACGATTGTATTTCGTAATTCGAACCATGGTATCAGATTCTTGCTACGTAAAATATTATGTTTATCCAGGTGGCTCGATAACGAGGCGAACAATCGTTGCGCTAATTGTAAATTTTCGCCAGGCTTCCGTCCCTCGCTTACGTATCGCCTTTTCATCTACGCTCCGCCTCGTTCCCCCTTTATCTCCTCCGTTTTTTGACCTTTCCTCGTTTTTAAACTGTGCTCCAGAGCACGAAAAGCGAGCGCCGTATCGTATTTACACAGGCACTGGCTGCTGACAGCCGAGCGACCAGGGGAAAGAGCAGCGGCCATTGTGCTCCACTGGGTCACACGTGGAATAGCCATGGCGACGGGCGGAGAACAAACAACTATATGCGAACTTACTCGATTAAGGACGATTGAAACGAATCCGTTTTACCGAGGCTACGGAGCGCGGCGCGCATTGTGTTCGGTTTTACGTGCCGCACAGACGCTGTAAATCAACGTTCGAGTTATACTGAATGAAACGCGGGAAAAAACTTTCCCGCATTTACTGAATAAACCGGACACCGTCCGCCGCGTTAGAGAAAACAATTAACGATCGTCGCTGGATTGATTTCGACGGCTATTTTCGACGATATTTTTATTATCCCTTCGAACTCTTCGTAATTGCGTTATTTATTATCTTTTTTAGATACAAAGGCGTTATTTAATTAGATTTTAAATTTGTAGAGCAGGTTAGACATGTATAAGTGGGATTGCTATCCTTGTGAGAGCATAACTAACATTGACGCGCAATTGTTGACGTGCAATCGTTAATGTGCAATCGCGGCTAAACAGAGAGAGAAATCCTTTCTCTCTCCAGCTTTCTTCTTTTATTCCTCTATCGCTTTTCACACCCACTCCCATCGCCTATTCTTATATGTCTACGCTTTGAAAGCAAAAGTTTTTCTTCTGTTTCCCTTTGCAACTCGAACGCAATCAAAGTGCAATAGAAACAGATAAAAATACGTATCGAGCACCTCAAAAAGAGACTTCTATCACTGCTCTATTGAAAACTATATATCAACTCTTCAAAGGTTATTGCAAAGAGCAAACTTCCGTCCGCAAAATCATTTCACAATTTTCTAAACTTTACAGAGAGTCGTTCGAACGTGCCAAATTTCCTTTAAACGTCCCACTTCGCAAAATGAATCCAGGTACGCTACCAACGCGCAAAAACCAGCCCCGGAACAGGCTTGGACGCGCGTCAACGGCAGAGGCTCATTCAAATCGCACGAAATCGAATCGAATCGATGCCCGGCAGCTCGATCGAGACATCTTACCGGCAATCGTGTTTACGAGTCCCAATACAGACACGATTGACCGCGCTGATCAAAGCAGCCCTGCGTTTGATAGATGCCCGCCGCGCGGCGGCAGCGTAATTCAATTCGACAGTGGTGGACGGGAGCTGTTCAGCGGACATAAACTGCGCGGCCCGTTGATTAATGCCCGCTCCGCTCTTATTGTTGTCACCTTGTCAACGTATAAATAACGTGGTCCTCATATTCAAGGAATCCTTTCAACCGTCGCGCGCGTCGTGCGCGATCGCGCGACAATGGCCGCCAGCGTGAGGATCGCTCGGCTCGGACGCGCAAGAAGATGGCGGCGGGAAAGGCGGCCAGATACGTGGACGGGATAGGAAAAATGCGCAGGGTCACCACGGTCGCGGTGATAAATCACCGTCGATTTTACCCGGATCCTTTCGGGTTCTTATTAGCCAGACGTCGCTCTTCCGGGATACCGTGTCGGGGGTTTTCGGACGGGGTCGAGGCGATCCCGAAGGTTTAGCCGCGGCTGGAGAGATTTCTATCTCCGCGACGAGTGATGCAGTTCTTCGTACGCAACAAAACATTACAAGATTCAGGTAACGGGCCCGGGTAAATCCTACTTGACTAACATGAGCTAAGTGACGTCGCCAGTGTTTCGCGGGCCGGAAGAAGAATCGCGGGCAAAACAGCGCGGCCACGCGGTCCCTGGTTTTTCTTCGACGACGGAAGACTGGTCGGGCGCAGGGCAGAGCACTTCCGATAATTAAACTGCCGCGTTAGCGCCGATCCACTGCCACGGGCCCGGGTTTGGGGGAGGTTAAACAGAGCCTTAATGCCTCGGCTCGATTGTCCTAACAACTTCGCCTCTATTTATTCGCACGTGTTTGTCGACGCCACGATCGAACGGAAGCGCATCGATCTGGAAACCGCGGCATTCGTTCGGAAATTGAACGCCCCGCGACCGACGAGGATCCGACTTCGCGAGAGGCATGTCTGCGCGCGTGTATATAACACCGTTACCGCAATTTTCAAACCGGTGAATCGATAATAGAACGATTAAACGGTTCTTTTGTCGAGCGCGCGGACGGATGAAAGCCGGTTTCTTCAGCGGCTCCTCTTTGATCCTACGTTTGGAGTGGCTTCTCTCTTGACTGCTTCTCGAGCGCTTGTGTAATTTAATTAGACTCCGTTCTTTCTTGCGGGAATATCGCCTCGATCCGTTCTAAACCGATAAATCGATCCCTGAATTTGGACGAGACCTTTGAAAATACCGTACGTTCGCAGTATGTAACGTTTCTGGACGAGGCTCCACTTTTTTTTTTTTCAAAAATTTCGCTGCAAAGCGTTTCAAAACGATAACTCGATTACTACACTCGTGGAAAATTTTTTTTAACAGACGACAAACACGACAAAAACAATCAAATCAAAATAAACTTTAATCTATTTTACATATATTCAATTATTTACCTTTTATTGAAAAATATCAATGTTATAATAAAACAAAGCTCGAAATATAAAAAGGGCTGCGCATAGATTCGATTACTTCGTTATTAGTAAAATAAAAATCGACAGAAAATAATACCATTTATCTTTCGTCAAAAAATATCAATGTTGCAATAACACAAAGCTCGAAATATAAAAAAGGCTACGCATAAATTCAATTAGCTGGACGCGAAATAATAACAACAACCGATCGCGGTACCGAAATCCACTCGAAGCTTCCGCCATATTGAAATCCCACTCGTTCCTCGGACAGCCAAGCTTCAACAACCGGTAGCCAGTGCAACGAACGGGTTAAAAAGGTTCCCCATGGAAACTAAGCGAAACTTATTACCTGACAAAATAGCCGCGCAATCGGCGTCGAGCGTGTTTCATCGACGAGCAACAGCGACGACGCCAAGCGTCGCTGCAGCCACCAGCTGCTGGCGTTCCAACGCGCCGCTCGCGACTTCACTCGGCGAATCGCGTTATTCAAATTCCCTTCCCTTTCTGGCCGCTATTTTTCGGCGTGTTTCCACGGGTATCGCTCGAAACAGTTGAAACGGTGGCAAGGCGGCGCGAGAATCGTTCCCCTCTCTCGAATCCCGCGGAACCTGCTACGAAAACAAACGACTCTTTGCTTCGCATTATTCCGTCTGGCTATTAAAACCGCCCGGTAATTGCTCGGGGTGAATGGAAAAAGGGGGCGTGGGAGAGGGGCGAGAAGGGTGGAGGAGACGAAGGGAGACGGAGGGCGGGCGAAAAAGGGGGGCAATTTAACGAAACGGTGGTTTTAAAGAGCGAGGAGCAAGGACGGAGGGGGTGGAGACACGGATAGAATCGAAAGAGAGAAAAAATTAATTCATTAATAGAACGCGCCCGTCCATTGTACTGCTGATCGTGAGGGCGCGCGCGCGCGCAAAGCGTTGCGGCTGTTTACATGCACGCAGACTCCCCGACGCTTCATTTTCTCAGGATTAAGTAACCACCGCGGTCGTTACCTACATGCGCAGTCCGCTATTAACGGTTTAATTAGCGTAAGTTTTCATTTGTAGGATTACAACGCGGGCGGAAGTTCCACGATGGTTTGGGGATGTGTCGGGGGCTGTTCGAGGCTGAAGGCTGGCTGGCGGGCGCGGAGAAAAAGAGAATCGCCGGTCGAAGGGGAGGATAGGGGCGAGCGATCGTTTTTCACCGCGGACGCGGCTTATTATTGCATTTTCGCGGATTATGTCTAAGCTAGTAGCAATTCGCCCCGTTTACGCTTGCAGGAGGGTCGGGAGGACGTCGTTGCTTGTCGGTTCGAGGTTTTTAACTACGTCTTTCGTGCGTTTTTTTTTTGCGCACATACATATTTGTCAAACATGAAAAGATAAAATATGATATTATTATTATTATTAGTATTACTCAATAGTTTCAGTCAAGAGTTCATTATTTTTAGTTACATTTGACGCGGACACTATACTGTATGCCAGGTTTAAAGATATTAGGTGAAGTCTGAGTATTTTTAATCGCTCTTTTGCTGTAATTATACACATGTGTAAAACCTCTCTACCAGATTTTAATTTAATATTATTCATATACATAGTTTCAATCAAGAGTTTATTATTTTTAGTTACACTCGGTAAAATAGTGGTTACTATATTGTACGCTGCTTCCAAATCGACAATAATCCATAACAAATATTATTCGATCCATCCAAACATAATAAATTAATCTCTCATACTCCGTCTCGCTCTATCCCTCACAAATCTAACACAATCAGATAATAAAAAAACAAAATACGTTCTATTACAATCTCGAGCCACTTAACAAACAGAATCCTACTTAAAGGAGGACTTAAACTCTCCTCCAAGCCTCACGGAACGGGACAAACAGTTTTTAATCGAACTGCTTGCCATTTTAAACAGCGACAGTGGAAACACTGCTATCCGGCGATCTTCCGGAAGTAATGAGCCTGTTATCTCGTTACGTTGCCACTCGTTGCTTCGTCGTAGCTAGGTAAAACTTCTTCCGGTAAGGCTGTCACGTTCAGCAGGTCCAACAGACGTGCCCGTGACATCAAACTCGAGCGGATCGGTCCGCGGGTTAGAAACCGGAGAGAAACGAGGTGTAGCAAACGGAAAACGTCGGTGGGGTGGCCGCCCCGTGCGCGCACTGCCCTCCCCTCCCATCCCTCACTCGAACTATTTATTCCGGCACAAATCGCATTACCAACTTCAACTGCAAAATTGACTTCGTCCAACTTTTACGACGCCGCCGCCCTTACGTCCCTTCGACGTCACCAACACGGTCAGAACTTGGGCTTGCACGAGGGTTTACCAAACTCAGTTTAAGAAGAAGAAGAAGAACTGTTTCAACCGGAGAGAGACGCATCTTGCGGGACTTTCTCCCTTCCGTTCCCGATATAAAATCGTACGACGCGGGCTTCCCGTAGAATGGCAGTTCGAAACTTCCAGCCGTCGGGAATAACGAACGGCATCGCTGTGAATTGCTTTATTTTTCCCGACCGATCGATTAAACGTTGCTCGAGGACGTGTGAAGAGCGTACGCCTTCGGGGCTCGGAAGATTCGACGCGGCTGATGACGAATTGCTGGGGGTGAATTGCACGAGGAACGTTTCTTTTTTAGGAAATATTGATAATTGAGCAGTATGTCGAATAATATGTTGGACAACCTTTGTCGAGGTGCATCCAATTGCATAATACTTCACAGATATATTTTCTAGGTCTGCGTATCCATCTTGTTGGATGAGATGCGCGTTGTGTATCTTTATATGTAGCGTGGGATAATGGAATTTAAATGTTATTTATTAAAGATGAAGGATTGTGTAATATGGTTCACATCAGTTGTATATTGTATATTCTTTACGACTCGCTTTAACTTCTCTCGACGCAAAGTTTTGTTAGACTATTCGCTCTTCTTTTGACTCTTCGACTAAAGGGCTTCGTTCCTTCCTTTTTCACAACGATTATTAATACTAAAACAATCCCGCCTAATTGTCTATTTAAAAAAAGAATGACATATAAATCACTATAGATATTTGATTTCATTTCTATTTTACTGACTCCTCTGTAGTTTCCAAAAAACAGTTTATGGTATTTTATATAACTTGTTTAGTATCTACGATATGAACGCTTTAACTTCTCTCGACGCAAAGTTTTGTTAGACTATTCGCTCTTCTTTTCACTCTTCGACTAAAGGGCTTCGTTCCTTCCTTTTTCACAACGATTATTAATACTAAAACAATCCCGCCTAATTGTCTATTTAAAAAAAGAATGACATATAAATCACTATAGATATTTGATTTCATTTCTATTTTACTGACTCCTCTGTAGTTTCCAAAAAACAGTTTATGGTATTTTATATAACTCGTTTAGTATCTACGATATGAAAACTGTAAACGTACAGGAAAAATTTGATCGTTTGGTATAAATGGAGAACAAATTGTATGCTATGGTAAAGTGGTAAGGATGTTATGCACATGATCGTTTTATAACAGTTTATATGATATAACTGATGGAAGAGCAGCGTATTATATTAATGCTATCTTTTTTTGACAAGAAGAAACACTTACAGATGTGTATTGATTTTACTGGAGGTTGAATCATTTGAAATTAGAATAAATAATTCTCTAGAATAACATTACTTTTTAAAAGTATATTGCACGGCGCATAAAATTATTTTATTAATATCTCATTTGAAGGCACTCGAAGATAGCTGAGTATGTTTTACATATTTATAGAAAGCAAAGTGTAAAAGACAGAAAAATTTCAATAATTTCATTTCTTATCCCAGACGAACTTTGTTATTTACAAAAAGCTGAAGTTTACCTTGAAGTTTTTCTTTAAAAAAGGACTGCAAAAACGTTGATCTATGCGTAAGTCATTTAAATCTGCAAACGACTTCCTTCGCTCACATGAATTTCATTTACATGGCACATTTTTAAAAAATGAATCTTTCATATGCATTTTAAAATACAAAATAAATAAGATACTCGACCAGTCGCCCATTTCACATGCATTTCATAAAATCATATCTGAAGCTAAATTTATCACAGTGTATCATTTACAGTGATTAACAACATTTTGATGAATATGCATATGTTTTAATAAACACATACGATGACACTTTGTGTTTCTTTTAATTTCACAAATACTGCTGACAAAAATTAGCCAAATTTGTTACAATATGAAACATATATTTTCATTTCAAATTTTCTTCTGCTTAGAATACTACACTGTAATTTTCAGATTCAAATGTTAGTAATAAATAATAAATAATAGATGATTGTACAAAGTCAAAGTATGACTGCGAACAACATTACGGAATTATCATAAAAAGATATCAAAATCAGTTCGAAAATACACGTTGTAGTACCAACACGATTTCTTTTCTGATTCATACGTTATTACGCATTTATTGCATCTTGCGCAATCTATTTCTTTTCGAGTCATTTCCTAACAAATGTGCTGTGTTTCAATATTATAATCTCCTCGCAAGCCACACGAAAAAAGTCGTGAAAGAAATTTCCGCTGACGTGGTGCGAGAAAATAAGTCGGGCGAGATTTTTTAAATACCTTCCACGATAGTCGTTTACACCTTTTGTCGTGCATGTCTTTCTCACGCGTGAAGAGTCAATTACTGTTTTCTGCGTTTCACAAGGTGAACAATATTTGCGATGGCTTGCGCAACGTAGAGAAGTGTTTTTCATGATTGTTCAGACCAGCAAAAACGAATAGAGAGTCGTGTTAGCGTTAGTATTACGCAATTTTTTAATTGTTTACATTTCCATGGATGATAATAAAATTCATAGTTTAAAGCAGGTTATATAAACTAGTTAACATTCTTTCGTTGCGTGCTTTTTATCTTGTCAATTACTTCATCTGCTCCATTTTAATAAACTTATTCACAGCGCGTGAAACACGTGTAGGTTTGTGTTTTAACAATTAGTCGATTGTATTAATTAATGTAAATTTTGTGATGTTTTAGTTTCGATTTTTCGTGTGTGTGTACACAGAATTGTTTGTAATCCTTCGTTATTATATTAGAAATTGTAAAAGTAGTGCTTCAGCTTTAATTAAATTTAGAATTCTTGAACATATTATTAGTTACTTTCAAATGTTGCGCACAAATAGGAATGACGTGCTTTTAGACATCTATCAGAGTTTATTTTACCTGTGATTTCTATCGTTACGCTTAGTAACACGTGCCAACGGTGCCTTTGTTGAAGAAACAAATTTATCTGATTTTTACGCATTTTTTTCATACGAATTGCGAGAACGATTGTACTTTACCTTTCAAATTCAATTCTTTTCTTTTCTTCATGGACGATGGAACGTTTTTCTACAAAAATCACACGTTTTCTTTACAATAGCTTGTTTCGTGGCCATTTTTATTTATTTCTAAGTGAAGAAGGAATTTAGGATATCAATAGAAGATGAATATAACATTTTGCATATTAAAACACAAACGTTTTTTAAGCCAAATACGACTGAAAATATGTCATCTTCATAGATGTAGCAGATTAATTTTAAATTAGTACAAAAAGTGATGCTATGAGAAATAGTTTATCTGTCTCAGATCAATTATAAATATGAGATTGTTCAATTTTAAATAAACTTAAGAATACAGTCATTTCATTTAACACATCTGTGCATTTATATTCGTATTACTATTACCTGATTGCTCACGATTCTCACACAATTCATCAGTGTATTTAATGACGTTTTCTGCATCGACATCATTATTTGAATCATTATGGGAAATTTATAACTGAAGTAACTAAGTAGCTTCTTACATACGTAAGTTCAAATGCGTTTCACTGGTTTTACTATGTTTTCTAACTTGTTTTCTAACTAGGAAGAATGCCGTTTCACTTTCAGCAAGGAAATGCGTGCATAGGATTGCAATGTACACGCATGTCACGCTAATTGAATAATTGAGCAGCACTTTCTAAAAATTAGAATACTGTAAACACGCATTTTACTGTCAACCTTCGTGTATACTTCCTCTATTTTTCTAGTCTCATTTTCTAGCATTACCTTCCCCTCTTCTACACGTTTACACCCATTCCTTCAGTTTTCATATTTTTGCTTCGTTTTTACAATCGACGACACGCAAAGCTGATGATTATATGCTTGAAGAAACTAAATAATAATAATCGTGAACCTAGAAATTTAATCTTGCACGATGAATAATTAAACTAGTATTGAGTAATGTTAATCGTTGCTTTGTAATTATAAATTCAAGTCATATTTACTTTTTTTTGTTTAGATACATGCACGCTATAAAAGGTTGCCTAATTAGAACCAGTTTCATAAACTTTCCCCAATTAAATTAAATTAAGTTGTTCTGCTTTAACGAACCTCAAGTATTTTCGATGAGAGATACTATAAAAACTCGTTTCCTGTTCTTTTTTAAACGCCATTGATATCTTGTTATAAAATGAGAGCATTTTAATTTCTTCATTTTAAACAAACGATTTGAGAAGTTATTACGTTACAGTATTTTATAAAAATTCAAATTTTCCTACTTTTTGACAGAAAATTCGATATTACTACATTTCAATTTCTGATTAACACATCTTCATCCATTAAAATATTAAAAATTTTTATATTCCTTTATTCATTGAGGAATATATTATTTTTTAAAATAGTACATACGTCAATTTGTTACATTTTACTCCACATAATTTTCTCTCTTCTCAATATTAAACAAAATTACATATCCAGAGAAGAACTGTTCTAAAAAATTCTCACCACCACCTCAACCAACATTTCACTTTCCGTTAAATAAACACTAGTCAAACCAACGCACAATGAAATTCATCGCTCTAAAACCGAGAACACGTTCTCGTACGTACACCGCGTACTTCACAACCTAATAACACGCTGGTTGCGATGGTCCGATCCGATACTTCAAATTCTAACGAGATTTACAGCGCTCGTCGGCGTTTTTGGTGCAGCTCGTTGTTGGGTTTGCATTAGGATCGAAATTAACCAGCCATTTGTCTTTTTGTCCCGCCTAATCGCGCCTAGCCGGGTGATTAATGGCCGCCCAGGCGCTCCTTGCCGAACAAGGGTTGCGCGCGTCGGACGCGGGAAACCGCGCTCGAAATCGAGGAGGGTCGGTCGAAAAAAATTAGACGCTGTCCGCCGTGAAAAGCGCGGCAGGGTTACGAGCGTATCGCGTGATCCGCGCGCGAGCAGCGCTCGGAAAACGGTTTTCGACGCGCGCGAAGCTTTTCATTATCCGCGTGGCGTAAGCGCGAGCCTGCGCCCCCCGCAACGTCGATTCTCGACGCTCGAGAGGGATGTCCGCGCGATGGTTTTCTCGAAAATAAGACGCAGACCTCGGATCGATATGCGCGATCTAGATACCAGCCGTGTAAAAACACGTTCGCACGGTATTCCGCAATTTAGCGGGAATAACGAAGTGCAGACGCGAGCCGACGAAATTGATTAATGCCACGTAACGATGGCGGGCACACGGTATCGCAGAATTCCGCAATTTCTTCTTATTAGTTTATATTCGTTTATTTATTCAGAAACATGGCATTTGTTTTTATATTAGGTGCGTTGGTTTGTTGTGTTTTACTTTGTACAGTTTCCTTTTTCTTTTGTATTGAAAAGGAATTATGTATCCAAAGAAGAAATGCGTCTTTTTTATTATTCATATTGAAGGATAATAATCTTAGATATCCTTGTTTAATAATTTATTATCCTTGTTTGTTAATCAATAATTTAAGAGTTTCAATTTTTATGTTATGGAATATTCTAGAATGTGAGCGAGAGCGAATGTGCATGTGAATGAGTCTTTCAAGTGAATGTTTTTAAACAAATCGAGTCAGTTGTTCATCGTGCGTTATTGAGTAAACATATAGTTATAAAGACGTTCTTAACCTCCTTGTATCTAATTTTAAAATAATAAATATCCTACAATATTATTTAGAATTATTTCTTATTATTATTACATTCATTAAATTAATTTGAAACAAATTTGAATTAAGAAAGAATTTACATTTTTCTAATCCGACTTACGATTTTGCATACACGCTCCACACTTTATTTTCTCATTTGCTGATCTAGTAAATTGCTATATCAAAGCTACAACGTGGGAACGTAAATCCAAATAAATCATTTCTTGCCAAACTCGGTCAAATTGCTTGACTTCCGCGTCAAATTTCACTTCATTGTCTCGAAGCGTACCCCGTGTTTACGTTAACAAATACAATCAGTCTGGCAATTAAGAAGTCACGAACCGAAACGGTGCAAACTGGAAAAAGTAAACTGGCGAGCAGCGGTGCAAGAGTTTGCCGCCTGGTAATCGGAAATGCTTAATCCTCGCGTTAAAGATGTCGAAATCGAATGCAAACGTAGTTAACGTCCGCCTTGGCGCGAAAATAGTATACCAGGGGCTCTATTTCAAACAGCCGCGTATAACTCTCCCAAATAGTTGATCCACTTTCCAGTCACGCATTGGCTAATGCGTTCATGACCACATTCGGTGAGCATTCGTTATTGACGTCCCGACGCGCACGCTGCCAACACTTCTGGCACCTCGTGTTCATTGGGTGGCACGGAAAAAAAAAAAAAGGAAAAAATTCGCTGCATATCATCGAATTACTGTTTTATCAGGGCAATTGAACGGCGATCAAATGGCTCGTAGAATTGAACGCCATTTTGAGAACAGCTTGTTACGCAGTTCATTAGCTCTCGATGTTTCTCTAGGGAAATTTATGGAAATTAAAACAGTTCTTGATTCTTTGCGAGCTGGTGAGTTAATGCAGTTTCTTGGGAACTATTGTACATACAACTAGGGTACATTTTTTTTTTTAGATATGTTGTTTGTTAAGAAAGAGCTTTACAAAGCTCTGCTGTCTCTTTTTGTCTTTGTAATATTGTTTGCATTCGTAATGCACTTTGCGACTTACTGAATTAATGCAGTTTCTTGAAAACTATTTGTGTACATTTGATTTTTTTTTAGATATGTTGCTTGTTAAGAAAGAGCTTTACAAAATTATCTATATGGAGCTGTAATGTCTCCTTTTGTTTTTGCAATGTTGTTTGCATTCTTTGGAGTGCATTATTATATAAGTACTTTGCAATTTGCTGAATTAACGCGGTTTCTTGAGAACTATTTGGTACATCTTTTTTTTTAAATACTTTGCTTGTTAAGAAAGAGTTTTACAAAATTACCCATACGAAGCTCTAGCGTCTCATTTTATTTTTGTAATGTGATTTGCATTTTTTAGAGTGCATTGTTATATAAGTACTTTCATGCAAATTTTATTTGAATTCTTAAGCAGAAGACACAATGCGTTTCAGTAAATTGCAATGCATTTACAAGCAGTGAAAACAGGATAACCACTCTTATAATCAAAGTACTGTTATAATTAAACATATTACGTATACATATATGCCGTAACAATGTCAAGGCAATCACGTAACGTCGAAACCGTATAATTTTAAAAACACCTCGAATATTTTGATTATTTCCGACGAAACGATTCCTCGAGAAACAACTTCGCATACCTCCGCCATAGCGAGCGTACTGTTTTTGCCAAGTTAAACCTTACTTTCAATATTTCGTAATCGAACCAAACCAATAGCTGACGCGTGCGTTTGAAACTCCGCGACGAACACATATTGAACAGACATCGAAACGATATTAGATCACTTCAAAATTCCTCGTTTCCATCTTTGTAAACTCAACTTCTTTCGTCAGTGACACAACGAATATAAATTAAGGTAACAAGTTAACTGATCAGTGTTTAAATTCATTTTTGGTCAATATTGAAATCAACTTTTGGTCAAAAAGATCAGTTTAAAAATACTAAACGGTTAGTTCAGGTTAAGCCAGATAGTTAAATTAATAAACAGACAACACAAAGCAGAAAAAACACAGGACTAAACCTGAAAAATAATTAATATCTTTAACCAATTGTACTTTATTTAGCTACCAGTGGAGGCTTCGCATATTTTCAAATCATACTGACCCTTCATACATAAATACTACTCAAAAGGGAGCAAAATACTGAGAAAACAGATTACAGTACCGACTGCTAAAACACAAGCCACTAATTTAATCCACACCCAAAGTCAGCATCCCGACGTCGATCGTTGAACGCTCGCACGATGCTCGCCACGACCCGCTTCCAAGTTCAAATTCACACCCTATCGTCCATCGAACGGACAATCGAACGGATCGTAAAGCACAGTGGGCAGTCCCAGCCTTATCCAGTTCAAGGTGAGCCGCGCGGTCGGCTCGCACGAACAGGGAAAGTGCCCTGGTGGTAGAAACATTGTTAAGATTAGGTCCGCGCCGCTTTGCGATACAGCGCAGTATGGATCGCGAACTCGATCGAGAGCCACGATCCAACGGAACACTCGTCTGCGCGGCTCGTGGAGAACGTCGTCGATCGCGCGTCACAGTGCGGACTAGCAAGGCGTTTCGCGGAAATTCGTGATGCTTGCGCCGTTTTCGAGCCTCCTCTTCATCGTGGCTGTGCTGCGCGGAGCGAGCGCAGCGGGGTTGGAGGTCGCCTTCCAATGGAAGTATCTCGAATGGACCAGGCCGGACGTTAACCTGACGGGAAGGGACTTCAAGCTGGGGAACGCGTTCACGCAGGACGTGGACATCGACAAATACGGTCGCGTGTTCGTAACAAGTCCTCAGTGGCTGGAGGGCGTACCCGTTAGCCTGTCGCTGGTGACGACCATCGCTGGCTACGGTGGCCCTTTGCTGCTTCCGTACCCGGATTGGACCTGGCACACGCCGTACACTTGCGACAGCATAATATCCGTCTATAGGTTGGCGGTAAATATCGCGACGAGTGCAAATTGCTGCAGTTTCGTGGCTCTCTTATGAGACGCTAGGGTTTCGTGGTTCTCTCGCGAGACGCCATTTCGTTTGAGTTCGGTCGAACGTTCTTTCGCGCGTGGGCGTGCGTGAGATAGTTTCTTTGGGATTAATTCATGGTTGAGTTGACTATTTAATTGGCAGGAATTTAGATTGTCAACACAGGATTCGGTATTTTTGAGGAGTCGTTGGTGATTTGAATGTTTAGGTTGTTTTTAATCTTGGCAGGCTTGTGGAGGACCTAGATATAACTTGCTCAGCAACTTTTTTTGCCAGCTCTTTCTTGGTACTTCAAAGTAAAAGTATTCCTTAAAGGTTAACGCACAATCTCTTGCTGTTCCATATACGTTGCGAACTGTAGTAGATCTAACGGAATGATTCGAAGAAATCATTAATTGTTTTTAGTGTTGCATAAAATTGTATAAAGTTGTTTTGATGAAAAACGAGTTACACTGCCCTTGTTTTAGAAGCAACTGATTATCTGATCAAGTAACAAATATCTAGGACTGAGTAATTACAATAATTCTAACCAATTTTCCATAATTTTGTAATAGTTTTAATTATTTTAGTAGTTGCACAAATTTCGATTTAATTGCGTTATTTTCTGAAGCATAAAGGACGATTAAATTTTCAAGATAGTCACGAAAATAGGAGAATAGAATTGCAATTTTTAGGGATGCTTTCACACTGAAGAACCAGAAAGTATTAAGAAACTCTGAATTTTTTATCAGGAAGAGTATAATGTTTTAAAAAAGCAGAATATGATACGAAAATTGTTTCTGCTCAGCTTGTTACCAACCTCTGTTTTCAAGAAAGACGATACTTTTTACAGCACGAAATCACGTTATATAATAATATGTTCCTACCATAATGGATACGTAGATTGCAAATGAATAGAGTACACATTAAAGTCACATTAAATGACCTAATATATCATTGTCGTATTTGCTGTTATAACAATTTCTGATGATGGAAATGACAGATAATGAAATTATTGACCACTCGGACGTATCGCAGACGTTGATCAATATTCATATTCGAACGCACACGTTCTGTTATTTCAGCACACAAAAGATTCGTCAACAGTCGCGTTCTCTGAGTTGCGTTAAAGTTGTTAGGTCAAAGTTTTCGTCAAGATAAAGAGTAAAGGTTAACTGCTCATACTTTACTGACTGATATGAAATCAATTTGCGTGGTCGTAGCGTAGAAATTAATACCACTCGTGTTTAAGTGCTCTTTTATAATTTTTAACACTTTGAAAAGATTGCGTTCCTTTTCTGTCGATATTCAACGATGAACATTTAAAAAGACGCTGAACATTCATTTCCATAATCTGTATTTCTAAACAGAGTGAGGAAGTTCATCAGTGTTTACAGTGATAATTAAACTGATGATTCAAAGTACTCGTATCTTTCTTGGGATTCTCTTAGTTATTAAATGAAATTCCAAGTTACACACGAGCATATAAACACGAGTGCGATACGTAACACTGAAAAATTTGCATAAATTTACGTAACTTCCAAGCTGACGATCTTGAAATACGACCGACAATTGCATACGATGATCAACGTCCTTAGCGATCGAATAAGTGCAGTGAAAACATACCATTTCCTTACATTTAAAAAAATTTTAATACTCTTTAAACCGAAAAATCAAACTACGTATTGATAAAGAGCCAGAAAAAGAGACGAAACACGATAAATTTATCTGAATGATAAAAAACTATTCAAATTAATTAAACCAAATCATTGCAGCACTCGGACGTTCCACGAGTTAGATCACCAGACCTCGTATTGATATAAATTCTGCTTGTTGTTACATATGATTTGGCGGTAGCCAGCCTATTAAGCGTGAAAAACGAAATCGATTGTCCAGATAGACGAATGCAATCGATTGTGGGTGGTGGACAACGGCCGCGTCAGCGGGGACGCCGTTTGCTCGACGAAAATATTGATCTTCGATCTTGCGACCGATCGTTTGATCCACAAATACGTGGTCCCGGATGTTCAAGTGCTCTACGGGAAGGCAGCATTAGTTACGCCGATTGTCGACGTCGGAAAAACGTGCTACGATACTTATCTCTATGTGGCGGATGTGGACCAAAATGGCCTGCTGATTTATGACTTATATCACGATTATTCGTGGCGGGTAAACAACACGCGCGGGAACGCATTCGGCCCGGATGACGACGCCATGTACATCACGATCGCTGGCGAATCGTTCGATTTGACTGATGGCACACTCGGAATGTCATTGTCGCCTGCTGGATTTTACGACGAAAGGTATCTATCGGTTTTATTCAGCGGCTCGTTTGCGCGCGGAATTCAACGAGCGCCATTGCGATTTATATAAACGCGCCAAGTTCCGCCACTCCGCGTTAAGACGCGCAGAAACGACGCGCGTTTCGTAGATTTCGATCCACGTCTCGAACGCTCGTTGGCGAAATTTGTTTTTAATTGATCAACGAAATTTTGATCGCCTCGACATCGCTAAATGTAAATTACAACAAAGTTTTAGAGTTGTGTTAGAGTTTACAAGTTGCAGTCGAGGAACTGTGCTGCAACTGACAACTTTTTAAAGTAAATTTCAAATAAAACGCTACTAAATTGAAAAATAATTCGGAGTGTAAAGGGTTAATAGATTGTCTTGCGCTTAGAGGGTCCAGTAAGTTACTGTCGGTATAAAATTATTGTCCTATTCTTGCTTCTCCATTTAAGCGAGATTATTATGGATTTTTCGAAACGAGGATGCCATAAATAAAGACACGAGAAAAAGAAATTACAAAATCGATGCTATCCTAGTAATTCTTGTCGACGATGTGTCAATGTAAAATTTACTTAAGTTACAGAAAGATTTCGTGGATTTATCCTCTTCCGCTACACTTACCTTACCACTTTTGGCCGGACCATCCGTTGGCACACGATGTGTATCTATGTATTTAAGAATTCTGACGCCATAATGCATAGAAAATCATCTACAATCCTAGACAGAGGCTCCATAAGCACCCCATTTTTCTAACCTATGCGCTATCTTTCAGTGGGTTTTATAGCTCCTCGTTAAATTGATCTTTCCATTTAGAAGTTTCTCAGCTGCGCGCCTCATAACCGAAATCGTGAAAATACTTACGAGTTATATTCCATTGCTCGATAGTATCGTCAATTCGCATAAACGCTATTCTTTTCGATGGATCAATGATTCTGAATCTCTTGTTCGCAACGATGTTCGTAGAATCTATTGAATTTTGACATATTCGTGTACAATATAACGAAGAAAAAAAAGGTAATCGTTTAATTGCAGTGGAGAAATCTGTACAGCAACGTAAAGTATCGCAACAAAATGGAATTATTCCATTTTCGAAAAGTTTAACGCTGAATATTTCGTAAATCGTTTGAGAGAAAAGTTTATAGTACACAATTTGCTTCTTTATTATCAAATTCTGCGACTACGTTCGCAAGTTCTGCGAGTTTCCACGCGGAGTGGCCCAATGATGAACAAAAAATGGTACGTTCAGGAGAAATTACTTAGCGATATATGATTTCCAGATACCTCTACTTCAACTCGTTGGCCAGTTACCGGCAAAAGTTTACGGACACGTACTCTTTAAAGCAAAGTAAATACTGCGAGCCGATAGTGTTCGAATCGAATTATAAGCGGGCGAGCCAGGCGGGTGTGCAGGCTACGTCGCGGAGGGGCGTAATATTTTTCCAATTAGTCCAATTAACGGCCGTCGCTTGTTGGAACATCGAGAAACCGTTTACGCCGGAGAACGTCGTGGTAATTGCTCAAGACGAGGAGACGCTGCAGTACGTGAGCGGCATCAAAGTAATTGTAAACAAGCTGGGGGAAGAAGAACTGTGGTTCAACACAAACAGGCTACAGAAGACGATAAATATGACCCTGAAACCCAACGAAACGAACTTCCGTATAATCAGAGGGAAAGTTGACGATATCATCAAAGGGACGAACTGCGAGCCGTCTGGCGTAAGGCACAGGGCTCCGGATACTAACTTCTGGCACCGGATATGAGCCAGATAAATTGGTGCTAGCCTAAATCAAATCCCACTTCTACGTCCCGTAAAAACGATAATTTATTTCTCGCTCGTAAAGACCGTTCCATAGCGAAGCATTGCGCACTCCTCCACTTATATTGTAACATATGTGTACAGAATATTTCTTGTACAGTATAAAATAAGCTTTTCCAAATGAGTGTATTTATTATTTTTACAACATTGCATTGCTCTCGACTCTCGCAATTATCCCCGGCTATGAAATAAGCCTGTTAACGATACCGATTACTTTTCCCGTCGAAGACCGCAGAGAACGCTGGCTAAACGGGGCGCAGCGGCCATCGCGGAGGGAGCAAGCCACGAGAGTCGGCGGGACATTCTGCGAGTGACAGTTAGTGTGTAGCGATTTAGTTAACCGTTTCATTGCTGCCTTTTGAGATGTAACGACGCGGTCTGGCCGTGACAGGGGTGTCACTAGGAGCCCGAATGTTTCGACGAAGTAGTCCGTTGGACGCAGCGCGGGCGCAACGGGTGACAGAGAGGTGTGGCGGCTGATACAGCCGCAATTTGTATTTTTTTCTTTTTTTTTTTTTTTTATTCCTCTTTTCAGAACAAAATCGATATACACCCTGCCCCTTTTTTCCCGCCTACGCGAGTTCAGGAAATTTTATCAGCCTCTCGGATAGCGCAAGCCCGTGGTAAGAGACAGAGAGGGCGGTCGAGGGTGGTGGGGATTGGTTGAGATAAATGCGCATTCACGAGGAATTGTTCGCGTTACTGCCGCGGCACCCTTGGGATACCAATAGGGCGCGCAATGCCGGGAAATTCGTGTCACCTACTTCTCTTTCTACGGCGCAGTTCGGCGTGTGACTAATGGCAGCATATTCATGGCATAGCCTCGCCCCTCCGGCACCCCTCGACACCGCCAGCACCCGCGCCCCTCGCGAAGCTCTGGCAGTTAACCTCAGACAACCCCTTCGTCGCGATAATATACGGCTGCCCTTAAATTTTCGTTCCCCTTCGATGCCACCCCCGGCCCCCATCGGCCTACTATCCGACACGTATGGCGGAAAACGTTCTCCTTCGTCGAGTCGCGCGTCGATGGCCCCAGCCTAACCTGTCCCAGCCGATTTAGCTCGGTAGCGGACGCGGGCCGCGTTTTATCGCCGGTTTATTTCGTTAACAAGCGTGGCCGCGCGGGAGCCGCGCGATAATAACGCCCGTAAAAACAGGATGTACGGTATTCAATATCCTTTTTACGCGTTCCCGCGGAGGCGGTGGAAATCCACGGCGCCGTTCGACGCGCCATCGTCATATCGAGGTATTATAAAATATTGAGGCCCGCTATCGAGGCCCCGGGAGCCGAAGAGCAACGGTATAACGCCGGAACGATCCATGCGAGGGCACGTTTCCACGATCGAACTCGTTACCTTAAGGGTAAGACGTGGAATTACTTAAGAGGTGATAGGCGTCGGCGGTAAAGTCTCGCCGCGGAACGGGTCTACCGCGGGGCCGCGTAGAAAAGGTCTCAAATCGTTTTACGAGGGTAGTTTTAAAACAAGTTTACGAGACCGCCCCGCGGAATTTCGAAATAAATTCACATCAGTTTTACTGCCCCTAATATACATAACTGCCGGTGTTTGGCACCGATACTTGCGCGCGTACGCTCCAATCACTGTTAGCGCGAGCGCGGTGGCCGACGTCACCGATGGCTGCGAGGGCAGCCGGCGATAGAAAGGACGCGCTCCGTTTTAGAGCCTCTTTACGAGTCCGCGACGGCCAGCTCCGCGTATCGTTTATTCCGCGATGAAACGCGATTACGCAAATTGCGCGCGAATTGTTTGCTCGCACGTGAGCCCCGAGGAAACGGCCGAGCGGCGAACGATCGCATGCTGCCACCAGAGAGAACGTAATCGCGAGCAATTAGAGGGCTCGCTTAGCCGGCGTCCACCGTCTTGCTGGGCGACGTTTTTCAATTAACCGCGAAAGGAAACGGAACGCGGGACACGGCGATGAACGTATCGTTCGCCGGGAATGAAATTTTAAAGTTTAATCGCGAGATTAACCGCGAGCTTGGCAGTCACGGCTCCTCCGGCGGCCGCGGTAAATTGCCTGTTTTTCCGCGAACGCCACCGTTCTCTCCGCGTTCTCGAACGAACGGGCCGCCAGAGAGAAGGCGAAAGGGTGCTGCGCCGCGCGCGCGTTCTCGCGACTGGTCCAGGGAACCAGCTCGCGCGCTGGATCCATTCGAGGGAGCCGAAGGAACGCGGTCTACCCGCGACGATGGAACGTCGAGAGAATTTCGGCCGCCTCCCGTGTCTTTATTAAGGCAGCTCATCTATAATTCACCGGGCGGCGCGGCCAGGCTGACAGTGCCGGACTCACTGGGCGCATAAACACACGGGGCATCCCGTGCAGAGGCCCGTGCACGGCCAGCGTGTGCGCCACGCATTGCGGTTGTCAGCTCTAGTCAACGTGTAATTTACTATCCTGTCTCGGTTCGATGCAGATGCGCCCGTTGCTCGGCAGCCCGGACCACCAAGTACCGTCTGCACGGACTGAACGTCGGCGCTAATGGCTGCGAGAACGCGGCCATCGGCCGCACCGTTGCTGCCGTATTGCCGTTGTTGCCGTCCGCTAGTTACGATCCAAGTGGACGATGCTGTGCAGGTACCATTGACCACTCCGAACCGGGTCACCGCAAGGCGCCCATAAACTAAGTGCTACATCCTGCTCGCCGTTTCGCCATTAGTTCAAACAGAAGTTTACCAAGCGGCCGCTCTGACAATCCTGTCAGCCTGCTTGTCAATCGTGATTGCGATCATCTCGACGTGGCGATCGTTCGTTGTTTCCCCTGGTTTTGGCGTAACCAGTGGTTAGGGATACTTTTATGTGGGCGAAAGGTTACGGAGTCAATGCAGCCTGGTGACCGGATTGAAGGTTTGACGTAACGTTCTGCTGGAGAAAGTAGAGGCGTTGCGCAACTGGGCTTGTCAGAAACGCTCGGTTCGTTGAGTCAGGGATAATGACGGAGTAGGACGTGTGTGGGAAACAGTTCGCGTTCTTACGTTAAGGAGTTCGCATTTCGAGGATAATCGAGTACATTGTATAGTGTACTATTGAATTTAATGTTAATGTTGCTTGTTTAGCTATGAAGTGCAATGGTTTCTAGCGCAATGTCTTCCTGGTCGAGCAAGTTCAGCGCGAAATAAATAATTTATACGAATCCAGTTTACACGTGCGATTGAAAGGTATATTCGACGCGAATCAGGCGATCAACTTGGCATCAACACTCTCTAAAACTCAATTTGACTTCGCGATTTAAATTAAAAGAGAACTACGCAAACACAAGTCCCTGCAAATTACTGAAACGTTTCTTCGACAAAACGTCGTCGCGTCAAGAACGCAGCTCCGCGATAAGCGAAACTGCGTTTAAAAGTAACACGTCCTTGACAGTGGCAAAAGGCACGCGTTCCACAAAAACTTGAATGCGCTCGGAACAAGTTCACCGCGGGTGCCTTTCAGTCACGAAGGGGTGGGTAGCGGGGTGGCTACTTTAAAAAAAAAAAAGAAACTCTAAATCGTCACGATAACCGTTCCTTTGGCGCTCACGGAGGCATCTCCGCGCAGGGTGGTTCGGTTTGCCGTCGTCTCCGGGGGGTGCTATTTGTCTATCCATCTGCTCCATCCGCGCCCCGTCTCTTTCGCTCTTTCGCGCGCGCGGGCGGTGCGCGCCGCTCGGTTGAAATGTCGTTTGCTTTGCGAACTGGTCCCTTACATTCGTAACCGTTCGTTATCGTTAGTTCCGCTTGGCGAGTCGCGTTCACAGCGTAAACACGTACGTACGTAGGTATATACGCGGCCGCGGTGTATTCGGGGGAAACGCGTCAGGGAGGAAAAGGGGGGCGCGCCAGAAGGGAAGAGCGAGGGGTTGCGGAGGCTGACAGGGTGCACGGGCAAGGTTTGAGAGCGCATTTCGGAGGAAGGTGTGGCCGTTTCGACTTCTCCCATTCGTTACCTTTGCCGCGAGCGCACGGCCGTGCGAGAGCGCGCCGAGTCATGTTTACGAGCGCAAATAACGGTCGCAGCGGCAATTTTTTGTTGCCGTTTTCTTTCCGCCCCTTTTTTCCGACGGCGTCCCCCCACGACGCGTGTGCGCCATCAATGATATCACGCTTTGGTGATCTCGCGCGCGCCTATACGCGGATATCGCTGCATTAACTCGCGTACGCGGAGCTTATTTGCATACGGACGATCGTCGGACGGTTTACCGATAGTGGACGTTTCAGTCTGCCGTGGTATCGGTTCCGACTCGTCTGAGGTTGCTTTAAGGTACGATCTGAGGAGCGTGGGTTTTGGTATTCGAGTTCGTTTGTGAATTGCGCAGGGTTTTGGTTGAAGGGTTGCATTCGTTTCAGTGATTATATTTACAAATATGTTACTTTTTACGACACCCTACAGGTATATGAATATATGTAATCTTTTTTACAGTTTTTAATCAAGAATTTGTGCAAAACTTTTTCTACTAAAACTGTCGTGTCTGTCTGAGTGGAGAAGATAGTAGCAGAATTTGCATGGAAATTTATGGACACTCTGTATATCTGATCATAGTTATCGAAGGTTGTAGAAAGTCGCTTTACATATGCAGTTCAACCTGCTGTCTATAATAAAACACTCACGTAAATCTTTTGAGTTATATAATTCAGCAGGATCTACAATTCAAATCAGAGTATACACGAATCCTTAACATCTTCCAATAAATTAAATCCTTGCTGTTTTTATATGTAGTAAGTTAAATTTTTTATACTCTAATACTCCAGTACTCCAGTTATTTTAATCAGAACAGATCAAATTACAGGTTTGAACGTAGTCGTTGGATAAATCAGCAGTTCCTTTGAGTGCTGGTTAAAAGTTATTACGCTGTAAGATATGAAATATCCGTTTCCTGTGTTTAAAATAAATAGAAAGAAATGCACAGATTACGACATACTTATTAATAAACTACAGCTCCTTTAATTCAATTTTAATAAGATATTTAATTATAGAATTTCAAAATGCAGTTTTTCTCTTGCTTCTTTTAAGAATATTTCATTTTTGTTCTGCGAAACTATTCTTTGAACCAAATTTCAAATAAAGCACTTTAAATAGTGGGTCCTTTAAATTGTTGGCAACAAAATTCACTCGCTAAATATTATAAAGAAAAGTTATTCATAAAATTACAACCACTGCTACGTATCAACTTCTTCCTTCAAAACTTCCTGCACAAAACATACTTATTCACCTAAATCGACGTGCTTCCAACCCCACACGATCGAAATACCTACATTTCGCGTAACGTCCAACGTTAGGAAAATGTTTGCGACGAAACACAGGCTCCCAGACGAATTCACAAGTAACTCCGTCAATTTTCCTGCTCCGACACGCCGTAAAAGGAACGATCGGGCGTCGGATAGACGCGCTGAATGGGGATGGAAATGCAGCGGATCAGGTGCGGGCTGCAGTTGAAGATGGTCGTTGGACGCAGCGGCGATGGCGGCGAGGGAAGGCAGCGGGTGCAATCAGCGCGATGATAACCAGTATTTCCGCGCGAACCCGGCCCATCTCGCGGGTCTTCGTCGTGTAATTCCCTGGGGATCTATTTGCGACGGGGCCAAGCGGCTGCTGTGACACGTATCGCAGCGTGGATGACGTGTTCCGCGTTATTTATTTCGAGCAACGGCAATCGACGCGGCGGCGAAATAGAAATCAGGCCGTGGCCCTTGAATATTCACGCTTTTGGTTTTTCAGTCCGCCCAGGCCGTCAATCGTGGAAACGGCGCGGCGTGATTAATTTTGCTGAGCTGGCTGCGAAATACGTCGCATAATTCCCGTCGATCACCAGCGGTATCGTCTCCTGTCGCTGGCTAGTTCATCGAATATGTTTAACAGCCGACAGTCATTAACGATTGATCGCGCGGCATTTTTGCGCCTCGAGCGTTTAAAAAGTGTCCATGAATATTAACGCTGCGGGTATAATTGATGCGGATTAATTGCGTGCGCATTTTGAATTATTCGTGTCGTTTTTCGATGCTGCTGTTCAAGGAATAATATGATAGCATTTATTTAAATCGTTAATATATTGGACTCGATGAAGTATTTGAAAAATTTTGCTTTAATTTGATTTGGTTGCTTTCAATTTTATTTTATCCCTTTGCACTCTGCTGCTTTCTGAGTGTCAGCGACAGAAGCTATTGTTGAGATAGCAATATTTTAGTAATAACTTCTGTGGCTAAAAAGTTCAGAGAAACATGCATTTCCCAAAAAACTGTCATGGAGTAAGTTTAACCTCTGTAATTACTAATCAATGCTGATGTGCCCTCAGAGGGGACATCCGAGTGCAACGGATTAATTAAATTTTCACTAAAAGAAACTCCAAAAATAAAAATTTTGCTATTTAATATCGCTTTATCCATGCACAAGCACTTTATCTGTCTGGGCTTGTAAAAGAGAAACCTCTATCGCGTTCCATTGCACGTTTGACTAAGTCTAAACTATAAAGAAAAGCACCCTTAATAGTAAGGATGACTCTGAGGGTCTTGAACGTTGCAACCATTTAAGAATTACTGCAGCTACTCTGTTTACTTAGGAAATTATTAAAATTTTATAATAATTTTGAAAATTGTAATTTTTAATCCTTATTATGCAATATTCCATGCAAATTTTATAACTATTATATAGATTGCATCGTACATGGAAAGTAAAAATTTACACATCGTTGATAATCATGATATGGAAATTGCATTTAATATGTTACGACAATTACGTATGTTACTAACGACACTTTATCCTTTAATTTCACATAATTTAATAATCTGTCGTATAATAAACCATACAAATGCGAAAGGGTGCGATCTAGTATGCTGCTATTCAAACAATTGACAGCAATAACAGTCCACACTAAAAACCCTTACCCCGTCGATGAGGTACTTCACGTCTCCCATCGCGAGCCGAATAAAACAATATTCCGTCCGCGCAGTTACGACGGGAGCGCTTTAAAAAGAAGTGCGGCATTTTCCCCCGCCAAGTGTACATAAAACTCTTATCGCGCCTTACGTTTCATTCGTTTGCACGAGAACCGCAGAAATTGTCATTTCGCTTTAGAACGCGGAACTTCAGCTGACCGTTTACTTTACGCCCCGCCGTCAATAGGATCGCGTTGAATGTCAAGGGTGAGGCTGGTGGTCGCGCGCGCGAAAAAAAGAAGGTGTCAGTCGCCAAGCTTCGCGTTGGTAACAGTTTCGCGTGGCCGCGCACAAAAGTTCGCCTCCCTCCCGCCCTTTTCGTCGTCCATCCGCTGCCCTTCTTCCGCCCGTTCTCGCGCCTCGAGCGCAATATTTCCGCGTATCCGTGTCCGCGCGTACCGTTTCGCGTACGCGCGGGTCCATTTTGCCGCGCGCACCCTATTTGTTCCCGCGCGAGCGCCGCGAGAGAGCGCGGGAATAATGATTTTAATAACCAGCCGCGGCGCGAGCAGGATTTTCCTCGATTACATCGGGCCCATTGTTTCAAAAAGAACCCGGACGGCATACGAGAACCATTAAACAAAATTTCCGCGCGCCCGCCAGCCGGGGCGGAAGTAAAAAGCGCCGCGTCCATCGAGACGATCCATTTCCATTTCAACCTTCCCGATGCTAAATGCGTTCCGCGCGCCGATGGGATTCCAGCGATTTGTTTCGCCCGAAAGTATCCCGAGCCTGCATATTTAATTATTCGCTCGGATTGCTTGTAACGTCATTTTCGACGCGCCCGTCGACCATTTTTTTTTCCCCACCCTCGCGCGTCCACGATATCGATCAGCCAGCGGCAGATACGGTAAATTGTTACCTTGTTAGTAATTCAATCTTTATTAAAACACCAACGGCGGCTATTGAAAACAAAAACTGCGCTCGAACCGCGGATTTGATTACACCGACGAGTGGCGCGATTTATTTTCGCGGTGCTTTATCCCGTAACCCAAACCGCCACCCTTCTTCTCACCCTCCCCTTCGACGTTACTTTGAAAATTTCACGCGATACCTTCCGCGCCGGTTTTCCCTTTCATATTTAACGGGGTTCTCGCGTTACGTTATTAGAATTCCGGGACCGTTCACGTCGGTATTTGTCGTGGCCCGCGGTTCGACGAAAGTTTCGCAAATAGTATAGCTTTTCGTAAACTAAAGGCTTTTAGGGTTAAGCAAACCTCACGTTTTCCATTTACCGGGGCGGGAGCATACGGCGGAATTCCCACGGGCCACACATTTACGTCACACGCCCCGTTTCTTTCTTAACCGTTCGCCAGGGCCGCTTGTTTAACGGAACAATACTGTTGCCAGCAGTAAAAGTGGTAATTATAACCCAGGCTGTATCGGAATTCGTTAACCCTTTGCGCTCCTCTGTCGAGTGTGACTCGACAAATAAGAAAAAGAAACGAATATAAAGTTTTCGAGCTGTTTTAGAATTTACAAGTAGCAGTCGAGGAACTGACTGACAACTTTTTTAAGCAAATTTCAAGTAAATTTTGAATGAAACGCTTGAAATAGTAGGGAGTTGTTGGCAACTAAACTGCTAAATTGAAAATAATTCGGAGTGCAAAGGGTTAATACGGTCAATAAACAATTTCAAGGACCTTTTCTTTATTATAGTTGAAGGGAATGAACTTCCAATTCGAATGCTTAGTCAAGGGAGATAGTTTTTGTTTGCAGAATTTTGACTTACGGATCTCGCAGTTATACTTGACTGCTGCTTTCTAAATTTTAGGGTAAAAATGCGGCCCTATTTCGCTTCTAGCGCGAGTCTTGGAGAGTTTTTATTGCACCACGTTAGGAATAGGGTAGCAAGCATACACCAATCAGGTAAACGGAAGCCTGTAATTGGTCTCTGCTTGCTATTAGTTTTTCGTACTGTATATCTGCTACATAGCTAACACAAAATAATTTGAACTACCAGTTTCCTTATTGCTATATTCATGTTTGTAACAATAGTTAACCCTTTGCACTAGGATGTCTTCTCTGAGGAGACATCAGCATTTATTAGTGATTACGAAGGTTAAACTTATTCCATGTCAAAGGTGAAGCTGGAAGAAATCTTCTGAGAAATGCGTTTTCCTGAAGTTTTCTATTGAAATGGACATTTTCTATTGCTGAGAAACGTTAGCAATAGAAACTGTTCCTGAAATATTGCTAAAATATTGCTATTTCAACTGTAGTTTTAGCAGAAGGAGCTGAGTGCAAAGGGTTAATAACTTCACTCGCTAAATATTATATTTCATTGTTAGAGTCGAGGTGTTTCTTAACTCTTTGCAGTCGGATGTCTCCTTCGAGGGACATCAGAATTGTTTAGTGATTAAACTTATTCCACCGCATCTTTTTGAGAAATGCATATTTCCTTCAAGTTTTCTATTGAAATGGAAATTTTCTATAGCTGGCAGACATTAGCAAATATTTCTAGCTTCTATTGCCAAAGTCCAAGAAAAAGCCGAGTGCAAAGGGTTAAGTTTATTATCCTTTAAAAAATGGGCCTTCCATCTCAAAACTTTGCTTCAGAAATAAAATTGCAGAAAACTCTTCCACAGTTCCCACTAGACTTGGAGAGGGTGCCATAGCTGAAAGAACCGCTGGTGATTGGTATGCCAAGTTCAAAAATGGAAATTTTTGCCTCAAAGACGCGCCTCGTTCTGGCCGTCCAGTTGAGTTCGATGAAGAGCGATTAAACCAACTTTTCAACACAAAAATTCGCGTCAAACGACAAGGGAACTGGCAGAGAAAATGGAACGCTCC
Organism: Xylocopa violacea; assembly: GCA_963969225.1. Classification (NCBI taxonomy): domain Eukaryota; kingdom Metazoa; phylum Arthropoda; class Insecta; order Hymenoptera; family Apidae; genus Xylocopa; species Xylocopa violacea. The sequence goes on along the minus strand of CAXAJV010000021.1, from coordinate 4,771,824 downwards.
CACACTGTTGTAGAGAAGCATCTTCACTCGATGAGAAAGGTTCAGAAGTGCGAAGCATGGGTTCCAAAATTTAAAAAAACGACGGCAACTTAATTGCCAACCCAATGCTTCCATTCGCCTAACAGCGAAACGCACCGCGCCTGAAACGACCGCTCGAACGCGAGCGGGTGAAATTTCCCGCTCGCGGATCGCGTTATGTTTAATGCAAACCCGGCAATTACGTTAATTGCGACACGGTCGAGCGTTCGATGCTTCTCGTTCCCCGCGAGCGAGTACGCGAGCGGATACGCGAGCGACTCTTGGAAGTCCGTTTAAAAACCGGTCAGACCGGAACCGGTTTTTATTTACCGTGAGAGCGCGCGCGCGTCTATGAAAACTTGCATTGGCGCTGCCCTGTTTCCGGATACGGAGATGATGTCTCGGTTCGAAGGGTATAAGAGCAACGGAAGGGAGAACGAGAGAAAGAGAGAGAAAGAGAGAGAGAGAACGGGAAGGGGGTGGCTCGAGGTGGGAGAGGAAGTTGCTGGACCATGTCGACTGCTTCCCAAGCCAGCCGAAGTGGACCTATCGACTCGAAACGAGTGTGCTCGACGTTAAAATCCCGGTCGGTGCTCCCGTTTCTCAGCCTCTACCCCTTCCTCCGCCGCCTCCTTCCACCGTCATCGCTCTTTTGCTTTCCATCCCCTGGCTCTGGCCAACCCCCTGCACCCTCTCTCTCTCCCTCTATCTTTCCCTCTCTCTCTCTCCCTCTCTCTCTCCATCCATCCATCTTTTTGCTCTTTCTCTCTGGTCCGTTTATTCGTCCGTTCGTTTGTATTGAACGTAAACGATGCAAGGGGTGGACACGGTCCAGCAAATCCGAAATCCCCTTTTCCTCGATATAAAGCTTTACCCCTTTTTTCGGCCTCGTCCTTCTGTCGAGCGCGACTTCGCGCCAATACTTTCCACGAGCAAACCAGGCGGCACAAGTATCGGTGCCCAGCCACCAGTCAAGTTGACTCGTATCCCAAGAACTCGATGGGCACACGGGAAATCGAATATTCGAGCGTGACCGATGGCGCCGTCCCGAGGCGTCGAATCACGGCCAAGCCCTGAACGACGCCCGGCTATTATCAATTATCTATTTCGCTTGATAATTACCCCGCGTTCCGGGTGATTAATGGAGCCGATCGGCGCGCGGGGGAAGAAGGAGAAAAAAAAAAGGGCAAAAGGAAAAGTAATTGTTCGATCGACCGGTTCGAACGTGCGATCACAAAAGAGTAATGTTTCACCCCGTCCCTGTCGGTGAAAACGTCATTTTCAATCCAGTCCGGTTGATCGACCCGGGAATGGAATAAAGCGTCATTGTTGGAGAGCTATGTTTCATTTCATTTCATTTCACCAGCCTTCCGTTGCAAACTTTCGTCGACGAAACCCGAAAATCGCGCGCACCACGTTTTACGAAAAACGAGGGTCATTGCTGGCGATCAATTTGGGATACGTTTATTTCAAGCCGAAGACTGATCTTTAGAAACGAAACGATGGTTATCACATTCGCGTAATCACACGTGTGTGAACTTTAAAATGCGTTTAGATAATGCATTTTAGTGATGATGCGACGAGATAGCCAAGATGGTTGACGTGATTCCACGCGGAAGTGACGATGTTATTCTATTCGCAAACTTTCGTGAACGAAATTCGAAAATCGCGCGCTCCACGTTTTACGAAAAACGAGCGTCGATTGCTGGCGATCAATTTAGGATACGTTTATTTAATACTGAAGATCTTTAGGAAGTGTTTATTTAATGTTGAAGACAGATGTTTAGAAACGAAACGCTGGCTACCATGCTTGCATAATCACATGTATGTACTTTAAAATGCATTTAGATAATGATGCGACGAGATAGCCGATAGGGTTGGCGTGATTTCGCATGAAAGTGACGATGTTATACTGTTCGCAAACTTTCGTGAACGAAATTCGAAAATCGCGCGCTCCATATTTTACGAAAAGCGAGCGTCGATTGCTGGCGATCAATTTAGAAAACATTTATTTAATGTTGAAGACAGATGTTTAGAAACGAAACGCTGGCTACCATGCTTGCATAATCACATGTATGTACTTTAAAATGCATTTAGATAATGATGCGACGAGATAGCTGATAGGGTTGGCGTGATTTCGAAAGTGACGATGTTATTTTGTTCGCAAACTTTCGTGAACGAAATTCGAAAATCGCGCGCTCCACGTTTTACGAAAAACGAGTGTCGATTGCTGGCGATCAATTTAGAAAACATTTATTTAATGTTGAAGACAGATGTTTAGAAACGAAACGCTGGCTACCATGCTTGCATAATCATATGTATGTACTTTAAAATGCATTTAGATAATGATGCGACGAGATAGCCGATAGGATTGGCATGATTTCGCACGAAAGTGACGATGTTATACTGTTCGCAAACTTTCGTAAACGAAATTCGAAAATCGCGCGCTCCACGTTTTACGAAAAGCGAGCGTCGATTGCTGGCGATCAATTTAGAAAACATTTATTTAATGTTGAAGACAGATGTTTAGAAACGAAACGATGGCTACCATGCTTGCATAATCACATGTATGTACTTTAAAATGCATTTAGATAATGATGCGACGAGATAGCCGATAGGGTTGGCGTGATTTCGCATGAAAGTGACGATGTTATACTGTTCGCAAACTTTCGTGAACGAAATTCGAAAATCGCGCGCTCCACGTTTTACGAAAAACGAGCGTCGATTGCTGGCGATCAATTTAGAAAACATTTATTTAATGTTGAAGACAGATGTTTAGAAACGAAACGATGGCTACCATGCTTGCATAATCACATGTATGTACTTTAAAATGCATTTAGATAATGATGCGACGAGATAGCCGATAGGGTTGGCGTGATTCCGCACGGAAGTGACAATGTTATTCTGTTTCAGGGTGTGACGGGCGACCGGCTGGCCGGGGGCGCCGCACACCTCCTCCATCTCTTCTTCTTCTTGCCACGACCACAACACACAATGTAACAACAACTACCACCACTAGAGTCGCCCGCGTGAACCACGTTCTCAATGTACTCGATGTGGTACGTCACCATACCCCTACTCGGTGTCTCTGAAGATATGTCTCATCCTTATTAAGTTTGAACGTGTATATCACTTTTGCGTTGTCGTGCCTCACAGTTAGCGCTCCTCAGTGTTTTATTTTTGGTTTTTTTTTTTGGTCGTAAACGGCGCCCTCGACGTTTCCACGGACGCATGTGCGGCGCGAAGAGGGCACGCTGCGAAACGAAGGGGTTGCGAATCGAGCCATCGACCACGGTGAAACGATGCGTGCGCTTTTCTATTGTTTCCGCGAAAGTCTCGCAGCTCGGTTATAATTACCGCGTCCTTCCATTATCGGCGGCTGGCTGGTGTATTTGTGCGCCGGCGAATTTTTCGCTCGGTCCGTTCGCCTCTCCTTAATTAAACGGCACCGTCGAGCTCCGCGTTTCGCGACCGTCTAATCACTTTCGATAACCAGCTTCGAAGTCGTGCCGTTTCGAGGGGACGATCGACGTGTCGTTGTTCCTTTCTCTTGTTTTTTTTTTTCGTTACTTCGTGCGGTTCTCGCGATAAATTGTATGTGGAAGCAGTGGCATTCTTCGCGCACACGTACGTATTTACACATCAATCAACATTATGTATACATTCTATATTCTGTATGTATGTATATATATATGTATACGCGGTATACACACATATATGCATATATCCACTGAGTTCCGTTACAATGTGACTTGTGGTTGGTTTAGTTTCGTTGGTTTATCGGTGTTCGATGTTGGCTGCTATTGTTGGTTGTTAGGTGTTTAGTGGTCACTCTGTGTTGGTGCTCACCCTATCGGCTCCTTCCTTGTACCCGCAACCCCCAACAACCTGCACCACCCCCCTCTCGCTCCCACAGGCCGAGTCCTGAACTTGATGTTAGAAGTTACAACGTCAAGCTTGTCCGCCCGCTACGAGCGATCGTACTCGGGGACGGAGGGGTCCGTGATATCTTTGCGTACACACCAAAACGGACGGTAAGGCACTTTATTCGTTGGACAGTCTGTTCTATCAGACAGCATGCTGTTTTTACGTGTACAGATAAGAAGGATTGAGCAAGTGTCGCATGATGAAATTCCCCGATTATTCAAGGAAAATGAAGGAACGTGTTGTGTACTGATTTCTGTCCGTGTTTATTAACAGCTGTTGCGATGTATCGTCTTGAGAAGGCGTGCATACATTAATGTATTTTTATTATTATTTATAGATGAATATATTGGAGAAGATGTGTGGTGTTGTTTTTGCAGAGTTTCGACCGCGAAACAAACATTTACTGCTGGTCTTAGAGAAATTAAGAGGGGTGGAAGAGGAAGGATTTTTTTCAACGCATCAGTTGAAATTATATATTATTTGAGAATTATTTATTGCAAAATTTATTGTCTTGCAATAGTAAAGGCAAAGGTATTTTTGTTAATTTATTAAAGTACTAAGAGTGGATATCTATATAGAAAAATAGTTTTTTCAACAATAATATGACTGGATTTGTAAATATTTGGAAATATTACCAAGCAACGTATGTTTTTTGCAATTTTCGTTCCCGCATCGTCGAAAGGAAAAATACCTTTCGATCAGCGAGTTATCGCTTGCTATATATACGGTTAGGAATTCGTGGCAACCAGCCGCATACGAATTTACGGAAAACTGATAGAAACCGAAGAAAGGGCACGTTTTGCTTGGTTATGCAATTTAAATATTCCTGAAGAATGGGTGCGAAACTCAATGATCTTGATACAGCGCGCGCAAAAGGTCTCCCTTGCCATTTCAGAACCAGGAACGTGATACTTGAAAGTGGCCAGCGTTTGATTAAAGAATGATTCAACTCTCGTCCCTTTTTCATCGTACGTTTCATCTCATTTTATTCGAAATTTCCAAGCGCAATTCTTTCGAAGTTCTTTACTTTGGTCTCGTTTCAGTTTCAAAAACTACCCTTTAAATATTCGATCAGCGGTTGGCACACAATTTCTGCTGTACACTTAGCGACTATATTTGCATTTAATAAGTTTCACTTGAGAAATTTTCAAAGCACGCGATGCAGCAAAAATTTTCTTCAATTATAACAGAAAAACGTTCTTCGAATCGGGACTTCGCTCGCCCCTGGTCGTTAATTATTGAGGGAAATAAATAAACCGATGTGCGCGCGCCAAACAGGCACTATTTGCGTGGTAAATATCGATGCTGCGATCTCCTTTTTTAATCGATCTAGCTAATTAAGTTTCAGAGCCAGCGATAGGTTATTACCACGCTTTTAGTGGGTTTGGAAAACGATCGGTGTTTACGATCCGGTAAGGGGGCAGTCTGTGGTCGAATTGCTTGAATTCTTAATAGGAACCGACCGAAAAAGGGAAAAATGCTGCCGTTTGCGATTCCACGAGCAAAACAATTACACGAGTGGATAATAGCGGGAAAAAATACTTCGTTTCAACGCCCATCTTTTGAAATTCCATTTCAAACTGTCGATACAAAACTAATTCTGATGAGCAATCGATAAAATATATATTCAATCTATTCTTTCATTTCAACAGAAATATTAAATATTATAAATGCAGCAAATGATATTTCAAATATGCGATTTAAATATCTGCAAATATGAATAATAAATATTAGTCCTACATATTATAATTGGAAGCATATCGATGCGCACGGTCGGACCTTCTTTTGTTTAAGTTTCATTCTTGCTGATCAGTCCTTTCTTCGCATTCGCCATAACACGACGTGTGTCGTCGAGTGCATTAAATAAAGGGTGTTTCAAGATTCACTCAAGATTTGAATTTCGCGCCATTTATGCGACGAAGTCTGGCCAACGGGAAAAAGAAGACAGCGCGACAGCTGACAGTTCAGGGTTATTAAAAATGAAACGCTACACGAAAGAGCAACGCGTTTTTGTTGCTGAGCAATATTTTAAAAATAATGAAGGCTTGGCAGCTGCAGTTCGCAATTCCTTCTTCCCTGCACTTTGGGACGCTCTTCCATATTTTCTAATATTAAAACCTAGCGATAATAATTAAAACAAATTACTCCAAAGCCGCTTTCGCGGTGGCACTAAAACAGAAAAAAGGCTTATGAATACGTAAAACGTAATCTCCCAACGAAACCAGACCGGGTACAGTTTAATACGAACGATAGACCCGTGCACAAGCCTGCTTCGTATCACTTACGCGCACTTAAGTCTAGTCGTGTAAAACCATGGTCCCGATCTGCGTTCCAATTCCGACGGAAACGTCGAACGACGTTTTCCCCTATTGAATTTGTCGGGATGGGGTAGGTGGGACAGGGAGGAGGGGTGGCAGAGGGCGTCGCTCTGCTGGAGAACGTTTCGACCGGGACGCAGCGCGAGGAAGAAGGGTACGGATAGAACCGGAGGGATATTTATTCGCTGGCAGGAATCCTTCGCAGTTTTTTCAGCCGGACCGTAGCCGGAGTTTTGCAATGGCAATTCGATTTCAAGTCCATTCGGACAATATTAAAAGGTAATTGGATTTCGACCTGGCTAGTTGTTGCCAGTGTGCCTGTCCGACCCGTGGGAGCGGGGACGACGGCTGCCCTGGTATTGGAAGAGGGACGGAAATGATGTAAAAGGTGTCGAATCAGTAGAAAGAGAAGGACGACGAGCAGCGGGGATCCTGTACGCGCGTTCGCGGACCAGAATAATGGATAGTCGTTAAATTTAATTGGCACATAGTTATCGGGGAGTTCCGGCACCAAGCAGATCGTTGCGCGCCACCAATCGTCGCAATCCGGTCGCCCTCCAGCTTTAATATCGGAGGAGCCTCGAATGCAAAGGGACGATACGCGCTGTCCACCCGCGTTCCGTCCGCTGAGAGGGTTCCAGCTTAGGGTTTCTGTCAATTAAATCTGGGAACGATCCATCCAGCTTGTCGCGTTTCTTTTGCGGCGAGCGTGAGTTTTTTTCTTCCCTCTCCACGATTCTTCTTCGATGGGGGAAAAGGAAACTGTTTCTTCGACGTCACGAGTCGAGCTCTGACTTGAGACAGCAGTCGTGATCACATGTTTATTACGTTATTCGTTCCGTTTCTTAATATGAAATTTGTGTCTCTTCATTCTTGCCAAATAGACGACAATCATAGTGTAGGATATTTAATAAAGGATTTATACAAGATATTATTATGACTGAGATTTTCTAGAATATTCCACATAACAGTTGAAACTTAACTCTTTGCACTCGGATGTCGCCTCTGAGGGAATTAATTGCGAAAGTTAACAAGTAATTCCATCGCAATTTGAAGAACGCATATTTCTCTAAAGTTTCCTATCGAAATGGAAATTTTCTATTGCTGAAAAATTGCTTGGTAATAGTTCGCTAACTTTTACCAGCAACAGAAAATTGCTGGGAAAGCGTCGAAAGGGTTAAATTATCGATTAACCTGCAACAATAATTTCACCACCCTTCAATATTTATTATTACCTTTCAGAAATTCGATAAGCCTTCCTAATTACACTCGCAGTTCCGTCGAGGCGAACTCCGCCATCGTAAAAACATAACAGAACACAGTTATCGCTCGATGCGTAGCTCGCGTCACGTAAAATAAACTCGCAATCGCGGGAACGTATCTGACTTCCCCCAGCGGCGTTCGTCGACGGAGCGCGAGGAAGCCTCGCCGCCGTAGAAAGGATCTGAATAATACAACGATCACGCGAAGCTAGAGGAAAAACGTATCAAGGAAGAAGACGAGGCAGGGACGCGAGGGAGCGTTCCGAAAGGGCGGATAAAAATCTCTGATCGTCTTGGGGGATTGCGCGCGCGGGTCTCCAGGGGCGCGCGCGAGCCCCGCGAGGGGTTGGCGCGCGATTAAAACGCTTAAATATGCGACCAGCCGGAGAGGTAAATTAATTTATGAATCAATTAAGGCGGCCGCGTTTAGATAGGGTTATCGATGCCGCCGGGTGCCCGCGCGTAGACACGAGGCTACAGAGAGAGCCTCGACGAGGCCAGCCAGGGGGTGAGAACGCTCTGGCGCGCGCGCGCGCGCGCGTGCGTTTCACGCGATACCGTACGTAACCCACCGTATCGGCGCGTAACCAATAAATAACGCCCCCAGATACCATCTTTCATTTCGATAATTATTATTCGGTACGGTGTTAATTAATTAAGCACGGTGAAGCGCTGGGCCTGGTAGCAGTTAGCCGGGACGGCGCTCGAATGGACGAGACACGCGTGCACCGCGGCCACGATCAAGCCAGGCGATAACTCCTCGGGCTCTCCGGCTAATTACCGGATGAAAGAGCTATCTGGCGACTGTCGTCAAAGCCCTGGCGAAACCGGGTAAATGCACCTGCCGCGGCATTGTGATATTTTACCCGCGGTCTCTGCAGGCGAGCCCGCGGTTTTGCGCGCGTATCTAATCCTCGTTCGGCGTTTTCGGCGCCGCTTCCAAGGGTTGCGCGCGGCGGGTCGCGCCTACGCGTTCCGCGAATCAGTGCACCAACCCTTTGCGCTCCGTATCATTTTTCAATTCAGTTGCCAGCAAAGTGTTCTATTTTAAATTCACTTCAGAGGGTAATTCCTCGACTGCTACTTGTAAACGACTTTCTTTATTGGTAATATTAAACATAGCTCTGAAAGTTTTTGGTAATTTATATTTCTCTCTTTCTTTTGTTTGCCAATGTCAACAACTTTACCATTTTTATTTACCACTCAACAAAGGAGTGCAAAGGGTTAATGACGTCGCTAAATATTCGACTTTTTATTTACCAATGTCAACAACTTTACCACTTTTATTTACCATTCAACAAAGGAGTGCAAAGGGTTAATGACGTCGCTAAATATTCGATTTTTTATTTACCAATGTCAACAACTTTACCATTTTTATTTACCACTCAACAAAGGAGTGCAAAGGGTTAATGACGTCGCTAAATATTCGACTTTTTATTTACCAATGTCAACAACTTTACCACTTTTATTTACCACTCAACAAAGGAGTGCAAAGGGTTAATGACGTCGCTAAATGTTCGTTGCAAAAGTAATCGAGGCGATGCGGGTGGAAGAAAGGAGGCTGATAACTCATTCAACTTGTTGTTATTGTTTTTACGTTTACACGGTTTTGTTGAAGGGAGGATGTTGAAACGTAGTTAAACTGATATTGTGTATGCGCACGCGCGTGTGCGTGTGAAGGCTCGTTTGGCTTTCGTTTTTTCTCTCGTGACGTTGCGCGATTTTCAGCTGGCGCAGTCGTAGTTTGATTTACAGGCTGTTTTTCTTTCCTCTTAAAGTGTTACTTTTTTTGTAGTTTGTTTATTCATTTATCTCTAAATAAAATATCGAGTGGAGGATTTTATTTGTCGGTTGACTGTGAGTGAATATATAGTTAGTGACTCTGTTTTTTCAATAATTTTAGCTACTTTATTGATGGATAAAGGGATCGTGGATGAAAAAGACGAAGATGTCAGTCTTTTGATGTTGGAGTAAATTAGTGGAATTGAAGATTGATAGCGAAGGGATTGTATTGGGTTTTAAATCTGGATCGCAATAAATTATTTTGTTCTGATCTATTTTCAATTCGATTGTAATCATTTTCCTTATAATTCAAGGCTTTTAACCCTTTGCACTCCTTCTCAGACGTTAACAACAGAAACTGTGGCTAAAATAGCAATCTTCGAGCAATATTTTAGCTATAGTTTCTATTGCTAACGTCTCCCAGCAATAGAAAATTTCCATTTCACTAGAAAACTTCAGGGATACATATATTTCTCAAAAAGCTGCGATGGAACAAGTTTAACTGATTAGTAACACTAATCAATGCTGATGTTCCCTCAGAGACGATATCTGAGTGCCAAGGGTTAAATCTATGTGTCTAATATTTTTAGCGAAGCTCGTTGCTTCGTGTAGCTGTGTAGGTGTAAGAAGGGAGAGAAGGAAATGGGAGGGCAAGAACCCTTTCGTCCTGGATCTGCAGGACTCATCAGTAATGCTACTCTGCCTTAGACGCGGCGATGTTAAGGACAGGTCAGGCAGGAGTCCTATTATGTGGAAACGGAGGCAGAAACTGTATTATGCGTCTGAAGGTTGCTATCCCTCTAGTGGCGAGTGTCAGAGGACCGCCATATTAGTCTTACTTAACAAAGCTACAGACAAGTACAAAATTAAGATATAAAAATACACGTGGCTCCACTTGCTTAAAGCAAGTAACTAAGAGATTAACTAGCTGCAAAAATAAATGAACAAAAACACCAAAGAAGTACGATGTAAATATCAAATTTAGTACAATTTTGAATATTATTGTTTCTCATGCAAAGTGTTAGAGATTACTTCACAAATAATTACTATGTGTAAACAACAATAGGAAGGAGAAACTATTATGCATTTTCATATTGGTAAATAAAAAAGCATATAAAAAAGATAACTATTATTGCTTCTTATACAAAGTGTTAGAGGTTACTTAATAAATAATTACTATGTGCAAAAAAAAAGAAAAAAGCGAAAAATATTCATCAATAAAAAAAGTGTATGAAAAAGATAACTATTATCAATTCTTATACAAAGTGTCAGAGATTATTTCACAAATAATTACTACGTGCAAAAGAAAAAGAAGAAAGGGAAAAGTATTGGCAAATAAAAAAGTGTATGAAAAAGATAACTATTATCGATTCTTATACAAAGTATCAGAGATTATTTCACAAATAATTACTACGTGCAAAAGAAGAAGAAGAAAGTATTGGTAAATAAAAAAGCGTATGGAAAAGACAACTATTATCGATTCTTATACAAAGTGTCAGAGATTATGTCACAAATAATTACTACGTGCAAAAGAAAAAGAAGAAAGGAAAAAGTATTCGCAAATAAAAAAGTGTATGGAAAAGACAACTATTATCGATTCTTGTACAAAGTGTCAGAGATTATTTCACAAATAATTACAACGTGCAAAAAAAAAGGAAAAAGGAAAAAGTATTCGCAAATAAAAAAGTGTATGAAAAAGATAACTATTATCGATTCTTATACAAAGTATCAGAGAGTATTTCACAAATAATTACTACGTGCAAAAAAAAGAAGAAAGAGAAAAGTATTCGTGTATAAAAAAGTGTATGAAAAAGATAACTATTATCGATTCTTATACAAAGTATCAGAGATTATTTCACAAATAATTACTATGTGTAAACAAGAAAAGGAAGGAAAAACTGTTATGCGTTTTCATATTGGTAAATAAAAAAGTGTATGAAAAAGATAACTATTATCGATTCTTATACAAAGTGTCAGAGATTATTTCATAAATAATTACTACATGAAAAAAAAGAAGAAAGTAAAAAGTATTGGTAAATAAAACAAGCGCGATAAGTTCAAGTTACACGGCAGAATGTTAGAAAAAGCCGTCGATGTTAACCCAGTTCCCGGTAACGTTTGTAATCATCGTTCAAAACTTTATTTGCGGCGGAAAGAGCGGGGATTACGGCAATATCGAGATATCGTATCTCACGGAGAATATGGATTCCGTTCGAGCGAATGGACGACGGAAAATTTACCGCCCCATAGCTCCTGCGGATAATAAAACGTTCAAATTATCTCTCCCAATCTGCAAGGAGCCCCCGTTCCAGCCGAAGCGTGCGTGACATCGGCGAGAGGTAAATGTCAGGATCACGAAAGTCCGAGCAATTCGGACGAGAGCCAACGGCGAGGAGCTGGTATAATTTATTAATTTAATGCGTGCCTTTTTGGGTCAGAATCGTATCTGGGTGAGAGGACGTTGGCATTTTTCCCAGCCGCCGGGAAAAAATAATATCTCCGCTCTTTTTGCCGCGTCGTGTTTCGGTGAACGTACAGTCCTTGGACAGCTTGTACAGAGAAACCGGTTGTCCCAAACAAAATAAACGGAACCGCGATCACGGTCAGCGACTAACCAAGTTTCGTGCGAAATATGCAGTCGTTATAGCGGCTATTATTGTAACCAATTGAGTGACTAATAACGATGTGCTACTTTTACAATTTACAAAATTTATGAGATGGTCGTTTTTATCTGTTGATTAAGAATTTATTTCGGATTTATTTTTATCTCAGATTTTTATTTCAAATTTGATGGAATATTTCTGAAATAATTGTTTAATAGTTTCTTGTATTTCTATAATGTCTTTCGAATGAAATATTTTATTGCATTTAGTTTTAGCTTAGTTTAATTCCAGATTACAGCAACTTGTTAATTCGATTTTAGAAAATGAATGCATTGGCACTTATGTATCTGTAGAGTTCATTTGCTATAATGGTTGCTCATTGATATAAGTTTCTTTTCATCTTTGTTACTTCGATACAAGCATAGCACTTATGCGAACAAATTTAAGAGAGGGTGTAAACGTTACTGACATAAACAATACAAGAATTTCATAACTGTTTTACCAATATTCTTAAGCTTTAGCAAGGATTTAACATTTCTTTACGATTTAGCATCCCTTTAGTTTTAACAATATCAATATTAGTTTGAACATTTAAAGAGTCCCTTAAAAATCCAGAAGAGAGGGTGTAAATGAAGATAAAGCGTCAACTTGGCAAGTAACTTCTCCGAATGACTGCTTATGGTAATCAATGATGAAGCAAACGTATGATTTATCGATCCAACAACTTACGTTATTGACACAAACGATACAAGAATTTCATAACTGTTTCACCAATATTCTTAAGCTTTAGCAAGGATTTAACATTTCTTTACGATTTAGCATCCCTTTAGTTTATCAATATTAATATTAGTTTGAACATTTAAAGAGTCCCTTAAAAATCCAGAAGAGAGGGTGTAAATGAAGATAAAGCGTCAACTTGGCAAGTAACTTCTCCGAATGACTAATTATGGTAATCAATGATGATGCAAACGTATGGTTCATCGCTCCAACAATTTTCATTACTGACACAAACGATTTAAGAATTTCATAACTGTTTCACCAATATTCTTAAGCTTTAGCAAGGATTTAACATTTCTTTACGATTTAGCATCCCTTTAATTTATCAATATTAGTTTGAACATTTAAAGAGTCCCTTAAAAATCCAGAACAATTCACCGCGGCACCTCCAGCCGATCGAGACGCCAGCTCCTCAGCTTCGACTCCTCCGACGTAAATAAGCCCGATAACGCGCACGTCGTGGCTGCGGGACAGAAATTCAATAACCAATAGATACTCGACAAATATATCCAGCTAACTGCGTACATACACAAGCAAACGAAAATCGCGCGCAAGAGAGACAGCCAGAGAGCAAGCGGCGGAGAATTAGAGAAGAATTACGCGAGGAAGAGTGAAAAAGTAGGAAAAAGGGAGAGAGAGAGTCGAACGACGAGGCGCAAGGGCTGTGCTCGAGTGGCGCTTCTATTCAATTTAGCCGCGCCGTGCCACGGATCCTCGCTCCCTCCCGTATATTTGCCGGGATTTGATTTACGCATAAAATATTCACCTTGCCCAAGATTTCGTTAGAGTTTCGAAGTTCGGGAACGCGCAGCCGTTGCCAGCTGCTGCTACCACTACCACGTCACTGGTACCGCCACCGCCACCGCCGCTGCAATGCAAACAGCCGAGGCGGAGGACGAGGTAGAAGTAACTGGAGGAACGAAAGTGTACGCGGAGGTTCAAGAGTGCAGAACGGATAACGAAGAGAAAGGGAGTCAGAGAGAGGGTGGGAGAGGGAGAGAGAGAGGAAGAAGTTCGCGAAAGACTGATAAGTGTAAAAGCAAGGTGACTTTTGCGAAAGATTCTGCGCGGGAGCCTTGAGGTGTCTGCAGTGGAAAAGTTTTTCAGAACAAAGAAATAGGAGTGTAACGGGAAACTAAAGAAATTTTCTGACTTCCGCGATATCTTTTTTCCTCGTTTTTTCTTTCTCGTTTGCACACCTTCTTCTTACTTTTTCGATTCCCCTCGATCACCCTGGTTTTTCATATAGAATTGGACGCATAGAAGAAGAGCGTGGAGTTCACTTTTCAGAATTGATATTTGAGATGAATTGGGTACCAAAGTGTCTACTTACTTGAAGTTTAATCTGGGCTTTGTAATATTTCTGGGTTCTGGTTTTTTTCTTTTGGAATGGAACTGGTATTGGTGTCCCTCAATTTGTCATACTTAAATCTTGAACAATTTCTAACATTCCCAATTTTTGAGTAAAGCTATAAGAAACATATTCTAACTTTTCCTCCGCAATTTAATACCATGAACGATTACAATTTCAATAATTAATTTTGCGATTACAAAAAAAGTCAAAAGCTCCTTCATAAAGTGATCATAGTGATGATAATAAACAGAGCAATTCTGATACTAATTTATTCTAAATAACGATAACAATTTCAATAATCGATCTTGTAATTAAAAAAAAAGTATATCAGAGTAAACCAACTAATTCAACTTCCTTGGCAAAGCAAACAGTTGACGAACAAAAACATTCTGACGCTAATTTATTCGAAAGGATGACGTACATCACACATCGTAGTCTCGCGCGAGGCAAAAGTTCGACTGTATCGAGGCGCCAGAGCGAAGCTGAAGAACTCCATCCGAGGCGCGCAATAAAAAGCGATAGCAGAACGGATCCGAGACATACGAGCGGCCACAAATCGACGAGCCGCGTTAAGCATTGTACGCGGACTTCCTAGTTCTCGGTGCTCATATCTGCACTTTCACTCGTTCGAGGAAGTTTCGACCGGACGCTCGAAGAATTTATCCGCATCGCTACTCCTTCCGTCCGAGAACTTATCCAGGATGGCAGGATATGGGGCAGAGGGGACGCGTACACGTGACCATGGCAATATGTTCGATGGCAGGGCCGTTAGCTCGCCCTATTGGTTCCGAAGGACCCAAGCTCGAGCTGCTCTCTATTCCATTTATTCCGTATACATAATACATCGTTTTGCGAGCAACCAGGCCCCATTTCGATTCCTGTCGAGCGTCGAGGTATTCTTATTCCTATGCTCGATTTAACAGCTCGTGACAGGAACGGCATTCCCGCTGACCTACCTAATCTTCGCCATCCGTTCTCGCTGCTGGGCCGGCTAATTGAGCTTTATTTGCGACGGAACGGTCGCAGTTGGTTTTCAGAAATGTGTCACTAGGATCTCGCGAGCTCTGATCTATCGTTCGCGTTGGGAATTGTGTTAAGGCTGTACGTTGTTCGATTTTATGTTGATGAGGTTAGTGCGAGATGTGAACAGCTTGATATGTTCGCCAAAATAATGTGGAAGATGAACTTATGTCAGTAGAAATTCGAGGTAAACAGAAATATGTATAAAAGAAAAGTTAGGATTTCATGAGTTCTAATTTATCGTTCGTGTTGGGAATTGCGTTAAGGATATGCGTTGTTCGATTTTATGTTGATGAGGTTAGTGCGAGATGTGAACAGCTTGATATGTTCGCCAGAATAATGTGGAAGATAAATTTATGTCAGTAGAAATTCGAGGTAAACAGAAATATGTATAAAAGAAAAGTTAGGATGTTTTAAGGATTTCATGAGTTCTAATTTATCGTTCGTGTTGGGAATTGCGTTAAGGTTGTGCGTTGTTCGATTTTATGTTGATGAGGTTAGTGCGAGATGTGAACAGCTTGATATGTTTGCCAAAATAATGTGGAAGATGAACTTATGTCAGTAGAAATTCGAGGTAAACAGAAATATGTATAAAAGAAAAGTTAGGATGTTTTAAGGATTTCATGAGTTCTAATTTATCGTTCGCGTTGGGAATTGTGTTACGGATGTGCGTTGTTTGATTTTATGTTGATGAGGTTAGTACGAGATGTGAACAGCTTGATACGTTCGCCAGAATAATGTGGAAGATGAACTTATGTCAGTAGAAATTCGAGGTAAACAGAAATATGTATAAAAGAAAAATTAGGACGTTTTAAGGATTTCATGAGTTCTAATTTATCGTTCGCGTTGGAAATTGTATTAAGGATTTGCGTTGATTTTATGTTGATGAAAGAAGTTAGTACGAGATGTGAACAGCTTCATATGCTCGCCAACATAAGGTAATTTAGTTTATATAAAACATAATCTATAGAATGGAATTATTTCTAAAGTCTCAACATCCAAAAATTATCATTATTTGAAACTATTTGTACGTTTCTCTACAATTTTCGTCGTTTAGAAAACTTAAACTCGTGTCAGTAGAAATTTGGGGTAAACGGAGACATGTATAAAAGAAAAATTAGAAAGCAGTTGTACATTATCACTATCACAATAAGAAAACGTGTAAACGGAACGGAATGTCTTTACTTTTACTTCAGAATTCTTTCAAACTTTATGATTAGTTGGAAGACTTAAGGTAAAGAAGGGGGATTACTTTTCCAGGTATTCAATTCTCAACGGGGAAACACAGCTGGCGCCTGTTATACAATAACCTACTTACCGAATGTTTCGCAGATAATTCTTAGTATTTCGAAAAACGCTTCGATTTGTTTCACTCTTTTTATCGTACGTAAAATGTGTAAAGCGTCAAATTTATTTACGGAACCTTCTTTGCACTGTCAAGAAATTTGGTGCGATTGGTTGCGAACCTCCATGATTCCAACATCAAAACATTGAAGAAAATCGCTAAATTCTTATTCAACACGTTTTAACAACATAAAATCGTATTTCTTCCACAAAAGAAAGAATTATTTAATCAATACTCAACTATACTTTTAATTCACAAAGTCCCACTAACAATATCAAAATCCGTACGCAAAATCGCGCACGATTTACACACTCCCCCCAAGAGAAAACAATATCGATCTCTCCTCGCAAATTCGAACGCAATTCAGCGCCGAGCGGAAGTGAACCGCCACCTCTCGAGCGGAAAAGGAAACGGTGGTGTGGGTTTCGGCGGGAGGGGGGGAGGGGTGTCTTCTTTTATTTGAAAAGCTGCTTTTCCTCGAGCGATCGCGAGCCATCACTTCTGACAGACGTAATACGCATTTGAATCGGGCTCGCATGAATATGAATGGAACCCAGGCAGAGATGAAACGGGGGGGTGGGCGCGGGACGAAAGAGGGTTTAACTCGATGAAATCCATGGCGCGCGAGCCTGCCAGCGCGCAGCGAGCCAGCCGTCTCTCATACAGGTGCTCCATCGGGTACCGCGTCCCGATAATGCGCGCACCCCGAAATATAATCCTCGCCGCGGTGGCGCGCGACGAAAGCTTCGGTTTCGACGCGGCCGAAAATCGCGCATAGCTTATACCTAGCCGCCCTGCTATTTCATGCGACGGGAACCAGCTTTGGTGGGACGCAGCCAGGATCCTGGTGAATGGCCAGGCGTCGCGGCTATATCGCGGATGCGACGCGTAATTACTTTATACGTTTATGGCGTACGCGGGCCTCTCGTCGGGCCCCTTTTGTCGCGCGAGCGCGCGCACCCCCCACGTTGATTTATCGAGGCAGCAGCTCCCTGCGACCGTCCTGGGAATTTCTAAAGCCCGCGGCGGTTCTCGACACCGCTGGCGAATTTGTAACCGATCCTTGTAATCGCGCGTTCAACGCGTCCGCTCCCATTCTTCGCGGGTGACGCGGCTCGTTTAGGGGTTGGAGGACAGAGCGCGCTGGGTTTTCAAGCTCAGGTACGTCCGCGGGAATTGTTCGATCGTGTTCAGCGAGGTTTTCGCAAATTTTTTAAGGTGTTGAATGAGTTGATCTGTTTCTCCTCAGTAGAGACACATCAATAGCAGATTTTCAGCGATCTTCAGTTGTTATGGTACATAGATAAATTCTATGCTAAAGTGTTACAATAAAAAGAATATAGAAGGCGTATATTTACGTCTTTTACGTACATATTTATAGGTTTCTGAGATCGTATATGTTGAGAAATGAGTTTTGATCAAACTACTTTAGTTTTTATGGTTTAGTAATTTTTATTATACACGCACTGGAAGTGACTTCTCGTTTCTAAAGTTTCGAAGAGACTAAACAATCGAGCACGTAGAGTCGGTGACACGAGGCATCGATGACCTCATCCAATAGGGGTGCGTTATCACCTAATTCACATAAACAGTGTGAGAAACGGCATCTCCGTTTATCAAAAATATAAGATTCAATTTTTGACATTGATTTATGACAGAAAAACTAACAGTACACATACACCTTTCGCAGTCGATGGGTTAACCCAAATACAAAAACAGCAGACGAAACAATATTCTACTACATATTTAACAAAATAGCCACTGCTAGCTTAATATTTAAAATTCCTTCGTCCACACCAAAGCTAGCCTTACTCTACAAACATGATAAAACGAACGCGTTCCTAATGCATTCGAAAACATTGTCCGCGCGCGGCGTGCCCAAGATTCGGAGGCGTTGAAAGCGCGGCGAGCGCAGCGCCATTGAAAGACCCTCCATTAGCGTCGATAGAGGACAGCCTTCGCTTTTTGTATCCATAGATCGAGGCAATCGTGCCTCGGAGCCGGGTAACCATTAATGGATGCGTGAAACGGCCGACGGTGGGACACGAAAAGAGAGGCGAGGCGTTCCTGGCGGATAGGTGTCGTATGACGTGTAGAATAATCGATAAGCACCGTCTGATCGGAAATCTGCCGCGGCTCGCCGCCGTGGGACCTGGATACGCGGTCCTCGTGATTCGAGCTGTTACTACGGTATTAATATTTGACACGCATCATTCGGTTTTACTGCCAGCGTAAATGCATCGCGCGGACCGACGCGTGCATCGTGGATCACCGGAAACGTGATTCGCCCGGGGAATCGATGGACGCACGGGTACGTAAGCGGTCAAGAGGGCCATGAGGCACCGCGGATGCATGTGCACCGTTTTCGTCACTCGAAAACCGGCCTGAACGATCGTTATCCGAAGCGCGCGCCGCTGAATGCGCTCGTACGCGATAGTTCACCGACGCGTAATTACTGCCGTGCATAAGAGAGTTCGCGATTTGATGGACGCTGTATGGTCCGTGTGCAAGTATGGTTGACCGTCGGTTCTTCATTAATTATGAAATTTAATTTTGATTTTATAGGAAGAAAGAGAATTGTGTGAATTATAAGAAATGGATGCTGTATGGTCTATGTGGAAGTATCACGGTTGATCGTTGTCTCTTAATTAAAATTGAATTTTGATTTTGTAGGAAGAAGGAGAATTGTGTGAATTGCAAGAAATGGAAGCTGTATGGTCTATGTGGAAGTATCACGGTTGATCGTTGTTTCTTAATTAATTATGAAATTTAATTTTGATTTTGTAGGAAGAAGGAGAATTGTGTGAATTGTAAGAAATGGATGCTGTATGGTCTATGTGGAAGTATCACGGTTGATCGTTGTCTCTTAATTAAAATTGAATTTTGATTTTGTAGGAAGAAGGAGAATTATGTAAATTGCAAGAAATGGAAGCTGTATGGTCTATGTGGAAGTATCACGGTTGATCGTTGTCTCTTAATTAAAATTGAATTTTGATTTTGTAGGAAGAAGGAGAATTATGTGAATTGCAAGAAATGGTAGCTGTATGGTCTATGTGGAAGTATCACGGTTGATCGTTGTCTCTTAATTAATTGCAAAATTGAATTTTGATTTTATAGGAAGAAGGAGAATTGTGTGAATTGTAAGAAATGGATGCTGTATGGTCTACGTGCAAGTATGGTTGATCGTTGTTTCTTAATTAATTGCAAAATTGAATTTTGATTTTATAGGAAGAAGGAGAATTGTGTGAATTGTAAGAAATGTATGTTGTATGGTCTATGTGGAAGTATCATGGTTGATCGTTGTTTCTTAATTAATTATAAAATTAAATTCTGCTCTTATAGTAAGATGGAGATTACATGGATTACAAGAAGTTAATTGTTTTTAGTATTTCAAAATATTGCATATGTAATAAACATTGTGAATATTTTTACGTATTCTTAATTAAAATTGTCTTGTGTATATAGGGTGTTTCATAACAAAATAACAAAATGTCGCAGGGTAAAGTTAAAGTGAACTGCAATTGTATTTTCAATGCTTTTTCTTGCATTAATGGTTTCCTTAGCTCATTAACAAGGAAATAGTTTTTAGAATTACTTTAGCTTCCTTAATTTTTAGTAAAATAGCCTAAAAAATATATTTACGCAAGAATACGGTACCATTTCTATGTACAGCCATTCTGAAAATACAGCTCCGCATATATAAAATACACAAATATAAAATTTAACATATATAAAGTACAATGAACATTATATCACACAGAATAATTTTATAAATTTGTTCTGATACTTCAAAAGCCATAAGAAACCAAATACTTCTTTCCATACGTTTCCAACCCCTATACTCTCGAACGCAGACGTTCAATTACGCGAGGAACCGTTGCCGGTGCATAAAATACCATAAAACCGTAACTCGATTAATAACTCGCCCAAACTTCTAATTTAATACCGCGCGCGTATCAGTGTCTCGCATTTAATTAAAACGCGTTTGTTTAAATAAACGTTGCTCCGCGAACGTTACGCGGCGGGCGCCGCCGCGAGCGATCTTGCTCAATCTGAGCAAATAATTAATTCCCTTTGTTAGCGGCGCGTCTGACGGGAATCACGGTGCACGTGGTTATGACAGCTGGTTTTCATCGTGATTCTCCGGGTTTGCGCCCCGGAACTTCTTTCACCGAACTCATCGGACGTATAACAATTTCGCGTCTTTGCCTCGCCGCGGCTCCTCCATCCCAAATATCCGAGGGGATGCTCGCGGCTGGATCGAGGCTCGATTGCACGTCGTTGGTCTGTCATCGAGCCTGTCCACCCCCCCCCACCCCTTTTAATAATTGCGCTGGCTTGCTGCGCGCGATTATTTCGTCCGAGCAAACGATAAAAACCCCCGCCAGTTATTAATGGTCCGCGTTTCTTCTCCTGCTTACTTCCCGATATTACCGCCGGGAAAAGAACGGGAAACGTTTGCTCGATAATTGCGCCCAGATGGGATACCGTGTACTTTCGCCAGCGGTAATCGGCAAAATTTCTTGTCACTTGTAACGCGGCGCTTCTGCCGCGAGTAATTGCCGACGATTCAACGGGGCAATATTGTTTCACCGATTTTAATTGAACGCTTCCTCGATGGCTCATTGTTACGGCTGAAAGCGGGATTTAGGCTCGCGTGTCTGAAATCGAACGCGTACTTTTGTCGAGTGTTGTTGGAATAACGTTACTCTTCGAGGAGTTTGTCGTGTCGCGTTAGTTGGAGCACTTTTTTAATATTTTCAAAGAATTTTGGGGACACATTTCACGGTACTTTGGTCAAAAATTGTTTAAAGAATTTCGCACTTTTTGTGAAGTATAATTTCTTTTAGATAATTTTTACAAGTTGTCAGTTCATTTAAAAATTCTCAATTATGCATATATATTCTTTTTTCATTTATATTAGATATGTAGAACATCTAAAACGTCATTAGCCTTATAACAGTAATTCACAGTTGAATATATGTGATAAAGAACCATTTTATATCAAGCAAGATTGATAAAGTTCTAGATTCCATATGCATCCATGAATTTAGCTATATAAATTTATATCGCATGTAACGTTACTTTATTCAAACACCAAAAGACCAACTCAAAGATAGATTGATTCTAAAATTACAGTTATCACATATTTCACTCACATGTGAAATATATTTCTCCGTAACAGTCATTACTGGTGTTCAAAAAATCTTAAAGTCAGCACTCCACGCTAATGGAGCCTGCTCTAAGATGCCACAACCGACTTAAGAAACGTGGTATCTCGAGCTCCATGGATGTTCAGCATTTTAAAGAAGGTAAAGCACACGGTCGAAAAGATTCAAACCGATGACCTCTGTACACGCTGTTTCCACCAGGTCTTGAATAGCCTCGAGAGCAGATTACGCTATTACCAGATGGAAGTAGATTTCCAATTCTATCTCTGCGTCGAGCAGGTTAAGCCTGGCCCAGTCTTTCGACAACTAAGGATCAGAAGCGCACCGTGGCTTTCGCCTTTGAAGTAATAAACTATCTCATGTAAATTCTAGCAGGGCTGTATAATCCTTGGCGATCAAAGGTTAAGAGGTATATGGTGCTTTCTTAATGCAACGCTCTCGTTTCACTTTGTGCGGTCGAATTTACCATCTTAACATTAGACACTGTTGGAACTGGAAGTTCTGCACGTTCCCTCGGTGAACATTGTTTACGGAAAAAGAGGGTAAATTGTCTGAACTCCAGGCACACAGTCAAGTGGGAAATTGGCATATTTGAAGGAAAAATAAATACCACCTTTCGCTAAAGACTTCGTTCTTATTAATAATGCTACTGCGTTTACTGTAAGATCAGACGCGGAAGCATTTAGTTGAGTTTTTAACGCGTGTTCTGTAAAAAGATTTAAATACATTTGTTAGTGAAGGAGTTCGTTCTTTATCAATATTTGTTTAACTGTAATAAATGGTAAAATTTGTAATTTAGATTAGACCAGCTATGTCCAATTAATAATTCAACAAATTCATCGATAATATTTCGAAATAATTATCCTATTTCTTATGAAAATTAGAGAATTAATTTAGCAAAATATCAAAGTGAACTGCTTGCAACATTGCAATGATTACAATTTATATAATTTAACCACACCATAAGAGCGTTAAAATAGTTACGACATACTGCTAGGATTCGTTAAATAACGATATAAATACGCATACAATGTACAGTGTTATTTGACAATAAATATCGTCCAGCAACAGTAATAATTACGTTTCAGCGACGTTCGTTAAAATGTTCCGCAAGTATCTCAATATTTTCGCGGGCACAGTTTTACAGAGCAAACTTTGTTACGTCCCCGCAGCGTTATATTAAAATTAGTTAAAAATTACGCGGAAGCGAAATTATAATCTCATCGCTCCGTTGTTCGGACAGAAAGGAAGAGGATGCGAGCACGGGGGTTGGGGCGGGTATTTCGGTGGTGGCGGAGAAGCGGACGGGTACGGACTGGCCATGTAAAGCGGAATGAATCTCGCAGCCGCACGTGGCTTGGCCACGATCCACGCTATCCCGACCACTCCTCGCGTTGTGCAAGCTTTTTATGTCGGGAATTTAAATTAGATACAACCACTCTCCATCCACAACCACTGAAACTCGCGCCGCGCCTACCGAATCACCCGGGAGATGCTCTTTTATTTCACGGTATTTTAGTCCGCCTCCCTGTTCCGCTCGTCTTAGCATCCGAACGAGAATCGACCGACTGTAAGGTGTTAGGTATCGTGCAGAATTCTGGGAGGAACGATCGAAGAAAGGGCGCACTTGTTACTGCAAATTAATTGATAATGTAATGCTTGGTGTCAATATCGTATGTTTGTTTTTTATAGAACAATTCAAAATTGGAGGCATATATTATTGCAAATTAGTTAATAAACTAATGCTTGGAATCAATATTGTATATCTGTTTTTCTTCTGTGCAGAATTCTAGGAAGAATAATTGAAAATAGGAGGCATTTGTTATTGCAAATTAATTAATAAACTAATGCTTGGAGTCAATATCGGATGTTTGTTTCTTTCTGTGCAGAATTGTAGAAAGAACAATTGAAAATAGGAGGCACTTGTTATTGCAAATTAGTTAATAAACTAATGCTTGGAGTCAATATCTTATATCTGCTTTTTTTTGTGCAGAATTGTAGAAAGAACAATTGAAAATAGGAGGCACTTGTTATTGCAAATTAATTGATAAACTAATGCTTGGAGTCAATATTGTATATCTGTTTTTCTTCTGTGCAGAATTCTAGAAAGAACAACTGAAATTTGCAGACACTTGTTATTGCAAATTAATTGATAAACTAATGCTTGGAGTCAATATCTTATATCTGCTTTTTTTGTGCAGAATTGTAGAAAGAACAATTGAAAATAAGAGGCACATGTTATTGCAAATTAGTTAATAAACTAATGCTTGAAATCAATATTGTATATCTGTTTTTCTTCTGTGCAGAATTGTAGAAAGAACAATTGAAAATAAGAGGCACATGTTATTGTAAATTAATTGATAAACTAATGCTTGGAATCAATATGGTATATCTGTTTTTCTTCTGTGCAGAATTGTAGAAAGAACAATTGAAAATAGGAGGCACTTGTTATTGCAAATTAGTTAATAAACTAATGCTTGGAATCAATATTGTATATCTGTTTTTCTTCTGTGCAGAATTCTAGAAAGAACAACTGAAATTTGGAGGCACTTGTTATTGCAAATTAATTGATAAACTAATGCTTGGAGTCAATATCTTATATCTGCTTTTTTTTGTGCAGAATTGTAGAAAGAACAATTGAAAATAGGAGGCAGTTGTTATTGTAAATTAATTGATGAACTAATGCTTCGAATCAATATGGTATATCTGTTATTTCTGTGGACTTACAGTTTTTGCAAAAGTAATGATTCTTTAAATATTAATGACAAATAGTAGGATTTATGACACTACAATTGTTATTGCAGAATTCTTACAAAGTGACATTAAAATCTTGAATACACCTGTTTGTGTCATTCAGTATGAACTGATATTAACAAAAATTTGCGAATTTACTTGAAAAATATTAATTAAATAATACAAGCTTGTCTGCCTTAAATAGCAAACGTTTTCACTTCACATATTTGAATACTAAATACTTAAATTTATTATCGAACCATTCGTGGAATATCACAATTAATCATTCATGCAATTAATTCAAATTGAATAAATAATAAAATTCTCCTCGCAGGATTCTTTAAAAATACCATAAACGTTCCCATAATTCAATTCCCATAAAAACGAACCGATATTATTATTTGTTTTAAAAATTCCCATTTATCATCGAACCACTTTTGGCGTATCACAAGTAATTACTCCTCTAATTAATTCAAATTAAATGTAAAACTCTTATCGCAGAGTTCTTCAAAAATACCGCAAACACCCAAGTCGCATGAAATCGAAACCCAGCGAGGGCGCAAACGCGAACCGAGAGGAACCGGTAGGAAGGAAAAGCGAGTAGTCGAAATCGCCGCGGATCAGCCGCGCAGTCCCAGGCAAGTAGTAGTAGGCGCCGGGTCCGGTCAGCCGTGAGTTTAAAGCAGCAATAAGCGGCCGCGCGCGCTGCCCGCCCGTTCGAGCGGAATCAGCCGGCGCTCTCCACCGATCCGGTCGATACCGGTCGAATTCAATACGGCGCGAGATATCGAAGGTGCCTACCCAAGAGAGAGAGAGAGAAAAAGAGAGAGAGAAAGAGAGGTGTAGGTTGGCCAGAGGCGTGCCAAAATGTGATTGCGGCAACATTGCGTCACCGCCACTGGTCCCGGGGTATCTTCGGAGGCTCGTCGTTGGAGAGGACCAAGTAGGATTCTCCTCCTTTCGAAAGCGTCGTTAGGGGCCTCTGGCACAAGGCCAATCACATCGACTAGCTACTGTGTATGTTTCACCCGGCACAGTGCTAGCTACTTCTCTCCGCGCGCGACCCTCCGCCACCGTCGCCTCCTGGCCCTGGTCTGGCACATAGGCTCCCGCAGCGTCACACGACCGGAGAGAGGACTCGGCCAAGGGGATTTTCGTTTCTTGTTTGCACCTATCGCCCGCCCGTCCGCGTTACGTTTTTCCACCACCCGCCACCCCCGACCGGCCTCTCCTTCCGCGCGCCCACCACCGCCGCCCTGCAAACATCGATACGACCAATATATCGGAATATGACCAGGATATTGTGTACGCTCGGTTCGAGCGTCCGCGATCGTTCGAAACTCCCACCAGCGAAAATTACTTCGCGATCCGAGGCCACTGTATTCCGCTCCGGTAAATTTCGAATCGAGCCACCGACTAAATAATAGCTCCGGTAAGACCGCCGCTCCAGCCGTACAGGGGAGATCTATTAACTCCGTCCGGTGTATCGAGATTAACGTAATCGTGTTTCGAATGAATCGATAAGCATCTACCGCTGCCGGAGGAACTCGAACGCGAGCACGTCGCCCGCTGGCGGGACCGGGAATATAAATGTTGGGTTTCGGTTATGGTTAATTTATTATTCGCGTGCGATCCGTTTTCCAGCGCCGGGTAAACATTAAGCGATCGATACGCGTGATACAGTTCGCTGTCGTTAATTCCGCGCGTTGCTGCACGCCGTTCGGCGACTTCGATACGACGATTCCGCTTGTAGAAGTCGTGTAAACGTGGGATTATATGGGTCAAGTTTATTGAACAAAATGTACGAGAGGAACGTAAGAGTCGTGGCTAACGCTCTTATCGATTATCCATCGTGGACTATCTTCGATTGCTCGCTGTCGATCCTCGCCATGCGACGCGAGGTGGTGTAACGCGACTCCCTTCAATGTATCCTTCTCTTAGAAATTTATTTAACCCTTTGCGATCGGGTGATCTCTCTGAGGGGACATTGGGATTGATTAATGATTAAATTTATGTTTCCTCCAAGTTTTCTATTGCTGGGAGACGTTAGCGATAAAACTGTCGCTAAAATGTTGCTCAAAGATTGCTATTTTAGCAATGGTTTCTGTTGCTGATATATTGCTCAAAGATTGCTATTTTAGTCATAGTTTCTATTGCTCAAAGATTGCTATTTTAGCTATAGTTTCTATTGCCCAAAGATTGCTATTTTAGCCATAGTTTCTATTGCTAAAACATTGCTATTTTAGCCATAGTCTCTATTGCTAAAACATTGCTATTTTAGCCATAGTTTCTATTGCTAAAATATTGCTCAAAGATTGCTATTTTAACAATAGTTTCTATTGCCGATATATTGCTCAAAGATTGCTATTTTAGCCATAGTTTCTATTGCTCAAAGATTGCTATTTTAGCTATAGTTTCTATCGCTCAAAGATTGCTATTTTAGCTATAGTTTCTATCGCTCAAAGATTGATATTTTAGCTGTAGTCTCTATTGCTCAAAGATTGCTATTTTAGCCATAGTTTCTATTGCTAAAACATTGCTATTTTCGCAGTAGTTTCTATTGCTAAAATATTGTTCAAAGATTGCTATTTTAACAATAGTTTTTATTGATAAAATATTACTCAAAGATCGCTATTTTAGCGAAAGTCTCTATTGCTAAAACATTGCTATTTTAGCAGCAGTTTCTATTGCTAATACATTGCTATTTTAGCAGCAATTTCTATTGCTAAAATATTGCTCAAAGATTGCTATTTTAGCAGTAGTTTCTATTACTACAATATTGCTATTTTAACAGTACTTCCCATTACTAAAATGTTGCTATGTAACAGCAATTTCTATTGCCAAAATATTGCTATTTTAGCAGTCTCTGTTGCCAGTGTCCAGGAAGGAGCAGAGTGCAAAGGGATGAAATATAAGCGAGGACAAACAGGGGTGCAGATCTGACAGAGAGCCGATATAATTAATAAGAAGCGATATCGTACGTTTAAGACTCCCCGTCCCAGCGTCGTGCGGGATGTGAACGCGGCGCAGGAACTCCGGCGAAGTAAACGCGAACATTTACTTTACATCCGGCACGATTTACAGAGTTTGCCACCTGCTATTCAGTCGGTGCCCGACGGAAGGGGGAAAGAGACAGAGCGGGCGAACTCGAATTAGAAGCGGAGTTTGAGGGAACGAGTCGAGTTAGTTAGTATGCTAATCCTAAAGTGGAAACACTTAAATTCATTACACAAACTGCTAATTACGGGGATAATGAGCCATCGCTAATCGCCGAAAGAATTACACTCGTACCGCTTAAGGGGGTTTCAACAGGAGGACCCGCGAGCCGTGGAAGGGGTTGCAGGGGGTAGGGATACATCAGCGGGAACGAGCGCGAATCTTTTGCATTCAACCGGGAACGATGTTCAGCTCACGTTTTCGGGCCACGGCTGGGGAATTATATCAAAAAGCGATTTTCGTCATTGACATTCAGCGGGCGACGGTTGTACGTGAGTTCCGGTATAGTTGCGCGAAAGTTTAACGTATTAATTACGGAAAGTTCCACCGGCACGGTTTCTTTCCCGCCCCGTTTCCTTCCCTTTTTCTACCCCCTTTTCCCTTTTTTCCCTTTTTTTTTTTTTCTTTCTTCTTCTGCCTCTTCCACCCTCGTCCCGCCTCCTTCGTCTTCGCCGCCAGCGGACCGTATCGCGTTACT
Source organism: Xylocopa violacea (assembly GCA_963969225.1). Lineage (NCBI taxonomy): Eukaryota > Metazoa > Arthropoda > Insecta > Hymenoptera > Apidae > Xylocopa > Xylocopa violacea. Next base: position 4,743,820 of record CAXAJV010000021.1, on the reverse strand, counting down.
TAATGCCAATGCCGGCACGAGCTGCTTAGCTTTTAACGAGGTGAAACGTTTGACGCCTCGTAAAAGCACCGGGCAACCTGGCTTTTCTTTCAATTTCCCAAACAAGCCCCTCTTGACGTCCATGACACTGAATCGTACCGACTGGCTGGAGATTTTAATTACCGCGACATCTGGACGACCCTCTCGAACGCGTCTTATTTTCGTAAACTGTTGTCACGGTTAGATAATCATTTTTTTAAGTATTATCTATGATTTTAACAGTAGAGTATTATTCATCATTTTCTTATTCGCAAATAAATTAAGCTGCATGCATATTAATTTGGCACGACGGCTATTAAACTGTTGTCACGGTTAAATAATGATATTTGTAGAGTATTATTAATAATTTTAACTGTAGAGTACTATTAATAATTTTCTTATTCATGAATAAATTATGCTGTATGCATATTAATCGTTATTATGATGACTATTAAACTGTTGTCACGGTTAAATAATAATTTTTGTGTTGTGTTATCAATAATTTTAACTGTAAAGTACTATTAATAATTTTCTTATCCATAAAAAGATTAAGATTTGTATATATTAATCGTTAATATGATGGTCACTATAATAAGAATTGTTCAATTAATTGAAATACATCAAAACATCGATCATCGATTAAATAATAAATGGGATTTTATGTGCAAATTAATATGTACGCTAACTTAACAGTTTGCAAGCTCAAATTTACTTATTTGCAAGCAAATAAGTAAATAGAAAAAGAGAATATATTCTACAAAATATTAATAATAACATCAAATTATATAAAAAATACTCTTAAAATCACTGCCTAACTTTTCAAACTATAACCACTTACTTTCTTCACTGATTTATTTATGAAATGCGTTCCATAAATGGACAGTCACAGTGTTAAAAATTTTGCGTAATTACCTTCGCCAGTTCTTTCGCTGTCAGTAAGCAGCAAACAGGGGTTGAACTGCGCGTCGCGTGACCAGTCGATAACGAAGGGGCGCAGATCAACGATCAGCTAATGAAAATTCAAATTTCTATATTTCTTATTGGACCAGGCTGTTGTCGATGCACCGCTAACGTCCCTTCGACAAAAATGGATCCAATCACGAGCGCCGCGAGCATGAATAAAAGATGTGCCGCCTTTTAAAATTTCTAAACAGCCCCGCGAAACTAACCGGCGCTTTACATTTATCAATATTTACAAATCCACTTGTACGCTTAACCTCGACAGCTTAAATACGGCATGCCAGTCCGCTCGACGCGAAACGAGCCACCCCTACGTGTACGTACCAGCCAGAGGCAACCGTCTACGTCCGCTTTCGAGGACTCGCAGGTATTACGTGCATGCAAATAAATAGTTGATTCGGCCTAAGAGGTCCCATAGTACCGCGTTTCTGCATCGAGCAGGATCCGCACTTGGACTGGCCGGTTGGGCTGAGCATAACTTCACCACGGCCCACAAGGGGCAGCGGGGATGAGGGTGTAGGGAATAGCAGTAGCGAGAGACGTGACTGGCCTGCCAGGGGTGGCATTACGCCTAGACGAGCCCGGATCAGCGATACGGCGCCAATCCCTAACCAGTCTCGATCTCCAAAGCACGTATATCGTTACGCTCATGACGCCATGCAACCGAGTCTATCTTCTCTCCGACCGTCTACGCGAATTCGTATATCTAGACGAGGCACAGAGGTCCGCTGGAATTTTTGTCCCTTTCCGAGGCAGGAATCTCGTATGCTTTATTCAAACCGAAGAAACGAAGAATATTTTAAGGGAGATTTGTACAATTGGACGCGTGGAAGATTGTATTTGTTTTTTGGTAGGAAATGAAGCCTTCTAGAGCTCGGTCATTGAAAAGATTCTCTGTTGTTAAGTCATTAAGTAAGAAATTTCTGATTTGAAAGTGAAAGGTTGGTTTGTCATATTCGCATCGCTAAAATTTTTGTCCTTTTCGAGGGAGGAATCTCGTATGCTTTATTCAAACCGAAGAGGCGAAGAATATTTTGAGGGAGATTTGTACAATTGGACGCGTGGAAGATTGTATTCGTTCTTTGGTAGGAAATGAAGCCTTCTAGAGCTCGGTCATTGAAAAGATTCTCTGTTGTTAAGTCATTAAGTATGAAATTTCTGATTTGAAAGTGAAAGGTTGGTTTGTCATATTCGTATCGCTGAAATTTTTGTCTCTTTCGAGGGAAGAATCTCTTATGTTTTATTCAAAACGAAGAAACGAAGAATATTTTGAGGAAGATTTGTACAATTGGATGCGTGGAAGATTGTATTCGTTATTTGAACTCGTTTGGTAGGAAATGAAACTTTCTAGAGCTCGGTCATTAACTGTTAACGTTCCAAGTGTGCCTCTCAGGCACCACCGAATTATAATTAACATAAATATTTTAATCATAATTATATTACTTCTGACATGAATAAAGATTGTTTTGAATGACTTTAATATTATTGTTTACACTGTAGAATTTACAATCTGACACTTAAAAACTTGCAAGTAGGAGTATGATAAGAATAAGTTGGAGTTACTGATTGATATTCACAATTAAAAGTTGGAGCGTTAAGAGTTAAAAATATTCTTTGTTATTAGGTCATTAAGTATGAAATTTCAGATTTGCAAGTGAAAGATTGGATTTTATATTCGTATCGCTGAAATTTTTGTCCCTTTCGAGGGAAGAATCTCTTATGTTTTATTCAAACCGAAGAAACGAAGAATATTTTGAGGGAGATTTGTACAATTGGACGCGTGGAAGATTGTGTTCGTTATTTGAACTTATTTGGTAAAAAATTAAGCCTTCTAGAGCTCAGTGTTATTAAGTTCTTAAGTGTGAAATGTTCGATTTGAAAATGAAAGTTTAATTTATCATATTTGAGGCAGGAAATAGTATAATTAATCGAAGTATGAGTCTAAACTATCGATACAGTTTCGCCATCTTAGAGGTAGCTTTAATGCTGGCAGCGAAGAAGTCTGAAGAGCAAGTGGCAATTATTTTTAATGCTAATTTATTAGCCTAAATCTATATTGTTTTTAATATTAATTTCCCGTACATTTGTTATTGTATTTATGAAATAAAATCGAATCTAAACTAATTATCAGATGGAGAAAGTGTTTCATAGAATCTATAAATAGAATAAAATTTCCATTTACAAACGAAAGAATCATTAAAGGCATGAACAGATGTAATCTTTCTGCGCGATACGGAGAATAAAGGACAGTTTACTGCGTATATTTTTTCTTCTGTTTTGTAGGTGTACGAAGTTTTGTAGGTCATCTTGATTTTTAAAATAAAGCAACCGTATGTGTTCCTTTTTAGAAATGAAAGGAGCATTAAAATCTGTGAATATAAGCATCAAGATATATCGGATTATTTATTACGGTATTTAATCACTTTGTCATTGACGTATATCGTTCGAGTATCTTTAAATCGAGTATTCAACAAATTCGCGTTTTTCGCTGACATTCGCGAACGTGCAACAATATTTCCATTTAATATATCGACGATGGTCGAAACGCGTGCAAATGTTCGCCGTCATTTAGGAATGTTAGTGCACACTCTGCGCCACCATCGAAGCGAATTTACGTTCTCAAGCATTTTGCGCAGCCGATGAATAACCATTTGAAGAGATTTTCATATACGCGCTAATAATACAGTGTTGCATGCTTTCTGAAGTGGTCGATGGTTCACGATAAGTTTCACTGTTTAGCGTTTAACTGGCCACGGCTTATGGTTGTAGTTTTACGATATTAATAGGCCCTGCACACGGTATACACAGATTTTAGTAATTAAGATGTTTAACTAGCAGCTATCATGAAAATGTCTGGAACTAAATCGTTGGTGGCTGCAACCTAATTTTTTATCAGCGATAAGCCGTGCACCACCTTACGTTCTAACCCTTCTACGCATATGTACGTCCACAGCGAATATCTTAATAAATACTCGGTGTTAAACCTGTATAGTACACCTTAATGTTTATTTATTTAATTTCTAAAGATTAAATTTCAATTAAGAGTGTTTCTGCTTTCAAATAGTTAGTCGAGCTAAATAATTAAAAAATTCTTAATGAAATTCGTGTCGAAACGAAGCAGTTGTGATTGTAAAGCATTTCTGCTTTATAAAATTGTTTAAAATTCAAGCGCTTTTCGATTTTCTGAAATTTTTAGAAAACGTCAAACGCATAAATATATAAAATAATATTGAACATGATAAGCGATGAGAAATATATATTTGAAACAACGCGAACGCTTGTAAATCAGTTCTGTTTTTGCGAAAAAGCATCGCGTTCTGCAATGCTAACATATTTTTATTTGGACACGTTAAAATAATGTCACAAATCTGCTATATGTTATAGCATCAAGCGTTACAGTGTTCAAGCAAGCATTGCACCATTTAACGGTTAAAATTTATTCCTCGTTTAATAAATAGTGAACACATTTTGTGCACCCCACGCAGAAATTTTCCATTCAAGCTATTTAAAATTCTCAATCTAAAACAAATAATGTAAGCAAATTTGTAACGTAAACTCCTTAAAAATTATGTGTACTACTTTATTGTCTTATGTATCTTAAATTCTATATCTTTTGCTTGGTAATTATGATCTTTATACTATTGTAAAAATAGTAAAGTATACGCCAGAAGCAAAACTATTTAACCCTTTGCACTTGGATGTCCCCTCTGAGGGGACATCAGATTAAACATATTCCACCGCAGCTTTTTGAGAAATGTGTTTCCTTCAAGTTTTCTATTGAAATGGAAATTTTCTATTGCTGAAAGACGTTAGCAATAGAAACTATTGCTAAATATTGTTAAAATATTGCTATTTTAGTTATTTTAGCAATATTTCTAGCTTCTACTTCGAACGTCCAAGAAGAAGTAGACTACAAAGTGTCAATCATAAATCGTGTACGTTTCACGCGACCCGAACAGAAAGTATTCAAAAATCCAACACAGAACGCGTCAATTTTACAATCAACTAACACATTACTATTCAACTTAATTACTCGAATCGAAGACAAATTGAAACAGCTGTCAAGTACAAAAATGAACGACAACAACTTTAACCTTCCACCAAGAAACAAACCAAAGCGCGCTACAATCAGTTTACCACAAAACCGTCGAAAACTGCCCCGATACAGGTCACGTCGCTCCTCGCGAATAAAGAACTCCGCAGCTAATCCGTCGCGAGCGCTCCACCCGCGCTGGTGTTCGTCTAACCTTCGATGCATACGTGTAAGGACGTCGTTTACATGCAAACAGCGTGCATCGAGTAACCGGGCCCGTAAAGAAGCAGCGCAAGATACGCCGTCCAATGGTAATTTCGATCTCGTAGATAGGGAGTTACAGCGCGCGGGCTGTAATTACTACCGCGCGCCAGCCCCGCGCCACCTCAGTATCATGCGCGGCTACGTAGAAATGTGCCTGGGACTTGAAAGTTCGCTCGATCCACCGAGATAGCGTACGTAGACCCTATTTGGTTGATTCGTACGTAGCCTGTGTCGCCAGCCGGCGATATATTGTTTTCACACGCCAACAGCGCGGCACCGCGCCGCCTGGAAACGTTCATCCGCGCCGGGCAATTAACCCCCGCGATTAGGGAGTTCGCAACCTTGGCTGAATTTATCCGGGGCGGGGTGAAACGGAGGGGGTTAGCTGGATTTCCCGTGGCTCGATAGACGCCAGGCGCAGGGCCCCGTGGATATTTTTCGCTTTCGCTGCTAAACGCGCTATATTGGATTGCTATTAAAGTTTGCACGGAAGTTCGAGAAAGAGCGATAACGCTGGGGATGGTTAAAATACTCGGGCGGCGCCGACACGAACGTTGGAAAAGCGGAACTTAGCCGAGTCAACGTTGGAAAGTTCGAGCGGGCTCCGCGCCGGTTCCTTGCTGTTTGACGAGGCGTTTCACGAAGAAAGTACTTCTGCTGACTTTGTTAATAACCCGTAACTCGGTTTCCACGTCGGGATTGTATACGCTCGTCGCCTACGCGCGGGCCTTGATGTCTAATTGATACCGCGGCGAGCTGAGAGCTGGTTGGATTAGGTGTCATCGTCCAGCTGGGTGGCTTTGGGGTTTCTTTTATTGGGTGATCGCTGAAGTTTGTGATTGATTTCTGGAGATGGCGAGTGTATGCGCTTTTTACCGTGCTGATGTTTGTTTTATATTAGTATTGTTAATTGACGTTTATCGAAATGCGTCATGAGTCAATGTTCTCTTAAGAAAAAATGGTTATTAACTTAATTTGTGTGCAGAGTTAATATTTAAAATGGACAATGGAAAGTAATATTTTCGTCACGTTATGTTATACGAGTTTAAAAAAGGAGTAAGTGTTGGGACTGCATCGAAAAGTATTCAAGACGTTTATTTGGATCGTGCTCCTGCTCGTAGGATAGTCAGAAAGTGATTTAATCGATTTCAAAATGGTGACTTCAATCTAAACGATAAACTTCGCTCTGGACGATCTTCCAGCGTTGATAATGAGTTTATCCGTGATTTAGTGAACAATAATCCACGGATTACCATTGAAGAGATTACTGAGAGATTAAATGTTGACAATTCTACTGCATTTCGCCATTTAAAGGAACTTGGATATGCACGTTTTGACAGAATGGAACAACCTGAACCGCGTTTCCATACGCCGTTGATCGCTGAAAAAAAGTTAAAATGGGAAATCCTTCATCATCCGCCTTCAGATTTTCATCTGTTTCGTTCTCTGCAAAATAATCTGAATGGTAAAAAATTTGATTCTATCGAAGAAGTGAAAAACTACGACTTTCTTTGAAGAGAAACCACGGAGTTTCTACAAAAAAAGAATTCAAAAACTTATAGAAAATGATAGAGAGTACATTATTGATTAACAAATACTATTTTTATATAATTATATAAATACTGCTTATCATAATAAATACTATTAACAAATACTGTTTCAAATTAGGCACGAAGACTTAATATTTTTCAATCACCTAATATTTAGCCACGCTTCGAAATTGGAACTCTTCGTGCGCTACGAATACGTAACGGCGGTTGAGATGGACGCAGAAGTGAGTTTTGCGGAAGGGGTTAACGAAACACGATGTCGGGATGTTAAATATAATTTTCAACGAGAGGAACAAGACGCGCTGAGCTGCATTATTCATAGCTGGGTTAGTCCGGTTTTAGAATGGTGCACCAGCGAAATTGCAGGCTTACGACTCCATTTCAATAAGGTGATACCTACAATGGATGTAAAGAGGAACTGGCCGATGAATACGTAGATGAGAATTAATTTCATTCGGTGAAAAGCGTTTCTGTTTCTTTGGTAATAACGAGGCATGGTTCTGTTCAGTTTTCAGCGCATGTTTTTTAAGTTCTTCAAATGAAACTGAAGCTTGTCAAAGGATTCTATTCAAAAACCATATGTTTTCACCACCAATCGACTTTGTTCAAACTTTGCATATTTGTAGATCTGTATGTGGGTCATCGATTGCGGAACTTTTTGACAAGCTCTTCTGGCACAAGATTTTATTATGCTTCACTTTCTTTTCCTTTCTTCATCTCTTAATCTAAGATATGCCACACTTATTACAATTATGTGAATCCATAGTTATATTATTCGAAAACGTGAATTTTTTGCGATTTTTTGACACAAAATTCAAGTCGATATCTTTCTTCAGCCAAAAGTTATGTCAAAAAGTTACGCTGGCAATCGATGACCCACACATAAATCTACAAATCAATACTACAAGTTTGAATAAAATTATAATGCACCTACTGCTTTTACTTTGTTTTGATACGGCAGACACGAGCAGTCAAATTTTATACATACAAGTATACTATATAATATATTTAAGTATTATATTTAAGTCTATTTCAGATAGCTTTTTATTTTCTTACACTGCCTCGACGTAATTATTCCTCACTGAAAAATAGAAAAAAATAGAAGTTCTCGTGTAATTAAGATCAGTTCATTTCGATAATACAAAGGAATGTCACTAATTACAAGTTTATACGCGTTCCAACATGTCATCGGAGATGCGATAAAAAGGAGCACGATCGCTGAAAGCTTTTAACGGAGAAGGAGGTCAGGGCACGCGCGAAAATGGAATAAAACATTAACTTTTACAACGATGGAAAGATAAGCGGTGGCTGCAATCAACATTGAGGAGCCTCGCCAAGGAAATGCATCAATCACCAGTGTTCAAGATAAACTACGAATGCTGATTGCAAAATTGTAATTTAAGAGGTTAATTACAGTTAAGCAACTAAGAATATGTTACGGAGATTGATTACCGGAACATCATTTTGCGTGCCACAAATCACAAACTGGGCAATCATGCGAGTTTCATAACACGCATACTGCGCCAGCAGCTTGCAATAACTTCGAGCAAACGTAGAATTTCGTTCTCGAGAGACTCTGAATTATTTTCGGGTCATTATCGAAGTTGAAAATTGTACGTTCTAGCAAAAGACTGACACTCGTTGAACATTGGGTGCTATATTTAACGTAGCATGCGTGTTGGTACCATCGCATCTATCCAAGAAATCAATAAACATGTCTTGTTGCCACACTCGCACTTAAAACACTTTCTTTTCTAAGTCTTTGTCTATATTTAAATATTTTTTGTTTCATTCGCTGCTTTATTTTTTAACTCTCTCATATGGCATACTTGCTATATTTTATTTTCACTGTAACTGCAACAAGTTTTCATATGACTTCAAACTTTTTCTACAAATCGAAATGCATTTAATAATTTGTACACTCTACAAAAATTGCAAAAATATACTCGACTATACACGCATTAATTCACTTAAAAACAATGTTTATCATCTGCCATCGAAGTTAACACCATAAACGATAGAATCCTTTTAAAAATCCAATTCAAAACTCAGTCATTTTTGACTCTTCGCAAGTAGTCCAACCATCGAAACGAAGAGACACCTAAAGAAGCGCATCCGCAAAAAGATGGACCCAAAGAGGACAGATTTTCCCATTGGCAACCGAGCTCGAGTCGCGAGCGGCTCGAACGTTAATTTTCCCGACGAGGCAACCGAGCGAACGGATACGTTTGTGGATCCAATATTATACAAAAGCGTGCGCCCATCCACGCGAGCTGTGAAAACAGATATCGCGATTAACTGACGGAGACACACTGTGGCGTCTAATTAATTTCGATTCTAATTATACAGGAAAGTAACGACGAAACAGACCGCGAGGGCGTGTTTCGCGTACGACGTCGGAATGGCAACATCTTGCGTGTTGCGAGTCACAGGTCGGATAAGCCAATAGCCTGGGAGGATATAACGTTGCGGGGCGGGGGTGGTTCGTGTGTTTTAGAAGATTAGTTGCCGAAGGGGGAGAGGAATAAGAGGGTTCGAGTTGTTCTTGCCGCGAGAGATAATGGGGCCGTCCTGTCAGTCTGCTGGATAACATAATACTTCGACTTGTTTACATTGCCCACCTATTCTAACCGAATGCCTAACCTGCGTCTCGTCTTCCGTTAATTAATACGGCAAACGTAGGAGAAAGAGAGCCTAGGGGCTCGTGGATGGGAGGGAAAAGAGGAGGTAAAACAGCAGACTGTGGGAGAGAGAGAGAGAAAGACGGGGTTGGAGATACAGAGTAGATATTGAACATCATCTCGCGTCTAATGGAGCCTGCAGGATCGAGTTGAACCTATCGACGCCATAATGCAAACCTTTGAATATTGCACACCGGAAATTAATTCGTTATCTATTTATTTACGGAGATATCGAAATGGACGAAATGTGGGGTAAATGAAACGAGAAATCGTTTGTTTAACTTTTGATATTGATAGTCATGGTTTACTCGCGTTTATTGGAGAAAGATACGAGGGTGTCTTTCGCATTTTTCATTCAGGTATTCAAGACTTGAAGTTAATTGTTTTCGCGCAAAGAAGACCCTAAGTTTAACCCTTTCGCCTTACTATTCGCATCACGACAATTGGCATTACTTTATTCACCCTTTATCTCGTAACATACTTCTTTTCGAGTTTCATAAATATCATCCTTACTTTGGTTCTTGTGAAACTTTTTCCCAAACCTTTGCAAATTCGTCAAATCGCTCCGACAATCTTCACGCAAACGCGCCACGTTCGCCACTGAAAGGGTTAAGACGGCCAACGGCCAGCCGATTCGAGAGATCGTACGATGACGCGGCTTTATCACGCTCCTCTCTGGTCCGTCTGAATCCAGCGATGCGTTCGCCACCTCTTCAGCTATTATCCGATATCACCTAATCGTCTATTTCCATTGTTCCGTTAACCGCGGACGGGCTCCGTTTCAAGAGACACATCATACTTGCTAGTAGGCCGCGTTGTTCCCAGCACGGATAAGCTGTTAACCGCAGAACCGGGCTATTGTTCGGTAATGAAGACTGATGACAGGATGTTAGCGTCGAGCCGAATGAGCCCTGGCCCGCGACAAGAAACCGCCAGTTGCTTTATTAGACGTCGTTCCCGATAAATCCCCACTCTTTGTTTCAATGTCGTGACGAACGATCCACGACGCAACGGATTAATGAACCAGAGCCACCGCCCCCGCGCCATCCGACGGGACGTCGCTGATGGCGCACTCGCTCGAAGTGGAAGCCCCGGTTTTTCGAACGCCGCGCGCGACCTGCTCGATCAACCCTCGAGCCATCGCGGAGGCGTCCAATCGCAAGAAACAGGGATCAGTGGCGTGTGATTAATTTCGATTTGCAGCGTCTGTGGTGTCGTAGTCTGTTTGCGGTATCGTGAAGTGTAACGAGATCATTTTTTATGTCAAATTGTAGTTGTTGTTTCAGAGTTTGTGGAAGTTACGTCTGCAGGTGGAACTCTCTGCGATAGCATAATTGTTTTATTGGGATGTAGCACGAAGTTGCAGGTGTAATGATGTGTATTAAATTATGTGATTTATTAAGTAAAATATGTAGAGAGAAATTATGCTTTCTGATGCTGCTAAGTACCAATTGACTTTCTCTCTGTAGCGATTGTTGTGTCTTGTGAATAACAATCGAACGTCGCGCGACCTTGTGACGACGCAGTCATGAATACGATAATCTGCTGCGGTGTTTCCTAAACTATATTGCAAGTGAAGTGCAATTTCTTCAATGATTGTGAGGAATTTTGTAACAACTGATCAGAGAATGATGAATTGTGAAAAAAGTGCGAGTGATTATATCTTTATTTGTTATGTCGATGTTTTAATTTTACGTATGACTACTACTCTTGTTCCATTATGGTTTACAATATATATATTAATGTTTCCCAAACTTTTCTCATTGAAGAACACCCTTCAAGTTCGAAAATTTTTAAGAAACACTGAAGTACATTTCAGTTTTTAATTATAATTTCTTTCAAGAGTTGCTTCAAATTGCGTAAAACGCATAAAAGCAGACAATCTCATAATTTTTCGCGGAACTCTCAGTAATTGCTTGCAAAACGCCAGTGTTCCACAGAACACAGTTTGAGGAACACTGATCTACCAAAAACTCTGAAAAAAGTAAAAAAAAAAAGGAGCACAGTTTTCCGACAGAAAAGTGAATTCGCACATGTTTTATTTTGCTTCGAGAGGAATAAGAATTGGTCTCGATAAACTTATAAACCTCGAAGTTTCATGGTCACTCGGTTCTGAATGGTTCCGTGACCACTAAAAGTCAAATCCGCAGGATTGCTTAAACTGCCGTTCACCCAACCGCAGGAAAATATTGTTCCCCTTTCTGCAAAGGGAGAACGTGAAGCATTCCTACTGGGAACTCGATAAAAATACGAACAGAAACGAATGGGAAAGTAAAGACGAACGTTCGCTTGCTTATGTCTAGCTAAAAAGAAGGCACGCACGAAACCATGCATCGGTTGTCATTATTTGTAACCCAATATCGTTGTTTTGTTCGAATATATTAGTAAAAACCGCTGAGTCGTCCATCGTTTCCTTTCTCAACGAAGTTTAAGGATTTCATATCACGAAAGGCATCGTTCACGATTTGGTTGCGATTAAATGGACGCGAGCAACACAAATCTAGCCTCTTTTTCGTTATTTTCGAACGATAGACAAAAGTAAATTCCCAATTTATTGCTAATGTATGAAAAATACAATTTGAATGTTTTTAAACTATTTGTGTAGGACGCTAAATAGAGTATCGATAAAAACTAACAATGTGAAAGTCTTTTTGTTCGATCGTTTCTTGTTCGATGCGAACAGAGGGTGCAAGAAAGATGATTCTCGGATCATGGAACATTTATTACTCCAACGGAGAAATTCATCATCGTCTTCGACGTGGAACGTGTTTCCTGTACAATAATCCCTATTATGGGTTCGACTTTCCTCCATCCCTTTTCAAACTGCAGCTGTCGTTTCCGAGTTCGTGAAAGTTGCGTCCATGCGCAGAACGCTGCATCATTCATTCTTAAGGGAAACCTCTTTGCGATAATAAAATTTACAAGCGTTTTTTTAAATTTAAAATAAAGGAAACCTTGCCAAAACGTTGAAGAAGCTTGAAAAACAGCGATTAATTAAAAGCTGCGTGCAGAAGCAAATAAAAAGTTGTACGAAACGAGGGATAATAGTATTTCGTACACCATTTTGTGCGATTGCTAGGGTAATTTCCAACTTATAAAATGTTAGTATTTTTCCTTTGTTATCGGCACGGGGGAGCGGCTATTGTTCCTCCTTTTACTGCTACAGGTCATTTCACGGAACAAGTAGTTACGAAGATTTTGAGAGCAAAACTTTCAGCCCAGTAAAACCTTTTCAAACAGTAACGATAATGGCGCGCTACGATAAAATCTAAGAGTAGAGTCAGTTGAACCCCATAGACCAATGTAATGGTATGATACTTTTAAGCATAGAGTGCCCCAGTGGCACTCAAAGAATAAGGATTAAAAATAAACGAACTTTCAGTTTAAATGCACTATTTGGCTTCAGAAGATCCGCCGTAAAATTAAACCGTCCATGAATAATTTATCCGTTAAATAAAATACTCGGATACGCGGACGTTCTGGTCGAATAAATTCTATGTTTAACGTCCGCAGACACAAATCTCTGTTGTATATCTTTAATACGCTATAGCGATAGACTTTATTATGAACGCGCGTCGGACAATATTTATCAAATTACTGACGTGCTGGCAAATTTTTAATGAGCCTGAAATTAATACGAAATTAATTATTGCATAATGCACTGCACAATGGACGCTCGTGTGATTACAGAAGAGGAAAGCTCGGAAACCATGAGCATGAATTATTTATTATACGTTGACTGACGCGATCAAAAATCGTATTTGTTGGTTATCCTCGTTTCTGTAAAATGAACTTCAATTTCTACGTATTTTAACAATTAAAAAATTTTTATAAGCGTATTGTAGGAATTGAAAAGTTATTTATAATGGTAGAAAATACACTTTTCTTCACACACACACTTTTATATACATTCACTCATCGACATTCTCGATTCTTACACTACTTTGTTTTCCAGCCACTCACATACACGCACGCACACACCTTCACGCATAGAGTTTGGAATATTCTCGAATAATCAATATTCGAGAACATTCACCATCACATCTTCACAATTATAAACGTTCACATCTCATTCATTTCAAACATTCATTCTTTCATTTTTCGTACAGTCCAAAGTACTGCTTTGACACACTTGCCATAACTTCGCCACACAGAACCTACATCATCCATGCTACACTGATGCAACTTGCCAAAAGTCAGACAAAAATCGAAACTATAAAATAATCTCCTTCCTTTCACACGTTTCATTCCAATAATAAATAAAAAAAGAAATTTTCCTTCATAAAAGTTCTCCAAACTGTAATTACATTCCTTTACCGCTTCCGATCGCATGATGAAAGATGGTTAATGGTAAAACTCTGATACTTTTCTGTTAACACATCCTCTTACACGTATTCGCACTCTTGTGTATTTACATATTCGTGCGCCGTCGTAAAGAAAATAGCCGTGGAAGGTATAAAGGGAAACGAGGGTGAAAGGGGTGGCGGGGAAGTTAAAAACTGGAATGCAAAATAAAAGCAAGGCGGAGGGGATTGCGGATGGCAGAGCGAAGTCGAAAATCAGAAAAGGCGACGGTATAATCTGTCGTGGCTGCGGCAAAGGGAAAATTTTCAAGGGGATGTACGTATCTACCTGTTCACCTGAAAAGGGTACCATTCGGCTCGCAGTAATGGCCCCGGATTTTGAATGCCGCCGGTACGATAAGGGACGGAAAGGAAGCCATTATCGTACTACGTGATCTTCAGCGTACGGGCGAAGCGTGCTTCTTAACCGTCGCATACCCAGGTTCTTATATTTTCGAAATATGTCGCGAACGTGTCTTGATATCTCGCGCGCAAAAAATTTGAGAAATTGGTTCCAGATCTTTATCGTCGACGCTCTTTGTCCCTCTCACGCGTTATTGCATAATAGAGTCCCTTCGATCATCGAGGGTAGCTGTCTGAGAATTTTCATTTCGCTGCGCGAAGCGTCGAAGGATTGAAAGTTTATGTTTATGTTGTGATTTAATATAGTGTTAAGCAAACAACTAAAACAAATAAACAGGATATAATAAACAGCAGACGTGATAAGTGCAAATGTATTATTGCAAATGATGTGATAAGAGGAGAAAATTAATTTTAATTAAATTGAAAAAAAGTGAACGCTATATATATTCAGAAATTTGTAGAAACTCTTTTAAACAAAAAATAAGAATTGAGAGCTTGAACAGATAATTGTTGAATTGTCAGTACAATCGCAAGTGGATAATAGTGTGTTCCTTCGAAACGCTGGCTTTTACATATAAAATAAAATATCTAAATCATTAACAATAACTACCCAGTATTAATATGTGAAAACTTTAGTATGCGATATCGAAAAGACTTCGCGCGCACGTCAAAAGTTGGTAAAACAACAACTTACAACTATTCGTAACAATTAAACCAATAAACGGTCCATATATCCACATCGTTAGGCAAAAATAAGACTACCAAGAAAAAAAGTACCAGACATACCTTAAAACAATTCCCCTGCGACCAAACGGTCAGTTATATTAATCAAATTAGTTGCTACTAACGACTCGTCAAGAGGCGTAATAAAAACGCAGAAAAAAGGACACGGAAAAAGAAGAAAACAAGGGAAACTTCATATCGCAGTCAGCCGGGCGGAATCGACGTTTGAAAACTTGGCTGGCGTGCTTAGCACTTTATTTGAAGTTGGCGAGACCCCGCGATAAACTTTCCATTTCCACGCGGTGAGTTCGTGTTGCACACAAAGAAAAAGCCACCCGTGATAAAGCTATCCTCCCCGTATTCGAGTCGTCTATTATCGGGCCGGCACGTTATCGTGCCTTATATTTTCGAGATACACAGAGCGAGCGGGCGGTGCAACAGTACAGGCCGTGCGAGACCCCGAGAGGAATTATTGGTCTACGGCCGGCGTTATCGCAGTTATCGCGCCCCCGGAAACGGACCGCTCGTCTAATTATTCCAAAGCCTTTTCTAGAACGCGCGCACGAACCAGCCTCCCCTGACCAGACCCGCGACAGCGGGTCTTCGAAGGGAACGACGCTCCAGAAGAGGGTTGGAGAAGGAACGCGAAGAGGGTAGGGGGATCCTGGGCCCTCCTTTCATACGTTTCCCTCCATCAGCGAAGGCTCATCAACCGAGACTGATGCCAAGTACGAGAACCAACTGTATAAATCAGTGGTACTCAATGTGGGTAGTATCGACCTCCAGTGGGCGCTAGAAATTTTTAGGAAATTTGTAGAAAGAATTTTGGGGTGTTTAGGAGGTCTGGGGGTGGTGGATCTGCAGAAATAGTTGTTGATATTTATTTGAGATTCAGTTTCTTTCGAGTGGTTAAGTTGTTTGGTGTGCATTTATATTATAGTCGTGGCATCCCTTGTGTTAAATATTATTTTGTCTTCGAATCTTTTGCCTTTATTGTTATCTAATCATTAGATAATCTAATAATTAGGTAATAATATTATATAATATATCTAATGATTAGGTAAGGATAAAGGATAAAAGCTTTTCCTTTATTACCCACTATGTTAGAAATAAACAATTATTTTCTACTGCACATGATGGTATTCTCGCTGAGTAAATAAAATGATTTTCACGTAAATTCTCCATCATACATTCTATCAAATTTAAATTGACGACTCCGTAAAATAGCTCAATTGACAGGTGAAAAGTAACAATGGAAATATATTTAAATAAACCAGCGAAAAGTAAAATCAGAATTATTTCCTACTGCACATTATAGCATTCTCGTTCTGTAAATAAAATAATTTCCACGTAAATTCTCCATCATACATTCTATCAAATTTAAATTGACGACTCCGTAAAATAGCTCGATTGACATATGAAAAGTAACAATGGAAGCATATTTAAATAAACCAGCGAAAAATAAAATCAGAAAGACGCAACCCTCACACAGAGCCATCGAGTTATCACAATTACAAGAACCGTGCAGATATAAAATCCAGATAACAAGAGAATCCAAGGGATTAAGCGCATCTATACCCAAGAAAATGCTCCAAGTTAAACGAATTCAACGCTAATAGGCTTCAATGCAAACACACATGCACAAGAGAACGATTAATCGAAATGTTACAATAAGCATCGCAGTTATCGCGCCCCCAGAAACGAACCGCTCGTCTAATTATTCCAAAGCCTTTTCTAGACCACGTATACTCGCACACGCACACCATTTTCTGACCAGACCCGCGACAGCGGGTCTTCGAAAGGAACGACGCTTCCAGAAGAGGGTTGGAGAAGGAACGCTGGAAACGTCGGGGTTGGGGGGTCGCTGGGCCCTCCTTTCATACCGAAACGGAGTTGCCCGTTCGCAGCCATTCAACGAACTTGGGCAGTTGACTCTTTATGCGCAAAGTTTCCCGGCATTTCGATTTTATGTTAATTTCAATTCACTACGTCGAACCGTTGTCCGCGGCCGCGAAAGAGTCTGCTCACTGGGGTTCGTCGAGGCAGCGCGCACACGCGGACGATCGTCCAAGTTTATCTGCGACCGCCGAATTCGAATCGACGAGATATGGCCCACCCTCGCCACGAACGTTCTCGTTCACCTGCGCGTTTTACATACCCGCGATTGTACTTCCTTTTAAACGATTCGCCTCGCAAACGTGACACGCGATTCGATTCCACCTGGCAGGTGAGAGAAAAGGAGCGTCCCTTAACCTATTTACGTGGAACTTTCTCAACTTCCGGTGGGATTTCAGGTGTTGGAGATTGGCGTGCGAGATGAAAGTTTTTTTGGATTTTTTAACATGAATTATTCGTTATTCTGAGACTCGAAGGGATTTCTGTTCGCCTCGAGAGATGTGCGAAAAGTGAGGACACTAGAAAGAAAATTTGGAGTCCTTCTGTTTAACACCTTTCCGTGTTATTTAGTTCGACGAAACTCGGACCCAAGCGATAAGCGTTTAGGCGTGGTAAACAAACCAGACTGGTGCTCGAGAACAGTCACGATACGAGTCGAAATGTAAATACCTGTGACGTAGTCAGTTTTACGCGATACTGCTGTTGTGGAAGTAAATTCTAATACTTTTTCCTTCTATAGATTAGTAATAGATGACAGTTTCAAAATTATATTTCACGAATAAAAGAAATTCAGGCGTCTTCAAATGTGATTTTGTCCTAAGGTACTGTAGGGTGTGAATGATTTTGCAATGCGTGGCTTTGTGTGTGCAGAAATAAAATGTAATTTAGAATATTCTCGAATATTCCAAAAGAATGTGTAAGTATTACGTGTGACTTTGTGTGCGTGAAAACATAAGACGAAATTGAGAATATTCTCGAACATTAATTATTCGAGAATATTCCAAACTTTATGTAAAAGAGTATGAATGTGCGTGTATGTGAGTGCCTGGAAAAACAAGGGAATGAATGGAAAAGAATCGAGAATGTTCGATGATTGAATATATATAAGGATGTGTGTACGCAGCGATAGTCAGAGTTAGGCAGAGTTGAAGAAGACCAGCGTGGTACGCGTCATCTATTAAATCTAATTACTTTCTACAATTACGCTTGTTCTTCAGCAAAATCTTTTGATCCCACAATCTAATAAGAAAATACTTACAACTCTAAAAAACCTCGATGGTATAATACTTCCTGAAGCACTCTGGCAAATGTAAAGCTACTTTACATTTCGTTTACACTTCGTTTCGCTTCGTATTTTACGTTTACAACAAACTTTACACATCCTTGTTGGATATTTCGATATTTTTTGGGAAATAAGCCCAATATTGTGCAAATGTCGTCCATTTTGCAGCATTTGATTGTCTGCGAAGCGATTTGTTTCCGCAACAAGCATTTCCCAAATTTTGTTATCAAATATAATAGAAAATAGGTCTAATATTGCTGGATCCTCGCTTAAATTATTTAAAACAGACGCTTTTACGCCACGAGTTTCAGAATACTTCCAAACTCTTGATGCGTTTTCTATTTTCTGCCAAATCCATGATCGACGCGTCGTACCATCCTCTTCACTGCATCACACGCCTTGGACGCATTCTGATTGGCACAAACACGTCACTATCACTGAATTCGTTGTCACTGCTTTCATTTAAAGCTTTTACACTTTGCATTTTGTACGGGTTTATTAAATTTCAATAACTAAACTGCTTTGTAACAAAGATTTAAGAGCAGAATAAGAATTGCGACTGACTCTTGCGGCGTACCGATAGGAACTAACGCTCAATTACAATCGTCGTACTACGATGTTTACGTTTGGCCTCGACTTTCTGTTCGCGAGCCTGGCTCGTAATGTTTATGTTTCGCGAGCCTGCCTCGCGATATTCGTGTTTGGCCCGATTATCTATTCACGAGTCTTACTTGTAATATTCATGATTGCGCCAAAATCTTCATCGTGAAAAAATCTTCATCAGAGTCGTTAAAGCACTGGAAGGGGTTAAAGGAAAATGGAGACTTCTTACATAGACATATAAGAATACATCAGAGTAAAAAGAGAAAGCTGCATAAAAATATTTCTCTCTCTGTTTAACCACGATTGCACATTAACAAGCATTAACACAAAATTCATTTTTACTTCTACGTTGACATGTTGAAATAATCCAACATGAGGAAACCGTCGCTTCTTTGTCTGCGATCGTCCATTTCGAGTGTACTTTTAACAAAGAAGATTTAGAAGATTGTGGCGATTCTCCAACACCTATCAATAGAAGAACAGCAACGCTTACCAAGATCTAAGACGCGACTCCGCCATTTTGGTAGCCTTACTGATGAGTCCACTAGCAGGCTCAGAACGAAACATGTTCTTCCCTCTATTTTCTTCTTATTCCTTTCGTTTAACACTCATAGCGACCCAAAGCAACGCGCTTCAATTTTAAAGGAAACGAGTGGGTGCGCTGGCTGTGGAAAACAATTTCGAGAATGGCTCGTGAGACGTTTGACACGACGTTTGATTCACCGTCGATGATGTACATTTCATTCTATCGCTCTTAACTGATTGACCACGATTCACTTACCGATGTCTCGTTGGTCGGGTCATTAGTGAATCTGTATCCGTCACTTGTCGTGGCACGTAGCGATTAATGCTGTGCGATCGGTGCAGACCGATAAATCAGGAGTTCTCCGTACTTCTCATTGTGGTTAAGTTGCTGCTGTTATGTACAGTTACCATGATTTGATCGATTACGAATTTCTATAAGAGAACACATTTTTCTCTTATTTTCTGCGAATCGCTCCGATTGCTTCCATTAAAATGGTAATTTTAAACTGATTCTAACATTAATAATCAATATTATTTTTAACTTAACGATTTAAATTTAAGCTAATATTTATCTTCAATTTATTCGATTGCAACGGGTTTGAATTAAAATTGTCCAACGAAATGTTACGCGCGGATTCGTAATATAATAAAACTGCTATCCAGTTTACGGTTTTTTTAATTCGCTCACGGTACGTTAAATGTAACATGCGAGCGCTTTAAAATGTAACACGGGCAAAAAGTTCCGGATGCACATGGCCAAGTGAATTTAAAATGTACAAACGTGAACTTATTCTGCCATTACAGCGGGAATAAAAAACATTACCACTGCGCAATACAAATCCAACAAACGCAATTCAACATCTGTTATTTGCCTTTACTCCATCATATGTTCACTTTAAAAAATTGTTATTTTACATTCAACTGGTTTGCGTATAATGCAAATTATTTCGAACATAAGTAAAACACCAGTTGAACGAGTTTTCTACTAAAATGGGCGCTTGCAATATTTAAGCGGCAAAATTTTGTTCTGAAACGCAAGATCTTTCAATTTTGATAAAAAAAGGCATTTCATTTCTTCTCATGATCAACATACTCGTCAAACACCATCGAAAGAACAAAAAAGAAAACAAAGGAGACAAAAAAATAGAGCACACATTAAAAGAGCAAGATTTTGTTTTAAAACGCACGATCTCTCAATTTTTATAAAAAAAAAAGGCATTTCATTTCTTCTCATGATCAACATACTCGTCAAACACCATCGAAAGAACAAAAAAGAAAACAAAGGAGACAAAAAAATAGAGCACACATTAAAAGAGCAAGATTTTGTTTTAAAGCGCACAATCTCTCAATTTTTATAAAAAAAAAGGCATTTCATTTCTTCTCATGATCAACATACTCGTCAAACACCATCGAAAGTACAAAAAAAAAACAAAGGAGGCAAAAAATAGAGCACACATTAAAAGGGCAAGATTTTGTTTTAAAATGCAAGGTTTCTCAATTTTTATGACAGAAGGCATCTCATTTCTTCTCATGATCAATATACTCATCAAACACCGTCAAAAAAACACAAAAAGCAAACAACGGAGCACACATCTAAACGACAAAATTTCGTTTTAAAACACACGATTCTCAATTTTTATAACAAAAGCCATATCATTTTCTCTCACGATCAACATGCTCATCAAAGAAATAAAAAAACGAAAGAAACAAAAAATGGATCACACATCTAAACGCCAAGATTTTGTTCTCAAACACACGACGTCTCCATTTTTATAACAAAAGCCACATCACTTTCTCTCACGATCAACATGCTCATCAAAGAAATAAAAAAACGAAAGAAACAAAAAATGGACCACACATCTAAACGCCAAGATTTTGTTTCGAAACACACGATTCTCAATTTTTATACCAAAAGCCATATCACTTTCTCTCACGATCAACATCCTCGTCAAAGAAATAAAAAAACGAAAGAAACAAAAATGGATCACACATTTAAACGCCAAGACTTCGTTTTGAAACACACGATTCTCAATTTTTATAACAAAAGCCACATCATTTTCTCTCACGATGAACATCCTCATCAAAGAAATAAAAAAACGAAAGAAACAAAAAATGGACCACACATCTAAACGCCAAGATTTTGTTCTCAAACACACGATGTCTCAATTTTTATAACAAAAGACTCATCATTTTCTCTCACGATCAACATGCTCATCAAAGAAATAAAAAAACGAAAGAAACAAAAAATGGATCACACATCTAAACGCCAAGATTTCGTTTCGAAACACACGATTCTCAATTTTTATACCAAAAGCCATACCATTTTCTCTCACGATCAACATCCTCGTCAAAGAAATAAAAAAACGAAAGAAACAAAAAATGGACCACACATTTAAACGCCAAGATTTTGTTCTCAAACACACGATGTCTCAATTTTTATAACAAAAGACTCATCATTTTCTCTCACGATCAACATCCTCATCAAAGAAATAAAAAAACGAAAGAAACAAAAAATGGACCACACATCTAAACGCCAAGATTTTGTTCTCAAACACACGACGTCTCCATTTTTATAACAAAAGCCTCATCAAACACCGCCACAAAAAAACAGAAAAACGGGGGAAACAAAAAAAAAAAAAAATGTAGCACATCCGATCAACAGCTCCGAGTCGTCGCAAATTTATTATTCGCTGGTTGTTACATCGGAGGGGTGGTCGGTCGGCTGGTCGAGTCGGAGGTGTACGCAAACAGCTGTGCGTGGCGGGCTCCTCGCGCCGTGCATCCGACCCCCGTGAAAGCCAGGGACGGTGGCGGTGGACGGCTCGTTCGAGGGGTTCACAACGGTGGTCCGAGATGAGGGGGGTTGGGGCTCGTCGGGACTGTGACGGTGGGCTGGAGGGAGGAGGAGGCGACCGCTTGCGACCGTGCGACCCTGAACTTGCCGCGAGCCGATCGATACCAGGTTCACTGTCCTACCCTCCTACGCTAACCGCCTCCATCTCCGGCACCTCCTTCTTCCTACGCTCCTCTCCTCGGCCTCTTCTGATCCCAGCTGAAGGGGCACCGTAAAACCCCAAGGCGCTTTCCGCGAGGATCCCGTTACACGAGCCCCAGCTCTTAGCTCGGCGTTAACGAAAAGCGCGACCGAGCGTGAAGGGACACGAGCGTTTCGAGAGACGCTCATCGTCGCGCGGAACGGTTCCATCTACCCCTCTCCCTCCCCCCTCGTTGGATCGATACCTTGATATCCTGCTGCCACCCTGTCTCCCTGCTTGTCCTGCTAGTCCTACCTCCCCCTCCCCCCCCCCCCTCCTCATCCACCCACGAATATTTTTCTTTCGCTTTCGCGCGCGCACCTCCGCCGTTTTTCACCCCAATTTCACCGAAATGGTATCCACGTCGTTCCATCGTGCCGCGATGCGCGCACCTCTACGCTATTCCCGTTTCCCTCCTCGAACCGAGCACCGGTTTCTGAAGGTTGCTTGGAGAGGACCGCGCAAGTGCTGCTCTCCGTCTTGCTGCATTTGTTCGAACGCCAGGGAGACTTTGTTCTTCCAATTTTAAGGCACACGTGGAAGGGGTGCGTTGTTTGTGGGTGGTATTGGGTGGGTATGTAGGGTATGTAGGTTTGAGAAATTCTATAATGTCTGTGATGTAGTCGAGATATTTATTCTTCTTTGAGTATTTTAATAAATGATAATTGCATAATATTTTTTTATTTTACTTTGGAGGAAGAATGTCTTACGTGTGTGGCTTAGAAGAAAATTTTTGCAACGTTTTTATTGCTACTTACACAGATATGAAGTACAGAAGGCGTAACTTTGCAATACTAAACTATAAATTGTTAAAAATACAAAACGTAAAAATTCTTTTTTCTCTTATTTATAAAAGATAAATAAAAAGGTAACAAGATTGCAACCCCATAGTGTAAATCTAGAATAAAAATGTAGAAGATAAGGTTGTAATATTTTATTCAATTATCTTCATTCTTTTCACCAGATTATTTCACTATATTATTCCATCTATTTTTCAAAATCCTCACATAAATATATGAAATATCTTTATTATATTCTGATGGTATGATAATAGCGGAAAAGCGTTGTATTATTCGCATAACATACATATTTTATCATTCGTAAAAAGAGTGATGCGGAAGTTGCTCTCTGCAGTATTATCTTTAAACGCATTGCGATCATACTTACAAAACTTTCTGCTCGTACATAGGAAGTTGTTGAAAGAATTTCTGCTAGTTTCGTTTCAGTAATTATTCTGTTTCTGTTGTCTTCGCTTCGAAGAGAAGAATTTTTCGCGAACTGTTACGCGGAGATTACAAAATTCTCAGAATGTTTTGAGTTGTCACGTGAAATAGTAATTTTATCTCAATAGATGTGAAACGTACGAACAATAATGGCGTATGTATGTGACAGTCTTGATTGTCTAAGCAATTTAAGTCACTCCAAATTTATAAAAGTGCAAAATTGGTAGCTTCTGATATTCTCAACAAGATTTTTTTACATGCAATGTTTAAAACAGCGATTACAAAAAATTACACGAATATATAAACTTCAGAATAATAATATTTTCCATAACAACAGTTTCATTTTAATTTTTCGCAAACTCATAACAAATTGAACACGTGTAAATAAATATTAAAATATTGCTTCTTACCTTTTTACTTATTTTCTATGAAACAAGGAAGGCAAATTCTTACGTTCTGTGCTTTTACCAATTTATAGTTTAGTTTTGCAAAGTCACACCAGTGCCAGCGATATCGTCCTTTCGTATTTAAATATCCGTGTAAGTAGCAATACAAAAGATATCATAAAGATCGCGCGTATTACAAAATAAACAGGACGAAACTTCGATACCCCATAAAATTGTTAACTACAATTCCGAGATCCGAAATAGGATATTGCGAAAGTTTGGAGAATTCAGCGCCAAGGGAAGTCGAGTCACGAAATTCATTCGGTCAAATAATCCGCCCTACTTACCATTCCAATACGGCTGTGCAATATTCCAAGTGTTAAAAACTTGCGACGGCTGTATCGATGTTTCTTTCAAGGTTATACCTGGCCCGGGTCTGGCGGCCCTTTGAGCATTCAGAGGGCACCGCGAATACAAGCTTAAACCGATGGCGTGAAAACCATTGAAAGAGCCGTGGGCTCTCTCCTCTTCAGTCGTGACTCTCGAAGTCACGTTGCTGTCGTTACCGTCGTCGACGAGATCCGGCCGACGTCGTCGCGCGCCTCGCCCTTTCGAATGTGAAAAGACGAAGGGTTGGGATGGTGAATGGTTACGCCATGTGCCGCATCGAAAGCCCGTCGGCCCGCCTAATGCCCCATCCATTGCCTTCCGTAATAGCACCCCGAGGAATTAGCGATAACTACGATCACGTGTCGCTAAACTCCTCTGTAGCCGCACCTTGTCACCTACGTGCTAGACGACTACGATCCGTGAACTTCTTCCCTTGTATTTCCCTTTATCCCGTTTCTGGTGTTAGCAAAGAATTTTGCTTTACGCTTTGAACGCATCGTTGTTAAACTATCGTCAGAAAAGTCGTCTTTAGTGTTTCAATCGAGCAACTACTCAAGACGTTAACAATATTAATGGAAGGTCTGATGATCTTTGTGAGTTGTTGATGGCTGTCTTGAAGGACTTTAAAAATTAGTTAATTTCTGGGGCTCACGTTGTAATATTGTAGGTGCGTTTTAGAATTTTTAGAGAGTCCAAAATTGATATGGATTTCTCACGTCTGCGTGGTGCATGCAGACATACGCAAAGGTCTAACTTTACTGATGATGAATATGATTTTTTGATCTGTTGAACTTAGGGTTAGTCATGTTTGCGTAATGAACTATTTTAGCTATTTCTAAAATATGATCTTTTGCTAGATGATGATTTATGACAGTGATGTGCAATATTTACTCTAAGCTCACGTATTTTTTCCAAAAACACCTGAATTGGATTGTTACGCAGCAATATATCCCCCATGTTTTTTCTTCGATACTAATCTAACTGTCTGTCGATATGGAATCGTCAATATATTTATATTTTACTGTTAATGTCGTTAATATCCCTAGCTTCGACTTTTTGATAATGATTTAAAGGTTGGCTGAGTGGCGAAGGAAAAAAAGTTTTCAAGAAATCCAACCTAACTAAAATCAGGTGCGAAAGTTTCGCATCGACTCGGCGCTTACTTAAAAATTTGGTAAAGTATGCTCGAATCGAGATCGTTATGAGGTTGGCGAGTGGTTTAGAAATAGCTGAGGGGATTTTGAAGGTAACTAGGACGAAGTTCCGAAATTAGTAATACTTCGTGTTTACCGATCGCCAATTAAAAGCTGTTCGCATTTAATTAAAGTGTTTTAGTGAAGTCTGTGGTACCTTGCCATGTTGCTAGCGCCATGCAAAGGGATCAATACTGTATATACGTGTGTATAACTGTACAAATAAGAGAGGACTCGAATCTGTTTACCCTTAGCCAAAATATAGTTAGTTAACCTCGTTTCTGATCGTCGTCCCTGTTGGTTCGCGCAACAAACTAATAAATCGGCTTTCATTGTTGATCAACGGCGCGCATATAATTAAAAGAAAATACGTGCAAATTGCTATTGCACTTGCACGCCTTTCTTCCAGCGCCCTTTAAACTAGACTTCAACCAGAAAGGGAGAAACGTTTTTAAAGAGAAACTTTTTTAAAGGGCAGAGCTGAACAAAAGAAACAAGAACTTTAAAAATTGCACGACCGGAAAGGGAGGAACGTTGTTGATAAGGCGACTCGACGGTTACGACCGCAGGAGAGAACTTGTTTATTTCACGAAAATAGCGAAACCGTGCGGCGCAACGGCCCATCCAGAGTAAGTAGACGCTACTTAACGAACCAACGAACAAACAAGAAAGCGGGTCGTGGAATTCGCGTAGGAGGAAAATAGAAAAAGGAAGTTAAATAGCTGGGAATATGAAATTTCTTCGTTTCAAAGTTTCACGCGGGAACTATCCGCGACAATGCGCCTCTGCCCTTTTCACCGGCGCAACAACGAATTCCTTCGCGCTTTGTGCCGGGGCGACATTAAATCTACCGCGAAAGTAATGCGAAACTCGCGTTACGCTCGCCTACGTGCACGCGTCGAGACGCGCGGGGCCGCCCTTACGGAGCTCCCAGGGTTGGTAATGGCACCCTCAAGCGTGTGTATCCGCGTTTCCAGTTTGCGCGGAACCGCTGTCTAGCCGTGGAGCTCGTATTTTCGTTGCTTCGGATCCGTCGCGAGGGTCCGACTCGCGTCAACGACTCGATCTCTTTTCATCCCCGCGGACCTCGAGGAAAAAGCGTCGTCGGTTATTCATAAGCGCGCGAGGTGTCGACCGTGGCTGGTTTCGACTAGCAGCGTCCTCGACGCGTTTCTAGCCGACAGCGGCGGAGCAAGATGACACGTAACGATGACTAATGGCCGTTTCCCTCCATCACCGAAGGCTCATCAACCGCGACCGATGCCAAGTGCGAGTACCAACCGTATAAATGGACGTGCACACCGTGTACCATCGTCTGGGGATACAAGATTGCATCGGTCATCCAACGGCGATAAATGACTCGTGACGACAGTCTGCGAATTGGTAGACGCGTTTCAACTGAATTAAAGAAGAACCGCTGGAATGGAATTATCTTTTGTGGATGATCGGTTCGTTCGGATGAATTTTCAGGTGGATGATAAACGATGTCTTGTGTATAGAATAAGTTTGTTCGTATTTTTCACAAGATTCCAAATAATTTAATATATTTCGATGATTCAGAACGTCCGAATTAATTTCTTGGAAAATTGAATTATGAAGCTAGAGTTCATGTTTTATGATATAATAATTGCATGTAACAATAAACGTTACTTCAATATACGAATAACTAATTTAAAACGTACCTGCAGACAAATTTGGACACCGTATTTCAATCAATACATCGACAAATAAATGATCAATCGAAATGTTACAAGTACCAGTTTCGTACCATCTCTCACTTAATTCTCGTTCTGTAAATAGAATGATTTCCACGTAAATTCCCCGGCGTACATTCTATCAAACTTAAATCGAGGATCCTGTAAAATAGCTCGATTGGCAGGCGGCGGGTAACGGTGGAAATATATTTAAATAAACCAGGCGAGAGGTGGAATCGGAGCCTCGGCTGGCAGTCGTCGAGTTATCACAATTACAAGAACCGGGGAGATATAAAATCCGACCAGCAAGGAAATCCAACGGATTAAGTGTATCTATACCCGAAGAAATGCTCCAAGTTAAACGAATTCAACGCCGATGGGCTTTAATGAAAAATGTCCCGGCCGTGGCGAGCGTCCCTCCGCCCGATGGATATTAATCGCGAGACGGTGGTTCAATTATACTTCCAATCGTCCCTTTCCCGCGGACCACGATTTCTGCGACGATCAGCTCGTGAAATTATTGCGCCCCGCCCTCCCCCGTCGTCCCCCCTGGCTTTATATAGGGGATCCTTCCCGGGTTTCCTTTTTCCTTCGGCATTTTCCGGAACGCGGCCGCGCTGGAGAAAAGGCAGAATGTTGAGGGAGGCAGGGGTAGAAAGAGAGAGAAAGAGAGAAAGAGAGAGAGAAAAAAAAGGAGAACCTGGGGGAGGAAAACCGGTGGAATACGGGACGGAATATCGTCACTCGTTTCATTACTCTCTCTTTGTGCGCCGGTAGAGCATGATGAAAATTAACCCCGATTCCCGCGGTCCGACTTACTTTGTTACGCGAACACGTGTAATGATATCGCATTTATTATACAATCCCGCGCTCGCTGTTTGCCCGTCGCGGCGAACTTTATAGCATCGAAATTACGGCGCCCCGTTTCATGCCCGTTTTCCGCCCGCCATTTTATTATTCCAAAGCGCCGTTCGGTATTTTTAACAGACGAACCGTAAAGTAATATCGAGACACGCGCGGCGCGCCCAACGTCCCGTGAAATACATAAAAAGCGTCCGTTTTCCGAACACGCCATTCCTGTTTACTAATTTTTCCTTATTTTCTGTATCGCGCGTCCCGATGGCGGCTTCCTCGACCTGCTTCGCGATCGTCCGAAGCGATAAACGGTACATCGACGTGAAAAATATTTCCCACGAACAGATGGCCACGAAGGGATGCTGCTGAGTCTTTAGTCTGCGTGTTTCGTGGCGTTCAGTCGAATTATTAACCCCTTGCGCTCGACGATTCCGCAGTAATTTTTTATTGCTGGTGGAAGCTAGCAATAGAAACTATTACCAAGCAATTTTCCAGCTTTGGGAGATTTCCATTTCAATAGAAAACTTTGGGGAAATACGCGTTCCTCGAAGAGTTGCGATGGAATAAGTTTTTAAATCCAAGCGCAAAGAGTTAAATATTACAAAGTTCAGGTTGCTAGAGTCCTTCATTTGATGCTTTCAAGTCGACTCCACGTTTAACACTGGAGTAGGTCGCTGGTCTTTTCACCTCGTCTGTTCTATCGCGAAGGAACAGAAACGTGAGGTTTTTGAAGGTCGCGTTTGTGGCACAGGACTACTGAGGACGTAGAAGAAAAACTTTCTAAAACACATTGTCTGAAATGTCGCCATTGTCGATACGAAATCACTAAAGCGTCTGATCTTAAAAAATAACCTTACGTCACGAACGTGCCATAAACCTTCGAAAACTCCACGTTTCTGTTCCTTCACGACGAACTAGCGAACTATGATGGGCAAATTGGTATGTTGGTGTATGCCAATCATTGATTTAGCTGATCTTTAGATACTGCTTTCGCTTGTGCCTTCTTAAGGAAGCTAGCAAGAGCTTGAGAAGCTTTTTGTAATTACTATATTTGGCAATCGTGGACCCTTCGAAAGTTCCTGGCTTATGGCGTCCGCGTATGCCATCGAGGCTGTTGGAGAAAGTTAATTACTTCGTGTTCGAAAAATATTAAAAGCTAAAACGGTTTCACAAAAGTGGTTTGATTGTCGCACATACCATAATTGATGCTAGCTATTTGTAGCGAAAGGTCTTCTATTTTACTTCGTCGCTAGCTGCTGCAGGCTCAATTATTGAACGATTCCTTGTAAAATAGACTTTATAATTTTATGTACATACATTGTTATTGAATTGCTGTACGTAATTACATGACAGACGAGTTTCTACAGTAGAATACACCGTCAACGATCAGACCACGCATGAAACACCGGTTCTCGTCCGATCACCGAAGTTAAGATGCGTTGGGCGTGGATAGTACTTGGATGGGTGACCGCTTGGGAACTCCACGTGTCGTTGACTTCATCTTCTTTTTTCTTTTTATATTTATGATATTGTTTTTTAGACTCTTGTGTTTCGAGATGAATACTTTGCACTTTTATTTGACACTATAACTTCAGTAAGTCCCAAATTCGTTACAATAGTGGTGACAATGTTAATTTTGTCAAGTCACAGTAGTAATCAACTTTACAATTTTATGTAAAATACTTACTTTTCAACGCTACATTATCGAATTTATATTCTCACATCAGCTTAAAGGGATGTAACTAAGTCTTTGGTTTGGCGTTCATTACAAATTTCAAGTGCTAGAACTCTTCAATCAATTTATTTAAGTTGACTGTACGTCTAAGACTGACGTCGATCGTCGATTTTTCTATCTTATCGTTGTAATACACTTTTGGCAAACTATGATTAGCAAGTTCATGATGCAATCGTTGATTTAGCCGATCTTTAGACACCGCCTTCGCTTGTGTCTTCTTAAGGAAGCTAGCGACAGTTTGGGAAGCTTTTTGTTATTACCATATTTGCTAATGTAGCCAGATTTCTACTGGACCTGATACCTTTCAGAAATCTCTAGTTTATGGCGTCCGCATGTGCCATCGAGGTCGTTGTAGAAAGTTAATCACTTCGAGTTTAAAATATTAACCCTTTGCACTCTGCTCCTTCCTAGACATTGGCAATAGAAGTTAGAAATATTTCTAAAACAGCAATAGTTCAGCAATATTTAGCAATAGTTTCTATTGCTAATGTCTCCCAGCAATCAAAGGTTCCATTTCACTGGAAAACTTGAGGCAAACATGCAATTCTCGAAAAGCTGCGGTGGAATAGGTTTAATCTTCAGAGAAGACATCCGAGTGCAAAGCGCTGAAACTTAAAATAAAAACGTATACCTAACCCAACCTAACCCAGCTATTTGCAACTCTGAAGCTTCTTCTATTATACCCCGTCGCTAGCCGCTGCGCAGTAATTTTATTCCCGTTTGCTTACAGTCTGAACGATTGCGCCTCGAAGTGAAACGAGCCGCGCGTTCCGCGCAGACATCGCCCCGCAGTAATTACATGCAAATTATATGAATAAATATCGGGAGAATTTTCGCAACGAATTTTCCGTAGCCTCGAGCGAGCCGTCCGTTGTTGCACGGCCTCTGGGCTCGCGAACCGTGTCGATCGAGGAGGGTGGATCGCGCTGGGGACAACGCGATCGCGAACCGTGGCGCGCGTATCGCAGAGCACCCTCGTGCGCGCGCGCGCGCGCGCACCCTCTCCCTTCGCGCCCAGTATAATATCGCAAACTGGGCGCAACGTAAACAATTTATACCGGCGCGCGCGGGCAGAGCCACCGACCGAAGTCGTATACGCGTATATATTTCAGTGTCATTTTAATTTGCGCACTCGGAATATTTTACCATCGCATTTGCATCCGCATTACAGCCGGCGCGCAATGTAATCTCGTCGATATTTTGCGCCGCGTCGCGGAAACGCTCGGCCTACCTTCCATTTTAATTATTTTCGCCCCGAAAGTAGATGCCGCTCTCGTACGGGGGCGCGGAAAATACCGGGCGAATCGTCGAGGACGAGGGGGAGGGGGGGGGTTGAAACCTGGGCGAGGGGTGGCGATGGCAGAGCGACGGTGCTCGCCGAGGGGCGGCGCAGGGTGCAGGGCGAACCGGATGGGGGAAGATGTGCATTTTCCACGAATATTTGCGCTCTTTATTCGTCTTGTCTGCTCGCCCGGAGATGCCTGGTGCATAATGGGGAGGCGCCGCATACTTAAACCTTCGGGTGGTACGCGAGCGATACACACGACGTCTCGAACAATACGGAGAACCAGGCGGACCGCGGATATTTACGTGCTTTACATCAGTTTTGCAGCGGGGGATTCAAGATAAATAACGAAGTGCGCGTCCGCTATTTGAGGAGGCCCGGAAGCAACGGTGCAGCGGGGAAGAATATGCGGAGATCGCGCTGTTTGAGTTGCGAACGATCCGTTGTCGACGACGCGCGATGACGCGTCTTCGTGGACTTGCTGGTCTCGCCGAAAATTTTTGTTTAATGCGCCCGAAGAGCGTTCGAACGCCATTGTTCGTGTGTTTTAATGGCTGAGCGTTGCACCGTTCGATCGCTCTGTTATTCGAACAGGTTTTATGGCAGTTCGTATCTTTTGGTGTTAAATAAATGAAATGTTTTACGAACGAAATGATTGTTCTTTTGTTTGGAAATTCGTGTGGATGAATTCTTAATTTTTTTGGTTGGTTCAAGTGAGCAGCTTCTATTGTGATATATTAATAATGAGTTTCTCAAAAACGAATAACTTAGGATACAATAAATATTGTCAAGAGAATCATTTATCCTCCTCTTCCAACACGATGATCCATCGAAAAGCTTAGGGGTTGGAAATATCTAATTAATAATTAATATCTAATTTGAGTGACTATAGTGACTCATTTTCTAAAAATGTATAAAACAAAATTCTGGTGCAATTATTTAGCACAAGTACTTGGCAATAATAAAATGTCACTGATGAAAAGTGATCATAGAGCTATTTTCAATTAGATATCTGCATTACAAATTTCTGTGATCAATACATCAATATCTCATCGATTAAATTCTCTAGCACACAACAATCTAAAAGAAACTTGAAGTATTTAAATTAATCTTTTATTCCTTCAACAGTTCTCCGCGATCACGCAATTACTTTGTTCAAAACCCTGAAATGGCCCGCGCGCGATTACCGCAATCGCCGCGAGCCTGCAACGGGAACATCGCAAACAGCTGAGAGCGCACGAATGTAACGAAGAACGAGAACAGACATCGAGAAAAGAATCACGTGGCAGCGGTCCAATCGTGTTCTCGGTTTCGCGGGGTGCGCGCGTGCAGCCTCAGCCGCGTGTGTGCATATTAATTACACGCGCGAGGATCGACGATAGCGAGGCGAATTAAGCTCGAGTCGAATAACAGAATTCGTTAATGCCCCTCGCGTGAGGAAGATCGATTGGATTTACTCGGTGCCTACGCTAACGCAGCTCAGCCAGTTCCCACCGCCCCCGCCAGCACCCCCCCCCCGTCGGTTGGCGGCGTTTTGGCCCCGTATACGGCTCGCCCTCGAAACTTCCTCGCACGAATTAACCCGCAGACCGTGTGCACGCGTGCAGCGAAAACCAGAAGCACATCTTGTCGTAACGAGACGGAGCGGTTAGGTATAATGCTTGTAACGAGGCTCGCACCCTCTGGTGTGTTTGTGGTGTAACGTCACAAAGTTACATTCTACGTGAGCCGGGGCTTACCGCCCCTGTGCGCGCGCGGGGGACGAGGGCTCCAACTGCCGGCTCTCACCAGGTGGATGGTAATAAGTTCGTACAACTTGCCGCCGCTTCCGCACCTGCATCGCGCGACAGCCTTCCGCCGCGATACCCCTTTCCTGCGACTGTCCTACGCGTTCGATCGACGCCAGCCCCTGGACGTCGTTCCGACCGCACTCGCGTCCGCCCGGCGAGGCTCGACGTTAATTGACACGCGTGTATCGCGGTTCAGAAGCACCGTGGCGTGATCCCTTAACCTCTTAGGCACGATGCGTCACTATAGTGGCTTTACGAGGATGTCATCTTTCTGAACGACGCGGCACTATAATTGCCTTCGCGGATGTCATATTTCTAAGCAACGCGCCACTATTATAGTGGCTTTCGCGGATGTCATCTTTCTGAACAAAGCGCCATTATAGTGGCTTTCGAGGATATTATCTTTCTAAGCAACGCGCCACTATTATAGTGACTTCCGCGGATGTCATCTTTCTGAACAAAGCGCCACTATTATAGTGGCTTCCACGAGGATATCATCTTTCTAAGCAACGCGCTATTATAGTGGCTTTCGAGGATGTCATCTTTCTAAGCAACGCGCCACTATTATAGTGGCTTTCAAGGATGTCATCTTTCTGAACACAGCGCCAATATTATAGTGGCTTCCTTGAGGATGTCATCTTTCTGAACAAAGCGCCATTATAGTGGCTTTCGCGGATATCATCTTTCTAAGCAACGCGCCACTATTATAATGGCTTTCAAAGACGTCATCTTTCTGAGAGACGTGTTACTATTATAGTGGCTTTTGAGCATGTCATTTTTCTGAACAAAGCACAATTATAGTGGCTTTCGAGGATGTCATCTTTCTAAGCAACGCGCCACTATTATAGTGGCTTTCGCGGATGTCATCTTTCTGAACACAGCGCCACTATTATAGTGGCTTCCTCGAAGATGTCATCTTTCTGAACGACACGCCACTATAGTGGCTTTTGCGGATTTTATCTTTCTAAACGACGCGCTACTATAGTGGCTTTCGCGGATGTCATCTTTCTGAACAAAGCGCCATTATAGTGGCTTTTGAGAATATCATCTTTCTAAGCAACGCGCCACTATTATAATGGCTTTCGAAGACGTCATCTTTCTGAGAGACGTGCTACTATTATTGTGGCTGTTGAGGATGTCATCTTTCTGAACGACGCGACACTATAGTGGCTTTCGAGGATGTCATCTTTCTAAGCAACGCGCCACTATTATAGTGGCTTTCGCGGATGTCATCTTTCTGAATACAGCGCCACTATTATAGTGGCTTCCTCGAGGATGTCATCTTTTTGAACGACAGCCACTATTATAGTGGCTTTCTCGAGGACGTCATCTTTCTGAACGACGCGTCATTATAGTGGCTTTTGCGGATGTCATCTTTCCGAACGACGCGCCACTATAGTGGCTTTCGAGGATATCGTCTTTCTGAACAGCCTTGTTCGTCACACATTGCAGTGCTGTTTCGTTTACGCGTAATTCGCGTAGAACTCTGCATACTGATTATTTGCGAATATTCACAATTACTCGAGAATATTTACAGCTACATTTTCACAATTATAAACCTTCACACTTCATACAATTCGAACACTCATGTTCTTTCATTTCTTGCACCCCACAATAATATGTTACTTTATTTAGGCGAATGAACTGATGAAACGATAAAAAAGCTTCATAAAAATCTAGTAAAGTAATTAATTCCAAATGAATTAATATTCATAAAATGTTTAAAAAACCTCTTTGCTTCTTTCAAAAATGATTCTCCCATTCTTGACCAACTCTATCCACACTGAGAAATTCTCATTCTTCAAAAACGAAATTAACCATCCAATTATCTTATAAAAAAGAACTATTAACATTATTAATTAACTTTGAACTCCCTGCTTCTCACGTTACCTCAAAGTCACCTGCAATTCCCACCAACTTAACAAAGAATCCAAAAGATCCTGCGCAATACCACACACATTCCCGCCACCCTCCCACAGAAGCACGCAACGACTCCACAAAAACGACCACAATCACCCCACAGTTCTCTTTACCGCATCAAGAACGGTTCGCATCGACAACCTCGTACAATCCCAACAAACGCTTGAAGCGCCGCGTCGTGAAACGCGTCTCGAAGTATCCCGTTCGCATTATCGAACTATATAACGCGCCATATCCTCGAGGAGCGTTACCAAGCGCCCTGGTCTGTATCAGAGACGGTTTACCGTGTTCGCCGTGGAATTCGATATATCACACGTGCCTGGGACTATCATCGACATAAATTCTGTCCGCGCCTCTGGTCGGCGCTGCGCGATATTAAGAAAATCCAATTTCCTCGCCGTGGGACCGCGTCGTCGCGGTGCGCGGCGACAGCCACGCGGAGATCGACGGGGGTGAATCTTACGAGCGCCGCGAGTTAACTTCCGCGCTCGGTTTACACGGCAGTCTGGCGTAGCCGTCGCGGGGCAGCCTTGGTGACTTCTGATTTGTTGCGCAAACATTTCGGCTCGCCCCCTCCCCCCGCGTGGCTGCAGCTATTCCTATCCTTTCGGAAGTTCATAGAGGAAATTGCTGCGAACCGGATGGCGTGCCACGGGGTAAGACGTTTGCGCGCGCGAGCACGACGAGTGCACGTCGGGGCAGACAGGCCTGGGGGGTTGGGCGCAGTGGAAGTGGTTATTTGCTTCGAAGGGATTTTAACGTCTTTATGTACGCACGCCTATTAGGGGTTGCGTGCACGGGGGCGCGCGTGTGTGTACACGGTTGTACGCGGAAAGAAATGCACGATAAACTGCCAGAATGCCCCGTCTACTCGGATATTCAAATGTTTCCTTTTCGTCGGCCGTTGTTAGCGCATTTCGCTGAGTTGTCATTCCTTGCCGTACGAGTGCCGGCGTGGCTGAAAAGATTTAACGAGCACGAAGGCTCGGCCGCGTTGTCGGCCGCCGATAAGACGCAAGGAACGTACATATGCATTAAGTTGAACGGATTATCAGGCGGGACCAGAGTACAGTCGGGGTTTGACAGAAGTGAGGAACGATTAATAACGCTTAAAGGATCGCGCTCGTGTTCCACGTGCGCGTACTAACGAGATCGTACAGCGAGACGCGCTGTCTCGGGTAAATATGAAAGAGTAGGCAGTCGGTGGATTTTAAATCCAGGTTATTTATTAATTTTTTTATCGATTTCGTGACTTCGCGTTTCTAGTTTTCCGGTAATTAAACGGTGAGACATACTTTCGAATTGAATATCGTTCGATTATTGTAAGTAGCGTTGTTAGAGTATTTTTCAAATATAACTGCAACATGTATTACTGATATCGCTAGAAATTTATTGTCTTTCACACAAAATTACATGAATTTTATTTCAATTTTTATTCAATTTTATAAACATCAAACAGGCACTTTTCACTTTGAACACCAAACTCAGAATGCAGACAAAGAGATTATCAAATTCGGCGAACTCTCACAAATGGAAATCGCATTGCATTTCTCGTCTCAGATGTCGTGATTAAAAAAATAAAAGTAAAGCAAAATTCTCTTAGAATTTTGGTCGATCGCGTTAAATCAAAATCGTGTAAAAGAAATTCATCTAAAGACAGAATTCTGTGCACTATTTCGCAAAGATATTCCTCGTATTTGACAAATTATCCGTGTCTCCGGGTTTTATTGGCAATTCAAAAGTCCCATCGTGCACGTCCCATATAAAATTTCCGTTTACACGAGCTGGCCTCTTCTAATTCCCCGGTAACGCGGAATTGGATCGAAATCCGGCCCTCTCGCGGGGTACGTTTCGGAAATTTCATCGCTTGTATCCCCTGGTTCTGCACGAGACCGCGCTGAATGGATGTATAATGTGTGACGGCAAAAACTAAATTAGATCCGGGCGGGTATGCTCCGGTTCGGCTAAAGCCAGGGAAAACTAAGGAACGTCTTAACTCTCGAGACCCACTCGGCGTAATTTTCTACCCGGGGGAAACACAGTGGCTGTTGGAGTAAAAAAAGCGGCGCTGAACATTTTTCGTAAATTGCTGAACGCGAGCAGACGCCAGGGTGTTTATTTCAAGTCGGCGTTGCCGAACAACGACGTGTCCTTCCTCCCTTAACCGCTTTCCCTCGCCCTTTTCGCTACTCCAAAGGGGATGGCGGAGGAAAAAAGCGTCCGCGTAACTCGTTCGACGAGTAACGAGCCCGAGGAACTCGTCGACCGAGGGTAATACCAACTTGCTAATCCTCGTCCTGTCTGCGCCGCTATTATTTTCGCCCGGAACCTTCACTGATTTCCTCCGCGGCGAGACTCTGGGGAGGGTACGTAAGTTTCGGCTCCGCTTAACGACCGATAAAGGGATACTTATATCGGTGTCGAGTGCCAGCAAACTTTGCCAGAACGAGACATCTGCTTTTCGGCTGTAAACAAGCGTGAGCGTCTTGACAAGCGTAATGTAGCTTTAATCGCGATACAGAGCCGCGCGGACTTATTTATCGTCCGGCCATTGCCAACAGTTTCGCGCCTTCCCCATAATGTCTACGCGGCTGTCGCATAGAATTTTTATCCCGGGCCCGGACCCCATTTTTCTTTCTTAATTCACCGCGGACGCGGCCGTATATCCGTCGAAACCGATATTTCACTCGGATTTATTTCTGTAATGCACATCGACGTCGCAAATCATTCATTCGAGGAGCGGCTCGTTGATCAATATTCATAGAGCTCATCGAGCTCTCGAAATATACTATTCGCGGAGTGCGACGTTAAACAATCGCCGTGTTAAAAACGAAATATCGCTGTACACCCCCCGTTTATATAAATATTCCAGACTTGAGGAAGAAATACGCTGGGAAAAGGACGCGTTCGGGGGTTCTTGCAGTGACACAAATTTTAAAAATATATCTCTCCGCGTGAAAGATAAATGCCTCGTATTGCGAAGTGTCATGAATTTAAATACCGGATTGTCAACATCGATTAACTAGAGAAAATGCATTCTCATATCAAAGTTAACCCATAATTCTTATTTCAAGTGACAAGGAAATCCATCGTTATTTAAAGACCAACTCATAATTTCTATTTCAAAAACAAAGAAATGTGTCTTTATTTAAAAATTAACTCGTGATTTTCATTTCGAGTAATCCTTCGGATACACGTAAAAATTAATCGAAACCAAGTTCTTTACGAGTCGTCCGGATATCTCATTGGACTCGATCCTGAAATCGCGCATTATGTCCCATATTTCTTGCAATCTGTTCGATCTCATAGATTTCGCATAGAAACTCCATTGCTCGTTTTATGGAAGAAAATAGTAAAGAAAGAGAGGAGCTCTGTAATCATTCGACCGGTATAGTTCGGTATGGCAGATGGCTCAGAGCCCAGTGGCGAGAAGCGCGGTGTATACATATCTATATCCATGCGAATATATATATATATATGTACACCTATATCTAATATATATATATATATACTCGCACGTACGTATAAAGTACATATAGCGAACAACGATTCCGCTTCTGCCGTTTGTCATTACGACTGGCCACATTTTATTTATAATAATTGGTTAGAAACAGTTACGTGGTTCTGGCTTAAGGCGAAGGGGGGGGGGGGGAGGGGACCCGTGTGGAATTTATGAAGTCGAGGGGATCCGGACCGAGCCAGGAGATTCTGGGGTGTCTTGGTCTCTTGGAGGCAGTCCAGATGCGGCTACGCTCCCCAGCCAACCCCCTCGCGCGAGGGTTTGGCTATCTTACCGCGAAGAGACAGATCGCGTTGCCTGTCATGGAGCATAGCCGGAATGATAAACGAGCGCGATGTTGCTGTATAATCATGGCTCTAAGACACCAATCGGGAACGTCCTCCCTCTCCCCCCCTGTCCAGCCTTTGGTCATCTGACATATAACAACCTCGATGAGATTGCGCTCGGGTTTTGCGCCTATATATCAAACCGCCCCCGGACACGTGCGCCGTGGGCCTCAATAATGCGCGTCGCGCGCGTTTACTCGACGCTATTTGATCGAATTAGTCTTTGACAGCGGGCTGATTTTGCCTCTCGATGAACGGTAAATATCGCTCGAAAGCGTCTATCTAGTAAGCGCTAAAATGTATAATGGGTTCCCAAAAATACACAATAAACAGCCATTAGTCGGTTGATAATAGTAACCAACGAAACAGCAGGCGATTGGATGTAAAAGCAGATGTCTTGGACCAACAGAGAAATCGACAGGAGACCGTGGCAGTTCTTGCAGCTCTCCATGACGGTTACCTTCCCCAGCCCGTCGTTTGAGGCGCACGCATTGCCAATGTAAATCCTCCACCCGCGACTTTTTGTCGGGCGAATCCTCGCAAATCGGTTCGAATACGTACAGCGTGCGAAGCGCCGAGCCCAGCCAAGTCTAGACACCCCAGGCTCGGCTATGGGTGCCTGGTTCCGTCGCGGGGACAGCCCCCGCGTCCTCGTCTTTGGTGCGCGGGGCGAGGACACTCGCATAATTTCTCGCGACTTGATGCCAGACCGTTCCTCAACGGACCAGCCGACGAATTGTAGGCACCCTCGGAGGCCACCTCCGCCGCCATCGCCATCACCATCATCCGCGCCACCGACGGGAACGGCCAAGTCTCCGACGTTATTGCTGATCCCAGAGATTTATGGCGGACCTCCTGCACACATGGCGCTTTAATTATGTGTGCTAGCCGAAATGAATTGGCGAATATTTTATACGACGGGGTGAGACCGACCCCCGCCCCCTCCGACCACCCTCCACGACCTATCTTTACTTCTCAATTTATCGCGTGGCTTATTTATTAGAGGCCTACCGTCGAGGACCGCGCGTTCCAGTTAGCCGTGGCAGAAATTCTTCATCGCCGCTCGCATATGGCGGCTCGCTGGGAAATTTTCATACCGGCCACGGAATTCCTGAACTATCATACGTGGCCGTCGCGCGTAGGGTGCCGCATTGCAGAATTTTTGGCAGCTACTTTCGTAATATTTCTCCAACGGAACCGTACCAGGAAAGGTCCTCTATCGTTTCGTCTTGGCCTTTTTCTGCGCGTGTTGCGCGAATTTACGTTTAAGTCTTTTCGTTATACGGTCTTTCAGAGATGAGGAGGATTCTTTAGTGTGTGAAAATCTGGTGGGTCAATTCATTTGCGAGTGAGAATTCGGGTTCTCGAGGATCGCGAGGCGTTTATGGATCTGTCGAAGAGTTGGGATTCATTCTTGCTATTTTGTCGAGTCAGATGTCACGGGTAATAATATTATTTTGGTGTACTGAAACGATGAAGTCTTTAAGTTGCAATACGTGTTATGTACAGTGTTTTGTTTTTTTGATATTGTAAACATTGCAGTTTGCAAATTGTTGTGGTTGAATAATAAATATCGAAATGCTTATATTTGTATTAAGCGGCTTCTAAATAATAGTACGTGTGTATATATTAATTTTAATGAAATCTTTAACGTCAAGTTATGTTATTATTTGATATGCAGATTATTTTATTTTTGTATTAAAATTTTTAGATTATTATGCAATATTGGATATAATATTCGCATGAAACTCGTTTTCTGATAATAATTACAATATTTCTTTTACTAAACATTTATTATTTTATGATAAAATAATATTAATTCTGAAACTTTATTCAAATTACAATTTATAATTTTTAGTAAATACTGTATGATGATCAAAAGTATTATAAAAAAAATATTGAAATCTCTAACTAATTTAAAAGAACACTGCAATTAATATCACTAAACCGTTGAATACAAAATTGAAAAGTACATAAAGAAAAAACGATTAATCGTTCGTTACGCAAAGCACTGAACTCAAGAAGGCAGAAAAAAGCCAATAACTTGGTCATAAACTCGCAACTTGTTGAATCCCCGAAGTATTCAAGTATTTACGAACATTAAATAAAAAGAAAATAGCAGAGCGTCGCATAAAAAGCCGCCAAACAAGTGGCCGCGTGAAACGAAGTGCTGCTTCCGTTTCAATTGTTTCCTCGTTGCGTTTTCAATTTAAAAAAAAAAAAGAGAGAAAAAAGAAACGCCTCATCGAGAAGAGGAGGAGGAGAGCAGCGCATCGGAGAAAATCGAATTCGAACAGAGAAAAAACCCTCCCGCCGGCTCTTTCCTGCGCTGCGCTACGCGCGCATGGAAATTTCTGTCTTTGAAGACATATCGACAACCCCCCGTTCTCACGTAGGGACCATCTGGTGTCATCCGTGTATTTTTCGCTCCCGCGACGACACTAATTGGATGATTCAATACCGCGGAAACGTGATCGGAAACGCGATCATACAGGCGCCACGATTCGTTACATGCAATTTTTCTACGCGGATACCCCTCACCCCGCCGCATCGGCAGATAAAAGGGGAGAGAGATAGGAAGATCGATCGGACACGTGCGGTGGCGCGTATCACTGCCGTTCTGCTAATGACGACAAAGTGCGTCCACGAGTCATTCGATTCTTTTTCACCCGGTTATCGCTGCTGCGACCCCTCGCCACGGAACGTACAACGTATAATTATTAGACGAGTGTACTGCAGGAGTCGTGGTTTTAAATGGGATTTATGCGATTTGCATTTTTCTCGATTGCAATCCGTTTTTACGTTCACTCGACAACTGTCTTTGATGCTTGCTATACATTTCTAATCATTCATATAAC
The DNA here is from genome assembly GCA_963969225.1 of Xylocopa violacea. Classification (NCBI taxonomy): domain Eukaryota; kingdom Metazoa; phylum Arthropoda; class Insecta; order Hymenoptera; family Apidae; genus Xylocopa; species Xylocopa violacea. The sequence continues at coordinate 4,702,369 of CAXAJV010000021.1, read as the reverse complement.
TGGTCGCATCACACAGAGTCATTCATTTATTCAAATTCCCAGTCTCCAAAATTGTAGGAATCGTGGTTTTAAACAAATTTGTTCAATTTGTATTTTTTCAATTACAATCCGTTTTTATATTCGCTGAACAATTCGCTAATGTTTCTCTTTTACGCTTGTTATTCATTTCTAATCATTCATATAACTGCTCGCATTGCACAGACTCAGTCATTCATTTATTCCTACAGTCTCCAAAATTGTAGGAATCGTGGTTTTAAACAAATTTGTTGAATTTATATTTTTTTTAATTACAATCTGTTTTTACATTCGCTGAACAATTCTCTAATGTTTCTCTTTTACGCTTGTTATTCATTTCTAATCACTCATATAACTGGTCGCATCACACAGACTCATTCATTTATTCAAATTCCCACAGTCTTCAAAATTGTAGGAATCGTGGTTTTAAACAAATTTGTTGAATTTGTATTTTTTCAATTACAATCCGTTTTTATATTCGCTGAACAATTCTCTAATGTTTCTCTTTTACGCTTGTCAGTCATTTCTAATCACTCATGTAATCGCTCGCACCACGCAAATTCTTTCATTCATTCATTTCCATTACTACAATACGATACCCTTAATTATCAGTTCAGAAAATCAACTCTCCTCGTGGAAAACGTACGATGTTAATTTCTGACGTTTGGTTTAACAGCATTGTGGATGAGGAATTTAACTTTTATCAAAACTGATCCTCAATGACTCGTATTTATTATAACTTATATTTTCGTTGACAGATCGAGAGGTAAAGATTGTACAATTTTTCGACAAGGTTTTGTAGGTCTGCGTCTTACAATATTTCCCTTGGAACTGACTCAGATGTCGATGGAGACTTTCGACGAGAATTGTGCGTAGGGTGTGTTTTGTAGCTAGGACGAGCGGATTCGTTGATTGCCATTTTACGAAACTTGATGAGGGAGCAGTAGCAAAATATTTCGAACTTTCAGTATTTAAGGTCAATCATTAGGAATACAATTTTAATAAAATCGATTAAATAATTAGGTACAGTGATTCAAATTGATTCCACTGGTTAATTCTAATTTCAGAACGATATCAATTTAGAGCTAATTGGTTAACGAAGATTCTGATAAAGTAGCCACCCCAAACCATTAGTCACCCTCTGGTGATGCGCACGAGAATTCTGTGTGTTCTAATCTTTGACTGTAGCGAGCAATAAATCTAAAAATCGCCTCGACTTGAACAATGCGACAACGACGCAGAAGATTTGAAACTAAAACGATGAAAAGCTTTGGTAGATATATATATAGTAAAGAGTAATAATTAACGCTTAAATGCGTCTGTAAAATAAAAATTAGGCTCCAACCAATAGATCTTCCCAAAAATACAAAAAATTGTGACAGTATCATAATAAAAGATTTTATTCAAGTATAAAACAAAGAAGTTTCGTCGAAAGGAACAAAGTAGTTTTCGATTTACTGCGATTTTATTGAACGCCCAAACTCCCGCGAAATTCACGTAAAAACGATCGCAACACGCCTGAGTCTGAGGGCGAAATGTACCCGCATGCGATGTGCTAAACCTTGCCTCTGAAAGTAACAGCCTTTCGGATATTATTCCTGCTACGAACAGCTGTTTGCCAAATGTAGTTGTATTCGACAATCAGCGGAGAACGGGTCGATGGTTGCCTTTTACAAAATTAGCAGACCCGAATAGGCTTCTCTTTGCTTTCTAGCGTGTGTCTAAGTAATTTTTAACGGGTCTTAACGTACGAACGCCCTTTTTTTCGATCGGTGTGCGTCGAGTGAACGATCGCGTCGAAGATGGGGCGAAGAATTTAGCGATGAATGTGTGTCAGGGATGGAAACGCGACGGAAAATTGGAAAACCGCGATGGCTGAGAGAAAAGGAGCGAGGGTGGGTTGAATGGACTCGATACAATTTCCTGGTGTCGCGTTGCCGTTGCTCATAACTATGTAAATGTGTTTCGCGGGAGAAGACGTTTCATAGAAACGGTGGGACGTCATGAAATGACAGGTGATTGTCTGGGGATAATCCGTGCGCGTACACACCCCTGTTTTAAAGCGCTGGGAAGCTGTTTATTTGTAATAAATGCTGGAAATATTTTCTGATTTTTGTCTGCTGTGCTTCGATGAGATTTGCATAAAATAATTGCGCACACACTGCTCTCTATTTTAATTTGAATTGATTGTGCATGTAAAAAATTGTAATTGTACATATACACAATATACAAATAATTATACTATCTAAAATTAGAATAATCTTAAAAAAAAAGTAAGAGAAGAATCTAAGGTATTATTACATTTTTTTTTAAGATAATTAATATTCTTTGGTGTCAGTGTATTATGTATTTTATAATATGTGTTTAATTGAGCTTAATTTATAATTCAAGTTGATATATGTATACATATTTAACGTGTTTAGGCTTTAAACAATTAACACTAGTCAAACTTCGAACTTCCAGTAGTTAAAGTCAATTATTAGGAATACAATTTTAATAAAATCGATTAAATGATTAGTTACAGTGTTTAGAATCAAGCACAGTGGTTAATTTTAATTTCAGAACGATATCAATTTAAATGTAAATTAAAAATTGTATAATATTTGTAAATTGATAATAATAATTTCGTGCTTAAATTGCGTTATATTAACGATAAATAATTTTCTGTTTCAGGTAAGCTTTTTGCGAAATTTACTTTAACGCGACACCGGACAAAAACTAAAAGGTAGTTATTTTCAATATCCTTTAACCGAAGAAAGGCAAAGAACGAAGCAGATGTCGCGCGGTGGCTTCATGCCAATTTCGGGCGGTGCTTGCAATCAAATTACACGGAAACACTTTATCTTAATGACCACGTTTCTACACAGCACAGCTTACCACATTTGTAGTAATTTTGTGTTAGCGAAGACGTGTTTACATTAACATTCCTAATAAAAATATATACATTTCGTTCTCAACGTCGCATTCCTTTAAACGACATTAACAATTCTGCGCTGTCATCGAATAGAAAAATACTTATAATTATAAACCATTCTTACGAATTAATATTCTTAATTAAAAGTGCATGTTTATTACAAATTAATAATATAAGAAAAGCAATAATGGTAATTAAAATAAGTTAAGACATGCTTCACATCTGACAATTAAAATACAATAATTGCCATTGTATCCTTTTTAATTGAAAATCAAAATAACAGTTCGTTCATATTATTCGTCTGTATATATCTGTAACATTTATCAAAATGGTGGAATACGCGAAACGTGGCTTCCTAAGTTTCGTGCTAAGAATATCAAATTGCGATCTTGACTCTAGTTTCTACAAACTGCGAATAGACGCACCGATGTATAGACGACGCAAAAAATTGATAAAAATGTAAACTCGAAAATTGAAACCGTTCGCTGGGGCGTTCGTGTATTATGAAAAACACAGAAATATGTATAAAGCTAACCCGCAGACGGCGGATATCCCGTTCCGCTTTGCGTGCTCATCCCGCAAGCAATTTCGATATTATTCCCCCGATAAAAATTGCACAAAAACGCGCATGTAAATTCGCGAGAAATATCCATTCGCCCCCTGAATTTGAAACGCAAAATGTTTCTCGCCGCTCAAACTTTCATTCGAAACCCCGGGGGCGGGGGCGCGGTGGAGCTCATCGATGCGCGCGTAGATTCACTCGAAACGTCATCTAAAATGCATAGCTGTTTCCCGTGGACCGCTCGCGTATCGAAAGGTGGAGGAAAGGCGCGGAGAAAGGCGCGGAGAGGACACGTATTACCCGTGCGAGCGTGTACATGCAGCCCCGTAAACCCCTTCGCTTTATCCCAGCGAAAGGTGCGCGGCGCTGTTCCGCGATCGTTAATTTCACTCGGGGAGAGAAATACCGAGGTCGTTCCTGCAAAAACCGTGGCCGATCTGGCTTCCAGCGAGCGTACCAGGAGCTTTCCGGCGGAGTCGTGCAGGTGGGTGCTCGGGGTGGGCCCTGGGATGGGCGTCGGGTCGCGGCAGGCCGAGGGAGAGGCGCCTCTACGTGCTGGCGGAGAAACGAGAGAAAGGGCGAGGCGGTTTGGGATCCGGACGGCTCTGCTAACTTATTTTACGCTGATCTCGCCTCTCCATTCGATTCGCCAGGTTACCATTGCCGCGGAGGAAGCTTTTTTCTACCCCCGACGGAGACGATGGAGCATTTCGCGCGACCCTGTCCGTGCAAATGTCAGCGCCGCGATCGCGACGCGCTCGAACGGGCTGTTCTTAATTCGAAAATTACGACGGCGAAACGCGCGCGATTACGCCCGCTCTCCGGCTTGTTTAGCGACAAAACCGGCGGTTCGTTAAATCGCAACGAGTCCCTTTGTCAGTCGGCGAATTGCAATTACGGGGGTTTCCTTCTTCTCCCGTTTTTTTTTTTCTTTTTTTTTAATCTCGGCAGCCGCGCGCGTGCACACCGCCGAACGGAATAATATTCAAAAAGTTCCGCTTCAATTCGCGTTTCCCTTCCCCACAAGTCATTAAGCCGTTTCCCAGCCGTTTGCGTTCTTTCGCGGCCGCTACCCCGTTTGAATAACAACGCATTCTCGCCGGCTTCGTGCTAACTTCGCTAATTGTATACGTAATTTTCTTGTTCCGCGGAACGGCACAATTACTGCGATTAATTGTTTTAATGTAACACCGCCGCTTGCTGCGGACGCTCCTTTTTTTTTTTGTTTTCCCCTCCCAAAGCGCACCGCAACCGCGGCGTGTGTCCGCGAAAGTATTCGAAAACTTCCTGGTTTATTCCACGGTTCAGGTACGGTATCGGGAAACGCTTTCCGACTAGAAAATTCTCATAAAAATTCAATCAGCCGGCCGGAAATTTCTTCGGAACTTTTTTGGTAAAATATTAATATATAACAGCTCCGGGGTTTCGCGGTTGACCAGTTTCATTTTCGCACAGCTATTTGTTCCTCCCGGCTCGGTTTTATTTTAATCCCCGAGCTATCGTTAATTTCGGTGAATTATTCGGGAAAAGAGGAGGCGCATTCGGAATTATGAGAACACCGTTTAGGGGTTGGGTTAGATTGGGTTACGCTGAAAAATTGTTCGAGAGAAAGAGGGAATGTATTCAGAATTGTGAGAGTATCTTTTAGATGAATAAACGGAAGGGTTTGTTTCGACAATTTTTTTTGTATAAATCGCATTTCGTATGTGTTACGAAATATATTTTAATTACACTTTAGGGGAGACCTTTGAAATGGATATTTTGTAATTTCAATGAAATCGACGTTTTATCTATAAATTGCAAATATTGCAAAATTTTTCGTGCTTTGTGGATATCATTAAAATGTGGATATAATATGAGAGCAAAAATATTTTACGAGTGGGACGCCATTTAATTACGCGAATATCAAATTATAAAACGCACAAACACTTGAATATCGAAGAGACGTAAATGCAATTATAACCAATTTTTGTACCCAGACAACTGCACGTAGATTTTTGTAAAATCTAGTTTCTTGTAACATTGTCAGTTTTCTGAGTTCTCTAGAGAGAACCACTAAAAAGCAACTCTAACTAATAAATGAAAATCTCACTGAAAAGTGTTCAGAATTCTCATTAGTCTTCAAACATAAAAAATTTAACAAACGTATCCAAAATCGCATCCACTCAATTCTCATAAAAACCCATTACAACACCTACGAACGAATAAGAAAAGTAAATCGCACAAACTTGAAAAAAAATCAGATATTTCAAGAATGAAAAATCGCTCGACGCGCGTACGCCACTAATTATCAAATAAGCGTGCGGAACAACAAAAGCGGAGCGTCGACAGGGCCAGTCGCGCATTCACGATGGCGCACGGACGCCGCACGGTCGGCGGACGATAACAGAAAAGGAGAAGTCTCCGATTCGGGTAACCGCCCCGGTGCCGGAATGTTTCCATTTCGAATGGAGAAACAATTTTAATTTACCAACCGTTCTGCACCGTCTCCCGGTGTCTCGCTCGTTCCCGTTCGGACATTTCCCGGCTCTCTGTTCCATTGACCACCTCTCCGCGCCCCCGTGCCACCACCTTTTCACCCAATCGTGCCGTGGGTGAATACCCATTCGTTGTAACGGCTTTGTTTCATTTAACAGACCGTTCTCCCCTCAAGTCCCGCCGTTCGTGCCGGCGGTTCGTTTAAAGCCAGGCTTTATTACTGATTACTGGAAAAATTGATGTCCACCCGGCTAATGAACCCAATCTACACCGGGCACCGTTTCAATCCAATATCGTTTCTATTCGAGTTGACCGGGACGCGGACGATAACTCGGCCTGTCTACTGTGGGAATCGAGTACGTCAAACGAGGACGAGGGTCGCGGAGGGAAAGGATATCCCGTGGATTGATGGAGGAACGTTGGAAGAGTGAGGACGCTTTGAATGAATTTTCTTGAGCAGGCTTAGGGGTTTTTTGTGTAACAGTGTGAAGCTAAATTTAAAGGTTGTTTATTGGTAGGTTTTAATGAGGGAAAATGCGGTTGGTGATGCGTTATGGCGAAGGTGGATGAAGGATCGTTGGTCTGCAAGAACGAAATTTAATAATAAGTCTAATAGAAATTGTGATTAATGTGGAAGTCACGCATTGTAACATTTATTAATGATGAAAGGATTATTAGACGATGAGTCACCATATTCTGCTGATCGACAGGAAATTCTAAATCTGAATTTATGTCTAGAAATAATCTAAACCTCGGCTTAATATTTCATAGTATTTTGCAAGGAACAAGTATAGGAATAAGTAAATAAGTAAATTTCTAAAAAGAATAAGTAAATTTCTAACCAATTTTCTTCAATTTCGATGAATGCATCGCAAATTTTTCGCATTCGTTTCTCACATCCTATAACTTTTGTTCAATAATCTTCGATATCAGTTAATAAACATAATTTACGTATTCAATCTAGACAAATAGCCTCAATTTATTCGCATCTAGTAACTCTTTATGTTTCTAATTATCTCAGAACTTGTAATTAGCCTCATTCGTCTCTGCAACACGTTTCTTCTTATTTTAACCAATAAAATACACCACCATCGTGCAACGCCATCGTATCGCTCTAAAAAAATAAAATCATCCCGTATACACGGTCTTCATTCTCGTTCGAAGTTGAACGCGGCAGTTTTATTCGCCGCTTAATTAACTCGTTACATCGTCCCGTCCGCGGCTAGGCGAAAGCAAAAGGTCACGCGCAATTATTAGAGGAGGGTCGGATGTTAACGTCTCAACTGGACGTGGATTTTTGTTCCCCGCTACGTCCCCAGAAGAAACTACTTTAGCCGTTAGACAGTATCGTAAACAGGGCTCGTTACTGTCTGAAACGTAAAGCCCGGCGACGGGTTTGCCTCCAAACAACGGGAGTAATGAGAAACTTTTAATTAAAACCTCGCCGAGTCCGTAGCAATCGAGAAGCGGAACAATGAGAGAAGAAATACGTCGTTAATGGAATTCCTTCTCTTTTTTCCCCCCTCTCTCTCTCTCTCTCCCCTTTTTTCCTCCTCTTTGTACGAGAGACCGCCTTTGTCTTCGACGAGGTGGCGGCTCGACCGCGTCGAAGGAGGGGGTCGATCGAAAATTTCTTCGCGGGATTATCCGAACTTTCGAAAGATTAAGTCGAGCATATTATATCCGCGGAGTTAAGCGGCCGATACTTCGTGTTCCTCGAACGCTTCTTTCCCGTTTTCTTCCGCGCGGAGGACCGTCCGCGCGCCATTTTGTCGGCGATTAGCCGGAGAGCCGTTCGAACGCTGGGGCCTCGTTTAAAACTCCGCGAACTTGGAAGGCGAACGCTCGTTGTCGAACTCTCGTCAGGTTTGTTGCTCAACACCCGAAACCACGGGCGCAGCTCGAAACCGCGTTACACGTAACCGCGCGCACATTTCGTTGAATCGCAGGAGAGGAGCGTTGGCGCGATTGATTAGAAGCGGAGACCTGAAAACGTTAATGAAACGTCGAGCGTTGCACCGCGCGGCTGTCACCCGTAAGTTAACATCGCCCTGATAAACCTCAGGCTGCGTTTCGTGTAAAAAGTTGCGTTCGTGTTGGATTCGAGGTGTTCCTCGTTGGTTGAAAGTGCACGATGCGTTTAAACATTTTTATTTGTAGTAATTTATGTGCGTGTGTTCGGTAGATATGTTTACACAGTTAATTATGTTTGTACTGGCAATTGAATTCAGAAACGCGAATGTTCTATTGTTTGGAATTAGATAACCTTGTTGTGTATTCATTTGGTCGAAGTTTGACTGCCTTTCACGTGCTGATAGCTCTGCTATAAACTCGGGAATCGGATGGCTGGTATATGTTCAAAGTTTGGTTTTGTACGAACAGACAGCAAATTTCGTAACTTCTTTTGTACAAACCAAATGCTTTGTCAGCAATAACCTTGAGAGACACTTCAGCTCACTAAATCAACTAAAGAATCTGCCAGCACAATGAGCAAATCAAGACCAAATTCTAAGAATCGCAAAGCTACGAGTGCCATAGCTTCAAAAAGTTATCGCTGCTCCGAAACGAAGTGAACTAAGAATGATTTACAGATGGGCAAGACTCCCTTCTAAATAACGCCCCATTGGGTGGCACGATCAAGACTGACGCGAACACTGGAAGAGTGCAAATGTCTCGTTGAACGAAGCTCTCACGGACGCCCATCCCGCGTCCGCGCATCAAAGCGAAGAGACTTTGACCGCGATCAATCTCAGCTCGATCAGCTCGACCGTCGTTCTTTCGTGAAGTCGCGGCCCCACGTCCAGTCGACCGAGAGGATACTAAAATTTGCGGCACCGCAGTGGAGATTGCAACGTGCGCGGCGCATTTGGCTGCATTGTGTAGCCGTCAACCGCAACTGCGACTGCCGAGCGGAGCCCCAGTGGCAGCCCAGGCCCGGGCAGGATGCGGCGGCGGAACGCGCGAACGATCGGCCGGTATCAAAAAGCGTGGCAGCGGGGCGAGGTGGAGGAGGAGGAGGGGGACACAGCTCGAATTTGCACGTGCAAACATTTCCCTAATGCACCCTCCTAACTTGCTCCGCCATTTCCCTGTTCCGGACGCCCCGTCTCTCTCGCTGGCGAGCTACAAGCGCGAGCGTCGCGCGCGTATTCCGCGCGAGGGGGTAGCTCTCTGCTCGCGCGAGGGGCACGAGCGCGCCCTTCCACGGACGCGCGAAATAATGAAGCGCGGCTTGTCACCGAGCCGACCGATAATGTGAATATTTCATTCGACCGAAATGTGAAACGCGGTCGCCACCGCACCCCGCGCGCACCCTCGCGCGCAATTCTATCCGCGAAATTGTATAACGAATTTACAATAATAACGCTCGCCGTCCGCGCGCGCTCCTCCTCTTTCGCGCTCAGCGTAATTCTGCCGCCCCGTGTCTCGTTCCGTGAACTAAAATTATTTCATTGGTACTTGGATCTGTTTGGTTTAAATCGCGTTCCTGAAAGCGCGGTCGCGTAAGTCGTCGTTTCGTTTTACGGGGTTCGAGTGAGTTCTGCGTTGAGATTTTGGGGAGGTGACGTTGAGGGATGAAATGCAGTGCGACTGTGGTCTAATGATAACAAGAAAAATGATTTATTAGGTCTATTGGAAAGTTTTGTTTGATAATTTTGATTCGAATATGAATATGTATGCGTGTGCACTTTTGAGCCATGGCTGTGTCTTTTTATAACTGCATTTATGCACACGTGCCCTTCGAAATTAACTGCAGTAAAGATATCTCGTGGCGTTATTAAGTTAAACGCGATCGTGAAAACACGGGTACTAATTAACTTCATTTACGGCACTGTATGTTGTATGAATTTTAATAAGGTAGAAATGCTACTGAAGCGTGTCGAAATTTGTTAACCCTTTGCACTCGACGCTTTCCCAGTAATTTTCTATTGCTTGCAAAAGTTAGCAAGCCATTTACCAAGCAATTTACCAGCAACAAAAAATATTCATTTCAATAGAAAACTTGAGGAAAACACATTCATAAAAAAATGTGATGGAATAAGTTTAGCTTCTGCGATCCCTCAGAAGGGACATCTGTGTGCAAAGGGTTAATTTTAATATGACTGAGGAGCATCAGATTCGCAACAATATTATTCATTGCTGGTTAAATGTTAGCAATAGAAACAGTTACCAAGCAATTTACCAGCAACAAAAAATTTCCATTTCAATAGAAAACTTTAGGGAAACATGCGTTTTTCAAAAAGTTACAATGGAATAAGTTTTAACCTTCGCAATCAATTCCCTTAAAAGCGACATCCGAGTGCAAAGGGTTGACAATTTTTGGTGGAGATGCTGTTTTGGATAGAACATGTAGAAGATGGTTCGAAAAATTTGAAGCAGTGATCAGGCACGCTCTGGGCGGCCATTTCTGGTTGATGACAATATTGTGAAGACCATGGTACGCCAAGATCCTTTTTTGACACCATCGGAGATCGCGCAAAAATGTTTGGTATCAAAATTGTTAAATTCCAGGTTGCACGACTTTATATATATACTTTAGTAGCTATGTAATATACTTAAGTAGCTTATATATATACTTAAGCTATATATTATAAAAAATGTCGTACAGTAACTTCAAAAAAAATGAAAACCTAGAATTTAACAATTTCGATTAAAATCTCAAAAGCGGTCATTTAACCGCTCTGATAGGTTTACCCCTTATCGTCTCCCCTTTTTTAAATCGCGCAAGTCGAGAATCGTCCAAACACCCCGTCGTCCCAAGTTCCCGCGCACACCCAAAACGATTCGCACTCCACATACATCCCTTTCAATTTCGAATTCGCGAATAACGCGGCTCGATGTATGCGCCAGGTTCGGTTCCATCGAATCCTCCTTCGTTTCTGATACATATTCCGCGCAAGCGGCGGTTACATCCGATACAAGGGCGTGAAAAACCGGTGCTCGAGCTTGCCGTGCAGCGCGTCGGGGCGGCGTTCTGTTATTTCATATAATCTTCGAATTTGCATAACACGGGCGTAGGAGGCGCGAGGGCCAGATGGGGGTGGGGTTCTGGCATGCAGAACCTAATTCGAGACCACGATCGCGAACACGTAAAATTCGCCGAGCCGCACGGATCCTGGTCGCCTGATTTCTTTGGGACACACTGTGTGGAAACGCGGCGTCGCCCTCGACGAGCAAATTCCCGACCTACTAGGAAATGCCGAGCATTCGCCGGAGGGCACAAATCAGGGACGTCTAATAAGGTCGTTGCGAGGCGTAAGCCTGAGCGATGGAACCCTTTGCGAAAGGTCGGGACATCGCAGAATATAGAGGCTCTCTAGCTATCAACCAGCCTGTAGCCGTGTAAGCGGGCTTGAGTAACGGCGCAATTGCGCGTACGATTTGCAGGCTACGATAATCATTCGAACAAGTTTATTAATGCTAAACCGAGTCGTACTCGTCAATTAAAATTCATGAATAATAGGCACCGGTTTTGTGTATAAATTGTAATTCTGTTTGTTTGATCAAATCTATGTAGGATATTTATTATTTTAAAACTAGGTACAAGGAGATTAAGAACGTCTTTATAACTATATGTTTACTCAATAACGCGCGATGAACAACTGACTCGATTTATTTAAAAACATTCACTTGAAAGACTCATTCACATGCACATTCGCTCTCGCTCACATTCTAGAATATTCCATAACATAAAAATTGAAACTCTTAAATTATTGATTAACAAACAAGGATAATAAATTATTAAACAAGGATATCTAAGATTATTAACCTTCATCTATAGAGGTGTGTAAAGGGGTGAAGATCATCTTCATAAAATTAAATATTTTTGTTGGCTTTTTTCGAAATATATTCATATCGATTTATGAGTAAAGTTAGATATTTAAATTTTGCAAAGTGGAAGACTTCAAATGTACAAAAATAAAATATTACAATCTCTGACAATAGTCCTTCCTCAATTTTAAGAGTGGCATTTTACCTGGAAAGCTACTAAATAGTAATCTCTCGCTGTGTATCAGAGAATATTCCTCAGAGAAGATAAGAATACCTGCGTCGCTGCATTTATGGATCCACCGCTGTCAGAACGAATTACAAAGAACGCAGCCGAAAAGATTTCGCTCGCATGTTTACGGCTATTCCCTCGCGGCAGTTTATTACTTTTCGGTCGCGCTTTATACAGTACAGCCGTCGGTTATCGATAAAATCGAAGAGCCGAGCGCGCGGCGTCAAGGTGGGAACGGGAGGAACGTGACGATCAGCGAGGAAATAAGTGTATAAAGCCGAATGGCGCGCGATTTCTGTGCAGGAAATTCGAAGAAAGACGTCGCCTGAATTTTTTACGAAACGTTTCCAACCTGATAAACTGTAAATACGATTCGTGGAAGTGTAAAATCGTTGCAACTCCACCGTTGGGATTTTCCCTTCTGCTTTCTTCTTTCCTCCTCCTTTTTTCTCTTCCTTCTCTCCCCACTTTTTCCGCGACCATTGATCCCCCGCCGGACCCGCCATTGATTCCAAGGCGTTATCGGAAGAAAAGGGTGGCCGTGGAGCATGCCGGAGTCAATCCACTTATTGGAATGCCTCGTGTCTCGTTTTCGCTTCGGCATTCGAGCTTACTTTGCTTCGATTTGTACTATCGCCTGCGCCGGGACGCCAACCGAGACACCCCCTCGCTGGGTGACCGTACGTTAAGGTATCGTGGCACGTTAACGCCACGCTACCTACCAGCCAATAACGGTTTACTTTACTGCGTTTCACGGGGACGTGAAATAAAGGTGGTTTACCGGATGGCTGACTATCCCATTCGCCTGTCAACGTGAAACGCGACAGTTTCGAGGCCGCGTTTCTTCCCGGTTTCTTGCTCGGGGGAACCTGAGGACGCGATGGTTTCTTTGTCGTAGCTCGATTGGGGGAGAGACGATTGAACTTAATGATTTAAGAGAAACGGTGGCGGTAGACGTTTCATTTTATTGGCTGGTGTTGGAGTGGAAGAATTTGGAAGATGTTGAGGAGGATGGGGTCAGGAATTAATTAAGGATTAAGCGTGCAATACTCGATATTATTGCTCACGTGGAAAGCTTACTCGCTTCAAGCTAGTGGGTGTGTTAGTTATTAAAATGTGTGCTGCAATAGTTCTCTGTAAAATATATAGATGTCTTCGAGGATACGTAAATAGCTGATGTAAATATATATTTGTAGTATAACATTTAACAATAATAAAATTATTTTCCATGTTTTCAAAGTAAAGACAATTATAAACTTTGACATTAGATAAAAAAAGAAGAACAGTATTGTAATATCTTACTTAAAATCTTCAATTCCTAAATTACTAATTTCTGACTAGTCAATTACCATATAAGGACTGTGACTATATTATAATTTATTAGAATATATGCTGCAATACTACTCTGTGAAGTACATAGATGTCTTCAAGTATACATTTGCAGCACAATATTTAAGAAAACAAAAATATTTTCCACATTTTCAAAGTAAAGTCAGTAATAAACATTGACATCAAAGAAAGAAGAAATGCTTAAAATCTTCAATTCCTAAATTACTAATTTCTGACTAGTCAATTACCATATAAGGACTGTGACTATATTATAATTTATTAAAATGTATGCTGCAATACTTCTCTGTGGCGTACATAGATATCTTCAAGCATACATTTGCAGCACAATATTTAAGAAAACAAAAATATTTTCCACGTTTTCAAAGTAAAGTCAGTAATAAACATTAACATGAAAGAAAGAAGAAATGCTTAAAATCTTCAATTCCTAAATTACTAATTTCTGACTAGCCAATTACCATATAAGGACTGTGATTATATTATAATTTATTAAAATATTTGCTGCAATACTACTCTGTGAAGTACATAGATGTCTTCAAGTATACATTTGCAGCACAATATTTAAGAAAATAAAAATATTTTCCACATTTTCAAAGTAAAGTCAGTAATAAACTTTGACATCAAAGAAAGAAGAAATGCTTAAATTCTTCAATTCCTAAATTACTAATTTCTGAGCAGTCGCAACGTTAATAAAAGAAATACAAGATGCTCTTGTCTATTTGCCTCGACTGCAACGCTGAATATTTTACCAATAGACCGCAAAGAGCTTAATAAATTCGCTCGCATCGGCGAGAGGAAGCATTAAGTCGACGCGTAGACGTTAACCTCCGCTAGGAAAATAATTGACTCGCGCTACTTAGCCGGTGGCAGGCGTCTAATCGTTTCAAAGTACATACGTATTCACCGTTGCGAAAAAGGGGAAAATTGAAGGCAGCTTACAAGGTACCGGCACCGGCTCTCGTAGCTTTCACTTTGCAAGAATTACGAGCTTAATATAGTCCCTGTACATAGCCGCGCGCTGCGCTGCTCGATCCACGGCGAATTAAAAAATGGACGCGCGAGCTCTTCAGGCGAGCGACGATAAAGAAAGTAACGAGAGCGGTAAAAGCCAGTGTTTGGACGGCCTGGGGAGGGTTTCAACTCGCAAGTAGTAACGGTGAATAGAAGTCAAAGCGGAGATTGGAATAGATGCCGCGTAGACGCCGAGCAGCTTTTTTTGAGGAACGTCGACCCCGGGGCTTGACCAAGGAGATCGAGACTCTGGCCTCAGATCCTCACCGCCGCAGCGACGTCGCCGCCATTTCTAGTTTGTCGGCCATTTCATCTTCGTGGACAAAGTAATAACCACTTTTCGCACTGGCTGTGCAAGAACGTTCTTTCGGCTATTTTCTCGTTAATGGCGGCTTTTTTACGACGACTTTCGTCACCTGCAGTTCCGTCGAATGGCGTTAAAACATTTACGTGACGTATTTAGTTTTGTCGTTGTTGTGTGGTACAGAAATTGTTATTTAACTGTGTTAAAGTTTAGGCTGATCAAAGAAAGTTTGTTGCTGAATTGCGTGTATATATTTAATGGTACTTTGATGGTAACAAACTGGACAATTTAATTTTTTAAATGCTTTTCAACAGTTAATACACTAGTTTGGTGTGATAATTGTTTTCTGTTGTTTTATTAAGATTGTATTATTTTTTTGCAATTCTTCTTTTCTTCAATACTTATTTAATTACTTTTAGAGTTACAATATAGGTTAAAGGATGCGCTGATAAGGGTGTAACACTATTTTACTATTTTTCGAAAACAATTTTTTAATGTCTGCGGATAATATATGATCAAAAAATGTTTACAGTTTCAAATGCAAGTAATTATTGTCGACATGCATGTCCCAACTATTATTATTGCCACAATTGAATGCTATTTTCAAAATGTATATAAAAAAGAAATGGTCTAAATTACACATTGCCTTCGACGCGATATTTAAAATCGATACGTCTCGATAAGGACGTTTAAAGCGTTTAGTATTTCTAAGTCTGTGAACCATCTGCAGCTGGTCTAACGGTTGACGACTTTTCGCATATCGTATCAACCTGGACAACTAAATTATGGAACTTCAATCATGCGCCAATCGGAACGAGGATGGGCAAGGGAAACGAAGGGATATGACTCAGCGAATTAATCGATATCTAACCTAGACAGGACACGAATAGACGTCCTACTGTGTACCACGAAACAAAATAGCAACGTTCGTTGCCTCTTTCACCTATTTTTTAATAATTACCTCTTGTCAATTTTGGAACACGCGCGACAATTTCAATTGCAAGTATTACAAATTGCATCGTCTATTTAAGAGCACGGCGCATTAATAATAGCGCTCAGTTGTCCACTCGTCGACACTGTTTGCCTAATACCCAAAGCCTCGTTCAGATTAATCAACTTAGTTGAATTCATACTCGCAGTACTTGAACGAGGCTTAACGTAAGCACACGTCAGCACGAGAGCAACGTATCAGCGCACATATTAAAGCGAATATTTGGAACAGTTCTAACTATAACTATTAAAAATCTTTGCTGTTGTCGCATCATATTTGTGGAATACGAGAAATGAAAGAATGAGTGTTTGAAGCCAATGAAGTGTGAACGTTTGTAATTGCGAAGATGCGATTGCGAATGTTCTCAAGTGATTATAAATACTGATTACTCAAGAATATTCCAAACTTTACACACAAAACAGTGTGTGTGCTGGAAAACAAAGCAACGCAAGAATTTCTACAATTATAAATAAATGAAACATCCCAATTCCTCCATATTTATCTTCCGCAACATTTTTACCAGCTTGAAAGCTTCAAGCCACCATATTCATGCCAACTTCTCTACCCCTCGTCTCTCTATCTCTTATTTCCTCCACTCTTAACAATTCGCTGTCGCGCCAAAAATGTCTGCCTCCACCTTCCGTTGCGCTTTGCTCAGCCGCGTTAACAATAATCCCGTGCAACGGAAACCGAGCCGCGAGCGAAATCGAAACGCGGAAATTACTTGTTTGACGTGTCCCGCGCGCGCCACGGGGATCGCCCTGAATTAATCGTGGCCGTGCTCGGGGCGCATTATTCGCGGTCGAAGTCTATTCACTAAAACCGCGGCGTATTAACGCGGACGAGTCGCAGGAATAAGGCGCCGTGGCGGACGCGCGCGCGCGCGGGCATTCATTGATAATTCGCTGGCGCTAATGCAATTTGCAGGCGGCACTCGCGTCCTGGAATAGAGCCGGCTCGAGCGGGGCCGCTCGTAGAAATGGCTCGAGGGGCTAGTTCGCGGAGGCAGAAGGGTCGTACAGCGAACGCCGGACGAAAGGGAGGCGAGCAAAAAATGGGAGGAGTAACAAAGCGACGGTTGGTGCATATATTCCCGGTAAAAACTGCCGCGGCAGAAGGCGGATGTGGAGGAACCGGCGGGGGATCAGGGGACGATGGTAATCTTCCGGCTGATATTTTATGTGTCCTGCGAGCAAGACACTCTCTCGCAGTTACCTACACTTGCGGGTCCTAGCGGCGTTCCTACCCCTCTGCCCCTGCTCGTTCATCTTTCCGCCTCCCTTTGAATCGCCTTCCCGCGGCTACCCGCGCCCCTCACCCCTCGCGCGATCCTCGCGGAGTCGTTCGTCCAGCCTTGCCCTAATTAAAAAGTTAACGGAGAAGTAAGAGGCGTTCCTTCTTTTTTGGAGAACGTACGAGGGGGGCAGCTAGGGTATTTGGCGTTAAGCATTGATAAGGTAGAAATAATGGGGTTCGTAATTGGGACACCTATTTCGCTTCGCGATGCTCGTGTCACGGGGCAAATGTTCATTGAATTGTTATTCTTCATTTTCTTCACAGTGTTTTGTTATTTAAACTTTTGGGAGTTAAGTTGTTAGAGTAAGAAACTTCACTGTTTCAGCTACTTCCTAGATGTTAGTAATGAAATAGAAATATCTGAGCAATATTTTAGTAATTGTTTCTATTGCTAATGTCTCTCAGGAATAGAAAATTTCCATTTCAGTGGACAACTTAAGGGAACCATGCATTTCTCTAAAAGCTGCGGTGTAGTCACCTCTGTAATCACTAATCAATGCTAATATCCCCTCAGAAGGGACATCCGAGTGAATATAGTGGCGCGTCGTTCAGGAAGATGACATCCGCGAAAGCCACAATAGTGACGCGTCTTTCAGAAAGATGATATCCTCGAAAATCACTATAATAGTAGCGCGTCGTTCAGAAAGATGACATCCGCGAAAGATACTATAATAATGGCGCGTTGCTTAGAAAGATGACATCCTCGAAAGCCATTATAGTGGCGCATCGTTCAGAAAGATGACATCCGCGAAAGATACTATAATAATAGCGCGTCGTTCAGAAAGATGACATCCGCGAAAGATACTATAATAATAGCGCGTCGTTCAGAAAGATGATATCCGCGAAAGCCACTATAGTGACGCGTCGTTCAGAAAGATGACATCCTGAAAAGCTACTATACTGGCACGTCGTTCAGAAAGTTGACATCCTTGAAAACCACTATAGTGGTACCTCGTATAAAAAAATGACATCCGCGATGCCACTACAATAGCGCATCATATCTAAGAGATTAAGAACAGATCAGAAAGTCTATCATGCAGGAATGGAGACGACCACGAGCGCTTGCAGGAATAACAGCTGTTTGGAAGACCACCACGAACCGAAGCACAGAGACAAATAACCCATTTCCAAGAAATATACAGAACAAAGTCACACAAGTGCAGTTTGGTAAAAAAAAAAAAAAAAAAAAAAGAAAAAATAGCCTCGATAAACGCGAGGAACGAAAGGCAATCGCGGTAGGCTACGTAATTAATAAATCGGGCCAGGGACGCGGAATCGTAACGATAAATCGATAAGTTTAATGCGGCGGCAATCGGCGGACGTTTCTACAAACATTGCCGGTCGAGCGGGCCCCGGGTATACGTGCCGTTACTTGTAACGACGCTCATAGACCGTGGAGAACGGCCGTAGAGAGAAAGGATATATCGCGGGATTCGATAATTGTCGGCGGGGCGGGCGGGCGCGCGTGGCTTGGGCGCTCGCGAGCGAACTTCACGGCTAATGAATTTACGACGAGGAGCACTCTCGCGTGGACCACGGAGGGAATCAATAATGCGGTTAAATATTTCATGGATTTCGCGGAATGCGGCTGTGGTGTACGGTCACGTCGCACCCATCTGTCGCGATCGGGCCAACTTCAATCGTTAATGGGAACAAACGGGCACGCCGGCTGCGGGAGCTACCCGCGGATGACGTAACGTGTTTATGCGAGGCCACGCTGACGGCGCGACACGCGGGGGGACACGGGGAATTTACAAATTCCCCTTGAAAATCTGCCACTTCGATTCGCGAGCCGTGTCAAATCGAGCCTGATGTATGCGCAGATGCTGCCGCCTGTACCTGCAGCGCGCGCCTACGCGCCGAACGATTACCAATCGTTCCCCGAACGCCCGGATCGTATCCATCATACGGATTTAGGATTTTATAGATATTTCGCCTCGCGCCCGTATTCAACCCTACCAAACCCTCCCCGCGCCCCCAAAACCCGCCAGACTCGCGATTGTACGCGGTGAACATGCCGCGCGTTCGCCAACTACTGTACCCGCTATCGGGGAAAAACCTCGGGCATGTTCGCCACGTTATATTCCACGTATTCCACGAAGGAACCCCTCGCATTCTTGCACACGACCATCGACGTCTGCTTTTTAATCGCTCGATCCGCGCGAGTTCGTACGCTGGGAATCGTTAGTTGGATTAGGTTTGGGTTTGGGTTTTGCTTTTCTACAGTTCGCTTAAATAGTGTATATCTGTAGATGGCGTTTGTGAAGGCTGCCTGCCAGTTTTCATTTTTTTTAGTTAACGATTTGTCTTAACTTTCTCGTAACTTTCATACTATGACTCGTTCTATGGATTTACTTTGCACACTTTTTGCTTTTATTATATTTGCGTACGTTTTTCTCTATGTTAGCATACTAATTCTATGCACTCCCTTTGCATACTCATTCCATATATTCGCTTCGCATACTCATTCTACACGATTGTGAAGGCTGCGTGCCTTCGTATTGGTTAATGAAAACAGTTTTGTTTGTTTAGTAAACAATTTGTCTTAATTTTCTCGTATCTTTCATACCATTACTCGTTCTATGGATTTACTTTGCACACTTTTTGCTTTTATTATATTTGCGTACGTTTTTCTCTATGTTAGCATACTAATTCTATGCACTCCCTTTGCATACTCATTCCATATATTCGCTTCGCATACTCATTCTACACGATTGTGAAGGCTGCGTGCCTTCGTATTGGTTAATGAAAACAGTTTTGTTTGTTTAGTAAACAATTTGTCTTAACTTTCTCGTACCTTTCATATTATTACTCTTTTTATACATTTCCTTTGCACACTTTTTAATTTTAATATCTTTGCGTACGTTTTCCTCTATCTTAGCATACTAATTCTATGCACTCCCTTTGCGTACTCATTCTATACATTCCCTTTGAATACTCATTCTATACGTTTGTGAAGGCTGCGTGCTTTCGTATTGGTTAATGAAAACAGTTTTGTTTGTTTAGTAAACAATTTGTCTTAACTTTCTCGTACCTTTCATATTATTACTCTTTTTATGCATTTCCTTTGCACACTTTTTACTTTTAATATCTTTGCATACGTTTTTCTCTATCTTAGCATACTAATTCTATGCACTCCCTTTGCATACTCATTCTATACATTCGCTTCGCATACTCATTCTATACATTCTTTTTGCATACTCATTATATACATTCCTTTTGCACACTTTTTACACATTTACTATCTTCACGTACATTTTTCTCTATCTTTGCGTTATGTTTTTAATTGTTTGTGTGGTACGTGTTGCAAGTGTCAGTATTAATGTGAGTGTTGGGTGTATACAGTGGGTGCACTTTGTTTGGTAGCGCGGACGACTGTCCCCCACCACTCAAACATGAGTACAATCTCTCTACTCCTGAAGTAAATGTAAGTTTCTCAAACAACTTACTCCATAACCACGCCAGAGGCAGCTATTAGTTGAGTCATTGTCGAGCGCTCTGAATTTATTTATCGTTGGATGAAATTTTAAAATTTTGAATTGAAACAACGATTTCGTGGTTTCAGGTTCGAGTTCAGTCATTTCTGAAATATTGAGGTATTTTCAGTGTTGTTTAAAACGTGTTTGTTAAAGGAATTGAGAAGCGCTTAAGCTATTTCGTGATACAAAGTACAGAGAGTTGGAAAGGAAAGCATTTTTGCTAAATTCCGCGATAGCGGTGCCATTTTGTAGCTCTTAGGACCCGCCGCCATTAGGTTGAATGTAAAGTGCTCTTGATAATAATGGTCCCTCAAAATTGAGCACAGAGAATACGACGTACTAAAGAAAACACATAAAACCCCTTTCGTCGATACTTTTATTTATTTTGCACTTCCCAAAAAGACTTGTGTCTCTCTCGAGAGAGCTTCCTGCTAGCTCTTGGAAACTTCGGCAAATGTTGTACCTCACAGTCACCGTTTACGACAAAACTGTGACCCAATAACGATTCTTTATAAGAAACATAAAACTTTTTTTAGAAAACACCAAAATCTTCGCTTTTATCGCTTCGCGAAGGCTCGCTGGTTCGCGTTTCGTCCACTGCGTTGTCCGAGCAACTCGACGGAGATAATCGCTGGTTCTCTCGCGACGAATCCCCCTCGTTTCATCTTCGATTGCCGTAAGATCGAGGCGGGCGCAATATCGGTGCCGTTCGATTCATCGAGAAGCGTCAAGTGTAACGGAAGTGCTTAACGGTCGCGGCTAGTTGCATATTCATGGCTCACCTTTCCACCCTCGCGCTGCTCAACCTTCGCCGATAACATCGTGGCTTTTACGCCGTCGGCTGTCTTGCTTTTTTGTCGCTAAAAGCACTTAACATGTGCATCGACGGCAATCGCGGCTTTCCGTCTTCTTTCCCCGTCAAATGAGCCGGCGAGTTTGGCCTCAGCCCTGTTAAACTGTTAAATATGCACGCGCAACTTCCAAATGACTTTTCGCCGGGGCTGGCCGTCGTCGGATTATCTTGGAAGCCTTCACTCCGCCCCGATGCGGCACTTTTACCAGGGTGTTTCCCGTGCCCCGTCGCCGAACGCGACGTTCCTCGAGCGTAAAGCGGAGAGAGTCCATTTATGTGCCCAATAATGCGAATCAAAAGTTTTTCGAAGGTCGTTTATTTAGCGCGAGTCGCAGCTCTCAGTTTTAAGGCTTTTTAACTTCCTTTTCTTTGGTTACTACCCTGGTTTTCGTCTTCTTCGTTTCGATGATTGGGTGTCCCATATTTTAGGGTAAGCCAATCGTTTTTATCGTTTCAGTAGTCTTTAGTACCATTTTCGTTCTTTGAGAGGGGCGTCGCGGACTTTGACGAGGGACTGTTTCGTGAATTAGCAATTTTTAGGAATGTAGATCCTTGAAAATCCTCGTTTTATGGCGTTCGAACTTGCTATCGATTTATGCTCGTTGATTAAAGTAAAGTTTATTGCTTCTAACGGTTCGTCAAAAGATATTAAAAGCTTTCCTCGAAGATAGCTTCATAATCCTGCACACCATAAACCGTGCTAGCTATTTCTGCAGCGAATATTGCTTTATCGTAGGATGCATGGAAAATTCTTGAAGTATTTCCCTGTTCCATTTCAATATCGTACCGAAGCACGAAACAAAACGCGGACGAAGTTAAACTTACATCGTGCTTCCCTAGAAGTTGTCTTTCCACCAGAAATACCATCAACCTAATCTTTTATCTTCGAATCAAGGCTGAATTCTACGATCTTCGATCATGATATTGCAATAAAGATACAACGGTAACGATAACCAATCTCGAATTGCCGCGTGCGCCCGCGATGCAAGCTCTCTCGCGAACTGAGACCCCGTTGAAATTTTTAACGCTCGCTAACGCGCGTCATTTCCAAAGCAAAACGAAATTCCCGCCGCCTTATCTTCGCGAACAACGAGGCGAGAGGCGAAGCTCGCGAATGCGAGCCGGGAACGGTTATTATTTATCGCTCAATCTGAGCATTCCCGTCGCATGGACAGATCGCGTTACGCTGGAACACGGTAACAACGTTCTGTAAAAATCGTTGGGTAAACTTTTGGCTGTCACGATACACGAATTTTCCTCTCGATCGGCCGGTCGACGACCCGCGTGGCCGGTAATTTGGCAGATGGCGGGCGGGCAGAGGGGCTGAAATATTAGAGAAACGCGGCCGAGAGGTTAACCGCAATTATTTAGGGGCTTTATCGTAAGCTTTCTTCTTTTTCCTACTCGAGACGAGAAAAATAAAGGAGCCAGAGTGACTGAAACATGGGCCAGATAGGCGGGCTCGTCGCGTGCCGGCGTACACTGCAGGCTCGCCCCTGCTTGTCTGCCCGCTATCCTCACGAAACTCCAAAGATTAACGACGAGAGGTGGCGCAAGACATAACCTATCCGCGCGTAAAAAGCTAATAAAACCTTTTTGCATTCGCCGGCAATATAAATTTACCGGTTCCGCTGTTCTCCGCGCTTGTGATAATGCTCGCCCTTGTTGCGGCCAGGCACGCACGCACGCCCCCTCCTGTATCGCACCCGTGGCTCGCCAAGGGATTTTGATCATTCGAACGGGAATATTCTTCCCTCCTTTTACGGTTCCCGGTTCACGACACGGCTGCCGCGCCTGCGATCGCGTTTCTCCCAGTTGTTCGGTGTCTGTTTCGGCGACGAAATTCATTTCGCGCGAACTCGGTTTGAACGCGCGGAGTGGCGCGAACTTTGGGGAGGGTGACGCGTTTAAAGCATTGATAGGAAACGATTCAATATTTTGCAATGCTCGAGTTAATTTTAAGATTTGTTTGCGAAAGTTGTTGGACTGAGCGTGGATGGGAGTGTTCTCGATGAGACGGTTCATTTTTTTTGGAGACCAACACCAGAAGCTGAAAGTTTCTGCGCGTTTTCTGCGTTCCTGATGGTCCTGGCTTTGGGTCACTCGTTTTGGAGACTGAATTGAAATCAATACTGTAGGAATTATTTAAGAAACACTTTTATTTAGACACAAATTGATTGACTGCTTGACTGATTAACTGATTCTGACCGTGAACTTCGCACACACACGCTTTTATACCTTTCATTCACCGAACATTCTAGATTCTTTTCCCTTGTTTTCAAAGCACTCTCATACTCGCTCATTCGCACACACATTCTACCTTTTATACAAAGTTTGGAATATTGATTATTCTCGAATAATCAATATTCGAGAATATTCCTGATTACTTTTTGTTTTTCACACATACTAAGGATATACGCAATAAAATCATTCACACACTCATTCTTACATTTCTCGTTCCCCACAATACCAAATTTTCTGTTTACACACTTCTAAGATCTATGCATATCTTGCAGTTTAAAAAAGTCTTATTTGGATGCCCAGTTTTTCCGTACTGATTCATAATTTCAATTTGATATTATTACACACACGGTGCGCGATCCGTCTTTTTGCCTCGGAAATGCATTGCACATACCGTGCGATGGGTTAACCCTTTGCATTCGACGACTTTTTTCGGTCGTGCAGCGTCGTCTGTATCGCTAATCTCTTCGCGGATACAATCGATCTCGTTTTGCAACAGTTGAAAATCAATTTTATCTTTACTCGAGCTAATTACACCTTTGAAATCCATTTTTGTGGGACTTCGAAACTTCGAAACAGTCGATGAGAAACTGGAGTTGCATGAAACGCAATGGCGACTGAGCAAAGGGTTAATTATACTGCTACATAAAGTAAGTATTAACTAGTTTTATGTAAGTTTGGAAATTTAGTTTTGTAACGTTATTTGTATGTGCAGTTTAATTATATATTTATCTGTTTCTTCGAAAAAAATGAATACAAAATTTTACATCGTTTATCTTGGTTTTTACTGTTTTACGACCTTTCTACTTTTTCGTTTTCTAACCCTTTTTTCTGTTGAACACCTTGTATATACATACATCTTTTATTTTGAGATAATCAGAACAATGCAATTACTTCACATGACAACTATACCTATTAAATACAATTTTCCACGAATTTCTAATTGAAGAAAACAATACGTAGTACCAATTTAAGGTATTTCCACTTGCGAGTTCGAAAAACCTCCGCAGCCTCCACAAAATTCCAGAATTAACCCCGAACGTTCGTTTTACAAACGATCATGACTCTGCGCGTGCGAGTCGACGCTGAAACGAGCCTTCGAAGGTACAGCGCGCAGTCACTCTTCTCGCGATTCGATTCGCATTCGGAACGACGAATTCGCGTTGCGTGCAAGTAGTATAACGTTAAGTTTCAACGACCATCGAGTGTGGCGTCGTGACACTGGAGCAACGATAATTGCAAGGGCGTGACGGCGCCGTTTCGTTTTATTGCCAGGCTCAGTAACGGTTTATTGAGGATTTACGCGGGGCAATATATCTCTTCGTTGATCCCTCCGTTCGTGTTTCTTTGGCCCCCCCCCCCCTCCAGGTTTTTCGGCCGAGAGACATTTATTAAGGGTTATCGCGGCGTCACCGTAAAACGAGGACGAGTATTGACAATCGGACGAAGTTCAGAAGTAATCTCCAATAATCCCTTCTATCCTCCCCACCTTAGTCATCCCCTGTCCCCCCAGAATTTGTGCACCATAATCGTTTCGTATTTACGCTCGAAGACATTTCGATTAAAAGTGGCTGACTACGTGGAGGATCGTGACCGATGAGCCCTTCGATCGTTGCGTCCCGTTTAATTCTCCACCCCGTTGCGGGAGCAACGCACCATCCATTCTCATCCCTCGATGGCCAACAACTTGGTAGTCGGGAAGTCGGTCGTTGGGTTATGTTAAGTTGCAATTTAACGCGAACGCTCTGCAAGCGTAAACTCTGAATCCGATCATCTGCAATTGAAATACAGATATCGATGGTTGTAATGTAAATTTAGTACAGTGAGTCTTCGATTTGCGCGATTAATTGGTTCTGGAGGTTACCGCGTAAGTCGAGGAAAGCACAGAATTTAGCATTTTTGGCAAAGATTTGTTTTAGTTTCAAAGTGTAGTATGTTGCTTTAAAGTGTACCATGCAAGATCATTATTTACTGCTTTTTCACTGTCTTGAGCTTCGAGACCAGCTAATTTATTTTTAAATCGCGTGAATTCGAAATTGCGTAAATCAAGGTTCGACTGTACATAATTACATATTTTTCCGGAATATGTAAGATTCGTTAAATTCTGATTAATTGCATTACAAATTGGTGTAACTCTGTGTAATTTCATTAAAAAATGTTTAGCGTATTTATAAATAATGTTATAATGAAAATAATAATAAGATCAGATTGCAAACGAAGTAAATTAGAAAATTTTTATGACAATTGTACACGTAGCTGTAATATCTAGAAACGTGAAAAATGAGAGCTATCTCACATTAGGAAAATTGATCTGCATTATAAGTGCGCGCGAGAACTAGGCGAAATTTAATTCAATTTCGTTACAACCTACATGACCAACAGCATGTACAAATTTCAACGTACAACACGCTGTAATTACGCAGTCCAATAATTAACTTCGTAATATAATTTGACGCAAAGTAAATTAGCCTTTACGTATGCGAGGCGTAATTAAAGTTCGCGCGAATAGAGTAAAGCGCGCGATAATGATATCCGATGTTTAACGCCTAAACAGCCCTCCGCGGCGCGTGCGACGCGTGACGCGGGGCCGACTGAAAAATGAATTCGATCCGATTTCATTAAAAAATGGTTTCGCCCGCCCCTTTGTGGCCGCTGTTAAGACTTTACCCCGCTAATTATTTCAAAGTAAACGGATCTCGCGCGCGCGCACGAGATTGAGGGCTCGTCAAGCCGTGAATTTACATTTCACGCTCGGGGACGTTACAAAGAACGCGAACTGTCAAAGAATTAAAAGCGTATCCACTTACAAAAGCATTCGAAAGCCAAGTTTTACGAGTTGCTGCGCCTTTTTTTTTTTTCGCGCGGGTAACAGTATCTGCCTGGGGCTAATACACGGGCAACGTCGTTGCTCTCGTTAATTATAGCGACCTAACGAGCTTTCCGCGAGCGTTTTGGCAGCGCGCGCCGCAGCCGCGCGTGCGCGCGGCTCCTTTAAAAAGTAACGCGGTGCCGGCACAATTTGATGACACGGGTATTAAAAGCATGAAATATAGAAAATTCACGGCCGCAGCCGGACGCCGCGTCTCCCCCGTCGAATTTCGCGCGAACGAATCCTCGCTCGTTCAAGGTTAGCGACGTGTTATCACCCCGGTTCTACTTATTTTCTGGTGTGCGTACAACCAGTGTTGCCGGTAAAATATGCTCGTGGCGAATTTCAGGGAAATTTCGAGCATCCGTATCGCGCTTGCACGCACATTGACAATTTTGTCTGATGGGAACGTGCGAGACGCTTTGTTTTTGTGGTCCAACTCGATTGGACGTTTGTGGCGACATTTTATTGCGATCTTGATTCTTTTTAGAATATGCTTTTAAATAGTATTAGCGAAATTGAAATTTAGATGAAACTGTACGAAAAATTGGACAGAAGAACGACTAAATGAATTGACTTTGGTTTTACAAGTATCTTCACATATGAAAATTCAGTGATTGTTAATGAAAATGTGACATAACACGAAAGAGTTATAAATATTGTAAAATGAGAACGTTACGATAACTTTAAGATAGTTTTAGTAATTTAAATCGACTTAGTAATTGGAAGACTGAAAACTTTTTGGATTGTTAATTATTATTGCAAAATTGAATCTGTACAATATTTAAACTTTTTAAAATGGTAAGTACGCATAAATGTTGTGTCAAATATGTATGAAATAATTGTGTCCAACTTGGTTAAATTTGTCTACAGAAATACAGGAGTTTTAATCTACCATAGTTCCATATAGGAACGACACTTCTTTTATAAATCGTGACGCAAAAACTTGTTAACATTAAGAATTTAAATTCTTGATATACGTAGAAGAATGTTCGAACTTTGTCATGCAATTTATTTTTCCGCGATAAAATTAATAGTTTGCTAGAACAAGGCGTCGAAAGTTGCCCGCTTTTTTAAGTGATCACACTGTACGATATGGTCCGACGTGGCGGGAATAACGCGAAGAATTATTCACAGCGCGAAAACGTGCGCTTTTGAAGTGATTTTAATATTTTAAAGACGAGTTAGACAAAAATAGTGTTATTTCAATCATTCATATTTAATTTAGAAAAACGTTTTTTAGAAGAATCAAATAATTATAACCTATTTCCTTTATTCATGCACTTTCGTTTCAAAATCTTCCATATCATTTATGCATGTAACATTGCCTGAAAAAATGAGTTTATATAAATATGGACATATTTAATTCTTCTAGAATCTACAAAAATATATCCAAGTCTTTTGCACTGAGTATTAGTGTAATATATATTGTTTATAATAAATAAGTTACTCGTGAACTGGCAAGCACAATGACTTAAAGTTTGGCAAACTTCTTCATAGACACACAGACCACAGTTTTGCAAAGTTTCGACGTCCTGCACCGAATATCGCAATAATAATTAAACTATACAAACTAGTGTTCTTGTCAATGTACAATTAAATTAACTTAACAAGTTTCCACATATTCAACCACATGTTTCTTACACAATCGCTTGATTCCTGCATGTTCAACTATTTCTATAAAAAAATATCGATTATTCCACGCAAACAATTGCGAGTTGCGTTTCTAAACACAATCTGAGTCGATCGCGAAACAATTCCAGAAGAATGAGAAATCTGTCGCCCGCTTCAGGCACATTCGCCTCTAATTCGACTGGATTATTATCGCTCGCGCGCTGCCTCGCGTCCGTGTAAAGGTGTACGTACGTAGCCACGCACACGTACCACGGAGTCGGTTGAAATATTGCTCGTCCCTCCGTGCAAGATGTACGACGCGTTATTGTTGAAAGCATCGAAGCGAAAATTTCAGTGTCTGGATATATCCAGCGTTCCACGCTCGATTCGCCCCTATAGATAGACCCTCGTCCCGAGCCTGAGTTCCACGACATCCTCAGACCCCCATCGAGGCCGGAAGGTGGGTATAAATGTAAATAGGATGTCTGCACGTCCGCGAAAGACGGCTTTGCAATGGTGTATCAAAGGGTCCCTGTTTCACTCCGGCTCGCACTCGCAATCTCTACCTCCAAGAATTCTTCTTTCCCTCGTCGCGAACGCATTTTCTTCGACTGTGTTCCTTTCTTCCGTCTCCTGTCAGCTGTCAGGCGCAGGCCAAACCTCATTGTTGCTCGATAAGACGCGTGCATTTGAAACCGCCGCGAAATACGCCACCATCGTGCAACGCGGTGGAAGAAACAACGGTAACGGCATTATGGAACGCGGTTTTCTTCAGTGATTACCGCGCAGTGATTTGTGAGTTTGTTTGAAATCTAAGCAGGTGAAGGAATTTTAAATGTGGAAAGATTTTGTCACGTTAATTTGTGCTTGTGTTGTTATTTGAATATGCTTTTTCTATGCGAATTTGAAAATAGTGTGATTGATATACCGTGGAAGTAGATAGTTTGAGTAATTCTAAAGAGCTCAATGGACTGCTGAAGCTAATAATGGTAGAATCAGATTCAAAAATTATTGTAGAGAAACTGAAGCTTATATTAACAATCTACAATTTTTATATTTGTCTCATCGTAGCACCTCTTTTTTAAAAAATTCACAAAATGAATTTCGTGTTAAAAAATAGAATCCTGGTGCAGTTGATGCGCCCTGCAGTTAACACTGGTGCAGTTGTCTGAAAGAATTGGACTCTACATTTAGAACTTCGAATAACAATTAGATATTACTAATATAAGCACTTCTGACTCTGAATGCAAAGTTACAGTCGTTAAATATGTAACGACGTTAATCTACAATAAACACTAATCAAATTACAAGTGCTAGTCACGCGTGTGACTGAAATTACAAGTAAAAATCCATTGTAAAAGAAACGCCGATAAAAAAAAGGGATTATATCTTTAAAAAATACTATTCTTATATTATTCGCAGTTAGTATCGATTTTAATAATAATCGTGGTACGAATAGATTGAACGTACGTATGAATAACGATGCACGTACGCAAATGGCGGAGCGAGCGGCAGAAAAACGAACAGCAGTCAGTCGCCAGAGGCGTGGAACGAAAAATCCTGCTAAATTCACAATTCCCACTCCGGCGTATATAATTACGCGCGTTCGCCGACACTTCCGGTCCTGTTACGGTTCGTTCGTTATCGGGCCACGTACCGGCGATGCGGCTGTGTTACGTTTTAAACTGCATTTCGATGCGCCGCGCCGCTGCGGGGCCAATGGCAGCCGAGATGATGGATTTACCCGGATCCAGCCCGCCCGCCATACTTATATTCCTCCAGTGGCCGTATCCTGCAGCGGCTAAATCCATTTTGGTATTAGATTCCTTCGCGTCTCCCGCGCGCCTTTCATCGCGCCATTGATGGATTAAAGGGAGGAGATTAAAGGGCGGGCGTGGGAAGAAGGTTCGACTCAGGATCGAGGAAGGAGGCCGTTTGGATCGCGGCCACGTCGCGCGAGGATCCGCGCGCGCGTTTTGATACCGCGTATACTTTATTGTGCAGACGACTTTATTTGACTGCGCGGGAGAGATATGTTGCCCTCGCGCGTAGCCCCCTCCGAGTTTAGCCGCGATCTCGCGTTTTGATCGATGGTGTTTGCTGAACGGGACGCGAACTTTCGAGTGTTTACAAGATGGACCAGTTGTACAGAGTAGAGTTTCGCGGATTAGGATTCGCGTACGGAAATTTGTTGGACCCGCTGTTTCGTAATCACTATCTTTTGTAAATACCGATTCATCTCGAGCTGACGTATACTCTATTCTCATTTTATAGTTTAATGCCTTTTTTCTGTAATATTGTTGTGGGCACTGAGTATGTAGAAGCGTGGCCAATTGGCGTTCGTGAGGAGACAGTGATTGGTCTTAGTTTACTATGATGTTGGATGTTAACTCACTATTTCATGAGCCATAGTTATAATCACTGTCTTTTGTAAATGTCATGTATATTATAAATATTACAAATATTATAAATGTTCATCTCAAATAATCATATACCTTGTGCAACTTCGAGCTTATGTCTCATCCTTGACCCTTAGCTACTCTCTTCAACCTACAAAACTACCCCTTTCCAAGCTCCTCTCAAAATCCTTATTACCAGACCCAAAAAACCAGGGTAGCTTTTTCATATTCATAATTCAGAACTTCACGTTAGACTACGAACCACGTACCTTGTGAACAAAACCTTTCTTGGCAATTTAAACGTGTCGTACTCGATTCCTTTCGACTCTGTTCAAACTAAAACCAAACAAAATGCTGTATGGTAGTGTAGGATTGAAAAGTTTTGCTGAAAACAAGCGTAAATGTAATTGTATAAAAATTGATAGATTAATTTTATCATATTTACTACACTGCTGCTTTTCTCCAACTTTCTACGCGCTACACACACATCTTTCTATACATTCACTTATCGAACATTCTCCATTTTTTCGTCAGGATTTCCCTGCATTTCTTTGTTTTACAGGCACTCACATATACGCACATGTATATTTTTATGCATACAGGTTGGAATATTCGAGAATAATCAATATTCGAGGATATTCACAATTGCATCTTAGGTTTCCACACATAACCAATCGTACGCAATTCATACCCTACAGTAGTATTTGTTAAATGCGATCAGATACGTGAGAATTTGATTTCTGGTGTACAATGGCGGTTTCGTAGTAATATGCAATGTATTATTTGTTACATACAATAAATATTTTTCTAGCTATCGTGATAAAAATGGATAACCTATAATTCTTCATGTAAAAGTACTAAATGAAACAGTTATATGTCCTCTTTGAAAATTTGTTCAGTACACCAATGTTAACTTTTCTATTAATCGAATCCTATTTTTGTTGATGTGTTTAATGGGGGATTTCTCAGTTTTAATCGAAAAATGTCGAATTATACATAACTGGATTCAGTTTAGAAATTGCAGTTTCTACCCTTCGCATTATTGAATTGAATTTATTCGACAACCCTTTTGTATTGGAAAAGTGGAAGCGGAAGTGGATAAGTGAAGTTGATTTTTGCGCTCCAACGAATTCGACAAATTTAAACAACTCTACAGAGTTTTAACCTTTTTTCGTGTTTCATTTTGAAAGCATTTTGTAGAGGGCGAGGCTTTCCCCTACAATGACCCCTGAAAAATTATCGTACAAATTTTTTGTTGCCATTTTATCATGCTATGAATGAAAAATGTGCCGTCGACGTTAAAATAACACAAGATAGATCGTGAAAATGTTGCATCTACTGACATCGTTATCGCATGTCGAGTAGACATTAAGCATACACTAAGCACACGCTACATACGAGATTGTACTGTGGCAAGGCACATAATGTAAGAGTTTCTAAAATGAAAGAATTACGCAATGAGGAAACTTCTAAAATTAAAGAATTGCAATGTAAGAATTACTCAAGTAAAAAAATTGCACAATGTAAAAATTCTTTAACCACAAAAATTATACGATGCAAGAATTCCTTAAATAAGAAAATTCTGCAATTTAAGGATTTCTGGAATGAAGAAATTACATAATACGAAAATTTCACAAATAAAAAAGATTGCAGAATGCAAAATTTGCAAAAAAATGCAGAATTTCTGAAACAAAAGAATTACGCACTGTAAAAATTTGTCAAACATAATTATAAGAATTCCTCAAATTAAAAATTTACACAACATAAGAATTTCTTAAATTCTACATAATTTACAAAAAAATATTTTTACAACGCTTGAATACTAACACTGCGTAACGATTAAGTATAAAGTCTGAAAAGAGCAAAAAGCTCTTCATTCAGTCATAAGAAGCTACAAAATCGAATAACGCTCTCTCTAAAGAGTGCTAAAATATTTATCGACAGTTCGCAAACACGATATTGAAAGACAGTTGTCCGATCCCGACTGAAACGATTGACAGCAGCAAACGAGAGAGAGACAGAAATAGCGCACGAATCTCAAGATCTGACACAAACTTCCGCCAGCATGAACCGTCACGTCAAAGTTAAAATTGTGATGAGTATAGCGCTAGAAATTTACACGCAGCGGACAATCCATCATCACTGGCTTCATTCTCGAAGCATTCGCCACGGCCAACCGACGCCATTTTCCAGTACGAGCCGCTACGAACCTTCTACTTCATTCCTCCGCAACCTTCACACCTCGTGAGACAGAGTAGAGTACTCTTCATTTCTTGGCCCATCTCTTCCATGCTCTTTTTCTCCCATTGCTGCACAACAACTGACTAACGTCAGCTCTTGCTAATTTCTACGTCGACTGCGTTAAACGACATCGATCAGAAGCTAACGACGCTCCTTTCGTGACCACTGTCAAAATTCGTGTCTACAAATGAGCTAAACTCCTTTATTCCTAGAACAGTATGCCAGTGTGTTTGTAATTACATCACGTAATTACGATTGTACGTTTAACAGTTTAATAGAATAATTCGAATTTATATGTAAATTGAATTTAATGGCCAGCATGTTGCAGATAACTCCGCGGCAGCGTCGAGCTATGATTAACGGCACTCCGTGGTAGTAATTTGACATTGGTATCCGTGATGAAGGATTGAATTCGCGTTTACCCGTGGTACCACTCAATATTTCGTATCGACTGTTGTATCTGGTGATACGCGCGTTACTAGCCGCACGCGTTTTCGAATTAAACAACTGGATGAAGCGATGAAGACGTCGCACAAAAAAAAAGAGAATTCGTTTGATAGTCGACCTGCGAACCGTTCAAAACGTTGCATTTATGTTCAACTTGTGAAAATTACACTGCATGAAAGTTAATCCTCGAATATTGCCTCTGAAGGAATTAATTACGAAGGTTAAATACTTATTCCATCGCAACTTTTTGAAGAACGCAAACATTTCATCAAAGTTTTCTAGTGAAATGGAAATTTTCTGTTGCTGGAAAATTTCTTGGTAATAGTTTCTATTGTTAACTTTTACCAGCAATAGAAAATTGCTGAACACACTTTGAGCGGGTAACAGCGTGAGCTGAACACATACATGTGCCTGGCGAAAATTATAGAAATATGAAGAACTTTAGAAAACAACTTTAAAACTTTAGCAAAGCACCTTTTAGAAAACAAGTAATATTTTCGCAACTAATAGCAAGATTTCAATGAAATTTGGAAGATAGGTAGTATATGATGAAATTTTAATTTAGTTTTCTATTGTTTCATTTAATGGATAACTCGGAGCAAACCGCAATTGTTAATTTTTAAAAGCTCTACGAGCTCACGTACTAAGAGAGAAACGTAATAACGTTTAGGAATATTTTATTATGTAGTTTTTGATGTAGCAATTTTTTTAATGCACGATATTTTTAGAAACACTTAATAAGTCAAGCAATAAACTTCCCTCTTTATTAACAAATGAAAAACAAGCATTGATAACTCCTCTAATATTTTTTTAATATACGATATTATTAGAAACACTCAAACAGTAAAACTTTCCTTTTTATCATTTACAAATAGTCACGTAGAACAAAATATTAATTAAATAAGAAAGAACAAGTATTGATAACTCCTCTAATATTTTTTTAATATACGATATTATTAGAAACACTCAAACAGTCTAACTTTCATTTTGATCGTTTACAAATAGTCATGTAGAACAAAATATTAATTAAATAAGAAAGAACAAGCATTGGTAACTCCTCTAATATTTTTTTAACGCACGATATTATTAAACACACTCAAACAATAAAACTTTCATTTTTATTACTTACAAAGAGCTGCATAAAACAAAATATTAATTAAATAAGAAAGAACAAGCATTGATAACTCCTCTAATATTTTTTTAACGCACGATATTATTAAACACACTCAAACAATAAAACTTTAATTTTTATCACTTACAAAGAGCTGCATAAAACAAAATATTAATTAAATAAGAAAAAACGAGGATCGATAACTGCAGAAAAGGTATTAATACCTTCATAGCGACCAGTCCATGGTGTGTTAAGAACCAGAGAGCGTTCGTTACCGAAATTTTATCCCCGCAATTATTGGCGGCAGGAAAATATACACGGGGCCACCGTCCGTGTTTAATCGGGCAGCCTGATAGGTTGTTCATGCAGCTAGGATCCAACCGTTACTCCGCGGTACATAAGGTTCCAGTGCAAACAGACAGACCAGTAGAAGCACAGAGTAGACAGGCCTGGTTAATTACTCACCCTCATCCAGTCAGGCAGGCGGGCTTCGGTGTGTTCCATTCCGTGTTATCCCCAAGCCTTCCCCATTCGAGCCCTGATGGATCACCCAGCCGGCCCACCACCCACAGAATGGCTAACAATAGGTTTTTGTTTCTTTTTATTGGTAGTAGGCGGATAGGAAGCCGGCCGGAACAAAGTATCTGTCGCTATATAGCTGGGCCCTGTCCGCCAGTGACCCTCGCGATTCGATTCGTCCCCTTGTTCTCCGACTGTCAAGTTCTTTAGCCCCGCGCACGCTCGAAACAGCGGCGCAGTCCGCGCGGAAAGTGATCGAGACGAACGCGCGAGCGAGGAAGCAAGCTGGGGCGAGCGACGAGTGACGAAGCTGTGCGTGGCCTTTGAACCACCAAAGAAACGGGAAGAAATCGGGACGCTTCGTCGCTAATGATCGCGGATACGTAACGGATAAATCGTAATTAATCGCGGGGTTAGAATCGGAACCGGGCGAATTCGAGTTATGCGAAGAACGTGGGCGCATTATCCCCTAATGAAGAAAGGGGGGGCGCGGATTGAACGAACTTTCGGAAACTGTTCCCACGGGAAATCAATATGGTAATGCGCGCCGCCTTAAGTAATGAGAATCCTCATAAGGTGGGGTACTTAAGGGGGATAAAACTATAGGTTCGCGCGGGACAAATGAACGACGCGGATGTAAGGTGGACGTCGACTGGATACGATTAATCTTGGACACGAAGCGGGAGCTTAGTTAACGTCTCTGGCGGTCGTAACGAGGCAGACACGAACTCCGACGTCTGGTCACCGGCAATTTAACTCGAATTTTTCACCGCGAATTCGCTGGTAATTGATGTATCGCGGAAATCACCGGGACGAACTTTCCCTATTAGCTGGGCCGCGATCCACGAACGATCGAGGCCCGCCCCGTCCCGAGATTGGATCCGCGCTCGAGCCGGAAATAAACGCTCGACTCCTATGGATAATTCAGCGCGTTTAAGAAACTTAAAGTGGCAATAAGTGGCGAAGGGCGCGGGAATTCCAGCCGTGGCTCGGGGGTCATTCTCATGCAACGCTCGTCTCGACGGAACCCTCGTAAGTCAATCCGAAGTTACGATCGCCGGTCGAAACGATTCGGTTGACTCGCGGGGCGAACTTATCGTCCGAGTCCTAATTGAATTTGTTCACTTGGACCGTGTCGCCGTGTTGCGGTAATGTTGCCGGTTCTAGACGGCGGTCTCCAAGGTACGCCAAGGGCTTCGCTTATTATAATGGGCGCGAAATTTGCATAATGGATACATATGCACGCCCGGAGAGAACTCCTCGACCTTAGTCCTCTTCTCCTCTGCCTTGGCTTTTCCTTCCACCCTCTCTTTCGCCGTATTGTGGTTTGCTGGTCGCAGGCGAGAGAGAGAGAGAGAGAGAGAGGTGGGGCGAGGAGGCAAACATCAAGAGAGGAGTTGCGCCGACTCTACGGAGTGCTTTAGTTGTTAGTTGTTACGTGTACGTGTCCTATGCAAAGTTATGTCCCATTGTACGAGCCTGCTAAGATCCCAGGCTCCGACTAGTGGTAGAGCTGTAATTCTTGCAAAAGGGTACTGATTAACTTGCGAGAGTCACGAATGAAACCGCGCCCGCCCCCCCCGCGCTGCGAAAGACGGTCCCCGTTGTGCAGGTTTCGTTGCTGGTTCTTTTCAAACCGTTCGCCCCGTTGGAGCGGGGGATGCGCGGGCCGCGTCGTATTCTCCGCCACGGCGCTTTTTGCGCCGCTTCGCATGTCCCGAGATGCAAAGTTTCGAGTGCGGCCGTCGTATTTACGCCGCTCCGTATCTCGCGGCTAGCTTATCCTATCAATCTGCGCGCACGCCACTACTAGATATTGCTACTTTGTCAACGTCAACCGCGTTCTCTATCGTTGACGTCCCGTTTTTGCAGCGCACTTGGTAACCGCGAGCCAGCCCAGCGCGGTCTCGCCTAAACCGTTCCGGATATCAAATGTAACTTACCCAGCGCGGTTACATCCGCGGCCCCATAATTTTCGCCCCGTCGCAGTTTATCAATCGTCCGATTTTTATCCTCGACGATGCGCGCGCGGCGCTCGACCACGTCAACCACTGTCAATATTTCGACGGGAAATCGCGGGCCGAATCGCGTCGAGTTGACCTATTTAAAGGCGCGTCAGCAGGCACGACAGTTTCATCTCGAGACGACGTTATCGACCCTCGACGGGCACCCTTTACGGCGCGGGAGAAGGTGCCCTTGCATGTATCACCGCGACTCAGACAAAGCTTTGCAATTAACTCTCCGAGCCCCACGCGCCCGCGGCGGTTAAGACGAACTATTGGAGGAGGAGCTGCCAGAGGAGTGGCTCTTGTATCAAGTCGCACGTTCCCTGTGAGTAATCGCTGTTATTCCTAGACGATTCCCTCCCTTCTGGCGCTACGTGACACACCCGCGGGGCCCCCCCTGTCGCAGAATTAGCGCTAATTCGTTTTTCCCCGGTGTCAAGTGTATTGCGGCGCGAACGAAACGCGGATAACCGCGTATATAAACAGCTCTCGTTGGAATTGCGCGTTTCAATGGGATTCTACTTTCCTGGGGGGATGAATGCGATCAGCCACCCGTTTCCAAAGCCGTCTTCGTATTGTTCTCGATGAAACTCGGTGTAACTATTGTCGCAAACTGGCGCGTATCATAGTTTTAGCTTTCAAGTTTACAAGAAAAGCGCCAGCAACGATACTCGAGTCAAGGATGGTTCTAAGCTTGCAGCGACTACAGTAAAGTACTCGACAATTCTCGACCATTTACCGCTAATGCTATGAAACAAATTAAATTTAAGAATCCCTCCAAGTTTAGCTAGGCCTCGTAATTAACTTTCCTCCGTCCCTCGAGTCCGCGTGCGTGGAAGAACGCGCGAGAGAGCGTCGATCGCAAGACGCTCTCGTCGCAAACGTTATCAGATGCGAGGGGACGCGACGCGAGTTTCTTCGCGGTTTCGTCTTGCGCGTTACTCGCTGACAATGCATCAGGATGGCGCGACGCGTTCCAGCCGGGTCCCGCGAGCCGGCTCCTTTTCACGCGCGTTCGGGAGAAACGCGCGGCGGATCCGTGGCGCGGAAGAAGAAGAGGAACGAGGCGAGGAGAGAGCCGCGGAATTACAGAGACAGAACGCTGGAAAGAGACGCGGGGGATGCTCGCGGAGGGGGGGGGGGCGTCGCTGCGGAGTTCGCTTCTCCGGCGTTGGTGCTTTCTGACGCAACATAATGTGACGACCATTGTGCTGAAGTTAGCGACGGTGGGTTATTCAGCGGCGGCATTTCCATGCAAAGCTTCCCGGATGAAGCCCAGACAGAGAAGAGTAGCCGCGGGTGCCGCAGACCTCTCTGTATCCTGATCGCCCCCTAACTGCACTTCGCCGTTGGCCCTTCCTACAGTCGTTTCTCCGCGCTCGAACCACCCCCTCCCTCTTCCTCCTTCCGACTACCCCGTCCGTGTCCGACCTCACCTCCGCTTTTCGTTGCTCCTCGTCGCTCGCTCGTATCCTCCGCCTAGGCGCTGCCTCGACGATCTACATTCTACCTCATTGTGCACCCGGCTTATCCATGCCCACCCGCGCGATTCTCACATCCTGATAACGAACGGTCGTGAAGCGATCCACCCCCTCGCCAGGGGCTCTCGCGGCCTTATTCCTCCCTTTGAACCCTTCCTCCGTCTCTTCCTCTCTCTCTCTCTCTCTCTCTCTCTCTCTCTCTGCCTCTCTCTCTTTCAACGGATTGAAAAGAACTCGGGTTACCGGGGAACTGGGTATTGCCCCGTCGGCGTCACCGAGAAGAAAGCTTTCGTTCAACTTCTTTCGCATCGGATCCCGTGTACCGATACGCCGCGCGATCCTCTTCAGCGTCGCGACGAGTTACGTTTTATGAAACGTACGCGAGGAACGGATCGTTTCTACGTCGTTCTTTTTTTTTTTGGATCGTTTCAACGTGTCATCGTAGAAACAAAAATGAATCTTGTGGTAAGAAATGAATATATTTGTGTATGGATTAATATTTGTATTGATAGTTTTAACGTGTCATCGTAGAAACAAAAATGAATCTTGTGGAAAGAAATGAATAGGTTTGTGTATGGATTAATATTTGTATTGATAGTTTCAAAGTGTCATCGTAGAAGCAAAAATGAATCTTGTCGAAAGAAATGAATAGGTTTGTGTATGGATTAATATTTGTATTGATAGTTTCATCGTGTCATCGTAGAAACAAAAATGACTCTTGTGGTAAGAAATGAATATATTTGTGTATGGATTAATATTTGCATTGATAGTTTCATCGTGTCATCGTAGAAACAAAAATGAATCTTGTGGTAAGAAATGGATATGTTCGTGTATGGATTAACCCTTTGCGCTCGAGAGGCGACTGTCTTTTGAAGCTCTACAAAAATGGATTTCAGAAGCGAAATTAGCACGAGTGAAGATGAATTTGATCTCGAAACTATTGAAAAATAAAGTCGATTATATTCGTGAAGAAGTTGAACACCCAACCGAAAAAGTCATCGAGTGCAAAGGGTTAATATTTGCATTTGAATGTCATATGCTTTTCGTACGCAAATTTGAAAATAGTGTGATTGATATATCGTGGAAGTGAATAACGTGAGTAATTATGAAGAATTCATTTGGGCTACTGAAGCAATTAATGACAGGCTCTCTAGTAATGATAGAAAATTAATGTACAGAAACTGAAGCTTATACTAACAATCTCCAACTTTTATATTTGTCTCATTGTAGCACCCCTTTTTTTGAAAAATCCACGTTCCACTATGTTTTGAACAAATTACATACTTTGCGCGGTTTCGTCTTATGTTTCATGTCGTTGGATCATCGCAACATGTCAGCGTAGAAACAAAAATGAATCTCGTGTTGAGAAATAGAATCCTGGAAATTAACCGTGAAAGAATTGTTTATAATTAAGGGTTTGAAGGAAAAACCACACTAGAATAGATCATGCTAGCAATGGAAGTATCGTATAAGTGGATGCGATAAAAGAATAAAATGAGAAAGATGCATAAAGGGATTGTTATCTTTGTCTTGAGCATAACTAACGCTGACGCACAATTGTTGATGCGTTAATAACTGCTTTGCTTTGCGGCTAAACAGAAAGAGATTCTTATATGACTATGTAAGAAATAGAGTTTTGTACATAAACAGTGAAGTAAACCAATCGATTCGAGCGAGCCCCCAATTGTTTACACCTACGAGCCTGGAAGAAAAACACGCGCAGACTTTGCGCCGTCATTTTCTCTTAAGCGGGACTACTCTAGACTTTCCGTCGAGTATCCTCGCTTTCCGTACAGTTCTCGAAGCGAGCAGACGTCCCTCTGAGTCTTGGAATAAAGATAATTTGCGTTGAATAATTCAAAGAAACTTTTATTTCACGCGCCCATTTCCAACATTTTTTCCTCTCTTCTTTTGCACCCTCTCCCTCTCTCTCTGTCCCTCTTCTTTTCCATACGCGCGCGTTGTTGCTCCCAGCAGCCGTCTCGCTCGTTTTTTCGGTTTACCCGCCCCGAGACCCACCGCGGCCGTATCGCAAAACAAATGCGCCCGGCTCGCTTTAATATTTAAATAGCTTCAATCGAACGAGAAATTGCAAATTTTTACCGTGCATATTTTATTCATACGCGCTTCCGGTTGCACGTGCACGCATAAAAGCTTGAGGACATTCGGGGGGATTTATACGCGCCCGGTCCGCCAGGGCTGGGTACGATTTATAGCGGCTGCGGAAGTGCAACAATCAGATATACGTTTCGCCAGCTTGGAAGGTGA
The DNA here is from genome assembly GCA_963969225.1 of Xylocopa violacea. Taxonomy (NCBI): domain Eukaryota; kingdom Metazoa; phylum Arthropoda; class Insecta; order Hymenoptera; family Apidae; genus Xylocopa; species Xylocopa violacea. The sequence continues at coordinate 4,661,922 of CAXAJV010000021.1, read as the reverse complement.
TTCAGTGGGACGCGTGGGAACGTTTAATGGCCGCACTATTAGCTCGTAATTGAACCCGAAAGCAGGAGAATGCGTGCGCCCGTCGCGGCGGTTTTATTTCTTACCCGGCGCTGGGACGCAGGGACAGGAATTCACGGTGAATTAACTGGGCCCCCAACCCCCTCCACCCTCCCAGCTTTCCCACAGTGAAGACCGTTAATGCAAACCGCCGAGGCTTTCCTTTCCGTACAGCTTAATCGCTTAAGTTCTTGTCTTTATCAGTGTTGTTCCGGCCAACTCTCGAGCAACTAACGAGCGAGCTTAATCTTCCGTCCCTCGCGGAACGCGGACGAGTCGAACGGTTCCGGACGAGCGTCCCATCTTTTCCTCGTGTCCAACGAAACGCACGACGTTCGATTACTGTGCGATACCGATCGGAAAGGGAGCAGCGTTCCTCTCTTTCGAACTTCCACATTTAACCTCTTAGACACGGCTGAATTTTGACGGCAGAGTTCTATGTAAATTACGCGTGAACGATACAGCACTGCAATGATTGATGGACAATGCTGTTCTTCACGCGAGAACATTGGAATGAAGTTTTCGATGATTAAGTTTTAATTTTTCCTAAACTTTAACTTTAATAATTAATAATACAATTGAGTAGGATATATTTTAAAACACGGTATGACACGTAGATCCACGTTACAGTCTTTACATTCATAGTGAGCCACTATAGTGGCGCGTTGTTCAGAAAGATGACATCCGCAAAAGCCACTATATAGTGGCTCATCGTTCAGAAAGATGACATCCGCCTAAAGTGACTATGCACTGCCACGTCGTTCAGAAGGATGACATCCTCGAAAGCCACTATAGTGGCGCGTCTTTTAGAAAGATGACATCCTCAAGAAAAGCCACTATAATAGTAGCGCGTCGTTCAGAAAGATGACATCCGCGAAAGATACTATAATAATAGCGCATCGTTCAGAAAGGTGACATCCTCGAGAAAGCCACTACAATAGTGTCATTCAGAAAGATGACATCCTTGACAAAGCCACTACAATAGTGTCATTCAGAAAGATGATATCCTCGAGAAAGCCACTACAATAGTGTCATTCAGAAAGATGACATCCTCGACAAAGCCACTACAATAGTGTCATTCAGAAAGATGATATCCTTGAGAAAGCCACTACTATAGTGTCATTCAGAAAGATGACATCCTTGAGAAAGCCACTACAATAGTGTCATTCAGAAAGATGACATCCTCGAGAAAGCCACTATACTAGTATCATTCAGAAAGATAACATCCTCGAGATAGCCACTACAATAGTGACGCATCGTTCAGAAAATGACGTCCTCGAAAGCCACCATAGTGGCGCGTCGATCAGAAGAAAGCCACTATAGCATCGCATCGTTCAGAAAGATGACATCCACGAAAGCCACTACAATAGTGGCGCCTCGTTCAGAAAATGACATCCTCGAGAAAGCCACTACAATAGTGATGCATCGTTCAGAAAATGACGTTCTCGAAAGCCACCATAGTGGCGCGTCGTTCAGAAGAAAGCCACTATAGCATCGCATCGTTCAGAAAGATGACATCCACGAAAGCCACTATAGTGACGCGTCATTCGGAAAGATGACATCCTTGAGAAAGCCACTACAATAGTGTCATTCAGAAAGATGACATCCTCGAGAAAGCCACTATACTAGTATCATTCAGAAAGATGACATCCTCGAGAAAGCCACTACAATAGTGGCGCATCGTTCAGAAAATGACGTCCCCGAAAGCCACCATAGTGGCGCGTCGTTCAGAAGAAAGCCACTATAGCATCGCATCGTTCAGAAAGATGACATCCACGAAAGCCACTATAGTGGCGCGTCATTCAGAACGATGACATCCGCGAAAGCCACTACACAGAGGCGCGTCCTGCCTAAGAGGTTAATGGAACGAAATACGCGAACGAGCCTTGGCGCGGTTCAACCGGGAAATACTACCACCCCGTGCGAGCCCCGGCTCGACGGAAATGGCCGAGGAATTTTGTTTCCGGTCCCAACGCGAACAAACGGCGGCGGCCGATAAATAATAAAAGCCCGGAGACTTCGGGAACGATTTTTCACGTATCTTCGCCTGTATCCCGAAGGCGGGGCCGGGCGGGCGGAAAAAGTGGAATAGGATTTTCCTTGGGGATACTCCAATATCGTGGGTGGAGTACGTATATCCATAGCTTGCGCCCCTTTCAACTCTCGAATTTTATTAACGTATCGGTCGACGGCGCGGGCACGGACGTTGCTGCGCCCAGAGCGGGGTAGTCGAAAGGGATGCGGGTTTTAGGCGGGACAGGGGGGCGGGGTAGAGGGGCAGGAGGGCGGGAGCTGGAAGCCTCGCGCCGCATAATGTATAACATCATCTTTTACGATATCTCTTTCTGGGGCGCGCTAGGGTATAGGTAATGCACGGTATTGTATTTTGCGATTGCATTTTCAGAGACGTCCGCCTGCGCTTTGAATATAAAGTGGATCGGAGCCGTGGCTGTTTCGCCGTGGCGGCGGCGTGCGCTCGTGCCGCCGCCGGCCGTAACAGAACGATAGCGCGCGGCACACTCCCGGCCAGCTGTGCCAACCCCGGTAACCGAACGTTATTATCGTACTCTCAAACTGTATAGACGCTTTTAGCGAGTGCCGCGATCAGAAAGCACTTTTGTTTTCCCACGTACCGCCGGCGCAGCGTCCCAGACGATAGCTCGCCGAGCGATTTACGATCCCGATACGACCGTTCCGCGCGCCGACCGCTCTATTAGTCCCCTCTGGCGCGGCCCACGACTCTCGCGATCGAACTATCGCCGCGATACGTCATCGAGTTGCGGTAGATAAGCAAGTTTTCAATTAGACGAGTTCGAGTCGGTGGAGTGCCTGTTTGGAACCGCACGAGGTTTCTAATCGTATCTTCGAGCCTGCATCGTCCACGACGCGTGTCTCTTTTACGATATTTCGGATCGCCCCAGTCGGCTGTCGGGCGGACAAAAACCGTCGACGGCCTCCGGATCGGTATTCGTCGTCGCGCGATTCGCGTTCGGGTTCGAGCAGCGCGAGAGGAACGACGCGGGGCTGGCCAAGGAAAGATGGAAGTAGCGCGGACGTCGAAGGGGAGTCGAGGATCCAACGGTGCCCGTGGTGGGGGCGCTTCCGTGATAAATTAATCGTCGATTTCCGACGATTACAATTTGGTATGCTTCCAAATCGCTCGCACCCTTTTTGCGGCGGTGAATTTTAGCCGTGTGCATTTTTCATCCGGCGCGGTGCGGCCCTCAAAAAGAGAATATCTATCTTCCCTAGAGGCTGCAGGCCCTCCGTTCCACGGCGTGGCCGCCGTCCTTCTCCGGCTCTCCTTCCCGCTCCTCGTCCCGCCTCTCTCGTTCCTTCGTGCCCGCGCGCCTAGCCACCGCCGAGCCGGGACTGGCTCGCTTCCAAAAATATTATAAAATTCCCAATTACGCGGCATAGATTGGCGAGGTAAATTGCCCCTGGTGCGCGGCGGATGGCGAGACGGTGGCTGCCTCCGCTGCACCCCCGGCTGCTTCGCTCCGCTCCGCTCCGCTCTGCGCGACGACCGAATCGAACGTCGGGGCGGGTAGGGGGGCCAGATCCTCCGCTTCTCTCCAATCGGTAATCCATTACCGTGACGCTATTGGGTAATTGCAGGTGAGGGGCCTATCTAGAGACGTGCCCTCCAACCTCTAACCTTCTCCGACCCCCTACCCCGACCACCCCCGCCCACCCTTCTGTCCTCGATCCACTCTCTCGTCCGCCGACCGAAGCCCCGGCCCTTTCCATTCCGGTCGATATTCCCTCTAATTAAACACTGGGGGCACAATGACAAACCTACCGTGTACCAGGACCTCGCCACCGTTGTCGGGGCCTCCGAATACTCCCGTTTCCTACCTTTGCCTCGACGCCCGTCCGCCTCCGAGATCCGGTAATTCGGTTAATCTAAGGCGGTTGTTGCGAAACGCAACTTCGGATAAATCACTCGGCCGCCGCCCGCCCCGGATGCCTCGGTTACCCCTCGTGATTCCGTTTCTTCGACCCGCAGGGACCAGCCAAGACGACCAGCCGAGGCCGTTCAAGGCTTCCTCGGGTACGCGTTGTTTTTGGAGCACTGAAAGCGTTGGGTGAATGTTAAATGCAGCAATTCTTGGCACTTGGACGTTTCCTCTGAAGAGACGTCAGCATTGATTAGGGATTACGGAAGCTTCATCGTAACTTTTTGAGAAATTAGTGTTCTCCTTGAGTTTTCTATTGAAATGGAAATTTTCTATTGCTGGGAGACGTTAGGGATGAAACTGATGTTAAAATATTGCTCAAGGATTGCTATTTTAGTAATGGTTTCTGTTGCTAAAATATTCCTCAAGGATTGCTATTTTAGCCATAGTTTCTATTGCTCAAAGATTGCTATTTTTAGCAATAATTTCTATTGCTCAAAGATTGCTATGTCAGCAATAGTTTCTACTGCTCAAAGATTACTATTTTTAGCAATAATTTCTATTGCTCAAAGATTGCTATTTCAGCAATAGTTTCTACTGCTCAAAGATTGCTATTTTTAGCAATAATTTCTATTGCTCAAAGATTGCTATGTCAGCAATAGTTTCTATTGCTCAAAGATTGCTATTTTAGCATTAGTTTCTATTGCTAACGCCTGGGAAGGTGCTGAGTGCAAAGGGTTAACAAATCCGCGAACGACGAAGTTTTTACGTTTCTAATACTGAGTACCTTCAGAAAATAATGAAATTCTGAAGCTGTTTGCCGGAAACTTGTATCTATCGTTAAAGCAAAGATACAAATTACAAAATTTGTTTTGAAATATCAATGTTCTAAATATATACTGTTTAAAATAAAAAGATTTTCATAATTTGTGTACCTGCTTTTAAGATTGATAATAGAGCACTTGATGTTATTTTGCTTAGTTAATTTAGCGTTACAACACATGTATTTTCGGTTATCAATAGCAAAACATAAATTCACATCAACGACACCAGGAATAGAATTTGAAATGTCGTGAATTCACGTCAGCGGTAATTAGGAATAGCATTTGAAATGTCGTGAATTCACGTCAACGATCGCGAATGTGTGTCAATGAAGTGCAAGAGTATGTATTGTAGCATTGAATTAAATATGGTGGAGTAAGCACGCTGTAAAGTGTTATTTTTTAAAATTTCAACGTGAAATTGTGAAAATTTTTTTCAAATTATCAACAATGAATGGAAAATAAAAACGTCTTGATTTTGCGAAGCTGAAAAATGTTGACGGTACGGAATCAGGTCAGATTTCCGTATAATTGACATCACGTTCGATGTAATTTTATCTACGTGTATGGCATTACGGTCGAATGATACAACGAGCCTATTTGCATACACCCACCTCCGACATTATCTATTCGTGGTTGCGCCATTTCGTGCGGTAAGGCACCGAAATTGGGCGAGATCGTTATGCAGAACCCGAGTTGACAGATATAAAGCGAGAAGCTGAGCAAACAACCAATTCGGTGGTCTAATTCTCGCGAATTTATTAATAGCGACTCGTGCAATATCTCCTCTAATATCGAACTATACTTGCTCGACACTCGTTGCCATTATGTTGCGAGTTACTGCGTTCAAATGTCACACTTTGCCAATTTAAGCCATTATCGATATAACTGATGTATGTCGCATTGCATGTAAATCCTAATTAATCGCAGAATTATTTTGTAAAATATTTATTAACAAAAGACAAATAAGAGAAATTCAATCTGTCGACGATGCACAATGAACGATGCGCAACTTACTTGACATTTTCACATTCGCTCTCGCATTCTAGAATATTCCATACATAACCATTCCATACAAAGATAATTTCATTATCCTTCAATTGTGATAAATTCCATAGCGCGCAAAGCATAATTTGCATACATAATTAACAAAAATTATACGATATCGAATCGAACTAGCTTAAATTGGCAGCCCCCGCGTATTTAGAACATTCGATACGTTGCGTGAAAGGTCGATAACTTCGTTTAACGATCGTGGTGTCGCCCTTACTCCGATATTAACGCAGGGGCGCAACTCTCAATGGCTCGTAAAGAACGAAAGTTGTAAAAAATATATTTACGAGACTCGCGCCAATCTTGACGTTGTCGTTGTCCCCAAGTTGAACGCACGGGGGTGGCTTCCTGCGCGGCAAGCTTATCCGCTCCCTCGCGAAACGTCCCGCTTTTCCCTTTTCGGGTTGACCTAACTTGATAACGGCGTCTCGCTTATAAAGAATTAAAGTGACTGCCCCACGCACGTGCCAAGTGGCGGGCCGTTCGAATCCCCGCGAGGACGCTGTCCACCTTATCCCCTTATTTCGAACCGACCCCTTATCTTCGAAGATCCCTCCGTACACGTTTCTCGAAGGCAACGAGGCTTCTCTTTGTCGAGCAGAGAGAGAGAGAGAAAGAGAGAGAGAGACTTACACGATTCGATTGCCAATATCAACGACACTGTTGCTGGATCGTAGGGAAGATTCATGGAACAAATAGAAGGCGTTAACCCTTTGACTATGACGGAGTTCGAGACGCACCAGTCGGAAGTCAGTCGCGACGTGCATTGAAAATGGTGAAGCTTTTCATGAGACGTGAATTTCTGAGAAAGTGTCAAATAATCAAAAGACTCAATTTCGTTAGATTAAAATAATATTATTTATTTCTTTGTATCGTGCATTGAATTGTTTCTGCATTGTTGCATTGCAGGTTTTCTAAGTGTCGATAGTGTTACCAGTGTAGGCTTTCTAAGCGCCTTTAACTCACTCGAGACGGCTCATTTTTTTGGAGACCAACTTCAGAAGCTGAAATTTTTATTTTTAATTTTATTTTAGACCAGTATTATTTCGACGCCTACTTTTTCCGTACTGACTCATAATTTCAATTCAATATCATCGCACGCACCGTGTGCAATCCGTCTCGAATGGGTTAAGCGCCAACAGTAGCCAAAGGGTTAACGCTTTCCATTTGTTCCATGAATCTTCCCTACGATCCAGCAACAGTGTCGTTGATATTGGCGATCGAATCGTGTAAGTCTCTCTCTCTCTCTCTCTCTCTCTCTCTCTCTCTTTCCCAGAGGAAAATATAAAAACAAGATAATAATTGCGCAATATTTGAACGCAATTTATATGCAATTTTCATATACATACAAATAATTGCTTCTAAATTATTACAAGTAGCAAATAACTAATTCTCTTTAGTCCAACGAATAATTCCAAAGAAAATGAACAAATTTCTTTAGTAAAAAATATTTCACCAGTCGCATAGTAATTTTAAACAGCGGACATTGCTTCTAAATTACTACAAGCAGCAAATAACTAATTCCCTCTAGTCCAACGAATAATTCGAAAGAAAATGAACAAATTTCTTTAGTAAAAAATATTTCACCAGTCGCATAGTAATTTTAAACAGCAGACATTGCTTCTAAATTATTACAAGCAGCAAATAACTAGTTCCCTCTAGTCCAACGAATAATTCGAAAAAGAATGAACAAATTTCTTTAGTAAAAAATATTCTACCAGTCGTATAGTAATTTTAAACAGCGGACATTGTCTCTAAATTATTACACGCAGCAAATAACTAATTCCCTCTAGTCCAACGAATAATTCCAAAGAAAATGAACAAATTTCTTTAGTAAAAAATATTTCACCAGTCGCATAGTAATTTTAAACAGCGGACATTGCTTCTAAATTATTACAAACAGCAAATAACTAATTTCCTCTAGTCCAACGAATAATTCGAAAAAGAATGAACAAATTTCTTTAGTAAAAAATATTCTACCAGTCGTATAGTAATTTTAAACAGGGGACATTGCTTCTAAATTATTACAAGCAGCAAATAACTAATTCCCTCTAGTCCAACGAATAATTCCAAAGAAAATGAACAAATTTCTTTAGTAAAAAATATTTCACCAGTCGCATAGTAATTTTAAACAGGGGACATTGCTTCTAAATTATTACAAACAGCAAATAACTAATTCCCTCTAGTCCAACGAATAATTCGAAAAAGAATGAACAAATTTCTTTAGTAAAAAATATTTCACCAGTCGTATAGTAATTTTAAACAGCGGACGTCCATTCGTTACTCTGACTGTGAACGCGAATGTTACCCGGCGGTGCCGTATTTCATAATTATTACGGAATTCAGTATCATTGAGTCAGCCGGGACGAGGAAGAAAAAAGTTCGGTGGCGGGTTTTATTCGATAACGAACAACCTGAAAAATAATTCCGGCAGAGAATCGCGGGGAAGGGCGTCGCGCACCTGGTGCGTTCGCTGTAACCGGCGAAACATAACCTTCGAAGTTGCCGGCTGCCGAAGTTACGCCGTTTAGAGACTCGTAAACACGTAGAACGCACCTGGGACTCGATGTCTTTATCGATAATGTGACACTTATATGCGCGGTAACGTAACTCACGATTTTAAATATTTAACACGGCTACCCTCCTCAGCTCCATCCCCCTGTCGTCCTTCAGCCCCTTCCATCAAGGTCGGTGCCGCGGGTGCATTCACTCGCGCCCATCTACGCATATCGAATCACCAGCGAATCTCATCGAATCGGCGAATTTTCCGCTCGACGAGCAAGGGAATTAAATTTAAACAGCGTTGAATCTTGAAAAAAGATCATCCGTGCGTACTTTGAATTGCGATGACAATCTTGTGAGGTAATTGGAATGGAAACTTTTATTAAATGTGAAAAGATTATGTAATGGAGAACAATGTTGATATTAACTTTACATACCCCAACTTTTCGTTTTTATTTAATTAACGCATTTAATAAAACTCCTATATGGTCAAGATTTTTTGTATTTGTTGTTATGAGAAGGATTAGCAATGTTTGGTCCGAAATTTGTTAGCTTCAGTCTTAAATCGCCTTAGAGCTCCACGTTCAATTTATTTCTCTGCTTTGTTAAAATAGAATTAACACGACTGAAGCCAGATTCAACCATATACGACCTTGAGAATGCAATTAAAAAGGTAAATGCAGTATTACAAAGTTTTGTACAAATATTTATACTTGTCAGCTAACCTTTACTTACTTGTAATTACAAATGGCATTCCAAACGAAAATCCTATACACTTCGTTGCTGTCAATAAATTTGCGATTGAATAGCATTGGTATTCATCGACCCTTAATCAATCCCCTAGATCAGATCGACGCTCAGGAGTCGATATCGACCACTTTAACGATCCCCGATCTAGCCCAAAGTTTAACACTTTACAATTTCAATTATTATCGAAAAGCATGAAAAATATTTTCCAAACTTGCACTTTTATATTTCCCAGAATTGTTAAAAAAAAAAAAATTGTAAATTCTCGTCGACCACACGGAGAACTTTTAAAGAAGCTCGCAGCAAATTGAACGTTTACTCGAGCGCTGGCGTAACGATAAGAAACTGGTAATGGCGCGCGATCATTCAGTCGGCGTAATAAAATTTCCGCCGGTGCGCGGGATACGTTACGAAAAGTAGCAGCTGGGGCGTCGATTTTTCTTCCAGCCGGACGATTCGAAGAATACGGGGACGGCAGAAGCCGGGCCGTGTCCGATAGGACTTGGTTCCTCCCGGAGAGAGCTAATCGTTATTTTGCGTGGACAGTACCGGTGATCGATGCGAGGAACGGCTCGAGAAGGGCGAGCGAGGCGCGGAGAGCGGAATAAGGGTGGCGCTCGAGGCACGAGGGGGGTAAAATCAATGATGGCCTCTTGAAAATTTCACCAGTCAAAACGGGCAGAAATAGTCGATTTTCTGGCTTCCTCTGAGCCGCGCGTCGCTTTAAGAGACCGGATGCGGCCGCGTCTCGCGGGCGTTCTCGACGACTTATAAATATCCATAATAGATCGACGTGGGATTTCACCTGCGCCGTTCGTACCTTTGCGTACACACCCCTCCGCGCGTGGACGGATACCAACAGCAGCACCGGATGTTCACCAGCAGACGGCGAGTCACGGATAGATTTCAAATATGCAGAGATTGTTCTTCGGAATGGAGTGCAGCTGCGACCCCGGGGGTGTCGCGAATCCGGGTAAAAAATGGATGAGCGACCGAATGGAGGAGCGAACGGGCCGGGGTATATCCGGTGACGCGTTTGGAAAACGCGAGGCGAGCGTGTTTCGCAAAGCGCCGCGGCAAGAGGGAAACCGTGCGCGAACGTCTGCTCCCAGGGGACTTCCAGGCTGTAAGGAAATTCGATTTCTCGCAACCGAACTGCGAGGAACATTTCCGGCTTATCGTGCCCTATTTGGCCGCGTCGACGACCGATCCCATTAATTTGCCGGCTATTTACGGACGGGAAAATGTTTCGCCGGCGATCGATCGCGATCGCGCGCGCATCCGGGAACACGAGCGTTCTTCGACGCGAGCCGAACGATTCGACCTTCGCGGCAGTCTGTAGCTTCTGTTTTATTAACCCGCTGGACTGAAACGTGAACTTTCCTCAGCGAACTGACGATGACGAGCTGCGAGGAATTATTGAGGGTTGATGCTTTTTGTGGGAGAAGTACGGTCAGTCCTCGACTTACGCGATTTAGAAAGAAGAAAAAGTGAAGTTTCATGTGATCTAGGGTGGATTAGCTGGTTTTGGAGCTGAAGACCTGCGAAAGTTACAAAAGCAGTGAATAATGATATTGAAGATGAAGGAAAGAGAAGGGCTGAAAGACTAAAAAATAAATATATGTATGTAGATTTTGTTGTGTGCAATAAATAATATTTTCTTTAGTGTATATATATATATATATATATATATATATAGATCTATTTTACTTTCATCTATTCTCTGAAACAAGAATATACTTTTTCCCAAAAATGCTAAATTTTCTGCTTTCCCAAAACAAATTGCAGTTCAAGGGGTTAAATCTGCTTCGTAAATTTCGCTGCGTTTCTACATTTTTCTACGAACGCGGTTCAAACTCCGACGTCAAGGTTCATTTATATACGAAACTTATTTCACAAGAAAAATATTAATCCAAGGAAATTCTGCTTGCGTTCAAATTAATTACCGTTCCAATGGAAACGAATCGCATATTCCAAAGTAACAGCATACGAGCAGAAAATCCTTGACATTTTTGGACGATGAATAAGAACTGGCAATATCCGACTGAGAAACAGCAGAGACCCGTGGCGATCGAACGGTTGGAAGCTTAAAAACGGTTCCTCGAAAATAACTCGATCGCACCCCATGAACCGCGCCAGCTACTCGCAGCGCGTGGTCCTCCGTCGCACCTCGTCGGATCGCGTTTAATCTGGCGGGCGTTATCGACGCCCTTATAAAAATTGCGTCAGGAGCTCGTTGGGATTACGGCTGCAACGCGTGATTACAAAAGCGCGCGTTTCTATGGTTCGTTTCCCGGGGAATCGGGTCGAAACCGCGCGCGGCGGCTCAGGGTTGCGGCGCGGAAATGGCGTGGACCGTGCACGGTTACGGCCGTTCGCTTTTCAACGAAAATTATCGGACCATAGCGGATGTAATCCGTGTAACTGTCCCCGAGAGGACGGGAATGGAATCAAGCACTTATCGGTGGTCCAGGCAGGTCGGTGTCACTGCGGGCCTGCGACAACCATTCTTCCGTGCATGCGCCCTGTGTAAGTGCGCTGGCGAAAGGGGTTGCGACGCCAAGGAAATGGAGAGAGAGAGAGAGAGGAAGGCGGCGATCGTGGCTGGGGTGGAAATGGCGAGAGAAGGGTCAAGCAATGACGATCGCCAGGGGTACTCCCGTCGCACTTTTCCGACTCATTTTCTCCGTCGATATCTCAGTCTCCTTTCGCGCTCGTAAACGCGAACGGCCCTTAGGCGTCGGCGTGTCTGCCGTTACCGCGAGTATAACGGGGAGGAGAGCATTAACGAGGGGTGGAAAAAAGGAGGAAGCAGCGGGACGGAGAAGGAAAATCGAGGGGAGACGAGAGAGGAGCGCGAAACGAACGACGCTGCCCGGAGTGTGTGATCGATGTTTTATGACCGAATTTAATGGATGTCCCATACGACGGGTAACGCTCGGATGAGAGGATTAAGCTGCGTTGATGCGCCTCCGCGCGGGGCTTGGCGAGTGGAAAGATGGTTGTTAATTTATGATGAGGTGGAAGGCGATGGGTGACGATGATAAGGATGGAGTGTAAATGTAGGCTCGTGGTTGGCTTTTGTTTAATGAGTGTAGCGGAACTGTTGTCAATGTTTTGTGGTATATGTAATGGTTTATTATTTGGTACGAGGTATTAAGTATTATATTGCAGCTATTAAATAATATTAATGATATTATAATGATATTTATTTATCAATGATGTATGGGCGTCTGGCGAACGCAGTCTGTTTTCCCTTGCGTGCTGGCACAACTTAAATCTCTTACAGATTTTTGATATAAAGTACTCTGTCATACTGCTTTATTTTAGAAATATGTTTTTGAATTTATGTTACAAGAAGATTTATGTAACCTACTTAGAAATTTGAATTTTTAAAAATTTTTTAGAATATATAAATCATTGCGAATTTCTTGAAGTCTGCATTGCATAAGTTTCAATTGCATGCAGTAATTTTGACATCTCGTGCAGTCAGTAATAATGAATGCTACTTTATAAATTATATTAAATTTTGCAATTTAACGAACAACATTTGCTTGTTCTTACGTAATAAATAGGTTGTGCATTACGTTTAGACGTACGTGCTGAATGTATTCCTGACTACGTTTAGCTTATAATAGTTTCACTTCTGAGAAGTTGCATTGACAGTTTTGCGGAACTGTTTGCAGACGAAATACCTGGAAATAATCTATGTCGACCTATGGCTGCAATGGTCTAAAATATTAAAGGATTTGGCAGAAAAGACTTTATTCTGCCATCTGTTTTTCGCAGTCCTGGCATTGCTTCTGCTTTTAGGAAATAAAAGTGGAATTCTTCTGTTTGGAAATGAGGTCAATTTAATAAGTCATTACGATATTTCGGTCCTCGAAGTTCGTTACCTCAGTAATATATAATTTCCTACTGTTTAACTGCATTCATTTTGTAGGCAACTTCTGCTATTATTCATTATTTGCTGTTAATAGAAATAAATATTATATTTCGTTCTTTTCTGCTTAAAAATTGTATGTTCTGTTCTTTCAGCAATATATTTATATTTACAGATTCTTCTAAAAATTAGTCAAATATCTTTCATATCTTCCACATATTTTAAATAATAATTAAAGACCCTCCAACGTCGATAAACGATAACCAAAATGTTCGTTCGACAAATCATCTTCCACAGCTCCCAGAAACAACTATTCTTTATCCAAAACATGGACGAGCGCCCTTGGAAACAGGAAGAACGCACGTAAACCCAGATCGTACCCAAAAACTTTTCGCGCGAGCGCGATAACTCGACTCGCGATCATTGCCTCGCGCCGTTAATTAACGCAAGCGTATCGACATTCCCGCGGGAGAGGCGACGAGCACGCGAATAACGCGGCGTAACGGCAAGGCGCGCCGCCATTTCAGACGGCCGCGCGATATCCCACGGTTTAATAGCCCGTGTTTATCCGCGAAACTTGTCCGCGTACAGCGCGTACGTGCATAGATCTTGCGCAACGCGCGTTACACGGCTCGTCTGTCTCGGATTAAGAACCGCGCCGTCCGCTTCCGTCTCGTCCGCTGTTTTGCGCGCTCGTAAAGCGCGCGCGTTTAACGGTGACAGATTTTCGAGCGGCGTCCGCGCGACGGATTGTAAAACGCTTTAAATGATTCGGAACTCCGCTATCGCGATGAAGGTCGGGACGTAATCTCCGAGATCGATCGGCGAAGGGTGAAAAGTACCGTGCCGCCCTCTGCACGCGGCGACTGGCAATGAGGCGAGGGTGCTCGGTTGGGCGTCCGGACGTGACCTTGAACCGAGCGTTCTGCTTGGTCATCGTACGTCGACAAAGATGTCGATCTCTTTCGAGACTCGAGACTTATCGCTGCTGACAATTAACGTCTACATTCGTACGCTTCCGGTGGCTTTTTTTTCGTTTTTTCGATAGCTCCTAATCGAACGAGCCACGCGATGACCATTCAGAGGCAACGGAGTCAGCGATCAATAATTCGTAAATTAATTGGAATTAATTGTATCGATATGTATGGACTTTTAATATCATTCTTTATGCGTTTTGACTTTAACAGTGGAGAATGGAATAAAGAGGATTGCAAGAAATATTTGTACATTTTTCTGGATTGAATATATAATTGAAATAGAAGAGACGATTGTTGATAGGATTGCGTTAAATGATTTAAGTATTTAAGAGCTGTTTTTTCGACACGATTTTTACCGTTTCAATTTTACGATCTCGAGGGGATGATAAGCACTGGCTGATAACAGTTTCCGGGGTTTTCCGCGGGGTGGCGCCACTGGCTGCAAGCTCGGAAGCTTCCACGGTTGATGTCAGCGATGCTGCCGCCTATCGGAGCTGAAACTGCAGCTTTCGTCAAACGTGCCCCGGTTAACAGTGACCAATATTTCCGGTCACGTGAAGGATGTTACCTACAGCCGAATGAATCATCTTCTCACGTTTTCAACAAGCCGTAAATGAACCCATTCAGTACGACTGGTCGGGCAGTCTGTTGATCTCGGATAAGATAGCGCGATGGTTGATTTATCGCGAAAACCGCAAATAACATTAACATAATAGAAAACGTTGGACGTCCTCAATTCTCAGCGAAATATCGCTGCCATAATTTTTTTAAATTGCAATGAAAAAGTCGCGCAGAAAGACTTTTCTGATTTTTAAAAATGCTCCTGCAACATTGATTTCGTAATTAATTTTTAAGGACTGTGCTGCGTCGCGTTTAATTAATTTCTAATTCTTTTTTGAACATGAAATGTTTATTTTTCGTTTTCCAAAGTTGGTAAGAAAGAGAGAATGGTACGGAAACGATAGAAATATCTGGACAAATTTATGCAACACAAAAATCTCTGATTCCCATCCTCGTTTCATGCTCCAAAAGCTCCTCGCTTTGCTCGATCAGCGAACGTTTTGCAATTATAAAACGACGCGTTCCTCTTAGAATTCCATCTTCTTCATCCTTTTATCTCATGCCTCTTCGCGTTCCTTCCCTCTGCTTCACGGTGGAGAATGCAAATCGAACAGCGAAGAAGGGACGGGGTGGATCAACGTGGAACGGCGCAACCAACGGGCCAGGAGAATTAAAGAGAAAAAGGGTTGTTGAACTTCTGCCCCTACTTCTTCTTCGTTATCTGTTTTGGCTGGATGCGCTGTCTTTTTAATTACGTGGCCAACTAATGAGTGAAATTCCTTCCTCTGTGCAGCAAGTCGCACGGCTGCGAAATGGTACCGGGGGGTGAATAATTTGCTGTACCAAAGATGTAACAGCGCGAAATGAAGTATATCGAGCAATTTATTTCCTTGGCCTTCTTGGCCAACGTGTAAGACGTACATAATCAGTTGTATGTACCATTTCTTTTTGTAATAATTCGTTCATTGATATTTCATTAATATTTAAACTATTTAAACTATTTTTATTATCAATTTTCAAATAATATATCTTGTGAAATAATTTAAACAGATTTAGAGTTCAATAGGATAAATTAACTAAGAATAAAAGTTTTTTATGAGAACAATGTCGATTATGTGTTGTGTTAAGGGTTGTAAAATGGGGAGCTCAAAATGGGGAGCTCAATACACTTTAGATTATAAATATATTATACTGTAAAAAGTTATTTCAACTGATTTATTATTGCACATGCATTTAAGTATCACATTTAGCATTTATTGTTGCTATGCTTGAAAATTACTGTGCATAAAAAAAAGAAACGACACCAATAATCATACGAATAGAATATCAACGTCTTCTTTTTCAAGTGACCAGCATGCAGCTTTATACTTCCAATAGCATAACAAACGTGCAATTAATAACACAAAAACGATGCACTCTCCATTACAAATCTTATAGTTGGAAAATATTTACATTTACAAAGTTAAGAATAAAGTTTAAGTAGAAGTATGAAACGTTCGACGCATTCGCGATTAACAGAACGTTGATACGTAAATTTCAACCATCCCTGTCCCCGATCAATCATCCCTTATCGCGTCTACGGATAAACGAATCAAGCGACGACGCGGGGAGCGCAGAAAAAGTATCAGTTTCAAAGAACGGGGAGAGATTCTTGGTAGCAGGGACTTGAAAAGGACAAATAACCTACTCTTACAGCGTCGCCCAGGCCTTTCTCCCCTTGTACCGTGCACCTCCTCCGACGAGCCGGTCCCGCATCTCTGAGTAATTGCGATTTGGCCGGACGCAAGTAGGGGGAGGACAACCGCAGACCGACGATGGCATTAAGTGCAGGAAAGAGTGAAATCGCAATTAATTACGTCCAGGTTCACCCCATCTCGGCGTCGCCAGTGTCCATCGTAGGGTTAGTCAGAAATGTTGAA
This sequence comes from Xylocopa violacea, assembly GCA_963969225.1. NCBI lineage: Eukaryota > Metazoa > Arthropoda > Insecta > Hymenoptera > Apidae > Xylocopa > Xylocopa violacea. Next base: position 4,645,503 of record CAXAJV010000021.1, on the reverse strand, counting down.
AAAGAGCGGGCGGGGACAGCGGCGAGGGTGAAAGACGGAAAGTCCAATAGCTTAAACGCGCTTATACCCGTGTCCGTGCGAGCGCGTTTCAAAGGATTCGAGGCTCCTCGATTCTGTCGCGTTCTCGCTCTTTATCGCCAGTCGTACGTTCTTTACTCTCTTTTTTTAAGGCTACCTTGAATTTTGTCAACGATCATTCTCGTACTTTGTTTGTAAAACAGTAAGAATTGAGGTGTAATTAACCCTTTCGCTATTGGTCGTCACATATTTGGGACACGTCGGTTTGTTGTCAGAAATATGCGACAGACATTTTTGGTCGATTTATGAAGATTCGTTGAAACGCGTTGTGTTTTGAACAGAATTGTTAAGTTTAAAACGCTCTATGAAGAATGTGGTTGGTCTGTGATAATATTGGATTATTTAGAGAAATAAATTTGGGAGAAAATTAGTTATGATTATTCAAAAGTTTTCTATAAGGTTTTGTTTTATTTTATTCAAAAGTTATCAAAAGGTCGATTATTATGAATGACAGACCCTGGTGGCGAAAGGTTCGAACACGAAATAATTTCGGAAATATTCGACTTCGAAATTTCACCCCGCGCAGCTAATTAGAACGTGTACTGAAATTTTGCGGAGCTCACACGCGTGTCCCATTAAAATTCTGCCGTCACGTTAAGACGCACACACCCGCGCTTGGTTAACTACGATAGAACGTTCAATCTAGTCGAGCGATTTCGAGGGTGTTATATTAAGTTTCGCAATTATTATGGAGATTTCGCAATAATTGAAAGAAAATATTTCGCGACGAGGAACTGGACGCAATTACACTATGAAAATTTCATCGAGCCTTTGGCAAAAGTGTAGGCGAACTCGCGATGGCGCCCAGTCGAGTTGTCGATCGCTCGCGGTTTTCGGAAGTCCCGATCGAAGCGCAAGATTTATTTAAAAAATAATCGCTCGGGAAATTTCGCATAATGCGCGGGACAGAGAAAAATCAGCTGGTCGTTCTTAATTGAAAAACCACTTCCCCCGTCGACGAGTCCGCCAACACTTCGCTTTTAACGGCGCTTCTTTCATTTGAAGCCTCGATGATTAATCGACGCGTCCGAAATCGTTTCACCGGTGATGATCGGTTGGTTTACTTTGAAGAGGCGACGCATACATACCTGTTAACGATGAATTCGGTGGTAGCAATTAAAGGGTTGAAAGGTCCACGAGTGCGGTTACGTGATGTAATATAATTCGTAGGCACGGCTCTCTCCCTCTGCCAGTGCCTTCAAAGCATTCAACGGGACCAACTTCAATTCCATCTCAATCCGCTTACCTTCCACCGTGGAACCGGTCCATTCGTATTCCAAAAGTAAAAGGGGACAGAAGTATTGTCGGATGAAAAAGGCTACGAGGATCGTGTAATTGGTCGGCTTGCCGGATCGATCTTGCTCGATAAAGGTTCTGTTTTTTTCTGACAGCTGCGATATTAAAATGCATCCCATCTCGCTCGAAAATAGTTAAACACTCGCGTTTCGTTGTTATGGAGCGTTCGTGGCTAAATTCTGTAACCTGGACGCATTCTGAGAGTGTTCAAGTGGAATACCCGTTTATTCGAACGTTTTCAGGAATCACATTTTGTTCAAATTATCTTTCAGCGATAATTTATTATTGTTGAAGCTATTTAAATGTTTAGAAACACAGTAAAACATAAAATAAATGATCCTAAACGCAATTTGAGGAGAACTAATTATTTCTGTACTGTTCTAATATGTTTAAGGAATAAGTTAAAGAGTTCTTTATGTTTCTATTTTAATTAATTATTTATTTTAGATTCGTAGAAGTGCGATGTTCGATTTTCCGTAATCCAAATTATAAAAGTACAGATGACCTAACAAATGATACAGTACAAATGATCCTAAACGCAATTTGAGGAGAATGAATTATTTCTGTACTGTTCTAATATATTTAAGGAATAGTTGGAGAGTTGTTTATATTTCTATTTTAATTAATTATTTTTTTTAGATTGGTGGAAGTACGATGTTCGATTTTCCGTAATTCAAATTATAAAAGTACAGATGACCTAACAAATGATACAGTACAAATGATCCTAAACGCAATTTGAGGAGAATGAATTATTTCTGTACTGTTGTAATATGTTTAAGGAATAAGTTGGAGAGTTCTTTGTGTTTCTATTTTAATTAACTATTTTTTTTAGATTCGTAGAAATGCGACGTTCGATTTTCCGTAATTTAAATTATAAAAGTACAGATGACCTAACAAATGATACAGTACAAATGATTCTAAACGCAATTTGAGGAGAATTAATTATTTCTGTACTGTTCTAATATGTTTAAGGAATAAGTTGGAGAGTTCTTTGTGTTTCTATTTTAATTAATTATTTTTTTTAGATTCGTAGAAGTGCGATGTTCGATTTTCCGTAATTTAAATGATAAAAGTACAGAGTTTTAATGGGAAATGATTTTTCTTCACTCGAACAGTTTCACCTCGACAAACATTGGTGTGAGATTAACTAAGAATGCAAGCTACTCCGCTATTTCCCGTTCGAACTTTAAGATAAATGACTCATACAAGAAGAGGGGCTTCTTAAGTAATTCCGTGTGTTCGTAAGAAGTCACGTTCTCTGTCGTAAGAGATAGCGTACGCGAAACTTCATTAAGCAATACAGATATTTATTTTTTTGAAAGTTATTTAAGCGAATGCTTAAAATGTGCTGCCATTACTCGCAGCTTAAGGGATGATTCTAATAAAAAGAATGAGACAAATTGTTCGAACATCCTGTACGAGCAATATGATGCGAATACAGATAACGCAGAATTTTGTATCGTACAGTTTGATTCTATTTACAATGTGTATGAAAAATAATTTCCAGGTTTACAATCAAATGTTATAACAGAAACAATTGTGCAATCGTTTGTTGATTACTTACACTGTCGTACATGGAACATAGAACAGATATTTCAATTTGGTGGATCACGTCATCAGTTTATCAATTTTACTAATGGATTTCTTCAAAATATTGCAGTATCGAATATTCAACCAATTTTTGTGTGCAATCCCTTTTTCTCTGAATTTCTGCTTTACACTTTGGTTCTTGTATACCGTTCAATATATTTGTGATTAAAAGATATTGTGATATGCGTTAAATACTGGAATTGTGGATTTCTTCTTTGTGTGTATCTATCTTATTTAAAAAGTGATCATTGTTATTGTGTATTGCGATTATGAATGACAAATGTGAAATGTTTCAAGAAAATTATTATATTTACGAAGGAAAATTAATAATTTATTTGTGAAAAGGGGATGAAAGAAACGAGGAAAGGTTATTATAACATTAAATTTGATATTATTAATTTATAATTCGTGTAGTTTCAGTTATATTAGTTTAATTGTCATTTATCATCCATTTCTAATAGAGTCTCCAGGACTCTATTTTGAAATGAAGATAAATTGCAATTTTACTATTATTAACGCCATAAAAATAGGAATGGCGTTTCAGAATTGATGTGCAACCATTTATTTTTTTACGTTTACGAAATTTCTCCTCAAAAAATTGCAAAGGTCATCCTTCTTCCGATGCAAATTAATAAACAGCTCGATACGCCATGACACTTTGTCTAATGAACATTAATACAAGTTTCACAACTGTGTTCGACGCGAATAGTAATTTATTTAAATTCCAGTACTCATTGTATGAGAGATTCTTAAGCAGAAGTTCGAAGGTCTTCGCAGTACAATTACAAACATCCTGGAAATGTGAAATGCCACTCCCGAATCTCTCGAAAGCTTATATTAATCGAGGCAACTTATTTTTAAACAAATTTCAGAAGACAGCGTGCATTAAACGTCACTGGGAAATGTATGCGACTCGTATATCTGGAATATGCACGTCGAGAAAGTAAGATGTAGGACAAGAAAAGGAGAGAGACGGAGAAAGTAAGGAAAGGTAGAGCGCGCAGTAGAATAGATTATCTGCTGTCAGACATACGTACTTGAAAATTAATATTACGGTTGCTGCCATGTTACTCAGTCTCGTATGCACATGGCAGCTTGGAAATTACAAATTAAAAATTATTTTTCATATTCTGGAAGTTTCAAAGTACGAATTTATTTCTTTTTATTTTCTGAGACCAACTGAAGCTTAGCATTCTTAGAATGAAGCGAATATGCAAAATAAACTCCATGCTTTCATCATTAATTCATTATAAAATTTACTATAAATAATTATATATCAATAAATTTACTACAAAAGTTGCATTTACATGCAAAGCTAAGGAAACTAAAGCAGCAATATCGTATTAACCCTTTGCACTCGACGCTTTTACAGCAATTTTCTATTGCTGATAAAAGTTAGCAATAAAAACTATTACCAAGCAATTTAAAAAATTTCCGATTCAACAGAGAACTTTGAGGAAACGTGGGCTTCTCAAAAAGTTGCGGTGGAACAAGTTTTTAACCCTTTGCATTCCTTTGTCGAGGGGTTATATTTAATATAATTAGTAAATAGCTTTGTTTACGAATAAAACTGCAATCGAGGGACTGCCTTTCGAAATAAATTTCAATAAATTTCAATAAATTTCAACCCAAAGTGTTAACCTTCGCAATCAGCAATCGATTCCCTCAGAGACGACATCCAAGGGAGTCAACCAACTTAAAACCATAATATTGCAAAACAAATCGCTGCGTCTGTTAAATCTCTCGCTGTTCCAAATTTTCCGCGCGAACGTCCATCCGAATGCACGCATTCTCGAAATAAAACCGACGTTCATCCACAAATAGACGCATTTCTTTCGGATCGCGTTCGATGTCGGCGACAACCGCGATGAACGTCATCCAGCGATCGACCGCTCGATTGTCGCGGCGCACTTAAAACTACTATCGACAGTTTCAGCGGTGGCCCCCGTGAATGTTCCACCGGATGACGTCTGTCTGGCCGCTCGCGAACTATATCCAGCCGCATCGATGGCAACTTCGCGAAGAGTTTCGTAACAAGATTATACCAGGGAATTACTAATTAGATCAAGCGATCGGTAAACTCGAGGTCGTGTTACACGGGCCCGCTGATGAAGTGCAGTTCAACGAATCCGCGGACAAATTGTTGCCACCCTCGATCCGTCCGCGCGGTTCTCGGTGTTGCGCGCTGGGGCGCGCGCAAGAAACGTTCCGCCGATTAATTACCAAAGGCGCACGGCACGGGGTCGCGCGTAATTTTCGTTAACAAACCCGAAAAGCCTTACATAATTTTGCAACGATTAATGCAAAGTCACGTTGCAGGGGCGGAGGTTTGCTCTTCGCGACGCGCGACTGTCACGAGTTCCCGCTTAGGGGAGGCTTAAAATTAGCGACGGTTACGCGCGCTCCGCTGTTTAATTGATTTCCACTTCGCCGTTGCCGAATGAAACCGTGAATTAAGGCCTCGAACACGGGGGATTCGTGATCGAGGTGTTTCGCACGTCCTGGCTCCTTTCGTGTTCGTCGTTTCGCTGCGACGTTACTCTTTTTCTGGTCTCTCGTTCGAGAGGTGACCAGGATTTATTATGGGATATATGTCGTAATATTTTTTGACAACACGACGCACGCGTAGGATGCTGCGTTTAAAAGATATTAATTCGTATTGCATTGCTGTATTTTAAAGAGCACCGTTGAAAGAACGAACGAAACAGAATTATTTGAAATATTTAATAAAATCCAGTGTTTTTATTATTCGCGTTTCAGTCTGATATCGCAATTGATTCAGGAGGAAATAATTTGTTTAATAGAAGTAACGTTATTTAATTAATGAAATGCCGTTCTCTAACATTTTTTAAACGTTGCAGGTTTTATTTACTTTGCAGTAGCTCCAATTAAGGTGTGCTGCAGCTAATCGAACTTCAATTTTCCGTTCGTAATAATTTCAGTACTTCGGGTAAACATGTTCTCTCTGTGTATTATTAAATTATTATTGTTGATCTGTATCATACATCTCAATTATTCTATTCCATCGATTATTTGATTAATTTCGTCGGTAACAACTGAACACGACTGTTCGACTAACTACAATTAATAATTTTAAAATACACAGCTGGTGATCAAACAATTCCTCTTTAACGCGCGCTCGTGCGTGCATGTTTGCTCGATTTTTAACAATTCACATCGAAGAAAACACTTCTCGATCGATCAGTTGAACCGTCGTCACTGTTGCTGCACGGGAACACGGGTAACGCGATGACTATTATCGCTTATCAGGTGACGAATCCAAACGACTCCACGTCAGAAACAGTTGTAATTACGTAATGATACCGACGCGTCCATTCGCGCGACTCAATCGAGTTTCATTTAAATACTTAAAAGAGCGGAGGGAGCCGCGGAGGCGTAATTACGAGCGATTTTTCGATTAATATTTAAACACGCGTTTCAGGGCCTGCTGGCGACACGCAAAAGGCGTGCACAATACTGGCCAGATGGATGATCGATATATCCGTAGGTGTGTTATCGTTTCTGACGACTACTTCTCCACCTTGATCGTCGGTGCACCCCCGATCTTCCTCCAACCACTGTTTCCTATCCACCCTCTTCCGCGAGTCTCTTACTTTCTTTTCCACGTTTCTCTTCTCCCCATTTCTCTCTCTCCCTCTCCCTCTCTCTCTCTCTCTCCCGTTCCTCCACCACCTTCCAGCCCGTATCCCGTCCCTGTTTTTTCTTCCCGCCCGTCGCTCCTCTTTTTCCCTACGCACCTCTCCTTCCCCCTTATTTCCTCTCTCCGTCCGTCCTTCTCCCGCCCGCTCTCCCTCCCCCTCTGTCCCTCTGCGCGCAGCTTTGAGCGCCACCCTACGTTTCCATAGCGATAGGTAAATGGAATCCGTGGTGAAGCCGTTGCCATGGCGATTCACTCCATAGCCTCACCTCGGCTCACCTTACCTCACCTCGTCGCCGTGCTTTCATCTCTCATCCCGGTCGCTCCTCCAACCTGATCAAAACGGGGCTGAAGTCTCGTAGGCATCGTCTTCGCAGCCCTCATATATGAACACAGCATACCTCCGGCTTCTTATTCTCCTTTTTCCATCCCTGTTGTCGTTTTCCGCCCCCCAAACCTCGCGCACCTCGTCCCACGACCCCCACGCAAACCCCTCCATCCTTCGCCCTGTCCGATTTCTCTTTATCCCCCAATTCTCTCCCGCGATTCCTCGCCAACCCCCTCGCCCCACCCCCTCCCCGCTCGCCCTTGTTTCCCATCTTCTTTTCTACTTCCAGACAGTTGGACGCCTTTCTAACGACGCGGCGTACTCACCCGGAAGAAACAACGGCGGAACTTTATTCCGCCAGCCGCTTGGCCACCGTCGCCTCGCTCCTGCCGACGAACAACCGGGGACGGGAGATAAACAACGCCGATGTAAACGCGCCCGCGCTCCTTTTCACTTCTGGCTCACGTCGAACCTATTACGGCGCCGCCTCATGAAAGAGACATGAACCGATCGGCCGTGGCGCGGCGGTCGGGCAGGGCGGGACGAGCGAGCGTAGGGTCCTGTGTCACGTGTGTTGACACGAGTACGTTCAACGTGTCCCCGATGGATCGAGCTTTAACGATTCGTTAGATTAACCTAACGCTTGATAAACCGAGCGCCGAGCGGCGGACCGGAAATTCGCGACCGGTTTGCGGACCGCGGAGGAACGAATTCGTTTCGACGAAGGAAGAAGAGATCGTTCGTTCCGTTTTTTTTTTTTTTTTTTTTTTAGATTTCTGGTCTTGGGTACGAGAGTTTGGATGATTTTTGTAATGTTTCGCTATGTAAATTGATTTTAGTTTCTTTAATTAACAGAAGATTGCATAGATTTTTTTTTTTTTAATGTTTTCGATTTGGATTATACTGTGCTTTGGGGTAGTATGAAGATAGCTTACGTGATAGAAACGTGGTCTTTAATTTTTTATCTTGGATACGAGTGTTTGGATGATTGTTGTAATATTTCTCTACGAAGCTTTGAGAGTAGACATTGGAAACATGTAAAATTGATTTTCGTTTCTTTAATTAACAGAAGATTGCAGAGATTTTTTCTTAATGTTTTCGATTTGGATTATACTGTGCTTTGGGGTAGTATGAAGATAGCTTACGTGATAGAAACGTGGTCTTTAATTTTTTATCTTGGATACGAGTGTTTGGATGATTGTTGTAATATTTCTCTACGAAGCTTTGAGAGTAGACATTGGAAATATGTAAATTGATTTTCGTTTCTTTAATTAACAGAAGATTGCAGAGATTTTTTTTTTAATGTTTTCGATTTGGATTATACTGTGCTTTGGGGTAGTATGAAGATAGCTTACGTGATAGAAACGTGGTTTTTAATTTTTTATCTTGGATACGAGTGTTTGGATGATTATTGTAATATTTCTCTACGAAGCTTTGAGAGTAGACATTGGAAATATGTAAAATTGATTTTGGTTTCTTTAATTAACAGAAGATTGCAGAGATTTTTTTTTTTAATTTTTTCGATTTGGATTATACTGTGCTTTGAGGTAGTATGAAGGTAACTTATGTGGTAGAAACATGGTTTTTAGTTTTTGAGTGTTGCATCGCGTATTTTCTTTATTTCGTTTTGTTTTAACCCTTTGCGTTCGGATAAACTTATTGGAAATGGAAATTTTCTGTTATTGGGGAACTTTAGCAATAGAAACTGTTGCTAAAACATTGCTCAAAGATTACTATTTCAGCACTAATTTCTATTGCTAAAATATTGCTCAAAAATTACTATTTCAGTAATAGTTTCTATTGCTCAAAGATTGTAATTATAGTAATAGTTTCTATTGCTAAAGTATTTCTAAAAGATTACTACTTTAGCAATAGTTTTCATTGCTAAAATATTTCTTAAAGATTGCAATTTTAACAATAGTTTCTATTGCTAAAATATTACTCAAGGATTGCTATTTTAGCAATAGTTTTTATTGCTCAAAGATTGCTACTATAGCAATAGTTTCTATTGCTCAAAGATTGCTACTATAGCAATAGTTTCTATTGCTAAATTATTGCTAAAAGATTACTACTTTAGCAATAGTTTTCATTGCTAAAATATTTCTTAAAGATTGCAATTTTAACAATAGTTTCTATTGCTAAAATATTACTCACGGATTGCTATTTTAGCAATAGTTTCTATTGCTCAAAGATTGCTACTATAGCAATAGTTTCTATTACTAAAGTATTGCTACTATAGCAATAGTTTCTATTGCTAAAGTATTGCTAAAAGATTACTACTTTAGCAATAGTTTTCATTGCTAAAATATTTCTTAAAGATTGCAATTTTAGCAATAGTTTCTATCGCTAAAATACTTCTCAAAGATTGCTATTTTAGCAATAGTTTCTATTGCTCAAAGATTGCTACTATAGCAATAGTTTCTATTGCTAAATTATTGCTAAAAGATTACTACTTTAGCAATAGTTTTCATTGCTAAAATATTTCTTAAACATTGCAATTTTAGCAATAGTTTCTATCGCTAAAATACTTCTCAAAGATTGCTATTTTAGCAATAATTTCTATTGCCTTAATATTTCTCAAACATTTCTATTTTTGGCAATAGTTTCTATTGCCAAAATATTTCCCAAATATCGCTGTTTTAGCAATACTTTCTTTGCTAACATCCGGCGAAGGAGCCGAATGCAAAGAGTTAATTTGAACTCCGTTCGCATTAATCCACCCTCGCGAACACTGCCAATGCTCGACATCCGCGTAACACAATTTATTTTATCCACCATTTACATCAATACCGTAATAAACTCGAGTACATCTGTCGGGTTCGAACGGAATTTCCAAGCATCGTAAATTACAACCCTCGCGAAGTATTTCGTCTCGTTAACGATTCAACGGGAGTCCCGCGATGACTGCCGGCTGAAAATCGCTGGGAGGGCGGGACGGTTTATTATCATACTTGGGAAGACGCGGCGGTGCCGCGTGTTTTTCTCTTAAACAGTAATTAACTGCGCTTTTAATGAGGTAGCTCAGTGGTCCGGAACTAATAATACAGGAAGTTTGCAGTTGCAACAGCTGTTTATATGCCGAACGACGTCTGGGGGCGGCGGCGAAGGTGGAGAAGCCTCTCTCTCTCTCTCTCTCTCTCTCCCTCTCTCCCTCTCTCTCTGTGTACACCACGTGCTCGCGCGCGGGTCCCTGGTTTCGGTACGTAGAGCTGGTACATCGTGTCGAAGTTAGACTGCAGGAATTAGTTGTACGCAGCCCTCTAACGACATGACGTATACCGCAGCCAATTAGGAGTTTGAGTCGATAAATTACGCGTTTCTCGAGATACGATTATACGCCGGTGACAGCGTTAATTGCCAATTTCAGGTCGCGAGCCCCCTCCGTCCTGCGCATCGCGTTGGAAAGCAACGTAACGGAAATCTTCCGACGAAACAATATAACAACGACTCGGGGCTGAGAAGGAGTCGCGACGGATCCGCGACAAGATTATCGTCGTCGGGATTGCGCTCCTAAAACGAATCGCGTCGTCTGGGTTCTCGTTCGTTATGTCGAAGGGAAAATAACAAAGTCGAGGGGGATGTTTCAACCACCCTGGATCGCGCGCAACGTCGCACGGATGATCGCGCGGTTAACTTTCAGGGAATCGGTCGTTCACGACGATCAGGCGCGTCCCATTGCTGTCCGTAAGTATAATTTTCTTAACGAGATGCCGCGCGAAAGCTCCCTGGATACTTGCGGCTAATTTTCCCCGAAAGACACGTTGCAAGTGCCCCGCACTCTGTATAATTTATAGGCGGTATTCACTTCAGTGGCGTGCGCTCTCTATGTTGCTCTCGGCAACTTTACTCATTACCAATAATTTGATTTGGAACTCCATTAACCATTAAACGGTGCCTGAACGACAGAGTGGATACCCGTGCAATTTCATCGTCATTCGCTTGAATAGCTTAAACTTCTTTAATGGCCGTAGACCGGTGCTATCAGTGCCGTCCGACGAATAAGATCGATTTCGTCCTTTACAAAGTAACGCGGAAAATTCGCTAATGCATTCTTACTTACGGTCTTCTGCTACAGTGTTAAGTTTTTTTCTTTTGGTTAATTACTTATAATTATTGCTGTTTGAATATTAGCGGAGATTTTTATCTGCATTTGGTGGTTTTAAGTTTTCACGAGAGGAATGTATCAGCTAGAAATTATTTATTTTAGCAATTTCTGGGTTTTATTGAACGATTTGATATTAGTTCTGTTTTTATTAATTAGCACTGTGATGTCGCGAGATTATAATTAAATTTCCACGTTATGTGGATGTAATTTGTTGATCGATGCTATTTTCTTTCATCGAAGTTCAATCTTTAATTACTTTATACCACTATAGTAGCTTTTTCATTGAAATTTCGTTGAAATATTTTATCCAGTTTGGAATCTTGCTTCATCCACTTATTTTTTTATCTTAAAATACACTTTTAGCGACACGAATTTGCCACATTTTATTTAAAACAAATAACAGTACAATTATTATATAATTATTATATATATTAGCATTGTGATATTGCGAGATTATAATTAAATTTCCACGTTATGTGGATGTAATTTGTTGATCGATGCTATTTTCTTTCATCGAAATTCAATCTTTAGTTACTTTATACCACTATAGTAGCTTTTTCATTGAAATTTCATTGAAATATTTTATCCAGTTTCGAATCTTGCTTCATCCACTTATTTTTTATCTTAAAATACACTTTTAGCGACACGAATTTGCCATATTTTATTTAAAACAACTAACAGTACAATTATTAAAGAAATATGTGCTTCCATGCTACTTAAACTTATTTCATTGGATTAGTTTAAACGAAATGACGTCCAGACAAGTAATTACGAGTTTATACTCAGCAACTCGAGATCAAATTACTCAAACTGAAGCAACTGAACTGATCCAAACAGGAATTATCCGAGTATCGTCCCCACGATTCGTTTTCGCGTACTTTAATTCGCTCCGTCGCTTTCGCGGCCTACGAACATGCCGTCATCCGCGTTTCCGCCATTTTGCTGCACTTCCCTTTAATTCCTGCGCCGCCTAACCTCGCCAAGGATAAAGGAGCTTAACGCTCGCGGACAGAATCCACGCGATGCACGATGTCGTTAATTAGAGAGCGGTAAAAACTGCGGCTTCAAAGATAATTTACCCTGGCTGACCTTAATGTAAAGGAAACAACGCATAGTGATGTCCACTACAATTAGAGGGGCCCGCTTTTCAGCAAACATAAGAATTTAATGTAACGAGAATAAGCTTCGGGAAGAAAAAGAGTTGGGACCCGTTCTCGCGGAAATTTCGCCTGGCTTAAAATAGCAGATAAAAATTAAGTTTCCTCCGCGGCGGGTACTTACTGGTAAAATGCTTAGCCGCTGCGTTTATTTCACCTCTTCAGGGACACTGACACACGTGTGCGCATTTAAAATTTCTTCTAAAGAGGAATTAATACTGTGAATTGCGTTTTTAAATTGAAACAATCGTTAAAATTGAGTATATTTTAGATTCTTCGTATTTTATTTGTCGAGTATTAACGATATTTTTGAAATAATCGAAAGAATTTTTTTAAATTATACGTTCACATACGTATCAATGTCCTTGAAGAGGTTTATCAGTTTTTATTATACAAATATCGTAAATATGTTTGCGTTAATATAAATTCTTTACCAACATTCAAACAGTAACAATTATAAATAATTAATCGAAGAAATATTTCCGAATATCGTTTAAATATATTTGCAATGTTACTATTATCATTATTGTTGTTGTATATTAAATTAATGTGAGTGTAAGATAAATTTAAAGAAATATTGCATACAAGATTACATTTTGTGAAATTATTGGTTATTAGGATATTAACAACATTATTCACAGAATTCGTGTCTCCTTAATTCGTAATTTGTTAATTCCGTGATTCATAAAAAATGGCGTGGTGGAAGAGAAATTTGCCAGGTTACGCAATAAACCAAGTTCGAGGCATTCCATGGATATTTATTATCATCGGTTATTCCTCTCGTCCTTGAGCGTCCTAAGACGATTACAGGACCTTGCACGTGTGTTTGATCCCGTCAAACTCGGTATGTACTCGTAAGCTGCTTAGCCTCATTATCGACGTGGAATTATAATTAATCTGGCCTTCGTGTCTCACGTTCGTCAATCCAGCAGGTGTTGCGCCGCCAAGGCTGCTCTAAGAAACTATGAATTTTCAATAGCTTCGATGCAACGAAAATTATGGTCTGTCGGATGAAAACGTACTTCCTTCCATCATATTCAAGTAAATTACTAGTAACTATTTAAAATACTTTAATCACCTAATAATGTATAACTATCATATTAATTGATGAGACGTCTGCTTTCCGACAGTTCTCACTGCCAACTGACTGCTTCTCGTTGTCAATCGTCTGGTCTACCACGATGACTATTTCTTCGCCAATACTGATTGACTATGGCTCTTCACATACTTTGTGCTCATAAAAATATACGCGTTATACGAATTCGCGGTGTAGAAAATTGTGCTATACGACAATTTCTCTCGTATAACGCGTTATATCAAAAATGGTCGCATGAAAAGATAGCAGAAGTTGGTAATGATGAAGAAAACAATGTAAAGCTCTATTATAGCAAATTTAATTCTTATTATTTCGCGCGTTGTACGAAAAATCGCATTATATGAAAGCAGCAGTTGTAATATCCTTGCAGCGTTCTAGAAACTCGCATTAATATGGCAGTTTCCTGTTTAAATGCTATCAAATTGATCAAACAACTTCTAAACTACTAAATTAATAAGGAAATTAATTTTTTTAAACACTCGATTACTTGCTATTTCTCGCATTCATTGAATCTTGCGCTCTAAACGAATAATTCGTTTACAAGAACCTATCACAACGCAATGGAGGTGCAGCAACGCACTCGATGCACGCTGAACCAAGAACTTATCATCGATGATTGCCAAACGAGCAGCAATCAGAGAGCGCATTGTGACGTAAATTTGTTGCAACTAATTCACCAAGCCAGTCCATCGCTGAACAATTACTCCATTAAAATTGAACGCTGGCCCTCGTTAAGACAATTCGAAGTACTGCAAAGTGACGTAGTAAAGCGTGAAACTTTGATCGTCTTCGAACGGCGCTCGAAAGCCCGCGAGGACTCGAACGGGTACACGCGCTAATCAAAACGTTAATGAGCTGTCGAGCCGTGATTAACGTCTCACTTTTACGTCTACCATCTTCTTTCGCCACTTAAACCGGCTGCCTGACTCCTTTCACGCGGCGGGGCTCCTTCTTCCTCTCGATTTCCCATCGACACCCGTTCGCGTGCAATAATTTCAAAGGGGAGTCTTAACCGGAAACGAAAATTCGATTCCTCCGACGACCCGCTCGCGAATATTCGACGTCGATTAATACGTGTTTCTCTTTTGTTTCAGGTGAGTATGTTGCACGGATTCCTTTTGTAGAGACTAGCGAGCATTTTCGACGGTAAGTGTTGTTGGAAATTATTCGCGAGATTACGATTAATCTGTTTTTCGCGTGTACGTGGCTTTGTTGCGTTTTGTGGATGAACGAGGCATGTTAGTGTAGGATTTGGGCTTCTGAAAAATGTCTATTCGAAAAGGTGTTTTTCAAATTTTTGGTCATTACTTGATGAGGTGTGAAGAACGACACGAGTTTCTATTTGGGTTTGAAAGAGTTTTCCTTTGAGGGAAATTATTTTCAAAATTGACACTTAATAGATATAAAGTAATTATTATATCTACTAATTATGTAAGAAATTGTGGGATATTTATCTCTATAGATAATTAATATTATATTTCACATTTTTTAAATATTTTTATATGTGTATACATTGAGTGTCTCTTTATCAAGTAGACTTTTATTGTGTAAATCCTGATAAGTATCTCTAATTGTCATCTCATATTTTATGAAATATGCATAAATATTAATCTTTTCTGTAGCTTCCTACATTGAATGATTAAAAACAGCATTTTACTATTTTAATTAACATTTGTCCTTCCAAATGCGACAAAATTGTAGCAGATACTTACTTCGTACCCATAATTCTCATTTCTAATGTAAATTCCTCATATTATTAAAGCTCCTTTCACAAATGTAATATCCGACCGTCGTATTTCATTTCGAAACACGTATCTATTAATTAATTTCTCTTATGCTCAATCCTAACAGAATGAATATTACGATCTAATTTGGTCATGATTAGTACTTTATGAAATTCCGTCTGTCTTATCGTTTAAACATAGTAAACAAGGTATGGAACGCATGAAATTAGTATGAGAAGAATTTATATTATTACAGTTCGTTTACGAATACGTAAATCAATACCAAAGCAAATATTATATATTATTATAACTTTCTAAATTTTATACACGCTTTTTTAGTATATATGTATGTTTCTTATTGTATGAAATGTAACGAAACTCAGTCGAAATTTTAATGAAATTTAATGAAACATATATTATATTCAATTTCGTGACTCGAAAACACATAAGTGCAGGAATACAAACAACGATACTCGCAACAATATCAAACGAAGGGTTTTAAAAAACAGTTGAGAGTGATACGCAATTTTTTTTAATTATTATAATGACGGAAATTGATACGAGGTGTTCTTTCGTGAAGCATCTCGTTTCACTTTGTCCAAGCATCGAGCAAAGAAATACAGGGCGACCGAAGAGAACACGTTGCACATATTTACCCGTCCACTGTTGAATGCAGGTAAATTAACTTTGAATTTAATTTACTCGGGACTTCGCGCTGTAACGTAACCTCTCCTCGCTGTAAGCCCTTCAATTTCGCAAATATAAAATTAAAATTCCGTTCCAACGGAACCTTCGGTTTGCTGATAGACTAATTAAATTTTTACCCCCGCGTTACAAGAACAACCGTCGCGGTTCAAGCTGCGCAACGCTAGAATTACACGGGGCGTCGTTTCAGAATTGCGTTAATTCGCGCGAAGTGAATCAAAATCGCGCATTAAATTATTTATTACGCATTACGGTAATCCTGACGTGTGAACTAAACCAGCACCCCCTCCCACCTCTCTCTCTCTCTCTCACCAAACACAACATTATCCCATATTTCAATTTAATTATTCGTAGCCAAAGTAATTTTAATTTAACACTAGCTTAACAAAGCCCCGGTATCTTTTTACGCCGGTTAGTTAGTCGAGGGAGAATAAGCGGGGAGGGGGGGCGGGAAAAAAAAGGGAAATAAGAAAATTACAAAGTTGGAGCTGAAGGTTGGAAGATTAAGGCAATTAATCCGAGACGTGGTGGGCTACGAAGGAATCCCCCATTCGAGAGCGGAGTCTTGAGGTACCGTGATCGTTAAATCGTGCTCCGTCTACCAAATTAATTAGTATAAATCAATGCGAACAGCGCTGGCTGGCCGAGGAGGGAATTTCTTTCTTCTCTCGTCCCTTTCCACCCCCCCCCCAGAGCTCGCCCCCCTCTGTTTCTTTTTCTATCGTTCTTTTTTCGAGGCCTAGATTGATCTCTTTAGCGAAATATAGGCGGTGCATATCGATGAACCCCGCCTCGCCGCCCTCCGCGGGTTGATGCTCCTCGATGCAATCTCGATAACGAATTTATTTCATCGCCGATGACGGGCACCGCGGGCTATCGCGCGCCCCCGCGAAAGGAGGGATTATATAATTATTGTGTACTTTGCATAATCTTGATGATGAACGTAATCTTCGCCGCGAACGCAACAACGGAGGAAATTTGCATAAAAGGCATTAAAGCGTTTCAACAGATGGTTCTACAGTAATCACGGGCGTAATCCCCGCGGTCCGACGCGTGCTCCGCGCTCTCGCCTGGTAATTGATTGATTTCGTTGATCCGCTTATACACTGCCCTATGCAAATCATCGTAGAGAAACGTAGGCCGTGGATTTCTTGTCGCATCGCGACACAATCGCTAGCCGTAAGCCCAGCGTTTCCTGCGTCGCGTTGGATAACTGCGAAATCGCAGCCACCCTTCGCGTTTTTCGACTTTCGCGTTCTCGTTGATAAGAGCAGAACGGTTGTCGTTGAGATTTTTTGCGGTTGCGTTCGTTTTTGTCGCGAGGAATTGCGTTGGAACAGTATTTTTATTGGACGGTAGAGGCTCTTGTAACGCGGTGAAAAAATTGTGAACGTGTTCGTGTAACACGAGAAAAGAGGGTTGTATAATGTGGTAAAGGAATGAGAGAGTTATTGCGATTTTATCGCTTTTTAGCTTTGATAATTAATGTAAGAATTGGTTGATAATACTTAACGTCATTTGCATTTATTTTATTACAAATATATTAATTGCTTTGGTTTTTGACTCGTTCAACAATGATTCACATAACACGGAACGTATCTATCAAGTTATAGAAAAGTCTACTGTACATTTAGACAATTTTCAAATACTAATATTTTCTATAACTAATAATCACTAATTCCACTTATAATTATTTTATTTTATATATACATTTACTTTCTATACAATTATTTTATTTTATAATTAATACTAACCTTCTTTCACCACGAAAATTCTATTCAGTACCTAACAACCATCGATATTTATTAAATCTAAAAAGCGCGATTTCACGCTTTCGCGTACCACAAGCTCCAGGCTTCGAGGTTTTTAAATCTTGAAATTTACAATTTAAGCGAGCAAGGACAAGTTGGCGGTGGGCGAAGTTCGCGAGGCGAAACTATGCATGGAATAAGGGTCACCGGTTTAGCTCTGGTTTCCTAGTAAAACGACCTAAAATCTCAAACTTCGAGGTCCTGCCCGCCGCGGAACTTATAATGCCGTAATCTGAAACTGTCATTGTGCTGCTAACCGTCATTACGTTACAAACTCTAACGTGTTCCGGACTTTGTTATTACACAACTATGGACCTAGATTGTGATATATAAATGCCGGCTTAAACCGTCAGGCATTGTTGCCCGCGATCTGAGCCATCGGTGCTCGTGGAAACGTGATAATGGAACGATAACATTAAAATTTATTCGTTTCGATGTACAGGACGGTTTATGCGAGCGTACCAGTTCATAGTTCTGCTAGCGTCGTAATTAAGAGGGAACGTTGAGAGAGAATTGTATTTCTAGAAATGCGACGAATGTATTTTTATTACTTTTTTCATTAATTACGCAATCATGAAAAATTAAGATTACTTTCTGGTTGCATCATTATGCGCGTGCGTGAAGTCTTAATATGTTTGTACAGACGCGTGGAATTTGAAAAATATTGCGATATATATTTTTATTAATCATATTCCGTGCGATCAATTTTCTACTCTGAAGTTATATCGATTTTTATTTCCGATTTGCCGAGCAATAATTAAAAGCAGCGACATCGATTGTATTCCCAAATAACGGAAAAGCGAAAACACAAAGAGAGAGAGAGAGAGAGAGAGAGAATTGAATATTTTAATAAAACAGTATATTTCGTTCAGCTTTTCTAATTGCACGAGAATATAACCGTCCTTTTCAGTAATAAAATTTCAAACTTCGGACGACATCGGATATTCATAAAATTTGATTTATTACCTCGATGTATCATGCTCCAAGTATTTCAATCTCTTCCAGTGTATATATATTATACATAATTTAAAATTATATTGCGTACAAAAAATGTGTGCCCACATACTCCTCTACATTACAATTTCAAATTATAGCGCACACGTACACAGCTATAGACCGATATATTACATACCTTTCATTCTTTCGATATTTTTTTCCTTTCCAAACTCGAGAGAAAAGAAGCGTCGACGAGCGATGGCGTCCGCCTCGCAACGACTGCAAAGATGACGCCATCGAGAAGTGGCGCAGGAATCATTCGTTTTGAAATTGTCTGTACGTCATCCTGGAGAACGTATCGATTACACGGTGTCCGAATTATCTTGAGGGACAGGGATCCGGGGGTTGCGCAGGATTTGGATTGGGGTAGACATACCCTACGGCTAGCGTGTCACCACTTTAATTACATCCATCCTGCGCAGTGCCCACCCCGTTTGCTCCACGTACCCCGTGGCTCTCATCAAACTGTTAGCGGGCTATTTTCCGTGTAACGCGGCCTCTATGAAACGTTCAGCTTCAGGTACCTTGCGTCCAGGCATTTTCATGTTCAGATGCGGCGCGGCGACGAGGGTGGCGGCGGAGGGCGGCTTTTTTCCACGCTCCTTCGATACAAGGCTCGGTAGCAATTTTCGATACGCACTCCGCAAACACCCGCGCTGGCCCCTGTTGCCACGAACAAACGGGGAATCTAGGAATTTTCATTCAAATACGGCGGAAAATATCCGCTAATATTTAACGTTCCGCTCGAAATAAAATACGCGCGCGGCAATAATACGATGTGCGTCACGTTTCAACGGTATCCGTGTCCCGCGCGTCCGCGCGGCGTACTTATTAAAGACGAGCCCCGATACCGTAGTTTCATAACGGGCATCGATTTTAAAATTACCACCGTAACGAGCCGGTTTAATCACGCCGTCGAGCCGACGCGGACGAAGGAGCGCGTCCCGTCCGCGCGACGCTTTTTCGAACCGCGGGACGCCGCGTCCTAATGAAACTAAGCAGCGATCCATACCTCGGATAACTAATAAAGCCTTTAATTACGCGACGTTCTCGGCCGCGAGCCGACAATACGATCGTGAATAAATAGCAGCGTTTCCCGCGGAAAAGAGAAGGGAAAAGGGAAGAGGAGAAAAAAAAAACAACGTTCATCCCCTTTGCCGTGCGCGTTTCCCTCTTGCGCCGCCTCCCATCGACTGGTCGTACTACCAAATAATTTTAGTATTTCGTTACATTCGCGTATGATTGGCCGATTTCGATATTAAATGCGAGCGAGCAAATAGTCGCTCGACAGCCCACTCGTCCACCTCCCTTCGCCCCTGGTCACGATCCATCTCGTACTTCCCACGTTCCTCTCAACCCCTCGAATTTCCGCCTCTCTCTCTCTCTCTCTCCCTCTCACTCACCCCCTATCTGCCCCCTCCTCCATTTTCCTCCCTCCTCCTCCACCCTCTCGCTTCGACCCTTTCCTGTCAGCTTTCACCGTTTCTCCCCAATCGTTTCGGACAGCGGCATATTCTTTCCCTTTCGAGCGACTTTCATTTCGCGTATTAATTGGACGCAACTCGAAAATTATATCCCGCTGCGTTGCTTTACGCGTATCAAATATGCCGGCTGGAATTTAATACCGAGCGGGGCGCGTTCCGCGCGAGGTGTAAAAATCCGCGCGCTCCTAGCGCTTTCACACCGGCGATGTCTCGCGATCGGCATTGCTGGAGGCGTCGCAGTTAGCAGACAGTTCGCTTTCGCCCGGGTCGGGCTCGTTTTTTTTTATTTTTTGTTTTTTCTCGTTATTTTTTTTTATTTGCGCGCTATTTTCCGCGTATTTTTCGAGCCGACGTCCGAGCTGCCGCGCGCTATCGATCGCCCCGCGCCCTCCCGTAAATAGCGCGAATAACTCTGTCGATAATAAAGGCGGATTAAACGCGGACAGATCACGCACCAACACTAATTCGCTGATTTTTCCCCCTTTTTTTTTCTTTTAATCGAATTATTGCCTTTTATGAATCCGACGCCAACGACTCTCGAATGAATGGAATACCATTAACAGCGAGATAGCGATAGTCGATGACGTTGGATTTCGTTGGTATCTCATGACTGCACTCTTGTTAATTGCCGTTGGAATGTTCTATTAACCGGGCGGGACATTTCAAAAAAATAATCGTTACTACTATGTCCCAGAATGTCGCGCGAACGCGAAAGGGGTTGTTCTGTGCAATGGAATAGCTCGGATTTTAAAATCGCGTCGCTCGATGCGAGAAGGGTTTGCGAACGCTTAGATTCTGCTCGAGTAAAGTGCATTTATGCGTTGAATTCTGCATTCTTGTTTTCGTGTGCATCTTCAAAATTTGCTGTGACAATTTTATGAGAAGACATCTTATACATTTCTTCTTTAAATATTAGCCATTTGGACTCGACGCGTTCTCAGCAATTTTCTGTTACTGGTAATAGAAACTATTGCCAAGATATTTACTAACAATAGAACATTTCCATTTCAATAGAAAACTTTGGGGAAACATATGTTTCTCAAAAATTTGCGGTGGAATGAGTTCTTAAGCACTCCTGACATTCGTGTGCAAAGGGTTAGATGAAGAACAGAAAATAGAGTTAAAAAATCATTGGTACTTTCAGTATATCATCATTTTACGCAACAATAACTTTACTTAGTTCTACAATTAAAGTTTAATATATTACATATCTGGAGTTGTGTCAACGACACTATGCAAGAAGAAATACCAAATTTTGCAATATTATATATAATTCGACAACAATTGTACTACACACAGAAAACATTTAGCTTTTAAGCGCCAGCAGAAATTTCTCTCAAAACTAACTTTCGTCATAAAAAGAAAGTACCCAATTACTGATATCAGTGCGTACATATAATAATAATAATTGCATAAACTTGACATAATTTGCTGCAAGTAATAGCTCGCGCCTCGAACGTGTAAATGGAACCTCGAAGACACAAACGAGAAAATCAACAATCAAATTCATTCGCGCGAACTTGCCTGGTAATGTATTCCGTAGCCGACCTCATTGAGGTACGTTGAACTATGGTCCCTCTTCGATGTATCTTTTCGCGCGGAGTTACAATACAAAGCGAGGCGAGGACCACGTTGTTAGGAAAGTTTCCGCGCTAGTTAGCCGGCGTCTTTCTTGCAACCCTTTTGCGCGACATAATTGAGTGTCACCTGGGCATAACAAATGGACCTGCGAGGTGGCGGCGGAAAGAAGGGTAGGGAAAGACGGAGGTAGGTGAGACGGCTCCCAGCCTTCGTTGTTGGAAACCCACCCTATGCCATCGCGCTGCGTGGGTCAAGTTACTTGTGACTCGGTCCTGATTAATGGACGTACTTGTTTAACATGCTGGAGCCAGGTCGTGCTTGTCCACTAAACACCGGTGTTAATGCCTGAACGAAAATGCCACTCAGTTCTCGCTGAAATTCTCTTGCCAAACGTGCTTTCCGTCATGCCGCCGTTCAGCGCCGCAGAATAATCCAAAAACCGTTCGCCTTCCGCGCGCTGTTCCTCGTTCCGCTTCCGTTCCGCGACAGCGTTAAAACGCGGTCGCGATGTGTAATGTAAAATTTTTCTGCTGGCCAAACTTGAATATTTTGTATACAGTAAATATCGTACACAATATTTGTTGATAGATATTTTTATTCAAACGTGGAAGTGTAGGCAATGCGACTTCATTGTAAAATTGGCCAGGCGTCCAAAGTTTAGCTTCTGAAGGAAGCTCCGTATAATCGCTCTCTATCTGTTCCGCTGAACTTCTTCCGGATTTCGCGAGGCATTCGAGCATGAAAAATGTTAATAAGACAAGTTTTAACGAGCCGAACGCTCGCCTCTGTTCCGTCGATCGGAGGCTGAGATCCAGTTGTCGTAACGCACCCTCGCTAGATCCATCGATCAGGCGCCTGTTCGTTAATCAACGCTATCGATTTCTTATTTCCCAGGCGGAAGGAAATTTCGCCTGAACCGAAGAGACGCGCTACTTTGTCGTCGCGTCGGGCGCGATCTCTCGTTGACGCGACAAACGTTCTCGTTCCCTCGATTTACTTAAACGCTCGACGCGTCTTATTAAAGTCGAGCGAGGCCGATATCTGGCCGCAACGTTGACCCAGAAGTCCAACGGGACGTAAGTATTTCAGAGTTTGCGGATCGGTTGAAAAATTAGCGAAACACCGTCGGCCAATGTCAACCGAGCGAGGGCCGTCGACGTGCCGCGCGGGCCGTCGCGCGGCGGTTAAAAAAACCTTCAACTTCCGAACGGATGGACCACCACTTTTATTGGCTCCTCTCGCTAAAGGATGGATATTGCATTATCCGCTCAAACAAACCCCGGGTGGCTTCAGTCGGCTAGCTTAAAGGTGAACCGACTCAGTGCTCAGTCAAAGTCGATAATAGTCGCCGCTGAGGTGTGAGCGGTGTGCTAGGTTAGGAAGGTGAAAAAGGTTGAGGATAAAGGGGGAGAATCGGAGGGTGTGATAAAGTCGTTATACGGGCGACACCTGCCCCCCTCCCTCGTCCCCCTCCACCGCGCGACCGGTTCGCTCCTCGCACCTCAACCTCCCCTTTAGTCCCTCTTCATCCTCCCTATTACAGGCACAATGTTAAAGGGACTCCCGACGAGATTGAATTTGCTAACGGAAAACGCGAGTGAGTGAAACGTATTTGCTTTTTATCCCTCACTCCATTGAGAAGTCTCGCAGCACCCCTGCTACCTCCCCCTCCGCCACCTTCCAGAAGTTGGACTCCGTCTACGCCACCCCAACCCGCTTCTTGCCCCTGACGATCCGCCAACCGAGTTTTTCCACCCGATGTGACTACCCTTCCACCGCCACGCGGATCTCCAGATCAAACCCACCACCCTCCTCCCTCATCTACCCCCTTCGATTTTCTCTGTTGCCCCGTTTCTCTTTTTTCCGTCTCTTTTTGTCCCTCCTCGCACGTCCCGACACATTTGTTCGACGTTAAGGAAGCGACTCACCGTCGAAATCCCGCGCAGCTGATGCGTCCTGGCACGTCCCTGGGACTGATGGGAGATAAGGCTCCTCCAAGGCGTTCCGTACTCCCCTCGCGCGCGGGGGTGGGCGGAGCCCTCGGGAATTTTTATCGGTCGACAGCCGCGCGGCTTATTAAACCTTGTAAATTTAAATGCCGCGGATCGATCGGCCGAGTCGATTCGAGGACTCGCGAATATTTCAATTCCCTTCGCGACCGCGCTAGATCCGCACGTGTTTCACGCTGATTTCGGTTCCGCAGCTGAAATTCATCCTCGCGCGTATCTATTTATCACCAGGAGCCAATGGAATCGAACGGATTCGAATGAACGCGGAACCTCCGTTCGACGCAAATGAGGTACGACCTGGGAAGGATCAGGGGCCTCTTTGAACGTCGTGTTCGTCGTAAATCAAATTAAAAGACAGCTCTGTAACGTCTCGTTTCGACGTTCGACGTTGGTAACGTTTTACTAAAAAGTTTAATCAGCAAGTCGAATCGCTGAGCCTCTGCGAGGCTGATTTAGCGACAGTCGCCTCGATTTTAGGGAGGTTTTATTAAACGCGATATCGTAGCATTGTTTACTCGAGTAGTTTTACGGTATCGAGAATATCGCAGCGTCAAACGGGGTGAAAATAATTGCGTAATTATATCTCCTTTCGCGACAAAGGGGCGACAAGTTTGCTGGGCAGGAGATTGTTGAAATGGAACGATGGGTATTCTGCAAGAAGGTAAATAATTGCGCGGATGTTTGGAATACTGCGACCAAGTACTCGCATACTGAAAATGTTTTAAATTACCATGTTTCTGTTGCGTTTATACATAAAACATGTTTCTTGTCGTTTAATTCGTTGTATTTGGCTCTTCTCTGGGTGTTAGCAAAGAAAATTATTGCTAAATAGTAATATTTTAGTGGTAACTTCTATGGTTAACGTCTCCCAACAGTAAAAAATATCCATTTCAATAGAGAAGTTCAGAGAAACATGCATTTCTCAAAATAATCATCACTAATCAATGCTAAGGTCCTCTCAGAGGGGACATCCGAGTGCAAAGGGTTAAATAAAAATGCTACGAAATATTATTAGAATCACCACTATTTCTGTAGCGCAAATTACGCGATTTTTAAACTATTCGCACTTTACCAACAGCAATTGTTAACGCCAGCTTCTAGAAAATCTCAATTAACCCTTTCGCCTACAATATCGCGCGACAGACGTGATAAGTCATTCAAACGTAAATAATACGTGCGACAGACGTGGTACATCGTTCTACTAACTTTCTTGATCGCATTGGGACGACGCAAATATGTATTCTTGAAAAATATTAAAAAGATATTCTTAAAAAATAGTATCGAGCGTGCAATGGTTGGACGCGTGACCGACCTCGTCGCGACACGCACTATTGGACCTGAAATCGCACGGCAAGCGGTCAAAAACCATTTCCAACGCTTCCATTGAAACTTCGCTTCGGAGCGGGCACGCCAAACCATTTGCGACTTGTTTGTCTCGCGCGAAGCCTCGACCAGTCTCGCCCCGGAACGTCGACGACAGAATTCGACGGCACTTTGGTCAGTTCTTGGGGGAGGACGGATCCCACGTGCCTCCGGGGAGAAGAACTGCAGAAAGTACGGTACACGGATAACCTTGCGTAGCTACGTGTACATAATCCGTACATAATGGCGGCACATATGTGCTCGTCTGTGTACGCGTGTACATAAGCGGCGAACGGTTAGGACGAGCGGTAGGCTGCGCGCGCTGGGACCGCATGCGGCACAAGCTCGCTCTCTCCGCGTTATGACGCGTCAAGTGCATCGAGTCCTGAGCCCCTCGCCCTGCCGCGCGACTCCCGAGTCCTCTCCACCATTTCCTTCACCTGAACGGCCTTCCTCCCTCTTATCCGGTCCCCTCCTTTCGACACCTCGCCCACCAGCATCACCAACAGGTCAATAGCGCAACTGGGTCACGTCTGTGCCCGCCGACGTCGATGACGACACCCCAGAACGAATGCACTTTCACGCTCGGCGGTAGTTACCCTGAACAACGGGACAGCGGGAAGAGGAAGCGGCGAGATCTCGTTTCGCGATCCGAGGAAATCGAGCGGGAGAAAGGGGTCGTCGAGGAGGACGCGCGACGCGCTCGAGGACGAACGACGCGCATAGGACGTTGAGTTCGATCGCGGCCGCGAGCGAATCGGGCGGTTCATTAGATTCGCCCGAGATCGATTCGACGTCGCAGCGATTCGGGTCTCGCCGTCGCAGTCGGACGTCATCGGGGCACGGTCAGAGCAACTGGTAACGCCGGGCGAAAAGAATCCGCGCGTAGGTGAAAGTGGTGGGAAAGTAAAGGTAAAAGTGAGAAGTGATAATCAATTTCCGGGAGGCATTTTTCAGACGGGGGCGAGAGCGCGGCGGAATGCACAAAGCAGGTCGAAATCGCGTCTGCTCGGTGTCGACCATGCTCCGCCCCAGACATGCACTCATTGGCGATGGCTTGCGTCGGCCTAGTGCCGCGGCCTATGCGAGAACCTGGTTTGGAAAATGCGGGGGTCGTGGGTCGTGCCAGAGTGCCAGCTCCTGGCACGATGCCGCGTCGTCGCGCTCCCACGGGCTACAGTTATTCGCTGCTCCACGCTGCAATGCCCAGCCGGGACTGGCGGCCAGGGGTGGAACCACCCGCGCGCCGCGGTTCTTACGTTTTCCCGCTACCGCGGAGGTTAAAGTAGCCAATTGCCTCGACCGCCGACTCGCCTACGCTATCGCGCTGCCACCGACGTTTACTCTTATTACGTCGAGCACGCGTTCCACCCCGTATTTTTTACCGCGGACCGCCGCTAAATCAAATATCACGAGGTACCTCGCGCGTCACGGGAATCTTCGCGACATAAACTGGGCTGGGTACAACGATGATCTAGTATCTTCGTATCGTATTATTGCCATCTTGTAAATCACCGTGGGGTGGAATTGAGATAATCGAAAAGAAATAATCATTAACAATGTAATTAAATAGTAACGCGAGATAAACTGGGCTGGGTACAACGATGATCTAGTATCTTCGCGATATAAACTGGCCTGGGTACAACGATGATCTAGTATCTTCGTATCGTATTATTGCCATCTTGTAAATCACTGTGGGGTGAAATGGAGATAATCGAAAAGAAATAATCATTAACAATGTAATTAAATAGTAACGCGAGATAAATTGGGATGGGTACAACGATGATCTAGTATCTTCGTATCGTATTATTGCCATCTTGTAAATCACTGTGGGGTGGAATGAAGATAATCGAAAAGGCATAATCGTTAAAAATATAATTAAACAATGACGAGATATAATTGGGCTGAGTACAACGATGATCTAGTATCTTCGTATCGTATTATTGCCATCTTGTAAATCACTGTGGGGTGGAATTGAGACAATCGAAAAGAAATAATCATTAACAATGTAATTAAATAGTAACGCGAGATAAACTGGGCTGGGTACAACGATGATCTAGTATCTTCGTATCGTATTATTGCTATCTTGTAAATCATTGTGGGGTGGAATGAAGACAATCGAAAAGAAATAATCATTAACAGTATAATTAAACAATAACGCGATATAAACTGGGCTGGGTATCTTCGTATCGTATTATTGCCATCCTGTAAATCACTGTGGGGTGGAATTGAGATAATCGAAAAGAAATAATCATTAACAATGTAATTAAATAGTAACGAGAGATAAATTGGGATGGGTACAACGATGATCTAGTATCTTCGTATCGTATTATTTCCATCTTGTAAATCATTGTGGGGTGGAATGAAGACAATCGAAAAGAAATAATCATTAACAGTATAATTAAACAATAACGCGATATAAACTGGGCTGGGTATCTTCGTATCGTATTACTACCATCGTGTAAATCATTGTGGGGTGGAATAAAGACAATTGAAAAAACATAACCATTAACAATATGTTTAGCCAACTCTCTGCTCTGTTACAAGGCTGGATGCTAACTGCTCGATTCTTCCCCCTTCTTTGTTCTTCTTCGACTGTTTTTCGTCACCTTGATAATTAACCTAACTACGTTACACATTTATAATACTGTCGCACGCATTTCACTCCCACTATCGCACGCATTTCACTCTCCACATGGCAATTTAGAATAAAGTTCATGGCTACCATATTGTAATTTAAAGTAATTTGGTCGAGACTGTATCTAAATCGTATGTTCACGAATTTTTCTCGCGTGTTTTTTTACGGGCGATTAAATTTCGTCCAAAATAGTGCTCCTTTAAGTTTGAAAATGGCTTCTAAAATTGCTTTTGAATCTTTTCCTCCGGGGAGCTGAATGCGGTGGACCAAACCTGTTGCCACGCTCTCGGATTTAGTATGTGAATATCTGCAAAATGAACCTGAAATTGTCAGCCGCAAAGTTTCAACCGCGGCGCGTCTTTTTTTGCGAATCTGAATTATGCTCGCAGCCAGCTTCCCTTTGCCGCGAAGTTTCGCGGTTCTCTATTCCGTGGAAATCCGAGTTTATACTCGAAATAGACGCGGATACAAATCTGCTTAAAGATCACTCGAGGACTTATCCTCCCACGTTTATGAATTTTACGGTGCTCGCTTCTATCATATCGCTGTGGATCTACTTTCGATCTACAAACGTACAGGAATTTAACCGCTTGCGATATACTCTACTTGAAAACGTACGCCCACGAAATTTACAAGGACAATCCACTAGCAATATGCCCACTTTTGAAGTAATAGACTATCCAAGAAGAATGATGAGAATTAATTTTGCTGATAACTTTATTCAACAAACTCTACTAACGCTACTAAATTTACCAAAACAATCCACTAACAATATGTCCACTTTTGAAATAATAAGCTATCAAAGAAGAAACAAAATTTTATGTTTCACGCGAATGATGAGAATTAATTTTTCTGATAACTTTATTCAAAAAACTCTGCTAACGCTACTAAATTTGCAAGGACAACTAGATAGTTCCACTAACAATATGTCCACTTCTGAAGCAATAGACTATCGAGGAAGAAACAAGATTGTACATCGCACGCGGATGATGCAAACTAATATTCCAGATAACCGTATTCGACAAACTGCGAAGGTGCTGCGTCGGGTACAAATTACGGCGATCCGTCTCGAAACGAACGAACGAATAAGTAAATTTCTAAACGCCCGGTGTTACGCGAAGCACAAATCGACGATAGGCGGGACGAGGGAGCGTGGGAGCGCCGCGGTGCTGTCGAACTTAGAAATTTAAACCTCTTACCGGGGCGCGTTTGAGATTCAGAGAAACGCGAGCTTACCAAAGAGTGGGAGCCCCGGAACTCTGCCAACCGGAGACAATGAGCGTTAAATGTTCCCGCTGATCGACGGGGGCGCGCGCTCTATGAGCGCAGCGGTGTTCGAGTAGTGTCGGCCTGGAATAGTCAGACACGGTGGCGCAAACGCGCGCGCACACACAGACGGACCCGTCGCATCTGCGCGCTGCACATAATCATGGTAGCGCGAGTACATATCCCGGCATGCGCACATCACGTACGCGGTTCTGGTACATATGTACGTATGTAGCCACGTACCTACTAGATGCAGCGCTCTCTCGGTCGTTCTGCTACGCAGAATTCCGCTCGGCCCTATTACCTTCGATTTGTCAGCTGGCTGCAGACGATAACGCATTTCCCTGGTTTGTCCCATCTCTCACCCTTCCCCTCTCCCCGCCTTTATATCTCTTGCACAGTCCCAACCCTCCTCCCCTCCCCTCCCCGTCCCTCTTTTTTCCTTTCTCTTCACCGGCTTCCCGCACCCTCCAGCCTCGTCCCACCCTTCCGTCCCGCCGCCCTCATTTCCCCACCCCCACGCGCCCGCTCGCCGCTCCTCTCCTCTCTTTTCCACGCTCGCTCTTCGCTTTCCGTTTATGACTGTGCATCGTGCGCAGTTGCGTAATGGTTTCCTTATTGAGTTACCATCAGCCATGAATTTAATTTTATTTTGACGAAATACAGGTACGCCTCCCTAAGCGCGGCTACGCCACGGAGGGGAGAGGGGAACGTGGCACCCCCCGTCTGCCAATATTTCTCTTCCGCGGATGATTATCTTAATTTTCCTTTTTTTTGCGTATCGACGACTCTAAGGAATGGTATAAGTGCTTATAATGTTGGTTGGTACTTGCGTGCGTTGATTATTTTTGCCTTATGTATACTGTGCAAGGGTAATTGCACATGGTGACTATCTTACTTTCTTTTCGTAAATATCGACTTTAAAAATTGACTGGTATAAGTGCTTATAATATTGTTAATTGTTAATTGCGTGCGTCAATGTATACTATACAAGGGTAATTGCACATGGTGATTATCTTAATTTCTTTTTATAGATATCGATGACTCTAAGAAATGATTGATATAAGTACTTATAATATTATTAATTGGTAATTGCATGCGTCAATGATTATTTTTATCTTATGCACAATATACAAGGATAATTGCACATGGTGATTCGTAGCGACGATACAACTGAAAAACAAAGTAATTTTCTTCGCGAAAGCTAAACAGAAAATATGAAAGCAAGTTTTTATTCACCCTGTTTTCCGGAAAGTCGAATTTAAACGTTTAATAAGTACATGCAAATTGGGTTAGATATATTTACTTAGTCCACCCAATCTCATTAGTCGCCATACTTACTTTTGATTGCATTTGTAAGCAGTCACAACGACAAAAACCATTTTTATTGATTCTACCATGATAATTTTGAGATAATATGCTGTCTGCGATATATGAAGACGCTAGGATCCAAGTAAAATTGACAATTTTATGTTACTTTCTTTCGTTTTAACACACATTTGGGTGCAGAGACTATATTCACAGAATATTCCACAAACGAACAATTTGACAATTGACAATTTTATGTTACTTTTCTTAGTTTTTACACACATTTGGGTGCAGAGACCATATTCACAGAATATTCCCCAAACGAACAACTTGACAATTGACAATTCCACGTTACTCCTTTTCATTTTGACATACATTTAGACGCAGAGAGTATATTCACAGAATATTCCACAAACGAACAATTTGAAAATTGACAATTTTATGTTACTTTTCTTAGTTTTGACACACATTTGGGTGCAAAGAATATATTCACAGAATATTCCCCAAACGAACAACTTGACAATTGACGATTCCACGTTACTCCTTTTCATTTTGACACACATTTAGACACGGAGAGTATATTCACAGAATATTCCACAAACGAACAATTTGACAATTGACAATTTTATGTTACTTTTCTTAGTTTTTACACACATTTGGGTGCAAAGAATATATTCACAGAATATTCCCCAAACGAACAACTTGACAATTGACAATTCCACGTTACTCCTTTTCATTTTGTATATTCACAGAATATTCCACAAACGAACAATTTGACAATTGACAATTCTATGGTACTTTTCTTCGTTTTGACACACATTTAGACGCAGAGAGTATATTCACAGAATATTCCACAAACGAACATTTTAACAATTGACAATTTTATGTTACTTTTCTTAGTTTTGACACACATTTGGGTGCAAAGAATATATTCACAGAATATTCCCCAAACGAACAACTTGACAATTGACAATTCCACGTTACTCCTTTTCATTTTGACACACATTTAGACACGGAGACTGTATTCACAGAATATTCCGTAAATTCACCCCGCTTCGACCAAAACCATCGCCGTTCCATTTTCGCGTTCCGTTCACCGCTTATTAAACGCGAGGCACTCGACGAGGCGCCGAGGGGGCTTCAAAAGAAAGGATTGGCAATCGTCGACCGGCTCGCCGCGTTGGCAAATAAGAAGCTCCCTCGAAACATTTGATTCGAGCAATAAATTCTCATCAGTTAAGACGGCCGCCGCGCGATCCAATTACTCGCAAGACATCGAATACCTATTTCAGATGCGTCCCGTCCTCGCATTTTTCTCCCTGCCTCCCCGCCTTTAGGCGGCGTCCGCGGGATCGCTGTAACTCGGAGGAATCTGTTTCCCTCCTCGACGCATCTCTCTCTGCACCGCGATCCCCGGATGATTTCGCCCGCGAGCGGTATGTTTTATTTATGGCCGGTTCCGTTGTCTACCGCGGTTACACCTGGAAGCAGCTCGCTTTGGTTAATAACCAAAGTGCAGGCCGCGCGACGAGGGTAAGTAACGGTGTCTGTGTCGCTGTTTCTTTCCTTTTTCTTTTTTCTTTTTTTTATGGAAACCAATTTTGTTTGAGAATGGCAGATGGATCGTTATCTTTGGCTACGCTGTTTGGGAACGGTTGTCTACATAATTGAATAAATATTAGTCGATGTCTGTTTTAATGGAACTGCGGCATTAGTCATGTTTCGCACGGTAACTGGTATCCTTTTTAATTCGTCTCTTGTAATTTACGACTGGTATTAGGTTTCAGTGGTTTTCGATTGAAAAGGTACGATTTTGTTGCTTGAAGGGTGTTTTTTAATCTTTGACAGTTTTCAAGATGTTTCGCAAAATTTGTTTTTGTTCTTCTTTAGTTTGAGGGTGGTTTTCACGCCTCTTAAACAAAAATATCTTCTTGAGAAATATATTATTTGTTAGTTTCATTCTCATTTTCTTTATAAACGATTTTGGCCTAAACTTGAAGGTATTTAGAACAAGTTCACTCTATTAACCGTTTGAATGCCACAGACTTTGAAGGCTTTTCTGAATTTCTACGTTTCAATGTCTCAAGCAGCGCGATGACGCTGTTTTTCTACTCATCGGTAGAAAATCTTGCGTTATTGTTGCTCTACCATTTTTATGAGTGTCCAGCGTGCAATCAATTTGACAATTCTCATCGAGTAGATGGCACTTTTAAGCACTGAACGGGAGGAGCGCGATCGCGCCGTCTGGCACCCAAACGGTTAATCATAAAAAATGATCGTACCATTGATTTACTAAAAATATGAACTTTAGCAATACAAGATCACTCGTATCGAACCTATATAGTGTCTTGAAAAAAAAGCATAAAGTTAATTATTAATTCCTATACAGCTAACACCTTTGTTCAGCTTCAAACGCAGCAAGTTTAAACAAAAGACAGAGATAATCAAACAATCACATCGATTTCATAGAAGCATCAAAATCAACGCTCAAGCGACAAACAATTATCTCTAATAATAAAATTAATATTTATACAGACCGTACACAAACCCAAAAAAATTGAGGACAATCCTTAAATACCGTATGAATGACGCAACAATGCTATTCATCTGCGTTTCAAGGACGCCGATACTACCCCTTTGTTACCTCTTCCGCGGCGCGTAAGAGTCCGTGTTTCTGCATGCATCGCGGCAATTTGTCTGGAAGCGGGTTATGATTGCGATGCACCACTGTCAGCGGAGCACTTGAAGTTCGCCGTGGAACTTCTGGCGGAACTTGCCTCGCTACATCCACGCTCGTGCACGCTCGCAGCGTCGGTGCTCCCAGCGAGGACTGGGGAAGGAACCGCGCGGAAGACGCGAAAGGGGTGGCTTCTGGGGAGTTCGCGAGGGGAATGCATTCGCGTTTCGAAGAGTCATAGAATGTAATGAATTACTGTTTGTCGAACAATGTCGTTCGGCTCGCTACGGGTCCCGGAGCGAGCGGGACGAACTAATTTCGTCGTCCGCGTCGCGCGCTTCGAGTGGAGTCGACGGGGGTGGCAACGCGGGAAGAAAACTGTCGCGTCGCGCTCGAGATACGCCCCACCTATGGCTGTAGTTTATTAAAGTTCGGTTATATCGGGGACGGCCCCGCGAGCTCCCTTTTTACCCGTCCAGCCGGATTTCGGGGCGCGCACGAGTTATGCGAGTGTCGAAAGTCGAAACTAGTTCCGCGGCGGAGTTCGCGCTGGACGCCTCGCGCGCGCCCAAGAAATCGTAGAGACGCACCCTTGGAAATCTGCCCGCTCGCTTCTCGACCGAGTTTCGATCGGGGCGAAAGCTGGGGACCCGTACGAAGTGCTGCGCGTCGTATCGGACAGCGATGTGATCGCTTCTCGGCTCCGACAATAACATTCTTTCGAAAGTTCTCGAGAGCCAGAGACAGGGAAGCGGTCCCTTTAATGGATAAGTAGTTCTTCCGCTGCTGGGGAATGTGTGGTATCTGAATCGTACAGATGCTGCACCTGATATTCGTGTTATTGCGATACGATTGCTGGAATTTTAATGAAGAACGTATTGAGATGCGAGAGGAATCAAGTGGTCAATCGAAGATTTTTATGAAGTAATAATAAAAAGTCGAATCGGACGTTCCTCAGTCATATTAAAATAAAAGAAATCGCTAGTACCTATTTAGAAAGAAACTATGAGTTTTCAATAGCTTCGATGAAACGAAAATTATGGAGTTCCTTTCAGAGTTTTCTACTGTAGACTCCCGTATAACACGGTTAATATAACATATCCCAGTTCTGACACCAATGTTGCGAATCAAACATTTCTCTCTCATATTAAAATAAATTACTAGTAACTATTTAGAATACTTTAATCACCTAATAATGTACAACTATCATAGTAATTGATGAGACGTCTGCTTTCTGACAGTTCTCACTATCAACTGACTGCTTCTCATTATCAGTTATCTGGTCTACATAACTATTTCTTCGCCAATACTAATTGGCCATGGTTCTTCGCATACTTTGTGCTCGTAACTTTACGTAGACGAAAAGTAAACATTTAGGAGTTTAGAACCTTCATATCAGCGTCGAGAGGCTCGATGTCGAGATTTATGAAGGGACGTGACCTCCGCCGCAGTGACCGGAAAAAATAAATCAAGTCGAAGCGGTCATAAACAGTGTCATCGCAACGAAGGCAACGGAATCTTCATCTTAGAAAAGGAAAAGTCGAAAGGCGAGTATTTTCGCCACAAGTGCGTAATTGGTGAAGGCGAGAAATGCCTATTTAGGGTGAAAATAAGGATACGCTGCGAACAGCAGGATGAGAGTTAGTTTTAAGAAGTTGTGTTAATTAGTATTGAGAATTAAGTGAGGGAAGATGTGAGAACTTGTGGATATTGTAGATATAATATACTCTAATTTTAGAGACTGTATTCATTTCATTTTTAACAGCTGTCTCTGAACCACTTGGACAACCAAACGACCCCTTTAATTATCTCTACAAATATTTTATTATTTTATGCAAATTGAGGTAATTGCGAGATAATTGTTTGAAAACTATTTGACTGATATTGACTGATGAATATGTTTGAAAGGTGATTTAAATGAAGAAGTTGTGTTTTTTTTTTTAATGTAATTTTAATGTATAAATTGTTGACTTCGTTTTCGAGTTTGTGGAAGTTATTTATCGTTTTAGAGTTAGCATATTTTTTGACTGCATAGATCACTTCGAATGGAAACGCTTAAAAAAGTTGATCGAGAGTTCAAGAGATCAACAGTTTAAATCGCAATACAGCAGATTATTCGTAGACTTGTTCTACCTAAATCTTTCAAATTTGGATGATAAAGCTTGTCTGAAAATCCACATTTTCATACAGTGGCAATCATCAATTGCTAAACAATCAGTTTCTACAAGAAATAAATACTTCAATTACTCAAACAGAGCACAGCAAACGTACTAAAAATCCTAATCTACTTTGTATCTGACAAAAAATATCAATTCATTCATCACATAGTTAAATAAATTCAATATAAGCAAAAATACTGTGGATTCGATAATCCAGAGAATAGTGCAATCTCATTTACGCGTACAGAAAATAAAAATGATTCGCGAGAGTTTGTTTTCCGTCGCTGTTTAAAAAATGGCGACGTCCAGTTTAATGGCAAGGCGACCTTACGAATCTAAATTGGAGTGTTTGTATCAAAGACAAAATCAATATTAGGTTGGTTTGAAATACGAGCGCCACGTGATACGGCAAACAGGTTACACGTGATGCCCATCGTCGGGTTACGTAAGTATAGATTTCTACAGGGACGTACGTCGGACATTGGCCTTTTGATCAGCCACGGGTGCTCGCTGATCCATTTCCTCGTATTGTTACCCTGTTCAAGTAGCAGATAAAAGATTTGCCAGATACGCGTGTCGATACAATTCGAATGTAACTCGATTACAGGTAGCCCTCCTACAACACGGTAGATAGGTTGCGCGA
This sequence comes from Xylocopa violacea, assembly GCA_963969225.1. Classification (NCBI taxonomy): domain Eukaryota; kingdom Metazoa; phylum Arthropoda; class Insecta; order Hymenoptera; family Apidae; genus Xylocopa; species Xylocopa violacea. The sequence continues at coordinate 4,609,832 of CAXAJV010000021.1, read as the reverse complement.
AAGCGTATTAAACGAGACCCAGAGCGAGTAAAAAAAGGTGGGTTACGTTCCAGAAACTAAAAGTTAAAAGTTAAAAAGACACATTTCTTTTTTTAATTATTTATACTTTAAGCGTTGATTTTGGGGTTTCTATGAAATCGATTTTATTAGAAATGATTATCGAATTCTACTGTTGGATTGTCTTAGTTCTTTTGGTTAAACTTGCTTTGTTTAGAGTTGAACAGAAACATTAGCTGAGGGATTTTTAATATAGGAATTGATAATTAATTTTTCTCACTTTCGTCTCAATTTTGATTAAAAATATAAAAGTATCTTTAAGATTGCAAACCTTGTCGCGGATGACGCGTGTGCATAACAAATTTCATAATCGCATTCGTGTCTATGGCGGTCTCGTACTGTTTTATACTACTTACTACTTGGCGCGGTCTGTAATGGTTGACCTGTGCTACTGAAAATATTTATCGCGTTACTTAAACCCTAAAACGCATTACTTTTATTAACCTTTTGCACGTGGATGTCCTTTCTGAGGGGTCATCAGAATTGATTAATGATTAAATTTATGTTTCTGCAGCTTTTTTGAAAAATGCATATTTCCCTAAGGTTTTCTATTGAAATGGAAATTTTCTACAGCTGGGAGACGTTAGCAATAGAAACTATGCTCAAAGATTGCTATTTTATATTTCTAACGTCTCCAACAATATAAAAATTTCAATCTTTGAACAATACTTTAACAATAGTTTTTATCGCTAACGTTCAGTGAAGAGCTGAATGCAAAGAGTTAATTATTATTCATATTCTCCTGTGTTATTAATATTATCTAATCTATTACCAATTTTCTTGCTATCTTATGTTTTGCAATATAGAATAACATGAATTTCGAATAATTTGTGAAATATATTAGACAGCCTGTTGAAATATTTGAGCATCAATTTTGCATCAGCAATTTTTCCATCGATCTGAAATAAATTTCCCTGCTCTCTCTCTGTGTAAAACGTGTGCAAACATTACGTACTAAAAAATCGAACCGTGTAAATTTCATAAAAATTCAATGCAATTATTACTGTAAACTATACACAGTGGATCCTTTCATGACACGGTTAGCATAGTACGCGTTATAAAAAATTGTGCAGTATTGCAATTTTTCTCATCTAACGCGTTATATTAGAAATAGTTGCGTAAAAAAGCAGAAGAAGTCGATAAATGTAATACTCAATTATAACAGATTTATGTGAAAATAACAATCGCAATATCTTTGCTGCGTTGTTGAAATTCGTGTTACAAAAACACTGAAGCCTACTGCATATATATACACGCAAACCAGCTAAAAAGCATATTAAAACATGGTAATTAACAACAGAAAATGTGCCTTTACAACTATGTGTCGCACAGTGCACATAAATAACAAGTTGTTGCATTGCACTCTGTCAGACTCGACAGAGCAGCTCAAGTTGAACGTTGACGCGTAGACGCATACTGTCAGCGTTTATTGCAGCCAGCATAATGGAAGCTGACGACGCATCAGCGGGAACAACGGCCTCGCGAACTTTCCGTCGCGTTCGAGCGGAAACAAAAAGTCCCGCCAGTTTTTCTGCTCTCCGCTTTCCTCTTTTTTTTTTTTGTTTTTTCGTATTTTCGCGCCGAAAAAACATTCTGCGATTTTATAAAGTGCGAAATATTTTGATGCTAACGAGATCCGCATTGAAAATCGCCGCGGCGAAAGTGCAGTGAGCGAAACGTTTCGACGCTGATGGCGTCACGGAGAGTCTGCACGGCCGGTTGACCGAGCGCTCGCCCTTTCCTGCGGCCAGTCATAATATTATCTGACACAGCACTGCTTCATTTCCATTTGCACGTTTCATTATCCGGCTCGATGACCCTCGGGCCATCTGCTTCGCGAGGCTAAAAAGAATTCGTCTCCTCGGGTAATCAAAAGTGTCAGGATGCGAACCAGGGGGTGAAATGTTTTCTTCGTTAACGAGTTCGTTAAACCAATCAACGCTGTTTACCCCCCCCCTTTTTATCCGGCTTCTTCACCCCGGAAACGTGTATAATACGCATTTGCGTCTGCTAAGAAAGTCGAGGGAAGCGTCGCGCGATCGCGTTCAGCGTTATTTACGGAAAATTTCGGGGCTGTAATTAATGGACAGCTTTCGAAGATGTTACGCGGTCTCGCGCAACTGTTGCGCAACCACCAATTAATCGATGACTCGGATGTTCTCGTGTACACGTACTTGTATTGTGTTAACAAGCTGCAGTGAGTATTCTTCCTGATGCACGCGAACAGAGCAATTGGAAGCGTATAATGTATTCGTGTGGAGGGATGGTGAGTAACTTAGGGTAGGAGGAGGACTACAGGCTGTCTCTCGAAGCAAGGAAAAGATAGAAGGCGGTCAGAACGAGGTGAAAAGTGAGATAGTTGAAAATTTGTAATCGTCTGAAGCGGTTGTACCACTTTTCTTTTTATAATTCGGTCGTTTACTCTTTTGAATTCGAATCTATTGAAAATCCTACATTCATATTGGATATTTTACTTGAGTCAAAGGAGAAAATAAAACTCTTATTTTGAATGAAATGTGTTTTAATTCTGTGCTTCGACTCTATGGTTTTTTGAGACAGGCTAACTCCTTTACAAAGGCGTCAACTTGGTCTTTCCTTCGTGGGATCTTTGTCTCAAGCTCCATAGCGCACTATACTTTGTTTGTAGAAACAACCTGGAGTGAGCTCACAAATCCTTAGACCAATTCAGTGAATCAAGCTACGTTCTATTGAAAACAAATTTATATTGAAATAATTAATAGAAATTTTAATTTACACCTACTGAAAATAAATTATTAAAGGAAGAACATTTAAAGAAAGAAACGCCTTCGTTCCTCTAAATTCACCAAAGAACCGACTGCACTCCAAGGATGATCCCTTAGCCTACGACTTGTTTAGAATAATATCTTAAAGAACAGAGTGTTTTGACTTTAAGATTAACTATAAACCCACTTGGTGATCCTAGATTTATCTTTGTTTAACGTTGAGATTAACTATAAACCCTCTTGCTGATCCTACATTTAACTTTGTTTAGAAAAAGATTTCTTAGAACGTGAGATTAACCATAAACTCTCTTAGTGATTCTAAATTCATCTTTATTTAGAAAAAGAATTCTTAGAACGTTGAGATTAACTATAAACCCATTTGGTGACTCCACATTTAACTTTATTTAGAAAAAGAATTCTTAGAATGTTGAGATTAACTACAAACTCTCTCGGTGATTCTACATTTAACTTTGTTTAGCAAAAATATTCTTAGAACGTCGAGATTAACCATAAACTCTCAGTGATTCTAAATTCATCTTTATTTAGAAAGAGAATTCTTAGAACGTTGAAATTAACTATAAACCCATTTGGTGACTCCACATTTAACTTTATTTAGAAAAAGAATTCTTAGAACGTTGAGATTAATTATAAACCCATTTGGTGACTCCACATTTAACTTTATTTAGAAAAAGAATTCTTAGAACGTTGAGATTAACTATAAACCTTCTTGGTCATCCTACATTTAACTTTGTTTAGAAAAAGAATTCTTAGAACGTTGAGATTAACTATAAACCCATTTTGTGACTCCACATTTAATTTTATTTAGAAAAAGAATTCTTAGAACGTTGAGATTAACTATAAACCTTCTTGGTCATCCTACATTTAACTTTGTTTAGAAAAAGAATTCTTAGAACGTTGAGATTAACTATAAACCCATTTTGTGACTCCACATTTAATTTTATTTAGAAAAAGAATTCTTAGAACGTTGAGATTAACTACAAACCTTCTTGGTCATCCTACATTTAACTTTGTTTAGAAAAAGAATTCTTAGAACGTTGAGATTAACTATAAACCTTCTTGGTGATTCTACATTCACCTTTATTTAGAAAAAGAATTCTTAGAACGTTGAGATTAACTATAAACCTTCTTGGTCATCCTACATTCACCTTTATTTAGAAAAAGAATTCTTAGAACGTTGAGATTAACTATAAACCTTCTTGGTGACTCTACATTCACCTTTATTTAGAAAAAGAATTCTTAGAACGTTGAGATTAACTATAAACCCACTTGGTGGCTCTCCATTCAACATTGTTTAGAAAACGAATTCTTAGAACGTGAGATTAACTACAAACCTTGGCGATCCTACATTCATCTTTATTTAGAAAAACCAACTCTTAGAACGTTGAATCAGTTTCACCCTCGCGCTGTACGTTTCACGTATCGTTCGCGATGACGGTATTCCGGCGGCAGCCAATAATTTCCATCGGATTCCCGTTGCGCATCGTAAGACGATTGTATCCGTCATAAGAAATAACGGGAAACAATAACACGATAAATCCAATCATCGGAACTCCGGCACGAAAGGAAAGCGCGGAGGAGTAGGTGATGGCGGGCGGAAAGAAAAAGGGGTGAAACGTCGGCCGCTCTCAATCGCGAGCCTGTAGCGGCGCTTTAGCCTACAGGGAGTTTGGTCGGTAATAGTTATCGGCTAATCTGGTTCTGACAGTGCAACAAGAACAGTCGGAAAGAGACACGGCGGAAGCGAGGGCGGGGAAAATGAAAAAGGGGGGTTTGAGGGGTGGGCGCGCGCAGACTCGTTGGCGGGCGCGTCGAGGCCGGCCGGATAGCCTTCTAACCCCCTCCGGCTATATCCTAAAAGTTATCTGAAAATTTCATTTACGACGAGAGAGTTAATAAATGTAAATATTAGCCGTGGAAGCAGTTTGGCGGGCGGCCACCGCCGCCGCCCCGGATGCGAGCTCTAAAACCATCACGGGGGATGCCGCCCCACGGATAGCGCGGGAAAGTTGGATTTAGAGTTCGTTAAAGTGCGGGGATCGATCCGCGAGCTGGTGGCCTAAGGAGATGGCAAAAATAGCTAATCTCCTCAGCGGCTATTCTATCATGTCCCGGGCGAAACTTTTCCACGCGGCGAGGACGCGGGAAAATGAGATACGACGCGCTGCGGGGTGTTAAAACCTCTTAGGCACGGTTGAGTTTTTTCAGGTGGGGTTGTTTCTCTGCACGGCAGAGCTCGACGCGAGTGCGCGAACGATATAGCATTGCGGTGCGTGGCGGACGATGCTGTTCGCTACGCTTTTATACGTATACTTTAATAATTTGCTTTAATAATTAGTAATACAATTTAGTGTGATATATTTTAAAGCAAGGTGCGATACATAAACCCACGTCACAATCTTTACGCTCATAGCGAGTTAGAGAGATGATGTCCTCGAAAGTAACTATAATTGCGCGTCGCTCAGAAAGTGACATCTTCGAAAGCCAATATAGTGGCGCTTTGTTCAGAAAGTGACATCTTTGAAAGCCACTAAAGTGGCACATCGTTCAGAAAGATGGCATAAAGCTAGTATAGTGGCGCGTCGTTCAGAAAGACGACATCCTCGAAAGCTATTATAGTTGCGCTTCGATCAGAAAGATGACATCCTCGAAAGCCTATATTGTGGCGCTTTGTTCAGAAAGATGACATCCTTGAAGGCCACCATAGTGGCGCGTGGCTCAGAAATATGACGTATTTGAAAGCCACTGCAGTGGCGCGTCGTTCAGAAAGATAACATCCTCGAAAGCCACTATAGTAATGCGTCGTTCAGAAAGGTGACATGCTCGAAAGCCACTATAGTTGTGCTTCGATCAGAAAGATGACATCCTCGAAAGCCTATATTGTGGCGCTTTATTCAGAAAGATGACATCCTTGAAGACCACCATAGTGGCGCGTGGCTTAGAAATATGACGTATTTGAAAGGCACTGCAGTGGCGAGTCGTTCAGAAAGATAACATCCTCGAAAGCCACTATAGTAATGCGTCATTCAGAAAGGTGACATCCGCAAAAGCCACTATAGTGACGCGTCTTTCAGAATAATGACATCCTCGAAAGCCACTATAGTGACGCGTCTTTCAGAAAAATGACATCCTCGAAAACCACTTTAGTGGCGCGTCGCTCAGAAAGATGACGTCCTCGAAAGCCACTATAGTAATGCGTCATTCAGAAAGATGACATCCGCAAAAGCCACTATAGTGACGCGTCTTTCAGAATAATGACATCCTCGAAAACCACTATAGTGGTGCGTCGCTTAAAAAGACGACATCCTTGAAAGCCACCATAGTGGTGCATCGCTCAGAAAGATGACATCCTTGAAAGCCACTATAGTTGCGCATCATGCCTAGAGGTTAAAATCGAAAAGACTTGTCGCGTAGACGAAGAGCTTGAAATACGGACCAGGCAAGCGTCGGTTCGCTGTCGACGAATAATAATCGATGGATAAATATGGAATATAACAATGCCTGTATTTTGTTCGTAGTGGCAGTACACAGTCACTGCAATTTTTCTAGTTCCAAGGGTGCGCTTTGACGCGCGGCTCCAGTAATTTCGACTTTTTGATCGCCGGCTATTTTTTGCGCCTCGCGTTTCATCGACGTTAGTATTTTCACTGAAGTTAAAAATCGAGTAACCGGGATAGGACACGTACAAAGATAAATGTTCCCGTAACGATTTCTCTTTGATCATAAAAATGTTTTTTTCTACATCGCGGCGCAATTTTCCTCTGGTAAAAACAGAAATCCTCCGGTCTTAATATTCTTTTATTTCGATGGAAGTTTCGTTGTGTGCGTGAAAAAGTATAAAGAATATTTTTGCGTCAGGGGAATTTAATCTTCTTAGTCAATGTGCCTCTGGAGCATACACGCCTCTCTCTCACTCTTCGTACTGAATTTGCGTATACCTTTAAAACAAATACTATGCAGAAAACTGTATTGCAGAGAAACGAAACAAATTATAATAATAATAAAAAATCGAGTAATCTTAATAAATTATGGTGATTATCGTGTTACGGAACTGTGATCGTTTCAACAGATGCAGATCGAAAAACGATATTTGACATTGAACACAAATATGAATGGTGTCTGGTAGAAGAGAGAACGATCTGTAAATATGAAACTGTTGCTTGGTAAAAACAATTCGGCTCGTAGAATGGGACACACGGTGGAAAGAGGAGCAGATGCCAGCATAAGAGGTTAACAGAAGATAGGGGTTGAGTACCTGCCGAGAAATATCCAGCGGATAAAATCGATAACGGTGCCTTCCAACATACCTTCTAAAGCACGAAGGTATAAAAATTTTGCCTGATTGCATTTGATAGGAAGCGCTTGCAGTTTAGTCACGTCCAACATTGAAAACACTGAGAAAAAGCCGCTTCTGGTAAATTTACGTTTTAGCACCATAACCAATCTTATTCGGAATTTTGTCCCCAAGTGTACGCAAAATGTGCGTGCGGAAGGGTTCCGCTTGGAATTTCCGTGACGCAAATAACGGAAAATAAACGTGTGTCGTTATTTGAAAATTTTTCATTAAAATTCTAAATACTTTCAAGCTGTTGCGTGCATTTTGTACACACTTTGCATTGGTTATTGAAAATTATTAATTGGACCCTTTTGATGGACGTGAAACAAATTCGAAGTAATTGATTCATTATTTATAAATAATTGCATACTTAGATTTAGCTTTACCATCATTTATAGTGGCATATGCAACACCTTGTGAAATTAGAGATGTTTGTAACAAATTTCAATTATACTTTTTTAAGAAACTCAAAGCAATAATTATTTTACACTGCAATCCGTGATCTAACATGCAATATTAAACCTAATCTAAATCCCAGATGATGGAATTTTTTACTTTTGATAGCTATAGCTATCAATTCTCACAAAGGAGCAATATAAAGTTCACGCATTATTAATACCTGCGTGCACAATATAATCGTGAACTTATAATAGTACTTCTCTTTAGATTGAAGAAATCACTTCTAGTGGGTGGAAAATGAAGAATATCATAGACTATAAATCAGTATTAGTTATTTTCTAAACCCATTTCCAACAGGAACAATAAAGATCACTCAGGAAGGCTACCAAAATCATTGTAACATTCAAAATCCGTGTCGTTGGGGAATTTTAAAACGATTAGAGGGGCAGAGTTCGTGAAATCACTCTTCGACGGGTCGCGAAGGGTTGAGGTTAGGCAGAAGGCGGTATTGCAGGTTGGCCTCGGATGAGAACCCGATGGTCTTGCAGGAAGCAGCTGACGTTCCAAGGTGGAAATGACCCGTCATTCACAGACTGCTAGACGATCCTTCAGCTCCTTCGAACTGCACTGATAGCATATTATCAAAATTCTCTGTAGCGCGCAATCGTGCGTGATTCGCATTTTATTGCAACAGCCAAGCGCACTTTTAATTCCTGCAACTCCAACAGCGGTTTTGAACGATCAGTGGCGAGAAGAATCATTATGCAGCGAGAGAGCAAATATTTTTCAGCTACTTGCCGATTTTAGAAATGTATCCATCATATTAACTTGTATAATGGACACAGGGGTTCTCGAAAATGATGAATAATACGTCAATTGCAAGATCGAAATTTTACTAATTGAATGATGGGTGATTGATCGAAATCTGTGCGTTAATGGAACGGCTACATTTGCGGCTGCATTTCAAATTATGTGTAAAAAGTGTGTACTTAATAGTTGAATGGAATCAGGATAGTTCAAGTACATTAATTAATCGAACGAAAGAATGTAAAAGTAAGAAGCACTGTTTTTTTTGCATCTACAAATTCTTAATTCTGATTAACTCATAAATCTAATTTTAACTACAGAGCTTCGATTATAATAATTTCTGTTATGTAAACGTATTTACGTATCTTCATCCTATATTTTCGATTGTCAAATGCGCTAATTACTTGATACATATCTCATATATGTTCTTTTCTTCATCTCTTCAGAAACACTGATACGTACGTGTATCATTTCTCTAAGAAGAAAAAAATATTACAAATTACGTGTTTAAATTAATATAATCTTTCAAACTAATCACATTTTACATATCAAACTTTGTAATGAACAGCTTTCTATCACATTTAAATTTATTTTCATATCGAGTAACTTCAGTTTTAAAAAAACTAAACGTGAAAGCTATTCATCACAAAATCCGATACGTAAAATATAATTTACACATACGTGTACGTCTCTAAAGACCTTGAACCTAAAAACTGACACGTCCAACTTAATAACCGACCCCAGGACCCGTATTATAACATGCAAATTAACCAACTGAGGAAGAAACACGCGACGCGTTGTCCGATAGCGCAGGGGGAGTATCGGCGGGAACTTTCAATTGTTAGCGTGAAATGGACCAGAGGCTAACGTTGACCATCCGTCGGTGAACGCGCGCGATAAACCCTTGCTCGTAATTTCCGTCGCGAGTCGTTACGGCGGCCATGCATCATGCAGAACGAGTTTACTTCGCCCGGTAACGTTCGCGTTGAAATGATTTTACGACGCCCTGGTTCCCGCTCGGAGCACGCGCCGCCGCGAAAAAGTTCGCGCGGACTCTCGCGTCCGTCTTCGCGCGGCTGGCCGCCTCCGCAAATTGATCTATGCCGCGGTGATCAATTTACGACGCGGACCCTTTAACGACGCGGAATTTACGAACTGCGAGGGCTGTCGTTCGCGCGTCCGCGCGCCTCGACCCAGCCGCTCGCGGACGTAAAGCTAAATCCTGCATCCGTTGTATTTCGTTTAGCCGCGTGTATCGCGCGCTCGTAAAGTTTCATGGCCCCCAGCCTGGCGTCCTCGAGAGGGGAAAGTGTCCGCGAGCGTCTTCGACGGGGCGGTTCTCCGACGTCGATCCACTCGAACGTCGAGATTTTTGAGGGTCCAACGACTTCGGGGTCGGTCGTTCTCGAGGATTCTTATCTTCGATACGGCGGAACGATCTCAATGGACGACGCGGAGAAGAGGACGCTCGAGGATTCGGATGACGCGGGCTCGCTGTTCGAATTGCACGTTACTGGCCGTGGGTTACGGGTAATGGCGGTAAACAGTTTCGTTCACGGACCATTAGTCAAAAATGCTCGGCTCTGGGGGCCGGGGCTGTCGTCGCCAGTACGCAAAAGCGGGCAGGACCGAGAGAGGGCACGGCTAGGGTAGACGTATCCGTACAATGGCACGTTAACCGTTCTGTTTTGCCGTTGAACGACTGCAATCACCGGTAATTTGCCTCTGGCCTTCCAAGCCGAGCGCTGCCCCTCTCTTCTTCGTGTACGCGAATTCTAACGACACCGCGCACGGAACGAAAGCGAGGCAGGACGCTAGACCGCGGTTCGTTGACCTTTCGATATCGCCGGGATCAAGATCGTTCTTGTAACGAAACAGCGTCACGAACCGGGCGTACCTTTCAGTGATCTCGTCGAGGAGCGTCGCGGAACGAGGGCGGCCGACATTTTTATTCCGCCCGTCGAATCTCGCCGTCTACGTTCACCGGTAAAATGGCGCGTGCCTCTTAAACGCGCCCCGCCCGTGTGTATCGAGAAACGTTCAGCGCGACGGTTGACAAAACGGTTTGTCAAACGTCGCATACGAAATCAGGGATCTTATCTTCCCGTAGCCTTGTAAACCCTCTCTCTGTTGATACACCGCGCACGGAGCAAACATTTGCAATATCCAAACCCCCGCGCGTACGTAGCCGTCCGCGAAAGTTTCCTCGTTTGCCCGGCACTTTCCCGGCGCGCACGTACTAATCCGTTACTCGTAATTAGAGTCGGATTGGCAATGGTTTAATCCCTCAACGTCAGTGCTCGCGGCCCGGGTTCGAACGGGACAGGGACAGAGAGGGAAGGGTTGAGGAGGGGTGGCGGTGGACGCGCTGGGGTGGGAACGAGAGGCAGTCGCGGAGTCGGCCGCGGCGCGACGAAGAGGAACACCGAGATGGGACGATAGGAGGGGCGGTGTGGGCCGCAGGGTGGAAAGAGAGCCAGTCAGGGGTGAGCCTGGTGCACGCAGCACGAAGGGAAACTGCTGTTGCAACCTCCTTCATTCCCTGGCCGACACTTTGAGTAATAAGATTAGGAGGCGTCTCTGCTCAGTCCGAGCGGGCGAGATAACGTCGTTGCGAACCAAATGGACCGAGATATAGATAAGGGATAATTAGAGGGAGCGAGATAGACGGTGTCGGGCGGAGAGGGCGAAGAGAGGGACCGCGCGCGGATGGAACGAGAGAGGGTAGCGACGGTCGACCGAGGTGGCGCAAGAATGACATTAGACATTTATTACTACGGATTCTACAATGAGAACTTCCTTCCCCTTTGAATGGCTCTCGGCGGAGCAGGCTCCTCGCGCGCACCACGGATTCGCAGTAAATTCGTTTTCGCGCGACTACGCGACTGCGGGAATCGATGCGCGCCATCGGGACCGGCACTGGTATCGCGCGTGTTTTCTCCTGTCTGTCGATAGGCACGTTAATGCGGCGGAATCTGACAAGTCTTCCGCGGCAAGTGAATTGGAACACGCGTTACTTGCGCATATGGAGCACGGGTATAATGGAATATCCGTCTTCTGATGGAAAATTTATAGGAATAATTGTGCGCGCTCTCTTGTCCGCAATATCGCTTTTTGCGTGGCGTACTTGTTAATGGCACGTTTGAAAATTAACAAAACGGCTCTGTTTGCAACAGTTTTGCGAAAGTAAAATGTTTCATAGAATGTTCTGTAAGTGTTTGTAACCGTTCCGTTGGGAAACAATTAAAAAATAGAGTATCGATGAGAAACGGTTTGCATAAAATTAATGGCGATTCATTTTAAAGCTAATAACAAGGGGAGCATATTATTTTTCGTAAAAATTTGAAGTTCAATCGAATTAAATGGAAAATTTATTAGACTACGACCAACATTTCAAATTATTATACCATAAAGAAAATAATTTTACCCTTGGAAGCAGTGAAAAATTTAATACGGAAAACATGTAGAACGTCATTCTTTTAAAATAGTGGGCTTAATGTATTCTGGCTGGGATCCAAACACGCGCAGTAGCATTTCACATGATTCTCATTTCGTAATTCATTCGCTATGTAATGTTATACCTGTCACTGCGCCTTTCATTCCGTTGGCAAACTCGTTAATTGCCGGATCATCGACACTGCCCCAAAACATAATTATTTCGCATCAACCAGACATCAAACGCACGGTAACAAATTTTTCAGCATGTCACAGGACATTGCAATAAGCGATCTTTTATTTATTTACACATAAATCTGTAGTGTAAATGTCAAAAATTGTGTATCGCGCGAAAAGAAATGAATTGAACGCGTTCCGCCTCGTGCACGAGGAAAGAAGAGACACGTACATATTGCATTGCACTTACATGCACGCGAGTACGAACAAAGCTCCTGAAAATCAACTATTTCCGTCACGACCAAAGAACCGTACGAATTTAAACGGCAGCAAACAGCGACCGTTCCATTCGAGATCTCCGCGTGCACGGAACGAGCCGCCAATATTTCCCGCACGTTCGTTCATTTAGTCCGAAATGCCTCATAACGCTTGACTCTTTACGTGTATGTCGCGTTTAACATGCTCGTCGGTTTCGATACACGTCCCGTTTGTAATTCCGCATAATATTCCATACGCGTATAAACTTTCTACGTATTGAATCTATTATACAAGGGGGCAGGCATCGATATCATTAAAATCAAGCCGGTCGATATCGCTACGTACAGGATATCGCGTCATTAAATTGCATTTGCATATCACTGATCCGATGAATAGGGCCTAGCACGGCTCGGTGAAGCCAATTAAAATTGACAGGGCTGCCCGATGGAAGTTCTCGTTTTTTTTTCTTTCTCTCTCTCGCTCTCTCTCTCTCTCTTCTTTCTCTTTCTTCTTTTTTCACCCCTCCCCTTCCGTTTTTTCCCGCCGCGCACGCGGACACCCTGTTATCGGTGCGTTACAGCCATTGGGTTTAAACGGCTTCGCGGATGCGCACGTGGCGTACCACTTCGGTGTATCGAAGCTCGCGCAGTATAGCTCATAAAAGAACACTTTTCTGGTACAAATGGAGCCACTAGATTCGCGATACCGGTTAAACGATAAAACACGGGGGAACCGATCAATGATCAAGCGTGACGTTGCATATGCATATTTGTCGGTTGACACGCGCGGGAGCGCTTTTTTTTTTTTTTTTTTATTTCTCTCTCTCTCTCCATCGTCCGTCGAGAAGCAGTTTTCTCGTGCTTATGGAAAGTCACGCGTGCCCATTCGCATCTGTCACCGCGGCGCGATTTTTTCCCTCTCCAGCGAACCGAAACACATCAATTCTCGTGTAAACACGATTCACTATGCTAAACTGCGCGGCGCTCCATCCGCTGGGATTGATGCGCCATTGAGGAAACTTTTGATCCTCCCTTTCGAGCGATTATTCATCCCGCTGAACGAAAGTTACGCGGCAGTCGATTGTCTCCCCGTTTGGATTCTTAAAAGCTGCTTCGTTTCGTGTATTTCGAAAAATTGTAATTTTGGGACGATTGTATAGCGATTTATTGTTAGCATCCTTACGAAAAAGGTTGTGAACAGAGATATTGATGGTTTTTAGTGGAGAATACATCACAATTTTGAAAAACAGGACAACAAATTTTTAATACTCATTTTTCCAGATGGATATTTTTATATTGCGAAGAGTATTAATGTTTATGTTATGCAAGATTTGTATTTTAGCGATTTTACGTTTTAAATGCGTGTGAAGAAATAAATTGCGTGATATGGTAGACCAGTATTTCCCAAACTTTTCTTATCGTGGAACAATTTACAGGTTCTAAAATTTTTGAGGAACCTTTAGAGTAAATTTCAGTTTTTAGTTATGATTCCTTTTGAGAGTTACTTTAAATTGTGTGAAACGCATAAAAGCAGATAATGTTTTGTTGTACCTTCACCTCAATTTCATAATTTTTTGTGGAACACTTACCAATTGTTTGTTACACAATTTGGGAGACGCTGCAGTAGACTTCTCAGTATTGCTACACTATTCAAATAGCAGGTAAAAGATTGGGTAGATATAAATTGATATGCATGTAAAATTCTAATATAATTCAATTGTAACTAATTTCATAATCGCATGCGTGTCTCTACGTCGTTTTTGTACTGTCTTATACTACTTACAACTAAAATAGTTGATTTGTACTACTGAAAACATGTTTCGCGTTACTTTAATTAATTATTATTCATATTCTCCTGTGTTATTAATATTATCGAATCTATTACCAATTTTCTTGCTATCTTATGTTTTGCAATATAGAATAACATGAATTTCGAATAATTTGTGAAATATATTAGACAGCCTGTTGAAATATTTGAGCATCAATTTTGCATCAGCAATTTTTCCATCGATCTGAAATAAATTTCCTGGCTCTCTCCCTCTGCGTAAAACCTGTGTAAACGTTACGTACTGCAAAATCGAACCGTGTAAATTTCATAAAAATTCAATGCAATTATTATTGCAAACTATATACACTAGATACCTCTATAACGCGGTTAGCATAGTACGGGTTATAGAAAATTGTGCTGTACGGCAATTTTTCTCGCATAACGAGTTGTATTAAGAGTGGTAGCGTGAAAAAAAGAACAGAAGCAGTCGATAACAGTGAAGGAAAAAATGAAAACGGTGTTAAAACAGGCAAAACTCTGCCACGGTATAGAAATTCGTGTTATACGCTTTCAACTCTACATCACCAACAAACAAACCATCATTCGCAACCTATTCAATTTTAAAAAATTATTTTACACACGTACAGACACGCAAGAAAGAATTGTTGCCACGAAAAATTCCTTTGAAGGCTCTACCTTGACCCTTTTAACCTCTTAGACACGATGCGCCACTATAGTGGCTTTCGCAGACGTCATTTCTCTGAATGACGTGCTGCTATAGTAACTTTCTTCGTGGATGTCATCTTTCTGAACGACGTGCTGCTACAGTGACTTTCGAAAGTGTTATTTTTCTAAACGATGCGTCGCTATAGTGGCTTTCGAGGACGTCATCTTGCATTATCAATTATTAAAATAAATCATTCAAACTAAAGTACACGCATCATATCTTTAAGAAATTGAAATAATTTAAATAGAAAACATCAGTATCCATCGCACACTGCTGTGCCATACACGCTTCACACATAATTCCCATCAAACTCTGCCATACAAAGAAACAACCCACGCAAAATTCAGCCCATCGCACCAAAGAGATTGAAGCTTATGGGGTAGAGCTGAACGCCGCTTCAATTGTTGCGCTGTAAAGAAAACGTGAGAGAGGGTAGGAAGGAAAAAGAGAGGGAAGAACGTTTCATCCTGGGCCTGCTACCTAGCAGACCCTGCCTTAGACGCTGAGATGGTAGAAATAGGTCAAAATTTCTATTATATAGAGACGGTGTAGGACATGGAATACTCGCGTGAAACTGACGAGTATGCTGTCCCCCTATTGGCGAGGACCGCCACAAGATTAAACACAAAACTCTCCGTCGCGATCCACATCGTTGTTACAATCCAGTACTCGATCCATCGAGTAGAACGCGACACGCAACGCGATCGGATGTTGCGCGAAACGTAACCACACGGTAGTCGTGGGCACGTTTCAGACGACGACGCTGGTGCTCAGCCTCGCACGTGGTCGTCCAGATACGAGACGAAGGGATGGTTCGAAAGGGAGGCAGCGAAGCGGTCGACTCGCTCCGCCTCGACCCCGTTCCAACGCGAGTATTCACGGATGAAATGCAGTGACCGGTATCGGTAGACTGTGCTACGGTATGCACACATCCCGTGGCGCCAGCTTTCCACGACGCGACGCACGAAAAAGGAAACTGACGCGCTTTGATTCCCCGGAAAATTCCGGGTACGCTGGTATGCCCTCGTAGCGAGACGCGGTGCACGCGCGATAAAGGGACACGCGTTTCAATACATTAGAAATATACTGCCTCGCGCGCGCGAGACGTCGAGTTATGCGAGGGAGGATTCCTGCTGTTCAGCGGCGCAGGCGTTTCGACGTACGGCCTATTGTTGATGGAACGCGTGCACGCTCGCGAAAGTATTCGGACGTACCCGGTTCTGTCGTTTTTCTGCTCTGGGTTTTAGTCGGAGGTACGAGTGTTGGGCTTGCCCCTGCAGTTTAACCCTTTGCACTCCTTTGTCGAGCGCGACTCGACGTCAGTAAATGAAAAGGGAACCAACGGGAGTTCCGTGAATATGAATTGCGACAAAATTTGGGAGCTATGTTTGACGCTTTACAGTCGACGACTTTTTCGGTGGCACGTCATTTTTTACGTCACTAATTTCTACATGAATGCGATCGATCTTGTTTTTCGATAGTTGGAAATCAATTTCATCTCCACTCGAGATGATTTCGCCTCCCAAATTTGTTTTGTAGGGCCTCGAAACTTAAAATTAGTCGATGAGAAACTTGAGTTGTCGTATGGAACGTCGTGGTGACTGAGAGTTACCTCTTGAGCGCAAAGGGTTAATATTATTAGCAAATAAAATTGGTAGCACGACCAACTGTCTGAGAATATTGTCAATGCGATATAAACTCTTTAACCCTTTGCACTTCTTTGTCGAGCGTGACTCGACGTCAGTAAATGAAAAGGGAACCAACGGGAGTTCCGTGAATATGAATTGCGACAAAATTTGGGAGCTATGTTTGACGCTTTGCAGTCGACGACTTTTTCGGTGGCACGTCATTTTTTACGTCACTAATTTCTACATGATTGCGATCGATCTTGTTTTTCGATAGTTGGAAATCAATTTCATCTCCACTCGAGATGATTTCGCCTCCCAAATTTGTTTTGTAGGGCTTCGAAACTTAAAATTAGTCGATGAGAAACTTGAGTTGTCGTATGGAACGTCGTGGTGAGTGAGAGTTACCTCTCGAACGCAAAGGGTTAATATAATTAACAAATAAAATTGGTAGCACGACCAACTGTCTGAGAATATTGTCAATGCGATATAAACTCCTTAACCCTTTGCACTTCTTTGTCGAGCGTGACTCGACAACAGTAAATTAAAAAAATATATATAAATTCCACAAATATAAATTACAAGTTTCAGAGCTGTACTTAATACAATTAGTAAACGAAATTGTTTACAAGTAGCAGTTGAAGAACTGTCCTTTGAAGTAACTTTTAAGTAAAACACTTCAAACATTCGTTGGCAACGAAATTTAATAATAATTCGGAGTGCAAAGGGTTAAGACACATCTTAACATAAATATCTTGATCATAGTTCTCAAATTCCAATTCTTCTGGCCTCCTGTAGTCGCTTATTCATCTTGTCCTTTGCTCTTCGTCTGTTAGCTAACATTTGTACCTTAACTTACTATTTGCGTACAGAACTTGTCTTTAAATAAACCTCTAAAGTCTTTTAATCCTTTGCACTCCTTTGTCGAGTGTGACTCGACGTCAAAAAAGTAACAAATATGTTGCATAAATATAAATTACAACATAGTTTGAGAGCTATATTTAATATAAATAGTAAACAAAATTGTTTACAAATGCAGTTGCGGAGCTGTTTCACTGAAATAAATTTCAAATAAAAAACACTTTAAATAATAGAGAGTTGTTGGCAACAAAATTGAAAAATAATTCGGAGTGCAAGGGGTTAACACGTGTTGCATTTGATTCCTTCGAGTTTGTCGAACCCAGAATCCAACATCACACGTCGAGTCATTGTTGCACGAATCGCATATGTCATTTGATATGTAAACGCATGTCTAAGATACAACTAATTTTATTTTTTGGCTCGTCAGTGTTTTCTTTCCAAATCCATACCTGATTGTCGATGATCGCTGTGGTCTTCATCATCGCCATCATCTTCAATAACGAGTGGCTTCCAACGTCTTCGTACAGGAAGTAAAATATCGCTATTGTCCCTATTGCTATTTAAAATATCTATCGAATCACTATTCGCGATGTTGGAAGAATTTTCACTGTCCTCATCAACGCTTAATATTCTTTTCGAAGACATTTTTAAATGTAACTTTCTAATATTCCTCAAGAAAATATATTTGCACGACTGCACGACGACGCGTGTGACTCGAACGACGTACCACGCCTTACTACTCAAGCGTAACATTTATATTTCGCATGAACGACGAGCTATGTCTCTTATCTTACACGTATTGTTTACGTTCGAGCCGAATCGACGTACCACGTTTCTCAGAAGTCTTACTACTTACGCGTATTATTTATATTTCGCATGAACGATGAGCTACTTCTCTTATCTTCACCACGTTCCTCGTAAGATATTGTTGTAGCCAAAGGGACTAAAGAATAGTCTTCCTTTGTTTCGATTCGATTAATTGGTTCATTTTATACAGCAGTACACTGTGTATATAGGAATTTTTCATACGTAGTTTGTTTTATTTACTTACATTGTTTAACATATTTACTTGATACTGTTTAATATACTTCTTGGTATTGGTATTATAAACTGATGTGTCACACGTGTGACGATTGGTAGCGAAAGGGTTAAGCATGTGTAAGAGTACATTTGGGTACGATTCTAGGATTCTAGGAAATTTTACTTGATTAACCCCTTCAGAGACGATTTTTTTAAAGCGAGAAAAAAGACTTAATGTGGAATTGAAAGGATTCGACGCAAAACAGGCGTAATTGTAATTCAGTGGGAATTGATAGGTTAATTTTATTACATGTCCTACATCGCTGCTTTTCTTCGACTACCTCTCGCACTCGCATCCACATTCTTTTATACATTCACTCGTCGAATATTCTCGATTCTTTCGCCGGATTTGAATGCATTCCCTTCTTTTCCAGGAGCTCGCATACGCGACATGCACACCCTTGTGTGCACAGTTTGGAACGCAATAAAGTCATTCAGAACCTACGTTAATTTTTTTCTTTTATTCATTTTTTATACACAGGAATTGGAAAAGCAGAAAAAATTGGGAAAATAATAAAAATGCACATTTGGATCGCTATGCGTTGATAGCAATAAAAAACTAAATGGCTACGTATGTGACCAAGGATTTAAAGAAGTTAAAATAAATAATTTACTTCACTGACATGAAATTAGTTATATATAAGCATGATTTATGTGTTGGGTTGATCAAAAAGTATTTTCTGTTTTGCAGTGTGAAATAATACTCATTTTTTGCTTGTAACCAAACCTAAACGTGACTGATATGAAATACCAAAAGCAAAAAATCATAACACTGACAAACTTAAAACAATATATTATACAAATAATGTAAAAAGTGTTGCTGCTCAAAAAATTTTCAATAGAAACATTTACCATAGAACGTCTCGTCTAAATAAATATAATCTAAACAGATAAATTAATTTCACGAATCCTACGGATCCTCCTTCTCACCCTCATCTCTTAAGAATTTCAACAATTTAAAAAAAAAGCCAATCAAAATCCAATACAAAGATGATCGACACACCAGCTCGATTTGCATACAATTAATTTAACTGATCAGAATCGCACTTCGCTCAGAGATCCCAGCACGAGTCAAACACCGTCGAAGATCAAAGACTTCTCGTACGCCAAGAATCGCTCCCGTAAAATGAATCGCGCAGCAACGAGGAACAGCTACTTACGTATAGACGAATATTTTTCATATTCGCATTGTAACGCGAAGAGGATACGCGGTGCGGAACCCTTAACCACGGCCACGGTTATTTCGAAATTTCTGAATCTTCCGCGGCGCGTACAAAGGGAGGGATCCGGCGTCGCTTATCTGGGCTTTTCAATTTCGCGTGGCATCGCGGCGCGCAGAACGATTGTAAACTCAGCCGGCGTTCTAAAAGAAGCCACGGGGCCGTCAACAACACACACGTCGGTGCATTCCTATCGAAACACTTTTCGCTGCGAAATGGGCGAATTTCCATTCACGACAGCGTGGCGCGCGGGGCATCTACATAATATTATGCGTACGGTGAAACAAAGTAGCACGCAGAGGCAGTTTCTTCCGCGCCGCGCCACCGGGACGGGGTGAAAGAGGGAACGAAGAGGGGACGCGGTGGAAGTTGGGCCGGATATTGTTGTAGCTGGCTCTTATACACTCCAGGTTTGCTAATCTAAATTAAATGAGGGGACGCTAATGATCCGTTACCCCGAAAGGATACGCCGCTTCGACGGCACCGCCGTTTAATCGATTCAGCGCGACGAGGGCGGCGTAGGAAAAAAGCGAAGAGGAGTCACCACCTCCGCCTGCGAATCGCTGCTGGCTTTATGTAATCGTGTAGAACATTTGCCCCCTTTGCTCCTTCGCCCCCTGCCCCCTCTTCACGGTTCTTTCTGCCGCCCCTGACCCGCCGCTTCGCTTTGCTCCTCTTCGCGAACAGCGGAATCGGGGGCGCGGATAATAGCTTTTCAATAATTCACTTTCAGAAAGAGAGAACTCCGGAGCCGCGCGATAAACTGTAACCTATTGAAACTCGCACGCATCGTTTCGGTTCGTCGCTGCATCGATCCGCCGGGGTCAAGTTTAAAGCGTTAATTGGGCAAGTGCTGGGGATTCGATTGTCCAGGAAAATGTTTGCGAACACGCGTCGTACACTCTTAAATCGTAATTATTGTTTTCTTAATTTTTGCGTGAAATTAGTGAATACTGAATATGTGACCCTTTGCGCTTGAACGTCCTCTTTGAGAGGACATCAGAATTAAGTAGCGATTAAAGCTTTTTGGGAGATTTCTATTGCTGAGAGACGTTAGCAACGAAAACTATTGCTATTTTAACAATATTTCTAGCTTCTATTGCCAACGTCCAGGAAGGATCAGCGTGTGTAACCTGTGTAACGCTATTTCTCAAAGACTACCCACACCCGCGTCAAAGTTCGCAATTTTTTTTAAAACACAAGCTGGACGCGTCGACGCAGATCGTTCGTTCAGAAAATTGAAACGACGAGGGTCCAGCAAATCGTATCAGCCCTAATTTAAAAACGCGCTCGTTACGCGAAATCAGTCGCTAAAATGGTACCGTAAAACGGCGGCTATGATTAATGTGGAATGTGTTCCTGCGGCATCGCAGTACCGAATCAGATTATCATAATGCACCTTAATTCAATCAACGTCCGCTTGGAAACGGGTCGCGCGTAATTGCACAAACACGGAATATCAAAGCGAGTTTGCGCGACGCGTGAACGTCTGTATGTATTTACGTCAGAGTGTGCTCGCGCGCGCGCGTATCCGCGATTCGAGTACTTTCGTCTCCCTCGAAAAACGACCAACGCCCGACCACAAAGCCATTCGACTAAGTGAAGCCGCCGATACGGGATCGTTTCGACCGATTCGTCGATACGACCTCCATCGCGCGTCACTACTCGTCCTCCTTCCACGTAACGCGTGTGCTCTTTTTTCCCCGGAACCGCGGGCCCACTCGCCATCGCTTAATTGATAAAAGCTTCTGGCCGTGCACGCGCGATCTCGACGACCGACGAAGAACCGCGGGACGCTCCATTAAAACCTCCCTGCCGTTCAAATCGTCCGTTCTTTCCCGCCTCCGCGGGAATTCACGATTTAAGAGCGCAGGAGGCTGTCCTCGCGGGTGCGATCGGATTAATCCCCGATTCGCCGTCGAATTATCTCTAACAAACCGCGTTCTAATGTCCCGCGGAAAATTGGCTCCCGTCGGGCCGCGATCCGCGATTACGACGCGTGTGATTGACGCGGGGTGAAACGTCTTGGGAGCGTTGTCACGACGCGAAGGGGTGTGTAAATTATTCGCGCCTCTGAACCGGAGCGTGTGCACAAGTGACTCGTTCGACGGGGTTGCCAGGGTGGTGGTGGAGAGAGAAAGAGGGCGGGAAGAGAGGCGGGCGGGGCGGGTAGAAAAAGGAAGAAAGGAGGCTTTGTGCGAGCGACGACAATCGGCGTTTATCGGCAATTCGTTTCTTCGTGTTCGACGGAACGCCATCATTTCCACTTCTCGCGTCCGCTTCGTCGAACAAATTTAATTGGTTGTCCGCGAGTACTGATAAGTACTTTTGTGCCGAATGGGTTCGTTCAAATAAATTGGAACGCCGCGGCCTGGCGTTAATTTTTATTTCGCACCCTCCCATTAATCGCGTTATTTTATCGAGAAACCAAGACGCGACCTCCTTCGCGTCGCCACCCCCGCCATTGTCGATCCCGAGTTTAGAAATGCATCAGCTGGCCGCTGAAAGTTGCGCGTCCTCTTGAACATATTCGCGTTTCGCGACAATCCTTGCCCTATTTTCGCGTCGTCCCCATTTGTCAGAGCTACCCGTTTTTACAGCCGCTCGGGTCTATTCCGAATCGCTAGGAAAGTGCTCGATTATATCGTCGATTTTTAATTTAACGGGACGGGCCGCGCGTTTTCAGCGCGGCGGCCGATACGCCGGAATATAAATCCTATTTAATTAACACTGGTAGGCAGATCCGTGCAAACAAATAACACTCGGCCAGCCCCGGTTCATTCGTTTCTGATACTCTCCCCCTTTTTCATGTTTTACACCCCACTCCTCCCCCCCCCTCTCCCTCCTCTGCCAGCCGATGCATCTCCCGTTTCCGATATTGCCGAATGATAAAGAGTCGGTTAATTGCAATTAAATCAACAAACACACAAAACGCAACCCCCCGTGTTCGCAACTCCGACCCCTCGATCGACGTGCTCCGGATCGCGAGTGCGGTAATACGAGATACACGTACGCGCGCGTGTCGAAAGTGAAGAGGTTTCGAGTGTCCGCCCGGAAAAACATCGGAAATACGAAATGCCCCTTTTGTAAAATAATAACTCGTACGTTATTCAAAGCGCCCGTTTACCAGGCGATGCTATCGTTACACTTGAGCGTGGAACGTGGAGTCGCGCGAGAACGAGAACGCGCGCGCGCGCGCCTTTCGATACGAATTTATTAAAACATCTCGCGCGAGGCGCGACGCTTTACTCGCTAACGAACGTGATTACACGGATACGTAACCTGGTCCCCCCGTCCGTTAATTTCCAAATAATTCCGCGATATCGCGGCCACTCGAAACTTGGGCATTTTCAATCTCCCGATGAACGCTCGACGTCTGCTGCCCAGGGATCGTTACGAACGTGGACGCGCGAACGCATCGGACGAAACTTTTCGGCAATAAGACGTCGCCACGGCGAGGGACATCAAAACTTGTTTAGGATCGTGTTTCGCTGGCCGTAATTGTACGCGGAGGAAGTAGAAGAAGAAACGGGCAGGGCGCGACGGAAGGGGTTGATGGTAACGGTGCTCGAGGCGGCGCGGGGCGGGCAGAAATTCGAAATTCTAGCTGATGGTGGGCGGCTGCGAGGAGGGAAGTTTACGAAGAAGTTGTTTACGCGAACTTCCCTTCGTCGCTGGCCTCGCACGGTGCAGCGGGAGGGTTCGCGGCGAGGGCCTGCCTCGAAGCGTTGTAAAGCGCCGGTTAAATGTTGTTGCTATATTAAAACGCAAGAATCTAGACGCGCCAGGCCAGGGGGGAAATATCGCCGCAGTTAGCGCGCTGCGCAAGATCGTTTAATTATACCGCATATGGTGTCTCCTGGCCGGTAAAGCCGGGACTTTTACATTTCGAAACTAATTTCAGCACGACGCTCGCCTCCGTCATCCGCTTGCCTTTCGACGAGACCGCCGTCCCCTTAATTACGGCCACGCCGCCTCGCCCCCCTCCACGCAGTCAGCGAAATTAAGAATTCGACATAATAAATAACGTTTTAATCGGGAAATTCTTGGCCGCCTTCCGTCCCCGCTGCGGGGACCAGGCTGCAAATTAGCGAGCGCCTATCTTCTCGCTGTTATCTTAACCCTTTACCACCCCCATCGATTTATCGTCCCAGGCAATTAATTGCCCCGCGACTAATCGGCATCCGAAAAATGTAATTACGTCTCCTATCAATTGGCCCCTTGCATCGGCAACGGGCGCAAATAAGCGGAATAGCGATAAAAATGAATTTAATTAAACGGGCCCTCGGCTGGGATGGCTGGCGAACGAGTCCGCGTTTGTAATGCGTTTGTATCCGCGAATATATTCCCGTCCGACGGGATTTCGTTGTCCTGAAACTCATTGTGCGAAAGGGGCGGCTTCCTAAACAATGAACGGGGGGGTGCTCTCCTTGGGATCGTATTCCACTTCAAGTCCTCGCACATTACGGCGCGTCTCGTGTCAATGCAGCGGAATTGTGTCAGCTCCAGCACTTTCTTAACCTTCTCTCTGCCTCCGCCTTTTGTTCTTCCGCCTATTCTGCCGCGTATGGAGCGTCTGCGCGGCGCCCTCCTAATTTCATCCCCGTGCGTCTTAATTCACATTTATTGCGCCATCCTGTGGATGCTGAATTCGAGGGCGGTTCTGCTGCCTTCTGGCTAACAAGACTGACTGAAATGATGGACTCGATCTGCATAATTTGCTCATATTTAATGTATCATATGCATCGAATGTGTGATTCGAGGAAACAGTTTTTAAACGTTTCCCAATTTCTACTTTTATCTTTCTTTTAACGTGCTGTGCGATCGTCTCGATTGAATACACCTAATTCTGTTTTTACTATAAGTTAGCATTTATTGACTTTTACGCTGAATTAATAAGTATGTATTATGCACAAATTTTAATGTCATTTTTATTAAATTTTATAGACATCTGAAAGGTGCTTTTCGCTTTGAACACCAAACTCAGAATGTAGACAAAGCAGACAAAATTCTATATCGAGGTTATCAAATTTGGGGAATTCTCACAAATAGAAATCACATTACATTCCTCGTCTCCAATATCGCAGTTATACAAATAAAAATAAAGCAAAATGTTCTTCCTAGAATTTGGATTGATTGTGTTAAATCAAAATAAATCGTCTAATGGTTTAATTAATTACTTAGAAAAATAATATTACAGATGATTTATATTTATATTCCTTACAAAGAGAAACGAAATTCCCCACGAAGATAGTCAAATGTCCTATTTCCCATCATAACGCAAACTCTCCAACTAATTAAGTAAATTAACGTATGGGATATATAAAAATGATTTCGCGAACGGAGGCGAAGACGCGGCGCTTTTTATCGCCAGCGTAGATACATGCAAACCGGCAGATAGGAGAGCTTTGAGGAAGAAAACACATTTCTGTAATTACGAGTTCTTTCAGGTTCCCGCCGCCTCGTTCCATCCATTTTTCGCTAGTCTTCTCACGGAGCATTTTCCATTACGATTCCAATAAATTAATTTTCAGCTGCACGTCGCCCCGCAGCCCCTCGCGGCATTAGGGCGTCCTCGAGGCCGATGAGGAAGACGCGCCCGTCTTATACGTGCCATTTATACTCTTTACGGGGCAGCGTCAGTCTGCGGGGACCGTGAGGTGCATCCCTCGGTCCTCGTTCCACCCTTTACCCTCTCCTTGCTTACCTCCGACTCCATTCGTCGTTCCGCGATGCAAGGGGAATCTTAAATCCAGCCCTTCAGCATTGATGAATCCGCTTTGCCCGGATATTGTTCTCATACGTCTCCAAGGGGCGGCCAACCGCCCCCTCGCGGAACCCACGCGTCTAAGAAGCGCGACTCCTTTGACGAATCATAAACGGGGACTTTTCTTTCGAGTCAAACAAATTATATTCAAAATTTTCCGACAATTTCCCGCCCCTCAGCGGAAATCGTATTTCAACGGGACGCTCCTCTTCGTCCTTTCGAGTCGCCACGTTGTACTTTGAAGAGGAACGTTTAATATTAACGTTTTTTGCCAGCGAAGGCAAATATTCTATTTTTCCTTTGAGGGTGACGCGTCCTGGATCATTCGAGCTGGGATACTTTTATTTTTGCACTTCAATACGGTCGCGCTTATAGCTAATTGTTTTTCATTTCGATCTCTCTGCTCGATGTGAACTTCGTCGGGACTCTGGCGCAAAGGGGGTGTTGCAGATGGTTTTGTTGGGATCATTATTTAGAGTGGCAAAGGCGTAACTTTTGCAGCTCGTTTGTACGTTACGTCCAATCGCGTGCAATCTCTTTGCTAAAGACAGTAAATGTATAACAAAGTAGTCAACGGGTAGGGTAGTTAGAAATTAACGTAACTTTTATTACTTTCAGCGGCCGTTCTCATTATAACTTTCGAAACGTTGAGGTACAACATTTATTTTAAGAAGCGAAGCTGGCCGGAAGATTTTCAAACTGTGAGGGAAGCTTTTGCGAGGAAATTGTTTCCACTTCGTATCGTGCATATTTTATGGCAGAGTTGTGTGCTGGTTCGAGATAATGAAGTCTCTTCAAGTGAATCGTATCATCTGTCTAATACTAGATTATTTTATCGATTGCTATAGGTACATACAAAGTCATCAAATGGATAAAAAAGTATTGTCAGTTTTGTAAATGTAAAAGCAAATCAATTTATTGTAATATTATTTGCTTGTTTTCTATGTTTCACTTCAACTGATATGCTTGCATTTATTTCTCTTAAATAACTTTACAATTATCAAAAAAGGTGGTCACCATGACTATCTTTCTTAAAATTTCGAATAAGAAATATATATCTACTTTTATTATAGTGTTATTATTACACTATTATAGGAGGGGTGTGTTCTAGGGGGAGGAAGGAGGAGGGCTCTTTCTATACAAATTTTGCTAATGTGCTCTATAATTAAAACTGATACTAAAATGTCATATAACCAAAAATTCATGAATAATTTACGTTTCAAGGTTATAACAAAATATATAATAATAAATATAACACAAAGTAAGTCACAAAATAAACGTTGTATTCAATGTCTGCATATCGAAATGGCGCTCATCTTTATCGATGCAAGTTCAGTATACCAATGTACTATAGTATAAATAACAATATATTATTTTGATTATAGTTTGCGACGAATTCGAGTGATTAGAAACGGGTTAATTTATGCGATAGTCCCGAGGAACTGTTGTCTGTTGGATCAAACGTATCAAACGTGGATAGGGTTAGGGATAGGGTGGTGGAAATGCACTGAGTTCGGTCGCGAACTCCCACAATGGAGGATCATGCCATTGAAGTATTATAATGATGTCGCACGGACGCATAACGCGTAACATGCGAAGAGTACGAATGAATAGGATACAGTCAGTACGTGATGGAGTAAGGTGGAGGTCAGTGGTATTATGTAAATCGTGTTACGAAGCCATTGCTGATACGTCGTAACATGGAGAAGATGTAACGACAATGTAACGACGATTTTCTATTAAAAAGTATAAACGTCTACAAATTCCCACAGAAAATAATATTAACCCTTTGCAATCGATGACTTTTTCGGTTGCAAATCATTTTTTCTGTTACTAATTTTTTCGTGAATACAACTAATCTCATTTTTCAACAGTTGAACACAGAATATAATATTAACCCTTTGCAATCGATGACTTTTTCGGTCGTAGATCATTTTTTCTGTTACTAATTTCATCGTGAATACAACTAATCTCATTTTTCAACAGTTGAAAATCAATTTCATCTTCACTCGAGTTAGTTTCACCCTCCAAATTCATTTTCGTGGGGCTTCAAAACTTGAAATCATGAAAAACTCGAGTTACTGCAAGAAACCCCTTGGCGACTGAGACTCGCCTTTCGAGCACAAAGGCTCAAACACAGAAGCACCTATATCTACTTCTAAATTATTTAAACGACGATTACAGCAACCTTCAGATTCCAAATCCCAAACAAGCAATCTCCTTTCAATCGAACACTAATTAGCTACCACAAAATCAATAATCCATCAGTCGAGCACAATTTACCTAGCAGTGGCTGTTATTGTGCGCCCACACCTTGCACAGAACCAGCAAACACCATTCGCCAAACAAACGCCGATACAAACTGAAAACACCCTTCTTCTCCCCCGCAACCATAACCAAACGCCTCCAAATCCGTGTCCCGCGCCTGGTTGCTGTCGCATCGAGGACTTCCGGCCAGAGATCGGCGTCGAACGGACGCCAAGAATCAAGGACGCTCGCACAGCGTCGCAGCAACCTCCGCTCGGCTCCCGTCTCGCACAGGGAGGCGCAAAGTTCGCGCTTCTTCGCGAAGTTCGGCGGGAAGTCCGCGAGCAAGCCCTACGTGGTCGAACCGTTGGATCGGGGGCGCCACCCTCGCCTTTCGTACACTGTCTGCTTGCGCTTCGCGCTTTCGCACTGGCCGCGACCACATCAAAGCGCCCGCTCGGACGAGCTTTGAGCATGATACGCCGCGCCCGTACCCCTGCCCAGCTTTGTGACATCGTAGCCAATATAGTCGGGCCGCCTGTTATTACCCAGCTACCATTCAATATCCTTAATTAAATTCGGAAGCTTATTCACTGCGGTTAATTACGGTTTCGTTCGACCGGCTCCGTTCATCGGGCGTCGTTAAACGAGACCTACCTACTACTAGGACACAAAGCAAAAAGCCCTCGAGAGAGAGAGAGAGAAGGAGAGAGAGGAGAGAGAGAGAGGGAGAGAGGGCACAGCTCTGCCCGCCGTTTCGAAGACCGTCTCCTATTCGTAGCCTGGTGGCGACCGCGTTGCGCGCGGGATTACCGATCCCGATCTCGTCCACGGGCAGCCCCGATGGGCACCGCGTTGCCCACCAGTTTGCGGAGCACCGTAAAGAGATAGGAGGATAACATTCAGCGCGGGCTCCGATCAATAATACGGCGCATAATATCGGTAAAATGAAATGAGCATCGATGCCAGTTGGGCGGAACAACGGGTGTCCGTGCAGTCGCCGCTCCGTTTGACGCGACAGTTCGGCTCCTCTGAGCGCGGTGCATTAAAGGGTTGCTTTTAGGGTAACCGGTCGCCACGATCGAGGTAATCTGCGCCGCGGCGAATCGACGATTGTTCGAAGATAATTCTTTTTAATTCCACGCGTTTCGATTCATAGTTTTGTCCATTGTTGAAATTAAATTGCAATGGAAGAGATTGGTAATTGCATCGAACGTGAAACGTTGAGAGCGGCGGTAGATGGAAAATTGAAAATGGCGTTTTAACCCTTTGCGACTCGAGAGGCGACTGTCAGTCATCGTGGTGTTTCATACAGCAACTGGGGTTCTTCGTCGACTGATTTGAAGTTTTCAGACCCTACAGAAATAAATTTGGAAGGTGAAATTAGCTCGAGTGAAGATGAAATTGATTTTTGACTGTTGAATAATGAGATTAGTTGTAGTCACGAGGAAATTAGTGATAGAAAAATTTATTCAAATTAGTATCACCATCAACAGATTAATTCGAGAGATTAGAAAGAAGTTTCACACTGAAGAAAATCGAATAAATCGATGGATAACTAGAGATTTTTATTGCGCGCGAGGAGTATTAATATTCCAGATCGCAGCAGTATGAAATATTTGCCGACCTCGATGCACTCGTCCGTCGATAGATACGAAATACTTTCCTGGCATGAATTATAAATACTGGCGTCCGACTGTAATACGCAGAAGTCTTTAAGACTTTATCGGGCGGAGGAGAGTCCTCGCGCGTGAATTATGACATTTTCTACCGGAGAATTATAAGAGGGAAGTTCTCAATGCCATGTTTACGTGCCAAGGATAACGCAATACGGCTTGAATAGAAGGGGAAGGCAGATAGTACATCCATAAGTCCGACTCAAGTTTTGAGCCCTCAAAGGCGATTCGCGCTTCGCCCATTCCAGACGTCGTATCCCCGATAGAAAGGATTTCCAACGTGGCGAACACCTGAACTCGCTCCCGCGTATTCTGCTCGGTACACATTTTACAATGCGCGATTTCAGTATTCAGGGTGCATCGTTTTATACGGGGCGCGGTGGCCGATTTCAAATTTAATTTCTCGTTCCACCCGCGGCTGTATATTTTCCGAGCATCAAACGGAACGTTAATCGCACGGGAAGATATTCGAATTTAGATTCAGCGGTAATCAAACATCCATGGCAAATAATAATTCGCGAGCCGATCAAAATAGTTCTCCTTTAATTGATCCAGCGTTTACGAACCGCTCCACTTCATCTCTGCGGATAGGTAGATCGAGGTTTGCACACGCATATGATATAGAAAGCCTAATTACCGCTCGCTTGAAACTTCCAATAGGTGCTTCATTGATTGGAGAGGGTAGAAAAGAAGAGAATGTATATACTGATGAGCTATGCTTATGTTTTAATAACAGTGTGTTATCAATATATGTGAAAAAGTGGTTTAAAATTTTTAACAATCATAATAACGCACGTATGAGATAGAAAGCCTCACTGTGGTTTGCTTAAAATTTTTAATAGATTCTTCATTGATTGAAGAAGTTAGAAAAGAAGAAAATGTATGTTTTTTGTTCTTATTGTCAAAAGGATGTAATACTGATGTATATTGCTTACATTTTGGTAACAATGTGCCACCAATATGTATCTCAACTATGAAAAAATGCTTTAAAATCATTAACAATCATAATAACACACGTATGAAATGGAAAACCTGATTATGAAAACTGAAATATGAACGCTGAAAACTTCAAATATATGCTTCATTAATTGGAGATGTCAGAAAAGAAGAAAATGTATAATTTTCGTTATTCTCACGAAAAAGATGTAATACTAATGAGCAATGCTTATGTTTTAATAACAATGTGTTACCAATATGTACCTCAACTGTGAATAAATAGTTTAAAATCCTTAACAATCATAGTAACACACGTATGAAACAGAAAGCCCAATTATGGCGCACTGAAAACTTCCAAAAGATGCTTCATTGATTGCAGAAGTTAGAAAAGAAGAAAATGTATGATTTCCATTATTGTAACGTAAAATCTGACGTGCAATGCTTATGTCTTGATAGCAACGTATCACCAACACGAACCTCAACTACTCAAAAACGGTTCAAAACCCTTGCCAATCACAATAACACCGATCGAGGGTACAAAAATCACAATACCTCAACTCGAAACGGACACGAAGCTCGAATCGAACCATTTTCTCAACGAAAAATCTCTCGAACGATGGCGCAGGGGAGCCACCACGAGAATATAGCTTAATTCAAAACGCGCTGGGCGCATTTCCATAGCAGAAGTTACTGGCCCAGGAACGCGGCGCGCATCCTTCTACTCCATTTCCTAGGCGGCCGTGTTTCTTTTGAAAATCCCAATTACTTTTACGAGCGGGAGGCGCGACAGGAAGGGACCTAACTACGTCACATTCTCCTGCAGGATTACCCCGGATGCTTGCTTCTCGCTTTGTCTCCGAGTCTCAGATCCAACTTCCGGTCTCAAGCCCTCGGCTGGGACCGGGAAGGAGGGCGGATAGAGGCGGAGGGCGTCGGAGGGTGAGTGTTCGTTGGAGATTCGAAGGTGGAAATGAACTGCCGGCATCAACAACCTTAGTAATGACGCGGCTCCCGTGTCTGAGTCTATCTTCGCTTCGTCGTTCGTTCCCGAGCGCCGTTCCCAAACAATGGTCGCACTTGAAGCCCCGAGCTTAGCGACGAAATGATAGTTTGGACAGCTTGCTAAATGAGATGCTCCATTTCCAGGTCTTCTGTAGTCTTCCGAAAATCGAAACCCCGTCAGTCGCAATTTTTCATTTCTAAGAGGGGGTTGGACGGGGCGGGGGGGGGGGGGGGGGTAGAGCTCGAGTATTTAGAACTGATGCGTCCCGTTTAATTGTCTGGCAACTGGTTTCTGCTATTACTCCCTGTCTACCGAGTGATACTTCACCCACCGAAATTCACCGTTGCCTCGACCCGTTGCCACTCGTTTGTTTCATTTCTTGACGCGATAATTGAAACGTTGTAATCGTACGATTTTCTGGTCGAATCGTGGTTATTGGTTGCGTGTACGTCTTGTTTGGGGGGATTTGTTCGGTTCGTGTAGCATTTCTTTGTTAATACGTGGATAAAGTTTAAGTATTGAAGAAGATATATGGGTTTTTAATATTTTTAGGGTATCGCTAAATGTAAAAGTTATCAAGAAACATAGTATAAATATAATTATAGCAACAAATGTTTGCAATACGTGACTTCACGTAGTCTTTAAGAAAACTGTATTTTAATTAATTAAGACGTTCAACAAATGGAAGACGTTCAAAACTATCTTTGCATGCTTGAAAGTGGAATTTAGATTTTTGTGACTGCAAAGAACGATCTCAACATTTGATTTTAATTGCATACGAAGAACTAACTTCAATTTCTCAATCACTAATTTAATATCAGCAATTATCTAAAAAGCTAGACATTTATTGAAGCTAGAAAAATATATCAACCTGGTAATACTTCAGAAAATGTAACAAACCTCTGAGAAAATCGCACGATCCATTTAAATTAAAATCCCACGAGCACGCCTTCGAAAACAGCTACCATAACCGTGATTGCGTGTTAATTATAACCGCCTCCCATCGTGCACGCATCAAATAATTCACAGCCAATATGATTTGCGACAAATCACGCGGACATATTCGGAACGCATCCACCTAATCGACCCTATTAATCATCCATCGCGGCCACGTCCGCAGCTTACTCTCGAGGACTTAATCCTCTGCCCCATGATAAATCCAGCCGCAAATTTTTCTGCGATATCTTTGTTCCCGTTCGAGCGAATGCGAACTTGTTCCGCGAACAGCGGCAGCGCTCGTTGGCAAACTTTCCTACGGTTTCCGCGAAAATTTCCTCCGCGTAAACAACTTACGCAATCCCAGTCGCTATTAATGAATTAATTACAACGGGAGCCGAAGGAGATTATTCAAAAGCGAGGCGTTTCACGACTCCGTCCGTTTTAGAGCAAAATAATGCGCGCTGGGCTTCTACCGCGAATAAACGCGGGATTATACTTAATGGCAATCCACGGCATTGTACGCCGATGTTGAAGAGCACGCGTAAGCGGCTTTCGAATCGTGCCCGACCTGTAGTGCCATGCCAACTGACCCGTGTTATTCATTTGTGCGCTCTCTAATTTCGCGAAAGATCTTAAATATCGCGGAACGTATTTCGATTGCTGGTAATGCGGTGCACAAAGCGCGCCTCATAAATTATTTCGCAGCGCAGACCATGTCCGCGGAGGTTTGCGCCAGCACGCGAGCTTCAAAATTCATTTTTATCAATGGAATTTGAAAATGCTAATGCAACAGTTCGCGCGAGCGCAAGATAGCCGATCGATTCGAAACGAAATAATGTTGCGCGCGTCTGTCGATCTGTGCGTTTGTACGAAAGGAAATTTAATAAACACCGCGACTGACAAATTTGTTAATCGATAGATGTTCTGACTTTTTCATCGGTTCAATCACGTTTCTTTAGTTCGCGGTTTCTGTCATCTGTTCGCGGAAGTTTGCGCCAGCACGCGAGCTTGAAAATCCATTTTTATCAATGGAATTTGAAAATGCTAATACGATTGTTCTGGAAACAAAACAATATTCCGCGTGTGCGTCAATCTGAACGTTTATACGAAAGAATGTGATTGATAAATTTGTTAAACCTTTTACTGCAGCGAGCTTTTGCAGCGAGAACGTCGCGATATTCACATGTCAGATCGCTATCATTAAGATCATTAATAGATCATTAATTTTGAATCTTTTTCAAACGCTGTTCTAAGTTATTTTGAATTTACTTAACTTGCACAATGCTTGAATAATAATTTGTGAAATTTAACAATTTTAATAATAACAACAAGTACACATCGCAGAAAAGATTTAATAATTAATTTGTAAGTAAATCATGAAGAACATATATATTACACCTATCGCAGTGAAAGGGTTAATAGAAAGAAATTTGTACTTTTTTATTATTTCGTGCAATGTCTGTGTACGTTCGAATGATCCCTCGTTTCTGCGCAATCACGTTCCCTCGGTTTAAGATTTAATTGCTCCTATACCCGGGGCCCAGAAAAATTTGGATCGAGCGCCAGGGTTGGAGGCCATTCGAAAGGTAAGGAGAGGAGGAAAAAAAAGAAAGGGACGAGATAGGAAAATCGGAAAGGCTGTGTGCAACGTTGGACGTAAAACGGGGCTGCTTTGAATGGGTGGTACTTACTTAAGCAAATGCCTGCTATTCGGATTAAGTATTTGTTCTAAAAGCTAAAGCAGGCACAAGAGAAAGATGGGGGCACGCGGGAAGGGCGCACGGCCGAGGAGGAAACGTGGAGGTGGAGCGAGCGTAAGAGGGTTGTAAAATTCTTCCACCACCGTGAAACCGGAAAATTCAGCGAAATTTACTTCTTGCCCTGACATGAAACGGAAAACATTGGCTTGCTGGCAACATTAGGCTCGCCCATCGTTTTGTTCGACGTTGCTGGGAATGGTTTCGTTAAATCCGCCATTACTTAATGGGCGACCACTCTCTCTATGTGCGCACACTGTTTCAGCTTTTCGAAAACTCTTGTATTTCCGGAAAAGCGCGTTCTAAATAATTTGCAGAGGATATTTAACGCAGAATAAGCAACTTTAATGCGTCCTCCAATATCTCCAATATCTTTTTCTATAATTTAAATGATTTCAAGAAACTAATTCCTTTGTAATGTTCTGTAAAGACTTTTGTAAAGACTTCTGCCAGTGTTGTGATTTTTTCTTTTGACAATTGGCATCAGTCACATTTGGATTTTAACATCATCATAGAACAAAATGGGAAATATACAATTGACTATAGTTTGAACTGGAAATACTTTATAGCTAAGTTAATATATATTATTTAAGATTGCCAACAAATATGGCGCTCATACCTCAGAACTTTGAACAAAGCGTAGATCTTATTTATCAAAGCCGCTTCCTTTCTTCTAACACTTCCTTCGTTGCTCAATAAAACGACGAAATTTATAACAATTTTTCAAATAATTCCTCCCCTCTAATTATGATATAAAATGAATAGAAAAAATGCGAGGAATAAAACTGCATCAAAGTGAACCGCGCAATTTAAAGTAGAAAGCGGCTAGAGTTTACGCGTAAAAAGTTACGCTGAGAAACTATGAAGGTTATAGTCTTCGAAGGTTATCAGGAAGTTAATGAAACATTTTTCTCACCGTTTCATTAGAAATTTTCCGCTGTCGGAGCCAAAGGAATCGAGACGAAGACTGTTCGAGCGATCGATGAACGATGAGCGGAAATAATGCCTCGTTAACGACGTCGAAAATGATTTGTTTATTAAAGAGGCGTCCAGATAAACGCTCGACCATCGTTTCCACGTGTTCCGCGTTATTTACGGGTTACAACCGTCGGTTTCAACGACTGTCAAGAATTCGACGATATTGCACCGTGAAACTACGACGACGTTGGCCATCCTGAATTCGAATTGAAACGTGCTCCCGTGTCGTTCTGTTCTTGTCAATTCATCGCCTACGCCGTGGGGTTATATGATGGGTGTAAAAGGGGAAAAATGGATCGTAGGAATGCCAATAAACGTCCCGTGAAAGGGGAAATTGGGGAAGGTAACAACAAACAGATGAGAACGTCGGGCGGCGCTGAGAAAAAGTAGCTGCTGATCTTAGTTTCGCATGGGAAAGGATAGTAAAATGTGCGCAGCCTTTCCATCGCGATAGTTATTCATATTCGTACTTAAGGGCATTGAATTATTATTAAATTCTATAAGAATTTATTACTATTAAAATGTTACTCTCATCTTCTTGTAGAATTTAATAGTATTTTTTATATTATTATTTAATAGTAATACTATTAAATTCTACCAGAAGATTAGATGCAGAGTAAAATAGCACAAAAGTACTGTGAATTGCTGTTTTTCGTTGGAAATACAATGATGCTGAGTAAAACCCCCATTCAAAGACCTTTCATATAATTTACGTTAGTTTTCCCCTAAGCAGTCCAAAAAAGAAGGGACCCAGAGGAACGTACTTTAGTCTTCAAGTAACAAGCCCACAGAACGCATCAAACACATTCCACTGTTACTCAACATGCCAATTTTGTTGACTTCTATATTTCCTTTATTGCAAGCAAAAAAGTTTTTGTTTAATAATAAAGATGTGGCGGTTCTTCAACACTCACCACTAAAGGGATAGCAACCTTTCAGACACACAATACAGTTTCCTGAAAGCACTCGTTTTCGCCTTCGTTTCCACATAATAGAATTTCTGACCTAACATCCTCGCGTCTAAGGCGCGACTCCGCCATTTTGGTACCCTTACTGATGAGTCCACTAACAAGCCCAGGACGAAACGTTCTTTCCTCTCATTTTCTTCTCTTTCTTCTTCCACACACACACAATTCTACAGAAAGTAACGCGTTTCAAAGATATTAGAATAAGCAAAATTAATCTGTTTATTAATTATTATTATGAGACAGATTAAAATATAGAATTGGTTCAGGAATTTGTGAGCTCATTTCTGATAGCTAATATAAACGATATAGAATAAGTCTCAGAGTTTGAGATAATGGATCCTATGAAGGAAAGATCAACTGAACTCTTCGAAAGTCTGTCAGTGTTTCATAGTATTTCATAGAGTGAAGACTTAATAAACTTATCTCAAATTCCCACTTAAATACTTACTAATTTCTTTTTATTGGGATTTGGGGCAGAAATGAATAAATATTATAATAGCCCTAAGAATTTCAAACTGTGAACAGAAATAAAAATTCTATTTCTCTTTATTAGATTTTATTAAATATTTTTAAAAATGTTATTAATTTCTTTTTATTGGGATTTGGAGCAGAAATAAGTAAGTATTATAATAGTCATAAGTATTTCAAACTGTAAACAGAAATAAAAATTCTATTTCTCTTCATTAGATTTTATTAAATATTTTAGAAAATGTTATTAATTTCTTTTTATTGGGATTTAAGGCAGAAGTGAGTAAGTATTATAATAGTCATAAGTATTTCAAACTGTAAACAGAAATAAAAATTCTATTTCTTTTTATTAGATTTTATTAAATATTTTAGAAAATTTTATTAATTTCTTTTTATTGGAATTTAAGGCAGAAGTGAATAAGTATTATAATAGTCATAAGTATTTCAAACTGTAAACAGAAATAAAAATTCTATTTCTTTTTATTAGATTTTATTAAATATTTTAGAAAATGTTATTAATTTCTTTTTATTGGGATTTAAGGCAGAAGTGAGTAAGTATTATAATAGCCCTAAGAATTTCAAACTGTGAACAGAAATAAAAATTCTATTTCTCTTTATTAGATTTTATTAAATATTTTAGAAAATGTTATTAATTTCTTTTTATTGGGATTTAAGGCAGAAGTGAGTAAGTATTATAATAGTCATAAGTATTTCAAACTGTAAACAGAAATAAAAATTCTATTTCTCTTTATTAGATTTAATTAAATATTTTAGAAAATTTTATTAATTTCTTTTTATTGAGATTTAGGGCAAAAATGAATAAATATTATAATAGCCCTAAGAATTTCAAACTGTGAGTAGAAATAAAAATTCTATTTCTCTTCATTAGATTTGATTAAATATTTTAGAAAATATTACTATTTGAGGCAGAAGTGAGTAATATTTTCCAAACTATTTAATCAAATCTAATAAAAAGAAATAGAATTCTAATCTTTATTCACATTTCGAAATTCTTCTATTATAATTTCACACTGACCAGCAGCGATTCAGCGCTTAATTCGATTCAATTAGCTCGAGTTAAAAGACAGTTGCGGTTGGAAAAAG
Organism: Xylocopa violacea; assembly: GCA_963969225.1. Lineage (NCBI taxonomy): Eukaryota > Metazoa > Arthropoda > Insecta > Hymenoptera > Apidae > Xylocopa > Xylocopa violacea. The sequence goes on along the minus strand of CAXAJV010000021.1, from coordinate 4,572,478 downwards.
TATAAGACAGGTTGCGTTGGCTAACGAATTCCGTTCGCAATACGAAGCCGCGCACTCGTCGGAAGATATTAGTGTTCTCGTTTGATGCTGAGTGGCCGAGTGCACGGGGCGCTGAGGAACGTTCAAGAAAGCAAAAGGACGAACTCTGACAAGTTTGAAACTTTGCGGTTCGGCCCGGGCTGCTCGGCAATCACATTGCCAATAAGGATTGCTGGCGAGATTGTTTGATTCCTAAAGAACTCGGCAGGTGGAAAACTCGAGGGCTGTGTTGCTTAATTTGAAAAGGTTTCGAGACGGCCGCGCCGTAAATGAAATATCGCGGCGAACGTGATATTATTATTTACAGCGTAATTTAATCGCTGCGAGCGAATTTTGCAGCGATATAAAAATTAAAGAGCATTTAATTACAAAATAGCAACGAAGTTTAATGTTGTATAATTTTTATATTAAAATTAATATTCGCGTTTTGCATATGTCGATAAAATAAACACATTTTTATAAATATTTTGAAAGTATTTGTGCAGTGGGTTTGTTGAAATATGGATCAGATTTTTAAGTACTATTTGATGTCTGTAAAAAATTGTGAAAAATATTTGTAGAAATGTATGTTCTACTTAATTTTGTGGAATATGTGTTTTTTATTATTTTCTGGTGTTTGAAGTAATTTAATTACATTTTAAAGTGCAATTTATTCGTAAAACGTTGTTGAATTCTATGGAATTCTATGGAATAGTAATTAATTTCAAGTGCTCTGACATTTATAAAATAGTTAAATGGTCGTACGAAAGACCACTCATTCTTTACAATCAACTGACCAAACAAATAACAATTTACTTACGCACGGAATTATTTCAACACAAACTTCGCTGTACCTCGTAAACAAGATCACACGGTACATATGTTTACGTGAACGTTTTTCATTGACCGTTTAAATGCCGTGTCAACGAGACAGCTTGTATAAATCTATTTAGTCCTAAACTAAACTAAACCAATGAATTCGTGAATCATTCACGACTTTTTAATGGAAAATATTCTTAAACTTATGAAATATTTAATCAATTCAATTATCAGTACTTAAAAAAAATAAAATTCTTGTGACTATCATAATTTTTCTCTTTCTTAAACTGTGACAATTATATATGCAATAAATTTTCAGTTGCAAGATTCCTCAGCAACATTACAAAAAGGTACTTTCAATTGCAAGCTTCATCAGCAACATCATAAAACATATTTTCAACATATTACTTCAATTGCCAGCACTTTAGAAAAATAAACAATTTTTCTTAAGCTATAATAAATATATATGCAACAAATTTTCAATTACAAGATTCCTCAGCAACATCATAAAACACATTTTCAACATATTAGTTCAATTGCCAGCACTTTAGAAAAATAAACAATTTTTCTTAAGCTATAATAAATATATATACAACAAATTTTCAATTACAAGATTCCTCAGCAACATCATAAAACACATTTTCAACACACCAGACCTTTCATGCAATAAAAATAAATATTACTTCAACTCAAGACTCACTTTTCTCCAGTACGTAAATAAATACAGAAACATAAGCTTCAATCACGAGTTAGGTATACCCAAAAACGACGCAAGGGGTGAACGGTGTCCGTCAACGTCAGCTTCAGCCAGCCGCGCGTTATTCGATCGAAGTGGCTTTTACTGTTTTAAGAAAACGGGTCGCGAGCACGCGAAACGAAGACATTTGTAAGGACTTTATGAGGTTCCGATGCCTCTGACGGCCCACCCCGTCTTCTGCCACTTTTCCACCCCCGTTCGACTATCTTTACCCTTAATCTAAAACCGCTGACAAACCGCAAAACTTTTCCCACTGCGGGCAAACACGTGAATAAATCGACACGCGGCGCCCAACGATTCCTAGGTTTATATTCAAAGTTCCACGCTGGATATACCTATCGTCGTCCGCCTTTTTTCTCCCCCTCGGTTCTTCGCCCTCCGCGCTTTTTCTCCCCCTCGCAACTAATGCCCCGTCTGCTGTACACATCTGCCCCTGCACGCCCAGTTAAAATGTCCAACGATGCAACAATCTATGTCGCGTTCGGGGTCATAGCACTCCCAGAAGTTTACGCGTGTACGTATGCAACAGCGGATGTGTACGTACACGCGTGGCCAGTTCCGCGTCTCCAAGGGGGTGGCTCGTTCTCGCGTTTGCAGACCGCGCGAGGAACGCGAGTTTGCACGACCATTCAGTTTCTTTATGCATCTTCGATTATTGCGCCGCGAATTAGTCGTGCTTCCGCGTTGGAGGATTAGGAGGACTTCGAGGAAAGAAGATGTGGTTTGCAGAAATATTTAACCCTTGACGCTTCGACTTTTAATTGTGAATATCGACCGATAACTCCAACTTATTCTTATCATACTTCTGCTTGCAAGTTTTCTAGTGTGAGATTTGAAATTCTACAGTGACGTGTAAATAATAATAAGTCATTCAAGACTATCTTTATTCATCTCAGAAGTAATATAATTTTGATTAAAATATTTGTGTTAATTGTAATTTAAGATACACACTTGGAGCGTTAAGGGTTGAAGCGTTGCGTTCATTGATGCGTGCGATAGTATTATACGCGAGTAACCCTTTGCGCTCCTTAAAAAAAGACTAATATAAATTGCAAGAAAGTTTGAGAGTTATATTTAATGTAATTAGTAAATAAAATTATTTAAAAGTAGCAGTTGAGGGACTGTCCTTTCAAATAAATTTCATATAAAACACTTAAAATAGTAGGAAATTATTGATATCGAAATTGAAAAATAATTCGAACTGCAAAGAGTTTAACATTTAATATTTAACAATTTAACATTTTGGCAAAAAGTATTCTTCTTTTCTTCATAAATTTAAGTGCAACATGCGATATCATTGTTCACTGCTTTTGTAACTTTCGCAAATCATTGAGGATCAGAGTCTTGATCTTCTAGACCAGCTAATCTACCCTCGATCATATAAAATTTTTTTTTGTCGATGGCGTAATTTCAAAGTCGAGGACTGACTGTAAATGTATAACGTAGTTAGGTTAACAGTTGATGTGAGGAATTCATTCGATTGTCTTTACTTCATCCCCTATTAATATACATTTGTGAAGTATTCTTTGCCCAATTGAACCCTTTCACGCCTAATCACATGCTTCTGTAAATAACACTGTATATTTACAATGTTATTTATAAAATTTTTAAAATCAAGTGCAATATAAACGTTCAGTATAAAAATAAAATTCCAAAATCCGTTCAGCGCAATTTTTCATGAAACGACTGAGTTTGTCTCGTAGAACATGGAAATTACATCCCAACATTCGCTACTTTTCAGCCAACGTTCGAGAGTAATACAATTCTCCGCGGCAGCGGTTCAATTACAAACAATTAACGAAAAAACGGGAGCAACTTTTTCACCGCGTTCCGAAATCCACCTTTCGAATCCGTTAATAAGCGATGCCGGGGCTAGCTAATCAAAGGGCGGAATTATCCGACGATAAAGATAAAAGGGATTACGCGCGGGGTCGAAGGGGGGGGTTCTCGAATAAAGTTTTGAAAATGGTAAATTAACTCGTGCCCGGAGTTACGGCCGCGGCGGATCAAAGGATTCCGTGGAAATTCTGTCGATCGCGCGCGGATACGAAACTACGCGGACGATTTCACCCGCGAAGCATTACACGGAAATACGTACGATTGCTTGGTACGTATGTACACGGATACCGAAGAGCCGCGTCGCTCCGGGAATTGCCATGGTAATTAAATTATAAATGGTCGTGGCCTGCGGTCGGAAATAATTCGACGCGGCAGCTTTCTGCTACAATTCGCCATAGTTTCCGCAGAGGTCGGCCGACCGCGTTTCCCGAAACCTCGCCTCCGCGCTCCGTCTCCGGGTACGTAACAAGAGCGACGGAGGCGGCGAAGGGTGGCGCGCACGGCCCGGGAAACGGCGCGAGGGGGTGGGTTTGGCAGCACGCGCTGCGGTCTAACCCTCCGCGCCTGGTCAGGACATATAATAATACGGTCAATTTTGAATCGAGTTTGGTCGGACGCCGCTTCCTTTCCCTCCTCTCTTTCCCGCCGTCACAATACCGAGCCGCATCGCCCTCGACCTTCCCCGCGCGCGCGCGCGCGCGCGCGCGCCAACGCCGCCACCACCCCCAAACAGCGCACCAGTTGCCCGACGATTTTCCGAGGCTCGCTTAACCGCCAACAATTTGAGCCTCTGAATAATTCTTGGCGTTCCAATCTAACTGCGAACAAATTAGACCGAATTAGCCGAGATTTGGAACGTGCTCCCGTACCGCTTCCTGCATCCACCGACCGCCCTCAGCGCTCCGCCCGCGACACCCTATCGAACCCTCCGCTGCTGCCTCGCGGCGTCGTTCCGCATCCTCCCCAAGCGGAGCAAGCCTTAATACACCCCAGTTCGCGAGCTTCCGGATGGAGGTTTTTTTTTCTGGAGCTGAAATTTTGCCCGCTCGATGGTTTGTCTCTCGTATTGAATGCGTTTATAGGTGCTGGGGGTAAATGTAAAGGGTTGTTGCTGCGTCGGTGATGTGCAAGTGGAACTGGAACGCGAAAAGTTACATTTATTTATAGTTGATGGAAGTACAGTTTACGTTGCTCTTTTTAAACTAAACTCGTGGTCTACAAGCACATTCTTGGTTAGATTTATTCATCGACATTCTTGGTTCTTTGGTTATTTTGTTTTCTAGGCGTGTACACCTTTGTGTGTAAAGTTTGGAATGTTCTTGAATAATTAATATTCGAGAATCACGTCTTCACGATTATAAACGTTCACATCTCGTTCTTTCATTTCTCGCAGCCCACAGTAATGTATGTGGAAATGTAGTGAAATGTTGGATCGTGTTTGATTTCAAGATGATCAGAATTCCATTATATTTGCAATCTTTATTTGCAAAATTAAGAAACTGTGCATCTTCGATTATTGCACTGCGAATTAGTCGCATTCCTGCGTCAGAGGATAAAGAAAATATGTTTCGCATAAATATTCAACCCTTTGCACTCTGCTCCGTCCTGAAGCTAGAAATATTGCTAAAATATTGTTATTTTAGTAATAGTTTCTATTGCTAACGTCTCCCAGCAATAGAAAATTTCCATTTCCATAGAAAACTTGTGGGAAATATGCGTTTCTCAAAAAGCTGCGGTGGAATATGTTTAATTACTAATCAATTCTGATGTCTGCTCAGAAGGAAATTAGTTTCCTTGCCAAATTTAACCCTTTCACGCTCAGTAATGTGTTTCCGCAGGCAACACTGTATTTTGTACAGTTTTGTTTATAAAATTTTCTAAAAGCGTTTATTTTGAACGCGTTGACAGCGTTGTTGACAATGCTTTATTTTGCTGTTGCGTTAGGACTTTATAGAAGAAATTATTTTACATTTATACCAATCTGACGACAAAAAGTCAGAAATATGAATAAAATTTTGTACAATACTTCTACGTAAAATTTTTCAAACTCAACTCAACTCATTCTTAATTTATTCGTTGTCATTTTTTTTCAAAACTCTTGAAAATATATTTAGACTTTTGTGACTGATTTCTACACAGATTCCTGTATCCACTGATACGCATATCAACATCGATGCGATTCAGAAAAGGAATTGGTGGCACGCAACACGTCCCTTACGATTTTCTGGTGACAGCCTTCTTTTTTTTTTTGTTTTTATATTGATCGACGACATCGCTGCTGTAACGACCGTAATTTATGACTTTTTGATGTCACGCGCCCTTTCGCCATTTCTCAGCCCTCTTTCACCCGCCACGATAAAGGACGAACGCGTAACGACAAACCTAACAGGCCATCTGATTCAAAATAAGCACATAATAAATATCGAAATCCGTCGGAGAAAAAGATTTACGTACAAACAACGCCATATTGAAAACGGATCAACTCTTTGCAAATTATTAACCAAGTTTTAAAAAAAGGAAGCATTTTTGAGTTTCTTAAAATGCAAGGACTTTTGCAAAGAGTTGATCCGTTTTCAATATGGCGTTGTTTGTACGTAAATCTTTTTCTCCGACGGATTTCGATATTTATTATGTGCTTATTTTGAATCAGATGGCCTGTTATTATTATTAACCAAGTTTTAAAAAAAGGAAGCATTTTTGAGTTTCTTAAAATGCAAGGACTTTTGCAAAGGGTTGATCCGTTTTCAATATGGCGTTGTTTGTACGTAAATCTTTTTCTCCGACGGATTTCGATATTTATTATGTGCTTATTTTGAATCAGATGGCCTGTTATTATTATTAACCAAGTTTTAAAAAAAGGAAGCATTTTTGAGTTTCTTAAAATGCAAGGACTTTTGCAAAGGGTTGATCCGTTTTCAATATGGCGTTGTTTGTACGTAAATCTTTTTCTCCGACGGATTTCGATATTTATTATGTGCTTATTTTGAATCAGATGGCCTGTTATTATTATTAACCAAGTTTTAAAAAAAGGAAGCATTTTTGAGTTTCTTAAAATGCAAGGACTTGAAATATGAATGCTTTTTTTCGGATTCCGTTTTTGCATACGGAAGATAAAGTGCGATCTTTTATATTGCAGCGGCACATCCATAACCGGCTTTCCAAAGAAAAATGAAATTCGCCACTACCGTCAGCGAGCACGCGAACGAAAAATTTCCGTTCAAATAAAAAGTCTATTATCCAGCCATGGCATTCATCGCGATTGCGCTCGACTACCCTGGCTGCGTTGTTTAAAAGTATCTATTATAAATTACACGGAATCACTTCTCGAATCGTAACTATTTACGAATTCAAACACCACGCTTTCGAAACCAGTCGAGACTGAACCATTTCATTGGAAAAATATCGTGGAAACAGAGTCAGAGGGATGGTAAAGATTATTTAAGCGGGCGCGAAAGAAGTTCGAAGAGTCGAAAGGGGATTCATCGCGATTGCGCTCGACTACCCTGGCTGCGTTATTTAAAAGTATTGTGGGATCAGAAGATTTTGCCAAAGAACAAGCGTAATTGTAGAAAGTAAGTTTATTAGGTTTAATAGATGACGCGTACCACGCTGATGTCTTCTTCAACACTGACTCTCGCTGCGCACACACATTCTTATATATATTCAATCATTGAACATTCTAGATGCTTTTCCATTCATTCCTTTGTTTTTCACTCATACTCTTTTGCACAAAGTTTCGAATATTCTCGAATAATTAATGTTCTGGAATATTCTCAATTTCGTCTTATGTTTTCACGCACACAAAGTCACACGTAATATTTACACATTCTTTTGGAATATTCTCGAATAATGGATATTCGAGAATATTCTAAATTACATTTTATTCCTGCACACACAAAGCCACGCATTGCAAAATCATTCACACCCTATTAACGTAACTATTTACGAATTCAAACACCACGCTTTCGAAACCAGTCGAGACTGAGCCATTTCATTGGAAAAATATCGTGGAAACAGAGTCAGAGGGATGGTAAAGATTATTTAAGCGGGCGCGAAAGAAGTTCGAAGAGCCGAAAGGGGATTTATCGCGGAAAGTTTGTTGTTTTAGTGCAGTTTGTCAATTGAGGTGAAAACAGCGCGCCCCTAAAAGAGCGTCGGGGGTAGAATTTTATCTATCGATCACGGGGAACGCCGTAAGGCCACGAGGTCAGTTTTCATTGTTTCAGCCCCGTGTTTCCATCCCCGTCCCGTTTTGACCTACGTTTGCTGGGTTGATGTCACGGTAGGATAAAGGGTTGCGCAGCGGAAAATGGGTGGGGCGCGGGGGTGCGCGGGTCGAGTCGTCTGTGATGAATGCCGGTAAACTTCGCACGAAAAGTCGTTTATAAAGCAGTGCTACGCCCGCGCTACGGATGCTCGCACTTCATAACTTCCTTCCCACATCCGCCAGCAACGCCGAGCGCAACGCCGCAACTAACTTTCTGAAGACTTTTCCGAGACGCGGTCTGATTCTGAGGGGTACGTATGGGGATGTAATACGTTACAGATTTTTTTCACCACCCCTCTGTGCTTCCTCCTGACGGATCTCGTTTCGTCTCGCGGCAAATAACACGCGTTTTCGATATTCGCGGTTTCGTCGTGCACATCGCAATTGTTATCGTACAGCTTTGAATAATAAATTTGGGGTTGCACGGTCAAAGAGTTGCGCTCATGTGGTTTTACATTTGAAATGTCTGTATGTATTATGTCAGGGGCTAAATTTTTTTGCTGTGAGGCAAAATTAATCGAAATATGTTTTTTAAGAAGACGTTTGAGGATTGTTGTCGAACTAAGCGCAGATGTAGATTTAAGAATGAAAGAATGGGGAATTATTTAAGTTTTAAGTGCGATAAATTACTGGAATACCTATTTATATACAAAAACTCACTAATAACTAATTAAAACACTTTGATATACAAATATCTATGCAAAGAATTGTCTCAATCGGTAATGTGTCTAATCAGTAAGACCTTTCACTATCGACTGGCTTTTGTAATTATCAGTCGTCTGGTTTACTGCGTATATGATATAAGCTAGACAATGAAAAATTAATTACCTGCATATATAATTTAGATTATTAAACACGTCGTGCTTTCGTAGATTAAAATTTTACAAAATTGGTAAAAGAAACGAACGTTAATTAGCTAAGAAAATGCTAGAAAGATGGAAACCACCCCAAAGCATCACCCACGATGACGCGTATGTGATTTCCACGTGTCCTAACTTTTGACCATAACAAGTAATAAACCTAAGAAGCACCTTGACTTGAACCATGCAACAACGTACCAAAGGATTGCAATGTAAAAATGTACAAAGCAATCACACGTGACAAAGAATAACAGCTAAAAATGACTCAAAAGTAATGGCTTCTTGAACAGTTGTCTAGCAGATGCGTGTAAAGAATAAAAAAAAAAAAAAACTAAATTGCTCGATGATACTGAACACTCATAAAGCAACGCTGGAGTCCACAGGATTGTCTCGCTAATACCACGACGCAGGTTTCGATCCGACCCGCGACAGCGTTGCCCTTGCATCGATGTTCCTCGCGGTGCCGCCTTCGTCCTCGGCTTTCTCCTTGCCTCAGCGTCCCGTTCTGCAACCATCGGCTATAAGTTTCAACGGAGGTCGAGGTCGACGATACATCATCCTCCCGCGGAGACATAGATTCACGGTGTATGCATAATATTTGCCGAGCCGGCGGGAAAATTAGAAGTACCGTAAGCCGCTTTTCTTATCAGCCCTGTACTTTACGAGTGAAAGCTCCGAGGGATGAAATGTTTGGGAGCGCGGATAGGAATGTAACTAGACTGGCTGGCTGTGTCAACCGCAACCCCCTCGCCGCGTTCCGCGTCGCGCCCACCATTTTCTTCGGGCATTACTGGAAAATCGCTGGATTAAGCCGGCAATTTCTTTTCACACTCTCTCCACCGTTCCCCGTCCAGCTGTTAATCACGAGATATTATGTGTAGCGCGGAAGGGCACTGTCTTCGCAAGTTTTAAGTACGTTGTTACACTGGCATTACGTCAAGGTTCATATTTATGCCCCGTTGCTTATTGTTAACGGTGCGAACGAATTAGCTGGGCGATTTAGAGTAATTTGTCAATCCAATATCTGTCGCAGATTATTCTTTTCTACTCATTTTTCACATTTATGTCTCGTTGGTTATTATGAATAGTAAAAGCGAATTAGTAATGCAATTTAGATTAATTTGTCAATCCAACATCTGTCACAGATTATTTTTTTCTACTCATTTTTCACATTTATGTCTCATTGCTTATTATTAATAGCAAAAGCGAATTAGTAATGCAATTTAGATTAATTTGTCAATTCAACATCTGTCATAGATTATTTTTTTCTATTTATTTTTCATATTTATGTCTCACTATTTATTGTTAATAGTACAGGCGAATTAGCAGAGCAATTTAGAGTAATTTGTCAATCCAATGTCTGTCACAGATTATTCTTTTCTACTCATTTTTCACATTTATGTCTCATTGCTTATTATGAATAGTAAAAGCGAATTAGTAATGCAATTTAGATTAATTTGTCAATCCAACATCTGTCACAGATTATTTTTTTCTACTCATTTTTCACATTTATGTCTCATTGCTTATTATTAATAGCAAAAGCGAATTAGTAATGTAATTTAGATTAATTTGTCAATCCAACATCTGTCACAGATTATTTTTTTCTATTTATTTTTCATATTTATGTCTCACTGTTTATTGTTAATGGTACAGGCGAATTAGCAGAGCAATTTAGAGTAATTTGTCAATCCAACATCTGTCACAGATTATTCTTTTCTATTCAGTTTTAATATTTATGGCTCATTGCTTATTATTAACAGTACAAGCGAATTAGTAATGCAATTTAGATTAATTTGTCAATCCAACATCAGTCACAGATTATTCTTTTCTATTCATTTTTCACATTTATGTCTCATTGCTTATTATTAATAGCAAAAGCGAATTAGTAATGCAATTTAGATTAATTTGTCAATCCAACATCTGTCACAGATTATTCTTTTCTACTCATTTTTCACATTTATGTCTCATTGCTTATTATGAATTGCAAAAGCGAATTAGTAATGCAATTTAGATTAATTTGTCAATCCAACATCTGTCACAGATTATTCTTTTCTATTCAGTTTTAATATTTATGGCTCATTGCTTATTATTAACAGTACAAGCGAATTAGCAACGTAATTTAGATTAATTTGTCGATCCAACATCTATCACAGATTATCCTTTTCTATTTATTTTTCATTTCATAAATAGACTTTTAATGAGATAATATAGGCTTCTATGAGTTCTTTAAGATTCCATACAAATAATCAGACGACGATGAATATTTCATATAATATTATCGTAATAATGATGTCTTTAACAAAAGTAAAAGATGAGTTTAGAAGAGACACAATTGGTTAGGTTATTGGTGAATTAAATCTGAAATATAGGGAGGACAAAGAGGACAATGACGACGTCTTTAACAAAAGTAAAAAAGATAATAATATTGTATTATACAATTCTATCATTTAATATGTTATTTAGTTTTTCAAATAGTATATAAGAGTAAAACATATCTAATCACCTTATTTTTCAATTATACTACTGCACCACCCCTTTACGACTAAAACTAGGGTTGTCCTCACAAAAAATTCCTGCTTCACTTCTTACACATTAAATTCACTACACAATTTCACAAAACTAAAAAGTTTTCAAGTTTCTGAAAACCATACAATTAAAGGCGTATCAATAATTAACGAACGAGACGTGCGGAAAGCTCCGCGTCGGTCTCAAAGACTCCTCAAAATCCGATTGACTGCGCTCAATCGATAGCGGCCACCAATTAATACACGTCCGCGGGGCTGATTTTAAGCAGAGAGACGCGAGCAGTTCCCAAAATATATCACTGCCTCCTAAATTTGACTGCGGCTTAAGGACACGGTCGCGCAGAAATTGAACCGCGCCCCTCCCCGATATCGCGCCCATAGAAGCCAGTGGTGACATTATATGGCATTAACGTCCCGCGCGGAGGTACGTGGGTCCGAATTGAGTAATCGAATAACAATAAATTTGCATTTGCGTTGTTGCGGCTCCCGCTGACGCCGCAACGCAAGTAGGTATTCACAATCGCGCGCGGCACAGCGAGCGTTGGGCACGGGTTGTTTCATAATCGCGTAGCAAATCGGTTCCACAGGCGACCCCAGCTTTCCGTTACAACCGAATGATGGATGTAACACGCGGCCCCGTTCGTGTCCTGCAAATCGAATCGCGCGGACGAGCTGCTTATTATATACAGAGCGAGCCATTTTTCGAAGAAAAATCGATACAGGAATGCGTTTTCGATAAACAGAAAGGAGGAAACAGATTTGGGACGTTTTAATGCCGCCTTATGATGTATCTGACATGTAAATGCAGTAAAAAAGTCGATACAGGTATTTCTTGGAAAGTATTTTCGATAAACAGAAAGAAGGAAACATCAGATTTGAAACATTTTAATGGTGGCTTATATATTATATGTCTGAAACGTAGATACAGATAAAAAATCGATACAGGTACTCGTTGGAAAGCATTTTCGATAAGCAGAAAGGAGGAAACAGATTTGGGACGTTTTAATGCCGCCTTATGATGTATGTGACATGTAAATGCGGTAAAAAAGTCGACACAGGTACTCGTTGGAAAGTATTTTCGATAAACAGAAAGGAGGAACCATCAGATTTGTAAGATCTTAATGGCGTCTTGTGATATCTCTAAAACGTGGATGCAATAAAAAAGTCGATACAGGTATTTCTTGGAAAGTATTTTCGATAAGCAGAAAGGAGGAAACAGATTTGGAACGTTTTAATGCCGCCTTATGATGTATCTGACATGTAAATGCGGTAAAAAAGTCGACACAGGTATTCGTTGGAAAGTATTTGCGATGAACAGAAAGGAGGAACCATCAGATTTGTAAGATCTTAATGGCGCCTTCTGATGTATCTGAAACGTGGATGCAGTAAAAAAGTCGATACAGGTATTTCTTGGAAAGTATTTTCGATAAGCAGAAAGGAGGAAACAGATTTGGAACGTTTTAATGCCGCCTTATGATGTATCTGACATGTAAATGCGGTAAAAAAGTCGATACAGGTACTCGTTGGAAAGTATTTTCGATGAACAGAAAGGAGAAAACATCAGATTTGAAAGATCTTAATGGCGCCTTATGATGTATCTGAAACGTGGATGCAGTAAAAAAGTCGATACAGGTATTTCTTGGAAAGTATTTTCGATAAGCAGAAAGGAGGAAACAGATTTGGGACGTTTTAATGCCGCCTTATGATGTATGTGACATGTAAATGCGGTAAAAAAGTCGACACAGGTACTCGTTGGAAAGTATTTTCGATAAACATAAAGGAGGAACCATCAGATTTGGAAGATCTTAATGGCGTCTTGTGATATCTCTGAAACGTAGATATATAAATTCACTAGCTACAATCTTCTGTGTATTATAAAGACGAATGTTTAGTATCAGAAATTGCGGGTTTTTTCCCCAAAAGTTGAATTTATTTCTTCCTGCTTCGTTTGATACAGCATTGAAACAGCACTAATTTTCTTTTTTTTTTTGTATATTGATGGACTTATTTTAAATACTTTTAAAGCAATTTTCAAGTATAAATAGCTACTTTTATTTTGCAATTTTTATCGCCAAGGATTTGGAATATTCTGTGAAAGACAATTGATGAAGCATTCGAACTTCATAGAATTTATTTGAATTACTATATATTTCAATCTTTGCCATCTTTCCTATAATTTTAAAGTGTGTATGAAGATTCCAGAAACGTAATAACATAAAAGAATCAATGAGAACCTGGAACACACACCTTTCGAATATTTTAAAATTCGAAACGTCAATTTTGCAAAATGAAAATGTTTCTAACAGCTTTGCGTCGTGAAAATGTTTAAAAAAGCGATCCTTTGCGATTAAAATAAGGACAAAACAAATTTTGTGTTTTACTAGTTGCGAGGAGAGAGAAATTCTTTGTGAAAGTAATTTTTATAAAATTCCATCGAAAAACAGTCAGCTTTGAAGCCACGTTTCTTTTAAGCAATTTGAAAGCTAGTAAAATATTGATTTAAACCTCCCTCTATTTTCACATACTCCAGACATAGTGTATACGTTCTATGAAAAATTCATTGTTACGTATATAAATTTCATATACCTTTCATATATGTAATTTTCACAAATTATTATTTTACAGCAGAAAATATACGCGCGACAACATCAAATCTTTTTTACCTTTTACAAAGAATATTCCGTTTCAATTTTATAACATTTACGAGGACCATCAGAGTATTTATACTTCCCAAACAAATGATCGAGCACTGTCAAAAATGCACCTACAACATCCTAGCTGCAATAAATCCTAAACGAAGCGCAACGAAATTAACGACGCCATTCGAGTCTAATACTCCTCGCGTTCGCGTCGTCCACGGCATTATCCCGAAATTAGGTTCCGTTACAAAGATTCGTAATTGCCCTCGTTAAAGTATGATCGGTCGTGTAATCGGTTCTGCATAATTGGCCGAATAAAACCGATTCGATTTGAATAATAAGAAAGTTGATTCTCGGTGAAATTAAGCCGCTCGTGGCCGCGAGCGCGTGTAACGCTTTGAATAATGGGCTGTTTAATAAATCGCGGCCATTGTCGCGACAGAATCGGTGGAATCTGCCGCGCGTCGTTCAACGCCGCGTCCGCCCTTAAGTAAATCCATCGTAAAATTCGTTTCGCCCTCTCTATTATTTAACGCCCGTGTCTCTTTACGAGGCGAGCCGCACCTGCATCCACGTCGCAGGACGAATGCCACCGCGGATTATAAATATCGAATGGCAGCCGCGTCTCGCGCGCTCTAAAAATTTGAGCCACAGCCGCCCCGTCGCCTCCGCGATACACCCCCGTAACGTACAATATCATTTCCCCGGCACAGTCGGAGACCCTCATTTCTCTCGCAGTCTAGCAGTCCAATTTCACACCGTTGTAAATACGCTTCTCTTATTTTTGACATCGTCTTCAATTCTTCTTACTTTGTCGCCCTGGCAGACGAGCTCCTCTCCTTCCGCTGCGCGGCGGTGCCGAGCCCCGCCACGGCCACGCGGATGGCTTCATTTATAATCATTTCCTGGGGCTGTATCTGCCCCCTTTCTCAACCCTCGCGGCTTCCACGGGTTCCTTCGAGGTCGAGCTTCCACGGGCGTCCGTCAGGATACCGCGCGACCGCCTTCGCCGAGCTCATTAGACACCCACGGCGCCCTTCGTTCGCGATTACGCTATCGGGGCTAACCTTTAATCGCGGCGGTCGCGCGCGTTCGCGTCAAGTTTGTCGGCTGCTGCGCCAGGCACTCGCGATGGAGGATTTCGTTGGGGGTGGAGTTGATTGGGATCGTGTTGGGGTGTTTCTTTTTTTCTTCTGGTTTTGGGTAATGATTTGCGTGGAGCAGTTTTAAGTGATCGAGACCAGATAATCCCAGTTTTTATAAAATTCTGTGGTAAGACAGTCAACTTTGAGGCTTGAGCAATTTGAAAGGTAGTAAAATGTTGATTTAAAGCTCCTATTTTCGCATTCTTTAAATATAGTGTATACGTTTTATGAAAGTTAATTGTTATGTACATGAATTTTATGTACCTATTAGTACCTACCTGTAATTTTCTCATTTTTTGGAGACCAACCTCAGAAGGTGAAATTTGTTTTCATTTTTACACACTTCTAAGATAGTTTTAATCGTTTAGGAATATTTGTCATATTTATTTTGAAAAAGTACCATTTTATTCGATATCTGATATTAATCTCCTTTGGTAATGTTTATTATTGTCATTTAAGTATAGTTATAATTCGTTTCAATCATCAGTGTACATTTTCACTGAAAATTATTCAAAATGTTTACTAAACCGCCACAAAATTGTAGGATATTTATTAATTAAAAGACAGCTACAGGCAATTCAAAAATCAATAGATAATTCTTTACAACAAAGATGTTATTTTGAAGACAGATGATGAACAACTGACGCAATGTTTTAAAACAATTACTTGAAAATCACATTCGCAGAACATTCCGTATACAACAAATCAAATGTAAATTATTCATAAACAACAAAAAGATAATTTCATTATCCTTCAAAAGACACAAATAAGTCAGCAAAAAGTTACATTCCACCGCTTAAACACGCACGCATTACTCGCAAAGCGAACATTCTCAAAATAAGCGAGCTAATCATCGTTCCAGAAGCGAGACATCACGCAGAACACATCAGATTCCCAACAAAAATAGGTCACCACCTGTCGCGGTTCTTCCCGCATCCTCTTACTTCCTTCCCGCTTCTTCCATGAACTTCTCTCCGCCACCCTTCTCACCCCCTGCGCCTTCATTCTTCTCGCACAGATTTTCTATTATCGTAATCTCCCCGTCTCTCTCGTTCTCACCCCCTCCTCGATCCTCTTACTTCGTTTCTGTCCGCTTTCACCGCCCGGCACTCGGAGGGGTTGGCAAGCTGCGCGCCTTTCTGTGAACGCGGAATATAACGATTGCTCTTTGAAACCGTCACCGTGCCGCGCAAAGTATTAACGCCGGCTCGCATGGGGCGGAGAATTTTGTCGAGACGTTTCCGTCTCTGACCCTTTTCACTTGGCACCGTTGTATCGCGTAACGAAGACCCCCGATGAAAATGGCGGCGAGCAGAGAGGGGCTCGAGCTTGCTTCCACCGCCCCCACCCCTCGTAGGTGAAGTTAAAATTGCGCTTCCGTGATATAACGACCCCATTCAATGCTTACTCTTGTTCTCCGGATCGCATTGAATCCTAAAAAGCTTTAAGATGTTTCGTTTGTTGGGTCTTTGTCGAGGATCGCCTCGCCAACCCTTCGACCACCGTAATAATCGTGCTGACAAAAATTACACGCGCGCGGACAAAATTAAACATTACGCCTGCAGGGAGCTTTCTATAAGGCACTCCCAGGCGGGGAGGAACGGGGCTCTTAAATTTCAATTATTCGGAGGAATGGGGGGCGTTATTAAACCATTTATTCCTGGTCGTGGCTACGTTTTTTGCGAAACGCGGATGCAAGGGTGTGTAGGTGATGTTATGAGGCATTTCTAACACTTGTAGGCTCTTCGAAGAACATGACTTTTTATTTCTTTCTATTATATTTCAGCTCTTTCACAATTTTTTGTTCCATTTGAGCAGAAATGGTGATTGTCATAATTTTTATCTAAGAAGCTTTTTTTATTTAGCTTTCTCTACTTATGAAAAATTTTTAACGCTTATAGGCTCTGCAAAGAACATACCTTTTTGTTTCTTTCTATTATATTTTAGCTTTTTCGCGATTTTTTTGTTCCAAGTGAACAGAAATGGTGATTGTCACAATTTACATTTAAGATGCTTTTTTTATTTAGCTTTCTCTACTTTTGAAGCATTTTTAACACTTGTAGGCTCTTCGAAGAACACAGCTTTTTATTTGTTTCTATTATATTTCAGGTTTTTCTCGATTTTTTGTTCCGTGTGAACAGAAATGGTGATTGTCACAATTTTCATTTAAGAAGATTTTTTTAATTAGCTTTTTCTACTTATGAAGCATTTTTAACACTTGTAGGCTCTTAGAAAAACAGAGTTTTTTATTTGTTTCTATTATATTTCAGGTTTTTCGCGATTTTTTGTTCCGTGTGAACAGACTTTATTTAAGAAGCCTTTTTTACTTAAAATTATTGCAAACAAGTAGCTATTTTTAATTTAAAAACTGTATATGTACATTTGTTTTACATTGCAGAATGTAAATATCTTTTCTTTGTGTGTCAAGCATAATAAAATAGTGTGACGTATGAAAATCATCCCTGCATCAGGGTTGATTTCTAATAAAATATTTTAACGCTGAATGAATGCTGCTGAAATAGATTTATTTGTTAAAAATGCTAATGGAATGTTTAATACAATGTAAATATTTTTATGATTTTAATAATTTTGTGGTTACTTTAGTATTTCCTAACTTCATGCTAGCAGCAACAATGTACAATAAACGATAAGAAATGCTTGATCATTAAAAAGATTACTCGCAAACAATAACACTTTTATTCGTAGCAGTTGCTTTGTTTACTATTGAATAATAAAATTATAATAATAACTGACCCATATGGCCGCTCAGGAAATTAGCGCGGAAAAAAGTATCCGCAGACTGCTCGCGGGGCTGTTTTAATTAATTATAAAAATAGCCGTAGGTCAATTATGAAAAAATAAAACAGTTGGTATTTCGATGAATCGATATTACGACAAACTGTACTCACTTGTCGTCTGAGAGCACGACACCGTAACTCCTATTATATTCCGTTGGACGAACACGAGCCGTTGGGGCTTTAGCCAAAGGCGTGATTGGTAATTGATTTTCAGGCTTCAGCACCGTGCTCGTCCTCCCTTCTCTTGCTTCAATGCTCCTTCTCTTCATCGCCTTCGGAAAACCCGCGGCTTAACGATAATGTGAAAATTGCGGGACTTGTTAAGAAATAATAAATGCAAGGTGCCTGGCCTTAACAGGCACAACAATTATTCCTTCTGCGCCAAAAGAAATACGTTTCATTTCCGACGCGATTGTTTCCACGGACAATTCGTGATTACTCGTTCGACGAAATTCGATTGATGCGCAATTATTAAATCGTGGAGCGATTTAACAAATAAGCGGAAACTTTTTATTTAGAAAAATACTGAACATTATTAATTTTGTACGAAAAGAAAGCTGTTTCGTTCCTGCGTCTCTCGTCTTCCAAAGCTGGGAGGATCGAGACATTTTACATCATTAATGAAACAATATTTTTTAAATACATCGCATGTTTCAATATTAAAAATATATATTCGTTTTCGTGAAAGAATAGAACGTTAAATACGAGCACACAAAATATCGTAAAAACATTATTCAGTTCCGTTTGCACAATTTTTCTTTCCAAAAACGTATCAACCCTCTCCAGCCACCCCCCCCCCCCCCCCAAAAAAAAGACGCGAACGCGGGCGCGTCGCTCGCTCGCGCCGCAACGCTCGCATTCTCTATTCCTCTTTAAACAACGAAATTACAGAGATTGCCAATCCAAATAGAGCGCGGAGCAAATATCCGTATCATGTATCTTCATAATTATTTGCCCTCGTCAAATATCAATCTCTACTTGTTGAACGTAGCTATTGTCTCTCAAATTAATCAATGTACCAATCCCCGTTATTTACCTCGGCCGACGTAGTGACTAATAATCGGCGGTCAGCAAACGGGAGCGGAACGAATTCGCGGTTGGGCTTTCTAGATTGGCCAGGGCACGAAAGCCAAGGGCTGTTCCAGCGCGGCGTGGAACGTCACGGAGGGTCGCGGAGTCGCGCGGACCGCCTTGCAGGGTGGCATTCATATGCTACCAGCGGCCATAGCGGCACTGACGCTGGTAACACTGCGGTATGCAGTTGATTATGGAAGCTATATGAAGAGGCTCGACGTGGCCTAGCATCTTGAGTACCCTATCCATGTTCAGGAGTCTGCTATTCCCTACCCTCGAAAGCGCGGCGAGAGCTATACAGCGGCGGTATAGTTAATCCGCATGGACGTCCTCGAGGGACGTCGAAGATTCATCTCAAGATGCTCGATATTGCCCAGCTACTCCAACCGCTGGAATCCACCGTCTCCCGCCGGCATGTCCTTCTCCTTCGCGCGATCCTTCAGAGTCTTGCCTCCCGTGCATTAACTCTGATACGCACCAGGAATGTCTAATTGTTTCGTGCGAATACTTCGCGATCTGTTGCGTCCGAGTTTTTTTTTTTTTTTATTTATTAATATCGCGGCGTCGTTGGAGGGTTTCGTGTGTTGCGTATATCTAATTCTGGTTTTAGGCGAATTTATTTCACACGATTTTGATTTAACGCGGATT
The DNA here is from genome assembly GCA_963969225.1 of Xylocopa violacea. Classification (NCBI taxonomy): domain Eukaryota; kingdom Metazoa; phylum Arthropoda; class Insecta; order Hymenoptera; family Apidae; genus Xylocopa; species Xylocopa violacea. The sequence goes on along the minus strand of CAXAJV010000021.1, from coordinate 4,553,089 downwards.
AGGAAAGGAAGTTTAGGTCTCTTTTTTACGTGGCTTACTTTGAGTTAACGCGATCAACCCGAATTCTAAGAAGAAAGTTTTTTCTGAATTTTATTTTTGTATCTGAGACTTTGGAGACGAGGGATGTAATGTGATTTCTATTTGCAAGAATTCTCTGAATCTCGATATGGAATTTTGTCTGCTTTGTCTGCATTTCGAGTTTGGTGTTCAAAGTGAAAGGTGGCTTTTTGATGTTTAGAAAATTTAATAAAAATTGAACTACAATTCGTCAGAAAGCGATAACGAATAGAATCTTTTTATGTGCAACTCATATTACTTTGCCTAATTTTTGTGTTCATGAATTAGTGACGTTTTTTCTTTCTCAAATTATATTTTACTTTGTGTGATACATGTGTAATCTTTATGATATAAAATGTTTAAGATCTTAACATACTACTGCTAATTATGGCTTTCACAAATGTTATACGTGAACATCAGAGTATTAAGTAAAAGTATCAGCAAACATTTGTGGGCAGAGAACAGCTAGTCTCAAGTAGCGTTGTAGTTTATGTCTGACTAATCTGGCCACAATCTACTGTGGCGGTTTCGACCATACCTTGCAGAATTAACACCGTTTTACCTACACGATTTTCAAATCTTCCATGCATATTTCTACTAAACTTAAACTTCTTTAAATAAAAACAATCCGTACAACGCTCGTTTAACTAATTTTTTAATGTTGAAACTCTTCACAGTTCCTACAATTTCGTTTTGCATCGAAGTAGCTAATTTCTGCGATTTTTCTATGCTTTTAAAATGTACAATCTGATGGTTGATTTCGTTCAGGATATTTTTCGCGTACAAACGTTTCGTTTTCGCAGAATTTTTTACACAGGCGCCATTTAAGCGAGGATTACGTACTTCTCTTTTCACTATTATTATTGAAATTGCATCAGTATCGTGTTTGAGTGTACACAGTATCGTGGACCAACAGCTACTGCAAATAAGTACAAAATCTTCATTTCATGAATTTCTACAAGTATTTTAAAAACGAAAATTCACCTAATTTTCATAACAGAAATTATGTTGCTAAGAAACCAACCGCTGTGAAGAATAAAATTAAACTATTTATTCTACATAAAATAATTATCTCAAATACAGTACACCTGTTTAATATCTTAGAAAATAATTTTATTTCTTTAATAATTATATTTTCTACTTCTAAAAAGATAGACTTCTTAATCAAATAATTATTAATTTTCGTGAAAGATGTTTCTGTATGTTCACATTTAATATTCTATTCTGTCACGAAAAATATTGAAACCTAGACTTGCTTCGCAAAATACTAGTATTTGCAAAGAAATACTTAAATGATCCACCCATAAATCTCAAGCAGTTACCAATGACCCAATCGAGTTGACACAACTTAAAAAATACGAGAAGAAGCAGACGAAAAGAAACGCAAACAAATGCAAAACGATTGTACACAACTAATCACATTTCAAATGATTCGTGATTTCTTAAATCACAATACACCCAATCGAGTTGACGCAACTTAAAAAATACGAGAAGAAGCAGAAGAAAAGAAACGCAAACAAATGCAAAATGATCGTACATAACTAATCACACTTTCAAATGATTCGTGATTTCTTAAATCACAATACACCCAATCGAGTTGACTCAACTTAAAAAATACGAGAAGAAGCAGAAGAAAAGAAACGCAAACAAATGCAAAACGATCGTGCACAACTAATCACATTTTCAAATGATTCGTGATTTCTTAAATCACAATACACCCAATCGAGTTGACGCAACTTAAAAAATACGAGAAGAAGCAGAAGAAAAGAAACGCAAATAAATGCAAAACGATCGTGCACAACTGATCACATTTTCAAATGATTCGTAATTTCTTAAATCACAATACACCCAATCGAGTTGACTCAACTTAAAAAATACGAGAAGAAGCAGAAGAAAAGAAACGCAAACAAATGCAAAACAATCGTACATAACTAATCACATTTTTAATCACATTTTCAAATGATTCATAATTTCTTAAATCACAATACACCCAATCGAGTTGACGCAACTTAAAAAATACGAGAAGGAGCAGAAGAAAAGAAACGCAAACAAATGCAAAACGATCGTGCACAACTAATCACATTTTCAAATGATTCGTAATTTCTTAAATCACAATACACCCAATCGAGTTGACGCAACTTAAAAAATACGAGAAGAAGCAGAAGAAAAGAAACGCAAACAAATACAAAACAATCGTACACAACTGATCACATTTTCAAATGATTCGTGATTTCTTAAATCACAATACACCCACTGAAATACATCCGTCAGAATAAAAGTGAAATCGGCGCCCATCGCGCAAACGTTTCACGATCTTTCGTCTTTGTACCGGCGCACACAGTTTACAGAGCCATCTAAACTGCTTCGGCTGATACCTTGGCGGATCGCGTGGCTAATTCGAAAGCATACAGGCGGATCACGGAGCCTTTAACCGTGAACTAGAAACGTTGAAATCCGTGATTGAAACGCGTTGCAAGATTTACCGGATAAACCAGATTTAAGCGGCTCTTGCATCCTTTCTACGGATGAATTGCTCGAGAACGATTGTGGACGACGATGAATATCGTCGACGCGAAAAGCAATCTCCACCCACGCTGGTTGCATGGACCCGAATAGTCGAGAGGCTTAAAATCAAATGCGAGTACCAGACTAATTACGCTAATTGGCATAATACTCCTGACGGGTTTCCAGTTAGTAAAGTGTCGACTCTCCGATACCGGTACGAACACAATGGAAGTTGGGGACCGGCCAGCCCCCAGCGGATGGTACAGGTACTGGCTATCGGATAATTAGAAGGGTTCCGAGAAGAAATCCTTTTATACCTATGTTCGCAACAAAAGAAGAGGGGGGGAAAAAAAGGCCACAAACACAAGCTACGCGCGTGATACTTTGACTTAACGTTGCGGAGCTCGTACGGAGCATCGCTGCAATCATAATTTTCGTGCGTCTCGTGGACGATGGAATTAGCTACGTTCAGAGTGTTGCGTAGCTTGCGTCAAAGGGAACGAGAAATTGTTAATGCGAGGCTTATGTTTTTTGAAAAAGTGTGGGATGTTCGTGAACAAATACGAATCTCTGTAAAATTATAGAATTTTTGTAGGAAGGTACGAATCTGTTGCTTTGAGTGCTTTGATGGTTCTTGTGAATTGAAACTCCATTTTTTTTATATTCTAAAATGAACTTTGATCAATGGAATATCTTACTTATTAAAATTGATCGTAAATAGACAGTTATAAACAAAGTTACACGGAATTTGTTTCTGTGGAAACCTAAAAGTGTCTACTATCAACTCTCAAAAAGAATATAACATTGACAAAAAGAGAACAAAACACAATATATTGTTATCTACTTGTCCAAACTGAAATTACTTTCTTGTCAACCCAATAATATAACATCATGAAGGTGTTATTGTATTGTAAGTGCATTAATATTGCAATAAAAAGATCCATATAAGTGCATCAATAATGCAATAAAAATTTGCGATATTAATACATACAAAAGACTGAAATATAAGCTATATCTCTTTCCACATTTCTTTAAAAGTAAATTAAGTCTCTAAGAGTTAAAATTTCATTTATGTTTGCCTCTCTCTAAGCTTTCTATGCTTTATCTCTTCTCATATGAAATTTAGAATGAATCTGAAATAATAACAAATTTACATAAAAGACTTTCTAAACCAGTGCCTTTATAATAACACCAATACAAAGAAGCACGTTAAACAATATCAAGTTTAACATTAACAAACCTGCATATGAAAAATTCCTACATACACAGTGTACTGCTGTATAAAATGAAGCAATTAATCGAATCGAAGCAAAGGAAGACAACTCTTTAGCCCATTCAGCTACAACAATATCGTGCGAGGAACGTGGTACGTCGATTCGAGCCAAAAGTAAACAGCATGCGTAAGATAAGAGAAGTAGCTCATCGTTCATGCAAAATATAAATAATACACGTAAGTAGTAAGACTTCTGAGAAACGTGGTACGTCGATTCGGCTCGAACGTAAACAATACGTGTAAGATAAGAGACATAGCTCGTCGTTCATGCGAAATATAAATGTTACGCTTGAGTAGTAAGGCGTGGTACGTCGTTCGAGTCACACGCGTCGTCGTGCAGTCGTGCAAATATATTTTCTTGAGGAATATTAGAAAATTACCTTTAAAAATGTCTTCGAAAAGAATATTAAGCGTTGATGAGGACAGTGAAAGTTCTTCCAACATCGCGAATAGTGATTCGATAGATATTTTAAATAGCAATAGGGACAATAGCGATATTTTACTTCCTGTACGAAGACGTTGGAAGCCACTCGTTATTGAAGATGATGGCGACGATGAAGACCACAGCGATCATCGACAATCAGGTATGGATTTGGAAAGAAAACACTGACGAGCCAAAAAATAAAATTAGTTGTATCTTAGATATGCGTTTACATATCAAATGACATATGCGATTCGTGCAACATCAATGACTCGACGTATGATGTTGGATTCTGGGTTCGACAAACTCGAAGGAATCAAATGCAACACGTGTTAACCCCTTGCACTCCAAATTATTTTTCAATTTTGTTGCCAACAACTCTCTATTATTTAAAGTGTTTTTTATTTGAAATTTATTTCAGTGAAACAGCTCCGCAACTGCATTTGTAAACAATTTTGTTTACTATTTATATTAAATATAGCTCTCAAACTATGTTGCAATTTATATTTATGCAACGTGTTTGTTACTTTTTTGACGTCGAATCACACTCGACAAAGGAATGCAAAGGATTAAGAGACTTTAGAGGTTTATTTAGAAACAAGTTCTGTACGCAAATAGTGAATACAGTAACCTGAAGACTATGGCGAAAACTACCTGATATTTAAACGATCAAGAGTGAGTAAGTTAAGGTACAAAGATTAGCTAACAGACGAAGAAAAGAGGACAGGATAAGCAAGCGACTACAGGAGGCCAGAAGAATTGGAATTTGAGAACTATGATCAAGATATTTATGCTAGGATGTGTCTTAACCCTTTGCACTCCGAATTATTATTAAATTTCGTTGTCAACGAATGTTTGAAGTGTTTTACTTAAAAGTTACTTCAAAGGACAGTTCTTCAACTGCTACTTGTAAACAATTTCGTTTACTAATTGTATTAAGTACAGCTCTGAAACTTGTAATTTATATTTATGGAATTTATATATATTTTTTTAATTTACTGTTGTCGAGTCACACTCGACAAAGAAGTGCAAAGGGTTAAGGAGTTTATATCGCATTGACAATATTCTCAGACAGTTGGTCGTGCTACCAATTTTATTTGCTAATAATATTAACCCTTTGCGCTCGAGAGGTAACTCTCAATCACCACGACGTTCCATACGACAAGTCAAGTTTCTCATCGACTAATTTTAAGTTTCGAAGCCCTACAGAACAAATTTGGGAGGCGAAATCATCTCGAGTGGAGATGAAATTGATTTCCAACTATCGAAAAACAAGATCGATCGCATTCATGTAGAAATTAGTGACGTAAAAAATGACGTGCCACCGAAAAAGTCGTCGACTGCAAAGCGTCAAACATAGCTCCCAAATTTTGTCGCAATTCATATTCACGGAACTCCCGTTGGTTCCCTTTTCATTTACTGACGTCGAGTCACGCTCGACAAAGAAGTGCAAAGGGTTAAGGAGTTTATATCGCATTGACGATATTATCAGACGGTTGGTCGCGCAACCAGTGACCGATCTCGTTGTTTATGGCGCGCGCTATTGGAATTTAAATCGCAAGTCAAGGGGTTAAAAGAAGATCCATTAGCCGTTACTCGATTCGGCGGAACGAGCCGTCGCGCGATTCCAGCGTTACACGTAACACTGTGTACGTGGCGGGGAAAATAGAGACATACTGGACAATTCTTGTCACACGCCGCCGTTGCCAGCGCGGGCGGTCCGCGAAAGTTCGAAGTTTTAAAATGTGGACCAGATAAGAACTGCCGGCAGGGTCCGCATCCTTTTTCAATTCAAACTCGCCGGAAAGTCGCGTATCTGCCGGGCGCATCGATCCTCCTTTCGCCCCCTCCCTGTTTCCAGCGACCTTTCGCCTTTCTTTCAGCCGCGCGTAAAGACGCGGTCGGTGGCGTGTGCCCCAGCGACAGCAGAAGTTCCTCCATTAGCGATAACAATGAAAGATGTACGCCGGATTTGGCCTCGATCATCCCTGACAAACGCACGCCCGCGCTGCGGTCGCTGGTGTATACCCGAAATTATGGCCGACGTGGAACGAGTGCCGCCGCGAAGGTACACGCTCGGTTATTTTCCACCGAGTTAGCATTCGATTCTCTCTGTTTGAATTAAGCAGTCCGTTGCCAGTGGCTGTCAGCAGAAAATTTTGCGATCGCGTTGCTATTTTCATTTCTTGTATTAGTTCTGTTATTTTTATACTTCTTTGCTTTGCAAAACGTTGTCCCATTCGCTGACAGCAGGAAATTTTGTGACTGCGTTGGTATTGTCATTTCTTGTATTAGTTCTGTTATTTTTATATTTCTTTGCTTTGCAAGACGTTATCACATTCGCTGACAGCAGAAAATTTTGTGATTGCGTTGGTATTGTCATTTCTGTTTTAAGTATTTGCGTTTGTATTGTCATTTCTTGTATTAGTTCTGTTATTTTTATATTTCTTTGCTTTGCAAAACGTTGTCCCATTCGCTGACAGCAGAAAATTTTGTGATTGCGTTGGTATTGTCATTTCTGTTTTAAGTATTTGCGTTTGTATTGTCATTTCTTGTATTAGTTCTGTTATTTTTATATTTCTTTGCTTTGCAAGACGTTGTCACATTCGCTGACAGCAGAAAATTTTGTGATCGCGTTGGTATTGCCATTTCTGTTTTAAGTATTTGCGTTTGTATAACTTCTGTTATTTTTTAATTTTTCTGTTTTAAGTTTGCTTTTATATAACTTCATCCGAGTGCAAAGAGTTAGTATTAATTAAGTGGATATAATTGTGGATAATTCTAGCCAAAAACAATATCCATTGAAAACTTTGCCAATCGACATCGACAACACGACATACAAGCAACGAAACAGTACATCAATTAAAAAACCATTCCTCGATCATTATTAAACCTGACAATGAACAATTTTTCGCCGTCTCATAAAAGTCCACGTTGCACCTCGAGGTACTTCAATATCTCGCACACTTCGTTAGCGATTAATCGGGCGATCTGGCAAGAACGAGGGAAGAGGATAAAAAAGACGATGGAAGACAAAAGGGGACAGGATCGAGGGGGTGGTAAGCAGGAAATCCATGGCGTCCGACTTCCGCGGTTCGTTTTCACTAAATTGTTTGTCAATCCGGCTCGTCCTCTCTCTCTCTCTTTCTCTCTCACCCTCTCTTTTTTCGCCTTTTCATCGGCCCGCCGAATTGTACGTCACAAAACGGGATTTCCCGTAAGGAAATCGGAGGACGCGGAGGGTGCAGATGGAACGGGATCGACGGAACGGGAGTAGGAACAGAGGAACTTCATACATGATTTCCCTCGAGTCCCTGAAGTGAAGCATTTCTGGCAATGCGCGTTCATAGAGGCGCACGGCCACCGGTCTGCCGCACGGTATCTCGCTGACAAAGTTGCCCAATCATGCGTGCATTATGAGATTCACGGACAAAAGGGAGACAGAAGCTGCTGAAGGAGGAATATCGTGCAGCCGGCGGACGCGCTGTAACAGGCCTCGCAACTTGAAAATCATCGCTCCTTTTATCACCGATACCGATTTGCGGGATGGCCGATGGTTATCGACGTTGCGGACCATGGAAATGGGGATGGTTATTTAATGCGACGCCGTTAACGACCCCACGCTTTACTTTTACGTTAGAATCTTATTTTTTTTGGAAAGGAAAAAGCAAAATTATGTATAGTGATAGCAGCTTTATGTATTTGTCTTGAAATTAAGGGGTGGGTTAAGGAAAAGTGAATGGGTGATGGGGTTGAAAATAACTAGAAGGCTGTGGCAAGATTAATTGATGGAATTAGACATCGTCGCTCGAAAAGTACGAGGACACTTGTTTGATTCTAATTGGAGCTTGAAATATGTTGGAAACTTTCTTTATTTTATTAAATATCTTACCAATAACTTCGATAAATAATTATGAGATTCTCAGAAAAATTAGAAAACTAATTTGAATGAAACAACAGGATGGTCTTTGTGTCGTACTTAGATTTTAATGATTCACAAAAGCCATCGAATCAAAATGTTGCAATTCATTCAATTCATTCAAAGTGCAACTGCCCTCATTTTGAGCGACAATGTACACATAAGACAAACATAAACCCACAGTTTTCCCATGAAATTAAGTCTCAGCGATTCTACAATACAACAAAATGGCTATCAAACAAGGCCCCAGTCTTTCCAAAATTTTATTGCGCACATAAGACAAACATAAACCCACAGTTTTCCCACGAAATTAAGTCTCAGCGATCCTACAATACAATAAAATGGCTACCAAGCAACTCCCCAGTCTTTCCAAAATTTTATTGCGCACATAAGACAAACATAAACCCACAGTTTTCCCACGAAATTAAGTCTCAGCGATCCTACAATACAATAAAATGGCTACCAAGCAAGTCTCCAGTCTTTCCAAAATTTTATTGCGCACATAAGACAAACATATACCCACAGTTTTCCCATGAAATTAAGTCTCAGCGATTCTACAATACAATAAAATGGCTACCAAACAAGTCCCCAGTCTTTCCAAAATTTGATTGCGCACATAAGACAAACATAAACCCAAAGTTTTCCCATGAAATTAAGTCTCAGCGATTCTACAACACAATAAAATGGCTACCAAACAAGTCCCCAGTCTTTCCAAAATTTAATTGCGCATATAAGACAAACATAAACCCACAGTTTTCCCACGAAATTAAATCTCAGCGATTCTACAATACAACAAAATGGCTATCAAACAAGGCCCCAGTCTTTCCAAAATTTTATTGCGCACATAAGACAAACATAAACCCACAGTTTTCCCACGAAATTAAGTCTCAGCGATCCTACAATACAATAAAATGGCTACCAAGCAACTCCCCAGTCTTTCCAAAATTTTATTGCGCACATAAGAAAAACATAAACCCACAGTTTTCCCACGAAATTAAATCTCAGCGATTCTACAATACAACAAAATGGCTACCAAGCAAGTCCCCATCCTCTCCACCATTTAGCTCAAACGAACGTATCTCACTGCTTCCCCGATCACCCCGTTCAACGTCAAACGCGATCTACTTCCGACTGTCCCGTCGACGTTGTTCCCGTCGATCCGCGACGGTTCAACGACGCGCCATCGAGAATATCTCGAATTCATCGTTGCGTCTCGCAGGAGGAGATCAACCGCGTGACGAACAAATTGTTGCGTTGGCAGACTGCCTTTCCCGGACGTCAATCACACCCTCCCCCCTCGTCCAGACCATAAAAATCCAGCGTGCTGCACCGACACGCGGCCACGAAACCCTTGCACGTAGACGGCTGGATCCACGTGTGGGGGTGGCATGTCGGTAAACGGCCGGGCCAGAACGATTAGATGTTCGATCTGTATCAATATTTACTCCGCTTCGGTGCGGCGCGTCTTGCGAAATGGAAGCCAGACTTCCTTCATCCCGACGTGTTTGCCCGTGCCGCGAAGCAGATACGACGGATTCCCCGGGGAGGACGTGCCGCTAGTCCTACGGACAGGCTTACCGTTCCAGCTACAAACCGTACCAACGCTGGCAACCACCGCCAGCCGCCTTCGCCCGCCTCCGCCCCCGTCGCACGCTCCTGCTCTTCCGCCAGCTTGGCCCACCTTGCCCGCGCCGTCTTACCAGCCCTGAATATATTTCCTCGATCGATCCGCCGCCATAATAAGAAGAGTAAACGAGAGAGGATATTCCGTGCAAGATCAACCGGCACGCCGCCGCGCGTTTCCACCCCTTTCGCGGCATCCTGCCGCGAGCACCGCCGCCGCCGATCCGGCAGCGAACCTGCGGTGGCTCGATCAATCCACGAAAGTTTGCTCGCTCGTAAGGGTGCACGCTTAGCTGCGAGCGAGCCACGTTAAATAGGGAAACGGGTTAAGGGCGGTTCCTGTTAGACGTTACAATTAGCGGCGACGTCGATTACGGCGAAGCCCCGTCGCGCGGTTCGATTTCGCGAGTTACGAAGCGATCGAATTTTGAGGGGGACGCTTCGTCCCGCTTCGCGGAAATTAATACAGCGCGCGCGGATCGGGTGTCGACGCCTCTCACGCGGGACGCTCGTGGATGCTGGCGACGCGGTTGTCGATGCTTGGTTTTTCTTGTTTAATCAGTATTCTGGTTTACGGAGCTCTTTGCGCGCGATGAAGAGGAAAGTTTGATTGATTGTATTACTTTTTGATTTAAATTTAATGAACCAAACTTTCGTTTTCGAATCGGACATTTTGTATTTATTGAGCTAATTACTTTGGGCTCTGCAAGACTTCCTCAAGTCCAAATGTACGGGTCTTTATTAAAATATTCTTTGTTTCTTCGGTTTCAATAAAGCATACGAGATTTTTCTCTCGAAGGGACAAAATTTTAGCGATACAAATATAATAAACCAAACTTCCACTTTCGAATCGAACATTTCATATTTAATGACGTAATAACATTGAGGTCTATTCCTCACGTTCAATTCTACAAATCTCCTTCAAAATATTCTTCGTTTCTTCGGTTTGAATAAAGCATACGAGATTTTTCCCTCGAATATAATAAACCAAACTTTTACTTTCTAATTTCAGACATTTCATGCTCAATACACTGTGGTCAAGTCAAGTATATGAGGTACTAGAAAACTAAATTAAATATTTCATTTCGTTCAAACCTCATCCATACTTTTCAAATACTATAGATTACCTATTTTCCAAATTTCATTGAAATTCTACTATTAGTTGCGAAGATATTTGTTTTCTAAAGGGTGCATGTTACTCATATTTCACTAATTTTCAAGAAATGTAAAAGAAATGTCTATTTTCTTCTTTTTGGAATTTGGATAGCAAGAAAGTGGCTGACTTGAATCGTCATTTTTACGAGGGTTAAGATTGAGCTTAATTTCAATGAAATTGCAAGCAATTAAATTTGTAAAATTAATTGCACTTCGTCCACATTTTAAAGAGCGAATTCATAAATAAAAATTCATACAGTCAAATGTGAGAGCAAGGTAATAAACATTAATATCTGTCTAAACATAGACGCGTGATCAGATGAATTTAATTTCGCAACGCGTACACTCATCTTCACTGCATTAAATATAATTAATGGAGGACAGCATTTTTTACTACGTAGTTTCAGTTCGAGATAACAATATTCATCGATCATTCTAATGCAATTCTTTTCTCGCGTAATCTGCTCCAGTTCTATTCCATTATCTTATCCGACAGGATTCTTGCGAGGAAAACACGCGGCGCGGTGCACCGTTTACACCAATGACGAATGATACACGCTTGTTTTTATTCTCGCCTTTCCCAGCGAAACATTCATTAATCAAGTCGAGGGAATGACCAAAACGCGTCCTCGTTCTCCTCCCTCGTAATCGACCAGACCGTGCGCATTCTGTATTTCGAACGACGTGTTCATTTAAACATTCCGCGACGAATAAAAGTCCACGCTTTATTGCATATTTCGCTGCTTTAATATTTATACAGCGGAGTCGAGCGAATTTTTCGGATTCGAATGTTTGACTCGCGTTTCGCAGGAAGGAACCAGTCCATAGAGATTAAAATTTTTGGATATCATCGTAGTTCACATTTTTACACACTCAAGCGCGATGTAATTTAAAAGATTTATTACGATACGTATGTTTTGACAAGGTTAATCCAATATTTTGATTGCAATATCAGAGTTGAGAGACATAATATCCATAGCCAGATGTATCTAAAAATATGTTACGTCTGATAATAAATATAAGGTAGAAATGTGAAATATTCATTGACAAAGAGAGAGAATAACTGAAAATAAAAAATGTTAGCGAAAATCGCTCTGCAATGTTCCATGAAAAATGTAGTACACAGACAAATAAATGTGTACACCTTGTAGAAACTTCGAATTTTTCATTTCTACGATAATAGTTGAAATTTAACGATACGAAAATTATACAAACATGCAGCGTGTCGAGGATAAAGTTGAAATGATATTACAATTAGAATACATTTAATTTAAAAATAATTACACATAGATATATACTATAATACCTTGTTCCCAGAATTTTTCTATTTTATTTCCATTCAAAAAACACTTCGAAACCGTTTTACAATTTCTACAACCCATCCACCCCCAGCATTGTTCACAAAACACGCAGTGAACAATTAAATTCCAACAAACCTACCCTCTCGTTATTCAAAAGTTCTATTAACGTTGTAACGCATATTTTCGAAACAATACTACAAACATTAGCAGGATATCAAAACCAAAACCTATCTCGTATTATCCTCGTGTTTTCCATGTTCCCACGTCCTCCTCTGCAAGACATTTTCGTGCAAGAAGAGGTCCAAACGAAGGATCGAGACGAGCAAAGTATCAGACGATTGCAAAAGTTGGTGCTCGATTTTAAACCAAATTAACCCTTTGCACTTTATTCTAAGTCTTCTCTATTGCTAATTTCTTCACGAATAGAATCGATTTCGTTTTGCAACGGTTGAAAATCAATTTCATCTTCACTCGAGCTAGTTTCACTTTTCAAAACCATTTTTGTGGGGCTTCGAAACTTCGAATCTGTCGACGAGAGTCGCCACTCGAGCGCAAAGGGTTAAATACAATACGTTTACATGAAAAATAATATTCATTAACCCTTTGCACTCCTTTGTCGAGTGTGATTCGACATCAGTAAACAAAAGAAGAGAAAAAATGCAAATTTCACAAATATAAATTACAACAAAGTTTGAGAGTTATATTTAATATAATTGTTAGAAGTTTCTTTAAACGTGTTAACAAATCTTTATTATTTATAATAAGGAAATATTCTAATTAACAACTATCAGTAGAATGTAAAACAATGAAAGCTGGGGTTTTGCTTGATGCGTTCTGAATGCCTTTTTGGGTTGTTTGGGGAGAAAACCGTGGAAGGTCTTTGAGTGGAGTTTTTACCCGCCATCGTTGTATCCCAACAATAATTAGTAAACCAAATTGCTTATAAATAGCAGTCGAGGAACTGTCCTTTGAAGTAAATTTCAAATAAAACATTTTAAGTGACAGAGAGTTGTTGAAAAGAGAAGGAAGAACGTCTCGTCTGGGCCTACTAGTGCACTCATTGTCCTCCAAAAGTTAAAAGTTGCAAAATATCGAAAAAAAGAAAACTATAAGCGTTGAAGATGGCAAGTGGACTAGTCGAAGAAGCAGAAACGCGTAGTAGCCAAAAAGAAGAAGTACAAGATATTTTCAACCAAACCATGATACGTTATTAAATATATCGCGTTCACAAAAAACTCTACAGTAATATTCACGTTGAAGATGGCAAGTGGACTAATTGAAGAAGTAGAAACGCGTAGTAGCCAAACAGAAGAGGTACAAGATGTCCTCGACCAAACCGTGATACGTTATTAAATTTATCGCGTTCACTAAAAACTGTACAGTAATATTCACGTTGAAGATGATAAGTGGATTAGTCGAAGAAGCAGAAACGCGTAGTAGCCAAAAAGAAGAGATACAAGATATTCTCGATCGAACCGTGATAAGTTATTAAATATATCGCGTTCACTAAAAATTCTACAGTAATATTGACGTTGAAGATGGCAAGTAGACTAGTCGAAGAAGCAGAAACGCGTAGTAGCCAAAAAGAAGAGGTACAAGATGTCCTCGACCAAACCGTGATACGTTATTAAATTTATCGCGTTCACTAAAAACTGTACAGTAATATTCACGTTGAAGATGGCAAGTGGACTAGTCGAAGAAGCAGAAACGCGTAGTAGCCAAAGTAGCCAAACAGAAGAGGTACAAGATGTCCTCGACCAAACCATGATACGTTCACTAAAAACTCTACAGTAACATAATTCCCAAAATAAACACCAGCACAGTAAAAATCGCGTGCCTTTGCCACCTACGAAAATCGCAGCTCTTCCGCGATCTTCTGACGTACCACAGTTCCTCGCGTCACTCGTCTCCCGATCAAGGACGACGAGGACCGCGCGCGGGGTTGCGCTCGCGCGACAAACGGCAGGACGAAGGCCTCCGAGCAGGAAGGACGGTGGGAAACGGAACGAAGCGTGGACAGCGTCGGATGAAGGAATCCTGGAGGGTAGCGCAGAAGCCCGCGGGGGAGGGAAAAAAACAAAAAAAAAAAAAAAAAAAAAAAAATACGGCTAGCCGACAAGTCTCGAACCCGGACACGTAGACTCGCGCGGGTGCAAACAGGCGAGCGGCCGCGCGCTTCGTATAGGTGGCCGGGAATGCCGGGCAATTTTTCAATGGCTCCGGCCGAGCTTGAATTCTCGTTAATTTTTACTTTCTCTCACCATCCGCCACGGGGATCCGCCATTGTCCGCGCGGCTTCGCTCAGACCCCCTACAACGATAACAGAGAAAACGCAGCGAACCGCGGCAGAGTATACCTACCTACCTACCCTAACAACCCAACGGCGCGAGGCTGTCGATAGCAACACTCTCCAATAAAGCGGATCCCTCCGCCCTGGACGCCGACCGTGCTCCAGGCTGTCCCTTACCAGCGCTCGCTCTCTCCGCCGCTTCCACCCGCTTCCACCCGCTTCCACCCGCTTCCACCCGCTTCTGCTCGCTGCTCTGCGGCTCTCTATAGACCGTGGAGCCCCGCGCGAGCCGTGGCGCGACGGCTCCCGACAGTACAGCTAACGCAATTTTCCCGCTCGCCAGTAGAAACGTACGACAAGGAACGGACGTGAGCGAGCGGAGCGAAGCGAAACGGGGCCCTCGCGGCGGCTTCGCGGCTCGAAAGTCCGCGTTTTGTCCGCGGGGAAATAAAAGGGGGATACGTCCCCCGTATTTGGTATCGCGCGATCATCCGCCCTCCTATTCGATTAGCGGCGATACGTGTTTCCGGGTGTCTCCGAGATTTTCGGCTTGATTTATCGTCCGCGCTGGTGGACGCCTCGCGCATTTTCACCGCGCCCTTTCCCCCCTGCCCCGTTTCGAGCGGCGATCCTTGGCGGTTTCTTATCTCGGTTTGATTTATCGTCGAAACGAAGCACGCTCGCTGGTTACCTTCGTCGCGTCGAACGACGGCCAAGATTTCCCTCGAAAAAATATTATTACCGCCCGTCTCGTTTTCATTTCCGCGGCCAGCCATTGTTCGGCCCTCCTTCGATTTTTATTGTTTCCGATGGCAATCGATTTGATGAAACTGTATTATCGTTTACCGTGTGTACACTTTGCCGACAGGGGGCGGGGGGGAGAAAGAAGGGAAGAATGTGAGCGCCACTCAAATTTCTGCTCGACTGTGTTACGTGTGTTTGCACGTGTCCAGGTACGCTCGATAGCTCCAGCGCGGCGATATTGTTTCATTTATCGTCGTCCGAGGCAGGGGATTCCTCCTCGACGCTTTTAGAAAGCGTTCGCAAGTAAGAGTAAATTTTCGATCGACTCTGATTATTTGTTTTCCAGAATTGTGCCGCATTCTGTTTTTAAATATTTGACTTTCCTCTTGGAGACCTTCGCTCTCGTCTCTTCTTAGTTTGGGTTATCGCGATTGTTAATAGATGGCGAAGAGTGGTGACGTGGCTTATTAACTCTGCTGCAATTAAGAGAGGAATGTAAAATGAATTTATTTAACTTTTTAATAATCATCTAAACGCACAGTCGACAAGTACTTTTCTTATATGTCCAGGCTTTGTGATTTAATTTTGTTAATGAACACACTTTGGTGAAGTATTATTGCGCACGTTACACTTTAAAAGTAACTATATCGTCCCAATTCTATTCTAAGTTTAATAATAACAAGCAGTAAATTTATTGTGGATCCTCTTGTTTGAAATTTCAACCAATCAAATATTTTCGTGCCACTGTGTATACTGGCTGTTCAAAAAAGTTATTCAGTATTTTTATGATATATAGAAAACACTGTACGGCGTCTGACGTCTGATAACAATTGATAACAAAAGACTTTAATTTAGAACATTCTAAAAAGGTAAAATAAACATTCCTTTAAACTGGCACACATATATGTCGCTGGGTTATAGATAAAAATTATATGTTGTAGCTCATGCGTCACATATATATGACACATCAAATTAGAAGGAACTGAATAGGATTGGAATATAAAAACTACACAAATACAACTTTTCAAAGTGAACCACATTTATATATTATATAATTTTAATAATTTGGCTTCACACATGCATGCTATTATATATAAAATAATCTAATATTATCGCAGACCAAGCACATTCATCACACATTTCCCCATTTCAGAACTTAACAATTCTTCAAAACACAACGCGTCTTCATAAATTGACTAAAAATATCTGTGACGACGGGTTCTGATAACAAACCGACGTGTCACACGCATGTGACAGCTGCTAGCGAAAGGATTAAGCCTTTTTTTACTCAGCTTGCGTTCCACGTGCCGCATAAATATTAAATTTCTCTTCGAGAAGATGTCGAAGTAGGACATCTTGGTACGTAAGGAAGAAAATCGCGAGTGTTATCGGATTCCGTGCGTGCCGTACGCAGAGGCATTGATTGCTGGTGCTGACCGCACAATCATTTCATCCTCTCCAACCCTCTCTTCGCCGTGCTGTTCCACGGTTCTCGTACCGTGACAGCGATCGACAAATCCCCGTGTCGAAGCCAGACCTCGCTGCTGGTTTTGTTACTCCCCGTCTATTTTCGTCGGTGCCGGTTTTTTCGCCCCTTTCCTGTTTTCTGTAACAGCGCGACTCTTGAACTTTTACCCGCGCACGCACCTACGAATTCCGCGAAATTGGAACGTTCCGAAAAAATATTTAATTCCGACGATCCGTCGTCGAACTACGATATTCGATATTTATTTAAAGGTCAGTTTCTGGGAAATTTCTGATTAGCAATTTCTGCAGTCAATATGCGAGAATGCATTTATTTTAACCAGCTCAAAAGTGGTGAAATGTCACCTTTAACGTCACAGGATGATGCCTTTAATTCGTTAGTTTTCTCCTGCGAAATAGTTTCATTATTTTTCGAATAAAAGTCTGAGGATATCAGGACTCAATATTACTTCGTTGTTTTTTTTTTTTAATGCGACTCTGAAAATAAAAATCGATAAAAGTTAGATCCAGTGTTGCAGCGATTGTTCCATTCTGACTAATACGATATCGTATCGCTTGAAATTAACTTTTGTTTAATAGGAAAAGCTACAGTTTCTAACAAATCAAATAGGAAATGCAGGTGAAGTTTTTAAAATTTCAAATAACTATTTTTTATAACTCCGTCCCTCGATTCGTGGAACTGAGAATTATAGGACGTAAATTGTTCGGTGACATCGCGCTGTCAAAGAAGAATGGCAGAAATTCATTCGCGTAATGCAATCACGTTTCACAAGTTGTCAAACAGGTACGACACACGGCTACATCCAATTCTCATGTGACAGACGAGACACAGTTTTAATGCGCAGATTATGTCGATGATAAAGGTGACGTATGCTAATTGAACCAGCATCATGCTGTGTAATATCCTGGACAATTTCAGCTTCAACTTCGTTGCGTTATTGTCGATCACGATTTCCATAATGAGACGCATGAAGAACCAACTTGGCCAACGACTGCTCTGTTTTCTACGCGATACGTCTGTCCCCGAATGATAGCAATTAAGATATCGTCGCGATTATTACTTGGTTGCAGTCGAAACATTGCCATTTTGCACTTTCTGCAAGGATTATAACCGCATAGCAATGGTTGCTGTTTATTCTGGCATTTTGAGGATTTCACAGACGTGAATAATTTCAATAAATGGCTACTTCGTGGCGGAAATGAGAGCAAATAAACTATGACGTTATTTTGAGTTTTGTTGAATGTCCAATTCGTAAAAGGGAATCTTTTATTGTTGTTGCATCGTAATTTTTGGGAACACTTTGTGTACATTTGTAAATTTTTTTATGGAAAGTAACCGAATAATATTATTTTTTATTATATGCGTGCAATAAAGTATTTAATAATTAACCCTTTGCACTCGAAAGGAAAAGTAACAGCACCATTATTTACATAACATTTGTAATTTGTTTTTGTCCTTATATTATCAACTGAAAATTATTTACATTGTCTCAAGCCCCTCGAGTTCGAAAACAAATTTTAAATGGCTGCGCTTCAAAGCCCTCGAATGCAAAGGTCTAAAAATTATATAAATATGCCGCACAAAGAAATTATCCAGTAGCTACAATATCGTAACATCAACGAATTAAACTATTTGATAATGCAAAAGACCCTCAAATGGGCGAAACTCGGCTGTAAATTTTTTATATTTTCACTCGTTGGAAAATTGCAGGTAAAACTAATTCCCGAAACCGACCCCTGTAAATATTTTACGTTTCGCCGTCCAAAATTGAATCCGAAACTTCTTGATATACGCAGTGCATGCGAAAATTCCACCCTGAACCTGTACAACTCACGCGGAACTCATTTGGGGTAAGGTCAGATCACGTTTAACCAGACACGCGAATCCACGTATGCGAGGGGGTTGAAGGAAAAAATTAAATATATGCGGAATGTTACGTAGTTAAACGCACCTGCTGTTGGTCGTCGAGAGTAAAAGGGCGAGGGGAAACGCAGGGAAAACGAGACGGAGAGAACGTCGTGCGATTCGCTTTCTTGAGTTCCCGCGAATTTCCAAACGAGACAGTCGAACGCAGAACGCTCCCGATACGCTTGCTCGCGCGATTCGACGATAAACATTAGGCCAATCGAACGCGCGCTGGATGCGTGGCCTACGCTCGTAAATCAAAAGAGAGGGAAAGAAAAAAACAAAAAAAAAAGAAAAAACAAAAAAAACGAAATCGCTCCTAATCCTGAAAAAGCACGACGCTCGCGTAATATTTGGCTACGGATTTATGGAAAAATTTGTTGGCATTTGCCATTTCAACTGTCATTGACCGCGGACGGCCGCGGAAAACTCACGAGAGCCGAGCATAACGCGGGAATGTTAACCAATATTCCGGCTTTCGGCACCGGCAGGATTTAAGCCCCGGCGGTTCGCGTATGGAAATTTATGAGACTATTTCGCATGTAAGCACTAACCAGGTGTGGCTACACATAAATTTAGCATCCTCGCGCGTATATTTCAGACCCTCCGCCCTCTGGCTCCTCCATTTTACTTGGTAGGTGCGGGCCAACTTACCAGAAGTTACCTGCCTGGTATCTCACTTCTCTCATTCCCGCCTTCGAACGTTCCTCCACCCCCCCTCTGCCTCGCTCCCTCTCGCACTTTTGCTTTCTACAGGCTTCCATCCGCATCCACCCCCTGCACCACCCCCTCGCGTTTCCGCACCGCTGGTCTTGCTCGTCTTATCCGTGTACACGCTACAGTTAGCCCTCTCTCTTATTCTTCGCTCGAGATCGTATCCCTAAATCACCCCCGACTACTCCTCGGAACACCGAGGCGCCTTTCTAATTGCTCCACGCTACGTTTAAATTACTTAACCCCCTCCTCAAATTAGTTTCAGATAGGCGAAAAGAATGACGCGTTCGTCGGTGGGCTCGAAGAACGCGGAAGAATCTCGCCGGGAATGCTAATTTAAGCCGGATCCCCGTTTTAACGTTCAGGGGTCGTATCTTATAACGATTGTCTGACCGATCTCCCGCGGAACGGACATGAAATATCCGACGCGCAGCCTCCTTTATTACATTTTTTTTTTTCTATGCCACCGATCGCTGATCGTCCTTCGAGTTACTCGTTTCGTTTCACTACGGTGCGTTTCAATGATAACGAAAATCCGCTATTATTTTCTTTTTCGTGTATGTCACGTTCGACTTTTTTAATTTACTTGTAACAAACGTTTAAATGAGGTGTGTACAGAGATTCAGGGAAATTCAGGAAATATTGGAGGTAATTATAACAATTTTTGATCGGAGTTTCTGGTTTTATACGATTTTGATTTGACAGGAATTAGAAAGAAAATTTAATTCTCTTTTTACACGACTTATTTTAATTTAACATAATCGATACAAATTCTTAGAAAATTTTGCTTTACTTTTATTTTTTTAACTGCGACATTGGAGGCGAGGAGTGTAATGCGATTTCCATTCGTGAGAATTCTACGAATTTGATAATCTCAATATGGAATTTTGTCTGCTTTGTCTGCATTTTGAGTTTGGTGTTTAAAGTGAAAAATAGTTTTTTGATGTTTAGAAAATTTAATAAAAGTAAAAGTAAAATTTGTCAGAAGGTGATAACGAATAGAATCTTTTTATGTGTAACTCATATTATTTTGCCTGATTTTTGAGTTCATGGATTCGTTACATGTTTTTTCCTTCTCGTCCAATTTTACAAAATAAAATGTTTAAGATCCTAACATGAAAACCCATAATTTATTATATTATCTTTGCTAACATCTTAAAACTGGAACCAATCTTCTATTTTCCACAGATGCGATACATCTTTTTACACAAACTCCTTTACACATATTCCTCAAAAACGTATCTATCGCGTAAAAACAAAATTAGATGCAATATAATAATTGAACTTTTTATTTAAAAGCACGAAAACGAAATTTATCTCACCCCTGCATTGCACCTTCCTACCAATGAAATCAGGCTGGCAGTATTCTAATTATACCCACGACACTGGAAACTTATTTTACACATTTTTAATCGATATTCAATTTACGCAACGCGCACGCACTCGCGGAAGTTGCCGAGCGAATCACGCGGCCTCAAAGCGCGCGCTCACTGTTGGCGCTCGCCGCGCGTCTATCGGGTGGTATTTTTCACTGGGATCTACTTTGTACCCGGCGAGGCGGCGGGACGATAAAGGAACAATTATCGAGCGGCGAATTAACGTTAGGCATATCGAGCAATCTCACGTGAAATCAGCCGGAGGCGTCTCGAGACGTCCTCATCTCGGTCGGAGCCGTGGCAGAGGGATGAAACGCACGGCTGCGACCAATCACGTTCGCAATTAAAGGCAAAGCTGTAGCCGCGAGGGAAACTCGCAGGCGGGAAGGGACGGAAACGTATCTCGTACACGGCTCCCCCTTGGCGCAACAACGACACACTCTCCAGGCGTCCTTTTAAATACGTGACCTGTAAATAATTGCATGAAGGAACAAAGCACGTGCACAACTGGACCTCGGCGCAGCCGAGACTCCGCCGTGATACCACGTCGGCTGATCACGCGCGCTCGCGCACTTCCACGTAAATACGTATACCTCGCCTTTTTTCTTCCTCTGCTTTTCTTGCCCTCCTTTGCGTCCACCTGCACCCCTTCCGTCACCCTGCTCTCCTCTTGGCACACGCGTCGCTGCCGTTTCACGCTGTTTCCCCTTGCGCCCGACCCTCTACTCGCCCTGATTCAACCTACTCGGCTCTTCCGAGAAAATGGCGATCCGCGACGAGCCCCGAAGAAGCCCACGCGTGACCATGCGAACGGAGCGTTGCGTAACGTGAGCATCGATCGATTATCTCGATAGACGAACGCTGGCAGCGGAGAAAGTTGTGCCACGCTGTTCTCCAAATGTAATTTCTCGTGAGAAATGGTTGTTTCTTTGGTCTTCTCTTTCGTTTTGTGAGAAATAGAAATATCAGTGCGCGAGTGGTCGAAGAAGGTCACGCGCACTTCCTTGCTTCATCATCCCTCTTTGGAGTCATGCTTAAACGTTCGGATGAGCCATGGCGTTGGGGATGTCTGGTGTCTTCGAGGCTAACATAAGTGGCCTAAAAAGGCATTCTCGTACGAATCTTCAAGTCTAAAGTAAACAATTCGAATACGTTCACCAGTTACAACTTAGTTAACCTATTTCGAATCCATTTCCCAACTTCCTTACGGTCTGAACACCGCTTTCGACGAGACCAACGAAATGATTCGCCAGCTTCATCGACGGCGCCGAAAAACGCACTCGTTTGTCCGCGGAATAATAGGACCGCGGCTCTGCCCGTGCGTCGGCACGCGCAATCGATATTTTGTAATGGAACGCTCCGCTCTGTCGGATTTACTGCTATTATTTTTTAATTACATTTCGTCGATCGCATTTGTAACTGCCCTCGCTGGAAATCTGGTTATACTTTTGTAGGGGAAATCTCGTCCGCGCGGCGTGCTGGCGGAACACGGTTTTAATTTTCATAAAATTCAATACTCCCGTGTTTTCCGCCGACACGGGCTCCCATCGATGCCCAGCGCGATATCGTCGGCCAGCGATGCACGCGCGCCTAGTTCGTCGTCGAAAGGGGTGGCTGCGAGAAGGGTGGAGAACCGCAGCCTGGTCGCAC
This sequence comes from Xylocopa violacea, assembly GCA_963969225.1. Classification (NCBI taxonomy): domain Eukaryota; kingdom Metazoa; phylum Arthropoda; class Insecta; order Hymenoptera; family Apidae; genus Xylocopa; species Xylocopa violacea. The sequence goes on along the minus strand of CAXAJV010000021.1, from coordinate 4,530,670 downwards.
CGACCGTTCCGCGTACAATCCCGGAAATCAAAACCGACCATTCCTCGCGATCAATTGTGATGCGGGTACGTGGCTAATGTTAAATTAATCGATAATTTGTAGGATTTCAGGGGACGCCTGTTACGTATTTATATTAATTATATCTGTTGCGCCGCGGCCGCTGCACGCCCTTGGAATGCGAGCGTACCATTGAAAATTTATCGCGATTGTGGACGGCACGAGGTTATGCAAATTAGTTTGAAAGCGCAGAGTCGACGGCTTTTTAATTCAAGGGGGTTAGATTTATTTCGAAACGTCTATTCGTGACGACAATTTGTGAAATGGTGCACGCCTTTGTGCAGAAATTTTTTCACTAAGAATCTTGCTAGTTTAATGTATCGGTAAGCGTATCACAGGTGCGTGTGCAATTATAAATGAGATGACATTGTATTTTCGTTTGTTTCTGTCTTTGGTATAATTTTTTTAGGAAATTTTGTTTGGAATTAGGTACAAGCGTTCCAAGTTTTGCAATATAAATTTGAGATAAATATTTTTCAGACCACATTTCCACGAACTCGAGTAATTAATAAGGACAATATTAAAATTTTAATAGGGTTCGTCGAATAAGTTTCACGCTCGACTACATTACTGCACTCGTTCGACTCATTGCGAGGCGCAGAAAATATTTTTAACGCAATACGACAGTGTAAACGAAATAAAATTTGGTATGATTATTTATGAAACTGACTGGATCTGTCGGAATAACTGCCTTAAGTTGAAATTTCTCAATGAAAGTATAAACGATCACTGGAACCTAACGCGATGGACCTTATGTTACACATATAATCATCAAATTAGAAATAACATTTGTGAATTAAGCCCAGCTTTCTCATTTCACAAGAAGATTACAAATAAGATTGGCTACCTTACTCATTCCTATCTCATTAAAAAAAAAAAGAAAAACAAACAACACAGTGAACTCAATCGACCACGTCATTGTATCGTGCATCAAGTATCAAAGAGAAAGAAGAAAATAGCAAATAAATAATGATCTCAAAGAAATAACTCGAGTGACGTCTTAAAATTCCTAAAACAAATAAATATACTACACTTAATCTAACCACTTACCCACAATAAAAAAGCAACCAATATATACAGTCGATGCAACTCTAAAAATTAAAAGAAGACTGCCTTAAATTCATCAATCTCCTACATCGCAACACCACTACTAAATACATTTAACTCAAATCTCTTCGAAAAACAGAAAGTTTGCTACATATTTCAATAAACTCGCGTCAGCCGCGATCGCGTTATCGTTCTCCAACAGCATCCCCCTGCTATCCGTTCATTTATCGAAAGAGAAACGCGCGCGACGAAGAAAAAAAAAGAGAAAAAAAAAGGCGAACCGAAACGGAGCGGAGAACAGAGAAGAGAGCAGGCTTCGTTCCGGCGTGAAACGTTTTTGTGAATTCGAATTGAAGTTCCTCCAAGCGGCTGCGTCCCAGCCCTTCTCGTCCATAATCGCGCGCGCACGTGGAACACGCGTTACTCCATTCTTTCTGCTTCCGCCACCCTCGTTGCCGCCGCGCGGAAACCAATTCGTGACGGAGACATCCCGCAGAGAGACGCCTTCTTGTGTATCCGCGCGGCCCGTCAAAACGCGGGCTCGTCGTCGGTTCTGCAGCCCAGAAGCGTGATGTAACGAGGCGGCGCGCGACGACGCGGTTTCCGCAACATTTCATCGCGAGCTGTGTATTTGGTTTGGGATTTATTTTATTTACCGCGTCTTCCGCCCCCGCTGGGGCGCGCCGTCCCCTCTCCGCCCCTCTCGATAGGGGCATATAGTTGGCGGGAATAAAGAAAGGGAAAGGCGACCCGCCGCGGACGAAAGGGAGGAGAACGGTGTCCCTCCCGCGAGACCCGAGGCGTCTCATTAGGCGTGATTCAGTGTACCACACTCCGCCTTCCAGATTGTTCCATTTTCCTTCATACATATTTAAATTATTGAAATTGTGGCATTACCATACTCCATTGATTTATCGATGCCTCTTCTCGGCTCTTTCTTGCGTCCCCCACCAGCTCGTCCTCCGCTTTTCCCATCGTTTCCGCTCTCGTCTCCTTTCGACGCGTCTTTTTCGCCGGGTTTCTTCGTTTCTACACCCCTTCGTCCGTTTTTGGTTCTTGTGTCATTATTCGGTGTCGTTTGGGTTCGTTTCAACTATTGAACGTAGAGATTCTGTTCAAGATTCTCTTGCTTCGTATATTAAATGGCACTTTTTGTTATTTACAAAAGTGCAGCTTCTGTTGATAGCGAGAAGACTTTGAAATTACAAATTTCTAATTACTAATGTTTCACAAACTTTAATAATTAAGTTCCACTCTCTCACAACAGTTCTTTTGAGATACTACAGATTAGTACCATTTTATTTAAATATATCGTGTACAATACCTCTAAAGACATTCTGTAGTAAACTAAACTTCGCCTTCAATTACAATTAAGAACGTTCACAGAATACTTTCGCGATTATCTCGATCGTCGAACAAATACCGCCACGTTTCCCGTTGTACTTCAATTCTCCTAACTTCATTTGCGTGCGAAGTGCGTCGCTCACCGAGCGTCGCGAGTGGTGGAAATAAAAAATGTCTGCCTCAAATTGCTCTACTGCCGTTAAACAGCAACAACGGCGGCGGTCCCGCGGATTATCGGCGCGATAAACAAAGAAACGTTATTAAAAGAGAGGCGCGGACGTTACCGCGGTCTCGTGCGACCAGGGATTCCGTGGCTTTAACGACGCCCGACTGTTTGCCGTCGGTCTAATGACCAGCGCGGCCAGAAATTCTCGTGAAACGCTCTTGGACAGAAGTTTACAACTTTACAACCTATAAAGCCGTGCCCGTGGAGGTGTTCGGGTCAATCCGCCCCCGCGACGGCGGTTCGAAGGCCAGCAGCGGTCGCGTGGACGCCCTGGCCATTTCCCTTCGTCCAGACTCGAGTCCGGTCTCGCCCAACCCTCGCTGCGAGCCGGTGATCGACGACAGATGGAACGGACGGGCAGAACTGCTTTATACCAATTTTATGAAGTCCGATATTGCATTTAGAACCGCGATAGCGCACGCCACCGAGGCAACGATCGACGAGGCGAGCGTTACTGCCCCGTGGAGAAAATATCGGACGGCGACGGGACGGGGTGAGGCGGGTGTCGCGTTCGCAAGACAAACCTTTGAAAGCGGTTAAGGGACCACGGAACAAATAAACCGTTTATAGGTCTTGAGCTTTTGAATTTATGGCCAAGGAGTGGCGCGTAACGTATCGCGATATGTACAGAGCGGGCACCAGGCTAAAAGCAATAGGCGTGTCGATGCTTGCCGCTCGTACGGCAGGAAGTTCCATCTGGTTGAAAGAACTATAAACAAATTTTGACAGTTACCCTCGGAACATTTTTTTCCTCGCGCCGCGACGCCACGAATTTATTTGGCCGTTAAAAGTCGATACGCGTTTAGACGCGCGTAGTGCGTTATTTTATCTTCTTGTAGCGGGTAACGTTCGAATTCAAGATTAATGGATTTTGTGAATTAATTTGGTTTTTATATCCCTTCGTGTTTTATTTAATGTATTAATGTACACATTTATGCACTGTTTTTGTTTATTTTTATATCTGATATTTTAATGTCCATATAATATATATAGGTTCTAATTAAAGTGGACTGTCTTAATATTAAATTTAATTTTAATTAAAAATTTTCATTTCTTTATTTTACTCTTTTTTGTTCTCTTCTATTTCATCGTCGTCATTAGCATCTTTTTTGATCGTGTCATTAAACATTTCAGAGTCGAAACCCTTTTTACATACTTACAGTTCGTATTCCAGTGTTTCTCAAACTTTTCTCATCGCGGAACACTTTTCAAGTTCTAAAATTTTTCAGGAATACTGGGGTAAATTTCAGTTTTTAGTTATAACAGTTGTTTTAAGTTGAGTAAAACGCTTAAAAGCGGACAATCTCAATCTCATAATTCTTTGCGAAACGCTTGATAATTGTTTGTAGAACACCAGTGTTCCGCGGAACACAGTTTGATCATTTGGAATCATTCTTCAATCTTGGACTGCTTTTTCACGATCTTCGAATCACCAAATTTCAACAGACAATTTACAAAAGTTTTTGTTTATCTAAAGAAGTAAATTCTCATTGATCCTTTTTCTTTATAACTTCTTACATAAACAAAAGTGCGTTATTAAATAAACAGAAATCGCTCAGATGGAAGGTTATTTTGGCTTCGTATCACCAAATTTCAACAGATAATTTACAAAAGCTTTTGGTCATCTAAAGAAGTAAATTCTCAATGATCCTTTCCTTTTTATAATTCCTCACATATACAAAAGTGCGTTATTAAATAAACAGAAATCGCTCAGATGGAAGGTTATTTTGCCTTCGTATCACCAAATTTCAACAGACAATTTACAAAAGCTTTTGGTCATCTAAAGAAGTAAATTCTCATTGATCTTTTCCTTTTTATAATTCCTCACATATACAAAAGTGCGTTATTAAATAAACAGAAATCGCTCAGATGGAAGTTTATTTTGATTTCGTATCACCAAATTTCAACAGACAATTTACAAAAGTTTTTGGTCATCTAAAGAAGTAAATTCTCAATGATCCTTTCCTTTTTATAATTCCTCACATGTACAAAAGTGCGTTATTAAATAAACAGAAATTGCTTCGATGGAAGGTTATTTTGATTTCGTATCACCAAATTTCAACAGACAATTTACAAAAGCTTTTGGTCATCTAAAGAAGTAAATTCTCAATGATCCTTTCCTTCTTATAATTCCTCACATATACAAAAGTGCGTTATTAAATAAACAGAAATCGCTTCGGTGGAAGGTTATTTTGCCTTCGTATCACCAAATTTCAACAGACAATTTACAAAAGTTTTTGGTCATCTAAAAAAGTAGATTCTCTATGATCCTTTCCTTCCTATAATTTCTCTCATATACAAAAGTGCGTTATTAAATAAACAGAAATTGCTTCGATGGAAGGTTATTTTGCAGTTGTTAAAACTGCTAAACGCTTGTTTGCCTCGAAGGAAGCTCCCTTTTAGTCCGCCTCGCGAGCTTAACTGCGTTTCAGGACGCGTCCCAGGTGCCCTCTGCTCGAAAGTCATTCGCCAATATAGACTTTACTGGCAATAAAGTCAATGACGGGACTCGTGTCCAATCGAATGCGTAAATCGTGAATTTCCCCGATTCAGCCAGTATCCTGCCTCACGCTATATCCCACCCCCGGAACCGATAGGTCCGTCACGATTTCGCCGCGCGAAATTAAGGGGTTCAAAGGCGCAGAACGGCGGCAATTCACCTGGAATTGCTGCCGTCTGCGTAACGATCTGTCTCACCCACTCCAGTTAACGATTGCTTTCCGAATTATTATTGCAGTCGAGCCGTTGCGTGTCATAATTGCACCGTTTTCGTCCTCGATGTGCAAATTCAAGCACAGTTCGAAATTAGATGAGCTATTATCTCGATTATTCTTAGTATTAGTGAATCGATCGAATGCTTGTCGAAGGTGGTATAACTTCGAGTGGTTGGTATAATTTCGAAGCTTCAGATTATTTCAAAATGGTAGCTTTAGATTATTCGCACGATACTAATTTTTAAAATAAATTAATGTGGGATAATGAAATCATCCTCGTAAATTAATCAATAATTTAAGTTTCAACCCTTGTATATGGAATAATCTAGAATGCGAGCATGTCTTATTCCATTACAGCTTTTTAAGAAATGCATGTTTCCTGAATTTTTCTATTGAAATGGATACATTAGCAATAGAAACTGTTGTTAAAATATTACTATTTTAGTAATAATTTCTATTGCTAACGTCCAGGAAGGAATCAAGTGCAGAGAGTTGAAGGTTACTTTTACACGTATAACATTACAGTTTTTTCTTGTTTATCAAATATACAATAAATATATATCTTCTTGTTTAACTTTAGAGTATCTTAAGATAGTATCTTAGAATATATGGCGAGATTATGGTGCGACCGTTAAGTATATGCCAGATCAGCAACGCATCTATCACGAGTAGTGTCTGTTTCTACTGGCATCACTAACGCAAACGTGTTGCGCGCGACCATCCAATTACAAGTGGCTCAATCTACTGTCACTATTTCCCAATGGATGGCACGCATCTGCGTGCTAGTAGAACCAGAATCATTGCTCACGCTTGTATCTCACAACATCATTGCAGCGAGGCTACAATAGGATCCATTGCTCCAAAATGACGATTCACGAATAAACTTTGACAAATAAATATTACAAAACATATCAGAAAGCAGTATAAATTGATCTCGATATCTGGTACGAAGAAATCGGTTATTTCTTGAACGCTTCTGATTTTTATAAACTATTCTTAATTGCTCTTAACTACTCTACTGTCATGATGGTATGAAATTGTGAATAAGTACTTGTTCATTTCTAAATCTCTCGCGATAATCTATCTCTGTGTGTCTGATAGACACACAAGATCTTTAACGAATGCACCTCGCCCCTCTTCACGAGGGTGCACTTTGTTAGGGCCCATTCAAACGGGGTTGATAGGGTCCTCTGCTCGCGTCAGACGCTCTGACGCTCAAACTGCATGCAATGGTTAACTAAATACACTTCCAGTCTAATTTGTCTGCGGTTTAAGCAACCTCTTACACGAGAATTCATTTCTATGACAGCTGTCAATGCTTGAACTCTAAGATATCTAAATTTGAATACAATCTCAGTGATTGATCCGATGTGAAGCGACTTAGAAAAATAGATACAAAGTTTTTTACATTCTTCATTTAATTAATTTGATCGATTGGATTTTTTTAATAATGTTGGTGAAAGCAATATTTGATATGCTCCAAGTTGATGGTGACGAGCAATGTTATGAAAACAATATGTGTGTGTACGTATAATTAATACATTTGTATATACATACTGTCATGAGAGATTGTATAATTTATACAAGAAAAGTGTTGAAAAATGCTGTCGAAAGTAAAACTGGACCCAAAGCCATTAAATACTTCCAAATTCAGCAGCGTTCAGTCAACTTTTAATCAAGTACCGGCTTCTAATAACATGTAAATCTCTCTCTGAACCAATTTTCTTCAAAGTCGATCATTATAAGATCACAATATAAGTCAATATTGATAAGTACAATTTAATAACCGAATATATTTCCAACTACAAGTAGCAATTTATACATATACTCGGAAACTTGTCGCGTTACCAAAAAATCCGCGTCATTTTCGTTGCTTCTCAACTTGCGCCATTGAAATTTTGCTCCACCGCTTGTAGTCGTTTACATGCGTATTACCTTCTTTTATACACGCGTTACCTCCTTGTACCAGACGCAGGTGCTGCTTACGAGGCTGGCTTTCGTTCGTGCGACGTCGAAGTTTCGCAGAGGACCGCGATCTCGAACGGCCACGCGCCGATTTCTTTCCTCGCGAGCACGTGCGCCACTCGCGAAGACGAACACTGGCGGAACGACGCCATCGAGGATGTTCACCGCGCTCGAATCGATGTCATCGAGAAATTTACGCGCCTCGTTCAAAGTGTACGCGCTGGCTAACTGCGTATCGGACGGAAAAAGAAAAAAAACGAGAAAGAAAGCACGACGGACGCGTAACGAAACGAAATTTTCCGCGAAATATTCTCCGCCTGGCTTTCGTTTGTGCGACGTCGAAGTTACGCAGAGGACCGCGATCTCGAACGGCCACGCGCCGATTTCTTTCCTCTCGAGCACGTGCGCCACTCGCGAAGACGAACACTGGTGGAACGACGCTATCGAGGATGTTCACCGCGCTCGAATCGATGTCATCGAGAAATTTACGCGCCTCGTTCAAAGTGTACGCGCTGGCTAACTGCGTTATCGGACGGAAAAAGAAAAAAAAACGAGCAGAAACGAGAAAGAAAGCACGACGGACGCGTAACGAAACGAAATTTTCCGCGAAATATTCTCCGGAGTTAAAAACGGGGACGTCCGCCGGTCAGCCGGTTTCATGCGAGCCTGCGAGTTTTCTCGAAATTGATTTTTCCTGGCAGCCACGCTCGCTCCGCGTATTCTCTCGCCCTCGACAAAGTTAGTTTTATGTCATGGCCGCGCGGTGAATTTCCAGAAAGGGTTGTAAATCGAATAATGAAAACGTCAGAACCTCCCTGTGTTGGCGCACCGCAATCATTTGTACCTACGTTTTAGCCGTGAAATCGCAGTTTGAAAGCCGGGGGTGAGACTCGCGGCAAGAAAAATATACGAAAATGGCTCCGCTCGCTTGGAGGAGCGCGCGCTATTTACGCGCGCGTTTCTACGCCGCCATGATTGCGGCTGGCCCGAGAACTGGGCACATCGAAGAGTTATTTGGCATTCGTAGTTACCCTTGAAAACCCACAGATCGTAAAAGACGCGTTGCGAAAAGGTAGCGACGTACCCAAAACGAATAAATCAAGAATTATTTCTAATAAGCCTACAAAGTTTTTTTAATGGGAATCGTATTGTAATTTGTATTTTATATTTATGTGACGTATCGTTTAATCTTCGGTTTCTATTTCACAGCTCATTCTTGTCGTTTATTTTAGACAATTAATCAACCCTTCCGTTATTAACCCTTTGCACTGGATGACTTTTTTGGTCGTACAGCGTCTTCTCCATCGCTAATTTCTTCGTTAATGCAACTAATCTCGTTTTTCAACAGTTGAAAATCAATTCTATCTCCACTCACGTTAATTTCGCTTTTGAAATTCATTTTGTGGGGCTTCGAAACTTCAAATCAGTCGATGAGAAACTCGAATTGTATGAAACGCAATGGCGACTGAGAGTCGCCTCTCGAGCGCAAAGGGTTAACGTCACACACCACTCGCATACAGTACAACACGGATGATACGTTCCCTGTTATAGAAAATCGCGTTACATAGGACGATTATCGGACCAATTTATGCAAGTTCAAACATTTCTCTAAATTGTAACGGTTATCGCATATCGCTAATGAGATGTTTTCGAACAGACTAACTTCTTTTAATAAAGGGAAGTCAAAACTGCGACTTAATCATAACAAAACGTATTGTATACGTTATAACAATACTTTTATCAGAAAAATATATGTTAAATACCAAATTGCACACTTTTATGTTTATTAAGAGTTAAATTTGACAACAGATAAGTGTACACTACTCAGAAACAGTGCGAAAACGTTCTTACGCGTAATACGGAACTCTATCGCATTGTAGTAGACTATTAATCACAATTTTTCATCACATTATAAGAAAACGCATTACACAGGAGTCCACTGTGCCTACAGAAAACTCTCATCGCCATTACATCAGACCACAGATCACAGACCTCGTACTTAGAAGATGACGTTCAAACACGCACGAACGGATCACGCGTTTTGTCCTCCGCGCGGGTAATTCAGCGGATCGGTAATTCAAAGCCTGACAGATATACAACCGCTATCAGAAATCGCGAAGTCGACCAACGTTTTTCCATCCGGCCGTTCGAGAGCGGCGCGGGTTGACGAAGAAACGGGGGGTGGCGAAAAAAAGGGGCGAAACGGACGGCGCTGGTGGCCGGTACGATATTTAGGATGCGGCGATAATTCATAGTGTCCACCGTTGGGTGTACACACACGATCCACGTGACCTTTGCACGGCCTTGCTGGCGCAGATGCGCGAAAGGATACAGGAGGGCTGGCCGTGCAGGGCTGTGTGTGCACCGAAGGAACGAGAGCACGAGGGCTCCGCTGGAACGAGATAGAATTGTTCATCCATAAATTCGTGCTGCTTGGCGGAAACATTTTCCGTTGTTCCTTCTCACGCCGTCCCTCTGATTCCCTCTCTGTCCGCGAACTCTTTTTCCCACCCCTTTGTTCGCCCTTTTTTTTTTGCTTTTTTCGCCAATGGAAAGCAGAGCTTCGGTGAAATACGAGCGCGATGTCGGTCCCGCAAGCAGCTTGTCTCGCAATCACTGTTTTGTTAATTGAATTCCCTGTCTCGAACGGTTTCACATTGATGCGTAACACGGACGGGAATGAAAAAACGACGAAAAAAGGGAAGGAAACAATGCCCGCGCGGCGCGCGACATCGCGACGCACTTATATGTATTACGGCTATCGCGACGACCGTTTAAGATCAAAGCCTCGTCCCTTTTATTTCCGCGGTGTCGAACCGCACCAAGCAATTTAAATAAAAGGACTCCAAAGAAACAACGCTTTTTTTTTTTTACTCGTTCGATAAATGCTCGAGCTCTCGTAAAATGCTTCAGCGCATTTGTAAGTTTTTTGAAACCGATTAACGATTTTACATAAACATCGCGACGACACAATTGTCAAGCCGAATGATCGATGGCATCGAATCGTTCAAGGAAATTTAAATAAAAGGATTCTAAAGACACAATATTCTTTTATATTAATTTGATAAATGCTTCAGCTCTTGTAAAATATTTCAGCACGTTTACAAATTTTTAATAACCAATTAACATCTCAGTTTTACATAAACATGGCGACAACACAATTATCAAGCCGAATGATCGATGGCATCGAATCGTTCAAAGCAATTTAAATAAAAGGATTCTAAAGACACAATATTCTTTTACATAAACATGGCGACAACTCAATTAACAAGCTAAATAATCGATGGCATCGAACCGCTCAAAGCAATTTAAATAAAAGTACTCTAAAGAAATAATAGTTTTTCATATTCACCAGATAAATAATTGAACTTTCGTGAAATGCTTCACCATATTTGCAAATTTTTAGAAACTGCTTAACATCTCACTTTTACATAAACATGGCAACACAATCATTAAGCCAAATGATCAACGTTGTCGAACAGCACGAAGCAATTCAAATGAAAGCACTCCAAAGAGAGCACTCTTGTAAAATACTTCAACCCATTTACAAATTTTTAGAAACCGATTAACATCTCAGTTGTACATAAACATCGCAACGACACAATTATTAAGCCAAATGATCAACGTTGTCGAACCGCACGAAGCAATTCAAATGAAAGCACTCCAAAGAGAGCACTCTTGTAAAATACTTCAACCCATTTACAAATTTTTAGAAACCGATTAACATCTCATTTTTACATAAACATCGCAACGACACAATTATTAAGCCAAATGATCAACGTTATCGAATTGCACGAAGCAATTCAAATGAAAGCACTCCAAAGAGAGCACTCTTGTAAAATACTTCAACCCATTCACAAATTTTTAGAAATCGCTTAACAGCTCGCTCTTACATAAACATCGCGACGACACAATTATTAAGCCAAATGATCAACGTTGTCGAACCGCACGAAGCAATTCAAATGAAAGCACTCCAAAGAGAGCACTCTTGTAAAATACTTCAACCCATTCACAAATTTTTAGAAATCGCTTAACATCTCAGTTGTACATAAACATCGCAACGACACAATTATTAAGCCAAATGATCAACGATGTCGAACCGCACGAAGCAATTCAAATGAAAGCACTCCAAAGAGAGCACTCTTGTAAAATACTTCAACCCATTCACAAATTTTTAGAAACCGATTAACAGCTCGCTTTTACATAAACATCGCGACGACACAATTACAAAGCGAAACGAAGCGCGCGAGATTAACAATTCTGATATTGACTACTTACGTAATCATGTTTCGATACGACGCTACGTTGGGCAACTCGATCTAGGAGCACACACACGTCCGAGGCTGTTGTCTGCAGAAGATTACGCGCGGCTTAGGGCAATAATGACGTCCGCCTACGCACGGTCGAATCCGGATCAGAGCTAGGAACCCCGCAGGGAGATAGTCGAAGCGGAAGTCGGTTTTCCTCGAGAAGGGTACGTCCGCTCCCCTCCCGCGGAAGGGGGATGCTCTTCGAGCCAGGCCGCTATCCAGATCATCGACCACGGGGAGAAGGCGATAATAATCAATCGTCCATGCGAAAGGCCCGCGGAAATAACCGAGAATCAATTCGCCGTCCGAGGCGGTCGCGTCTGGAAAATGTCGGACACGAGGCGAAAAATGCAGCGAGAGGGGGTTGCTGGCGAGCGAGAAGAGGGAAGCGCGAGGTCCACAGCCGTACAAGGGGTGGGCGAAGGAAGGGTGAGAATGGACATCGGTGCACTGTGGCTCGTAAAATGCATCTGCCTTCCCGTCCACCGCTGGCAACGGCTTTTATTGTGTTGCGTTGCGACACTTCTGCCTCCGCGACCCGCCCCCTCGTCCCACCGCCACGGTCCACCGTCACCCATCGGCTCGACGGAAAAACAACAACGCCAACTGATTTATAGCCCTCGTACACTCGTTAAACTGATTCGATAGATTTTACTGCGCTTACCTCGATTTCTACCACCACCGCCACCCTCCTCGACTGTTGCCCGTCATTCTCTCGCTCGAATTCTTCACCGCCAACTGGTCGTCTCTCTCCCTCTGTCTTCGCTGGCCCCGTCGCTTTTAATCTCGTATCCTTTTCTCTCTCTCTATCTCTCCCACTCCCTCTCTCTCTCTCTCGCTTTTTTTTCGCTTCGGTCCACCCGAAGGCTTACAGGCAGGCTTACATCGTTCAGCCGGGCTTACACGTGCCGTCGACATTCCGAGTAAAGGCATTATTGCACGTTGCGATCTGTGCTGCGGTCCCTGCCCATTTGGGCTTAAGCCTTCCCGCCGTTGCTCTCCTGCTGTCGCTTATTTTTTAACATTTCTACTGCTAGTTTTTTTTTTTTTATTACCTCTTGGGAGCGAGCTATTCATGAAAGGATAGCGAGCGATGTTGGTTGATTATTTTTTAACATTTCTATTGTTATTTTTTTCTTTTTTGTTTCATTCTGGGAGAGAATTATTCGTAAAAGAATAGTGGGCGATGTTGATTAGTTATTTGATAATGTTTCATCGCTTACTTTTTTAACATTTCTACTGCTATTTTGTTTTTTTTTTTTTTATTACCATCTGGAAGCGAACTATTCATAAAAGGAAAGCGGAAGATGTTGACTGATTATTTTTTAACATTTCTACTGCTAGTTTCTTTTTTATTACCTCTTGAGAGCGAGCTATTCATAAAAGAATAGCGAGCGATGTTGGTTGATTATTTTTTAACATTTCTATTGCTATTTTTTTCTTTTTTGTTTCATTCTGGGAGAGAATTATTCGTAAAAGAATAGTGGGCGATGTTGATTAGTTATTTGATAATGTTTCATCGCTTACTTTTTTAACATTTCTACTGCTATTTTGTTTTTTTTTTTTTTTATTACCATCTGGAAGCGAACTATTCATAAAAGGAAAGCGGAAGATGTTGACTGATTATTTTTTAACATTTCTACTGCTAGTTTCTTTTTTATTACCTCTTGAGAGCGAGCTATTCATAAAAGAATAGCGAAAGATGTTGGTTGATTATTTTTTAGCATTTCGCCCCTTTTTTTTTAATATTTCTATTGCTATTTTTTTTTTTATCATTCTGGGAGAGAATTATTCATAAAAGAATAGTGGGCGATGTCGATTAGTTATTTGATAACATTTCACCACTTATTTTTTAACCTTTCTATTGCTATTTTTTTCTTTTTTGTATCATTCTGGCAGCGAACTATTCATAAAAAAATAGTAAGCGATGTTGACTGATTATCTTTCAACATTTCTACTGCCATTTTTTTTCTTTTTTGGTTTCACTCTGGGAGCAAATTATTCATAAAAGAATAATGGGCGATGTCGGTCGATTATTTGTTAACATTTCCACTGCTATTCTTTTTTATTACCACTTGAGAACGAACTGACTATTCATAAAAGAATAGTGAACGATGTCGATCGATCTTCTGATCGCATTAATGCAATTAGATCGAAGACGGAAGTCGCCATGACGAATTTCTTTTTAGTAATTTGTGAGGAGGCTTGGTACTAATGAACTCGTTCGAGTCATTTCTTTTTCTTATTCTATTTCAATCATTATACAGTTTTCAATAACGAAGTGAGCATCAAAAATTTATGCTCATTATGTCTAATATTCTTATGCTTATCTGTTGACGTAATGTTTTACAAGTTAATTCGAGCTGCATCATCTTTTTCTCTTTTTGAAGAATTTTTTTCTCCAATCAGTAAAAGCTTTTTTTAAACTTTTTTTTAATGTGCATTGGTACCAACAGTTTGGTGACGAAAAGCCTGTCTCCTCTGAGGGGACATCAGAATTGATTAATAATTAGAGAAACGCGTACTTCCCTCAAGTTTTCTATTTAAATGGAAATTTTCTATTGCTAGAAGACGTTAGCGATAGAAACCATTGCTAAATATTGCTACAACATTGCTATTTCACTAATATTTCTAACTTTTATCGCCAACGTCCAGGAAGAAGCAGAGTGCAAAGGGTTAAACAAAGTATAGAACGTTCATCCCAGAAGTTTCGCGCAGTTTAATGGCAAAAAGAGACGGATTATTAGTATTTTACAAACAAGAATGAATGAGTGAGTGTGTACGCGCATACATGCGTGATTCAGAAACGAACGACGAGAAAAAAGGGAAACATCAAAGAGATAACTGATCGCAATTCAGAAATAAAGATTCAGTTAATTCGTTCGAAACCACGATTCCTACAGCACCGTGAGAATATTAACGATAGGTTCGCTGTTCGTCAAGTGGTCTTCAGCCGCTGAACGATAACAATGGACTATTTAGTCTGAGTGCAATTTGCAACGCTCGAGTAACTCACGAAAGCCCTCAAAACTCACCCTCGGTGCACGCGTATATCGAAAGGTATCCGAAAAGTTTCGGAACAATCAGAATTAGTTGCGTCGTATCCGAGCCAACGTATAGATCCCGTTGGCCAATATACGTAGCCATAAAGCACTAGAGAAGAAGGGCGAAGGAGAGTTCTCGAGTGGACCGCGATGGCGGTAGGTAAATTCGGGTTATGGGAGCTCGCGGGCAAGCATCACCCTCGGCGATACACATTGGATACCAAGTTCTTACAACTGCTCTTCGAGCTGGAGAGCATGCCAATATAAATTACAGCCTCACGATAATGCGACTACCAAGCTGGAAGAGCAGCTTCGACCGCGTCGTTGGCAGATTTTCTTTTTGTCCTCCAGCTTCCAGTTCGCGTTCACCATTGAGCCATCGCGCGATTCACGTTTCTTCGTCTACGAAACTGCTGTTGACAGTTTATTCGCGTCGCGTTTTGTTCACTTCCTGTGACGTATTTGTCGCGAATACGTAATGGCTTAATATCCCCATCGCGTGAACCGGAAAATTTTGCATCGTTCACAACTTGTAACGCGTGCACCGTGATACGCGTTACTCGTTCGCCGATCGAATCGAATGGAAATTTGGGATTATCGTGTCGCTCATTTGTTGGGACGATGGCGCGACAGAAAAAAATGGCGATTTTCCGGGTGCTGAGTTTGAGTGCGCGCGAACACCAGAATTTTTTATAAGAATATATTAAAAATCATATATCAAGTTAACAGAACAAGACTAACCGAAATATTGTATAAATATTCTTCAAATATCTATAATTTAAATTCCCTCATCACGATATCAATGTCTAAGGAATGCAAAATGTATTTGAAATAATTTCTGTAAAATTCGTTCACTAGCTGCAGATTTACTTTATTTATACTCTTCCTCGACCGAATGCAATATTTAACAGACACCGCCGTCAATCCCACGGCTTATCGCGAAGCCTCTTAGATTCTGCTCAGCAATTCATGGCTTAATTTGGAATACGATTTCTGTTACCCAACGCCGTCTAAATGCTTGACACCAAGAACCCAAGAGGACGATCTGAACCGAACGACGTTAAAAAATAAGCGACGATAGAAACGTGAACGCGACGAGCGTCAAGGCGTGCATCGAACGATACGAAAAGCAAGATCGCTCTGTCCCTCTAATCGAATTCGAAGGTGCGAGACTACTCGTGTCACCGTTAGGGATTCATTGGCTCCCTGTCCATATTCGACGCAGTGACAGACGTACGAACCCAGCAGCCAACAACCCTTGTCGCGCGAATTCGTCGAGGCGTACAAGAATGTATTGATTCGCTCTGACATACCATTCGGGCACGGTGCCTGTAAACTACGGCACTGTCCGTGTTTCGCACCCCTTCTGAGGCACGCTGGAACCGTCTTACGAGTTCGCGACACAGACACACAAGAGCAGACCACGCTAGTGCGATGCGACACCCCGAAGACAGACACCTTTCGAACGATCCGCGATGCGACACCTCGAGGACATACCTTTCGATCGATCAATAATCAATAAGAACCCAGCTATGGTAACCGACTTAACAAGAAGAGTGCGTACAGCACTTTCACTTCAATTTTTGTAGCAAAAGAGACGAAGCTCGATAAGTTTTCACTTAAATTTTTGTAATACAAAAGAGGCGAAGCTTGATAAGTTTTCACTTAATTTTTTGTAACACAAAAGAGGCGAAGCTCGATAGGCTTTTACTTAAATTTTTGTAACTCAAAAGAGGCGAAGCTCGATAAAGAGACAGTCATCGTTATTCAGAATCTATATTTTGTTAACTCTATTGAGAGTTAAGTATCCTAGTTCAATAACTTAACTTTTATCTATGGAATTCTGAATTTTAGATAAGAAAACAAGGCAGACACCTTTCGAACGATCCGCGATGCGACACCTCGAGGACATACCTTTCGATCGATCAATAATCAATAAGAACCCAGCTATGGTAACCGATTTAACAGGAAGAGTGCGTACAGCACTTTCATTTAAATTTTTGTAACAAAAGAGGCGAAGCTCGATAAGTTTTCACTTAATTTTTTGTAATACAAAAGAGGCGAAGCTTGATAAGTTTTCACTTAAATTTTTGTAACTCAAAAGAGGCAAAGCTCGATAAAGAGACAGTCATCGTTATTCAGAATCTATATTTTGTTAACTCTATTGAGAGTTAAGTTTCCTAGTTCAATAACTTAACTTTTATCTATGGAATTCTGAATTTTAGATAAGAAAACAAGGCAGACACCTTTCGAACGATCCGCGATGCGACACCTCGAGGACATACCTTTCGATCGATCAATAATCAATAAGAACCCAGCTATGGCAACCGACTTAACAAGAAGAGTGCACGCAGCACTTTCATTTAAATTTTTGTAGCAAAAGAGGCGAAGCTCGATAAGTTTTCACTTAATTTTTTGTAATACAAAAGAGGCGAAGCTTGATAAGTTTTCACTTAATTTTTTGTAACACAAAAGAGGCAAAGCTCGATAAAGAGAGAGTCATTGTTATTCAGAATCTATATTTTGTTAACTCTATTGAGAGTTAAGTTTGCTAGTTCAATAACTTAACTTTTATCTATGGAATTCTGAATTTTAGATAAAAAAACAAGGCAGACACCTTTCGAACGATCCGCGATGCGACACCTCGAGGACATACCTTTCGATCGATCAATAATCAATAAGAACCCAGCTATGGTAACCGACTTAACAAGAAGAGTGCGTACAGCACTTTCATTTAAATTTTTGTAGCAAAAGAGGCGAAGCTCGATAAGTTTTCACTTAAATTTTTGTAACTCAAAAGAGGCAAAGCTCCATAAAGAGAGAGTCATTGTTTATGAAAGTTAAGTTGCCTAGTCTAATAACTTAACTTTCATTTATAGAATTCTGAATTTTAGATAAGAAAACAATTTGAAGGAAGTGAGGAGTAGTATAAGTAGATGAGATGGAGGAATAAAAAGAGAAAGTTGCATAAAGGGATTGCTATCCTTGTTTCGAACGTAATTAATGTTGACGTGCAATTATTGACGCGCATTGTTAATTTTCTAAACAGAGAGAGAGTAATAATTTTATCCAGCTTCCTCTTTTTATTCTTCTATCGTTATAATATCAATATTTTAGTAATATTTAGCAATAGTTTCTATTGCTAACGTCTCCTAGCAATAGAAAATTTCCATTTCAATAGAAAATTTGAGGGAAGCACGCGTTTCTTTAATTATTAATCAATTCTGATGTCTCCTTAGAAGAAACATCCAAACGCAAAGGGTTAAAGATGCCTTGTTGGTTTCCAATTGCTTCTCTAAACACCAGCTGCATTCCTAAACTCAATTCTTAATTATTATTCTAATAATTGCCAAGATGAAGCATTACAATTCTCATTTTGTCAGCACAAAGCAGAAATAAAATTTAAGAAAAGGTTAGAAGCGTTGCAGCAAAAGAAACCCCTAACAGAAAGAGAGAGAGAAACACTTTTATGCAACTCTTTTCATTCCTCCATCGTTTTCACACCCACTTTCCACCCTTGTACGTCCACGATTCGCGATCGCATCCGCGTTTCTCGACATTCTCGCCATCGAACGAGCTCGTCTGAACAGAGACGAACGTCCCGATTTTTGCGCAGCTCGCTCCCGGGGTAGAAACTTGCGCGATTAAGAGATAAAGTTCATGATAACGTCATCGGTTAAAGATATTGTCTGCGCGCCGCGCGGAGCGTGGCCACGCTTTGTTAGCGGTGATATATACGCGCGTTGGTACCAGCAGTTTGATGACGAAAAGCCTGGCGAAAATGGAAGTTTAAACAAAGGATAGAACGTTTGTCCCAGAAGTTTCGCGCGGTCTAATGGCAAGAAAGAGAGAGAGGGAGTCCCGCGACGCGTACATTTGCAAACGCTGGCGAAGGAAACATTACCCCAGTTGATCGTTGTTTTATTAAACGCGCGACGAGCGCGCAGTTTTATGAATCGTTGTCTCCGTCGCTGACTATCATGAATTGAACGCAATGCCGCGAGGAACCGCGCGGAAATTAATTAGCATTCGGTAATAAAAATTCAGGAAAATACGCGCTTTTTGAGCGAATGAATTTTTTCAAAAGTTGTTTACGCGACGATCAAAGAATTTATTATGAAAATTCAAAGAATTTTTACGGTCGAATCGTTCCTCTGCCTCCGTTTTTCCGGTTGTTTTTGCACCCCCAACGTGAATATTATTACCTAAAAGAATTCGTGGATTCACAAAGAGACGGTCCCGTGCGAGCATACCTTGCAATCGAAATATTTTTATTAAAAAACATTACGTTCGCACCTGAATTAATTAAAAGCTCACGAGCCAACGGAATTAAACGGATCGAGGCGGAGCAGAGGGTTCGTGGATTTCGTGGAAAACACGGAAAGGAGAATATTCATAGTTGACAAGTTTTCCTGCACAGCTGGATTTCTTAGAAATACCTGTACTTTGGCGCGTTCGCCGTCTTTGATATTCACGATGGGACCTCGGAGGCGACTCTCCTCTCCTCGTTCATTTCGATTTGTCTCCAATTCCGTGACGTTAGGACGTTGATCGGCGACAGTGTTGAATAAAGAACAGCGTCCTCGATAGCAAGCAATTTAAATTTCTCGGGGCTGAAAAAAAAAGTTTATTATTCAGGGGAAAGTTGACAGCTACATCATATTCCAATATCTGCAAGGGTCGAGGATCGTCAATCCTGCGAGGCGGGGCTCTCGTGCAGTCATTCCTTCTCTTAATGTAAGCTTAAATCGATGGTCGTGAGTAAAGTACGTTAAAGCTTTTGAATTTCATTAGGTATCCCCAATAACAGCTTCGCGATTGCTGGCGTCTGTAATAAAACATGTTTTATCTTACAATTCATTCATTTACTACCGCTGTTGTTAGTATTATTATTTTATTTTTATTTATATTATATATAAAAAATGTAATGTTGCTACGCATATATAGTGCATAATAGTGCTATGCATATATTTTTAATCCTACAAAAAGTGAACGAGAAAAGTATTTACTATGAATGTTTAAACTATATTAAAAGTATCCCTTTCATTTAGCATCGTTCCATATTTTCTAAGCGCAATTAATCACTCGTCCCCTTTCCCTACGTAATTAAACCGATTTTCACAATACCCCTCCAAACTTACTTGTATAATCTGCTCATCTTCTCAATTTATGTGCACCGAAATTAAATGATAAAAGCTCGACTCGCAGTTCCTTGAACGAGGATTTGTACTCACATTTAGGTCGACAAATAACGAAGTTATTCCACGAAAATAAAATGATTTCGTTCGTTTAGTCAAGGATGAGGAAGAGACTCCAATTTGCACGTTACTAATTTACTTTGATTACATTAATTGGGTTTGACTATTATTTTTGTGATGATATATATTTTAACTTGGTTTTTCCTACATTTTTAAGTATGCTTTGTATATTATATCTGTTCTACTATTATTCTATTATTCATGAAGTGAGATTTTACTCTTTATTCGTGAAGTATAGAAACATTCGGTGCTACTAAATACATGTACAATTAATTAAATCACTAATTAATTGTTCAACTACTTCTGATTATTAAAATGAAAATGTTCAGATTTGAAAATAACAGTCAGAGACAATTGAATGCTAATAATCATCCGAGTTGTCATAGTAATGATACACACAATGGGTTTCATGCAATTTAATTAATGCTTTTGCTTAACATTAATGAAAAGGGAGAGGGAGAGAGATAACTAATAATCTCTTACAACAATTCGCAAATAATTTTTGTATTTGAAACAACGATATGATGGAAGTTAAATGGTGGACTCAAAAATATTTTAAAAAGTTAATGAAAATATTGTGATTTATAGTTTGAGTAATATAAGGATTTGAAACGAAAGAAAGTTAGTTTTATTTAGTTTTTTCAATAATTCATCGTTTTCTAATATATTGTTAAAAATATTCTTTACAAATATTGGAGAAATTGCACTTCACTGACAACTTCAACATCGACTTTGTAAAAATGTAAATAATTAATAAACAAAATTTTTTCATCCAAAAGATAAAAGATTGTCCAATGTGGGACAGTTTTCGACGTGGGACAAGAAACCCAAATGTGGGACGTCTGGTCACTTTAGTTATAGATCACCAAAGCCTCCTAGATCTCCATCTGTGCTGGCATCTAAAATCTTAGGTCCACAACGCAGCAGATGATAACATGAACGTACTCAGAGTGCAATTAAAGGGGTTGCAAACGTATTCAAATGTGTGATAAAACATTTAGAGATTCGTATTGGAGCTTTAAGGTGGTCACTTTGAGTAATTTCTCTGAAAGTAAATGAAACATAAAATAGCTGCACTTCAAAAACGGGGTCAAGTGGTATAAACGTTTAAATGAACTTTCTTTTATTATTTTTCTGTACCGTATCCACCACAGAAATGACAACCACGTATTGCAGAACATGTATTCTGTACAAACCTCTAAATTGAGCTAAATGAAAAGTTTTTAAATTTTCTTTATTGGATACTTGTAAACATTATTGGTGAGAATGGTGAATTATAATTAAAAATGCAATTATCTATTAGTCTATTCTGTTCACATTTATATGATATTAATTGAGGCCAGCAAATCCTAATGGATTATATTAGAACATTTAATCATAAATTTATTGCAAACATTTGATCATTTTGAACATAACACCTGATTGTATATTAAATAAGGCAAGAATAAATATTCTTTCTGGCACATAAATGTGTCGCTGACACCATCACACATCAAATTAGAAGGAACTGAATAGGATTGGAATACGAAAACTAAATAAATACAATTTTTCAAAGTGAACCACATTTATATATTATATAATTTTAATAATTTCGCTTCACAAATTGTTGTACTTTTTAAACACTTGCCCTGCTGTAAAAACTTTAAACAATCTAATATTATCGCAGACCAACCATATTCTTCATACATCTCACCACTTTAGAACTCAATAATTCTGTTCAAAACACAACGCGTTTCAACGCGTCTTCATAAATCGTCCAAAAATGTTAACAAATGATACCAAACCGATGCTTCACACATATGCGACAGCTGATAGCGAACAGAATAATTCATACTACTTACATTACACATTTACAACCGCAAACGACAGTTCTCGCGACCTGTTACAACCTGGGGGCTCTCAGGAAACTTCCCCAACGATTCCATTATAAACAGAAACGACTGAGAAGCGTGACACAGCGTCGTATACCGAAAAATAATTAAAAACTCGCCGCTTTTACTAGCTGGCGCGGGCTGTCGGCGTTCGACTTTGTGCTTTACGGTTAAGCTGCAGCGTGTAATAACGTGCACGCACGTCGTCGGGTGAAGTTCGTAAACGGGCGTACATACGTAACGCCTTTCAACCAGGCAGCTCGCTCGCTTTTCATCCCTCTGCCCGTCATTTTTTCTCGCCCTACGTCTGCAGCGCCTTCCGACGCGCTCGCGGCTTCTTGGGGCGAAGTTTCGCGCGTCCAACTCGACGCAACACGCGCGAGAACTCGCTGCGAACGCGTCCACGGAAGTTTATAAAACGCGAACACGCGGACGACGAGCTGGTCCCGCGAGTTCTCGACAGCGAAACGTTGCCTTTCGTAAATATCCCGCCACTTTCGCCGATCCCAATAAGCCAGGCCAACGCGTCGACTCTGTCTACCGAGGACGGCGCGAATTAACGAGGAATTTGCAAATTTACTCAGCAAATTAGCGATGCTCGTCGACGCTTCTTGCGGCTCTTACAGCGGCTACAAGTTCGAATTAGTTGGCTCGAAATTTCGCGTGAAATCGCGCGGCGACCGTCGATTTACGCGTACTTCGAGCCGGATGGCCGATTTTATTGACGGAGTTGTATCGAGGCACAACGTGGCGGAGGAATTTAATCATATTAATCCTTGCTTTCAAAATTATTGGGGGGAGACGGGTCTCCCGTCGAGAACGAAGAAATACCTCGGATATTTCCAAGGACGGCTCCAGGAATCGCTCGCTGGGTGCTCTACATTCGAATTACGGCTGCGAGATCGGTTTTTCAATTTTTCGCGACGAGCACAGTGCACTTGGAATTCATGGAAAATAAATACAATGGAGAGACGCGTTTTATTTGGAGTCGCGCGTGATTCGACGCTTAAACGCGCTTATAATGTATTTTTATAAATAATTGAGAAATGCAGATGCGAGTAATTAGTTTCAATTAACACGTTCTCTGCCAAACTGCTTCTGAGTAGACGCCATTTCATGTTTAGTTGTGAATAAATATCTTTTTTTTGTGTTTATGAAAGAAAAAATATATTTTTTGTAGTCATAAATATTCAGACAACAAAATGCACCACAAAAAAAAAGAAAATTTATGTATGAGTATGAAGTAGAAAGAAGTCTTACATTTTACTTATATTTTCATATAGCAATGAATTTTGTTGAAACAAGGAATGCACAAATATGATTTATTGGGGCAATCATAGTAAAAGGCTGTCATCCTCTTTCTATTATAGTATTTCGCGAGATTTGGCTATTTAAATTTCTCGTAGCTTTTTCGTATCATTCATCATGACTTGCATTGGCACCTTTTTGCTGGATTGCCGCTGCTTTCTTTTATTTCACGATGCTTTTTCGAATTACGAAAAAAGTCAGAATCTTTATTATCTACATTGTTGCTGACATTGCATAAATATGTAATTCATTGACAAGTATGAATTCGCCACGTCGCGTGTGCTATCGATACACGTCTCAAACAGTGTTATAAACATCATTAACAAAGCAACAATTAATTTTCTAAAATAAGATAAGATTCTGAAACCTTAATTTAAAAAATTGAGCTTGGCGCACAAATACATATTAGCGTGTACTGCAAACGATACACGTAACAAGGAACGTGTTAATTAAAATGAACAATTTCACGCTTTCACTCAGCATCAACTATGTGTAACACATCTTCAACATTAGTCAAATAAATGCAAAAAGCTGACAGATAAAATTCCCTCGCGTCAAGATAAAATCTTCCGTTAAACATCGATTAACAATGGCGCCGCGTATCGAAGCGTGCAGCCCCCGGAAACGGATTCCCCGATCCTTAAATTCCAATCGCGATGCAACGGATGAATGTCGTTTGATTCGTGGGTGACGCGGGGATTTGAATAAAAAGGCGAGAGATAGAGAGGAAGAGACCGGAGTAGAAAAATGAAAAGGGTGGAAAAAAAAAAGGAGGAGGGAATAGAAGGCGGAGGAGAGCCGAGCGTTCCGTAGCGGAACATGAAGGGGTGAAGAAGGGACGTGTCGCGAGTGACAGGTCATTTTCCGGAGCAGAGCACCCTCTCGTCGCGTGTGACCTTTCCTCGATCGGCTCCAATCCCTTCGTGTTCGCTCTAAGGATCACGGGGCTATCCTAACTCTTCCCCTTCGAACAACCAATTCTCGATATCTCGTTCGCCGAATTTCAGCCCGCAATAACGCGCCTATATCAACATCTAATTTCACCTCCGCCTGGGAACCGCTTTCGCACCCTTGGCGCGCTCGCGAAGTCTTCGAATTCCTCCTGTAAAATTAAGAGAAAAGTAAAAAATGAAAGTAGAGTCGTTGCCTTTTCAGAGTGCGTCTTTCGATGAATCTTTTTGTTTCTTATAAAAATGTGTGAAAATCTTTAAAGACACTTTTTTTTTGTTTCGTTCATTGGGCACTTTAATTGTATTCCAAACAAATGCAGAGCAATCCACGTATTTCTGCAAGTACAAGGACAACATTTTTAACCTTCTAATTAATTGTGTTGGACGAAAGAGTTTGCAATACTTTTGCAGACCAAAATTTTGTTATCTAACTTTTTTGGAGCTATGAACATTACCTTTGGTCTTTTGGGTTTTAATAATATTCTCTATTATAGGAGAGATGACATAGAAATTAAGAAAATTTATGTTCAGTGTTGGGATATGGACGAAAAGACATCCCCTGTGTGGGATGGAATAAAGACAATCGAATAAATAACCATTGACAATACATTTAACACTAGGTTTACCATGCATTGACATATATCTATTTCTACCAAAGGGGTCAAAATGTATCCTATTTGATATTTAATTAGAAAAAATATAAATTGACCTATCTATTATGAGGAATACAGGAACTAATTATTATAACTAATATAATTTTATCGAGGTTCGTTTCTTCTATTTTAACTTCATAATAGCTAGGTCAATTTATATTTTTTCTAATTGTAATAAATTTGATATAAAAATATCAAAAATAAAAACTAATTAATTTTGATATTTTAACGAAAGTGAAGTTTAACGAAAAGTTTTCTCAGAGGTGTCAAAATTTAGTGTTAAACAATATCGCACTGCTCTCTTACAAAGATGGACGCTCGCTGCCCAATTCTTCCACCATTTAATATCTCAAAAAATGGAGTTAATCGATTTTTGTTCAGTGAACGACTCACATCACGCAGTGTCCATACATATTATTAATACATCGCCAGCTCTGAGATTTTTTAATAATATTATTTCTGCAGTGAACGACTCGCATCACGCAGTATCCATACATATTATTAATATATCGCCAGCTCTGAGATTTTTTAATAATATTATTTCTGCAGTGAACGACTCACATCACGCAGTATCCATACATATTATTAATACATCGCCAGCTCTGAGATTTTTTAATAATATTATTTCTGCAGTGAACGACTCACATCACGCATTATCCATACATATTTATTAATACATCGCCAGCTCTGAGATTTTTTAATAATATTATTTCTGCAGTGAACGACTCACATCACGCAGTATGCATACATATTATTAATACATCGCCAGTTCTGAGATTTCTTAACAATTTCAGAACAATAATTCGCGCAATAAGGTGTACATACACCGTGCAAAACGTTCTCCAAGGCTCTGACGTCAGCGTTTCCAGAAGAGTGCCGTGGCCTCCTCCAGAATGAACTTGAATCTCGGCTCTAATTAATTCTCGTTCCTCAGCGAGCGTGCAAATTGACGCTGATAAGTAAGGCGGTCGCATTCATAGTTTTCCAAGTGCGGATGACGGAAACAAATTGTGATATATACCGGTAATGTTTTTCTTAACGGCTATTATGCGGAGTCCTCCGCGGGAGTAAAATGGATTCACGGCCCGTACTCACGGCTCGCTCCACGGGGCGGTGAATCTTCGTTTCGTTGGAAAAAGCCACAATGGGTGCGAGCAATCGCTTAAGTGCAGGCCGTGGTTTGTCCCCACCATTCAAAGCGGAGGGACACTATTCGAATCCCTTTGCAAACAGGAACAAACGCTGCTGTTCCGAACGTTATGTAATTAATAAATACGTCGGTGTACATTGATGGTTACGTAAACACGCGCGAAGGGGTGAGGTACGCGAATGGTTGCGCCTAAGTACATATTTTCGTTCTGTGCAAACACGTGAAAACGTTTCTCCGCGATAATTCTTTTTTTTTTCATTTCTATAGCGTCGTTGTTTTTCTCAGTGTTATTTGATGCGCTGTAATTTGTTTCTATATGCATATCTACTGCGTTGCAAAAAGAAACTTGTTTTTCGCATCGAACGTGTATAAGCGTAGAACAGTTGATTTTGTATCGAAAGGGGTGAAATCGAAATGTCGAATTAAGTTGTATCGAGTACTATACATTCTCAAAATGTTGAATAATATTTTTTGACACTATATTGTATATTGTATATTATATATAATAACGATATTTTATTTAAGACCTCGTCTTTTAAAATTGACTTTGAATTTAAAGTTGAAAATGCAGAAGCAAATTAATGTAGGTAGTAATTATGCCAGGATTTGTACGATATTAAAAAAGAAATTAAAAATGGAGGATATTTTTTCATACGGAACATTATTTCCGTATAAATCAATATTTAATCTGTAATAAACATTTTTTTTTTTAATTAAACTTCGTACGGAAAAATGTCACCGTACATTTTCGACTTCTTTTTTAATATAGAATAATCTACCGTCAGTTACACCATTCGTATTGTATTCATTTGTCAGTTCGCCAATCGCATTCGAATTTTCAAATCCGATTTTCTCGAAAACGGGACCTAAAATGAAAAAATGTCACTTCGCATTTTCATTTGGCTATTCTGTATAGAATCGGTGCCTTTTCAGAATGCATCATTCAATGAATCCTTTTGTTCGTTATAAAAATATATGAAAGTCTTTCAACAATGCTGAAGACTTAAAATTGTGGAAAATGTCTTTGAAGACACTTTTTTCTTGTTTCATTCACATTTCCTTTGTTATTTGTGTATAATTTCTCCAATTCGAGAAAAATATCATAGAATACGTCATATTTTAATTTAGAAAAGAAAAAAGGATTATCCATATTTCCAAAACCACATACTAAATTTTAATTTATCAAAATTGTTTCAATTTATATATAGTTTACAATATTTATCCAATACAACTGTCTGAAAAATACAGAAATGCTTGTCAATTATGTGAATCATCCCTTTTTGCAAACGGGGGTGATATTTAAGTGCCTTAGTTTATGTCTTCTTTATCTTATAATACAAGATATTTAATTTGAGGTACAGTTTGCACAGTTCTTTGATTTTATTCAAATGAAAGGGGATATAATTATTAATATATCACCAAATTAATATATCAAAGTAACCATATTCATATAATAATAATTCAGCTTGAGGTACAACTTATACAATTCCTTGATCTTATAGAAATAATAGAGAACATAATTATAAACATATCACACGAAATACACATGATCCCACAATTCAAAGTAACCATTACATCCTGTATCTCGCACACTTATGTACACGCAAAAGACACATAAAAAACACGCGAAGAGGAAAATGGACACAGAGTGATCGAGAATAGGAGCAAAGTCAAACAGACGATAACAAGAGAACCAAAAATAGAAGGAGAGAGAGAGAGAAAATGTCGTGAAGGTGAAACAAAAACTACGGAAGATAAAAAGAAAGAAAAATAAGCCCTACGAATGCGCTGCATGAATAACATGCATTTATGCAGTGCCGACGCAATATGTAAGAAGTCCTCCTCTTCTTATCCATGAAGGACTAGGGAAACGCGACGGTACCTCCATATTTTAGGGGACACGACAAAGTGCTCGACCCACGTCCCACTTCCTTTCCGCGTAACCTATGCATTTATGCAATGACGGGATAATTTCGCGCCTACGCCCATGCGACATCACGCTCGATTTCCACTTCTTTCGTGGATTTTCGGGGAAAAGGAGAAATACGACGTCCATGAAATCCCTTTCGCTCGCCTACCACGCTCGACTCGTGCGATCCATTAACGTCGACCGCTTGTTTCAGTTCGATTTCCGTCGCATACGCGTCGTCCATCGTAATTCGTAATTAAGACCACTGAAACGAGTCGCGAGGAAACGACATTCTTCGCGTGACGAGAGGAAAACGGAGGCACTCGAAACAGGGGAAAAGTGGGAACACTCGAACGCTACGACGCGATGCATTCGCACAGCTGGAAGGAGGCTAATTCGTTTTGAACGAGGTAATTAAATGTAAATTAGTCGCGCTGTAATTTCCAATTCATCTCGTCTCGTGGCGATGCTCGCGCGGTGTAAATTGCACAAGGAAACTGGCGTAAAAACATATTTTTGAGCTAACCCAATGTTGCATCGGGATCGCTGGCTCGCGACTGCTTCTGCTTCGCTGTTCCAAACTATTTAAGTTATGCGTGGCTGTTCCTGCGTTTTGTGATCGTCCACCGAAGTTTGCGGAGCAATTGAGAACATTTATCTAACAACATTAAGATCCGACGGTGTTCATAACCTGTTGTACATGACCTACTTAGTATAATTTCATGGAACAATTAATATAATCCCAAAGATAACGAAAGATGTACAGCTTTCGTGGAAATTTGCAGCGTCTGTCAAGAACGATCGAGTAATGTGTTTTTAGTTTCTATTATTTTCGTCTGAAAATATTTAACAAGCATTAAGTTATCGATTTTATAAAAAAAAAACAAATGTTTCATTGTCTAATATGGAAACGATAATAATAATTCATCTACAATTTTTAAGTCTTCATTTATTTATGAAGGGAAAGTATTCAATTTGATTATAGAATGGCGAATGAAAAAACGTTATCGACTTTATAAAAAAAGAAAGAAATGTTTCATTGTCTAATATTGAAACGATAATAATAATTCATTTACAATTTTTAAGTCTTCACTTATTTATGAAGAGAAAGTATTCAATTTGATTATAGAATGAAAGAAAGTCATCGACTTTATAAAAAAAGAAACGAATGTTTCATTGTCTAATATTGAAACGATAATAATAATTCATCTACAATTTTTGGTAATGATAAAAATACAATTAGAAATATTTTTTACTTGATTCAAGTCTCCACTCACTTATTTATGAAGAGAAAGTATTCAATTTGATTATAAAATGGCGAACAAGAGAACGTGGGTTCGTTTCACTTCCTGTTAATATTATATCTGTGTGAAAAAGGATTATGCTGGAATAAAATAGATTTTTAAAAGCTTTTATACGATAACAAAATTGTTATTCGTGGTTCTAGCAAATCTGGTACAGCAATTTTGTTATTAGAAATATATGTTTCGAAATATGGTTTAAATACAGACTATATTAGTATTTAAGCGAATAATTTTTAAATTTCCAATCCATGTTCATAAAAAGATAACAGCTATTTATTACAAAATTAACTAATACATATTTCAATTACCCACGAATTAACAATTAATTTCGACAGTGATCCAATAATTATCACTCAAAGTGTCTCGAAATATTCACAAACGACACTGCATACCTTTTTCAATCCTCGTGTCGCGATTTATTAATCAACATTGTTACCTCGAAACGCGTACTTCGAGGGCAGGCGGAGTCATTTAACGCGGCGCTGATCAACGCGTGAAACTGAAGTTAATAAACGCGCATCGGCGGCATTACCAGGAAAATTGAAGATAGATTATATCTAGATTGCATGGTAAATAAGTTGGCGAAGAGAAATAACGGAACAGTTTCTGGATGGGAACGTAACCGTGGCGGAAACTTTGTCATCTTAGCTACTCAGACGTTGGCCCGTGGGTTGGGAAAGAGCAGGACCGTGTCGGCGGGGAATCACGGCGCAAATCAGAGTAATTCTACGTTTATCCGATTGGAAGGTGATTTTAAAACTTGCCACTTTCTGCTGGGCGAAGTCGCTTCCATCGTTACGAGTTGCGGGGAACACTTGGCCGACGAGGACAAAGGTACAGCTAGGCGAATTAACTTTGGTCTTCGCGGGACGACCGAGAATCAAATTTTATGAAGCAACGCACGCGGCTGACGGTGGCTGTGCGTTGAAAAAATTCGCCTCAACCAGTTTAACGAACTATAAATTGTATTCAATCCTTTCATTTGTGCCGGGAAATTGTAGCGCAAACAATTGGAAGGAGTTGCGCGAAATATTTTGCCCGCATTTGGCTCGAATCGCGTTTGTTATCGTGATAAAAACAGACTTCGATTTCGCATAACGAATATAAAATTCTTTCGTTTATTACGTTTCGTAGTTTAATATACAATGACTGCGATTTCGATGCTCGAACGAGGATCGAATGATACGCTTTTAATTTGTATTAAGACACAAAATTTCATGGCTGATTTTCCCCTGAAATAATCGGGAAAAATTCGATGAAAAGACGGGGTGGAGAACGCGTGCGTTTAAACGAAATGAATATAATTCGTTCCGTGCTCCTTCTGTACTACCAATTATTGAATTAAATTGTAAATACACGCGCGAGCGAGAGAGAGAGAGAGAGAGAGAAAAAAAATAATAATACCGTGCCGGCTGTTTTTTTATTAGTCGCGGTACGAAAACCATTTCAACCGTGTCGAAGTTGTGACGTCCCCGTCCACCATGCTGTTTACCTTCGAGCGTGCAAATGTTTTTAGTGCGCTGACGTTATTTATCGAGCCTTTGTCAGATTAATTACCTGTTCAACGAAAAAGAATATTTACCTTCGTTCCATGAAAAAAACCATTTACTCGCGTTTAATCACAACGTCACTCAACGAGCCAACCGTCAAGTAATATTTTCCTAAATGCTTGGCTCCGTGAAACGGCAACGTTTCATGCATACGCGCACCCAGACACTGTTATATTGATCGCGAAAATTCACCCCGACGAAATCGCCAATAAACATTCCAAATAATAAGAAACCTCGTTCGCAACGCGGAGACGCGTCGCAGATTCCTTTTTCGACAGGCGACGTTCAAATTTCGATCGCCTCGCGACGATTTTAGGCACCACTGCTCTCATTTATCGACAAAAATTAAACACTTCGAGAATAAAAAGCGTTCAAACATCAAAACAATCCCCAAGGTTTGTCACGATTATTATAATGAATTAACTTTTGATGATTTTAGTGCAACTTCGACGTGACGAGCAGCTTCGAGCCATTAGATAGCAAAGTAATCAATATTAATACGGATAATACGGATAATATTTTAGCGACTACGAGTTGGCTAGGGTGGAATTAAAAAAAAAAAAAAAAAAAGGGAACCTCGCGCTACCCTCTATTATTGCGTTTAATCGATGCCGCATCGGAAATATCTCTATTCCGTGTACATCGTTTATTCTGCTATGGGAGCCGAGATAATATTGGTGCATATTCATATCGGGCTGTTCTGTTTAAATACGATGTTTGTATAATACTAATCCTATGTACGCACGTGTCGGAACATACCAATTGTTTAATCCCCTCTTCGCGTTTCAAATTTATTAACATCGATCAAGGCTAGAGCGATGTACAGCTTTCTAAAGCAGGGGTTCTCAAAACGAGTGGCGTCGTGGCAATAATATTTAACCCTTTCGTGACACGAGCCTTTTTACTTAAGACACTATGAACGTACACCCTCAATTAATTATTAATTTACACTAAGATTCTAGTAATCGTTGTCTATTATTACTAGAAATTAACAAAAATTTTCCAGATATTTATAAAATACAATGTATATTTGTACCTTTAATTTTTAACAAAATTTTAATCAATAATTACCATTTATTTGTGCAGCTATTATTAATAAACCTGAATATCAATTCTCATTCTGTTTATTAGAAATATATTATACTCTAATTTAATATATTTATATAATGAGTCAGAAATTTTCACAATTAAAATAATTGAAGAGACGTACATAATGTACGAACTCTAACGAAATACGAAACAACTATTCGAACACTCTAAATCAGCTAGAAAAACAAAAGTACCACGTTATAAAATTAATATACCCCTTCGTGGAATCAATTCACGTAAGAACAGTTGCCAAAATTAAAATAGCGCCAAATTCCTTGAGCTGCTCTCGCAAAACAAACATTATCAATATCGACAATATTATTGCTAGTGTGCTGTCGATATTGAAAAACCGACGTCGAGTATCGAGGAAAAGCTAGACGTTTCATAAATCCGGCTTCAATACCGCGTAGTAAAATTACGTCCTCGCGGAGGGGCGGCCAATCCGAATCGTAGCCTCAATGGACCGGTATTGGAGCGCAAATTTCAAAAGTTTTGGAATTCATTAATCTTCGACCATCGACGCGCGAGTCTGATTGGTCGCGCGCGGTATAATCCCTTTCATATCGGACATTCTTTCCGCGCAATTACAAAAGCGGACCGCGGGTACATATTTTGATTACTGGCGGACATGATAATATCCGCGAGTCAGAAGAGTCCCCAATACGAGCGACTTCAAAGCGACGCCGCGACGAGCTCGAAGGTGTCGCAGCCGCGGATACAACCAATCGGACTCTCGAATAGATTGATTTTATGGGCCCGCGCGTATTCGAATGCCTCAACACTCTGCGAGCCAGCGCGCCAATCAGCCACTTTTGCGCTCTGTGCCTGGGATTTCGTTCGAATTGAAACACGCGTCGTTCGCGGAAGAGCAGGTTTCAGGTATTATTTTGTTAATTCTAAAATTGTTTGAAAAATGCAGCTTGCAGGTGGCAAGGTGTTGCGCGGATTTTTCTGTTTCGCAATTATTGCATCGAGAGGGAGAGAGAGATTTTTGTGCGTTGATTAAAACGTATTTTAGTTTCGAAAATTGCGGACACCGAGTGTAAAACTGATCTCCGCTGAAACACAAGACGCATCTCCAGGGCATTGAAAAATTTCCATAAAATTGAAATAGTATCCGTAAATTGTAATTAAAAGTGTTTCTGAATATTCATGCGCGTGAATGAAAAATAATTTGAGTATTTGGATGACTTATTTGTATTTTTTAAATTCAGATAATATTCGATAGATTGTTACTTCCTGGAAAAATCGCTATTAATCATTGTTTTCATGATAATTTTTGTGTCACTACCTCGTTGCACTTCTCGTAATTGTTGTTTAATTAAGTGAAATAAGGAGTAGAAATAAAAAAGTAATTAAACAGAAACATTTTATTAGAATATGGATTGAGATAGTATTAGTATATACTTCATTTATAAATTAATATAAAAAAATATGGTTTCTATCCCCTAATCCATTTTTTACTTTCCATATAACGTCTTATAAGTCAAAAGATTCTTACAGCCAAAGCTACTAACATCGACCACCTGCGATCACCAAAAATATTAAACCAATATTATCGACTATTGGCCGACATAAAAAAGAAAGTCCCCTCGTTGAATGTCAAAGATACTCGACGTCCTTAACAACAATGCTACAGAGTAAAATTAATAATTATAGTCTGCTTTATATTAAAACTCAGTAACACGTTCTAATCGTTTAGAAATAATAATATATTAATTAATCGCTGAAATTATACTAAAATAACCTAAGCTAATTAGATAACAATTTCCTTCAAAAATTTCTATCATCAGATTATTATCATTTAAACATGATCACAATTCCCTCGTAATTGACGTCAACGCGCAAAGTCAGCACACCTGAAAGCCCATTCTTTCACGCTGACAATTCGATTCGCCCACGTTTGAACGGACAGTTCCAGCATAATCCACGCTGGTAAGATGGCACGAATCAGTGTTACACACTCCATAATTCAATATATCGAACCCTCATCCCGACTGCCTAACCTTGCCCATCTGCTGGGGCTCTTTGGTCCGCCCTTCGAAACGGTGCACCAGCTTCTTCTCGCGAAGAAGCAGCAGAGTGAGACCCTGGCAGGGTTTTGTCTTTCTATGATTCTGTCCTGATGGAAGCCAGCTTGGGCTTCAGTGGACACTGAAGAGAAAATGGCTCGTCCGAGTTACCCTCCATCGGCTCTGCACCTCTTAGTCCGTAATTGAATAACGTGTCTCGGGGCACGACCCAGCTCTGGATACCGTAATATACTGGCCTAGAGCTTTTGGCTGCACCTTCGAGTCTTCGTCCTCTCTCTCTCTCTCTCTCTCTCTCTCTTCCCGCCCTTTCTGTCTTCGCTCGCGCCTCCTGCACCCCCTCGTTGCACCCTCTGTTTCTCGTTCCGCCACCCTCTGTGACTCGTCAATCGGATAAAAGATTGGGCGGCTGTTCGTCGCGCGAGTGGAGGTCGTTTCGAAGCGCGATTAACCAATTAACTGCGTTCGACGTGTGCACGCGTCGACTCGAAACTTTGTTTCGACGCGATCAACGAGTGTGATTGCGAAGCTTTCATCGAACTAGAGTGCGAGCCTTCCTCTTTTTGATTTATTCTTTTCGCGAAGTTTATTGCAATAGGATTACTTGTCTTGTGTTCTATGCGTGCGTTGTGCGTTTTGCGTTCGATGATTTTATTTATACAATCGTTGCTTAATTTTAATTGCGCGTTCCGTAAAGAATTTTGAAAACTTCGTAGTTGACTGGTTAAATTTCAAATGAAGTTTGTCAAGCTGAAAGGGATTCAAATTTGATTAACTTATGTTATGATAATTTAAAATTTAAATACATTTTTTTCAGTAATTTATTTCTGTTTCTTAGAATTCTTCAAAGCAAAATTCTTTACTGTATTTTAATGTCTGTACGCTACGAAGGTCATATAAATTGTGAGGACACTCTATAGAAAATCTGGGGTCTTCTCGCCTAAGAAAAACATCGACGCAAAGCCTGCACCTGTTTTTCTTTCAGTCCCTTAGTTGTAAACAATTAGAGGTCTGCTCGAACCGATAGCTTACCTTTATTGTTTACATCCATTATTCCACTACATTTCCTAACAGAAGATTCATTTCTACTGTTTTGTTTTTAACACATTGAAACAATTTTATAATAAAGGTCTTTGCAGTCAAAAGCAGAAAGCTCAGATTATAATAAATCCTGCTAACTGAACATTTTCTAAATTATATCACAACATATTTATATCCCTTGACATATTATTATACTTGGAGATAATTCTGGTAATAAAAGAGCGGCTTATTGATTCATAAAACGAAATCACGTCCGCTGGGGGGATGAAAGGTCAAGGCGACCGTATTCCTTCCCCATAAATAACCAACGATCGCATGTTTTTCGATGCATTCCCGGTGCCGCGCGTCGCTTTCAGATATGCATACACATAATCCGTGCCAGCGAGGAGGACACCGTCTCCCAGAATTCGTGGAACGTATCAAAAGCGCAAGAATAATACGCAATCGATACTCGAACGGGGGTGGTTTACGTCGCCCTTCTCCCTCCCCCCTGGCGTAAATAATATTAAGGTGTCTTTGCGCGTCTTACGAGCTCGCGCGTAGGCCGCGAGCGGGTTGTTTGCGAACGATCGGGGCACAGACTTAATATATTGACCCTATTACGGCGTTATTACGCGCGAATACCAATGCTCGAGCTTAGTACGCGGCTGTGTTTGCCCTCGTATCCGTACATATAGACTTCCGCGATGTCCGCGTCATCCTAACAAGCGTGCAGCCTGTACCGACTGAATTGCCATCGGCGCAACGCGTAGGTGACGACAAGTGATGCGATAATACTCGACGCGTACCACGAATGCCAACGCGGGGGTGCCTCGCCCCTTCTGTAAAATCCCAGCAGCTGGAATTGCGAAGCGAACGTCTCGCGTCCAGAAACTTGAAGATGAAGGCGAAGAGGATCTAAAAAGGGCGCGTTTTGCGATTTGCGAGGCAGATTACAGTTGTTCGAGGCGAGGAACCGGAAGTGTTCGCCAGAGTTCTTGGAGCTTCGCTGCAAAGCAGGAGAAAGGGCACCGTGGAGTTTTAGGCAGTAAGAGCTTGACATAATCTTGAGAGATTTCAAAAGGTTAAAGTATCCATGAGGGTTCCCGTGAAAAAGAAGACCACAGTTGTTTGTTGAATGTAGGAGGCTTTTGGTTTTTTAAATTTTCCGTGGACGATGAGTGGCTCTTGGGTAGAGGAGTCGTAGGACACTCAGGACAGTTCTCGCAAAACCTCGCAAGAGGCAACATCGAGGATACTTTGTATATTTAAAGGAAATATTGATGAACGCAAAAGTTCGTGCTCGATTTTACTATTGCTAAAATGTTGCTACTTTAGTAACAGAAATTATTGCTGAAATATTGATAAAATATTGCTATTTTAGCGATACAAAATATTGCTAAAATATTGCTCAAAGATTTCTATTTCAGCGATAGAAATTATTGGTGAAATATTGCTCAAAGATTGCTATTAATAGATTATAGATTAATAGAGAATAGATTGCTAAAATTACATTGCTATTTTAGAAATAGCTTTAATTGCTAAAATATTGCTGAAACACTGTTATTTTAGCAACAATTTCTATTGTTAAATTATTGCTCAAAAATTGCTATTTTAGCAATACAAACTATTACTAAAATATTGCTCAGAGATTGCTATTTTAGCGATACTCTTTATTGCTAACGCCCAGAAAGGAGCCGAGTACAATAGATTAACAAACACTACTTTTCACGAAAATATATTGTATTCAATTTGCTTTCAAATCGTGAACGAACATTAGCGATCATAGACCAGAATGGCACTTACCCTCCACGATGCCCTTTCTCGTGCTTTGCAGCGAAGATCCGAGAACCCTGGCGAACACTTCCGGTTCTTCGCCTCAAACAACTGTAATCTGCCTCGAAAATCGCAAAACGCGCCCTTTTTAGATCGTCTTTGCGACCAAGTTTCCGGCATCATAAATACTTTCGTTGCCTCAAGAAAATCATTCATCGTCCACTGAGTCTTCCAACGGCTCCGCAAGAGCATCACGCGCCCCTACAATAGGAAAATACGCGAGTCCACCTAAACAGATGCTCGCAGAGCGTGGTTTTGCTGGCAGTCGTCGTTTTGAACGATCGTCGCCGAGGCTGCGAGCGACAACGGCCGCAGCGAGCCTCGTGAATTTATAATAAACTCCAGAAATATTAATTGACGCCGGAGTTTCCACCGTGATAAATTAATTCGCCGATCCGCAAGGTGAGAAATCGTGGAACAGCGGGGCCGAAACCGGCTGCGGCGGTGAAATTTTCATAACGAGAAAAACTATTCCCGCCTGTTTTTAATTAGACGTACAATTTTGAGCGACGCGTCGCGTTGTTTATATTTCATTTCGCATCGCGAATTTAATCATTCGTTTTTAGCCGATATGACGAACAATGAACGCGAAAGTGCGCGGCCTGGCGTTGTTTACTTTGGATCGAAGAAATTTAAGCGGACGCGCGACACGCGTGTAATTTTCTGTTCGATTTGTTCGGAGGCTCGTTCATCTGAGAGAACTGAGCCTTTTATCGATTTGCAATTTTTATCGTGATAAGAATTGAATTTAGCAGGTCGTTGCGTGACTTTGATTAGTGTACTTGGGTATTATCAGATTTTTTGAAAGTCTAGAATAATTAAAGGAATTTAGAGTGGATATGTAAATACCAGGTTGCAAGAAAATTAGTAAAATTATAATTAAAAAGGATGGATTGAAGGTGAAACATTTATAAAATATATATAAAACATAATAAAACATTTATGTGTATCAGTTTTTTTGAAAGTGTAGAATAATTAAAGAAATTTAGAGTGGATATGTAAATACCAGGTTGCAAGAAAATTAGTAAAATTATAATTAAAAAGGATGGATTGAAGGTGAAACATTTATAAAATATATATAAAACATAATAAAACATTTATGTGTATCAGTTTTTTTGAAAGTGTAGAATAATTAAAGAAATTTAGAGTGGATATGTAAATACCAGGTTGCAAGAAAATTAGTAAAATTATAATTAAAAAGGATGGATTGAAGGTGAAACATTTATAAAATATATATAAAACATAATAAAACATTTATGAGTATCAGTTTTTTTGAAAGTGTAGAATAATTAAAGAAATTTAGATTGGACATACAAATACCAGATTGCAAGCATTAATTGATTAATGCGCTAGACGATTCCAAATCTGGGCCGTTTAAAATTTGTCTTCAAATTACACAGTCATTATTTCAACGCAAAGAATTTTCCAAATCTGTTATCAAATATATTATAATTAAACACCAAACAGCAAACGTACAAACACATATATTTATTTTCTTTACTGAAACTGCTTTGAGTAACTGGTAATACGAATAAAGACAATTTTCCAGGGCAAAGAGTTAAAAAAATAAAGATACTTCGAATGAATGTGAGTATTATTAAATAAAATCTCAATAGTTCTCAATTCTGTCCCCCATTTTCACGAAATTTCGAGGATATATGTAAAGAAATGTGAGAACACAAGCGATATTAGCTTTTGTGCGATAGCTTTGCACGCAACTCCAACGTGGTGTCATCAGCATTTGTTCGATAGATTTGCAAGCTATCACTAACGTCGCGCAACCAGCATTTGTTCAATAAATTTACAAGCTGTCACTAACGTGGTGTCACCAGCATTTGTTCAATAAATTTACAAGCTGTCACTAGCGCGGTGTAACCAGCATTCGTCTGAAAATTTTCGCGGGACACCAACGTGGTGCCAGCAGACGCCATAGTGTTAATAAAGGGTTGCGCGTCGAGTCTTGTCTCAGCATTAGCTTATTCATACAATTCGACGATACGCATCTGCAAGTGTACAACCTCACATGCCCCCCCTAATTACCGTTCTCACTGTCAAGATAAATTATAACATTCAAGTTATCCGTCGCGATGGTTTCCCTTATTATACTCGTTATCAGCCGTAATAATACGGCCAGTCCATTTGCTTCGTCCGACTGCTAATGTGACAGAGCACGTACAACTGTTTGTCTTCGCGCGAGAAACGCCATCCTGTTGCAACGTTACGTCTGAACTTCAACTCGCACGCGTCCAGATGCATATGTTACCGTCACGATAACCGATATCGGGCTGCATATACTCGCATTACGTCGCGTTACACGCTAGGTTAGCGATAAAGTAATAATTACCAATGATAAAAGGTTTGTTTTCCACAGACGACCGCGTGAACACGGATACGTAGCACACGTGCGCGTTTTTGCTCGCGTCGTCGATGGAAGAATTGCTATGCACGCAGTCGACTTTGCTGAACTAAT
Source organism: Xylocopa violacea (assembly GCA_963969225.1). Taxonomy (NCBI): domain Eukaryota; kingdom Metazoa; phylum Arthropoda; class Insecta; order Hymenoptera; family Apidae; genus Xylocopa; species Xylocopa violacea. The sequence continues at coordinate 4,491,565 of CAXAJV010000021.1, read as the reverse complement.
AATTGAGTTTGGTGACGAGAAAATTACCGTGTAAATAACTAAACATTGATATCGTTTTGAATATGATTTAAGTTGTGTGGATTTTGTCGGAATTAGATATTTGGGGAGGATAGTTTTAATTCTGTGGACTCGGCTTCTTTCTGGATGTAGAAATATAGCACAGGAATATTGTTAAAATAGCAATATTTTAGCAATAGTTTGTATGGCTAAAATAGCAATGTTTTAGCAACAGAAACTATTGCTAGAATAGCAATCTTTGAGCAATATTTTAGCAATAGTTTGTATCGCTGAAATAGCAATACTTTAGCAACAGAAACTATTGCTAGAATAGCAATCTTCGAGCAGTATTTTAGCAATAGTTTCTATCGCTAAAATAGCAATCTTTGAACAATACTTTAGCAATAATTTCTATCGCTAAAACAGCAATCTTTGAGCAATACTTTAGCAATGATTTCTATCGCTAAAATAGCAATATTTTAGCAACAGAAACTATTGCTAAAATAGCAATCTTTGAGCAATATTTTAGCAATAGGAACTATTACTAACGTCTTCCAGTAATAGAAAATTTCGATTTCTATAGAAAACTCAAGAAAAGTATGCATTTCTCGAAAAGCTGCGGTGGAACAAGTTTTTAACCTTAGCAATCAGTAATCAATTCTCTCAATGCGACATTTCAATGCAAAAAGTTAATATTCTAAGAAAGTGGGAACATCCGCGTGCAAAAGATTAATCACTATTTATTTTTGACCACCTTCCTCTGAATAAAATACACGCGTGTTTGTAATTAACTGATGTTCGCGTAATTGATATAAATTATTTCGTTGAGAACAGTTTGATATCGATTTGAATCGTTACAAGGTACACAATATATCGTTAAGAATTAACATATTAGTAAACAAAAAATTATTCATTGCGCAGCTGCACGTACTGGTTACACGTTCGATATTTTATCATAATTATAATCTGGAATTAATGATACGTTGATTTAACAAATATGGAATCGTATTTAATAAACATGGAAAATGAAATTAATCTTGCAATTTGCTCGAGCCCGCCAATGAAGTGGTGCAGTTTTATTTTATGAGACTAATTTGTTAAAATGATATCGAAGCGATATTCCGTTCTGCAACGTTATGTTGCTGATCATGTCGTGCTGATATAATTATTTTAATATCATCGAATTATAAGCATTCGTATCCTTAAAAGATTTTAAAGATGCTACGTGCATATTACACTGAGACATCGACAAATAATTCTTATTTGATACAAATTACAATTTTTACGTAGCATTTGTTCCAAACTCTTCAACATTCTAATTTAACAACCCTCTTCTGTTATTTCATAAAAATTGCATTACTTTGGTACAATTTTTTCTTATTTAAACACAATGAAGCGTTTAGGATCGCAGTGCGACTGGAAGAATCACGGATAAGATTCATAATCCATTTTTGCAATTAACACTATACGCCTATATAGTCACCATATTTTCATTTCTTTTACTTATGTTGGACTCCTCACTTTTCAAAAATTCTTATAACATTATATTAAATTTTGCATTCATAATTAAATTTTATATTAATTTTATATTTAAAATTTATTCAAATTTATCAATTAATTCTCTTAAATAATTAATAAATTTTCTTAAATTTTAAATTGTTTCAATTAATTTTTTTTTCTTATTCTATGTTGTTAAAAAAATTCTCTTCTCAACCCTCCTACATCATCATAGCTCAAAGTTCGTTTCACCTGAACCTTCAAATAACCCTACTTTCCCATATTTCGCTAGTCTTCGTCTCGTCACGCACGTCACATAAACTAGTCGTCCCCATCGAAAGAATAAAGTATTGTTTTCTAACGCGAAACGTCGATCCTTAATCTCTTAGGAACGACGCGCCATTATAGTGGCTTCGCGGATGCCATCTTTCTGAACGACGCGCCACTATAATGGCTCACTATGAGTGTGAAGTGTTGTGACGTGGGTCTATGTGTCGTATCCTGCTTTAAAATATATCATACTCAATTGTATTATTAATTATCGACCCTTTGCGGTCCTTTGTCGAGTGTGACTCAATGTCGCTAAATAAGAAGAAGAAGCAAACATAAATTACAACAAAGTTTTAGAGTTGTTCGAGGAATTGTCCCGCAACTGACAAGGTTTTCAAGTAAATCTCAAGTAAATTTCAAACGAAACGCTTGAAATAGCAGGGAGTTGTTGGCCACTGAACTGCTAAACAGAAAAATAACTGCAAAGGGTCAAAGTAAATTATTAAAGTCAAAGTACATGCATACTCATAAAGAACATCACTGTCCATCACGCATGTATCATTCACACGTAATTCACTTCGAACTTTATCGCACGAACAGTCTAGAAGGTTAATTACCTCAATCATGCTACCCCAAAACCCACCTCAATCGTCGAGGCGTCAAAGCAGAACCGAGCATCGCATCGCGAAAGTTTCTCACCGTCGTCTATCGACGACAGCCGCAGTTAAAGGGTTAAGGAAGAAGCCAGCAAAGTATCCCAAGTAAAAGAGAAGTCCCGTAATTTCAAACGCGCCCCCGTTCACCGTTTTCCCGCGGTCTCGACTCGAGCGTATCGCGCAACTTCTCGGAAGCGTATCCCCAAATTGAATCCGGGACACTTGCTGTATAAATATTCGAGCGGGTCCCCCTGGCGCGCGAGGAATCCCGTATCCCCGCCAGCGGAATCTAATCGGTCCGCCGGATGTATGCCAAATCGTTGGAGCGGCGCATCGATGTGTCGGGATTGTAAAACCAGTCTGATCCTCGAGAAAGGGTCTCGCGGACGCAGTCTGAACGCGGGGGTCGGACGAAAAACGCGGGTGCAGGGACGCGAGGCGAGATCGAAGAAGGAGGAGGACGCGAGAGGTGGCGAGAAACAATCTGGAATAGGAACGAACCGAAACGACGGGAACGAATGGGAACGCGGACGGTGATGGCGCAGACGGAGACGACGGCGCGAGCGGGCCAGGTATAGGAATCGGAAGCGGGCAAAGAAAGGGCGTAGGAAAGTGTAGTCTAGAAACTTTATCCACTTTGCATGCTGATGGTCACAGATTCGGGAAGACAAAATGGCGCGGGCGAGCCGGCCGCGCCGTGCGGATCGCGATTCACCGGGAATCGATTCCCTTTGTGCTGCGCCGCCATCCCCCGGCTGCAGCCACCGGTACATACGCGGAACGACGACGCCTCTGCCTTCTCTCCAAACTTTGTAGCCAATTTACGAGCGACCAAGTCAGCGCCCTTCGATTTTACGCTAATCCGATGTCGCAGATGAGACGGGACCGTCCTCCTGTTCGAAAAGGGACTTCATTCTCCGCGCTGCCCCGTCGTTCCTCCTCGGGTCTGTCTCGAGGTGGCCTCTTTCTTCCGTTTGGCGCAGCGCGTTCGCTGGTTTCTTACGGTTCCCATCGGTCTGCGGCTCGTCCACCTTGTCCTGGATCTCTCCACTCGTCCTCCGCGCGTTTCACCCTTCCGTTCGTCCGTTCCGTCTTTATTTTCCTCCTCCTCCGCGATGTGGTAACCTTGCAGCCTTGACTCGAGGAACCGCAGTCGTGGAGGTAATGGGGTTTACCGGGTGGAACCGCGAATGCGTCTTATCCGACGCGGCCGATCGGGTTGCGGAATTAAGTTCAGCTGCACGAGAGTAACAGCCGTCTCGTTTCTACCCTCTGCTTCTTCCTCGAGTTCCACGAATTTTATGAAAGTCGCGTCACCCGTCCGCGGAACGGTGCGATTTGGGAGAATTGTAACTGGTCGCGGAGAAACTTCTGGTCCTCCTCGATCCGACGTTATTTGCATCCATCGTTCGAGGTACGGTTTTTTCACGGTTCCAACCCTTGGCGAGGCGTCGCGGAGGAATCGTGCAGCTTACGGGCAGCTGTCGCGCAGATTGCATGACCTCTTAAACCGTGCATCAGGCGACTGTAAAAGGCGAGAGCTGCATCGTATTGTTGCTGGTACAGTTCTACGCTGAATGGTAATTATATAGTCAGCTGTAAAAAAAAGCAAGCGGTCATAATACGGCGGAATGGCCGCAGCGGAAGGAACGGTTATAGTTTCGCGCCGGGTGTGATTCGAAACTTATGGATACTCCTTGATTTGTGGCCGAGGATGTGGTCGCGCGACCATCGATCGATTACGATCGATTACTTTTACGGCCATGGGCGAACCGTAATATTTTACAGCCCTCGCATCTGCGTGACCATCTTCGTCGCCGCGAAAGAATGATCGCGTGCATTATTGCGCGTGTTCCGCGTAACAATGTTGCTCGCGAGGTTGGTGGAAATGGAATATCGATTGTTATTGGTTAATTGTAAATTGTATAATCATGGTGCGATGATAGGAAGAAGAGTAGTGTCATTTAAAGATGAGGAAAATTAGAAGAAGAAGAGGAATAGACGTATTGCTTTTTATGTCTACATAAGTACAGAATATGGTTAGAATATTCTGTAAAAATAACATTCAGTAAATCCAGCGTTTATGTTAATCGCTCTCAATTATTATAAAAAATAAAAATTCTTCGAGTTTGTTTAAATACCAAAGAAACATCTGATCGAAAACAGTCCATATGTAAAAAAATGCGAAACAAAATAGTAGGAAGTTAATTATCTATTAAAATGTTTTTAATTGAAGCACCAAGTTATCCAATTAGACATTGTATGTATGCGAACGCATTAAAGAAAAATAAGAAGAATAAAAAAGTGAACAATAGAACATCTCTGAAATAAGCAATATGCTTTAAATACAAATTTAATGAGATTTTTGACTGAAATTTCAGTTTAAAAATTGTTTAAAAATATGAAATATATATTATCCGCGTGCATCTACGCTTAAATCCACAGACAGCATATATTTCGATTTATCAAACATGATTTTAATTCAAATATGACCCAGCATCCAAATTCGCTAATAATTTCAACGCGCGCGTCGAACGATGCGATCACAGATTCATCAAACATGTCTGACGACGGTATGATTCGTGTGCGACTGTTCAAGTCGCGAAGCTTAATTCGAGCAGCCTTAATCGAGGGTCTGAAATTCAAGCGAACCGTATTGTCGATAGAACAAAAAACGATACGTTCTCCCCCGCCTTTTTCGCCAATGAATAAAGCAAAATGAAGGCACAGAAGGAGTCCGGAATCGACGGAACGCAGCGAGGGGAGAGGAAAAGAGGTCGACGCGAAATGGACAGTCGTTAAGGGTACTGAAAGGGGTAAGAAGTCGAACGCTCGTAAAGCAAGTCGAACCGATCGTAAACGCGGGCGGAGGAGCAGCGTCGTGGATCGCTCGAGATAAAAGGATAAAAATCTCGGGGATATCGGTATTCGCCAAGCTGAGAACCGGAAGAGGCTTGACGTCTATTCGATTTCGGGAACGGCCTCGTACGATTGGGAAAAATTGAAATTCCTGCAAAGTAAAAATGCGGGAACAGCCAGTCGAGCGGGTAAGCGGGTTCCTATGCGAGTCGACTGTCATACCGATGATTGGACAGCTGCCAGTCATCAATGGTGGAATGCGTCATTTTCAAAGCGTCCACTTTGACGGCCTTCCAGGATCGGAAGGTTCATTAACTTTTCGCGATCATTTTCTATCTTTTTCGGTATTGCACAGCAGATTATATGTTTGAACGTCCTGTGCGCGGTTTGTACACGATTCGACGCTACCACGCTGGTAGTTCAGTGTTCTGGAAACTGTAGAATTTTTACCATAAACGACTGTGACTAGTTGTATAAGGAAATCTTTGTATAACTTCAAACATATAACTGATTATTTCTTTCACAATTTTCATATGCAAATGATACATAAAAATGCATGTTTTTCAAGATACATTTAATTAAAGATAGCTATGTTTCAACTGCGTATTCTTTTACAATTTTCAAATGCAAATGATACATAAAAATGCATGTTTTCAAGATACATTTAATTAAAGATTGCTATATTTCAACTGCGTATTCTTTTACAATTTTCAAATGCAAATGATACATAAAAATGCATGTTTTTCAAGATACATTGAATTAAAGATAGCTATGTTTCAACTGCGTATTCTTTTACAATTTTCAAATGCAAATAATGCATACAAATATGCATATTTTTCAAGATGCATTGAATTACAGATTCGTATGTTTTAACTGCGTATTCTTTTACAATTTTCAAATGTGAATAATGCACAAAGATACATTGAATTAAAAATTGCTATGTTTCAGTTTAATACGCGGTGTGTACTCGAACGTATACATAAAATATCAAAGTACTCATACAAAAACATTCGTGCTGTTTGATAAAAATACAACGCTACGTAAATAATATACAAATCGAAGATTGAAGTATGCAGAATTCGTTAGACGAAAATTAAAATACAACTTGCCGATCATCTTCGGCCAAGCGAACCCAATTCGATACCATTGCGCCGCACAAACGGTCAATCAAGTCCGCGTGGCAGCGAAATTCAGCTGAATCGGCTCACTTTAAACCAGCAACCGGGATATATCTGCATATCCAAAGCTGCAGCAGCAAAGAACTCATGAACAATGCGTTCATACGAAACAGTGCTACGCCATTAAGGCCCTTTGTGCGCGAAAGGCTCAGTCCGACGCGTGTACATCGTGGAGCCAGAGTCAACTGGCGACTTCACAGGACGACGCAGTGGCAAACGCGACACGCCATCAACTTTCCACGTGCATACCGAGAAACGTAGCTGATATTCGAAAATAACTCCTTCTGACGTCTCTTTAATACGGTCCTCAATCACACATCGCCTGCGTCGTACTCGCGCGAAGAATTCTAGGCGTCATTTGTACGCTATTGTACGCACCGCCTACGCGTTCCTCCAAATGTACCATTTCTGAGCCAACCCCTTTCTATGGTCGAATGTCAAAGATCAGTTCACGTCGATTTCAACGTTGATTCCGACTTCTCCCCAGCAGATTCTGGGAAATGATGATTGATACAGAATTCGAGTACACGTGGCTGCTTTTTGTACGCTTCTCATTAACCTTTTGACTACGACAGACTTCGAGACGCGCCATTTGTATCATACGGTGGGAATTCATTCACGATGTACACCGTGAATGATGAAATTTTTTGTTAGATGTGTGCTTTTGAGGAAGCATATTTAAATAATCAAAACAGTGAAATAATATTATTCGTTTCTTTGTATTCAAAGACATCTTTCTAAGCGCTTTTAGGCGCCAACAGTGTCACAAGCGCAAATTTTACAATTTATAAGCACAAGTTTTCCAAGCGCCAGTTTTCTAAGCAACCTACAATATCACAAGTGCAAGTTTTCCAAGGGTGTACAGTATCACAAGCGCAAATTTTTCAAACGCCAGTTTTCTAAGCGCCTACAGCATCACAAGCGTAAGTTTCCCAAGCGCCAGTTTTCTAAGTGCCTACAGTATCACAATCGCCAGCTTTCCAAGCGTTTATAAAATCGCAAGTGCAAGTTTTCCAAGCACCTTAGTATCGCAAGTACAAGTTTTCAAAGCATCTACAGTATCACAAACGCAAGTTTTCCAAGCTTACAGTATCACAAGCGCAAGTTTTCTAAGTGCTTTTAGACATCAACAGTAGTCAAAGAGTTAAAAGAGTAGCATCGTAAAGAACTTCTCCAAATTATTGTCCACTACATCGCGAGCTCACAACAGAACATCCATCTTCCTTCATCGCTTCCGCACATAACTTAAATACGTATACCCATTCGTTGTCACGAAAAAAAAAAAAAAAGGAAAACACACATGTCTTCGCATCCCCAGTTTCCTCTGCGAAAGGAATGCGAACCGCGAGCTGAAATGCACACCTCGCCAAAGACAAGCACACTGCTCGTCATCACGAATGCAGATCGCGACGAGAGCGTGACGCTGAAGCCTCGTGAACGGACACCCAACGCTTCACGTTGCCCGCTCCACAGAAGCGTGCACCCAGCAACGTTTCGTCGCGTACGCACGTCTGACGCGGCAATTCGTGCACGGAGGGCCTAACACGAACCTAACCGTGGTTCGTCACACGCTTCATCTACATTTCCATCTTCCCCCTTTGTTCCCATCATCCGAAACCGCGCGCCGCGTTATTGGGCCAACGTTCCCGAAGCTGCAACGCTCCAACGTTCCTCGCGAAAATGCAACGACCGTATTTACAAAATCGTATCTCCGAACAGCGAAAATTAATCCATACTCGCAGCGAAATCGTATCGAAAACCACGCGATTGGATTTATTCAGCGGAAAAATGGCCGCTGCAACGTGGTCACCGACTATTAAAATCACCGCGCGAGATCGCTCGCGGACGTAAACACGGTTCTCCTCTCTTTCCAGCCACCGGACGATTTGCTTCGATATAATGGCTCTTGGCTAACCCCCGCCCCCTCGCGCGGTCCACCAGGTCGTCGAAATCGTATCAACTTAATTCATATTCACGGTACGAACGAATTCGCCAGCGCCAAAGTCGAGGATCGAGGGGGACGAAGACGCGCTCGCGAGCTGCGGGAATCGGTCGGAAATGGGCGAGCGAAAGAGAAAGAATCGCTGGCGCGGGTTCGACGCGGCGAGGGTGGCGCGGAGGGTGCCTGGCGAGGGTGCGACGAGGGGGGTGGTGGCGGTCGACGAGCATTTGCCCAAGCGAGCCGGGTTTTAGCCCCGCTTCCGTCTCATTACTCGCTACGCTCTGATTGAATTACCTACAATCAACATCAAACATTTTTAAACTCAATTTCATGTACGTAGAATCGTGTATTTTCCCGCTTTTTCTGCTTTATAGAACCACTTTGCGAGGCACGAACCCCGCGCACGGCGAATCTATTTTTCTCTTATATTACGGATACACGAACCGACTACGTCGGCCGTCGTTACTCTATAATTACCTCGTCCGAAGAGCGTCGAGGAGCGCCCCGTTTGAAAAAACAAACGACTTAACGGCCCCTCGTTCGAGCACATTTTCGAATCCGCCCGCCACCCCGCGGGTTTCCTTATAAGTTGATCAAACATCTCGTTTTCTTGGCCTTGCTCGCTTTTATTTACCTTCAGGTCGGATTACATTCGCAAATCGAGTCTAACGGGATTTACAATCGGAATTCAGTTAAACCTACCCCTTTGGAGCGGTCTCCTCCCAAAGATCTGCCATTGTCGTCGTTAACCTTTCACTGAGAAGCGTTTCTCTGTTTCGTAAATCGCGTTTTTGTGCAGCAGATTATATCGAACCTGTAAGTGTACAAATCTGTCACATCTTTAGTTAATTAATTTATAAATTCGCGTATTCGAGTATGTAGCGAACAATGGAGAAAGAAAAATAGAATCAGAGGGGTAAAAAATGTGGGGAAAAGATTAGTCAAATTTGTATTCGATAGAATACGATGACACTTGTTTATTCGACAGTGAAATAAAAGTTAATTAGATTATTTTTATGATTTGATAGTGTTCGTTGTATGATCGAACGAATTGGTAATGGGTTAAAAGAGGCGATGGTCATAGAAAATCGAGGGGCGGTGATTCTGTGCGTGCGCAAATATTGTCAGAAAGGCCACACTTCAGAATGAAATTATTGCATGCGCGCGGTCTGTTCATCGGAATCCATAATGGTGGAATTGAATCGCTTTCCCGAGAGCGCGATTGATTTGCCGAAACGAAGCACTAATCAAAATTAATTCCCATTATTTCGTTAATGACACCGGGCCGCGTCGCGCTGCTCGTCACGCTCGCAGGTTCGATTTGGCGCGAATTAAGGATAATTAAGAATCCATTTGTATCCAAGCGAATGGAAACCCCGACCAAGCGAGTCCGCGAAGAAACCCAACTTGTAACAACCACTTTGTACTGCCAATCGAACCTTTCGTCGATTAACGAGGCTGGGCGAATAAAAGAAGCCGCGTTCAAACCGAGAGCGTCGCGTCGGTTCGCGTAAAAATTTCCACTGAAAAAGGGGAAGGGAGAAGTACGTCAGTCCTTTTCGTTCTCTTTTTAGTCAAGTAATTTCTTCGTCGAAACCCCTTGTCATAAACTCGGAACGCGCGGGCAGCGATGACATTTTTAACGACGCGTTTCGCCGCTGCTACCGAAGTCAATTTTTTCGCGTTACAATGCAAAACTTCATCGCCACGTGACGTTTAACTTTTCCTGACGGCGGGGCGATCTTTAACGTCAACGATCCAACTAAAAATCGCGGGCTCCGCTCGCCTCGAAAACTTATCCCTCCGCCCCCACCCCCCCAACAGAGTTTATCAACTCCGCGGACTGACACGGTTGTAATTTTAAATTACTTGCTGCAACTTGGCGACTGCGCCGCGCCAGTTATTAACTCCTCGCAAGTAATTCGAAAGTAATCACACTAATGAAGCACAAAGGCGCGGCGGTAAGCGCGCAGAAACGATCCGCCGCTTGCACGCGCCACCCTCGAACACACGGGTGGCCGTGTACCAACGCGTCCGCGGCAATTCACTTACACTACATGGAAATCTCATTAGGCCCAAATACATATAACAGTTACCATCGTGACTAATGGTTGAGTTTGAATCGAGCTATAGGACGGCCGCTTTAGGCGGAACTTGATCGTGTCGATGCTCACGGTGCATGAGCCATGACGTACGTTTCTAATGCATAATAATCGCCGGCAATACCGGCTCCGCTGTGAAATTCGGGATCGCGGGGATTCAATCTTTTGGGGAACCAATTACTCTCCCCGCCTCTCGACGCTACGAATTAACTCTGCGGCGGATATACAGTACGAAAAATTAATGGCAACCAGAGACCAATTACTGGCGAACGTTTAACTGGTTGGTGCGTGTTTGCTACTGTAGCAAGTGGACACTTTCTAAGGTTGGCGCTAGGAACCGAATAGGGGCGCAATTTTACTCTAAAATTGAGAAAGCAGCAGTCTCCAAGTGTTGGGGTTTCTTTTTGAAAATTGTGCCACTCTTTTATTTCATGTAAATTCTTCACAACTCTCCTTGGTAATTCCAATTTTCATCTCTTACGCACTGTTTACTTACTTCTACCCATGGCAAAATCAAAAATAAGAACACTAAAATTAAGAAAGCAGCAGTCTCCAAGTGTTGGGGTTTCTTTTTGAAAATTGTGCCACTCTTTTATTTCATGTGAATTCTTCACAACTCTCCTTGGTAATTCCAATTTTCATCTGTGACGCACTGTTTACTTGCTACTACCCATGGCAAAATCAAAAATTAGAACACTAAAATTAAGAAAGCAGCAGTCTCCAAGTGTTGGGGTTTCTTTTTGAAAATTGTGCCACTCTTTTATTTCATGTAAATTCTTCACAACTCCCGTTTGGTAATTCCAATTTCCATCTCTCACGCACTGTTTGGCAAAACCAAAAAAGAAGAACCCCAAAATTAAAAAAGCAGCAGTCAGGTACAGCTGTCGAAATCCGCAAATCAAGTAATAACTCTGCAAACAAAAACTCTTTCTCGACTAAACATTTAAACTAGAAATTCAGTTCCATGAATGCGTGTTGAAAGAGCAACCTTTCTTTTTAAACCCAACGCACTCGTGTCTTTGTCGCTCTTTAAGAACCGAGTTGCAATATTCTGCGATGCTGTAACGCGACTAAGGTAACATGAAGAACCCCCAAATTAAGGAAGCAGCAATCAGATATATCTGTCGAAATCCGCAATTCAAGTGATAACTCTGCAAATAAAAACTCTCTCGACTAAACGTTCGAATTAGAAATTCATTGCTTTCAATTCCATGAATGCGTGTCGAAAGAACAACCCTTTCTTTTTACACCCAACGTACTCGTCTTTGTCTCACTCATTAAGAACCGAGTTACAGTACCCAGCGATGCTGCAACGCGACTAGGGTAACGTGAACTCCCAAATTAAGGAAGCAGCAATCAGATATATCTATTGAAATTCGCAAATCAAGTAACAACTCTGCAAATAAAAACTCTCTCTCGATTAAACGTTCGAATTAGAAATTCATTGCTTTCAATTCCATGAATGCGTGTCGAAAGAACAACCCTTTCTTTTTACACCCAACGTACTCGTCTTTGTCTCACTCATTAAGAACCGAGTTACAGTACCCAGCGATGCTGCAACGCGACTAGGATAACGTGAACCCCAAAATTAAAAAAGCAGCAGTCAGGTATAGCTGCCAAATCCGCAATTCAAGTGATAACTCTGCAAATAAAAACTCTCTCTCGACTAAACATTCGAATTGGAAATTCATTGCTTTCAATTCCATGAATGCGTGTCGAAAGAACAACCCTTTCTTTTTACACCCAACGTACTCGTCTTTGTTCCACTCATTAAGAACCGAGTTACAGTACCCAGCGATGCTGCAACGCGACTAGGGTAATGTGAACCCCCAAATTAAGGAAGCAGCAATCAGATATATCTGTCAAAATTCGCAAATCAAGTAACAACTCTGCAAATAAAAACTCTCTCTCGATTAAACGTTCGAATTAGAAATTCATTGCTTTCAATTCCATGAATGCGTGTCGAAAGAACAACCCTTTCTTTTTACACCCAACGTACTCGTCTTTGTTCCACTCATTAAGAACCGAGTTACAGTACCCAGCGATGCTGTAACGCGACTAGGGTAACATGAATAATGTAGACCAAAATTAACCGAGAGTTTAGAACTCCGACTTCCGTGTCGCGAGAAGAGAGGCACGGTGCACGCGTGATTTAGCGCGCACGGCGTAGAACGCGCGCATTTGTTGCACCCCCAAGCGAGTCACGGGAATTCCATGCGTCAACCGAGGGATGTCCGTAAAGGAGTCCGCGCGAAGGTAAGGCGCGGGGGTAGTTTTTGCGCTCCCGCCTCCAACCCTCGCGTCGCGTCCCTGCGACGCGTAGAAGAGCTGGGCAACGTGTGGCGTTACGCAACAGGGAGGAAACGTGCGCAAGGCTGCGCCAGCGGGTGTGCAGGCTGTTGAGGTTAAGGAATTGGTGACGCAATGCTTTGTATTGAACGGTCACACGATTTTCCTGGCGAGTGGTCGCCAATATCGCAAGCGTGGGTGTTATTTCAACAAATAATTCCGTTGCTTACTCGAAATTACGTAAACTTTGGGCGAACGACGATCGGTCGGATATTGCGGGAATGGGCATGAATGCGTGCGATGCGAGCGGTTACACGAGCGATTTGCAAGTGAATGACGAGCGTAAAGGAGAAACATCGAACGCGAGAACTGGTTGTAATTGAGAGAAATAGAGATTCAGTTAACTCGTTTAAAACTAAGATTCGTACGATATGGTGAGTAACAGGAGGCACTGGGGTAGGAAGATAGTACGGATGGGTGATTGGAGGGTGACAGGGCGCTGAAAAGAGATCGCGGGGGGAGAAAGTGTGGCTGCGCGACAATCGAGAACTGGTGTACCATAAGGAGAGCCAAGAGAGAAGTGGAGGAAGGGTAAATGGTCGGGTAATTTATTATCGGATCGGATGACTGAGTGTTTCACGTCCTGCGGCCAAGATTTCGTCAAGCTTCGATGTCGATACCTCGGGTGTCGACTATCTGGACAATCGCCCGGCTGATTTATGATTCCGGGCGTTCCGGTTTGTAGATGCGGCCGAACACAGGGACTTCATTATAACCTCATCGCTTCCCAGCGAGTGCATCCGAATTGAAAAACGCGCAGGCTTGTTTTGAGCCACGGTTACCGTGACGACGCGCGTACGTGTACCCGCGTGTACACACGCATACACGCGTTCCACTCTCTCTTTCTCTCTCTCTCTCTCTCTCTCCGTCTCTTTAAACGAGACTCCTCTCCGTTTCGCCAACAGCAGCAGCCACGCTGTTTCTCTTCTTTCCCCCGTGGATTTCAAGCTGTCCGCGTCGCACCGTCGACGCTCATCGAAAGGTAGCGACGTGTTCCGCTCGACGTGGGACAAAGACAAAGAGAGAAAGTGGAAAGGTAGGACAAGGCGCGAGGTGGGACGGAGAGCGAGAGAGGGCGAGCGAGACGGGAGACAAGGGGATAGTAGAGAGGGTTGAACCGGTGTAGGGGGTTACTCGATGGTCGGAGAGAGGAGTGTGGGGCGACGCAGCAGGTCGAGGGATGGTGGTACCGGGGACGTACCGGCGGCGGCGGTACGAAACGCGGGCATCGGCGAAGCAGTCACTATGACAACGGTGACAGGCGAGGTGTTAGTGCGCATCCGTGACCACGCCTACGTCACGATGCCGTGACGTCAGAGCGTCGACGGTAGCAGCGCCAGCCGTCGACGAGAAACGTGGCGCCGCGACGCTCTCCATGGGCCCAGCGAGAGGAGAGAGAGAAACGCGGCCGCCTGTTGCTACTTCACTACACGGAGGGTAGGCAACCCCGTGCGCCTTCCCCCTCTACGCCAGCCGTTACCTTCTCCTTCTCACTTTCTCCGCGGAGATCGCGCTCGAGAGATCCTCCTCGTTTCACCATCCCCCCCTCTCCCTCTCTCTCTCTCTCTCTCTTTCTATCTCTCCCCGTGCGCCTCGCTCCCGACAACGGCGGGGTGGCGGAAAGAGAGCGCCCTCTGTTACAACCACGCGCGCACAGATTTACCCTCTCCTTTCATCTCGCCCTTATTTCCTCGCGTCGTCTCCCCCCGTCCCACCCTTTCGGACGTTTCCGTTCCCGCTCGCTCTCGAGACGCGTCTCTCGGTCCAACTTTCCACCTTCGCCCGTGTCTTCTTCCCCCTCTAGGGGAGGAGGGGGTGTGGAGTATCGCCGTCCCGTTCTCGCGCGCGCTGCCATCTCGCTCGCGCTTCCGGCTCGCCGCTCTCCCTCCGACGGCTCGCGCCGAACCGACGTTCGCCACCACCGTTCCCGCTACCCTACCACCGATTCCGAGCAACCAACTCCCTCGGCTTCCTCCACTTCCTCGCCCCCTTTAGCCTTCCGGCGGGCACCCTCCCGCGCGTGTTACCAGCCAGCAGCGATCCCCACGGCCACGACCAAGAACCGAGACCGTACGAGAGTCGTCGGCTCTCCGCCAGTCAGCCATCCGACTCGCCGCTACGCTACGCCACGTCGCGCGCTGCGTGTGTTTCCGAATCGTGTTAAAAAGCCTGTGAAACAGAGGAGCCTCTTAACGCCGTCCCTTGACCGTGGTCGCCCGCACGCACCCACGAGCACCGTGCGCTCTGTCCCGTGTCACGTACCACCGCGGTTCACGGTTCGAATATCCTCGTTCGGCGCCCCTCCCCCCCTCCTCCGCGGTGACGGTGTGCTTCGACGAGAGGCGGGAGTGAATAAACTTAGTTGACCACGGAAGAGATCTGAAACATTGATCGCGAGAGTAATAATAATAGTAAAATAGGGGTGGAACGGGACGAGTAGAAGAGAAGAGGAAGAAGCGAAGAAGAGCCGTGTTGCGATCGCAAGGGTGAAGAGGGGGTTGTCCGTCCGCGTCGAGTTCCCATGTAGCTCGAGAAGGAGCGGAGAGCAGCATCAGCGTGTGACACGTGCGTGCACGCACCGCGCTTCACGCAGGCACGCGGCAGCGGAGAGATTCGCTGAGCGACGCAGGTCGTCGGGCCCGTCTGCCGTTGTCGTCTTCCTCGTGGTTCCCCTTCGACGTCCTCGTACACTTCGTGTGGCACGCGCTTGTGCAGCGTCGCGGGACACACACTGGCCAGCCACGCATATGGATCATAGGTTAGCTCGCACGTACGTCTCTAACGATCGCACGCTTGCTTTGGCGCGCTGAGTCGCGCGAGTGTCCCGGCCCCAGCGTTTCGGGTAGACGCGATAAGGGATGAAGGAGCGAACGAGCGCGGACGCGAGCGAAAGGGAGGGAGCGAAAGAGCCAGTGAGAATAGGAAACAGGGGGTGGAAACACGCGAGAAACGAGAGCGCAGACACGCACACGCGATCGTCCCCGTGGTCGACTCGACGAGTCGGCGAGCGGCGCGTGCTGGTAACCTGTTGCCGCCTCGGAGAACAAAACTCCAAAGCCGGTAATCGGGAGCTTAAGGATACTCTGGTATTCCTCCGAAACTGTCTGCGGGGTGCAATTGCGCGGAATGAGTTTCAGATGTAACCAATTATTACGACGAACGCGCCAGGATTGACAAATTTCCTCGAAACGGGGGACGCGACACATCGCGACGCCGCGTTTCGTTCCAATTCGGCCGATTGGTTTCGCTGAGATTTTTCTTGTTCGCCTTTCTATACGCTTCGTTGTCAGTCTTACGTAACGTAGGTGTTTTGTAGGAAACAGGCTGAATCGGGAGCTCAAACGTCGCTTTGAAATGTTGGAACAAAGTATTTTTGGTGTAGCCGATTTCGATTTTCACTGTTTCATTACGCGTCCAATTTTAGCCTCGTTATATAACGAGTTAAGCTTAAGAGTTTGTTTAAATTGTTTTCAAAGTTCACTTTTCCAATAGCTAGAAAATGCAGTTTTTTGGTAACACGGAATTCTTGTCGCGTTCGATTGAAGTTGCAGAGTTTTGTGAACAAAAGTTACTTTTAAAATGACTCGCATTGTTTCGTTATATTCCTCTTCTTCTGCCAACATAGAAATCCAGTGTCAACTTCAAATGTATTACGAAATTTGTTTCATTATTGGATTTCCAGATTTTTGCTAAGATTTCGATGCTTTTTTTAGAAAAACAGAAAGTTTCGCGCGAATTGAAGCGAGAATAGTTGTTAATCTACCTTAGGGTCGACTAAATTTAAGCTTTATACGCGTCTATGACGTTAAAATATAACGACGGGAAACAAATTTGTCGTGTATACATGGAGCGCTAGGAATTGATGCAATGAAAACAGAATTTAGTAGATGCGGAATATGTAATTGCGAGTGAAACAACAATCTGGTCTACGATCCAAGAGTTCGCTGTTTTGAAACAATATACACCCACTAAATATGTGCATATATGGTATTTGTTGTTCCTTGAGACCCGGCTATTTTCGAATAACGTGCACCTGTTCGGTTTTCAACTGCGCTCACCGTTTCCCTCTTTTACACAAACACAGTCGCTCGTCTTAAACCGCGTATAATGTACAAAAAATATTACGCGATGTACGTCGATTTCGCGAAAAACGTGATGAAACTTCGCCATGTTCGCGTTATTAAATTATTGAGAATTGAATTGGGATTTTTATAAACATTTTATTATAAAAATTGTACTATTAGAGTAACTGAAGGTAGTTTGTAGCTTAGAGTGAGGAATTTATTTAAAAATAATCACGAAATAATTCGTGAACTGAAATTTAATCAATCGAGTTACTTGCAAGTAGAAACAACCATCACTGATCAGACGCACAGTAGCGAGAGTCAATCTATGTGCCGCCTACTGTTCTGTAGAACGTATAACTTGTTAATTTCCTCTACATCTCGATTTCTATCAGAATTCCATTGGCCTGTACTGGAGATTCACCTTCAGAGAAGACTTTTTTAAATAACCTGAGTGTAACTTTGCATTAATTTCAACAAAATCATCAGTGCATCCTATCGCAAACGTTATCGCAGAATTTTTCAGTGTGGTTCACGTAGAACGGCAGTGTCTTTCAAGATTCCTTTATGAAATCACGTTGAAGCGTTCCGTTGGAAACAATTTTCAGTGCGACTCGCGTCGAGGCGGCGTTAGGAATCGATGATTTCGCGGAAACTATTTGGCCCCAGCCCGCGAGGCCGTGCGAGCTTTCAGTACGCGTGTGACATTAGCTGGAAAGACGGTCCGAAGTGGCTGGAATGAGGTTGGAAAGTGGGGTACGTGAAGAAGGGCCGACGCGGCGGGCGATATACGATATATATCTTCGGACGAGGCTACGTGACCGGAATCTGAAAGGGGTTAAAGTTGGATTTGTAACGTATTTTTCCCGAGACGTGGAAATACCTATCGACTGGCGCGCGGTGTGCACCGGCGTTTCGCAATTTTCGTCTCATAGCCCCCGATTGACGTGGATGAAAGCAAAGATTTACGTCGAAAAGGACAGGGATGTGATGGGACGCGATGAATATGTATTTATGTATGTAGGGGTGCATCGTAAGCGTGTTCAGAAAGGTTTTCGTTAGCTTTCACGCAATGCGAAGCTGCTTTAAAATTCTCGTAAACCTTTGCTCGGGCACACCTTCTGCTCCGCCGTGCCTGTCTCCCACCCGTACGCCGGTGCGGAAGAAATTGGCTTTTCCAAACGTCCCCGCCTCCTCCCGCCCGGTTCCTTTTTATTAATAACCGGGACTCGTATTTATTTTGCGGAACACCGTGACTGACGTGCACGCCCGCGTTTTTCTCCCCGCTTCTTCCCTTTTTTTTGCTCCTCTTTTCCGCCGTTTTCCGCGCGCGTGACATTTCCGATCCCCGCATTTTTGCGGTCCACTGTCGCCAACAGCTTTTCATCGATAGCAGAAAAATCTGTTTTCGGCAAAACAACCCGCGGCTATTTATTCGCCGGACAAGCATTCCTTCGAAAGTTTATTCAGCGGTGCGTTCCCCCGTCGATGTTGCGTTTGTCGCGATGCAACGCGATCCCTGGCAAGATGGACGAAATTCCGCTCTCTCTCTCTCTCTCTCTGGTTCCCTGGGACCGAAAGAACCGAACGCAGGACACGGGGACGCGAAATACCGATATTCCCTTTTCCTTTCCTTCGGGCGTAACTCGAGATGTCATGCGGAGAGACAGCTGGACGTTGTTCCACGAATCGCACGGGGAATATCCTTCCTAAAATAGTGACAATTCGCTGGTTAATTGTTGGCAAATCGTGGCGTGAGACGTAAACCTCGCGACGCCTCTGTTTCCGTTGCACGAACATTCGTTGAGCTGGACTACTCGCGTTTACAGTCTTCATCGTGGAAGCTCTGTTTCTAAGCTTTGCACCAAAGTATTTTTTGTGTGATTCATAGTTGGGATGTCTTTGTCAGTTAATTGTTGGCAAATCGTGATGCGAAACGTAAACTTCGCGACGCCTCTGTTTCTGTTGCACGACCATTCGTTGAGTTGGACTACTCGCGTTTACGGTCTTCATCATGGAAGCTCTGTTTCTAAGCTTTACATCAAACCATTTTTAATATATTACAACAGTTGGGATGTGATTCGTAATTAGAATGTGTAGTTAATTGTTGGCAATTCGTGACGCGATAAGTAAACCTCGCGACGCTTCTGTTTCTGTTGCACGATCATTCGTTGAGCTGGACTACTCGCGTTTACAGTCTTCATCATGGAAGCTCCGTTTCTAAGCTTTGCATCAAATTATTTTTAATATATTACAACAGTTGGGATGTGATTCGTAATTAGAATGTCTAGTTAATTGTTGGCAATTCGTGACGCGATAAGTAAACTTCGCGACGCCTCTGTTTCTGTTGCACGACCATTCGTTGAGCTGGACTACTCGCGTTTACAGTCTTCATCGTGGAAGCTCTGTTTCTAAGCTTTGCACCAAAGTATTTTTTATGTGATTCATAGTTGGGATGTCTTTGTCAGCTAATTGGCAAATCGTGATGCGAAACGTAAACTTCGCGTCGCCTTTGTTTCCGTTTAGGACAATTCGTTGAGCTGGACTACTCGCGTTTAAAGTCTTCATTGTGGAAGCTCTGTTTCTAAGCTTTGCATCAAACCATTTTTGATATATTATAATGTGTGGAATGTGATTCATAGTTAGAATATCTTTGCCAGTTAATTGGCAAATCGTGATGCGAAACGTAAACCTCGCGTCACCTCTGTTTCCATTGTACGATCAATCGTTGAGCTGGACTACTCGCGTTTACAGTCTTCATTGTGAAAACTCTGTTTCTAAGCTTTGCATCAAACCATTTTTGATATATTATAATGTGTGGAATGTGATTCATAGTCAGAATATCTTTGCCAGTTAATTGGCAAATCGTGATGCGAAACGTAAACCTCGCGTCGCCTCTGTTTCCATTGTACGACAATTCGTTGAGCTGTACTACTCGCGTCTACAATCTTCACTGTGGAAGCTCTGTTTCCAAGCTTCGCATCAAACGATTTTTGATACATTAGAACAGTTGCGATGTGATTCATAGTTAGGATGTCTTTGTCAAATAATTATACACCGTCTTTGTTAAATAATTATACACGTTCTGGTGGATTTCGTGGCGGGAATGTATTGCAGGGTAACGGTAAATGGGTTCCGGGCAATTGTTTTTCTTTAAACTGGAAACAATGGCGATGGTTTCCTTTAATGCGATTCGAGGTCCTGTCATGCATACAACTTAGTTACGTGGCCAGACTGAGGTCAGGTACGTTATATACCTTTGTCCGTGTAGAGTATATAAATGGTGTCCTACTCAGGTATAATGCATTACGACAGGGCGTTGCAGTAGGATACGGAGAGCATGTACGTTGCATTGCACGGGAATGGTGTAGACACTGTACATACCAGAACTGTACTGAATTATATTCCGTTATGGTTCTACCTTTGTGGACGCTGAGTACCAGGGAGTCTCGGTACCACGGCCTCTACTACTCAATATGTCCGATACGAATACCGCGTCCTCTGTCTAACTAAATCAAAACAACCTTATTTCCCGTTCGTGACTGCGTTTTCGCAATTCGCGTACTTCTCCCGGTTGGTTTTACTTCGGGGAATTCTCTTCAAGCTTTTATTCGCCAAGTTAAAAATACTCTTGGTTACTTTCACGTTGCAACTATTTTTCTAAAATTTGGAATTCAGAATTGCGATAGATTCAGACGATTTTTGTGCTATTTTTTGCATTATTCTTCCTTTTTACTCTTAGGCTTGACAGTGTTAGTTGCTTCAGCAGGCAAATTGAATCATCAGTGTTAGAGAAAGTTTCTGAATCGAACGATTATGCAACTCAGATGGGGCCATTATTGCTAATTGCATTCTTCATACTCGATTGTTTCGATAGCTGAACCAATTTCTGAATAAAGTTGCTAATTTTTAATTTCTTCGATTCATCCAAAAGGGGAAATAAAAACCTTGAAATTCTCGCGAATAACTTTTTAAATGATGCATTTCAGGCACGATTCATTACGTATTTCCGTCACGCTTGGGCGCGTAGTCTTTTACGAGTTGCACGGGAAACTAATAGTTATTAACCCTTTAACTCGTTCGCAGCGGATGACACACTGGTGCGTCAAAACCGTACCGGTCATTTCAGCGAATGACGTATTGGTACGTCAAAGCTGTACCGACCATTTTTACGGATGATGTACCGGTACGTCAAAGCCATTCCCGCTATTTTCATGACAATGGATGAAGTAGTGGTGTCCATAAAAATAGCAGCCGTACAAATAGCGTGCATTTGTTTTTATTGATTGTTACGGCGG
This sequence comes from Xylocopa violacea, assembly GCA_963969225.1. Lineage (NCBI taxonomy): Eukaryota > Metazoa > Arthropoda > Insecta > Hymenoptera > Apidae > Xylocopa > Xylocopa violacea. Next base: position 4,470,353 of record CAXAJV010000021.1, on the reverse strand, counting down.
CTAATTATAGAGAGTGGACACGGCCAGTCTTTAAGCGATGGCTCGCGTCTGACTAAACTCGCCGCAATCTACTGCGATGGTTTAGACGAATGCTTGTCTGGACTGACGCTGCTGCAAATGAGTTCAATTATAGAATTTACGTGTCTTTTTGGGAGGTTATTTTTGTTACAATTAGTAATTGAAACCTGACTTTTAAAAGTTTTAGAGATTAAGGATAGTTTTTTGAATTGTTGACTTCGCGAGAAAGTATTTTCTGTGTTCACAGATAGATAGTTTTGTGATTGTTTAGGAAGATTCCTGTCAGTGTTATGTTTTGTTTCTTATATTCAAGCAAGTTGTTAGTTTATTCTAATCCAATATAAGATAAATGGTGATACTTTCATATATACATTTTATAAATTATTTATTATCCTTTGTCCTCTACTTTTTATAGTATAATTTTTTAATACTGTCTCGCACACCATCTCATCTACATCTCAGTGCTCTTAATTTAATTAGTTATTCTTATCATTTGGATTACACTTAATCTCTTACGTAATTATTATACCTTCTTCTTCATTAAACTAACGAAATAATTTCCTTTCTGTTTCAGGTAAGTTGATCGCGCGGAATCTATCATAGTCGTAGCACAGCTGCACGTAAGTTACACGGAAAATATTAGTTATAATCACTGCGTTCGCAACGAGAGGTCATAGCTAACCCAAAGATAGATGAGCCGCGCGGGAAGCGTTGAACTTTGTAATAAAAATGGAAATTAACACAAACTACGTGGGTGGAAAACAAGGCTAACCACTGACGGTAGCGTGAAGAGGGTAACGCGGAAGCTTGAATAAACAAACTCGCCCTAACTGCTTGGCTGGCACCCTCTTTGTCGTTTCCATCAGTCTCGAGGCACGGGCCAAAGGACGTTGTTATGATTGCTAATGGAAAACTATCCAATTCAAAGAACAAAGTGAAGTAACGAGTTACTTTGCCAGCCAATGAATACACCGTGGACGACGCGAGAGTTCGAGGAGCGCGGCGAATGACGAGAAAATGGCGCTGTTTGTTCATTCGTCACGAATAAATGTGACAATGATGTTTACGATCAGATGGGACGACAGATTTCACTTTTTTTTTATCAGGGAAAGAATTAACTGCTGGAAATACGACGGATATTTTTCTTCGTTAGTCCAATCTATGTTCGTTGATTTCGATCGAATGTCTGAAAATTACTTCTGATTGCGTTCAATCTTGACTGAAGTTGTGTTAAATTTATCCGTCTAAATAAGTTCAACTATTTTGAACATACATGCTGAATTTTATTTCTATTATTATACATTAACCTCTTCAAGGATATTAACTTACATGTAGACATTTATAATTTCTTGTAAGAAGAAACTGACTATATTTTACACACTTGGCACTTCATTCATTCTTCATCACTTTTCATCTAAAATAATTTCAATTTAAACAAATTAAATGTACACATATATGTCAGTGTCTCTGAAAATATTAAACAATATTATACATACATGGCAAAAAATATAAAATCATTACACAAATTATTTTCAATCTAAGAAAACAAAACATCGTTATGATTTACTGTATCAAAAATTTTGAGAAGAATGACATTTGAATTTTGAGCAGTAATTAAATTTTATTTGCTAATCGTTTATTTGCTGTTCGACACGCAAAGACGTCGAAATGTGTTACCTTCCGTGACTTGGGAATATGATAACAAGATACGATACAATTCGCTGACACGCTGCGAGAAAGCTGAGCGATATTCGAGGGGATGAAAAGTGAATTTGCTACGCTAAAAGACCGTTTGATTTCGGGACCTCTCCCTCTGTCCCCGACAAAACTGTCCGACAATTAGCAGGGGCTTGTCCGTATTGAAATACATACATTTGTCTCTTTGGGGGGGCAGTAGACTTTCTAAACTTAAGTCTCGACGAGATTTAAATTTCAAAATTTCAATCTGGCTTGCAAATCCGTCCGCCTACCTCGCGCGCGCGCGCGCAGATCCCTACTTCCGCTTCTTGTTGGGTGCTAACAGATTGTGCCGAGTCGACATCAAAAGTCTGTTACATCGCGTTCTCTCTCCTCTGTTTCTCTTTCTTTCTTTCCTCGCTCTTGTCCTACTTTCATCTATTTATTTATGTATTTTTGTGTATATTGTTAATTTATGTATTTGTACGATTATTTATTTATTTTTTGCTGTTTTCAGTTATTTATCTTTTCAATTTTTGTTGGAAATTTTGTAATGGAGAATTTTTTGATGAAGCAGGACAAATCTTTCGATTGTTTCATAATTTAATTCATATTTTAATTGTTTTGTAGTTTTACTTATAAATTTAATTTAAGAGGGTGCAAAGATGACAGAAACTTTTATTAGGTGCGCTTAAAAAAACAATTGAGTCATATCGAATCATTTTTCTTTCTTTTTTTTTTATTAAATATACTTGCAAGAGACTTACAGAGAGAAGTTTCATTACAAATTTAATCAATTCAAATCTAGATAACACAAAAGCATTTCTATGCTTGATCCATTACGATCCACTTGCAATATTTACAGTATTCCATAAAATAACTCTAAAAAGTTTATTACAACGCTACAAACATTACTCAAAACAAAAAAAGAAAGACATACTAATATTTTTACAATCTTGCGAGACGAACAAAGTTACGAAGGCTCGCAGAAAAGTCTTGAGCGATTAAAATGGCGACTATCCAAACGCATGGAGAACAAATCAACTTCCACTGCAAACATTCCTTTAAAAAAAAGAAACACACGTTAATATGTTCACAATCTTACGAGACGCACAAAATGACTCAGGACGCCACGGTAATGGGCTCGCAGAAAAGTCTCGAGCGATTAAAATGGCGACTATCCAAACGCATGGAGGACAAATCAACTTCCACTGCAAACATTCCTTAAAAAAAAAGAAACACACGCTAATATGTTCACAATCTTACGAGACGCACAAAATTACTCAGGCTGCCATGATAATGGGCTCGCAGAAAAGTCTCGAGCGATTAAAATGGCGACTATCCAAACGCATGGAGAACAAATCAACTTCCACTGCAAACATTCTTTAAAAAAAAAGAAACATACGCTAATATTTTCACAATCTTGCGAGACGAACAAAATTACTCAGGACTCGAGCGATCAAAGAGGCGACTATCCGAACGCATGGAGAACAAATCAACTTCCGCTGCAAACAATACTTAAAAAAAAAAGAAACACACGCTAATATGTTCACAATCTTACGAGACTCACAAAATGACTCAGGACGCCACGATAATGGGTTCCCAGAAAAGTCTCGAGCGATTAAAATGGCGACTATCCGAACGCATGGGGAACAAATCAACTTCCGGCGGAAGGGGGGGGGGGGGAGTTACTTGGCCCCGGTAACTTGCCGGCTTAATTACTTTACGGGACGAGACGTTACGGTGTTGGTCGGCGTGGTACGTTTTCTGGCCTACGAGCATAGCTCGTCAGCGAGCAGAAGGGAGACGCCTGGCAAAGAAACACAGGGCGTCCGACGAGGGGCTAGGGGGGGCGTGCTGGCGGTGAACGCTCGCGAAACTTTTAATTTTTCCTCAAAAAACTTTAGCTGCTCGTTACGTTGTCCCAAGTGCATCGCGCCCGGCGACGAGGCGAAGTGAAATTAAAATTCATGCGACGCGTCTTTTCTCGGCCTTCTATCCCACGGGGACCAGAGGGCGTCCTGCGGAACGGCATCACGGGGGCGTGCGTATATCCTGCCCGGTTACCACCGGGAAAGAAGGGATGACTAGGAATCGAGGAGGCGAAGGGGATTTAACTGAATTTGCAAATCAAATTTCGTCCCTGGTCTACGAAATTCTGTCGGAGGCGCGACGAAAAGGGACGGGACGTTCGCCTTCGTGCCAATTATCGTCCCTAAACCGACCTCCCGTCTCGAATTCGCGTGTGTCCGCGGTCGCCTTTAAACCGGCCGCTTCCTTGCCGGAATTGTCGCCGCTTGGCGGCGACGGTGGTGGAAAAATTTCGCGGGAACCCATCCTGACTCGTCCATTGCACTCAGTGTTCCTCAAAAAGCAGCGTTGGTGGCAAAAAGTTTCACGGAAATCCATCCGAATTCGGCCAGTAAACCGAGCGCGACTTTCTGAAACAAAGAGTACTCTTCCAGAAGAGAATTTCCAGAGGCATTTCCCTTCATCGCTTCGCGATATTAATTGTGTTCCATGACTTCGAGTTACTTCCGCGTGGGAAACTAGAATCGCAACCGCGTTGCCCGTTTCTAACGGCACTTGTTTCAGATTTAAATGACTTTCTAATGAGCGAGAAAAATTGAGGTTGGCAGGTGGCATGTGCAGCGAGCGCGGGAAATGAACAAAATTTCCCAATCAAAGTCCTTCAATCTCTTTAAATTGACATAACGTAATAAACCGGAAATTGACTCTTTCGTGTTCCACGTGTAACTACGAAAATTGCTTCATTTCTATCGACCATTATATTCGGAGATTTAAAGCGTTTTTGTGAATATTTTAAACGCGGATCGCGCGACTTCGATCGTTTCGAGCGATTTCGAATCGATATCCTCAGCGACGTCAGCCATCGGTTTGATCATTCGTTTACGCCTCCTTTTTTATTCTAATTTCGAACGTGGCGCGAAGGACATTGCACGTATTGTAACGCGAAACATTAATGCAATAACTTGTTCGTAGCGCGGAAATGTATTCAACCGTATTATCAGGATTTTCAGGAATTCATTAGATTTTTCGCGAAATCCGCGGCGATATCGCAGCAGCCCAGTTATATGTGGTCCGATAAACGGGCAGAAATTCGCGTTACTACCGTCCGTAATCAGAGTTTCGATTTTACAGTTCGACAGCTGCTGTCAGACGTTAATACCACTCGACCGTTCGTTTTCGACAATTTTATATCGGAACGCGCGTGTATGATTTTGAGGTTTAATTGTTTGCGCAACTCTCGAGTGTATCTCGAAAGAAAATGGCACTTTACAATTGTTTGTATCATTTACTCGCAGCGAACGATGTTGCTGCAATCATTATCAACATCTGGCGGGGATCGAATAGTTTAATTGCAAGATTTTTTGCGATAGAGATATTTGATGAGAAGGATTCGTTTCTCGTGACTTTGATAGACTCATGGCTGACGTCTGTACCAATTTGCAGCCATATTGCTCGCCTACGTTAAATTCTACAGTCGTTTTAGTGCACTGAACAATTTTTCTATACATTTTAACCGTGCATCTTGATAATTCACGTATCTTGGTGAATTTCTAGCCGAAAATAACACAGCACTGATACCATTGCTATAGAATTCACCTGACATCGCTGTCCATAACCGTCTCCTGTTTCTGAGAATGCCAGAGCCCGTAAAAGGGCAACGTTTCGAGATAACTGAAGATATGAAACGGAAATCGTTGCGAGTGAACTGAACGTCATAGAGGAAAGTGCATTCCAGATATGTTTTCAGAATTCGAAGGAACGTTGGCAGAAACGCACTGCTTCGAATAGAGCGATCCTTAAATTCGGAAGAACGATTCGCGCGAGTGAGCTTCTTTAGAAATAAGCAAAAATCGCGTGAGCCTTCCGATCGCGTGGAGCACGCGTTAATTTCGAAGTAGCTCGAGGAACAATCGAGCAGATTACGAAATCGAGCGCGAGGACGCGTTAGGAGGAGGCAGAGTAATGGCTTTCGTTTCATTCAATTTCGCGGACTCGTTCAACCGAGATCGCGTACACTCGAAATCGAATAATGAGATTGTTAGCCGTCGAAGAAGCGTCCAACGGACCCTGGGTGTCTTGCTCCTCCGAACGGACTTTTCGAGGGCTCGTGTTATCGAAACAAGTTGCCAGGCAAATGGCTGGATATTCCGCTTTTATGTGCTTGTACCGCTCGAACTGTCTCCTTCGTCTCATTCCAGCGTGTTCCCCTTTTTACTTTATCCACCGTCGTCCCCAAGAAGTTGTCGAAATTACCCTCTTTCCGCGGAAGAAGTTACATGGAGGCGAAGTTGTCGCGCGGGCGCTGCTTTCGGTTCTCGACGAGCGCGGGAGGAAATATTTTGAAAAAATATGCACGCCGCCCCTTTGGCAGCACGGTTTTACGATATTTTCCTACGTCCTCGCGAAATATCCTCGCAACTTTTGACGCACAGTCGAAAACGTTCGGGCACCGATACAATTTTTATTCCTTGCTTTTTATGCCTTCGACACATTGCGTTATTCTAATTTATAGTATGTAGATGGCAAAAATAAAGAAGCTGGCGATTTATTGCGCATCGTTTGTTATAATTTTAGAGGACAGAGTGAAACGGAAATGTATTTTGATGTCGCAAAGATATTCGAACATTTTACGTGAATCCTAATCTATTACTTTGGTTAAGAAATTATTACTTTACTTAAATTCATATAAAATTTAGTCTAACCAACTTTATACAAATTCAACTAAAGAAATAATTATTTGTATGCCTACACAGTTTTTGTTCGATAACACGTGTCGAATAATTTTTAAACAACTAACGCTGACTTGTATCAAACGATTATTCGATTTCGCTTCGATCGTGCATTTTTAAAAACTTGCCATTTTCATTAGCTGCTACGAGCCCCAGTTTCCTCTGATTATTTTCTCTAGCATTTAAATAGCGACGCTAAATGAAACGAACGGGCGACTTAAAAAATTGAACTCGTTGATACGCGCGCTTACAAACATTTTCCCGTCGCTCGTCGCGCGATTTATGGAAAATAGAAGTGAAAATTACATCGGTACCGGGATATATTTTCACGATCGCCCGTATAAGTAAAACTAAAAGCGTTTGATATTTCGAAATGAATGTTTCATATCCGGAAAATGCGGAACGAACTCAATAGATAGCCCCCCATTTGCGTTAAAAGTGTTTCGTAGTATCTGATCGCCGGCTGTTACGTACTTTGACACGGTGTACGAAAATTAAAAACATGTACGCGCGATACAACCGACGGTGACGCTCGTAAAATACATCGTATATATTCAAAGTGCGTAGTCGATGAAAAATGAAAAATGAAGTATTAAATCCGGTTTAAAGCTAAACTCCGTTCGATACGCGTTTCACAGGGCGCCTAGAGGCAGGCCCCTGCAGTTTTCAACGCGGCGCTCGAATTATGTCTGCGTTTCGTTGATAAATTTCGAACGACATCGACATCGAGAAATTAGCACGAATCATTGTCGACGATCGTGCGGATATTTAGGCGCACGGGTAACCGTATTGGAAATATTCGACATTTTACGCCCGTTTCCAGCCGTGTCCGACGCGCAATCGGTTAACGTTTGCTTTCAACCGAAGAATGCTTTGTGGAAACATCATCGTGCGCAAACACAGAACTGAGCACGGTCCGATGTCGCTGCATAAAATACCTATTTGTCCTACGATGGAAGTCCGCAAATAGTGTACCATCGATTACATGCAGAGCGCACGGCAGAGGAACATGCACGCGTGCACGTGACCTTCTTCCATTGTGCATCGATACACACGGTGGTTGTGCGTAGAATCGAAATTGTGGGTTTCGCAAATGTTACCAAAATCGTAGGCGTCGCAAATATTATGTTCGACCTCGAATAACATATTCAGTGGGCTCCCGTGTAACGTGAATTCGCATAACGCGATGGAAAAATTGCGACTGTACTCGCACAGCGCGATAAACAATGTCGTATCACACGTAAAATAAATTTAACATTTTCACATACGTGGTTTCTGATTTTTTGTTTAAAAAAGCAAATGTGTACGCTTATTTGTTGTTTATATGCAAACAGTGAAGCTGACAGATTAAAAAAGGTAACAGTTTATAAAAAAAATAGGAATACGTATACATATTTAAGGATATATAATTTTATTCAAGTTCTAAGAGAAATAAAAATACGAGCTTCGCTATTTAACATATATTTTTCTTCAAAAATATTATTATAACGTGTAGAATACTTTTTTTTATAATCAAATCAGCTGTATTCTGTTTTGACTTCTCTTTATTAAAAAAAACTTTATTTGAAACAAATTAGTTACGTATAACACTAATAATCTTCAAAATAATATTTCAAACTGAGTCACATCTCATTAGCAATATGCGATAATCGTTTCAATTTAGAAAAATGTTTGAACTCGCATAAATTGGTTCGATATGTCCAATAAAACACGATTTACACTCCACGACGTACACACATTTTGTTTAACAACAAAACTAAGTAACAGCTAATTCTAACTAATAGCATATACAAATAGTTCCTATTTTTACGAATTAATATCGAAAGGATAAACTAAAAAAATGTATGCGACCCACGCTGAATTTTCAAGTCATTTGAAATTCTCATTGCAAAACGAAGAATGCAAGCAAACTTGTAATCTGAACTCCTCGAAAATGAAAAAAAAATAAATTCTACACCCTTTTCTTGATAATCATAGTCTTTATACTATTGTAAAATCTTTGCAATTATTATTGCAATATTGCAATATTGTAAAATCCAATTGCGAAATTATTTAATTGCAAGCGGAAAGTATCCAAAAATCGGTCTGACACGAAACGTGTTAATACTTTTCATAGTACCAGCTAGTTCTAATTAATAACATGCACAGATAGTTCCCATTTGTACGAATTAACAGATTTCTAAAGAAACTTCTTCTTCGACACGACAAATAATATTTCAATCCATATTCTACACCCGATCGCGTGTTCGAATAACTCGCCAAATACAATATGGCGTCACACGAGTGCAATATCGATAGATAAAATAAAATTTCGCGATCGAATCGAGCCCAGCTGAGGTCAACTACGAAATTCGCGGGAAAAAGAAGGAAACGCCACCGCAACCTGTTCCTTTCGCGCGAGATATTCGGGAATTTTTGCATTGATAGATGACCGTGTTGTCGATATCGACACGTGTCAACCCGTATCTTTTATTCCCGACGGCGGGAGCGGGGGGGACGCCTCTTCCTCCGTGTCTTCCAGTTTACCAAAATCCCAATCGATCACCAGCCGCGCTGCTGGGCGACAATTAAATTGGCTCGGACGCGTACGTGACGACGCTTTCGGAAATTGATCTTTTCAACGAGGCGGCCCCCTCGGAGGAAACCTGGGGCTCGAGTCCGATCACGTCACCGTGGAAGGCCGTAAATGGGAACATCTGTTTGGGATTCAACGTATCCGTGGCGGGGCAGCGAGATTTCGGTGGCTGCGGTAATCCAGGTTGCGCGGAGTTTCTATAAAGCTCCGGAATAGGTTAATCTCGCGCGGGGCAAGTTCCCGCTCGCTGGCCTAATCCGGGAACACCTTAATACCCGACGGCGGAAGCTCCACGAGCGAGCGCACGCACGACCCGGCGGCCATTGCGTGCTGGGAATATAAACGCCGCGGTCAGCGGCTCTGGGCCTCACGCGTGGACGCTCGTGAAGTTCGCGGGACGCTCGTAAGTCCAGTTGGAACGAACTTGGGGAAAGGGTTTCTTGAAACGTCGTGGACGTCCGTCGTACGATGTATATTCGATCTGGTGGAACTGTTGTACCAAGGTGAGGAATAGAGGGGATGTACGTAATTCGTTTGGGCTGCTTCTCCTGTGTTTTACTGCAAAGTATCAAGTCAATTATGGTTTGAGTAACCTTAGTTTGTCGCCATTGCTCGTTAGTTAATGTACTTTCATTTCTTTTGCTCGTTTTGAGTCGTAGAACATTAAAGAAATGGCCCATTGGTGTTTGCTATTGTTATAGCAGGTTGGCATCGATCAGGATCTTTTCTTAGTATATTAATTTATATTAATATGTATATTAATTCGTATATTAATTTGGAAAGGTTTTCAATCATATTTGGCAACCAGTTGTTTATAGTAGCAATAGCATACAAGAAGCCATCGCTTCGAGTCAAGGTATAGTTCATTCTTTACAATATGTGTCTAGTAGAGGTTTCGCATTTTACTTTAAGTAGTTTTAAGTAGTTTTTAATTAAGAGTTTCTTTGTTTCGTTGTCTCATTGTTCAAGTAAAGGCGCTTTTTTGATTTATTGCTGACTATGGTTGAAGGTTAGGGCACGCAAACCTAGAGTTTGGGGGTGGACTTTGCCACGTCCATGCAATATTTTTCTTGACTAATTAGTTATGATGTCCGCTTCCCTCCGTAACTTTTGTAAAATTGCAATAGATGAGTCCACTTGTTCTAACGAAAATAAGACACGCCCATAGACCTTTTATATAGTTTCCAAATTTCACTTCAAGAGTTAGATAGACAGATAGACGACGGAGAGATAGCAAGTCTTAGTGTCAGGCAATATAGATTGATAGCGAATCTTAGCTTCAGACAACACACATTAAAAACACATAGTTTAGATACACAGTTCACAAACAATCTTTAGAAGTGCATACAGTTTGATAGGAACTGAGACGTAAGCACACACACACATGCGTTAATTCAAATACAGTCCACTAAATTCTCATATCATCGTGTCATTTATTTTATTTATTTTATATGCTGGACTCCTCATCTTTCAACTCTCTTCTCAACCCTTCTGTACCGTCATAGCTCAAAGCTCAGTTCATCTAAACCTTTAATGTTCCATCCCATACGAGACAAAAAATATGTTTAAACCAGGTTTGTGCTACGGTCGCTTGTAATTAGCTGTTTTTGAAGAGCCCCAATTTCTGTTTATCGCTTTTTCTAATTAACTTCGTAATTTAAGTAATTTGAGCCGGGATTAGAGGCTTAAAGGTGCCATAGAACTTGTAAAGATTCTCATCTTTAATGCCTCACTTCAATAGCTATTCACGTATCATAAACCCAAAATACCAAAAGGGTACGGTTAGGCGATCACCACCTCTACATCGAGCTCAGCCAGCTGATTGGCTAGCTGCTGCTTAAAAAATTAGTATACAAGTGTACAGTTTATAAAATAAAGACAGCGTCAATTTAACTTTTCACCCTTTGAAACACTATTTCTTTCAAACTTGGAGACGCATTTTATATTGTTTATATTATTTATCTGAAGTGAGCTCACATATCTCTGAACCAATTCTACGTTTTAATCTGTTTTATAATAAGTTAATAAATAGATTAATTTTACTTATACTAATATTGACGTAACTAAATCATGTTTCTTTTATGAAACATTCTGTATTTATTTTTTATATTTAAGAATATCCGCAAAATGTTAAAAACTCTGGCGTTTTTTCGTGAATATTTTAAATTTAAATGTTCACGTAAATGTTTGCGATTAACTCGAAATCCATCAATACCCAATCTAACTAGTCAATACCATTGTATCAGATTGTCGACAGCACTAATTAATTCAACAAATAATTAACTACTCTCGACAATATATTTATACTAAACCTTCGTTGAAATTTGTGTGCAAATAGAACTAGTTGCATTTAAAGGATAATAGTAATAATTATAAATTAAGAACAACAGATTTTATTTGTTAAAAAATGTGTTATATTGCTATAGCAGCATATCATTTTGATTACTCAAATAAGTTACTCTGTTTCTGGTTAATGTGTCGTTTTATAGCCAAATTCTTTTTGCACAATCACCTGGCGTGTCTGTGCTCCATTCTTATTAATGTTCATTAACTACAATTTGAACAAAGATTTGCTAGCACAATTGCTATTTCGACGCTCTATCAGAAGGGTGAGGAATAAAGGGGATGTACGTAATTCGTTTGGGGTGCTTCTCCTATGTTTTACTGCAGAGTATCGAAAGGCCACGCTAAAAAAACTTCAACTTCCCTCCAAAATGTATATAAACTTACACCTTTAATACTTTTCATAGTGCCAGCTGTACAGATAGTTCCTATCTTTACAAATTAATTGATTTCTGCAGAAAATTCTCCTTCTTGGACCCCAAAAATAATATTCTCATCATTTTTACCGATTGTTTAACATTGCTACATACTGAATGTCTGCTCGTACACAATTTTACGTAATCACAAATCAAAACAAAACTTCCAATCCCACAATTTCACAAAAAACCACCCTTAGAATCCAATTCTAGAATTAAACAGTTAACACTGGTATCGAAGGAAAACTGTTAACAAAACTGGCTGTAATTAATTAAGGGTGTGCTTCGTCTTCCGATCCCACAAAATTGTAACCGTACGTTCGCATTGTTATCCAGTTTTTCTCATCGCTGGTCGGACAATTACATTCCTGGCGTTGAAATCTTGATGGTCTTTCGGTTATTTCCGGGGCGGTGACTTTTTAGTCGCAATAAGTTCTCGTCACTTGCAGCGACAAAAGGCGGGTTTTGAAAAGCCCGTCCGCGGTATTAAAACCCAGGTACAAAATTGAAAATGTACGCGGACGAACGGTCGCGGCGTAGCAGCCGAGCGCTGGCGAACGATTGAACCGATCTCACACCCCGCTCGGCGTCACTCACTGTTTCCAATCCCATTAGCGGCACGGTGATTCGTGAATAGGCGCGAAAATACGCAGCTTTTAATCAACCAGACTGACTATCATCGGCCATCGACTGCTTGGATCAAAATGTCCTTCGAATTTAACGAATATACGAATGTTTTTTTTCCCCCTTTTTTAATTAACCACCTTGTAAAACCTCGCGAACGTTTCTCGATGATATTCCTCCCTAATTGGATCTTTATCGTTCTTCTTTTCATCCGTTCTTTTACGCTTTTTTAATGCTTCGTTTAGGAAATTATTAGAGAGAGGAGAAAAGAGTTGTGATGGGTCCATTGATTAGCTTACGTTGCGAATTTTTATTCACAGACGCAAAAATTAGGAAGATATTTTGTTTCAAGGTGGCAAGTTTGCGTTCTAAGCATTTGTTTTTCCGTTTTAGAAACAATTATTGTTGCGTATTGTGTTGATTGAACTCTGCTATTGGTGTATATCTGCTTTTGTTCCATCGCATCAGTTGATTTATTCTTAATTAGAGGGTCCTGTGTATACGCGAGATGGTAACGCGTTAATAACACGGTGAATTTTTAATTAACGAATACAACAGTTTGGAAAACTGAAAATCGAAGCTGCCAAGCTTCCGTGTGCCTGTTCGCGACGAGAACTTATTAACAGCGGACAAATTCAAGTGCGCCACGAACTTTCGAGATCCGGAAGCGATATCGCGAACGAGCGTGCTTGTAATGTCGATTCCGGCATATTAAGAACTATTAAGAACGAAGGGAGACGATTTAACAGAACGATTCCAAACGCGTGTCTATTAATTGAGGCGAGCAGTTACAGAGTTTTATGCAAGAACTTCCTAACTACCGTTTAATTTAATAGTACTTGAGGACTTCGCGCATAAAGCCTTTCGTTTATAACATCCCGCGCTAACTAGGAGACTTCGAGCGAAGACCTTTCCACCCCCTCTGCTCTCGCTACGCAAAATGTCTGATAACCCATTTGTTACGTACGTAACAACGTGTGTTACAGGCACGACCATGTGTACATCATAAAACAGTTTAGAGTTTCAAACATTGTAAGTTGTATTTAACCCTTTGCACTCGACGCTTTCTCAGCAATTTTTTGTTGTTGGTAAAAGTTAGCAATAGAAACCATTACCAAGCGATTTGCCAGCAACAGAAAATTTCCATTTCAATAGAAAACTTTGGGGAAACTTGCGTTTCTCAAAATGGTGCGATGGAATAAATTTTTAACTTTGGTAATATGCAATCAATTCTCTTAAAGACGACATCCAGCGCAAAGGGTTAACTCTTTGTACTGGATGTCACTTCTGAGGTGACATTAGCATTGATTAATGATTACAGAAGTCTTATTCCATTACAACTTTTGAGAAACGCGTTTCTCTGAAGTTTTCTATTGTTGAGAGACGTTAATAATAGAAACTATTGCTAAAATATTACTAAAAAATTGCTATTTTAGCAATAGTTTCTATTGCTAACTTCCGAGTGCAAAGGGTTAATATTCTAAGAAACTCTAGTCTGATCCGTAACAGCAATAAGTTTTTAAGACCATCAACCATCGTATATCTTCTCCAACCATTTCATTATCCACTTAAGCAATTTTCAGTTTTTAATTTTATTTCGTCCTGCATATTTTAAAAAGGTTAAGATGCTTCATAGTATTATTACTTGTTACGATCGAGGGTTAGGTCACGCGAGATCTGTTCGCGTCACCCAAGGGTGCACTTGGTACCAGCGAGTAATCGTTGATTTGGTGGCAGTCATTTTAGCCAATTTTTAACAATTTTGCATGTTCAATCAGTTTTAAAGTTTGCTTCTTTCACTAAAATTCGTGATATTGCAAGAAACAAATCTGTTTGTCGCATGCGACTCTTTGGCCTCTTGAGTACGGCTCTGCCACGAATGACGATTGTCATAATTTAATTTTACGGATATCTTGCCAGCCATTTAATTTATATCACTAAATAAGATCATTATTAAGTATAATACAAAGTTTTATTCGGTTTTACTTATAATTTAATCAAGACTTAAAGCTTGAATTAAAGTTTGTTAAGTTAAAAAGAGTGCACCTACCTACATAGTCTAAATTTCAAACATTTGGCTCTCAAAATAAATCTGAATCGTTGTAATGTTGAAATATGGCTCTCAAAATAAATCTGAATCGTTGTGTCGTTGAAATTTGGCTCTCAAAATAAATCTCAATCGTTGTACCATTGAAATTTGGTTCTCAAAATAAATCTGAATCGTTGTACCATTGAAATTTGGCTCTCAAAATAAATCTGAATCGTTGTAGCGTTGAAATTTGGCTCTCAAAATAAATCTCAATCATTGCACTATTCATATTTGGCTCTCAAAATAAATCTCAATCATTGCACTATCAATACTTAGCTTTGTCAACTGATAAGTCTGCTGACCACCATCCCAACCAAAAAAGACACACCCATCAGACGTTTCACATTCGATAGAAAAAATCCTCTAGTACAAAGACTCGACTTTGCTCAACCAGTGAATTCGAGAATTTTTCATTGACCTCGCAGCAGTTCGAAACGAACCGTTCCTCACCGAAACGAACGAAGCTAGTAAATAGATCTTGTTTATATTTCTCCCTAGCTAATAGAGAGAATTGCTTTACTTTCATCTAAACAAGATTCTCCGCGGTCGTGGTACGATTCGCATCGCTCCCAAGGGCGTCGTGCGCAACGAAACACCCCGTTTTGCGGGCAACGCGCTTTGAAAACGTTCGAATGCACGCATCGCGAACAGAAAATTCATTGAGCTCTCGCGAGCTCTCTTTTTCGCGCGGCGGTTTGTTTACAGCCAGCGGAGGACGCGGGGAGGACGAAGAAGAAGGCATTGCGC
This sequence comes from Xylocopa violacea, assembly GCA_963969225.1. Lineage (NCBI taxonomy): Eukaryota > Metazoa > Arthropoda > Insecta > Hymenoptera > Apidae > Xylocopa > Xylocopa violacea. The sequence goes on along the minus strand of CAXAJV010000021.1, from coordinate 4,455,104 downwards.
GTATACATCCTGCTAAAGTGACGTTATTGTGATATAAATTGAGATATAGCGCGGCGAGAGAGGCGCGCGAGAGGACGCTGACGAAGAAGGTTGAAGGATCAGCCGAAGCTGTTAGTCTTGATTATGGTGGCCAGTCGTTCTGAACCCCTCGTGGAGTCGAGGATCCCGCTGAAGACATATGGCGGCCCTTCTTATCATGAACCCCGCCATTGGTGTATATTAAGTCGTACAAATGTCGGCCTTTATTAAACGGGATCCGTGGTGGTCGACTATTCTGCGTCGTTTTCACGCGTGTGCGTTTCATTTTTAACGAACGACACGCACGTGCGAGCAAAAGTGTCACGCGTGCGAAAATGATTAATCGAAGAAAGAAATTTAAACGAAAGTGTTGAAAATCGAAAAAGTATTTTAAAAAAGTGAAATAGCAAAATATGAAAAGATAGCGGTGAGAAAGAGTTGCCATATTTGATTGAAACAAGTTTTGGTCAAGATATTATGTACTCGTTCTTATTTATCACATTTCGAATATTGCGCTGCGCATTTTCGAAAAATAGAATTCGAGGCTCGCTATTATACATTCTCTCTCGCGGAACAAAGTTATTAACAGCAACGAGGATAAATAAAGTATCGCGTTTGAAGCGCTCGTATAGTATCCCAACGAATAACGATCTCTCGTGCGCAAATTTCGCGGGAATAAATTCCCGAATTAAACCGTCTTCGTTTGATATCAAAAACTGAAACGCGCGTTCAACAGAATCCCAACAGACGCGATCGAACTCCCGTGCCCGTTTACTCCCGAATATACGCGGAATATATCTCGACCCCAGCCGGAGGAACGCCACGGTGTAGTTGAAGCGAGGATTCAACTAATTACCGAACATTCGCAGGAGAAAGTTCCCTTTTACAGGGGATCAAAGTTGTTACATTTTATCGAGGTGATTGAATCGAGTGTGTCATAAAGGATCAGGCCACGGACCAGTTTAACGGTACCAGCATATCCCAGCCTCATCACTCTCCGTAGCCATCTTCTCTGGTACTTCGGAAGAAGCTTTATTGAAGTCCAGTCAATCTCTGTCGCCCGTAGTTTCCGATTTGGGACGAGCAGAAGCTGGCCTTTGAGTCGGTAGACGGAGCCCAGTCGAGTCGTTCGAAGGGAAGGTCGGGCGATCGGCTTTCTATATAAACTTGAAAGACAAATGGCGCCAGATCGTACTCGAAGCGCCTTTGGCGCGGGTGTTAGGAGCAGGTGTATCGTTGAGCGTGCACCAGCGAACGAACGGGATGGTAATTAAAAGGTCTCCCTTAGGAGACTGCAACCACCGCCCCCCCCCCCCCCCCGCTTAGGATCTTTCGAACTTCTTTCGAACTTGTTAGAACGCGGAATTACGATAAATAGTTTCATAACAGCGGTCCGTTGATAACGAAGCGGCGAAGAAATTTATGGCTCCATATTTTAACGTCGAACAGCTTCTGCTCGGCTAACCGAGCCTTTAAAACAGACGTCCGCTAAATCGTGGTAAAGCGAAACGACGATATAATGAACGGTTTCGATGGTCTTTAATGTTATGGTTAGAGCGTTTCTGAATGCTTGGTTTCAATGTACTACTGTGTCTTCAGAAGTTGTGTATGAAATAGGAATGATTGGAGACGTTGTACGTTTATTTTGAAAAAACGAGAACACAATCGAGTCGAAGGAGATTAGAATGATGGATCAGAGTTGAGCTCGTTCTTTTCAAGCATCAAGAACTGTCTATTGTATTATTCTAATAGTTTCAAAATAGTTCTAATCTGTGTAGTTCAAATCATTGATATTTGACAAATAAAATACCAAATATGTAAAATCTAATTTTAATGGCTGTACGAATATAAAAATAGAATTTTTAGTATTAGTTTCTCTTTGGAAGAAACTATAAACGTACACATATATGTAACTGTCTCTGAATATGTTTCCTTTTCGTTCAAATTACACCAACGTTACAGAACATTTGTACGAAAATATTGTAAATTAGACAGTTATTACCTGCACCGATAATCGCGAATACCCGACCGACCAGTTTCTAATTAGTCAAGAAGCTGCGCACCCGTGGAAAATACTCGAGCGCGTTCTGAAGGGTGGGAAGGGCTCGATTTTCCGCGGAGTCGAGTCGCGAGATACGCGTACGACGGGTTCGACGCGAGCTCGCAAGAATTTCCGCGGAGTTGTTCGCCCGTAGGTGAAATATGATGCAGCAGGTAGAAAGAAGCATTAGAGGCGTGCGTTCAACAAGCGATCTTGTTAGGGGCGGTTTTTGCGCGGCTGAAGTAACGAGACCGTGGAGTCTCCGAGAAGAGAACCTTCGACGAGCAACATCGCGCGAGTTACCCAAAACTTCGATTCGTTCGGCTGGTGTCGACGTTCTTTTTCACCCCCCCCCCCCCTCGCGGGAAAGGAAACCCTTCCGGCTTCTCTCGCCCCCCCCCCCACGTCTCGTTAGGGTCCCATTTCTCAGAAATCGGTCGCGCGAGCGAGATTTCTCGACCTGCCCGCGCTGGAGGCGCGCGCGCATCGAAAAGTTCGCCAGCCAAAGTTTCCGCGAGAGTTGCAAACCTCTCTCGATCTTCGATTTTACGCCGTGTCCAACTAGCGACGCGGGCGAGCGAACGGACGGAAGGGATCTCCGCCCGATTCCGAACGATCCGGCCGATATTCGACGCTTTCAGCACTTTTGACGGCTGGAACGGGAGCAGCCAGTGGTCCTCCTTGGCACCTCGATGACGCGGCGCCAGAGGAATTTCGCTGTCCCGAGGTGGCAGCCCTGGAAACGGAAGGACTCGAGGAGTCTCCGAGGATTATGAATCCCCCGTCGACGTCATGCAAGCGAAGTAGCTCGCGGGAAGAGAAATGCGGGAGTGGCCGCGATCCGTGGAAACGTTCCCAGAAAGAACTCGGGGGAAATCGATCACTGGACTTTCAGTAGTTAATTAAACTCCGAGTTATTAAATCCGCTAAACTTACACGTTCCTCCGCCACTTTTCGTTCATCCCTTGGTAAATACAATTGCGACGAGTTCGTGACCAACGCCGTGGTGCGTTTTTCGTTGTGGGAGATGCACTGTTTTCGTTCTTCAATGTCGTGAAATGTTCACGGTTTTATGAGTACTCGTGTGGGTTCTCAATTTTGATTTGGAAATTTGTCGAATTTGATGGCGAAATGTGTGGACTTTGCAGTGTTATTTCGAGAAATCTTAAAACTAGGTTATAGTATTTATGGATTCTTGTTACTATGTTTCGAAATTGTACAAATTTTTGTACAACACTGAATTTCTACAGCACTAGATAACATGATTTTTGTTTAACTCTTTTGTTTTACATGAAAACGTATAAATAAATTATGATTTATTCACTTATAACTCTATTCCAATGTCTTAGCGCAAAACAGTTTACGCGCCATTCGTGGCGAGGTTTGTCGCATCAGAGAAACCTTTATATTTTTAATAAAAATTAAGTTACTTATATGTAAGTGAAAAACATGTTTGCTTTTAATGAGTTTTCGAAAATGTATGAATAGTAACTCTTCTTTCTGTACTGGCTCTGGCTCTCATATAACATGGTTTCACACAACACGGCATTTTGTGCCTCTTATTTGAGGCTTCAAAGACTTTGTATTCTCAGAAACGTTTGACAGAATTAGAAATAAACTTTCATACATCCTCATTACCAAATTTCCAATACTTCGAAATAAACAAACTTTCTCATGCAAAGTATTCGATTATTTTAATAACACGTAATCGAGGTTCCACTATGCACGCACAAATAAAATAAGCGTCTTACTCTTACATATCACACAAAAACGAAAGGCTTTGCATTCTCAGAAACGTTTGACGAAATTAGAAATAAACTTTCATACATTCTCATTACCAAATTTCCAATACTTCAAAATAAACAAACTTCCTCATGCAAAGTATTCAATTATTTTAATAACACGTAATCGAGGTTCCACTATGCACGCATAAATAAAATAAGCGTCTTATTCTTACATATCACACAAAAACGAAAGGCTTTGCATTCTCAGAAACGTTTGACAGAATTAGAAATAAACTTTCATACATCCTCATTACCAAATTTCCAATACTTCAAAATAAACAAACTTTCTCATGCAAAGTATTCAATTATTTTAATAACACGTAATCGAGGTTCCACTATGCACGCATAAATAAAATAAGCGTCTTACTCTTACATATCACACAAAAACGAAAGGCTTTGCATTCTCAGAAACGTTTGACGAAATTAGAAATAAACTTTCATACATTCTCATTACCAAATTTCCAATACTTCGAAATAAACAAACTTCCTCATGCGAAGTATTCGATTACTTTAATAACACGTAGTCGAGGCTCCACTATGCGCGCATAAATAAAATAAGCGTCTTACTCTTACATATCACACAAAAACGAAAGGCTTTGCATTCTCAGAAACGTTTGACGAAATTAGAAATAAACTTTCATACATCCTCATTACCAAATTTCCAATACTTCAAAATAAACAAACTTTCTCATGCAAAGTATTCAATTATTTTAATAACACGTAATCGAGGTTCCACTATGCACGCATAAATAAAATAAGCGTCTTACTCTTACATATCACACAAAAACGAAAGGCTTTGCATTCTCAGAAACGTTTGACGAAATTAGAAATAAACTTTCATACATTCTCATTACCAAATTTCCAATACTTCGAAATAAACAAACTTCCTCATGCGAAGTATTCGATTACTTTAATAACACGTAGTCGAGGCTCCACTATGCGCGCATAAATAAAATAAGCGTCTTACTCTTACATATCACACAAAAACGAAAGGCTTTGCATTCTCAGAAACGCTTGACGAAATTAGAAATAAACTTTCACCCTACTTTGACGAAGATAGAAGAAATAGGTCGCACCCCATCGACGATGGCGAAGAAATCGAAGAACGGAAAGCGAAATGAGGAGAAAAAAAAAGGGAAGATTTTATTCTCGGGTAGAGATTACTCCGTTTTGCACGAAAATCCTATCACGAAAGATTCATTGAGGCAATACTAGCACCTGTGTTCCGCCCAAGTTCGCCGCAATCGCGATTGGCGTCGGAGGATTTACGATCTTACGCCCCGAGTCAGATTAGGCCGCCACGGTGTGCAACGCGTTCTCAAGGAGCTGGTTCGCGTGGGAGTTTTCAAAGTGGGCGCCTTTAAAATGCCCTCTTCCATTCGAGAGGGAAAAGGGTAGGCGAGCTCGATAAAGCGCCCCTAAAAGACGCCTTCCACGGTGCTGAACGCGCACAACAGAGGCTATAGTTTTATCCCAGCTGATTCTGCCAACCGAAAACGATCGCGCTTACTCTTAAAGATGCCTGTCGCTGCGATGCTGGGCACCAAAATGGCGCTAACTTTCGTCCCGTCGGTGTCAATAACGCTCGACCGATTGTTTTCTCTCGAGAAAACGTGCACGCTTGCGCTTTTTAGGATTTTTCGAAAATAGAAAATGATAAAGTGATGTGAATTAATTTTTTTTTATATTTGATGCATTCGATGCAAGTGTTTTATCGAATTTGTGTGCTATTTACCATTATTAATGTGATATTAAATTCTTAGAAAACTTTTCTCAATGGTTAGACTAGATTAGGTGGTTTTCAACATAAAGTAATTCTATTTTTTATGTTTCCATCTTTAATTAACGCATTTTCGACAGCTGACGTGAATTCACATCCTGCTATTTAGCTATTTATAACCAAAAATGCATATAATATACCTTATCCACCTTAGAAGCAAGTATACAAATTACAAAAACTTCTTCCTCACAACACACATTTACAACCCTGATATTTCAAAACAAATTTTCTAATTTTTACCTTCGCTCTAACAATACAAATTTGCGGCAACCAGCAACAGAATTTCATTATTTTCCAAATAAACTCAATATTACAAACGTAAAATATTCAAATAATTAAATAAAAATAATTAATTTACAAAGAATCTATTTCGATGCGATGCCTCCAGCACGAGGCACAAAACGACACCGCAGAGTGGTCGAAAGATGAAAGCTCTTTGGAAAAATGAATCGACAGAGCTGCACTCGGACGAGATTTCTCTCTTTCTCTCTCCTACGCACATTATCTCGAAAACGCACAAACACCGCGACCCACGCGTTATCGTGCTTCTCTGTGGAGCGCTGCGCGCGGTCTGTTATCGTGGCAATTAGCCAGCTTTGAGATCCGATCGAGTATTTCGAATGTTTATCCTGCGACGGCCACAAGAGGCTGTTGCCATTAATGAATTGTAAGGGGCGGGGAGGGTGCAAGGGAGCGGCCACGGTAAAGTGAAACAGGCATGATCCATCGACGGAACGTGCAGTCATAAACGCGCGCGGTACACTCGCGGGCGTACGCCTGCAGATAAACCGCTGAGTCAAGCTGTTTGACTTGCACATTTCTGCCGCTGGCTGCCGCGCCACCCTCGAACCGCCGCTGGGGGTTGTAAACGGCCGTTTTAGAGCTCCCTTAAAATTGGACTGCGGGGAATGAACGCCGTCTTTCCCTTTCACTCTCCCTTTTTCTCCTCTTTAACCGCCCCGATGCAGAGGCCCATTCTCCTCTTCGCGCCTACGTCTTCTCGGTTCCCAACTGTGACGCGGCTGCGAAACGCGTTCGTTCGACGATTGAATGCTAACAAGTTGTAGAATTGCTTCGCGTGGCTTCATCTAAGTTATTGTAAAATTTTACGGTTGTTTGCGTACTCCAAGTCGGTGGTTTTCGGTTTTCTATGTCGGCTGGTTAGGTTTACGTTATACTTCTTAAGTTTTTGTTTGGTTGAAATGATGGCATGTTTTGTAAAAATACTCATAATATTGTTGAGTAGCGGATATATGAAATACCATGGCCAATAAGTATTGGCAGAAAAACAGTTATCGGTCGTAGTAGACCAGACGACCGATAACGGTAGGCAGTCAGTTGGTAGTGAGTCCTCTCGGATAGCGGACGTGATACCGATTATAACGACAATTGTTAATAATTAATTCATTAAACCATTTAAAACAGTTATAAGTTAATCTTATTTTCATGTTATAATGACTGAAGAGCGCGCGATGCGCAACAATATTAACCCTTAACGCTCCAAGTGTGCCTCTCAGGCTTTATATCTGAGTTATAATTAACATAAATATTTTAATCAAAATTCTATTACTTCTGAGATGAATAAAGATTGTTTTGAATTACTTTAATATCATTATTTACACTTGACTGTAGAATTTAAGATCTGACACTTAAGAACTTAAAAGGAGTCGATATTCACAATTAAAAGTCGGACGGTTAAGGGTTAATATTAATATTAAATTCAGTTGTCTATTTTATTGGAGTAAAAATACAAAATTGAAGAAGTTGATATGGCTGCAATGAATTCTTTTTTTAAAGATAGTAGCTTTGTGGTTATCTTTTCAATAGCGTTTCTCAACATTAGTTCAACATTATTAATGAATATCAAATAATCTTAACTTATATTAATATATTAATCAATACTAAACAATTTTAATAAAATATTGTGTGTACGTACACAATCTAAGATATCTTCCAGTCATCGATTAAGCAACACTATTGCAAACGATCTTAATTATTTTATTAATTCCGCAACGCAGCCACTAATGAGAGCTCGATTTGTAACGATTAATCACTCGAAATTCTACACGTCCAGCTCGAAGCTCGCCTCGAAGGTCTCCGCCTCATTAAGCGTGCATCGTAGGAGGATCCGCGGGTAGAATTTTCCACGCATTCCACAACGTCTTCCGTCCCTTCTGTGCCTCGAAGCGAATAAAGGTCGAGCAAAAAGCAGGCAAAAATAACGGAGAAAAAGACCGCAACGCAGTGTACCCGTAAATATAATTGCTGGATCCAAAAGGAAAGCAAACTCTCGCGCAAACGAGCGACAAGGGTGGCAGGATAAGCCTCTTCTGGCGACACCCGCTGCGGAACCGCTACGCCCCCGACGAAGATTCGACTCGCGCGCGATTCCACGGACGTTAGAGCCGTTGGAGCGCGGAAAGAAACGGAACGAGACGCTCTTCCCTCGCCTGCTCGAACCAAAGCCGATAAAAACACCTATTACACACGGCTGTCACTGTTTTGTCGAGCCGCCATCTCTTTTCGCGCCGCGCGCGCTCCTATTTGTTTTTCGTTTTCACGCACGCGTCCCGCCAGACTTTACTCTGGACTGGCGGAAATCGTGAAATCAACGCGCGTATGGACGCGCGCGCGCGAGCGTATTTCGCGATTTTTAAGCCACGCGGCTCGGTGAACCGTGGCGGGGCTGGACGGATACATATCCGCGTAATAATGTTAATGGAAGCCAGTGTTTGATCGCGGCATATCAGCGCGCGAACAGAAAGTTATACGGTTCGATGAATGGGATAAGGGACGAGCGCAATAATTGTGTCTCATGGCGCGGCAATTACTGTCGTTCCAGCGGAGTCGAAAAATTCAATATCGCGCGTGCAGCGCGCGGATCGTGTTTAATTAAAAGACAGCTTAAAGTATAATTGACGAGGGAGATAATTATGCCACTGGGCTGCGTCAAAAATACCCCCAAAACGCGACCACTTCCACTCTTCTAATCTGCCCTCGAATTCGTCGTTTCTAATTAATTACCCCAATCGCGCTGGTAACGATTATTTCATTTCAATTTCCGTCCAAAGCGCATCTTTTCTCCGATACCTCTCAATTTAGGTTTCCTGCACGCGCTGGAGTCGGGTTCGATGGCGCGATACGAGGGATTCCAAAGGGAATAGCTCTTGGAGAAGACACTTTTATCGGCGAATAACTCCGCGGATTCTTACGTATTCATAGAAGCGAAACGAGTCGCGCAAGTTTATTAAAGAGAGAGCGGCTCGCGATAAGAGAAATAAGAGCTTGGTTGATTCGCTCGACTAGCAGAGAGCGCCTCGGACGTCTCCTCTGATCGCGGGAAAGTTGGACGAAAATCACGTTGACCCGCCAAGTCCTCGAGACTCCGATGGTTCTTAAAACTGATCATATTTTGGCTATATTGTTCATGTACCAGAGAGATTGAATCTAACCTCGCCGCCATCAAGGCGGACGCATTCTATCTCTCAGCGACTTTCCTCTATTCTCGAGTAAGCTAAAAATATCCTTCATTTTATACGCTACCCGTTCCCTCGTCTCAGCGACCTGCACGGTTTCCCTCGGTCTCTTTACGAACCGCAGCAACGACTCGTAGCCGAGAGCTTTTCCCCGAGAGGAGCCGCGCACCAAAATGTCCGTGGCCTCTCGCCCGCTCGAGTTCGCGTCCTCGCGAGCGGACGATCGTTCCCGTTTCCTCGTCTCACGGTCTTCTGTTTCTTATTTCGACGCTTCTTCCCCTCGACTGCCCTCTGCTCTTCGATAAGTTAAGCCTTTGCTCTCGGATGTCTTCTCTGAGGGGACAGCATTGATTAGTGATTACTGAGATTAAAGTTATTCGCAGCTTTTTGAGAAATGTAGGTTTCTCTGAAGCTTTCTGGTGAAATGGAAATTTTTTGTTACTGGCAGATGTTAGTAATAGAAATTATTGCTAAGATATTGCTAGATTATTGCTCAAAGATTGCTATTTTAGCAATGGTTTCTGTTCTTAAAATATTGCTATTTTAATAATAATTTTACGTTAACCCTTTGCACTCGTCTCCTCCTCAGTCGTTGGCAATACAAATTATTGCTAGAAAACAATATTTGCTAAACTATTATTAAAATATTGCAATTTCAGCAGTAATTTTATATAAATCCTTTACACTCGGCTCCTTCTCAGACGTTGGTAATAGAAATGATTGCTAAAATAGCAATATTTGCTAAAATATTGCAATTTCAGCAGTAATTTTACATTAACCCTTTACACACGGCTCCTTCTCGGACTTTGATAATAGAAATTATTGCTAAAATAGCAATATTTGCTAAACTATTTTAGCAATAACTTCTGTTGTCAACGTCTGGACAAGTAACTGAAAGCATAGGGGTTAATATAACGTGGTCCTTGGGGGTTGACGAATACAGCGAACTCTACAGCCACGCAATTGTTCAAGATTCCTAGACCCTTCAAAATATATTTCTCTCAAGTTTTCTATTGAAATGGAACTTTTCTGTCTCTGGAAGACGTTAGGAATAGAAACTATTGCTCAACACCACTAAAATATTGCTATTTTATCAATATTTCTAGCTTCTATTGCCAACGTCCAAGAAGGAGCAGAGTGCAAAGGGTTAATCCCCAACTCACCCATAGTGTATTAACCAAATTACACATAGCTAGTCAGAGCATTTAGTCGACTAGTTTACTCATTGCAAACATTGCTACTGCTACCACTATCATTATTTCCTTATCACCGTTCAATCACAACTATTATTCTTTGGTGCAAGTGACGTTGGGTGCATATAAAAACGCGACTCCTTGGAACCAAACCAACAAAATCTTTATTTTCGATACTCTTTCTCAACGAAACCTGGTCGTGGACTGAATGTCCTTTTTCGTCTTCGCTCATCCTTTGTGGACCACTCCCTACCTCTTTATGTGAGCCAGTTTTTCTTCTCATTGAACTTCAGAACCATCGAGTCCAAAAAAATAATTATTCGTCAATAATACCACTTGCCTCGACTCGCAATTCACAAGATGCGAAAAAAAACTCTCCACACCACTTCCCTCGAGGCCCTTCAAGAAGTCTGGGACCTCACACGTTACAATTCGCTGTCATCGTGACTTGTTAATTAAAAATCGAGCGCAATTTCTGCACATAGTTCCATCTTTCCACACGCGCATCTTAGTACCAACTCACGCATTTATATAGATCGCGTGGAACATCGAACATCCCCGTCGTTCCTCTCGATTCCAGCGTCCGTCTGCGCGGTGCGTAATTACGAAATGCTCGTAACGCTCCGCGACCCTCTCGAACCAGCTCCCGTGAGATCAATGGCGGGGCTTCTTCGGATAATGGCGGCGTTATTCGTTATTTATGGGAAACCGTGGAGCTGCGAAAATAAAGCGGGACGCGCTGCTGCGGATGATCGTTCGCCAGGGCGGCGAGTGAATGAAGGCGCGATACGAATTGGACGCCTGCGTCGGTAGGAACGACGCGCGCCCCTCTCGCGCGTCATTGTCGGACAGGACTGCAATTTTGGTACACAAAGAAGCGCGCAGACGGATCCGACGAAAACGACTGTCGCATTAGCGGCGCTCGCGCTGCGCATTAATTCGGAATGAGATTACTTAGGCACGTAAGAGGGCCGTCTACCGGCACTGTTAACTTAAATTGACTATCGTTCTCGAAATAATAGCGACGTCTTTGTCGCCTTCGCGCGGCGGCACCCGCCTCCTCATCAGCTCCGCCATCGCTTGGGACTCGTCTTTGGTCCCCTCTTCCCCTCAGCTCCTTTAAACGGACGGGCAACTTCGCGCGCGGAATTGTATTCCGCTTTGAAATTAACAATTACATTGTTTTAAAAAGCTGCGCACCAGCTTAAGAGCCCTCTCTCTCTCCCTCTCTCTCTTTTTCTCTCTTTTTCCTCGTCCCATTTCGACGCGGAACGAAAAAACTCGCGGAGGGTTGCGGCGAAGAGAAATTCGCGATGGAGGGTGAGGGCGGGTTCGAGAACTCGTTCGATTATTTGCTGCGCTATCGTGGCCGCGCAACTTTTACTTTTCCATCCGGCGGTTCGAAGTAATTGATTAAAAGCAAAACAAACATCCCTTCTTCCTCTTTTCTAGGCGAAACGATAGGATTGAACGATGAGGAGAGTTGAGGAGAGTACTGTCCAGAAAGTAAGATGATTTGTTAATTTAAACTTCGCGGCTTTATTGAAATTGATGAGCACTTTTTCTGTGGTTTGGTAGCTCAGTGACTGTGGTCTGTGCCAAATTTCGTATCATTATATTCGTTAGTTTCTGAGATACGCTTGTTTATCCACGTTAATAAAAGTGCATTCGACGATTTTCGTAATGAATATTTTCATTGAGCGAAGAGTTTGCGTTAAATTCTGTTTGCGGAATGAAAATTCTGCTGTGGAAACGTTGAAAATGTTGCGGAGAGCTTTCAACGACCAGGCTACGTCGTAAAAAAATGTTTATGAGTGGTGCAAAGAGTTCCAAGAAGGTCGAGAAAGCGTTGAAGACAAAGAGCGCCAGGGACATCAACGTCTGCTGATGAAAGCCACGTCGAAATCTAAAAACTAGCGCTCCAAACTCGTCGACTGACAATAACAGACCTTTCTGGTGCTGTTGGCATTTCAAAAGGATCAGTCAATATCATTTTGAAAGATCTTTTGGGCTTGAAACGTGTCGATCGGTACCGAAAAAAGAGCGTCGTGTTAACATCTGTAAAAAGATGATTTCTGATTATGAATCGATCATGAAAGGTATTATTGCGGAAGATGAGACTTGGATCTATGTCTACAAATCGGAAACAGTCGAGTAATCGAGCGAATATGTTGCTAAAGGCGAAGAAAAACCAAAAAAGTCGCGCAAGAGTCGTTCAAAAATCAAAGTCATGTTAACAGTTATTTTCGATTATCGTAGTTTGGGGCCACTATAAATTCCTCCCACTGGGTCAAACTGTTGATAAGGAATATTATTTAAGTGTCACGCGTCGTTTGCGTGAAGATATTCGCAAAAAGAGGCCAGAATTGTGACGAAACAACTCTTGGTTTTGCACTACGATAATGCGCCATTTCACACTGCATTGGTTATTTGTGATTATTTAGCCAAAAATTCGACTCATATCGTTCCTCAGCGAGGTTATTCGCCTGATTTAGCACCGTGCGTCTTCTGGCTATTTAGTAAACTCAAAAGACAGCTCTGAGATCACCGTTTTGAGACTATTGAAGAGATTCAACGTGAATCGCTGCGAGTTTCGAAGACCATTCCGAAAAAAGACTGTTTCGGCTTTTTCTAGGAAAGAAAACGTTGGCATAAGTGCATTATGTCGAATGAGGATTACTTTAAAGGGAAGCAATCAATTCCTTCAGAAGTAATTAACCATTCCATCGCAACTTTTTGAGAAAAGCGTTTCCCTGAAGTTTTCTATTGAAATGGAAACTTTCTATTGTTGGGAGACGTCAGCAATAGAAACTATTAAAAAGCAATTTGCCTGCAATAGAAATACTGCTATATTGCTATGTTTATATCATAGTAATACTTCTATCGTTGGCAAATTCCTCGATAATAGTTTCCGTTCCCAACTTTCACCAGCAATTTATATAGCAATATTTGCTATTTTAACAATAATTTCCATTACCAACATCCGCGAGGAACCTGAGCGCAAAGGGTTAAACGTTCAAGCGCAATCGAGTCACCGCTTGACTCAAATCGAAGGCTAACATGATTCCCACGCGAACGTACGGCCATTTTCCACTGGAGATGTACAATTTTTCAAAGCCATCTCGCTTAACGAACTCGATCGTCGCGAGTAACAGTCCCGCGGTCCGCTCGGGACCCACCTTATCCCCGATGCCTGCTCGATCCGCGAATCTCGGCCGTTCAAAGCGCTCGCCTCGCCTTAAGTCGATTTCGTGGAAAATTCGATCGTGCCGCGTTCTGGTTAACGCTGGAACCGTTAGCCGGTATCAAGCGGATCCTCTAAACCAATTTAAGCGACCCCTCTGCAGAACGGGCCGCCACGCAGCTGTTGGCAGGCATTACCGTTTAGGGCCCGCGAGCGGCCGCGCAAATCAAATGGCGGCCGACTGGGCGCAGAGCGTGCAGGCGTTCAGCTTTTTCTTTGATGTCCTTCCGAGTTCTCGACAGGGCTGAAGCGGCGGAGAGCCAGAACGGGCATCATCCCCTCGCGCAGGGGCGCAACGCGAGGGGTTCGCAGCCCAGGAGAAAGCTATGCGATGCCTTGACGCCTTGGCCCGCACAAAGGTCCCTCTCTCTCTCCCTCTCGCGCTCTCTCTGCTCGCGTTATTGGCAGACCGCTTTACCACGTCACCCTCCGACACTATTCCGAACGTGTTACGTCGAATATTCCTGCCGTACCGCTGGCTCGCGAAATTTTCTTTCGCCTTTACTCGGATAGACGAACGGGAGATCCGTCACGTTGCTCGTGAAAGCCGATATCTTCTGTGTAACCTCCGCAAAGTTGAAGCAACTCCGGCGTTCCCAGAATTTTGATGGCATATGGCGGTGGCCCAGGGATCAATTCGAGGGCTCCAGCCTTTCCATTCGGCCAGGGAGATTTTAAACGGGAATTACGGGCCCCGCGCTTCTTGGGACGACGAGGAATTGCGTTTGGGACGTTTCAGATGGTGCTTGTTCCATTTAGATATGTATTTATCGTTGTTGAGGGTTTGAGAATATGTCCTCGTTTGGTCGAAGACCATGTTTCATGGTTATTTCGTAAACTTGATGCTTACAGTATAATCGTAGTTGAGTTGTGATTTGAACTGTGACGAAGTGAGTTATAATGCTTGCAAAATGGCAGTGTAGCTTTTTTTTAAAGAATATGCTTGCATTTGAAAGGTATAATAGTGGTAACTCTCATGGATGCCTCAAAAATTTGTCATATGTTAGGTTTTTGTTAGAATCATTGTCTTTCAACTCTCACAGAACAGTTTTCTTGAATTTATCGTTGTTGAGGGTTTGAGAATATGTTCTCGTTTGGTCGAAGACCATGTTTCATGGTTATTTCGTAAACTTGATGCTTATAGTGATAGTCGTAGTTGAGTTGTGATTTGAACTGTGACGAAGTGAGTTATAATGCTTGCAAAATGGCAGTGCAGCTATTTTTTTAAATAATACGTTTGCATTTGAAAGGTACAATAGTGGTAACTCTCATGAATGCCTCAAACATTTGTCATATGTTAGATTTTTGTTAGAATTACTGTCTTTCAACTCTCACAGAACAGTTTTCTTGAATTTAACAATCATCACTTCTATAAGTAACCATTTCCTAATTAAATGATTTGAACTGTGACGAAGTGCACTATAATGCTTACAAAATATCGATAAATCCTCCTTTTTTTTTAAATATGCTTGTATTTGAAAGATACAATAGTAGTAACTCTCATGAATGCATCAAATATTTGTCATATGTTAGATTTTTGTCAGAATCACTAACTTTTAACATTTGTAGAACAGTTCTCTTGCTTTTGACAATCATCATTCCTGTAAATAACAATTTTCTAATGTAATGATTTGAACTGTGACAAAGTGAGCCATAATGCTTGCAAAATATCAATGGAGCTTTATTCTTAAAGAATATGCTTGCATTTGAAAGATACAATAGTGGTAACTTTCATGAATGCCTCAACTATTTGTCATATGTTAGATTTTTGTCAGAATCACTAACTTTCAACTTTTGCAGAACAGTTTTCTTGCTTTTGACAATCATCATTCCTGTAAATAACAATTTTCTAATGTAATGATTTGAACTGTAACGAAGTAAGCCATAATGCTTGCAAAATATCAATGGAGCTTTACTTTTAAATAATATGCTTGCATTTGAAAGATACAATAGTGGTAACTCTCATGAATGCCTCAACTATTTGTCATATGTTAGATTTTTGTCAGAATCACTAACTTTCAACTTTTGCAGAACAGTTTTCTTGCTTTTGACAATCATCATTCCTGTAAATAACAATTTTCTAATGTAATGATTTGAACTGTAACGAAGTAAGCCATAATGCTTGCAAAATATCAATGGAGCTTTACTTTTAAATAATATGCTTGCATTTGAAAGATACAATAGTGGTAACTCTCACAAATGCCTCAAATCTCTGTCCTTTGTTAGAATTACTGACTTTTGACTCTCACAGCACAGTTTTCTTGCCTTTGACAATCATCATTCCTATAAATAACCATTTTGTAATGTAATGACCAGTTTTAATAAACAACAGTAACTTGAAAAAGGTTAATTCTTTACGACATAAAAATTAAATATTGCAAGACCAACAAAGTGATACGAATGTTTATGTCGCGCGACTATGTTTCGACTGTTAAACCTTCAAAACAACAGCGTCTACTCTGTGAATGCTTGAGATTAAATTGTGAAAAGGGTGTTAAATGTACGTGACCAAACGCGTCTCAGGAACACGCGCGCAATTTGTCTAAATTAAGTGAAAAGGTGCAAGAATATGCATAGTGTGAAAGAGGCAGTTGTTCGCGCGTTGAACTCACTCAAGAGAATCTTGAAAAATGTTGCAATTCGTATTCAACTTCTAAAGAAAATTCTGGTTAATATTTTTACGATATTTTCACTGAACTTGTACTCCACAAATTAACATGCGCATGAAAAGTACAATTTCAACTGTTCAGAATGACAGTGCTGATAATTAGACGACTAGTTCCATCGCAATAGAAACTACATCACTGTATACTTATACATACAAATATCTTTGTTAGCATAATTTCTCAGAGACACGTTACAGTCTCCTTCGAAATTCTTTACATTTCAACTGTTCAAAATGACGGTGCTGATAATTAGACGACTAGTTCCATCGCAATAGAAACTACATCACTGTATACTTATACATACAAATATCTTTGTTAGCATAATTTCCCAGAGACACGTTACAGTCTCCTTCGAAATTCTTTACATTTCAACTGTTCAAAATGACGGTGCTGATAATTAGACGACTAGTTCCATCGCAATAGAAACTACATCACTGTATACTTATACATACAAATATCTTTGTTAGCATAATTTCCCAGAGACACGTTACAGTCTCCTTTGAAATTCTTTACATTTCAACTGTTCAGAATGACGGTGCTGATAATTAGACGACTAGTTCCATCGCAATAGAAACTACATCACTGTATACTTATACATACAAATATCTTTGTTAGCATAATTTCTCAGAGACACGTTACAGTCTCCTTTGAAATTCTTTACATTTCAACTGTTCAGAATGACGATGCTGATAATTAGACGACTAGTTCCATCGCAATAGAAACTACATCACTGTATACTTATACATACTTATACATACAAATATCTTTGTTAGCATAATTTCTTAGAGACACGTTACAGTCTCCTTTGAAATTCTTTACATTTCAACTGTTCAGAATGACGGTGCTGATAATTAGACGACTAGTTCCATCGCAATAGAAACTACATCACTGTATACTTATACATACAAATATCTTTGTTAGCATAATTTCCCAGGGACACGTTACAGTCTCCTTTGAAATTCTTCAGAAGTTCTCCTCGCGTGGTGTCAAATACGGCTCATGAATATCTTGATTCACGTAGAAATTTCGTTCTACCCAAGAACGAGATGTAACCTTACATTACAGATCGATGTAATTTAAATACAATTTCAGAGCAAGAGCTCGCTCGAACAAAAGCGTTTCTCGTCGATCGCAGAGGAGACCCAGCGCGTTACAACGGGGTATCTGGGCGGACTTGTTACTTGGTATTTGACAGTTCGCAAAGGGAGTAGCTGGAACTCTATTTCATTCATATTCAGACGAAAGAACAGGGTGCTGCGACGAGACGTTCGAAGGAGTTCGAAGATTCCAGTCTTGTGATCTGCGTCGCATTACAGATCTCTTTACACGCGGCTTACAATTCAGAATTGTTCCCAGTTCGAGTCTTCTCCCTGTTCAGCCCTCGTCCTTCGAGACGCGACGCGAATAAGAAATGTGTAACACCTTGAACAACGTCTTTGTCTATCCACGAACAGGGTACAGACTAATTGTTGCGAGCCTTCGGAAGGGAAGAGGAAATATTCCCCGAAAGAAGATTCTACCTCGCGCATCTTGGATTATTCTAATCCCAGCGGCACGGTTTTCATTCAAAGCGCGACAAAGCGACGACAAAAAAATTGCGCGTCAACTTTTCAGAGGTCGTTGGAAAGCGGGGGACTTCCGTCTACAAAGACATTTTCAAGCGACTCGCGACAGCAATTTTTTTTAAACCCCGCAGAGTCTTTTTAATTTGTACAATATTTTAAGAGGACAACTTCAGTTCCCCGCTTCGTGTTCTATTATAAAAGGGACTTTGACTAACTCCAGAGCTGGCAAATTAGAAGCGCCACTTTTTAAAGCGAGTTCGGGTGGACATTTTCAAAAGCTACTGGTATTCGTTCGAAGTTTAATAAACTGCATTTGTTTGTGGTGGAGTTGTAGGAATACTGCGCGTTTATTTGCAGAAATTATAGCAAATAGCACGCTTTGTATCGAGTTTTATGATTTATCGAAAATGTTCAAAGACTGTCGTAGTGTCTTTTCTTCTTCTGCAAATCTTTCAGCAAAAATATTGCAAATTGAAGTCTGAAAGGTGTCCACGCGTAAGTTACAAGTATCATTTATACGATAGTCATTTCTATAAAATCCGTCGTAATGAAAGAGAGCATTTTTCCTATTTTCGCTTCACTCTGTACGCGTTCATTTGAAATTTATGATCTCCCTGGCGCGCAATAGTGATTTAAAAATTGAAATATATGAAACCTGATACATACAGGAAAATTGGATCGCGGTATAAATTATTACTCAAAGTTACAAATGTTGCCGATACCAATAAATTATACGGGATATCACAGCGATTGTTATGCTGTAGTTTATTTTTAAATAAATTTTAGAAGCTCGATATAGATAAACGATAATAAAACACGATATTTGCACAACAGACAGTTTTCAAGAGCAGTTATATTAATTTTTTACGAGATATTGGTTTTAAATTGTTGAATATTGTTGTCGATTTATTAATATCGATTTTTATTTTTAATAAACACAGAAAATAGAGGACTGCAGGATGGTTTTGTGATCAGATTTTGACGAACTTATTAAAAATAAACGAACGTTCTAAAATTATATGGCGTTTTATAATAAATATCGCACGTGACATATCCGTTAAATATCAACCGATAACATCGCGTCACATCAGTATGGTAATCAATTAAAATGCGAGACTGGTATTTGAAACACCTGTGCATTCAATAATATGCACGGGTCTTCCAAAATCGATATAAACATAATCTTCTCGGTGTAGATATAGCACTCCAAAATAGGTACAGTTATAAGTATATGTCACGCTTAATATAACATTAATTTAATACCTACGCGAAATATTTAATTTGAATATTCTATTCCCCCCATTAATTATGAATAACTACAGATATTAATTATTAGAGCTTCCTGCTTAATGTTTAATTCAACAATTCTGAAATACAACTTAATATCCAGCGTTTATTAAACGAGAAATCCCATTAAAATGCGAACTGTGTCTCTGCATTTGTTTGCAGCAATTCGTGGGATTTAATCAAATTATATATATTTTCTAAAAAATCTACTCTTTTTCAATGGAAAAAAAACTGATATAGTAAACAATTTTAAGTACCAAAGATCAGATAATAAATCTATTTAGTCTAATGACAGTTCAGTATTATTTAGCCCATATTTTTAATTATTTTTTAAAATAGGTAAAGATATATTTTAAAAATATTTGTTAAATTCTTTATGTTTATTATTCGTGAGAAATTGCGATATCTTTTTCAACGTTTCATTGATTATTAAACACTCGATGACAGAATCGACGTGTAAATGTAGTTTCGTGTAGTTTCTATCGCAAAACAGAAATTCATACATCGTAAACTTCAACCCGTTATTTTATCCACGACCGAAGCTTCCAGCCGGATTATTATTATCGTTATTAGATGCGATAATAGCAGTCGTTCTCCCAGGAATATCTTGTCGCATCAAAATTCGTCATAACTCCCACGTAACGAGACACTTATCGTTAAGGGCGCCTTCAAATTGCTGCTCATTGTCCTGCCCTTATCTCCTCTCAATCGCGACGTATGCTCCTGGCTCGCAAGAAATATCGTGAAAGCAACTCCTGAATAATTCATCGATACGTCGTTATAATACACGGACACAAATTATTCAATAAGGCGTGCATTAACTGTATCAATCATTGATTTAATGCTGTCGTTCGAGCGACTATGAAGCAGCTAAGCAGGAACAAATTTGCAGGGTCGAAAAATGATGATAACTAGAAGACATCGATAATAGATTTCAGCACTGTGAGAAATATCGAATAGCAGGGTGCATGAGTGACTGAAGAGGACCAAGTGCATTTTTTTACAACAAGGCACCTTTCTGGGGCCTTGGCTAAATATTTGGATGGACCATGGCGTTGGAGGTCGTCTTCAAGGTTAATATAAATGACCTGAGAAGGCATTATCAATTTCGCTGTGAACAGCGCCTTTAATCTTTTGCTATTTTTACTATTTAATTTGGAAGAATTCTGGACCAAGCAATGAGCTGAAATGTTCGCGAAAGGAGTAAAAAATTAATTATATATATATTATTTATGGGCCAAGATTAAAATCACGAACGTGTTTTTTTAGCAATTTTGATCAGAGTCAAACTTGTGATACTCATGTTTTACGTGAAATTACGACTATGAATTTGATTCCTGATATTCAAAATACGATAAAGGGTTAAAGGCTCAGCTAGAATCGTTCTCTCCTAGCGAACAGCGCTTTTAGGCTCTACAACTGCTCAATAATGCACATTCAATCGTTTTCTTTCAACGCATTAGCAGCATTCGTTTCTTGCTCAGAGTTTTTATTGACAAAAATCGAACATAATCCCCCAAAATACCAATAATACGCTCTCAGCGTTAGAAACTACTCGTGCATCGTTTTTGGGCGTTCTACAGCGAAAGAGTTAATATACAACTATCGTAGCAATTAGTCACACTGTTGTTAACTTCCAAAGAAAGATTTTATTCACAAGGTATGTGGTTTGTGGTCTAACGTGAGGTGTTGAATTCTGAATTATGAATATGAAAGCTACTCTGGTTTTTCTGGTTTTTCTTATATTTAAGAAATTTCTAAGGAGCTTAAGAAGAGATAGTTTCATAGGTTGGAGACAATAGCCAAGAGTCAAGGATGAAACAGATTAAAAGTGACGCAAGAAATGAGTAATATTTGGAGTACATGACTGTTTGAGATGAATCAGTATTTACAAAAGATAGCAATGATAATTGTGGCTGCTGAAATAGTGAATTGTCATCCAACAACACGTCTTCTTCCTGACAAGCCACCCAATTGGCCATGCTTCTACAAAACTTGTGCTCACAACAGTATGATTAAAAAAAGTGCAGAAATACAGAAGATGCAGAAATAGTGACGTGGTGAACTAAATAAAGTGCGATCGTGGTCTAACGATAACAACAGCAAAGATAATTTATTTTAATAACAAAACGCGACAAAGAGAAAACCAGCTGATATGGTTCACGAAAGTGTGTGCTGCTTGAATGCTAGCTGGAGACTTACTGCGGACTCTGAGAGAACTTCTTACCCCCACTATCGTTTTTAATATCACCCCCTAAATGCAATGACAGAAAAGAGGGAGAAATTCCTAGAAAACGTCCTTCTTGGCCCTCGAAGACAAAGAGAAACTTGGAAGTACGAAGCTTTTGTTTATCGTCGCTTGTCTCTTCGCTTCGACGGTTAAATGCGCGTTTCCGCTCTGCGCCAAGGGGTGCAACGCGACTGGTCGCCACATAAGCATACAAAAATCAATATACAATCCTGCATAGCATAAATAAAATACCATAACATCTGTATCGCCATGTATCGTGCTTTTTATTGACGATTAGCCACGAACGCTGCTCCTCTCGTTGAATTAATAAGCAGAAAGCTGAATTCGCGTGAAGTGGACTGCATATTTTTGTGATTTTCCAAAGTGCGATGTGTTCGCTGCTACAATAATCGTGAACTCCAATTTCTGAACATCGTGCGAATACTGGTAGCTCGTAACGTCCACGACAATCGTCTGCAAAGAATACTTCATCCCTTAACGCTTTGCAGTCCGAATTATTTTTCAATTCAGTAGTTGTTAGTACTATTTCAAGTGTTCTATTTAAAATTGACTTGAAATTTACTTTAAAAAACTGTCAATTGCAGCACAGTTCCTCGACGGTTACTTGCAAACTCTAAAACAACTCTAAAACTTGCAATTTATGTAGGAATTCGATTTCTGTAAATGAGAATTGACCAGGCAACTTTTCCTTCGACTGCTTATTAACGACTGCTCTCAACCTAACACTCGTGCCCTCGCTCGATTCGAGTTCTCTCCTCCTTTTTTCGTCAACTGTTCCCTGTCACACCTGTATTCTACCGTCCCAAGTCAGCCCCACATTTATATTCGTTTCTTTTTCTTATTTAGCGACAAAAGCAGCACGAAGAGTTAACCCTTTGCTCTCGAGATGCGACTCTCAGTCACCATTGCGTTTCACACAACTTCAGTTTCTCATCGACCGATCCAAAGTTTCGAAGCCCCACAAAAATGGATTTCAAAAGCGAAATTAGCTCGAGTAAAAATGAAACCAATTTCCAACCGTTGCAAAACGAGATCAATTATATTCTCGAAGAAATCAGCGACAGAGAAGACGCTGTACGACCGAAAAGTGTCGTCGAGCGCGAAGGGTAGAACCGAAACAATATCTGGACAAACCGTGGGCTCGTACCCGCGGAAACATTCGGAGGGCGTTTGCTGGTGGCAACCTCGTTAGGCGATTTGACGTCGATTCAAAGGGCTCGATCAATCGCAGCGCTCGATTATACAATCCGTGAATGATTACCGCGCTTGTCGTCCGACATACTTTGCCACCAACGCGGCTTCGCGAGTTACGAAACGCCTGGCAAACGGTGCACGCGTCCGCGCAGATTTAATTACGCGTCTTACAGAGGCGCGCGCGGGCGTTCGCGGGGTGTAAGCATTATCCTTGGGGCACGGTCACTCCGTAGGACACCGCAGCTGCCGGACGAGCGGCGCGCGGTTTGTGCAAGAGACACGCCTCTGAATGGCGTATAATTAAGTCACAACATCGATGCGCCACCCCAGCCAGGCACGCCAGCTCCCCGGGGAAGGACGAGCAAGAACAAACACTGCTAAATGAACGCAGTTTCTCTCGTTACCGCCACGGCCTACGGGCTCGCGCGGCGCCTTTCACAGTAACCGTACACTCTATTACCACCTGTCAACGACGGCCAGCCCCGGCCGCTGATTATGACTTTACGGAAAGTAAACGAAAATAACAATTACAGTTCCGCGGACCGCCCCAGCGACCCTTTACGTAACGAAGCTGGCCGCGGGTTCGAGGGTCGCGCGGCGAACGCGACGCTCTGGCGGCTCGAGAGGGGGTTCTTAACGTTTCTTGCAGCGTCAGATTAATAATTGTAATCTGGGGTGTTTTAGAATTTTGAGGCTCTTTTTCTTATTGTAGCTAACGTAATACTTGGAAAATCTAATGGACAGGGGATGTTAATATTGTTGCAGTGTAAAATTAATAATTGTAATCTGGGGTGTTTTAGAATTTAGAGCATATTTTTCTTTTTGTAGCTAATGTAACACTTAGAAAATCAAATGAGGAGGGGGTTGTTAACGTTTGTTGCAGTGTCAGATTAATAATTGTAATCTGGGGTGTTTTAGAATTTTGAGGATCTTTTTCTTATTGTAGCTAACGTAATACTTGGAAAATCTAATGGGCAGGGGATGTTAATATTGTTGCAGTGTAAAATTAATAATTGTAATCTGGGGTGTTTTAGAATTTAGAGGATATTTTTCTTATTGTAGCTAATGTGACAGTTAGAAAATCTAATGGTGAGGGGGATGTTAATATTGTTACAGTGTAGAATTAATAATTGTAATCTGGGTTGTTTTAGAATTTTGAGGATCTTTTTCTTATTGTAGCTAATGTGACAGTTAGAAAATCTAATGGTGAGGGGGATGTTAATATTGTTACAGTGTAGAATTAATAATTGTAATCTGGGGTGTTTTAGAATTTTGAGGATCTTTTTCTTATTGTAGCTAACGTAATACTTGGAAAATCTAATGGGCAGGGGATGTTAACGTTTGTTACAGTGTCAGATTAATAATTGTAATCTGGGGTGTTTTGGAATTTAGAGGATCTTTTCCTTATTGTAGCTAACGTAATACTTGGAAAATCTAATGGGCAGGGGATGTTAATATTGTTGCAGTGTAAAATTAATAATTGTAATCTGGGGTGTTTTAGAACTTAGAGGATCTTTTTCTTATTATGGCTAACGTAACACTTAGACAATCAAATGGGGAGAGCGTTTATAAACATTGCTACAGTGTAAAATTAATAATTATAATCTGAGGTGTATTAGAATTCGTTGACACAGTCGATGGACATTTTTGAGGACCTTTTTCTTATTGTAGCTAACATAACACTTAGACAATCAAATGGGGAGGGCGTTTATGAACATTGCTACAGTGTAAAATTAATAATTATAATCTGAGGTGTATTAGAATTCGCTGACACAGTCGATGGACATTTTTGAGGACCTTTTTCTTATTGTAGCTAACATAACACTTAGACAATCAAATGGGGAGGGCGTTTATGAACATTGCTACAGTGTAAAATTAATAATTATAATCTGAGGTGTATTAGAATTCGCTGACACAGTCGATGGACATTTTTGAGGACCTTTTTCTTATTATAATTAACATAACACTTAGACAATCAAATGGGGAAGGGTGATGTTAATATTGTAACAGTGTAAAATTAATAATTATAATCTGGGGTGTTTTAGAATTCGTTGACACAGTCGATGGACATTTTTGAGGACCTTTTTCTTATTATAGCTAACATAACACTTAGAAAATCAAATTGGGAGAGCGTTTATTAACATTGTTACAGCGTAAAATTAATAATTATAATTCAGGAGTGTTTTGGAATTCGTTGTAATGCATATTTCTCTGAACTTTTCTATTGCAATGGAAACTTCCTATTGCTGGAAGACATTAGCTACAAAAATTATTATTATAATATTGCTATTTTAACAATAGCTTCTATTGCTAACACCCAGGAAGAAGTGAAGCTCAAAGGGTTAAGCATAGAATCGAAAATCTATCAAATTGACGGGTTTCGTAAATTTAGTATTAATCGCTTCAGTGGTCGAAGGAATTAAAAAGCTGGAGTTGTCAAAATGTTACCTTTTTGTGCAATTGTAGTTCAATTTTTAATTTAAAAAATAACTCAGCCATAACTATTTATGGAGAAGTTAAATACCTTGTTAAGTATCGAAAATTTATAATTTTTGTAAATTTTTGGAACAACTACGTTGAAATTCATAAGAAAGCGTAGGGGTTGAAAATTAAAGTAGTTGACGAAGCACTGGATTTGGTAATTAAGTTCAGTTTGCAGTTCATTCGCGAAGCACCTTATTCCACTTTATGGTGCGACTAGATAAAAACACAAAATGGATGAAAGGAGCGTGTCACACGCTGTTGAATGCGAGCAAACGAATGTCAAATCTAGTTTACTTGACATTTCGTCGTCCGAGTCCAGTGACAACAACTATACTGGTAAATCTATACTATTCGCCGTAAAATACGAGCTGATTACATTTTTAACGTCCACATTGTACGGTTATCTTCGCGTTCCTCGCTACAATGGTGTTTTCTGCCATTATTCCACTAGACAATACGCAATATACAATGGCGTTTTAATTGCAAATTTTAGAAATGCAGTTAAGCGACGCAACGACCATTTCAAGTTATTACCAACTTGAGAAAACTCGATCAAAGTACGGTAACTGTTTTAAAGAAACAATTCCTGAGTATGTAACGCAAACAATTTAATTAAGTCTCAGATGGGAGGCTCTGAATTCTGATCGCGTTTTTCGTTTTGAATGTGGATTTCGAATTTCGCGATTAAACGAACGCGAAGTTACGAAGACTAACTAACACTGATAGAAATATGTGGACGCCGGAAAGTGTTCGTTGACAGAACATTGACATTTCATTGAATTGAATTTCCTGCGCTCTGCAGTGCCGTTAGAATGGAAATGACAGGGACTTATGGACAAAAAATATCTGCCAGGATGATTCGAGTGCACATCACAGTGGACGTATTGTTCGTACCTCTGTTCTGAATCATTCGATACAAATGTGGCTAAGAAATGTTTTTAGAAATCAGTGAAAAATGCTTCCCCCTTTTTATTTAAATAATATTACATATAATTAACGACACGTTATACTTTCACGAAAACTACGCTTCATAATTTTTAATTTCAAGCATTATACAAATTCAATACGCGCGTGTAAAAAAATTTAATTATTCCGTGTATGATATTTCGATTTTAATTTAATTCTACGAAATTTATCCGGGAATAAAACGAAAAGTGAACGAGACACTAATTGAATATTTTGTCCGCGTGCGCGAGCAAAGATTACAATTTTATCTGTGTTTTTTTAATTGCGATCAATTTTTCACGAATCTGTTGCGCCCTTAAATTGCGCGGAGGAGGAATTTTTGCGCGAGTCAGGGAAATTGGTTAATGAATTCGGACGGATATTGGTAGACGCCGCGGAAATACAGAATTTGCGAACGCACAACGAAAACATCTCGCGTGGTTTGCTTGGAATTCTTGATTGCTTCTCTTCTCCGCTCGTCCGTTGATTTAGCGAGCATAAGTTAATGCAAGCAAAATGCGAACTGCTCGCTTGTACGTGCACGGTACGCTTAGTGTTGTCTTGCAGCGTAACACTGCGTTCGAGGGATCGAAAGACCTATTTTTCAACGCGAACGAGCATGGGTGCTCGTAGATGGTCGATTATCGTGAATTCAAAATTAGTGCGAAATGTGTATAAAAATAGAGTAAAGCTGAACAAACGACCTTCGCACCTTTATAGCTTATACACTTATAGTTAATATACCTTAACGTGTTTATAAAAATAAATGTTCAAAAATTATTAATAAAAATGCAGATTTTCGTTATCTTGTATAAAATGAGAATTCTACGTTTTTCAATCTTTCACGAGTTTTATGAACCATAGATATCTGTATGTAGATGAATATAGAATCGAAAACGTCACAATTTCTTCATTTAAACTATATCTGCGACTCTAACAATTTCCAAATATTTCTCTAAAAACTGGATTTTTGACAATTATTCTGACTCTCGCCACAAATATCAACCGATTAAATTACAAGTATATCGAACATACATTTTTCGAGAGCTACATTTCACGAAAGTTTAATATCAACCAATCCAAGATGGCGCGCAGTAAGAAGCGTAGCACAGACTCCTTCTGCGTCCAGTCGATAACTAAATTTTGTCAACCAATTATCCGCTAACGTGGAAACACGGAACGGCTCTGTGAATGGCTTTTCATCAAGATCTGACTCATTCTTTATTTCTTCCAGCTCTTACTCTGACCGTTCCCGGATAAATTACCGAATCCTCGGCACTTATTCCCAACCCTTGAGCCCATCACGGACAATTTACCTCCGCGGCGTCTATCACTTCCGTTCGCGAGACCCCGTCGTTCCTCTTTGTCCCGATACAAACTTTTAAAGAAGATGCTGCTGGGCGAATTGGCTTCCTTCCTGCAAGAGCGTCCCTTCCTCCCCTCGTCCCATTCGCGATCCCACGTTTCGCACTTTCCCATTATTGTCCACTGTGCTCTTCACCGTTCCTCGCTTTTCCTTCCAACGACGAGCAGATGCGTGTCATCGATACCCTTATATTATAGCTGTATCAATTTCTTGCCACCATTCACAGTAAAATTTACCCTTAAATCCAACCCCACGAAACTGGAGAGCGAAGTTCAGGTGAAAGAAATTGTATTCAATTAGAGATATGGTTGTTCGAGAACGATGCTGCGAAGGGAGGTTCTTGGGAGATTAATCGTGCTGTGTTTAGGGTTCTTTGCAGTCTTTGAATTGTTGATGTTTAATGTAATATTAAATGTTGTTAGACTGTTTTAGAATTTTTATTTTTCGTTCTGGGAAAAGAGGATATAAATGGAGGTGTTGGGTATTGTTGTTGGTGTTTTTTATTCAGTGCTGTGTTTGAAGAAGATTTTTAAAAAGATAATTTTGTAATAACAAACTTGGATTCCAGCTTTGTATTTTATGACAACAACTTCATAAATCTCTTAACTTTAATCTTAATTGCGTGATAGACAGCGATGGAACATGTGTTTTTTATTCAGTGCTGTGTTTGAAGAAGATTTTTAAAAAGATAATTTTGTAACAACAAACTTGGATTCCAACTTTGTATTTTATGACAACTTCATAAATCCCTTAAATTTAATCTTAATTGCGTGATAGACAGCGATGGAACATGTGTTTTTTATTCAGTGCTGTGTTTGAAGAAGATTTTTAAAAAGATAATTTTGTAATAACAAACTTGGATTCCAGCTTTGTATTTTATGACAACAACATCATAAATTCCTTAAATTTAATCTTAATTGCGTGATAGACAGCGATGGAACATCGAGACTCTGTTGGATTCTGGGTTCAACAGAGTCGAAGGAATCAAGTACAACACGTTTTCAATTTCACAAAAAGAAAGGTTTTGTTCAAAAGTTATGCAGTTTCTAGTCTAGCGTTAAATCATTGAATACTGAATATTGACAACTGATCTTTTACACCTGGTATTTAAGGGATTTGTAAAAAATTGGGGAAGGGATAATTTCAAAGGTTCGAAGGAGTAGCCAAAGATTAAGGACGAAGCATAGCTTAGAAGTGAGACAAAGAATGAGTAATATTTGAAGCAAATAATTTCTTGGATATATAATAATATATAATAATGTTTCGTGAGATAGTGAATTGTCATCCAACAGCTTAACAAAAATTTATATTCTATTTTGTCACTTTCCTTTTAATTTGCCCATTTAGAAAATAAACTCGCGCATTTCCGATAGCGATGAAGCTGAACCAATTGCTGACAAGTGCACGAGTACAATATTAAGTTAATTAACATGTGCAACAACTGAATTTGCTCGCTGTACTCACGAAGAATGTGAAACATCGGCCACGTCTGCGAAGTATTAACAAATTCCCAAAGTTTCTCAATCTTCACCTAATCGTGACCCGCGCGATCACCCATTCCTCTAACTAAAAGTCGCTCAACGCCCCGAAAAGTGGCTCAATCGAACGCGAGTGAAGTTCGTAGCGACGAGTCCCTCAAACTTCGCTCCTATTTTGAGGAGGCTGCGAAAAGTTCAATCATCCGTGCGCAACAGTTCAGAATTATGAGCAGGTCCTTTCGGAGATCGATTTCGTTACGTGGTTATCCAGTGGATTCAGGATTCGGGGCGAGCCCGTGGGACAGCTGAAATGAGATCACAGTGGTTCGCCTTCGGGGGACTGGAGGGGAACAGGAAAGTTCGGGCGAATTTCATGAATCACAAATGAGGAACGAAATGACATTAAACTCACGGACTTTCGCACGCATAACCATGGAACGAACTCTGTAAGGCAGCGTGTTGATGGAGTAGAGATGAAGGGGAGGAACAAAGGTCACTGGTTGACGTTAGAGTGCCTCGCGTTGATAAGTGGAGTTGGTAGACGCGAATTGAAACGAGTCTCGCGAAATAGGCGTACGTGTTTTAATTAATCTTTTCTGTCTTTTGTTCCAGGTAAGTTTTGAGCCCACGCATCTTACCGGAAGTACTCCATCTTTGTTCGATTCCTTCTTGTCGGGGTAAGTTTATGCTCTGTGGAACAAATTTTCCTTAAACGATTTAGAACTTTATATTTTATTATTGCATTTGTTATTATCTTTCTTCTTACAAATGTGAGCTAGAATTCGGTTATCTCGATATTTACTTGACTGTTGGAGCAACGTTGTTTATATTCTTTACGAAACTTGTTCGACTCTGTTCAAATCGAAAAATGAATTAAAATTGTTGTATTTGATTAAATTTGCTGTGTCTGTTGCTAGTTTGATACTTGTTTCGTTATGTAATAATAGTATGGCGTCGAGAGTCTTCTTCAGTCACAATTTTTTAACAGAAAAGATCAGTAAGGATCTATTTCTTTAGATGAGAAGAGACTTTTGCGAATCATCTGAAATTCAGTGATATAAAGATCGAATCATGATTCTTTTAGTTGAAAAGTTTCAGAATTATTTCCAAATGAATCATATCTGCAAAGCAACGTTTCCCAAACTCAGCAGAACAATTACTAAATGTTCCACAAAAAATGATGAAATTGAATCTAATCAAACATCCACGCTGACTCTTCAGGCCTACACATTCTTTAAACACATTCAAAACAGTATAGTCCACAACTAGTCATACATTCCAATCAAACATATTAAAATCAACGATTATCTGCACGTATTATTACACCTACCCCTAAATATTCAAGCGTAACTAAATCATCGCTTGAAGTGCACAATAGACAAACTATCTATTCCGTGCGCACTGAACATTACGTATCTTACAATTACAAAAAATACATTATTACAAATTAACCACCGATAAAACCGCACGAAAAAAAAAATAGTCACTCAAACTCCCGCTTGTCGCGGGTATTACAAACCCTTTCAGAAGTAAACCATAGTTTATTATCGCCGCGTGAAACGAGAAACCCTTCAGCTGTTTGTTACTTGGAAGGGGTGGAGGGGCGCAGCCCGCGCGAGGGCGGTGTCATAATACGAACGACTTCGCGCGGGGGCCGCTCCTCGAGGAGGCAATTTATTCCCGATGATCCGCGAGCGGAGCGCGGCGGAGGACAGAATCCGGAGGCGCACGGTGAATCGATAATTTCGTTGCCATGGATGTATCGGTTCCATTCGCGCCCAGAACATTTCCCGGACTCCCTGAACAAACACCTATCAGGATCGGATATTTTCGTGTAAACAAACGGGGCCGGTCAATCCGCGTCGACCCCTGGCTCTGGCGTTCGAGGGCAGCGCGCTCGCGCGCGTTTCTTTCCTTCGACGGTGGCAATCAGCCATGGTCGACCTTGCACCGACGCGAGCCCAAGGATCGTTTAACCGTCCGGTGTTCCTTCGGCCGGGGGCACAATGGGTCCATCCGGCGCTCGGCGGCCATCCACTCAGAGCAGCGCACTCGAGCCCGCAGAAATGTTTGCATTTACGGCGGCGAGGGAGAACCACCCCCTCCCCCCCCTCACGATGAAAGCTTTCGGGGGCTCGATCGAAGCGTCAAACCGAAGTGTGTCCATCCGCAGCGCCGATATACATATACGCGGTCCGCCCCCGTCGTCGTCCCATCGATCGTCCCAGCCTCTCCATCTTCGCAACGCCCGAGGGGGTAGAGAAGATCGGATCAACGGATTGGTGCGATTGAAAGAGCGCTCGACAGACGGGATACAAATTTCTCGTTGATTTTTAATAGAACGGCTCGAGATGGACGCGGACGTGGTTGCTCGTCTGGTTTCGACGAGACGCGGTGAGCGTTGTCTTGGATCCTGTGTTTCAGGGTTGTTTGTTGGGGGAGGACGGTTTTTGAGGGTTGGATAGATGGATTAGGATTGGTTGGTTGTATTTGGGTGGGCAGTGGCTAGCTGAGGGTTTAGATTTTTAGGGAATTTTGCTTGATATTTAAAGGGTACGTGTAGATTTCATTTCTAAATAAATATAATTTTTTTAAGAATGTTGCGATTTTGGAGAAAACGATTATAACGATAACAAGTGATTTATTTTGTGGATTGCAACAGTGTGCAGTAAAGTAGAATATGGACGCGGACGTGGTTGCTCGTCTGGTTTTGACGAGACGCGGTGAGCGTTGTCTTGGATCCTGTGTTTCAGGGTTGTTTGTTGGAGGAGGACGGTTTTTGAGGTTTGGATAGATGGATTAGGATTGTAGGCTCCCGTGGTTGTATTTGGGTGGGCAGTGGCTAGTTGTGGGTTTATTAAATGAATGAATGAATTTGATTTTTTTAAGAATGTTGCGATTTTGGAGAAAACGATTACTGTGATAACAAGTGATTTATTTTGTGGATTACAACAGTGTGCAGTAAAGTAGAATATGGACGCGGACGTGGTTGCTCGTCTGGTTTTGACGAGACGCGGTAAGCGTTGTCTTGGATCCTGTGTTTCAGGGTTGTTTGTTGGAGGAGGACGGTTTTTGAGGGTTGGATAGATGGATTATCTGGTGGTTGTATTTGGGTGGGCAGTGGCTAGTTGTGGGTTTATTAAATGAATGAATGAATTTAATTTTTTAAGAATGTTGCGATTTAGGAGAAAACGATTACAGCGATAACAAGTGATTTATTTTGTGGATTGCAACAGTGTGCAGTAAAGTAGAATATGGACGCGGACGTGGTTGCTCGTCTGGTTTTGACGAGACGCGGTAAGCGTTGTCTTGGATTGTGTGTTTTAGAGTTGTTTGTTGGAGGAGGACGGTTTTTGAGGGTTGGATAGATGGATTAGTATTGTAGGCTTTGTTGGTTGTATTTGGATGGGCAGTGGCTAGTTGTGGGTTTAGATTTTTATGGAATTTTACTTGATATTTAAGGGCTACGTGTAGATTTCATTTGTAAATGAATATAATTTTTTTAAGAATGTTGCGATTTTGGAGAAAACGATTACAATGATAACAAGTGATTTATTTTGAAGATTGCAACAGTGTGTAGTAAAGTAGCATATTACTTGTTGGGGAAGATTGTTGCATGTAATGGCAAAAAAGAATGAGAAACATTTTTTAAAAATGTTGCAATTCAGGAAAGTTTGAGGGTTGCAACAGTGTGCAGTAAAGTAGAACATTATTTGTTGAGGAAGATGGCAAACAAGAATGAAAAACATTTTTTTTAAATGCTGCAATTTAGGAAAGTTTGAGGATTGCAACAGTCTGTAGTAAAGTAAAATATTATTTGTTGATGAAAATTGTTGCATGTGATGGCAAAAAAGAACGTGAAACATTTTTTAAAAATGTTGCAATTCAGGAAAGTTCGAGGGTTGCAACAGTGTGCAGTAAAGTATGATATTATTTGTTGAGGAAGATGGAAAACAAGAATGAGAAACATTTGTTTTAAATGTTGCAATTCAGGAAAGTTTGAGGATTGCAACAGTGTGCAGTAAAGTAAAATATTATCTGTTGAAGAAGATTGTTGCAAGCGATGGCAAAAAAAGGAATGCGAACCCCAGAAAGATACGGTATATAAAAAATTATTCATACGTGCTATGTCTTTAAATCTCTCAAAGAGTTTATTTTGAATAAATCCTAACAGAATTAATACTTACTTGAATTCTACTTTTGCACCAATTCACTTGGCTTTTATAAAAATCCATACATAAAATGTTTTTTTTTAGCATTAATTTCTTCAAACACCAAATGCTATAAAAGTTTTCTATTCATTCTTCTCATCCTCATTAAAACTAAAATGACAAGAATACTTATCGATGCTTTCAGTCATATATATCTAACAATTTTTCATTTTTTATTAGATCAACAAAATATTTACAGATAAAATCTCTCTTTTCCTGTATTCAAAAATACATTGCGTAAAATTTCCGCAAGAAACGTGGCGAGAAAACGGCGAGATCGATTTGTTACGAGCACGTCGAGATATTCTTAATTGATTTTGGGGGATTTGGGTTTCCTGATGTTGAATCTCCCATTTTCATTAATGAGCCCGCCCTTCGAAGTAAATTAGCTATGCAAGGCAAGTTGCACATCGGGGCTAAATGGTACTTAACTCTTGCCAACTCCGACGTACCGCAAGTAGATAGTTCTCACCGTAAATGCTGTCATTATGTTATCTCAATCCGGCAGAAGGGCGTACGTACGCATTCCGTGCCGCCCTGATATCGGCGGTTTTCGTTCCTGCAGACGCCACGAAATATTATGTTTGCGTTATTTTTCCCGTTTCAGCCCCACTGATTACATTTCTAACAGCCCTCGTTACGGGACGAAAATGAATTTAATCCGTTGACCGTTATAATTAACGTTTAATCCGCGAGAGCCCATTTTTACCATCGCCTCTGCGCGCTTTTTGTTTACCGCTTTCCGACTTCTCTTCATTTTCCGCGCCCACCCTGAGAAATGCCCCGCGGAGCGCCGTTCCCGCCTTCTTCCTTATCCTCGTTCATTCTTTCGTTAAATTACACCCACACGTTGTTAACTCGTACAACAAAATTCCTACAGCCCCCGCGGGATTTGCGTTTCACCGTGCAATTGGATATCGAAACGCCATTATTTCCCGCGTAATTAAAACGCGATGCGTTTTCTTTTCCCCTCAATAATTGTGCGTATGCATTTATAATTTCGAAAATATTAAAATATTATTACATCAGCGTAACGAATGTTTCAGCTGCGGGAAGACCAAAATCAAAATCACGAATCACTTTGCAAATTTTACACAAATGCACACTCGTTCATTTTAAGATTAAGAAACCAAAATCGGAATTAACACGAATCACTTTGCAAATTTTACACAAATGCACACTCGTTCATTTTAATATTAAGAAACCAAAATCAGAATTAACACGAATCACTTTGCAAATTTTACACAAATGCACACTCGTTCATTTTAATATTAAGAAACCAAAATCGGAATTAACACGAATCACTTTGCAAATTTTACACAAATACACACTTGTTCATTTTAAGATTAAGAAACCAAAATCGGAATTAACACGAATCACTTTGCAAATTTTACACAAATACACACTTGTTCATTTTAAGATTAAGAAACCAAAATCAGAATTAACACGAATCACTTTGCAAATTTCACATAAATACACATTCATGGTATTTTAAGATTCTATAAAATAGTACAACATACACAAACATGTGCCTGTACACAAATATTATTAGATTCTTGGTTCAACATAGTCGAAGAAATGAAATGCAACACGTATTAAAATACTTTAAAGATTTATTTAGACACAAGTTCCGCAGTCAGTAGTGACTACACCTAATCTCAGAGCTATGGCTCAAATTCTACTCCTGCTGCTGACGTGAATTCACGTTACGTAAAGTAATCTATTATCTCCTTAAAAAGCGAGTATACAAATTACGAAAATCTTTTTAAAACAAATTTTATAATTCTTATTCCCCTTAACGATATAAGTTTGCAGTAATCAGCTTCAGAATTTCATTACCTTCGCCAGTACTCAGTACTAGAAACATAAAAACCGTACAAGTCCCAAATATGTTAAGATATTTGCGATAGAATGAGTTTACATCGCGTAGTCAATGTTATCACAGACCCAGTCACGCGACAAAATGCATTCAGCTTCCTTTCCCACTTAATTCCACTATTCTCGACCTCCATCTTATATCGACTTCTAGAATCGCCCGTTTCATTTCAGCCACCTGTAGCCGTGCGCTTTCCAACCAGATACGCACGCAAGATACATGTGTTCAGCGGTCACGCAACCAGCACCAACGCGGGGACGATATTTATCAGCGCGAACCCGACGATTTATCATGTAACGCGCCCAGCCGACGCGTCGCGTATTAACAAACCGTCCCTGCACGCTGCTGGGACTTGGGTCTCTCTCGATACGGGTTGAAAATCGCCGCGCGAAACCGGCGGCAATCGAGATAGCGCGGGATCAAAATGGTCGCGCGGCTAAATACACGTTTGGTCGACGGGTCAGGGTGCAGCGGACAATATTTCGCTTGGGCGGCGGCGTTGGTCCGGCATCGACGCTCTTACAGCGCCGCCTCGGTCTCGGTTCGAAGTCCAGCACATTAACGGAGATAGTGACTCCGCTCAAACGTATAATTGCGGGACGAGGCAATTGAGAGGCTCCCTTGGGCACCGGGTTTCCAGTTCCCGCAAATCCACCCGCCCCGCCAACTTCGAACCCCTTCAGTCCACACGTCCCACCCTGCCGCGCCGCCCCCTCGATAAGATGTCCCTGCGTCGAGTCGCCTCCGCGCGATCACCCTCCTATTCCCTTTCGCGCGGCAGATAACAGAGAATGACGGTATTACGTGTCTGATCCCCGGCGTCGAGCAACTTTCATCGTCCGCTCGCAATTATTTCATAGCCCTCGACCCGTTTTTTATCTACCCCCGCGCGAACCATCGACTCACCAGAGTTTTCGACTGGTGGATAGCATTGTTAGCATTGATAGCATTGTTAGGATGTTAGGATGTTTCTTATGTGTTTCTTATGTTTCTTTACTGTGGAATATTGCGAGTATTTGTTGGATGCGATTTGAAAATTGAAATTTGAACGCCACGTTTGTTTGTCTTCCTGGTTTTTAACGCATCGCACCTGAGGGATGCTTAGACGTGTCTTTTGTGTACGGTTGGAATTGAATCGTAAGCGTTTTCTACTTGTGGATAGCATTATTAGGATATTTCTTATGTTACTGTAGAATATTGCGAGTATTTGTTGAATGCGATTTGAAAATCGAAATTTGAACGCCACGATTGTCCATCTTCCTGGTGTTTAACACAGTGCACGCGGAGAGTGCTTAAAGACGTCTTTTACGTACAGTTGGAATCGAATCGCGAGCGTTTTCTACTTGTGGATAGCATTATTAGGACATTTCTTATGTTACTGTGGAATATTGCGAGTATTTGTTGAATGCGATTTGAAAATTGAACGCCACGATTGTCCATCTTCCTGGTTTTTAACGCATTGCACGCGGAGGGCGCTTAAAGACGTCTTTTA
Organism: Xylocopa violacea; assembly: GCA_963969225.1. Lineage (NCBI taxonomy): Eukaryota > Metazoa > Arthropoda > Insecta > Hymenoptera > Apidae > Xylocopa > Xylocopa violacea. Next base: position 4,418,753 of record CAXAJV010000021.1, on the reverse strand, counting down.
CGTACAGTTGGAATAGAATCGCGAGCGTTTTCTACTTGTGGATAGCATTATTAGGATATTTCTTATGTTACTGTGGAATATTGCGAGTATTTGTTGGATGCGATTTGAAAATCGAACGCCACGTTTGTTTGTCTTTCTGATTTTTAATGCATTGCATCTGGGGGATGCTTAATCGTGTCTTTTGCGTACGGTTGGAATCGAATCGCGAGCGTTTTCTACTGGTGGATAGCGTTTCTTGCGTCACTTTGGAATACTGCGAGTATTTGTTGGATGCAATTTGAAAATTGAACGCCAAGTCTTTCCACCTTTCTATTTTTTTTGACATATTGTACGCAAAGGGCGCTTAAACGAGTATTTTACATACGATTGGAAGAGAACTGAAGACGCTTAACCCTTTGCGTTCCTTTGTCAAATGTGACTCAATATCACTAAATAAGTTAAAGAAACAAATATAAATTACAAGAAAGTTTTAGAGCTGTTTTAGAGTTTACAAGTAGCAACTGACAACTTTTTAAAGTAAATTTGAAGTAGATTTCAAATAAAACACTTGAAATAGTACGGAGTTGTTGGCAAAAATAATTTGGACTGCAAAGGGTTAACACTAAACCTACCAGAAAATGACCGCTTTTGAGACTTTAATCAAAATTGTTAAATTCCAGGTTTTCATTTTTCTTCAACTTACTTATAACTTGAAGTTATAATCGTGTAGTCGCTGTGTTAGCAAGTTTCAACATGTCAATACCAATTCATCAATTGTTAATAAAAGTATACCAATTTTAATTTAAAACACGATCAAATTCTTATGCAACATGGCTCTATTTTGTTTTCTCAAATCCTGTGTTTCAAAGAGTTAAAAATTTCTTCAACCCCAAAATGCGCGTGGCAACGAAAGTACAAATCAACTAAAGACTCCGCTGGCGCAACAAGCAGAGGAAGCGAAATTCTAAGAACGAAAAGCTACAAGTGCCGTGGTCTGAAAAAGTTATCGCTGCACAGAACCAAACCAAACTAAGAACTACTTTCACACACGCGAGACTCGCTAATAACCAACGGCAAGATGGCCGCTTTGGCGCGAGCAGGTAGAACTCGAGGCAACGAGACACTCGAGTTTTCACGCGTTTCGAATTTTCAAACACCCGGACAAAATGGCCGCGAGGCGGAAACGCTTTGGCTGGCGCATTGAAAAATTCCGCGGATTACACGCGCGCTGCCTCTCGTTTGTCATCGCGTTTAACGCGACTTCAACGAGCGACGCGGTGGTCTCTTCTCGAATAGCGTCGCGGTCATTGGGCCGCGGAATCGAGGGATTCGAAACAAAATATAATCAGAGACGTATTAGCGGGTGCGCACCTTCGCGATTCAATTGTATCGAACGATCATTCTGCATCAGGGAAGATAGATGACGATGGTGGTCGTCGAACGACGCCAGGGTGCATCGATCAATAGGATATCGCGCGTCGATGCAGCCGCGCTAGCCTTATCGTCCTAATTTCGCGTAGGCGCGCGCGACTGATGAGCCGCCCGCCTGTATTCACTTGCAGGCACCGCGCCGCTCTGTCACTTTGATCGTGCATAATGTACGACTAAGTTACAGAGGGACTATATAACTAATTATACACTATTACGCGCCTGATTTCCCCACGGGCGAAAAATAGAGGAAATATATCAGAAGGCGAACCCCCTCCGACGAGAGTAATAAGCGCTATTAAGATCTACCGGCCGCTCCTCCTTCGCCACCCCTCCTTTTCTTCTACGGCGCTCTGCGACTACGGGAAAAGGTGCCAGCCGAGAGATACAGAGGAGACGGGGCTGCGCGAGCGATGAGAAATAAAGGGAAGAAAGGGAGCTCCTTCGCTTGCAAACTGAAACCGGCTACGCCCGCCATTACGGATTACTTATTACCGAGTTCGTTTCGTTCAATTAAAATAAATCATCGGTATGCGCGTTCCTGATTTGCTCTTGCGTCATCTGGATTTTCTAGCTGCTTTGGATTCTCCGTTTTCATGTATTGAGAATGGTAAATGTTTTTGCGTAATTTAAGAATCGTGGTTTTAAACGAATATATGGCGTGTATGGTTATGAACGAAGTTTCCACGTTCGCTCATTAACACTTTGATGTTTCTCTTTTATGCTTGTCGTTCGTTTCAAAATTATATATGTAACCCACATGTTTCCACAGTAATGGCAGGTTTTTGGACAATTTTAGTTGCAATGGGTAAAATAAAAATACGATTCACGTTGTTTGTCTTAAGTATCTTGTCGTGGCATTGTATTTTTTATTATTTTGGTATTTCTTTTGATATTTGGTAATCATGTTAATTTTGCTTTCCTTATGTTTAATTTATGAATTTGTTATTTTTATTTTAACTAAAGAAGCTTCAATAAAGCAATTAGATCAAACGCGTGAAGTTTGAGAGACTTGAGTTACAGAGAAACACGAATGATTGATTAAGAATAGTATAATTACATCTGCAGATGTTCTCCCTGAATTTGTCGAGCGCAAATTTAATTATTTATTACCTTTCGTTAACACGATTGTTGCAATTTGAACAAAGATCGCAAAACTTTGAAGAAACTTGCCAAACAAATACATTTAAAGCGCATACACATACACAAGCATATAAAACTCTGCGATGTGCAAGTGGATTTTCCAAATGGATGTTAAAGATTTAAAAAAGCATCACAGAGGATCCAAATTGTTACGTTTTTAACACGTTTGTTGCAAATTAAACAAAGATTACAAATCCTTGAAGAAACATTCCAAATAATTGCATTTAAAGCGCATACACACACACGCGTATTGTAAAATTGCAAAATATGCAAGTGGATTTCACAAATGGATGTTAAAGATTTAAAAAAGCATCACAGAGGATCCAAATTGTTACGTTTTTAACACGTTTGTTGCAAATTAAACAAAGATTACAAATCCTTGAAGAAACACTCCAAATAACTGCATTCAAAGCGCATACACACACAAACGTATTGTAAAATTGCGAAATATGCAGGTGGATTTCCCAAATGGACGTTAAAGATTTAAAAAAGCATTACAGAATATCCAAATTATCGCGTTATCAACACGTTTATTTCAAATTGAACAAAGATCCCAAAAAACGCTGAAGAAACATGCCAAATAAATGCATTTAAATCGCGCGCATAAAATTCTGCAACATGGAAGTGGATTTCCCAAATGGACGCTAAAGGTTTAAAAAGGCATCGTACGGGATCCAAATTTGATAAAAAAAAAAAAAGACGAGCTTCCAGGATATTAAAGGCTGTATTACACAATTTAAAAGCCATTTCGCATTTCATCAGCGTAACGTTGCTAACAGTTCCGTTATTTAAAGCGGCGTGCCCGGAGCACGAATTTCCTCCCAAGGGAGAATCGTCCGCGAAGGGGCGGAGGGAGGGGCGAGGGAGTTCGTTTAGGTGGTAGTCGACTGATTGCAATTTTTAGCGTAGCATGCCTTGCAGTCGTCTTATCGGATTTAGCGAGGGTAGCGGCGGCGCGCTGGCGGATGTCTTGGTTAGGTGGAAAGTTAAGGCTAGGTTTTTACTTAACCGTAATCGGAAGATATTGCCGGGAGCACTGTACCAAGGGCACTTTACCGGCCGCCTTAAGAAAGCACTAGCTTCGCGAGGCCCGGTAACACCGGTCGAGACCGTTATTAAAAGAGCCCCCTTTATCTCAGACGCTCTTTTTCTGACCTTCCCTCTCCTCGTATCGCCCTCTTTTTCTTTCCCTCCTAGCGCGCTTCCTTCCACCTTCGCCACCCCTTCTCGGTATATATATCCCCCTCTCTCTCTCTCACTCTCTTTCTGCTCCTTCGTTCGCTCGCTCTTATTCTCTTTGAAACCCTCACGGCTAAGAGTGTTTCTATGTCAACCTTTGTACTTTTTAGCGAGGGATCTACGGCGTTCATGCGTCTGCTATACGCGTCCCCATAACGCCGCAAGACGGCGATAGATGCCTGTTCCCGGCGAGGCCGCGCGGCCAGTAATGGCGCTTCTTAATTTCTCCGCGAGAATGGGACCGGGAAATGGAAACAGACGAGGAGGAAAATACACTCGCGCGGCGTTTTCGTTGGTCGCGAGGGGGACTGCGAACGGGCGGGGGTCAGGATTAGAGGGAATTCGCATAACTGCCCTCTCAGATTCACTCCTCCGCGCGAACGTTGGGGGGCTGAAAGAGTTCTTTGAAGGAAACGTCATAATTCTTGTATAAAAGAAAGCAAGGGACCCTTTCTTCCGCGCGCGCCGAAAGGCATTTAATATTACAATGTAACGCGTCTCGCGGGAGAAAGAACTTTATCGCGCGCCTTTGTCCACGGTTTTTCGCTTCTCGATCCTTAATCCACCGCGCTCTGCGCCGCGCGCCAGCTACTTCACCGGAAACTGCTGATTATTCCGGAGAACGCGCGCGCGTTCAATCAGTCGAACGCTTCTCGTCTGGAAGACACATCGGAAGTCGTCGATGATGTTTCGTTCAGGTTGGTTTATTCGAGCTATGGACATTTAATATGTCGCGTCCTTGATGGTTGGAGTATCGAGGACGACTTTTGTGAGGATAGTTTTGAGATGGTTGAGTGTCGAAGGAAGAGGAGTCTTCAAAAGGAGTCTCTAAATTTTTAAATACTGTATTTTAGTGTTCAGTTGACACTCTTGGCCTTAGTATAATTCAACACTAACTCAATGTTTACAAATATAAACTTGTATATTAATTCTTGAAGCAGTAGCGAACCAATCGTTGCTCACCTTAACAGAACCCTTGGATGAACAATCGGGGAAATCTCCTACTTTTATCTTTGTTTTATTTTTCTTTTATTTTGTTATTATTCAATATGTAATTTAAGATCGTCACCACCAAATATAATTTCCATTTTAATAATCTTTACAATACTAGTCCACGTTAATTGAGAAATATGCGAGATGGATAGCGTACAATTTGGTCTGTCGCAGTGGTTGGCTAAGTATTAAATATTTCATGTTTAAGATGCATCGATAACTATTGAAGTAAGGCATTAAAGATGAGAATCTTTACAATTTCTATAGCAACCTTCAAGGCCCTAATCCTGGTATGTGGAAAGAACAATAAATAGAACTTGGGATTGTCCAAAAATAGCTAATAACAGGCGATCGTAGCATAATCTTGGTTTGAATAGTTTTCCTTCGAATAGGACGGAAGATAATACCAAAAGAATTTATTAACGTTCTCGTTGCTTCGCACCTATTGCTAAGAATAGGTTCGTTAAGGTTTCATGGGAGATCAATTGATCAAATTGAGATCAAGGATTTTTCGTTTTATTGCTAGCACGCGTTGGAGTACTTCCAGGCGAGGGTAAATTGTACAGTTTATTAGATAACTTTTCGATATTCGTAGCTTTTGCTCTCAACAGGTTATAAATATGCTATAAAACAAAGAATTTCCGAAAAAAATCATTAGTTGGAAGATAGAATAGAAACTATTGCTAAAATAGCTATCTTTGAGCAATATTTTAGCAATTGAAACTCTCGCAATATTTTAATAGCATAATATATTAACATTTTAGCAACAGAAACTATTGCCAACGTCTCTCAGCAATAGAAAATTTCCATTTCAACAAAAAACTTCAAGGAATCCTCCACAATCATTAATCAATGCTGATGTCTTCTCAAAGATCCGAGTACAAAGTATTAAACACCATAGACACATAATAACAGACCACAGAAGTAACCTTGAAAAGCGATATAAAAATAAAAAGCCAAATCTGCATAAAAGTATTTCTCTCTCAGTTTACCCTCAATTGCACATTAACGAGCTTTAACAATTACTCATCAACAATTGCGTATCAACGTCAGCTATACTCAAACCAAGGATAGCAATCCCTTTATGCAACTTTCTCTTTTCACTCCTCCATCGCGTCCACTTACACGATTATTCCATTGCCAGCGCGGTCTATTCTTACACGTACACATCTATGACACGAAGACGTTTCGATCGTACGAAAGACGCGCAGCCGTCCAAAGTTCTATTACTCGCCCCAGGAAGTATTCTGTGTACATTCGCAGCTCGGCACCTGCTCGTAGCACGCGATGGTGAGAAGTTGACACTTTCGGATCGGGCCGATGGCCATAAATTCCCGTAGCGACGACACTTTTCATCAGACTCTGATTACTTATTCACGGGCCGACGAGCGCGCGATGGAAAAGCGGGCAACGCGCGCGCACGGCCACCACCCTCCACCACCCCTCCACCCCCTCCCACCCTGTCACCGTGATTGATAATAATGCAAGCTTGACGTCAACGGGCGCGCTGATATTACTGAAACATAATTTACGAGGCTGAAATAAAATTCAACGTCTCTCTGGCGCGGGGGAGTCCCAGGAACAGGCGCGGACGAGATCAGTCGAACGTTTTGTCGGTCGTGGGAACTGTGCCGTGGGATTTAAACGCCCCCCGCGGGCGGAATCGCGTCGCGAATTCGAACGAGCTTGATGAATCGCGCGAGGGGCGATGGTTTCTCGATTTTTTCGAAAACGTTCCCGCGGAAGCTGAACTCCTTAAAACTGATTCGAACGGTTGAAGGGCGCGAGCTGTTTCGTTGGAGAGATCGAGTGGTCTTAACGCGCTCGCATCGAACTATTTTTCGCAAGATTTTCGTATAAATCGGGGTATTTTAGTGATATGAAGATAGTTTAATTTGTGTAATTATCCTTTGCACTCCTTTGTCGAGTCATAATAAATTACAGCAAAGTTCGAGAGCTATGTTTAATACAATTAACCCTTTGCACTCGACACTTTTCCAGCAATTTTTTATTTCTGGTAGAAATCGGCGATAGAAGTTATTACCAAACAATTTTCTGGCAATGGAAGATTTCCATTTCAATAGAAAATTTTGGGGAAATATGCGTTCTTCAAAAAGTTGCAATGGAATAAGTTTGTAACCTTCGTAATCAATTTCCTTAGAGGCGTTATTTAAAGTTGTTTACGAGTAGCAGTCAAGAAGCTGTCTTTTGAAGTAAATTTTAAATAAATATTTTAAATAGCAGAGAATTGTTGGCAACAAAATTGAAAAATAATTCAGAGCGCAAAGCGTTAAAGCTGCAACAATTATTTTTGTAATTAATATATTTTATTGAAATTTTCTGAAATTGTACATAAATAGTGTTAGCATTCTTTTTTGGAACACCTTCCCTTTGTGTAACGATACTTCACAGAATTTGCATATATATACGTTTGCACCTCTTTTTAACAGGAACAATATCACTAATATCATCGTCACTTTCTTATATTCGTCTTCTATACTTTTACAATCACTTGGAATATCTGATAATTCATCATAAACATTGTTTTCAAATTCGTCCATTGCGGTAAGAAACAAAACGCAAACTAATCTTACAAATTTGAAATTTAGAATTTTAGGAATAGCAATGATCGAACATTTTACTCCAGAATTTTACGTGTAGAGTTGTATTCGCGAGTTCTACTTAGATTTCTCTTTCACGGACAAAAACTGCAATCTTCATTGATGTCATTCGAACGCCATCTTCCTTGCTGAAAACACGATTAGCCCGCCAAACGAACAATTTAAATACACGCGTAAAACCATTAGATCATAACAGGAGATTGAACAACAGCCTCGCGGTAAAACGAACAAAAACGGACCCACTCGAAGGGGCCATCGAGCATCTGTAACCGTTGCATCCGCGCAAGCAAATTTGAAAATTTCATTGGGCAACGAACGTTCGTTCCGCCGGCGAAATTAAGTTCCCATGGCGAAGTCAGTTTCCCTTTGTCGCGCTGAGACCAATACCAGGCGCCGTGTGCCAGAAAATGGCCGCAGTTCGCGCGAGAATTTCCCTCCCGCGTCGCGAGATGAAGGTCGATTGACCGAGTCGAATAAATTGTTGCACGCGCGTGTTGTTATTTCCGCTGGTCCTCGTTCACTTCGCGCACCGTACGTCGCACTTACGACACACCCCTACGCGAGCTGCTGCATAGCTAAACGAGCATATTTCGCGCAGGGTAGCAGCGGATACATCAAAAGCAGAAACTACATCCCCTTGTTGTCACTCGTTACTCCCTCGTCTTGCCTCCCCGTCCCCCGTCGGCGGTCCCTCGTCGCTCTCCGCCACCCCCTGGTCGACGTACCGCCGCGCGAGGCATCCCTCTTCTCTTCTTTCGGAAATAGCAGGCTACACAACTATCATATTTCCCCCTTATATTTTTTTTTTTGTCGCGCTGTCACGGGCTGCCATATATTTTGACGTCGCCGTCCTCCGCGCGCGCTGACTGAACACCCCTGGGCCAAGCATCCAGGTATCCAGGGCGAATCATCGACAGGAAGCCAGGTGGTTGGTCGCCACGTCCGAGAGGCGGCGATAAAATAACAGGCATCTCCTTCCGCGGTGCCGCATCGAAACAATTTATCGGCTGGCCGTGTCGTTCGTTAAAATGACCACTTGCTCCGTGTCGCCTCGTCGCTCGAAGCTTATAACTGAAGCGAGGAGGCTGCCTGGCAGGGACGCTCGTCTCGTGTTAACATGATCGCCCTCGAACCGCTTAAATCGCGGAGCCAGGACCTGGCGCGGGCGTCTCGCGGATGCGGATTGAATTCGGGTGAAATCGGAGCACGGAGCGAGGAAATATGGCCGCTGACGTCAACGGGGGCAATTTTTTATTTCTCGCTTTGATAGAGTACCAGAAGTTGTTTAACTTTATGAGCGAGGCATTAGTCATTTCGGGCCACTTGCGGAGGAACAAACATTTCTTGCGCCCCCCACGATCGTTTATCAAGTATTTTCTTCTCGAATTCGAAATCAATATTTATGTATCCTCGTACGTTACTCCGCGCTTGTTTGCCAGCTATTCGTTTCAGTGTCGAAGTGTTATTCGATCGAACGTTATATATTAATGAGACAGTGCGGGATAAAATATGCCATGGCTATCTAATCTGTGCGTGTCATTTATTGCCTTCGATATTTTTCCATTACTGTTTTGCTTCGTTTGACGCGAAGGTGGTCAGTAGAAATTAGAGTGTGCTGCAAGAGTAGGCGATTTTGAATACACAAAAGAAAGATGAAATATAATTTTTAAAGAGACACAGAAAACATATATTAATGTTATACGTTATATATTAATGAGACAGTGCGGGATAAAATATGCCATGGCTATCTAATCTGTGCGTGTCATTTATTGCCTTCGATATTTTTCCATTACCGTTTTGCTTCGTTTGACGCGAAGGTGCTCAGTAGAAATTACAAGGTGCTGCAAGAGTACGCGATTTTGAATACACAAAAGAAAGATGAAATATAATTTTTAAAGAGACACAGAAAACATATATTAATGAGACAGTGCGGGATAAAATATGCTATGGCTATCTAACCTGTGCGTATCATTTATTGCCTTCGATATTTTTCCATTACCGTTTTGCTTCGTTTGACGCGAAGGTGATCAGTAGAAATTACAGGGTGCTGCAAGAGTACGCGATTTTGAATACACAAAAGAAAGATGAAATATAATTTTTAAAGAGACACACAAAAAATAAAATATAAAAATAATACGAAAACAACAACAACAAATGTATAACAATTGGCTTTAACCCTTCGCACTCCTTTCTCCGCGACTCGACGTTAGTAAATAAAAATAAAAAAATAAATATAAATTACAACAAAGTTCGAAAGCTACATTTAATATAATTAGCAAGCAAAATTCTTTGCAAGTAGCAGTCCAGAACTGTCCTTTGAAATAAATTTCAAATAAAATACGTAAAATGGTAGGGAATTGTTAGCAACGAAAACAGTTTGGAGCGCAAAGGATTAAAATTTGAATGCTACAGTCACAATGAAAACGAATGCAATGGCATTCGCGTGCACGAAAGCGTCGAAGAACCTTCTCGTGTCCCTCCATTTTGTCTAGCGTCGCAAAGGAGGGAAGTCGAAGAATTTGACGCGAGTAAAGAGGCACGGGGCGAAAGTCGAGCCCATAAGCTGGCAGCGAACAAAAAGAAAAGCAGATCCGGGGATAGTTAGAGGGTTGTTTATCTCTGTTTCCGTCTACACGGCCTCGGCTACGCCATTGAATCAAGTCGAGCGTAGCCGCGGGCTGTTGTGTAAACTTCAGCCTTGATTGAAAAGCTTCGCACTCAAATATTGGATGATAAATCAGGGAGTTCAGTATCTTAGTATCCAAAAAACGTGCCCTCCCTGAACTTCCGCGAAAGTCGTATCAGTTTTGAACGGTTCCGAGCGGTGGATGAAGACAAACAGTTTGAAATTTATATATCGATCCTTGGGTGCTTCACTTCCTTCCAATCTCGTGCTTTTATTAAACTTCCACCGAGTTATTTTATCCCCCGTTTATTGTGCGCAGTTATCTTCGCTCGCAATAATATTATAAACAAGCTAACAGTAAGTCAGCTTCTCAGTTGCGATAAAACATTAGCAAAGAAAATTCCTGAATTTAGTTTTAGAAATGTTTGAAATTAAACGAGCTTCTTTTGCTCGAATCACACGATTGTCCAATTTATGGTTGTAGCATAGATACAAGTAATATGTACATTTTAGTAATAATTTATGTCGAAGCGCGCGATCTCGCATCGCGATAACGATAGAAATCGAAACACGGGAATCGTATCCGAGATAGGATTCAGCCGAGCCCTGTTTAGCATTCTTTTTTTTCTTTAAACGAATTCAGAACCGATCCCCTTGTATGTTTGAGACGACGCAGTATATCAGAACATATCGCATGTAAATCGCAGGGCAATGGCACTGACGTGATACGTGCCTCTCTCACGTCTGACGCATTCCTCAATGCGGAACTTCCAAACCATCTCGATCTTCGATATTCCGCCCCCTCGTTCCTATCCTTCTCACCTCCTGTTCACGCGTCTATCTAAATGCTTACCCCTCGCATCCCTTTCATCCTCCCTTCGACCATTTGTGTATCGAACAGATACAGGTTGAGGACACGGCGATCATCCGGTTTCTGTGTCCTAGTAATCTTTGCATCTACGCGTTGGCGCAGCCAACTTCGTTGTAAAGGGAAACTTTTGCATCGTAGATGCTAAAATGACAAAAATTTCACCTCCCGTTTATGCGTCTATCTAAATGTTTGCCCCTCGCAACACTTTCCTCCTTCCTTCGGCCATTTGTGTATCGAACAGGCTGAGGACATGACGATCTTCCGGTTTCTGTGGCTTAGTAATTCTTGTATCCATGTGCTGGCGCAGCCAACTTGGTTGCAGAGGAGAATTTTTGCATCGTAGATGTTGAAACGACAAAAATTTAGCCTGCGTTGTAAGAAAATGGACGAGTTTTTTAGTCCTTGCTTGTTGCAGAGAACCATTAATACAAAAGACGTATTTTATGGTTTTCGTGTAATTTAATAGACTTGTGAAAGTGTGTATGTACAGTTTTCATATTCTATTCTACGCGACAGATACGTTCGATAAGGAATCAGCAAAAATAATACAATAAACCATGAGTTTTCGTGCTAGGATCTTAAACATTTCATTTCATAAAGATTGCACGTGTATCGTACAAAGTAAATTATTATTTAAAAAGGAAAGACACATGTCACTATTGCATAACCACAAAAATTAGGCTAAATAATATGAGTTACACATAAAAATAATTTTAAAACAATAAATCTTCTTCTTAGAATATGAATCGATCGTGTGAAATTAAAATAAGTCGTCTAAAAAGAGAATTAAATTTTTCTTCTAATTCGTATTAAATCAAAATCGTGTAAAACTAGAATTTAGTGCATATCGATACGCGTCTTCTATACTCGAAGGATCAACGACGACAAATTAGCCAGCAGAGTTTCAATTCTCTTCGCAATTTCCACGACGCGCGCCAGCGCCACCAAAATGGCAGACGTCGCTGCACCATTTTACAGAAAAGTGTCAGCTCCAAAGTTTGGATGCTTAAAACTATGTTCAGCGGTCGCGCAAATCCGACTACAAAGATGGGGGGGTTCAACTTCGCTCGCTTGTACCGTGGCGCTAATAAATGCAAGAGATTTGGAGAGAACCTCCGGAAGTGTCGACGCGCAGACCCGACGACACACCTTCGACGATGATCTAAGTTGTACGACGTACATATTTGTAGAGCGCGCGGCGGAATAGCCTCTGGCCGTAAAACAGATGGAGGAGTCAAATTAATCGTAAGCACGTTCACAGCGTTTCGGCTAGGTGACTAAGAGGAACACGACAAGATAAGGGCTGGGAGCCTCGGTCAGGGACGTGTACGAGCAAGTTCCATTTTCTCGTTCGAATGCGTTTTATGGTGCATCGCGTGCTAGGTGCAACAAGAAACTCTGAAATGTTTCAAATAGTGATTAATATTTGTAGACTTGTAAATCGTTGTTCGTTTACTGCGTTGGTTTTTAAAGTTTAAGACACAGTTCTTTAGAACAGCAACATAAATCGATACAATTGATATCAAAATTTCTTCAATTTCGCTATATTCTAATATACTGATGTGCGTGCAATGGACAATAAGAAACTCTGAAATATTTCAAATAGTAATTAATATTTGTAGACTTGTAGATCGTTGTTCGTTTACTGCGTTGGTTTTTAAAGTTTAAGACACAGTTCTTTAGAACAGCAATATAAATCGATACAATTGATATCAAAATTTCTTCAATTTCACTATATTCTAATATACTGATGTGCGTGCAATGGACAATAAGAAACTCTGAAATATTTCAAATAATAATTAATATTTGTAGGTTTATAAGTCTTCGTTTATTTATTGTGCTGATCTCTAAAGTTTAATGCACAGTGTCCTTGAAGCAATAACTTAAATCGATACAATCGATATTAAAGATTCTTCAATTTCAGTATATTATAATTTTTCTAAATTTTGTAACTGTGAGAAATAAGAAATGTCGATATATAAATTAATTTGCGTATTTCTAGGAAATTTTGTCGCGAAACTTGAACGTTTCTTGAAGAAACAAAGAAAAGAAAGAAGGATAGTCTCGTGTGTACTATAATTCTTTTGACTTGCATTCTTCAGATGAAAAATATTGACAGCTACATAATGAAGACTACTCGTCTATCCGAGCTTTTAACACCTTTCGTGCCACACTTCACACTTTATAATTAAATAGTTTTCCTACTGTTGTAATTTTTACAACAGTATAAAGACCATGATTATTAAGAAAAGGGTGCAAAATTTAAGATGCATAATACAACAAAGCGATAAATTTCATTTTTGAAGAGTTCACATTACAAGTTTGCTTGCATTCTTCGTTTTATAATGAGAATTTCTGCTCCATGCAGCACAGAATGTGTTAAGTAAACGACATATCGCAACACAATTATGTCAATTTTCCCTTCTAGATCCATAAATTTTAAAAAGAAGATTTGTCGCAAAATTGTTCTTGATTTTAAGTTCCAAAGTCAAATGCGTTACAATTGCATCTTATTCTACTCACTGAAAGTTAAAGAACAATCAGACGCACCACCTCTTAAAGACATCGCCTTAATCCTTAATTCTCGATAACTATTACCAAAACTCGTCCTTAAAGTTGCAGTTGAGAAGAATTTCAGGTGTAACAGCTTGAAACAATTTGAAAGAGACGACGCGAAGGGGCGCGCAAGGGGTGAAAAGTGGCAGATTGAGGGATTTGTAAGATATCTCCAGCTGCTGAGCGGCCAATTCTAATGCAGGACTTCTGTGTTCCCAACCAATTTGGGTCAACGAAGGGAAACAAAGGGAAGTTCCTTAATCAAAAATACTTTGTGGGACTGTGGAACGATGGGAGTCGACGTGCCCGCCTTCTTTCCGCCCACTTGCTTGGACATGCGCGTTACAACCCCGTTTTCGCTCGATCAAGCAATACATGTTAATGTCGTCTTAACAAGATAAGAGATATTAAAACCATACTTCACAAAGGTATTGTTATTCGTGCATACAATATTATAAACAGCAGAACAATTGGAATTTTGCAAAGTACACGTTCAGACGTAACCAATGGCCAATAAGGGTGCAATAATATTATTGCAAACAGCAGCATAAGTATTTATATTTACTGCTTGTCCTAAATTAAAAATTTACTATATTTTGCGGATAAGGTGTTTGAAACTATGCTTTTAACTTGTTGCCAACACGAAATGTCAAAGATGTCATTAAAGAATGGTACTGAAGGATCAGATTTAGAGAAATTCAGAGGAAAAATGTTAATTGAATTGCTATTCCTCACTTTCTTGAAAGTGTTTTATTATTTAAACTGAGAATTTTATAGATGGAAGTTAAGTTGTTAGAGAAGGAAACTTAACTCTCGATAAGGTTAATGAAATATAGATTCTGAATAATAATGACGACTTCACCCCTTTTATAGTACAAAAATTGAAGAAACAGCTCAACTAGCGTGCTGTGTGCACTCTTCTTGGGAGGTCGCTTACTATTGCTGGGGTCTTATTGATTATTGATTGATCTAAGGGTGTCAGTCTTCAAGGTGGACGCATCGTACTGTCGCTTCTTAAAGTATTAATAAATTCACACAGCTTTTTCAGTTTCGCAGTTCAGTTTCAGAAAATTTCAACGCACTTGCATTGGTCCATTTTCATAAACTTTCCATATAATTCGGGGTATTTCAGTGATCTAAAGATATTCTAACATAATTAATACATTTTATTGAAATTTTCTCGCGCACGCGTGTCGCAAAACGAGAACCCTCGTTGAAGATTTCAAAAATTACCTGAAAAAATACGAATTATTCTCTAACAGATTTCTCGTGCGAGATGAACCGGCCTCGCCTCTAAATGGCCGCGTTTTTTCGACCCTCGAAAGGAAAGACACGAGGCGAGGGGTAGATTTTTAATAATGGAAATTGTTTGCAAGAGTGAACTTGAAAATGGTTCCCGGAATACAAAGAGCTTTGTTTTACACGGGATTCATTACATTACTAACAGGTGCGCGGGTTCATTTCGCTCGAGACGTGGAAACTCAAAAAGTCGTACCCGCGAAACGCGCGCTGCGGTTGACGTCAACTTATTGCGAGCGTACACACGAGTGGCGAGGGGGAAAATACGCTCTGGTCACAAGAGCACGCGTATTTTCCATAACGCCCCCGATAGCGACGGTGTTTCCAAGGCCCTGGGACACGGGGATGTCTCGTTCGAACTGCAAGCGGACTGAATATTCCATGCGTAAAAACAAACCGGGGAGATTTCTCTCCCCGTTTGCGTTCTACAAGATTTCTCGCTTATATTCAGTTAACAGCCCCTTGAAGAATGTCAGTCCGGCGGAAAGTACGATGAAATGAAATAGGCTAGAAATATTTAATAAGTTTCCGTGCCTCATGAGCGGCTCCTCCGTCGGCGAATTTTTCTTCAAAAAGGTTGTACATAAATTAGGGAGATTCCGCGTCCCCCCTCTTTCCCCTCGCTTTGTATCTTGTCCGCCCATTTTCTCTCTTTAAGTATGCACGCTCTTCCGCATTTGCACGCTGTCTTCGAGGTAATCCAAGGAAAAGAGGTACCTGACGCTCGTCAACGAGTTCGATGCAAATCTTTGTTTAAGAAAATATTCAGTAATCAGTTAATCTGTATTTGATCAAATTTCCTTCGTTAGACATTCTTTCATATTTATATTTAAAGGATCGTTTTGTATCGTCTCGAGATTTCACGCTAATTTTTGTTTGAAAAAGGTATTCAGTTATCAGTCAAATCGTCTTGGATGAAATTTGCTTTCAGTTTGAAGTGATGTTTTACATTCTTCAGTATTTATATTTAAAAAATCGTTTTGTATCTCTTCGAGATAGCACGCAAATTTTTGTGTAAAAAAGATATTCAGTTATCAGTCTAATCGTCTTGAATGAAATTTCCTTTCAGTTTGAAGCGATGTAGGACATTCTTCAGTATTTATATTTAAAAAATCGTTTTGTATCTCTTCGAGATTGCACGCAAATTTTTGTCTAAAAAAGATATTCAGTTATCAGTCTAATCGTCTTGGATGAAATTTGCTTTCAGTTTGAAGCGATGTAGGACATTCTTCAGTATTTATATTTAAAAAATCGTTTTGTATCTTTTCGAGATTGCACGCGAATTTTTGTTTAAAAAAGTATTCAATAATCAGTTAAACTGTATTTGATAAAATTTCCTTTCAGTTTGAAGCAATGTTGGACATTTCTCAGTATTTATATTTAAAAGATCGTTTTGTATCGTCTCGAGATAGCACGCAAATTTTTGTGTAAAAAAGATATTCAGTTATCAGTCTAATCGTCTTGAATGAAATTTCCTTTCAGTTTGAAGCAATGTAGGACATTCTTCAGTATTTATATTTAAAAGATCGTTTCGTACCGTCTCGAGATTACACACGAATTTTTGTTTAAAAAAATACTCAGTTATCAGTCAAATTCTTTTAATTTGAGGCGATGTTAGATATTCTTCGGTATTTATATTAAAGAAATCGTTTTATATCTAAAGTTCGTAATTCAGAAATGAAATTGCTTGAAACTTCCATGGAATTTGTTGATTACGAATGGAAATGAAGGCAGTGGAGAGAAATCTGTAGAAAATTTCTGGCAGAAAATGTACTACGGACTTCACAGTTAGCCCTGACGCTCTTCGAGATATTGTTCGATAGCTCGTGAATCCAAACGATACTTCTCACGTGACCTGGAAAATGTAGCATCATACATATGCAAAACCGACCAAGATTTCCATGAGGCTTTACAATGTTGAAAGCTCTTCCACGCTTCCATCGAACAGAGTGCTGTATTGGATCGGTATAAACACAATATCAAAATGTTCCATCAAGATATTCATTGTTTCACTGAACCAACATACAATTGCCTTTGTCTTAACCAATAATGCTGTTCGTTTTAACGATATATAACTATTTGAAAGAAAGTATTGAGAGAAAGTAGGATATTAATTAAATTCTGACTTCTTCGAGAAGAATCAAGAGATGACTCTTTGTCATTAGGATGTTTATTGAATAAACGAACAATATTTCAAAGAATTTTTCATATTCTTCATACAATATTTGAAGTATCAATTATTGATTATATAATACGAAAATAATTCCATTATTCTTTAGTATTGTTATTGGAAACGTACATACATATGTTACGTTGCAAATTTTTTAAATCACCATCTGAATCGCTTAATCTTAAAGTTGACTAACGAAAAGCAGCTGAGAATTATTGATCCTTTGCACTTGTATGTCTCCTCTGAGGGGACATCAGCATTGATTAATGATTGTGGAGGATAAACTTATTCCACTGCAGCTTTTTGAGAAATACATGTTTCTCTTAAGTTTTCTATTGAAATGGAAATTTTCTTTTGCTGGGAAACGTTAATAATAGAAACTATTGCTAAAATATTTCTAAAATATCGCTCTTTTAGCAAATTTCCATTGCTAACGTTTGCAAAGGGTTAAACATCTACGTGAACTATTTTACGTAGACTTACAAGACTTAAATTAAGAACCACTCGCATTTAAATATCTCAGACTCATCTTTGCTTCTCCTTTACTAAGATATCAGTAATTCCCAAACAAATATTTCAATTTTCTTCAATTTTCCATAACACCATTAGTCTTCGTTTACATCCTCAACTGTCCTCGTCAGTCACTCAGAAACAATACAAGCCTCCTTCAAACCTATCGAACCCCAGTAACAATTTACACCGAGCATTACAATTCGAAGCGGAACGCTCGACGCTCGAGCAACGCGCGTCCCCTGTTTATTAACCGAAACGCTTTTTATTTAACAGAGCGCATTCGCGGGACACTGTATCGCGCTTATTAAGTTCCAAAGATTCATCGTTCGCCTGGAGTTCCTCTCGCGGAAAATTTATTCGCACCCGAGGAAGTTATCGCGGCGTTCCATCCCCGATGAAGAAGAGAAAAAAAGGGAAGGAAATTCCGCCGTCGAGTTCTGGCGGGAGAATTTCAATTTTCCCGGGACAAGCGCTGATTGCGCGAATGAATAAATAAATTTCACCCCCAGAAGGGGGTACGCGGGAACGATTACAGAGCGTTATCCGTCCGGAAAGTTTCTCCGTGTCCGCATACGCGATTATGAAAATACGAGTGGCGAGGGTAACCGCGGCCCGCGGTGCCCGCGAAAAAGTTCAGCCTCGCCAGCGTCGTAGCTCTTCCTGGTTCCCTCTGTATCTACACGCTCCACTCAATTCGAGCGTAACGTCGCGTAAGCGGTTTTACGATCGTGTTCGTGCTACGATAGCAACCGCCGCGCCACGTCGAGTTCCACGGTCTCAGACGACTCCCTCATTCGATTCCATCGTCGAATTTATCGACGGAAAACAACACTCCGCTCGGCGGGCGCCCCACCCCCGTCTACCCTTCTCGTCGTCCCCGCCGCCCTTTTTCCGTCCAGGAAATAGGTATTTCATCGGCGTTCAAATTGACTGCAAAGTCGTCAAAGTTACGATCGATTCACCCTGCTTCTCTGTTTTGCTCGACGCTGCGACCAGTAACCGACCCCGTTGTTTTCTTCACCCCCTCCCTCCCTCAGCCCCTCGCATTACCGCCAGAGTGTCCGTCGCCATTAATTTGTTATGACAATTGCGGCTTATCGTTCGAAGGACCGAGCGGGTCGACGCGGGTTGCTCGCGAGTTTTCCAGCGGCGAACTCGAGGCAGCGGCAAATATTTTCGTTATTTTTGCGGCTTGTTTTCGAGATCAGTGTTTATTTATGTTCGCGTCGATGATCGATGCAATTTTTAAACGTTTCAAACTCTCCTCGTCGCGGAACTGTTTTCAAGCTGCAGAATTTTTAAGGAACGCTAAATTTCGGTTTTTTGTTTTAATTCTTTTCGAGAGTTGGTTTAAATCGCGTGAAACGCATAAAAGCGGAAAATGTTTTGTTGTTGGTTAATCTGAATTAAAATAATTTTTTGTGGAACACCAGTGTTCCATACAGTTTGAGGAACGTAGAGAAATATACATTAAAAGAGTAACGAGAACGCTTTACTCTCGATATCATGGAATATTCTTTTTTTTTAGTTTTGAATTATATATGATGTACTAGTAACATAGAGAATATGTGAAATTTGTTTTGAAAATACAGTTTGAAGTATCAAAAGCCAAGGCTTCAATTCAAATTCAAGCTGTGACAAGGTTTACAAAAAAAATATTTTGGCACCAAGTATAGAAGGATATAAATACAGAACATACAAAAGAAAAATGTTGCAAAATTAAGAATCGAGATGCTAAATTGAAGGAATATTCACAATATTATAATTTATTTTGAAATACCCAAAAGGAAAATGTTTCATATCGACAGGCTAAATCTGTTGAAAAGTGTCAAATTGAAAGAAGAACCTTATATGAAAGATATTACGAAGAAAATTTGGCAAGAAGGTTATTTTCACTGAACTTTCCTCAAAATTGAAGAAGTTCAGAACGTATATAGACAAAATAATATTGAAATAACAGATGGATACGTGCATGCGCAAAAAATGTTGAAGAAGAAATAAGAGAAACGTACCGTTCGCGTGTATGCGAGGACCAAAATGGCCCGCGCGATCGTTATACGGAAACTTTGGTCCTTCTACAGCGTTACACCGCGCGCATTTCAATGACCGACTTCCATTTCATCCGCAGTTCTTAAGGTTAAATTAGATTTCAGTATGTCCTCCGTGAAACTCGTAACTTCACCCGACACATGGTGGAAAATTCTTTCACGCTCGATCAGATGTGATACATCGTCCTATTTAAACTTTGAAACATATTTCCCTTTCGGTGTAACGAACAGCAGTCGCTGCATTTGGAAAAAAATTTTGTGAAAAGTACTCAATTACGATTGTATAATAAGAAAATATAATGCGTATAATTAGAAACATTTACGACGTGTTTGGTGCAGATATATTAAAAATAGAGAAATTTTAAAGTAGAGTGTTTTAAAATTATAATTTTTGCTATTCAGGTTTAATATTAAAACGAATTTTTGTGAAAACAGAGTACAGTTATGTTACTTGGAACAAATTATAAAGTAATGCGCTTTAACAATTCTTATTCATTGTCATGATTATAAAAAATATAGTGAAATTCACTATTTGGAACATGATATTTAAAAAAAAACAATGAAGACTTTATTTGACGAAGACTAAAAATACATTTAAAACACTATACCTATTAATTACACCTATTTAAAATGTCTACTCTATCGAATTACACAATATAAAAGAGATATAATTATTGTCAGTAAACTAGACACATATAAAAAAACAGAAACTTCTTCAAAATCAATTAAACAAACAACCACAAACATTCCATCAAAAAAGTTCCTCAAAATCTTCCACCATTTTGAAGATTGAAAGAAATATGATACTCTGAGGATTGAAAGAAACGCGAAATAATTCTCGCGAGCAGACAAGTGGTACCCAATGCCAATGATGTCCCAGAACTTTCTTTGCCGAGAATTCTTAATTCCCAGCTGTCTATGCCTGCCCAATAGCGATGGCGGAAAAGAGGGTCCGCGTAGGCGCGATGTTTGCACGGTTTAGCTCTGCGCAGCGTGTCTTCAATGGCAGCGAGCCGCTCGTTGCGAACGGCTTCGCGGCGGTCTCGCATTTGCATATGAAAACCAGGAAGTCTCGACGTTCGCCTCTTACGAACTCGAAGAACGGAGTTAGGTCGTCGCAATGGGGGCGCAGGGAGCAACTATAAGAGTGAAGCGCGAGGGCTACATGTATTGCCAGCAGCGGCATTGGGAAACGAGGCGCAGCCAGCTCTTGCCTCGGTCGTCTTAAATATTCAATGGAGTCACGTTCCCAACTCGACATGCAGATTAACAATGGCTAATCACATGTTCCATCGCGAGGCTTCATTTCATGCCCGCTCCTCCCGATCTGCACCCCTCCCCTCTCCTGGGGAGACGCTTGTTCCGCCTTCCTCTTCTTCTTCTTCTTCTCCTTCTTCCTCCTCTCGTCTTTTTATTGCACCTCAGATGATAGCTTTCGTTTCCAGCTAAACGCTGGAGAATTTTCAGCTAATGGCGGCTTAACGTTTTCTACCATTAGGTCGACTGCTTTAGACGCTTTCATGCATGAAAGAGCTTAAAGTTCAAAGTTGTTAGCCTACTAATGTCCTAGTTTTTAAGGTCGGAAGAAAGCTCCGCGATCTAGAATCTTCCCCGCGGCTTTCTCGTGACTCCGCGCCATTGTAACGCTCGAAATCGCCCCTTCTCGTTCCCCAACGCGACGAGGACTTACCGATTATCGATGGATCGAGCATCGTGCGCTCGCGCTTGCTCGATGCGATCCGCGAAAACGATCGCGAATAAACGATCGACTGACGAACCTCCCTTTTTTTTCGTCGTTAAACAAGTCCACTCGTTAGAACGCAATCCGGGCAGCTTTGCGCAAATGGCCGAGCGAAAGCAAAGTGCAAGACACTACCGTCGAAGGGGAGGGCGGAGAGGAAAAGCACAGTAGCAAAGGGACGATGGAAAGGTAAAGTTACTTTATGTTTCTTAAGTTTCCTTTTAACCAGAGCAAACCTAAGTCGACTGTTCAGACCCGTAAGGTAACTCCATATAAATGCAAAGGGATCCACGGGTCTTTCATGTTGTTAACGTGCCTTTTCCTCGTTCGCCATCCCCACGTCGGCTGCCTCCCAGCATTTACCTCCGCTCGCGTCACTCCGAGAAAGCGAATACGAGTTTGTCGAAACCAGAAACCCATTAAAATCCGCAAAGACGAGCGCGCGGGTCCAAGGAAATCCAACGGCCCGTTATTAGAGTACCATGCGAAGAAAAGAGAATGATTTTCCGTTTCGGCTACTCTGAGGTAACGCGTAGCGACCGAAAGGGTCTCTGGGAGTCACTAATCGTTTCTTCTAGCAGCGGTCAAAGCATCAATTAAGTCTCACGTTGCACAAAGACTTTGGTCTTAGGTTGGCAGTAGTTCACGTCGCCATTTTCGCGTCGATATTAAAAACGAGAACGCAGTCACGAACAGGTTTCGCGGAACGATTCGGTATTTCCTCGTTTGATGGTAATCTCTATGATTTCGCGAAACGGCGGCGTTTCCATTTCAATTTTCCCAGCCGGTTTTCTAATTTCACCAGACAAGATTGCCGGTCAATTTCCTCGGAATCGTCCACTCATCCCCGTCTCCGCGGGTTTCGTTATTCTTCCCGCAATGTTGCCTCGCCACTCTGGACGGCCCAGTTGTTTTTCCGGCGCGGATCTTTAGTTTTAATTACCATGGCGCCCTGACGTTTATTGCTGTTTCTTGCGGCGTTTGTTCAGCCTAAGGGTGGATTCGGCTCGAGTTTCACGCAGCCACCTTGGGGGACTTGGCGGGTCTTAGGGTGGCTCGAGCTCCCGTCAGGAGATGAATTCCCGAAACTAGACAACCAGCGAGGTGAACAGCCCGTGGGAGAGGAAAGAAAGGTGCGATCGTTCGTGGTCAGCGTTATTTTTAAATAAATATCGTGGCAATTTTTGTAGAAGACTCGAGTGTCTCGTTTAAAGGTGCAAAGGAGGTAAGGGTGCGATGTTAATCCTTTGTGCTTGGCTAGTTTCTAGATGTTAGCGATAGAAATTGTTGTTAAAATGGTAATATTTTAATGTAATATTGGTAATAGTAATAATTGCTAATAGTAATAGTAATATTTTAGTGATATTGCTATATATATTGATTAATATTATTATTTTAGCAATATTATAATATTGCTAATAGTAATAGTAATATTGCTAGAATAGTAATTACTGAAATTGTAATATTTCAAAATTACTATTTTAGCGATATTACTATTATTATTAGCAATTATTACTATTAGCAATATTATGTTAAAATATTACTATTGTGGGATTAGAAGATTTGCCGAAGAACAAGCGTAATTGTAGAAAGCAATTAGATTTAATAGATGACGCGTACCACGCTGGTCTTCTTCAAATCTGCCTAACTCTGACTATCGCTGCGCACACATCCTTATATATATTTAATCATCGAACATTCTAGATTCTTTTCCATTCATTCCCTTATTTTTCGTAGGCGCTCACATACACGCACACTCATACTCTTTTACATCAAGTTTGGAATATTCTCGAATAATTAATGTTCGAGAATATTCTCAATTTCGTCTTATGTTTTCACGCACACAAAGTCACACGTAATACTTACACATTCTTTTGAAATATTCTCGAATAGTGGATATTCGAGAATATTCTAAATTACATTTTATTTCTGCACACACAAAGCCACGCATTGCAAAATCATTCACACCCTACACTATTTTTGCAATTAGTATTTTCGCGATATTACTATTACTATTATCAATTATTACTATTAGAAATATTACGTTAAAATATTACTATTTTAGTAATATTACTATTACTATTAGCAATATTACTGTGAGTTCGCAAGAAATCATACGGTTTGCTTGACGACAATAACGATGTATATATTCGTGTACGTCTGTCCTGGAAGATCCTTGAATATCGTTAGCATTTGTTTTTAAACGCTGTCACGAAGCACGCGGTGAAACTGCATGCGTGTGTGTGTGTGAGAGAGGCGAAGCATGAGTCCTGAAAGTTGTCGAATTATATACGTCGAGGAGATTCTAGAACCGAGTGTAAACAAATAAAAGAGCGAGAGCCAAGGACCAGTCGTCGGTAGTAGCCTGTCGAAGTGAGTCGAAGTCAATACGCACGAAATCAAGAATTTCTAATAAGTATACTTTATTCTTCCTTTACTTAAAAGAAGGGTGTTTGATTTAACAACACTCTAAACGCCAATTCCTACATTACATTAAAATATTACTACTTTAGCAATATTACTGTTACTATTAGCAAAATTATAATAACTCACTATCAGCAATATTAGAACATTGCTAAAACAATAATAGTAATTAATATTCTAGCAATATTACTATTACTATTAGAAATTGTGACTATTAGCAATATTACGTTAAAATATTACTATTTTAGCAATATTACTGTTACTATTAGCAAAATTATAATAACTTACTATCAGCAATATTAGAACATTGCTAAAACAGTAATAGTAATTAATATTTTAACAATATTACTATTACTATTAGAAATTATTACTATTAGCAATATTTCGTTAAAATATTACTATTTTAGCAATATTATTGTTACTATTAGCAAAATTATAATAACTTACTATCAACAATATTAGAACATTGCTAAAACAGTAATAGTAATTAATATTTTAGCAATATTATTATTAATATTAGAAATTATGACTATTAGCAATATTACGTTAAAATATTACTATTACTATTACCAAAATTATAATAACTTACTATCAACAATATTAGAACATTGCTAAAACAGTAATAGTAATTAATATTTTAACAATATTACTATTACTATTAAAAATTATGACTATTATCAATATTACGTTAAAATATTACTATTTTAGCAATATTACTGTTATTATTAGCAAAATTATAATAACTTACTATCAACAATATTAGAACATTGCTAAAACAGTAATAGTAATTAATATTCTAGCAATATTACTATTACTATTAGAAATTGTAACTATTAGCAATATTACGTTAAAATATTACTATTTTAGCAATATTACTGTTACTATTAGCAAAATTATAATAACTTACTATCAGCAATATTAGAACATTGCTAAAACAGTAATAGTAATTAATATTTTAACAATATTACTATTACTATTAGAAATTATTACTATTAGCAATATTACGTTAAAATATTACTATTTTAGCAACAGTTTCTATTGCTAATTTCTCCTAGCAATAGAGAATTTCCATTTCAATAGAAAACTTCAGAGAAACACGCGTTTCCCAAAAAGCTGCGGTGGAATAAATTTATCCTCCACAATCACTAATCAATGCTCATGTTTCCTCAGAGGTGACATCAAAATTCAAAGGGTTAAATACAAAGAATAGTTCGTCTTCCTCGATTACTCGTTCCTTTTTTTTCTTATCGTGGGGATAATGAAATTTCTTGTCGACGTACATGTCTTACAGAAAAAGCATAAGCGCCAACGAGCGTTGCATTTCCCGTCTGTCTCTAGGTAAATGGTTTAAGTGACTCGATACATCCTCGGGTCGAGTATATCGTCGAATCCACTTGCTGGAAAGTACTCGATACATTGTGCTGGCTGGCCACGAACCTATAATTGGCTCACCCTGCAATAAAGTTTCGTGCGAGAGTAGCTTAGGTATCTCACGAACGACCCATCGGTGATATAGTGACGATAACCCCCGATAGCTATCCCTTGTTCCAGGTCCTTCTCACCCACTTACACTGATTTACTTCTCGAACGAGCAAAACGTGAGTCCGCTAACGGCTGTTTTACCAAGTAAACCGACGGTGGACCAAAGACTCCATCTCGACCGTTATAGCGCACGTTGATTTATCAAATCCACCTCTGTCGCAAAATTGTGGCTACTATATATTTGAACAACGCGCGACTGAAAGGTTTTGACGAAAGCAAGCGTAATTGTAATTGACTGGGAATCGATTGGTTAATTTTATTGTATGTATTGCATCGTTGTTTTTCTTCAATTGCTTCTTGCAATCCACTTGCACATTCTTTTCTTCTTTTCACATTTACTCATCGAACATTCTTGACTCTTTCGCTTGGATTTCCACGCATTCCGTTGTTTTCCAGGCAGTCACACGCACACGCGTACTCTTATGCACACAGTTTGGAATATTCGAGAGTAATCAATATTCAAAATTATGTCTTAGGTTTCCACACATACCCAATCGCACGCAATAAAGCATTCACAGCCTACAAGAATGTGTTAAATATTTCTGCTGGATCTATAAATGAGCTGTGAGTTTAGTGATATTCGTTCAGAAGTAGGTGGTAATGGTGGCTTTAATTGTTATGGTTTTCTGTTTACAACGTTATTGTATACGTAATTCTTAATTCTAATAACTTCTTTACGATTTCTTTTTAGTTGACACTTGTTATATTGTCTTCTGTTCCTTCCTGTGTCCACAGATTAGAAAAAGAAAGAAGTGTCTTAATTATTTCGTATTAACTTCTAAGCATCGTATTTTCACACAACATGACACGTACAGTGTTGTAAGCCAGTATATAATGGAAATATTATTTTTTACTACTATAAATTTTTTTGTAAAGCATCAATATATTGATAACAATGTGGTTTTATAAATTAGTAACATTTAATAATTAAAGATTAAAATCAATAAAAGCATTTTAGTTAATTCTAAGAACAAATTAATTTGTGCTCTCCTTTGCATAATATTTATTTACACATAGTTATAGATAATAATATGATATTGCAAATTAAATACAATCAAGACTTTCTTGCTTAACAAATCCACACGTATTACAATACTAATTTAAGAATTCATTAATTCTCGATTCGTCAAACGTAACCAACTTTCATATTTATCAAAATAACATGGTCGAATAACGAGATACAACTTCTGCGTTCATTTAAACTGCGTGAATAGACGTCAAATAAATTCGAAAGGACTTACTGTTCCCTTGTGAAGAGAATCAAGCTAAAGCCAGTCATTATTCCACTATATCAAACCAGACATATTTCTACCAGAAATTCCTCGTACGCTTCCATGTTGCAAACATGGAACAACCATGTGTACAAACATCCCAAGCTGCCTAACATATTGCGGAGCAAAATTTCCCAGCGTTCCCGTTGGATATTGTTCGCAAAAACATTACGCAGGCGGATTCTTCGTAACGCACCCGCGCGATAACTCAACTTCAACTTTATGAATCTAAATTCTGTTGATATTTTCCACGTTTGGGAGAGGAGAAAAAGGGATACTGGGGGATCGTTATTCTTGTCTCGAACACAACTAACGTAAACTCGCAATTGTTAACGCGCGATCGTTAATGCTAAATCAAATTAATGTGCAATCGCGGATAAACAGAGAGAGAGAAATATTTTTATGCAGATTTGTCTTTTTATTTCTCCATCGCTTTTCATGGTCACTTTTGTGGTCTCTTCTTATGTGTCTATGGTGTTTAACTCTTTGCACTTGACGTGCTTGATCGCTAATTTCTTTATGAATACAATCGATCTCATTTTGCAGTTGAAAATCAATTTCATCTTCACTCAAGCTAATTTTATCGTCAAAATTCATTTCTGCGAGACTTCGAAATTTAAAATTAGTCGATGAAAAACTTGAATTGACATACGAAACGTCGTAGCGACTAAGAGTCACCTCTCAAGCGCAAAGGGTTAACTCTTTGCACTTGGATGTCCCTTCTGAGGGGCACATCAGCATTGATTAATGATTTCGGAAGTTAAAGTTACTACACTGCAGCTTTTGGAAAAATATATGTTTCCTTGAAGATTTCTATTGAAATGGAAATTTTCTATTGCTGCGAGACATTAGCAACCAAAGCTAAATGTTGCTAAAATATTTTTTTATCTTCTATTACCAGTGTTCAGGAAGGAGCAAAGTGCAAAGGGTTAATAATGCAAATTTTAATATTATACAGAGCGAATCACTTCATTCAGTTCACACTCTAAAAACAAAAGATGACTACAACACACTTGAACGCTGGTTCAAACGATCATTTCTCACAGAAACAACCAAAGACGCAACGAGTAACTCAGATAGACACACAAGAATAGTCCACGCTAGCAATGGACGCGATAGAGGACCAAAAAAAGAAACTTGCATAAAGAGATCGCCATCCTGTCTCAAACACAACTAACATTAACTCGCAATCGTTAACACGCGATCATTAATACTCGTCAACGTGCAATCGCGACCTAACAGAGGCAACAACATACTCAATACTTTCATCCAACTTTCTCCTTTTTCTCCTCTATCGCTTCTCACACCCACACTTCTGGCCTATCCTTACACGTCTACTCGATATTTAGGAAAAGGATTGAAGCCAAGTTCAGACGCGAGTAACGAAAACATCGCAGGAACGTGTAAGAATATGGGGTCAGGGTGCACGAGCGGCCAAGGAGGGCCATGTGCATTTCCGTGCGGCATCGCCTCTCTCTGGGGCCTTGCCTAAACATTTGGATGGGCCATGGACTTGGGGGTGTCCTCGAGGCTAATACGAGTGGCCTAAGAAGGCATTCTAAGAAGTTTAATAAACGCCCACACAGTCTAGCATACATCTAGTATATTTACTACGAGCTTTCCTTAGAAACGGATTAGCATTTCGCAACTAATCGCGGCTTAGCGGGCCCTCACCGTTCCTCCACGGCCCTCCGCATAGGTGGCGCCTGTTATTGCGGCCCCTGGGCTCGCCATCCTTCCCGGATGATGAACGAGGGATTAATTCGAACACGGCCGCACCGCGGCAAGAAGTTCGCGATAAATTTAAAGTTTCTTTAAAACAATAAGTTGGGAGAGCGCGCGCGGGACCGAGTCGATACGGGGAAACCGTCATCTTTCATAATCGATTATTAACGAACGCAGCGCCGCTGAAAGAGGGAAAGTTTTCTACTCGCAAGGCCGTGTACGTATAGAAAAGTACGCTCCGCCGTTCCCGGGTGATGGACGAGCACCAGGTGCGGCCTGGCCCGTACTTAAGTCTCGTTCGATTAATCGATTGCGCCTACAAATAGCCGGGCTATGAAGATGGTGAAGTATGATGACGGTGCCCGCTATCGTCGCTTCTCGTCCCGCGCGCGCCTCGTCTCGATATTTATTTAGGTACTCTCCACGCTGCCCCCAACCCCCACCCCCGCCCTTCTAACTATTTTATCAAAACCTGTTTAACGCCGACGCCAGTGTTTACACGCGTCCCGGTTAATGGCTCGTCCTGTTTAATTTTCGGTTAACTTCGCCCGTTAAACATTCGCCCGCCGGACGTTTTCATTTTACGCGTGCGCGCGCGCGAACCTTGTCGATTTTTATTTTTTACATTGAAATCGTTGCCTCTTGATCCTGTTACAGACTCAACTTTGCCAATTTTGTTATAGTTTCAGAGTTCGTTCTCCAAAATTGAACATTCGTCCATTTTAAAAACGACGAATATATATTATAGAAAATAATAAATTAGTGTTGCTTGACAGTGATAAGTCAGCCACTTACGCGAATAGAAAACGAAATTATGATACCATTACGTTCGTAATTTTCCAATTAAACGTAGCAATGCTGATTTCTTTGGCGAAATAAATGTCTAGTAAGCTTTCATTTTAACTTTTTGCGCTTGGGAGGAGACTCTCAGTCACCAGTTGCGTTTTTCAAGTTTCGAAACCTTGCAAAAATGAATTTCGTGGGTGAAATTAGCTCGAGTGAAGATGAAATTGATTTTCAATTGTTGAAGAACGAAATTGATTGTATTTATGAAGAGTTTCGCGATAGAGAATACGATGCGCGACCGAAAAAGTCGTCAAGTGCAAAGGATTAATAAGTGATATTGTATTATATTATAATACTAAGTAAAAAGTTTTTAACAAATTAGAAAATGACGTGTAAATAGAAAATAGTGTGGGATTGAAGGGTTTTGTCGAAAATAAGCGTGATTGTAGTTGAATGTGAATTAGTAGATTAATTTTATAGCCTTTCTTCAACTCTTCCTCGCGTTCTTCACATGCATTCTTTTATACATTCACTGATCGATCATTCTCGATTCTTCTCCCCAGATTTCCACTCATTTCCTTGTTTTCCCTTCTTTTCTCACTCACATACACGCGCACACATACTCTTGTAAGAAGTTAGACCTTGCTAAGGGCCTGAAAAACACTGTGATGGGCATTGCAACGGACCCAGACTCGCTAGCGACACAACCCGCATAAATTCTCAAGGTCCACTTGAGTTTTCCAGGAGGAGTCGAAGATTTGACTGCAATTTGACTGAGAAAAGGCCAGTCTTCGACTACCCTCATTCAAAGACAGACGAGCTTCGAGATTGAAATAAAACCTTGCGTTTATTATTTAATTTTGAGCTTGCTTTTCATTCGTAAAATTTGGAATACTCTCGAATACTCAATATTCGAGAATATTCTCAATTACATCTTATGTTTCCACACATACAAAGTCACACGCAATAAAATCATCCACACCTTACTTTGTAATATTCTCGAATAATTAATGTTTGAGGATATTTTTAATTAGATCATGCGTTTCTACGCACACAAAGTGACGCGCAATGAAATCATTCGCACCCTACAGTAGTTTCGCGTGGAGGGTTGCGAATGGCCTTAATTTAGTCGTTTAGTTCTAGGAATACGAAGGAAATGTATCTTTCGTTTGTATTCAAGTATGCAATGTAAACTCATTTTCATATGATCGGATAATTAATTTCTGGACGAACCTTTGATGGAAATTAATTCATACGTTTCTGGGAAATTCATACGTTTCTGGGAAATTCATACATTTCTGTAGTGTTTGATATCAATATTTGGAGGGTTTAATTATAACGTTTTGTAATTTCGACGCAAGAACTCTCGTATATGAAATTAATTATGATGTAGAAGAAGCACGTGTTGAGAGGATGTAAAACTTTCTTTTAATTCATTTTTAGTATATTGTGAAAATATTGTAATAGAAAATGATATGGAGAAACTGCTTAAAATTCTTATTGTGTTAATTAAAATGAAAATACATTTGTTATTGAATGCAAGCTTTCATTTTTTAAAATTCGACTCTGTTCTTTCAATTCTTGTTAAAACCTTGTTCAGTTTATTCGAGTTTTTATCATTTGTGATTATACAATTTAGAAGCACTTTATCTATGCGAATCTTTCTCATTTTACTTGACTTGAAGTATTTTTTCAAGCTTTAACTATCAACTTGAAGTTGAATCAGTGTTTTTCTTGTTTCAAATACATTTTGAACAATGTAAATTGTATCTTGCAGTGTGAATTTCAAGCATACTGTCACAAATAGATGCTGTTTGTTCGACTTCGTTCCAAATACCGATTATTGAGTTTGTTATAATTGACGTGAAACAACCATTATGCAATTTAATTAATTTAAGCGATGTTTAAATACAGAACATTGACCACAACTGAATCCAACTTTCTATCAACCCTTTTACAAACTTAACTTTGCTAATTTTCTAATAATTTCAGAGTTCATTTTCCAATGTTGAACATTCGTCCATTTTAAAAACGACGAATAAATATTATAGAAAATAATAAGTTAGTGTTGCTTTTCACAATTGTATTCTAAATATTTAAGACGTGTCACTAAAAAAAAAAATTAAAGAAAACCGCACTCTTGACGCAAAAATGGCGCAATATTATCAACTTACTTTCTAATTATACACTGTCTCTTTGCAAACATAACTCTGTTGAAAATCTTCCTTTGCAAAGAAGACTGCATCAGGAATTTTCTATGAATAAATAGTTCGAACAAGAAATAATTACATAAATAACGAAAGTACAAACTTTCTTATTCATTTGCTGACAAAACTGCACAATTATCAAATATATGAAACGTGTTACTAAAAAAAAGACCAAAGAAAATGCCAAAAATGGCACAACATTATCAATTCTCTTTCTAACCACATCCTGTCTCTTCACAAACATAACTGCTGAAGATCTTCCTTTACAAAGAAGACAACATCAGCCACTGACACAAATAAAACCAATTACCAACACAATCATCCCACCATTACTATTCTTCCAATTAAACACAGCAACACCGATTTCCTCGAGCAAAAGAAACGCGCAGGTTAGTCGATCATCCCCCCACGAACACCCACGCCAGTTCCTCGTCGAAATCTTCCACCTTCGTCGCTGGTCCGCTAAAAACCGCTGGAAATAATCAGGGAACAACGCCTCGTCGGGCTAGATTGGAAGTAAGCGTGTCGCGGGCGCGCAAATCGAATCGCGTTAGTCGCATCCATTATTCCTTTTCTCTGGCGGCGTCCAATCGGATTCCGGCGCGGCAACGGCGGCTCGATTCGTTCCTCGTCTCGTAGCGACGATACCAACGCCAGTGGCTGCCTGGGAATCCCAATTCCCTGAAAGATCGCATTGTAATCTTCGGCTAAAGCAACGGGGTGGAACAACAATTACGGATTGTGTACGATCGGCGAAGAGGGTGATTCCCCGGGCGTAGACGCGGGGACAGGTTCGCCACGGACCGGTTCCAGGCGAAACCTGCGTGCACACGCGTGCTCGACCGTGTTCGAACCCCACGGAGGACGTGTCTGCGTGTAAATCAATTGTCCTGGCAACCGCAAATCCTCGCGCCGCGGCGTGACGCGCGAAGGTGCCGCCAATGCCTCCGAGCGTCGCCAGAGGGGTGAGCGATGGGCGCGCCTGAACGTCTACCACCGAAGGGTAGAGGCGAAACATCTAATGGAATTTTCTGGGAAACGGCCGATGGGGATTAAAGGGTTTACTTTCGACGCACTTCAGAACCGGGAAACGCGAAATTAATCGTTCGATTGCCGTCGACGCGAGGATGCGAGTCGACGTCGAACGGGATTACGTCGATGGCGGCGTTTGGCGAGCTCGCGATGAGCTTGGAGAGTTCGATGCGATTTTTGTCGGTCGTGGTTGGGTACGAGTTGATGTCTCGTGATTGTGATCGTGGTGTTGCTTTTCTTTTGGTGATGGTTTGCGAATTTTTGGGAGGAGGGGAGGTTTGTTGTGGTTACAGGAATATGATTACATTTAAGGAATGGATCTGTAGAATTTCAGGGTCTGTTTTTAAATTTGGGTCATTGTGTTTTGTGTATTTTTAAGAAATATTTGATGCATATTAACAATATATGTTACATAAGTGAAAACAGTCCTTAAGATTGAAGATTGTCACATATTTTACACTATATGACGGAAAATACATAAAATGGTTTTGAAAAAGGTGCACCCTATTTAATATATAATTGTAAAGAGTAATTATGCACTGTTAAAATTTCCATTTAAGAACAGACACATTTTACATATTTTGCATTTGTTTTCTTTGCTTAGCCTAGATTCATACATTATTCCTTCTTTACTTCAGCATCTCTAAACTTTACTGTTATTGTTAGCTATTATTCATCAACTTCTTTCTCTTACAATTTCCTTCTAGATATTTTTGTTTAGTATTTTTACTCACTATGATGTAGCCTTCATTATGTTATGTGCTGTTTATTATTTCGTATTGTTCTTGAATTTCTACTTTCCTGCCAGTCCGCAACAAACTTTCAACTATTTAATTCTATCCCTTTTTGTCTTTGCGGTTGTACTCCTTGCAAAATTTAGGTTAATTTAAAAGTTTATTTATTTATTTAATTTTCACTGATACACTAAAAGAAATTTGACCTCATTTTAATTTAGTTATCTCACATGTTTTATGCTGTACTTGTATTATTTATGTATTCTTCATGTATGCATATTTTAATACATTCATGCTACATAATAATAACACTAACAGTATCTAAGCGTGTAGATGTCAAAACATTGACCATAACTGAATCCAACTACCCAGCAATTTTCTTATAGAATCTGTGGGATAATTGGAACAAGAACGTTTGTTAAATATAAAAAAGGATTATGTAATTAAATCACTCTCTTAGTTAGTTTCTATTGCTAAAATATTGCTTAAATATTGCTGTTTTAGCAATAATTTCTATTGCTAAAATATTGTTCAAACAATGCTATTGTAGTAATAGTTTCAATTGCTAAAATATTGCTCAAGGAGTGCTATTTTGGCAATAGTTTCTGTTATTAAAATATTGCTAAAATATTTCTATTTTGATATATTATGCTATTAAAGTATTGCAATAGTTTCTATTGCTAAAATATTGCTATTTTAATATATTATTCTATTAAAATATTGTAATCGTTTCTATTGCTAAAATATTGCTCCAAGATTGCTATTTTAGTGATAGAAATTATTGCTAAAGTATTGCTATTTTAATATATTATTTTATTAAAATATTGCAATCGTTTCTATTGCTAAAATATTGCTCAAAGATTGCTATTTTCGTGATAGAAATTATTGCTAAAGTATTGTTCAAAGATTGCTATTTTAGTGATAAAAATAATTCCTACAGTATTGTTCAAATATTGCTATTTTAGCGATAGAAATAATTCCTAAAGTATTGTTCAAAGATTGCTATTTTAGCGATAGAAATAATTCCTAAAGTATTGTTCAAAGATTGCTATTTTAGCGATAGAAATTATTGCTAAAATATTGCAATCGTTTCTATTGCTAAAATATTGCTCAAAGATTGCTATTTTCGTGATAGAAATTATCGCTAAAGTATTGCTCAAAGATTGCTATTTTAGCGATAGCAATTATTGCTAAAGTATTGCTCAAAGATTACTATTTTAGGGATAGAAACTATCGCTAAAGTATTGCTCAAAGATTGCTATTTTAGCGATAGAAACTATTGATAAAATATTGCTAAAACACTGTTATTTTAGCAACAGTTTCCATTGCCAAACATTGCAAAAACATTGCTATTTCAGCAATAGCTTCTGTTACTAAAATATTGCAAATAATTGCTACGTCAGCAATGCAAACTATTGCCAAAATCTTGCTAAAACCTTGCTACTTTAACAATAGCGCAAAGAATTAACAGTCAGACCCGTTTCCACCCTCCTCGCGCTCGAAATCGCACGGGGGACGAACGCGGCGGCGTAATTCAAATTTCGAACATTTTCGAAACTCGACACATTTTAAACGTAACCCGGGGGGCCCCGCGCGGGACGCCAGACGCCGCGCGCTGAGTGACACGCGGCATAACTTGCAATTTGGTAACTGCAGGTGCTCCGGTCACGCTAAACCGCAGTTTAATTACTATACCCGCGTGAATTGGCTCGCTGCCGGCACTGTCACGCGCAACGGTGTGCAAATTGATCTCGGCGGCTCTCTCCGCATCGACCAGGCCCTCCGTTCCGCCGCTGGCCGAGGCTCGCCTTGATCAAAATCCTCGAAAACTCCTCGCCAGCCCGCTTCATTTACAGCCGCGAGCCGCGTCGTTCGAACGCGCGCGAACACGGTTATGAATAATTATCGGATTCCGCCGCGCGGCCAGTTTCGCGACGCCCCTCGCCGCGCGTTCGTCAGCTTCCTTTCTCATTTGTCGCGAGCAATTAATGCCGCGTTGATCTGCTGTTTGTTCGACTGCTAGGTTTTTTTTTTTTTTTTTGCGAACTTTGAACTTTGTGGAGAGGATAGATGTGTGCAGTTGGTTAAAATGATTTTTTTCTGGCTTGTATTGGTATAATTTAGATACTTGAGGGAGAGATTTAGATGTTCGTTGTATTTTGAAATTTTTCTGTTCTTGTTTTGTAGAATTAATTAATTTTCTCAGATGGATAATTTGATTCAGAAGTCCACTAAAAGTTGGTAATACCACGTAGATCTACTGTTTGCTTGACTACTAAATTTTTTCTGTAACCTTTGAATTTTGTGGAGAGGATAGATATGTACAGTTGGTTAAAATGATTTTTTTCTGGCTTGTATTGGTATAATTTAGATACTTGAGGGAGAGATTTGGATGTTCGTTGTAGTTTGAAATTTTTGAGTTCTTAATTTTAAGTCCTGATTCGTAGAATTATTGATTTTATTCATTCAGAAGTCCACTAAAAGTTGATAATTGCACGTAGATCTGCTATTTGTTTTGATTGCTAAATTTTTTCTGTAATCTTTGAACTTTGTGGAGAGGGTAGATATGTGTAGTTGATTAAAATTATTTTTTTCTGCCTTGTATTGGTATAATTTAGATACTTGAGGGAGAGATTTGAATGTTCGTAGTAGTTTGAAATTTTTCTGTTCTTGTTTTGTAGAATTAATTAATTTTCTCAGATGGATAATTTGATTCAGAAGTCCACCAAAAGTTGGTAATACCACGTAGATCTACTGTTTGCTTGACTGCTAAATTTTTTCTGTAACCTTTGAATTGTGTGGAGAGGGTAGATATGTGTAGTTGGTTAAAATGATTTTTTTCTGGCTTGTATTGGTATAATTTAGATACTTGAGGGAGAGATTTGGATGTTCGTTGTATTTTGAAATTTTTCTGTTCTTGTTTTGTAGAATTAATTAATTTTCTCAGATGGATAATTTGATTCAGAAGTCCACTAAAAGTTGGTAATACCACGTAGATCTACTGTTTGCTTGACTGCTAAATTTTTTCTGTAACCTTTGAATTTTGTGGGGAGGATAGATATGTGCAGTTGGTTGGAATGATATTTCTCTGGCTTATATTGGTAAAATTTAAGTGAGAAATTTGGATACTTGAATGTTCGTTGTATTTAAAAATTTTTAAGTTCTAACTCGTAGAATTAATTAATTTTCTCAGATAGATAATTTGATTCAGAAGTCCACTAAAAGGTGGTAACAGCACGTAGACCTGCTGTTTTTTTGACTGCTAAATTTTTTCTGTAACCTTTGAACTTTGTAGAGAAGATAGATATGTGTAGCTGGTTATAATATGTGTAACTCGTAGAATTAATTAATTTTCTCAGATAGATAGTTTGATTCAGAAGTCCACTAAAAGTTGGTAGCAGCACATACATCTGCTGCTTGTTTGACTGCTGTGAACTTTAAACTTTGCGGAGAAGATAGATATATGTAGTTGGTTAGAATGATTTTTCTCTGGCTTGTACTGGTAAAATTTAGATACTTGGATGTTCGTTATATTTTGAAACTTATAAGTTCTTGCTTTGTAGAATTAATTAATTTTCTCAGATAGATAATTCGATTCAGTGGTTCACTAAAAATTCACGATGAAATGACCTTTTCTGTTTCGTCTTTCCTCTGTCTTTTCTTCGCTTTTCTCGTAGCTCTACAAGTGGTGATCTCTTGAGAAGAACATTCAATGATCACTGCAAGCGTTAACCTAGATAACAGCAGCAACACCTTCTCAACCAAGTTTTAACTAGATAATCACAGTATTATTTAAATTTGTAACTCTCTTTTCTTAAGATAGCCACGAATTTACATCAAATCTGATTTACAACAGAAATCTGCGTCAGGTTCACCAATTGCAGGAGTATGACGACACGATGCAATAAATCGTATTCTTTGTAAGGGTTGTTTTAGGATAGTAAAATATAGAAATGAGTCAATTTTCGCAAAAACACAATCACTGTGTGACCAACCCCAGAAGTTGAAATTTTAATTTTATTTTTAATTGTAAATTTTATTTCAAACCAGTCTTATTTCGACGCCTACTTTTTCCTTACTGACTCATAATTTCAATTCTATATCGTTGCACACACGGTGTGCAATCCGTCACGAATGAGTTAATGACACATCAATGTGAACAGAAAGAATCAGTCATGCAATTGGATGTTTATTTTTCATTCGAATGCGACAGCTCTAAGTTGCGAGCGTGCTGGATAGTCTGACTCTGTCTGTCTGAATCTACTAATTTAACACTGAGGATGTGACTCTCTTGCTTTTCTTTCTTTCAACCCTCTCAGTTTCTTCCATTTGCTTTTTTCATAGCACCATATTATAATGTTTGCAAAATTCTCATAAAATAGTCGACTATTTTGCGTCGCATAATTGTTATTCACTGTAATATTGCACAGCGTAGTTAATTGGAGCGCAAATTTTTGTTAAAGTCAGGATTACCACTTAAATTTACGATATTTAGAACATCAAGGAGAACTGCATTTTTCCTTCGAAACTATTTAAATTATGCTATACACATTTTATATGTTATTAAAAATAAGGATGATATTCAGATGGCTCCTTTCAGCTGATGCACCCTGTTTAGGTTCAGTTAGGTATGTCTTTTGAGCAGAATATAATTTAGGTGTAAATTGACAGAGAACTCTATTATATGCAGTAAATCGTTTATTAATTACGGTAATGTAGGGTAATATAATGAAAGACGAGGTAATATGAAAACAAGCTTCAAGCTAAAGTGAGAGTAAATTTCTTGTAACAAAAGACTTTTGATGATATTGCAAGCTAAATATTCTTGTGCCCATTTCAATTACAATGAATTATTATCAGAAATATTAAACATAATCTTAAGCAATATAAATGATATTATATAATATTATAATAATAAGTAAAAGTTATTGACAAATTAGAAAATATTGTTATTCAGACTAACTTAAAATTCTTTTGCCTCATTATTTAAGATGAATAAATTTATAAAATGCATGAAGTGGTAGCATTACACGATTTATGAATAAATTATAAAGCAACGTTTATTACAAAGTAAATTACATTGCACAATCCATTATTTAATCTACAATTTGATTACATCAAATATATTAATACAATTCTCCTGTATTAACTTTCTTTCTTGTAGCCGTTGCAAAATTTATTTTAACTGCAATTATTATGATTTATTATTATTATCGAATCTCATTGAAAATAATAAATTATCAAATTTTATGATTCTATTCTAAATGTTTGAAAAATGTCACTAAAAAGAAAACAGCACTCTTTCTATAAAAATGGCATAACTTGATCAATGTTCCTTTACAAATAAGATTAAATCAGAAATTTTTCAAATAACGAAAGTACAAACCTTATCCATGCATTGACAGAGAAAAATTACATCAAATCCATTCAACAAATCAAATTAGTAAATTTTGCAAATAAAACGCACCCTCCTCAGATTTTCCGCGTATTAATTAATAATATTTATTAAACAAATGTTTGTCGCGCACTAAATGTATAATTGTTACGCAATAATTTATTTTAATTTCATCGCAAACAATCCCAATTAAATCAACAACAATGGAACGAGATTTCCGCGTGCGAAAAAACTTTCGCAAAACACAGGTACACAGATGTTATTTTATCGTCAGTGCGTCGAGTCACTTGAATAATCAGAATAATAAGGATGACGATTTTATTTGCATCTAAAAATCGCATTAAACTGTTATTAAATTACGAATGAAGAGCGGAGGGATGGGAGGGAGGGAGAAGAACACGAGAGAAACATGGCCGAGTCGATTTTAACGATTATAGCCCATATTTTACGGTCGAAGAATTACTTGTTAATTTATCACACACACAGAGCAGTAATTTATATTCTCTCAAACCCTGCAATCACGTGTTATGCTTAGTTTGCAAAATCACGTTTACAGAATTTATGTGCAAAAATAAATATCACTTGTCAGATGCGTGAAATTTAATTCTGTTTTCTATTCATATTTATTACCTCTCCTACCGTTACAAATGTTTACTCTCATACTTGTATTCAAATTAACAACGCTGTTGAATTATTCGAATTTTTGTCAAAACTTGTGCAAACATAAAATCAAGTTACTTAAACATAAAATAATTTTTATTCCAAGTAATTCAATTAATTTGAACGAGACTTAATTGTTACAAATTATGAAATACAACGCTGTTGAATTATTCGAATTTTTGTCAAACCTTGTACAAACATAAAATCAAGTTACTTAAATCCAAATAATTTTTATTCCACGTAATTCAATTAATTTGAACGAGACTTAATTGTTACAAATTATGAAATACAACGCTGTTGAATTATTCGAATTTTTGTCAAACCTTGTACAAACATAAAATCAAGTTACTTAAACACAAATAATTTTTATTCCAAGTAATTCAATTAATTTGAACGAGACTTAATTGTTACAAATTATGAAATACAACGCTGTTGAATTATTCGAATTTTTGTCAAACCTTGTACAAAGATAAAATCAAGTTACTTAAACATAAAATAATTTTTATTCCAAGTAATTCAATTAATTTGAACGAGACTTAATTGTTACAAATTATGAAATACAACGCTGTTGAATTATTCGAATTTTTGTCAAACCTTGTACAAAGATAAAATCAAGTTACTTAAACATAAAATAATTTTTATTCCAAGTAATTCAATTAATTTGAACGAGACTTAATTGTTACAAATTATGAAATACAACGCTGTTGAATTATTCGAATTTTTGTCAAACCTTGTACAAACATAAAATTAAGTTACTTAAATCCAAATAATTTTTATTCCACGTAATTCAATTAATTTGAACGAGACTTAATTGTAACAAATTATAAAATATGCATTTTTTGTGCATAAAATAGGCATTTCTTGAAAAATAATTTTTAAACAAATGTCAGTCTAAATTAAAAAAGAAAAGAAAAATAGAATAAAGGAACACGAATAGAAAATTAAAGAACAAATTAGTCGCGTTAAACATTCGTCTAACAAATACATTCTTCCGTCGTGAACGGTGTTAGAAAGCAGTCGATGAAGCATTCGTGGCGGCCTCCAGCAGTTTTAATTATTTTCATTTCTCTCGGTTTATTTCGACTTGAAGGGGTGCTCCGATCGAACGAACCTTTGCACCCTCTTTCTTTGCGAGCGGACCGCCTTCTACCCCCTTCGTGGCACTTCTGACGAGGCTCGAGCGCCTAGGACGCGGAACGCTGCCCGTTTGAAAAGTAAAAACCAAAGGTTACCCTCCTGGCGCTGACGATAATTGACCGTCGGAATAGCTGCAATTGATAACTTAATTATAAAATTCCTATTTCATTTCATCGCGAGTCCCTCGCCCCTCGCTGCCCCGGGTATTATGCCAGGACGTTCGCAGACAGTCGATCGAGTAGCATTACGTGAGAATCGAGCTTTCAGGAAGAGAAATTACTTTGCCCTATAACGCGGAAGCGGGGCTCGAGAAGCTGCCCTTTCACGGGAAGCGGGCAAAGTGAAACCATTGAAATATGGAACGGCACGGGAGCTCTGTAACAATCGAGCGACTGGTTTTTCAACAATTAAGGGGAGAACGGTGGGAAATTATTATGGTGTTCAGTTCGTGGTATTCCATTTAGTTTGGCACCTCTGGTTAGCGAAATCGATGAAACGCGTTGAACAAAAATTTCTGTTGCGATGATATTTAATATTTTTGAGTCTATCGAAAGATTAAAGTGTATGTGAATATATTTTTAATATGTAGATACTTTGATAAAGCTTATATGTGCTCGCTTTGACTTGTTTATAATTAAAATTTTATAATTTATAACAATTAAATCTCGTTCGAATCAATTAAATTGTTTCTATATAATTTGTGTAAACTAAAGTGAATATAAATATATTTTTAATAGATAAATATTTTAACAAAGCTGATATGTACACCCAGATTTCAAAGAA
This sequence comes from Xylocopa violacea, assembly GCA_963969225.1. Lineage (NCBI taxonomy): Eukaryota > Metazoa > Arthropoda > Insecta > Hymenoptera > Apidae > Xylocopa > Xylocopa violacea. The sequence continues at coordinate 4,377,830 of CAXAJV010000021.1, read as the reverse complement.
AAATGCATATTTCATAATTCATGCAATTAAATCTCGTGCAAGTTAATTAAATTACCTGGAATACAAATCGCTTGGGTATGCATGTCATTTTTCTTAGAATTTTTACTGCAAATTACTCGAATATTTACAATCACACAATTAGAAATATTTTAACTTCATCCGAAACTCTGAAAATATTTAAGCAACTGAAATTAACAAATCCATATTAATAATGCGATCTCTAATTATTTCAATTAATCATTTCATTATTAATTTTTCAATACATCGTACAACAAAAATTAATTGAATCTTATCTAAAGATTCAAGTTCAGAAACGAACTGACGATCGCAGTCCATCATTAATTTTTCAGTATATCGTATAACAAAAATTAATTGAGTCTACAGATTCAAATCAAGAAACGAACTGACGATCGCAGTCCATTATTAATTTTTCAGTATATTATATAACAAAAATTAATTGAATTTCGTCTAAAGATTCAAGTGAAGAAACGAATCGACAATCGCAGTCCATCATTAATTGTTCAGTATATCGCATAACCAAAATTACTTCATCATTAATTTTTCAGTATATTGTATAACAAAAATTAGATAAATCTCGTCTAAAGATTCAAGTCAACAAACGAATCGACGATCGCAGTCCACCATTAATTGTTCAATACATCGCATAACAAAAATTAACTGAATCTCTTCTAAAGATTCAAGTGAAGAAACGAATCGACGATCGCAGTCCATCATTAATTGTTCAATATATCGCATAACAAAAATTAATTGAATCTCATCTAAAGATTCAAGTGAAGAAACGAATCGACGATCACAGTCCATTATTAGTTTTTCAGTATGTTGTATAATAAAAATTAATTGAATCTCGTCTAAAGATTCAAGTGAAGAAACGAATCGACGATCACAGTCCATTATTAGTTTTTCAGTATGTTGTATAATAAAAATTAATTGAATCTCGTCTAAAGATTCAAATAAAGAAACGAATCGACGATCGCAGTTCATTATTAATTTTTCAGTATATTATAAAACAAAAATTAATTGAATCTCGTCTAAAGATTCAAGTCAAGAAACGAATCGACGATCGCAGTCCATCATTAATTGTTCAATATATCGCATAACAAAAATTAATTGAATCTCATCTAAAGATTCAAGTGAAGAAACGAATCGACGATCACAGTCCATTATTAGTTTTTCAGTATGTTGTATAATAAAAATTAATTGAATCTCGTCTAAAGATTCAAGTGAAGAAACGAATCGACGATCACAGTCCATTATTAGTTTTTCAGTATGTTGTATAATAAAAATTAATTGAATCTCGTCTAAAGATTCAAGTGAAGAAGCGAATCGACGATCGCAGTTCATCATTAATTTTTCAGTATATTATAAAACAAAAGTCCATCATTAATTTTTCAATATATCGCATATCAAAAATGAATAGAATTTCATCTAAAGATTCAAGTGAAGAAACGAACCAACGATCGTAACCCATCGTTGCCCAAATTTCCACTAAACTTGCTCCGTCTGAAACGATCGATCCTCTCCCGCATCGATGAAAAGGCAATAAAAAGTTATTCCCGTTAAACGAGCGAGTCAAACGATTTGTTTTCGAATTATCCGGCCCCTCGGATCGGCTCGTTATTCGGCTAAGTTTCATGGGAGAAAGTACACGGGGCGGCCGTCCTGAAAAGAATCGACATGAAAGGGAAGGAAGGCGATCGGTATGGGCGGTGGGAACAGTGCGCAGGCGACCGCCAAACTTAGTTAAAAACTTTGCAGTCAGCTTGGTATTCCAAGCTCGCTTACCAAGCGAACGGGCCGCGGTGGGACGAGATACAGGGGCCGGACGAGGACAGACCCTGATGACGCTCTTTCTTCTTTCTACGATTCGCCGGTTCCCGATGCCTTCATCCCGGCGTTAGCGAAACTATTTTCAAGTTTTCATGCAGTTCCCAAGTCGATGGGGCGTCAATGTGCATACCAAGGCTGGGGAAAAGGCCTGTGTCGCTCACTTTCCCACTGATCCAGCCTTTTAGGCGCGTGCCTCGCGTACTTGTTTATGCATGAACGGTTACTTATCACGCCAGACGAAATTGTCAGCCATTTTGGGCCGCGTCGTTCGCTGCTGCGGGTTTCTGCGGATGGCTCGAGTGTCCGTTTCAAGACGTACGCGTTTATTTGGGATTATTAGTATACTTTCAACAGGGATTGTTAATTCATATTTATTAGTATATTAAATTGTTGTTGTCAAGTAAATGTATATATTTTATATACTCCAGCTGTAAATCTTTAGCAATGCTTTTCTACAATTGCAATATTTGACTAAACAACAAGATTATTATTGATAGAAGATATTGGAGAAATCTTTTTCTAGCAAAATTGAGTTGTTTAACCATGAAAATTACAAACACGATAGTGTACACGTTATAATACGTAAAACAAATTGCACTAAGTATTATATATTCAATATTATTAGTTACTTTCTTCATATTTATAAATTTTCTAGTAAACAAACTATTACTTTCATCCATTACACTTCTTCAATTTTAATCATTTTTTTACTTGAAAAGGTTATTTTAGCATCAATAATTCTCACACTGTACTCTCCTTCGTCCACATTGTACCCAAAACAGCGATTCGAAACTCTATGAATACATTTTCTATAATCATTCCAACAACAAATTCCTCTTCTTTATTATTTCTAAAATACAAATTTCGCATACTTCAACAACCGCATCTTCAAACGCAATCGCCTCGCGACCAATAAAACGAACCTGACATCTCCCAAAGCAATTAATAATTCGCCACAACACCGGGTGTTCCGAATTCCACGTTACGCAACTTCTTATCTTCAGATCGACCACAAATTCCTCTTCGATGGTACGTGCAAGCGCGTCCCCTCGAAAGTCTCCAACTCGCGCCCTTTACGACTGCATTACCATTACGTAATGGAACACGAAGGTGTTGTTCCCGCCAAAACAAAACGACCACCGCGGAGCAACCGCGGGGAGCAATCCGATCGTTTCCGCGCTTACAAAGTGGAATCGTCGCATTACAAAGTTCCGCGGGCACGATTTCTTCCGAGCGTTATCGCGGCGGCCATTAATTCCGATCATAAAAGGTCCAACCGTAACCGCCTCGTGGCGCTGGACGCGCGCGCTCTGATCCTCGAGCATAAAACTCCTTCGAGGATGGCCATCGCGATTATACTCCAGTTGTTAGTAAGTCATTTCGCGTCGCTGGGACGTTGTTTCCGCGCGACGTCTCTGGGAGCTACAAAACTGTTTTTCTCCCCGTCGTCGGGGTGCCCAGCGCCCTTCGCGCGACGCTGGGGGACGATTTCACGGATGGCAATCGCGCTGGGAATCGGCAAGCATAAACTACGAGCGTAATAATGATCGCGACTAGACGGTTTATCGTCGCGTTTCGTTAATGGAGGTTCAATCGGATAGAGTCTCTCTGGTCGAACGTTACGTTCGCGAAATGGTCGCTGAGGAAGCGGAGCGCTTCGCGAATGGTCGAAGGATTCTTTACCTCGATGTCGTGTAACGTTTCAAGGTTTCTGTATTTTAGTGGGTACGGTTTGTTCACGTCGTTGTTGTTTCCTATACTTCAAGTTATTCAATAGTTGCTAGAATTTTGGTTCATTACTTGGAAATTTTTAGTGTCACGGAGTTTTGGAGAAATCTAGTAGAAAAGTGCCGTGGAACGCGATAGTGCTTTCGAATTTCTGCGTTTAAAAGTGCTTTGTAAATGGTCGAAAGATTCCTTACGTCGATGTCGTGTAACGTTTCAAGGTTTCTGTATTTTAGTGGGTACGGTTTGTTTACGTCTTTGTTGTTTCTTGTTTTTCAAGTTGTTCAATAGCTGTTAGAGTTTTGGTTCATTGTTTGGAAATTTTTAGTGTCACGGTGTTTTGAAGAAGTCCAATCGAAAAGTGCCATGGAGTGCGACAGTATTTTTTAATTTCTGTGTTTAAAAGTGCTTTGTAAATAGTGGAAAATGTCTCTATTTAGGCGTGTATGGTTTGTTCACATCATGTTGTTTCTTGTTCTTCAAGCTATTCAATAGTTGCTAGAATTCTGGTTCTTTATTTAGAAATTTTAAGTGTCACGAAGTTTTGGAGAAGTCCAGTAGAAAAGTACCATGGAAAACGATAGCGCTTCTGAATTTCTGCGCTTAAAAGTGCTTTGCAAATGGTTGAAAGATTCCTTATCTCGATGTCGTGTAACGTTTCAAGATGTCTTTAATAGTTGCTAGAATTTCAGATTCATTAGTTGAGAATTTTGTGTGCTACTAGCTTTTGGAGAAGTCTAGTCGAAAAGTGCCATGGAGGGCGACAGCGCTTCTGAATTTCTGTGTTTAAAAGTGCCAAGAAGTACGATGACGTTTCTTAATTTCTACGTCTCAAAGTGCCAAAGAACGCGATGAAACTTACAACAGAAAAAATTTCTATTTCTTTCTAGCTCAATGAACATTTTCAGAAAAGACGCGCATCGATAAAATCTTAGCGTGCAGTCAATTTGACTCTTCTCATCGAGTAGCTGGCACTTTTAAGCACTGAATAAGAGGAGAACGATGGCGCTTTTCAATTTTTACGATTTAAAGTGCCAAGTAGCGCGATGAAACTTACAAAAGGAGAAATTTCTACTCCTCAATAGTTCAATGAACATTATCAGAAAGGACGCGTATCGACGAAATCTCAGCGTGCAGTCAATTTGGCTCTTCTCATCGAGTAGCTGGCACTTTTAAGCACTGAACAGGAGGAGCTACAGAATATTAACAAATCGCTTTCCGATATTATTTGAGACGAAATAAGAGTTCTTATGATAGCACTGATAAAAGTATTGGTAAAGTATTAATAAATAATGACATTTGTAGCACTGATAAAAGTATTAATCTGGGATAGTAGACACACTAAAAGTATGTATCTAAGATTTTTTATTGTAAATGGAAAAATAACGATAAAATAACAAGTACTAATAATAATAAATAGACTGCTGAAAAAATGTTACATCTACGACTGTCGATTTCCAACTACAAGCCTCGATATCTCAAATGAGCCCCCAAATGTTGGATGTTTTATTTTAAATTTGAAAATACAAAGATCGAACATGAGTTTCTCAATACGCCATTTTGTCTTTCTATTTTTCCATTCACAATAAAAAATCCTACAGTATTCTTTCAGTTTCTGCTTAAATGTATGCGTCGATTAATAATCTTCTCAAATATAAAGACGAATAAAGACGATGCAAAGGGTTAACCCTTTGCAGTCGCATCGAATTTATAGATTATGAAGGAGAAACAAAATTATTAATTCCGTTTTAAACATTAGATACATGTAACATAATAGTATATTCTAATTTTATATAAAAATTATATTTTATAGTTTTCAAAGCAGTCTCCAATACGAAACCCTGGTTTTCGAGAACATGTGTCGCAAAAATAATTAGTTTGGCGTCTTCCTTAATTTTTCTGTACGTTCAAAGGGTGAAAATAAAATTCGCCATCGCTACTTCCAATTTCACACTTTCCTTTGTACCATTTTAAAATATTTTAAGAAACAAAAATGGCTGATCACAGTTGAACACAATTTGCTAAATATTATTTCAAATTCTGTGTATCTTGAAACTTGTCTGTCGACTTAGTACAATACAATAAGATCAGCATGGTTCTTACGATCAGCACGTAATTGTAAGGAGTGAATTTATTAGGTTAAGTCGATGATGCGTACTATGCTGATCTTCTTCAACTCTATGTCTCGCTGCGCACACACATCATTATATATATTCAATCATCGAACATTCTAGATTCTTTTCCATTCATTCCCTTGTTTTTCACTCATACTCTTTTGCACAAAGTTTGGAATATTCTCGAATAATTAATGTTCGAGAATATTCTCAACTTCGTCTTATGTTTTCACGCACACAAAGTTGCACGTAATAAAATCATTCACACATTCTCTTCGAATATTCTCGAATAATTAATGTTCGAGAATATTCTCAATTTCGTCTTATGTTTTCACGCACAGAAAGTCACACATAATAAAATCATTCACACATTCTTTTCGAATATTCTCGAATAATTAATATTCGAGAATATTCTCAATTTCGTCTTATGTTTTCACGCACACAAAGTCACACATAATAAAATCATTTACACATTCTTTTCGAATATTCTCGAATAATTAATATTCGAGAATATTCTCAATTTCGTCTTATGTTTTCACGCACACAAAGTCACACGTAATAAAATCATTCACACATTTTTTCGAATATTCTCGAATAATTAATATTCGAGAATATTCTCAATTTCGTCTTATGTTTTCACGCACACAAAGTCATACATAATAAAATCATTCACACATTCTTTTCGAATATTCTCGAATAACGAATATTCGAGAACATTCTAAATTACATGTTATTCCTTCATCAAAGCCACGCGTTGCAAAATAATTCACACCCTGCAATATTCGACAATCGAATTGCATCATCACGAAATTTGCGCAGACTATTCTGGAGAATTCTAAAATTAAAAAAACTAATTTCGAAGAGGCAATACTCTCCGTGATCGCGCGCGCCCATAGCTCCCATCCCCTTCGCAATTGGCAGAGGGTGCCAAGAGATTCAGAGAGCAAAGTCGCGCGATAGATGCCAGTCTTACTGCACAGCACCCGCGTAGACCCATTGTCTCACTTCCTTTCTGTGCTCGTGCACCTTCGCTAGTATCGTATTATGCCCCCACGACTAATGGGGATGCTAATTCCGCACCGGCGCCACCGGCTTCCTTCGAAGTAGCAGGTTGGCTGCGCTGCGATGGTGTTAGTAGGAGGAAGTGGCGAAGAGATGGTGGCTCTTCCATCTCCGAGTCACTTCAATCTCCTGCAATCGCGCGGAATATCATGAATGCCAGAGTATATCTCGATGAATAGCCGGGGCGAGGAAAGTGGTATTACCAAAGATGGAACAAAGAGGACGGTCAATTCCCAGTGCGATTGATTGATTTACTTACGCTCGCGGCGCGCTCGGGTTATAGGCGGCTGGAAACTGAGATATCTTATTTTCTTGGCCTACTTGCGCGGTTTGTCGTGTAGCTACTTGGTAATATAACATTTATGAATAATTATTAACATTTGGATGCTGGTATAATTTTTATTTCTGTTGCATATGTTGTGTTATAGTTAATATTCGAATGCTAGTATAATTTTCAATTTTATTACATATATTGTATTGTGATTATTAATATTCGAATGCTAGTATAATTTTCATTTTTATTATATATATTGTATTGTGATTATTAATATTCGAATGCTAGTGAAATTTTCATTTTTATTATATATGTTATATTGTAATTATTAATATTCGAATGCTAGTGAAATTTTCATTTTTGTTGCATATATTATGTTATAGTTATTAACATTCGAATGCTAGTATAACTTTCATTTTTATTGCATCTGTTATATTATAGTTATTAATATTCCAATGCTAGTGAAATTTTCATTTTTGTTACATATATTATATTATAATTATTAATATTCGAATGCTAGTGAAATTTTCATTTTTGTTGCATATATTATGTTATAGTTATTAACATTCGAATGCTAGTATAACTTTCATTTTTATTGTATATGTTATATTGTAATTATTAATATTCGAATGCTAGTGAAATTTTCATTTTTGTTCCATATATTATATTATAATTATTAATATTCGAATGCTAGTGAAATTTTCATTTTTGTTGCATATATTATGTTATAGTTATTAACATTCAAATGCTAGTATAACTTTCATTTTTATTGCATATGTTATATTATAGTTATTAATATTCGAATGCTAGTGAAATTTTCATTTTTGTTCCATATATTATACTATTATTATTAATATTCGAATGCTAGTATAATTTTCATTTTTATTATATATGTTATATTGTAATTATTAATATTTGAATGCTAGTATAATTTTCATTTTTATTACATATATTATATTATAATTATTAACATTCGAATGCTAGTATAATTTTCATTTTTATAGGCTTTCATCAGCATATTATCATACATATCTCTGTAAACTATTTCATAATTTAAGAAACTTTTATATTTCAATGCATTTTATAATATTTGTATTATTAAATAAGAAACAAAAATGATTGCAAATATTTACATTCTTTTTATACATTTAAATAGAGTTAGAATATCTAAGAATTTGAGAAGAACTCCAGCTAATATATAAAACTACAAAATATGCAAATTATTAATTAAAAACAGATTTTCAAGTAATCACAGAAAAATATTTGAGATTCATAACAGTACACTGTTAAAGATTGATGACACTTCATAATTACTTGCAACCAAATTCGAGTTTCTATTTTTCAATATGTTTTATGATTCTCAGTACTTGAAATAAAGTCTGTACATAATCATAATCAATATTAAAAAATAATAAACAGACACTTTTAAAACTCTTTTCATTCATTTCATAAGATTCAGACCACTATGCGTCACCCAGACCTCATTATCATTGTGACACCTTTCCGATCAGACAACAGGACACCTTTCCAATACCTCAATAATATCCAACCTTCCAAGGACAACCTGAACTTCCCCTTTCTACCATGATTTTTGCATTATAAAAGAGCTTAAGTTGAATAAAGGAGATAATCTTCAATATTGAATCAAATTCTCTATTTCATTAATTACAAAAACCCCCCAGTGTCTAATACAAATCTACGAATATTCATTTGTAGATTTAAGCTTCCAAATACCATATCTCAGTTAACTTCCACATATTGAAGCGGTTTGATCTAATTTTTGTAATTTTATTAGGTTGTAACACATGAAATATCTGATTATTAAGATTTTTCAGGATTTTTAGGATTTTAGGATTTTTTAGGATAGTTATTTTTTTCTTCCAACAAGCTTCCAATTTTTTAATTCTATTTTCATAAAAATTTGGTGCTCTAATATTAATAAATTCTTCAATGGTGTCTTCAACGTTTGCTTGATTTCTGAAGAATTTTTTCTTTGAAGAAGCGACTTAAATGTTTAAAAAAGTGAGAATCCAAGCGTAAGAATGAGATAAAGTTTCATAATTTAACGTGTCCAACTTTTACACAGTTATTTATATGATCGAGCTTGTCATTGGTCCCTTTGCCACTCATGTTTCTTACAATTTCACTACTTCTCGACTGTCATAGTTTCTGCTGGTTTCAAAAAATTCTAGTGAATCACTCTGGCCATTGACCACAAAACTGTAAACATCGTCTTTTTCGAATGCAATGCTACGCTGCCCTTCGACATGTGTCGTGATGATTCATCCACGCCTAACAATTAAACACTACGTCTTCTGTTGTCATAACAAATCCATTTTTCACATCATAATGCGGTCCAAAAACGGTTCACTATGATTTCGAATCAGTAACGAATTGCATGGAATAGCAATAACAGTTAAACAATCACCAATTATTTTTTCCATCACTTTCTCCGTGACATCAGCGATATCTTCAATTCGCGAAGGGCTCGTGCGATCCGTTCTCTCCTCGCGACAGCCACCCTCGAGGGCCTGCGGCGGTACACAGCTCTCCAGTCCAGGGCGCCATTTTGGGGTCGCAAGGCCCGTGGCTCGCGCAGAATGCACGCAACAACCCCTGAGGGAAACTTCAGCCGATCTAGGAATATAACTCTCCGACCGGTTGCTAGGGCATGTAGGGGTGGCAAAGCCCATTCCGTAGCCGATTACGGTTGACTATGGTCCCTGAGGAAGCCTAACTGGAGCCCAGTCTGACCTGACCTAAAATTCCCATTTTATTGATAAAGCTTTGGATAAAGCGAAAGTACCTTGGAGCATCTAACAACTCGTTTTGAAGGTTTTATTTTTCAATTATTTACCCTTTGCACTCGAGACTTTCCAAAAATGGTTCAAATTGGTGACTGAGAATCACCTTTCGAGTGCAAAGGGTTAAGTTAGATGTAATCGTATTCAAAGTATACTGAATTTTGAGTGGAAAATTATTTAATTTTTATATCGTATTGCATATGCGATTTTTCATGTGTTTTGATTTTATGTTGAAGCATCTAAAATGATATTTACAAATGTTTCACGCAAATACATCGTTGTACAAGTAAATATTTCCATAAATTCTTGCATGAATGGACTTTGGTGTATTAATATATAGGGTGATCGTTTGTCATGGCTTCAAGATAGATGAGAATACTAAAATAATAATGTAAATAAATGCCACATGCATTCGTAGTAATTGCAATTATGGTTAACTTTTTTTTCTCGTTATTTATTGTTTATTATTTCATCGTTTCATCGTCTGCCACCCTTCTACCCCATCTTCTCCTTATTCCTTCAATCTTCCACAACCCCGCAAATCGCTTGCCTACTCAACTGTCCCAAAAGTCCAGTCGCACCCTCCACTCCCTCCACCTCCTCGATATTCGCTTTTTCTATTGCCCCTCTCGAATCCTCTTCGATCCATCATGCCGATTTCCTGTCCTTTGTAGTCTTTTTCTCATTTCCGTTCGGACTGGGTTAAATGATTCGATACGATTTACTTTTCTGCCGTTTGTATTATATTTCATAGCAGAAGCTTCTGTCCTTTAACCAACAAATTTCACTAACAATTGTAAATTAAATACTTTCGAACTTTGCGATGATTTTATACAGTGAAGGGAAATTTGTTTTTGTTGTTTGCTTAATAAAGATGATCTAAACTTTAATTATTTTGTAGCAAAGATGATCCAAACTTTAATTATTTTGTAACAAAAGAACACATACGAGCTGCATTATTTATTGTTTACAGAAAGATGATATAAACTTTAATTATTTTGTAATAAAGATGACCCAAACTTTAATTATTTTGTAACAAAAGAACACATATGAGCTGCATTATTTATTTTTTACAGAAAGATGATCTAAACTTTAATTATTTTGTAATAAAGATGACCCAAACTTTAATTATTTTGTAACAAAAGAACACATACGAGCTGCATTATTTATTTTTTACAGAAAGATGATTGAAACCTTAATTATTTTGTAACAAAAGAACACATACGAGCTGCATTATTTATTTTTTACAGAAAGATTTATACATGATCGTACCATTTGTAGTGTACAATCGATACATAATTGAACACTCATTAATGAGTAAAATACTTGGAGGATAATAAAATTACTCTTGTAAATTAATCAGTAATTTAAGTTTCAATTGTTATATATGGAACATTCTAGAATGCGAACAAGAACGAATATGCGAGTGAATGTTTTAACCCTTTGCACTCGAGACGCGCAGTCGTCACATTTCATACAGCAACTGGAGTTTTTCATCAACCGATTTTAAGTTTCGAAGCCCTACAAAAATGAATTTGGGAGATGAAATTAGCTCGAGTGAAGATGAAATTGATTTTCGACTATTAAAAAACGAGATTAGTTGCATCAACCCTTAACGCTCCAAGTGTGCCTCTCAGGCACCATCGAATTACAATTAACATAAATATTTTAATCAAAATTATATTACTTCTGAGACGAATAAAGATTATTTTGAATGACTTTAATATTATTATTTACACATCATTGTAGAATTTACAATCTGACACTTGAAAACTTGCAAGTAGGAGTATGATAAAAATAAGTTTGAGTTACTGATCGATATCCACAATTAAAAGTCGAAGCGTTAAGGGTTAACGAAGAAATTAGCGATAGAAAAAAACGATGTGCGATCAAGAAAGTCGTCGAGTGCAAAGAGCTAAAATATCAAGTCAGTTGTTCATCGAGAAAACATTTCAGTCGCAAAGGATTTTTTCTGAATTTAATATTCTTCCATCTGTCTTTTATTAATAAATATCCCACACACTTATTAATTAATGTTCAATCAGCGAGCGTATTGCCTCACACTCTCGAGAACTTTTCTCTGTTGTCTCTCCTTTCTGGGCGACATTTTTTCCTTTCAAGTCATCGCCCCGAAAGCATCGAGAATTCAGAAGCGTGCAATGCCAGCGGCAACCTTAAATTAATGATCTTGAAAGCCTAAAGCGTCGGTAGACACCCAGGAACAGGAGAATGCACTCAAGGGGTGACCGCTAGCTCCTAAGTCTCTTAGACCATGGTCTGCCCCCGCTAACCTGCGCTCAGCCCCCAGACGCCGTTGAAATGTTAGTAAACTAAATATCTTATTAACCCCTTAAGCTGCCACGAGTTAGGCCTTGCGTTATGCCCAGGCAACTTTTCCACAGCTCATACCTTAGTTAAGATTTTACGTGTCCGATTCAAAACATCGCAGAAAGAACAAATCGCGTTGATTCAGAATTTTTGGGCAGTCTTCTTTCGTTGCGAGCTGAAATCAATCGAAATATGGCTTTTAAGAAGACGTTTCGAGGCACTGGGCAGAGACGAAGATTTAAAAAAAAAGAAATGGGAATTATTTGAGTTTTAAGTGCGACCATTGTTTGACCATTGACCAATAAATGTATATATAGGTATTATATAATTTAGGAGAAAATTTTTATTGAGAAAATTACGGCACTTTTTCAAGTTTTAAACTTTATTGTGAAAACAAATACAAAAGTAAATATTATTTAATGTTAGACATGAATAAAAAAATGGTAATTCTAATTAAGACAAAAATCAAAACAGATATCAATAATTATCAATAACTAACATTTTATAAGTAAACTTTATGTTTCCAAAATGCTACAATGCAGCTCAAGGAAAATGGAAGCTTTCTAAGAGCTTTCCAAGAGCACTTCATAATGAAATCTACATCTGCAGATACTACAATTCGCAGCAACCCCAAATCGCGCAACACAGAGCACGAGAAAATTTATATTACACATCCACGAGCGCGAAACAGCGTCCGCGTTGATGCGAATCCCAGATAGGCGAACAATTGTTACCACGCGGGACCGCTGGCGTCCTATAAAGAGTTTCAAACGCGCCGGACAGAAGACATTTATTTCTTTTCCGCGAGAATAAAACTAGCCGACGTCGTGTTCTATCTGCAATTGTTGGCGAAACAAAGCGGAACAAAGAAGCCTCCTTCTGGGCTTGTTTTTCTTTTTCAGCTGTCCCCTTTATCACTACCGAAAGCGGCCATTTGCAGATTACCGGGGCGGGAGCTCAGTCGACGAAAGTTAAACCAAAACTTTCAGCTCGGCGCCGGGAAACGAGCAGAAATGTACATTAAGCGGCAGTACTTAAAACATAACCGACTATTTCATTAGCACCTTGTCTCTGTACCCGTGCCCTCTCACTCCAGCGAGTACTTAAACCGCGCTTCCCTCTTTCCAGCCCCTCGCTCGTGTAACTCTTCTTCTTGGTCATCCTACATGCTCTCTGAACATTCGCGAATCCGAATTATTTTTCACGAGCGTTAAAATCGACACAGTTTGGTAGGTTCGTGTTAAATTTTGGTTATGATTCATTTTGTCGCGTTTGATAGTCTCTTGGGGAAAATATCGCGATCTGTGAAAGCTAAAGTTCTGTGCAAAAGTATGGGGATACCTGGCGAGAATGGTGTTCCTATTGGTAAGATTGTAATCTATTTTTTGTAAGTATCTTGGAAGAAGTTGAATTTTTTCAGCAATGTATGAGTAATATTCTTCTTTTCTTTTATTATATGCTTTCTGGTGAACTGTTTTTATTTTTTTATGTGATTTCGTTTTGTGTAATTTAAGATCATTTTTTATTGATTTTCTTTTATTTAAATAGTTCCATACTCAATCTAAAATATTTCAATTAAGACTATTTTTGCTATCAAATTTTAAGAAATTTAATATTTTAACTGCCATTTATTAAAACAATTTGCAACTTTTGCACAGTGCTGAATATACAATCTACATTTTTCAAATATGTTTCATAAATTATTATTTCGTTCACTGTAGCGATTTCGAAAGTGAAAATTTGCCAATCTTATTAAATTTCAATTGACTTCATTTTATCGTGCAGCGATTTTTCCAAAAAATCATTTTGAAATCTCTATCCAAAGTAGAAATCGTACGACGCTTTGCGATAGTAATTAAAATTAACAGCGAGGAACGAATTAAAGCAACACGAATCTCATTACACAGTAACGATAGAAACATGAAAGAAATTACTGCTGATTAAGAAATGCCTGAAGGAAAAACATTTTTAAAGCTAGTATCACACAACGCACGATCTCGTGTTCGATTCGCTGCACGAGAACTCCCATTGCACGCCTGTTCCTCTGCGTTGGGTGCTGCAGATTGCTGAACGATAACGTACAGCAAACAAATGAAAAACGTAATTATGCGTGTCAAACAATGCGATGATGTGTATATTTTCGTATCACGCGACTACTGTTGGCTCGTGTATCGGCTTGCGTGACTGGTTTCTGCACAGAGGGACCAAAAAGGTGGCACCTGAAATTCGTGCATATCTGGCGTCCATATTTAAAGCATTGGAGTCTCTAGCGTGCATAAAATGTTTTATGTGTTATGCTTGCTTAGAACTGCGTTATCTGAAAATACAATGCACATTGATTAAGAAAAATATGTTTGTTTTCTTTTTTTCTGTAATTGCACAATTTTTTGGCTCATGTTTTTTAAATTTTCTATATATTACTGATGAAGTACATTTTACAGAAAATTGTTGTGATTATTTCAACTTCTTAAAGTGCCATATTGTGAAAATGGAACTCTTTTAAAATATTTATTTAATGCACATTGATTAAGAAAAATATATTTGTCTTCTTTTTTTCTATAGTTGTACAATTTTTTGGCTTATGTTCTCTAAGTTTTCTATATATTTCTGATGAAGTTCGTTTTACATAACACTGCTGTGATTATTTTTATCTTTTAAAGTACCAATTTGTGAAAAAGAAGACAATTTTTATTAATGCAATATCTTTTATAATAACACATTATCAGTAAAAATTGAATCAGCTCGTCTTTAAATCTTTTCATGAGCAATTAGAAGCATGCAAAACGTCGCTGTGACAGATATAACAAATATTCTGTACACACAAACGATATTAAATCATTGCCAAAGGAAATTATCCGATTATTAGTTAAACAAAAATGAGAAGAAAGAATAACATCGCGATAATTTAAATATGATTATTATAAAAGCATTGATATTATGCCAACATCGATTTATTACTAAACGGATTGAGGGATAATCGCAACATGTTTCAAATTATTCGAAAATTATATCAACCAAAATGAATATCGAACGCAATAGACAAACACTCGCGTATTTACATATATGTGCATACATACAACGCGTCTAATTTTAATTAATCTATACAATTAATTCTCCAAATTATTCCTTACTCAAAAAAATATTTCGAACAAAATTTACTTTATTCTGAGAAAAAATTTGATATAAACTTAATCGATGAATCAATAAAAAAGAAGAAAACTATATTTTACATAACAGTTTCCTCTGAATAGAAATTAAATCCATCTACATCATAAGGAAATATAAAAAGAAGGCTTTTTTTATTATATTTGAGTACAAAAATGACTACAAGTAAAAGAACTTCATATTTCAGCATTATAAGAAAAAATAAATTGCCAATATGTAGTTTACGTCCATATATATTACTGATAAATGTCGATTAGTTATTTTTTGCAATATAATAGTATTTGAAATGCACACCCTCCACCTCCATTTCTTTTCTTAGCTAACGAATAATGATAGTGACCAACAAAATTGATCGTATATACACGCTAATGATGCAAATTAAACATCATATATATCTCAAAAAATTAAAAAATCCACGATACCAATATTTTATGGTTCGTCTCGTGGCGAACAAATTTCACAAACAAACCACTGGCGCTAATCACGGATCAGGATCCGCAGACCTCGATGGCTGAGACCTGATTAGTCGCTAATGCAGTTGGATTCGCAGATTGAACTGCATCGAGAATAAAAGAGGACTTATTAACCAGCGAAGGAAAGGGGGGAGGAAGGGACGAAGGAGCAACAGAGGCACGAACAATCGATACTTTTTCATTATGACTACCCAAGGCAATTACTCCGCGTCATGGCAAAAGTGAGGTACCTAAATGTAATTAGTTGTCGTCGGCAGGGCGCTTACCTAGGCGGCGCTGTTATATACATGGCGCAATTACAATTTAATTTTGTTTCCCGGCCGTTATAAACGAGTGTACTTCATGGCCAGCTTCCTACGTCCCGGCAAAACGCGGCTGCAACTTTTAGTGATCGTTTTAACCAGACATTTCGTCTTACCAAAACGCCCCCACCGCGTTTGAAATTCGCGCCACCCTTTGATTCGCGCGTTGATTAATTATGTTTCGATACATTGGTTCTTTCTGTCGGAATTCTGTCGATGTTGATCGTCAGAGAAAGTGAACTAGTAAATTGGACAGATTTTTGGAGGCTTGTGTTGTATGATCAACTCTTTAATAAGATTGACAACGCGAGATGAAGTCCTTAAGACTCATTATTCGCAAACATCTTAATCCATTCGAGACGGATTTCACGCTGTGTAAAAAAAGATATGAAATCCACACAAAAATGTTGAATAGGTTTCTAATTTTTAAAAGAAATTGAGGAAATGCCTTAAAAAAATCGTATCTGTGTTTTTATTGTTATTAAAATGTATAAAAAAGTAAATTCGTTAACATTTTTAATTCACATGCATACAATTTTATTGAATTGAAATTATGAGACAGTACGGAAAAAGTAGGCGTCGAAATAAGACTGGTTTGTAGAATTAAAAATTAAAATTAAAATTTCAGCTTCTGGGGTTGGTCTCCAAAAGAATGAGCCGTCACGAATAGGTTAATCATAATTCCAAAATTTCAACTCTTCTAGCCCTTTGTACCCACTTCCTGTCTTCTGTCCTTCATCTGTCAGCTAACCTTTATACTGAAGCTTACTCACCCTCAACTGTATAAACGCTAAGTAATTTTTGTCATAAGTTCAGATTGCTGTAGTCACTATTAGCCTGCAGAACCTGTGTCAAAATAAAAATCTCTAAAGTCTCTTAATACGTGTTCCACTTGATTCCTTCGATTCTGTTGAACCCAGAATTTAATAATTATAATAACAACTAGCATAAATAGTACAAGCCAGACATATAATATAATAAAATATTGGTTGATACTCGAAATCGTTGATAGTTTTAGTCCTCAAATCTTTTGTGATGGTCCTTCGCGCATAAAAAAATAAATACTATTTTTTAAAATTAGGCATAAACTTTTGCAATCACCTAGTAGATTAAAGCTTTGTTAAATAGTTAGCAATGATTTCTTTTAAAGAACCAGATTCACCAGATTCGCAACAATAAATATTCCTGATATTTAAAAAAAAAGGAGATAATTAAGATCATTAATCTTGATTCATTTACATTTGCAAAACACACCTTGCATTGGCAGGTTTATAGGACTATTTTCTCAAACGCTAATCGTAAGCTGCAGCATTAGAGTTCTCGTCTATCCTCATAGCTATCGTTTCAACGACAAAACTGCAGGTACGACGAAAGTCACGATGTGCAGTCAACCTTGCTGATGAGTTCATTATGTAGTAGACTCTGGACCAAACACCCTTATTTCCTCCCTGCGCGTTCTCTCTCTTTCTCATTCACTTTTCTTGCCTATCCACGATACAGAAGCCAGCTACGGAAGTTCAAACTGATATTAATGAGGAGCGAAAATGAAACCTTGTCTTTCGTAACTGCAGTAGAACGTGTGCATATACGAAGGGATTGGAGAAGCTGATTGCTACGTCGCGATCGAGCAACAAGTAGTGCTTCCATTGCATCGCATTGCCATTAATAACGATCAAATATGCAATTTTTCATATTTTATTCGACATTTACACATATCTGTTCTTATTATCCTACATTTGATAGTAAATTACGCAATTAAAGATATTAATCTGAATTTAAAGCTTGCAATGAATTCATTTTGCGTGATAATATTTATTTTATAAATATTAATGCTTAAAGAATAGCGTTCTAAGTATGTCGCATGAACTCTACAATTGTTCTCTAAACTAAAAAACACTATTAACCCTTTGCACTCGATGACTTTTTCGGTCGCAGATCATTTTTTCTATTACTAATTATCCCTTGTCATTTAATCTATTACTAATCCCATTTTTCAACAGTTAATAATCAATTTCATCTTCACTCGAGTTAGTTTCACCCTCTAAATTCATTTTTGCGGGGCATCAAAACTTAAAATCATGAAAAACTCGAATTGCTGCAAACACAATGGCGACTGAGGGTCGCCTTTCGTGCGCAAAGAATTAAATAAATTCAAGATTGCTGTCGCAATACAAAATTACATTATCCACTGTACCTCTACGCATAAATCAGATTACAAAATTCATAAACACCCAGAAAATAATTACAAACATTCCACGAATAACAATCCATCGCCTCGCAATGAATATTCACGCACCCAAAATGGAATCTCGTGCACTCAGATTCTTGCAGCGAGTCCTCCGCGTCGCGAGACTACGCAAAACACGCAAAACACTCTTCCAACGCAAAAAAATATTCATTAAAATATGAATTATATAATTCCACGCGAAATTAACTCCTTCGCGGGAAGGTGAACGCGCGATTCCCATTTACAATTCAATTCCCGAAACCGAACTCGAGCTTCCGTTTCGCGTGGACGCCGAGCAAACGTTAAATAAGTGAATCGCGCGAATGACGGACGATAATGCGGGGGCGCGAGGGGCGCGTCGACGTGTTTGCGCATAATTCCGTCGCCAGGGGACAGTTACGTGTAATTAGCGTCGATAAAAATGTATCGTCGCGGGCTGTTTGCGAACGGGACGCCGCTGGCGTCGTCGGTACGTGTCCCCACGTTAATGTTCGAGATTATACAAAAATGAATCCGGCAATTAATTCCGCCGAGGGGGTGGGTCCGCGATCAAAGCCGCGGCGATAAAGCGGCGTTAAATTTTATCGTTATTACCAGCGAAGTCGTAAGTCACTGGCGAAAGACCGTGGCCACTCTTTTACGAGGAGAAACGAGCGCGGTTTAAAGGTGGTATCGAGAAAATGGAACGGCACGCCGGAAACAGAAAAATAGGGAGAGTACGGGGCGGGGGTGAGGGTGGCGCGCGGCCAGGAAGAAAGAGTGGCCCGGGGAGAAAGCCATTGGTGGTCCGACGGCTTGAAAAGCCGCGCTAAAATTCCTCCGCGAGAGAAATTGTTTTCCGATATTGGATTCGCATTGGTACCGCGTTTTGCGGCAGTGCATCTCAAATGAAGCGTGGAGGCAGCCCGTCGGACGCGCAAGAGTGACGAGATGAAATAACTATCCCCGTTACAAGAACGCGAATCGCGTTGCTCGTCCAGTCGTCGCGTGGTCGCTGCGAATTGTAGAACCGCGTTCCAAAGGGTTCGCGAGTTTTAGGTTTTCACTGCTATTTATTTGAAACTAATATTAGCGATTATGTAGGGAGGAGATGAAGCTGGAAGAAATGAAATAACTATCCTTATTACAAGAACGAGAATCGCGTTGCTCGTCCAGTCGCCGCGTGGTCGCTGCGAATTGTAGAACCGCGTTCCAAAGGGTTCGCGAGTTTTAGGTTTTCACTGCTATTTATTTGAAACTAATATTAGCGATTATATAGGGAGGAGATGAAGCTGGAAGAAATGAAATAACTATCCTCGTTACAAGAACGAGAATCGCGCTGCTCGTCCAGTCGCCGCGTGGTCGCTGCGAATTGTAGAACCGCGTTCCAAAGGGTTCGCGAGTTTTAGGTTTTCACTACTATTTATTTGAAACTAATATTAGCGATTATGTAGGGAGGAGATGAAGCTGGAAGAAACGAAATAACTATCTTTGTTACAAGAACGAGAATCGCGTTGGTCGTCCAGTCGTCGCGTGGTCGCTGCGAATTGTAGAACCGCGTTCCAAAGGGTTCGCGAGTTTTAGGTTTTCACTGCTATTTATTTGAAACTAATATTAGCGATTATGTAGGGAGGAGATGAAGCTGGAAGAAATGAAATGACTATCCTTATTTCAAGAACGAGAATCGCGTTGCTCGTCCAGTCGTCGCGTGGTCGCTGCGAATTGTAGAACCGCGTTCCAAAGGGTTCGCGAGTTTTAGGTTCGAAACGAGTCTTTGTTATACAAAGTTAATTGTTGTTATTAATATAATTGCTCCTTTTGTTTAATGGAAACTGTATTTTTTAGTGCTCGATTGTTATATTTGTTTTCTTTAGACGGCGCACTAATATTAGTTTTAAATAAATAGCAGTGAAAATTTAAAAAGTAAACTAATATTAGTGAATATTATGTAGAGGACGCTGAAAGAGGTGAAATAACTATCCTTGTTACAAGAACGAGAATCACGTTGCTCGTCCACTCGTCGCGAGGGTGCTGCGAAATGTAGAACCGCGTTCCAAAGGGTTCGCGAGTTCGATATTTGAAACGAATTTTTATTATGTAAAGTTATTTATTTTTGTTAATATAGTAGCTTCTTTTATTTAATAGAAACTGCATTTTTTGGTGCTCGATTGTTATATTTGTTTTCTTTAGATATGTTGATTTAACCCATCCGAGACGGCTTTAAATTTACTTTTGAAATTTTCACTGCTACT
The DNA here is from genome assembly GCA_963969225.1 of Xylocopa violacea. Lineage (NCBI taxonomy): Eukaryota > Metazoa > Arthropoda > Insecta > Hymenoptera > Apidae > Xylocopa > Xylocopa violacea. The sequence goes on along the minus strand of CAXAJV010000021.1, from coordinate 4,357,277 downwards.
TATTTGAAACTGATACTAGTAATTATATAAAGAAAAGATGAAGCTAGAAGAGATGAAATAACTATCCCTCCAAAAGCCCTCCAAAAACATATTTGCGCACAAGCAATGATAAATTACATCAGATATAAAAAGAATTTCAACAAGGGTGGAGCTGTGTGTAGAATCAATAAGAAAGATGATTTTTCTGATTGCGATATCTTGGAACCCTCAACCCTTCACAACCGCAGGAAAAATAACAGAAAGCAATACGCGAAGCACCAGCTTTCCAATCCTTTTTCGAGCCGGAAGCACAGGTTCAGAGCGTCCCGCGTTGCCGCCTTCCAAATTTTGTTTCTCCATTCGGTTTCAGCGCGAGCAAAAATTGCTCGAGATTGCGTCGCATCCTATAATTACTGGAGAGAACAGCGTTTGTGTGGCTGCGTAATTACAGCGCCTGCGCTTGGGCGCAGCTTGCAGTACAATTTACTACCAGCGACTCGGCTGGGTGATTGTTTGTTTATCAGTTGTCACCACGTTTGTACGCTACTGACATTTAACGATACCCACCAGATATCTCTGCTGTTTGTAACGTTAGACCGCGAATAATTTCACGCCATTTTAATGAACCATATCGTTTTACTGCTGTTTTTAAAAATACAACTCGAAGGGTATCTCTTCTGCGTACGTAAATTTTCAACTCTACTGTTACGTATTAACATTACACCCACGAAATTATTTTAAATAAAATGAAGCCTGGCTTTTACGAAAGAAACAGATGATATGGGCTTTGTTAATACTGTTGATACCGAGCTGCTTCAAAATTTGTATATTAAACCTCAATTTATTTGATATTCTGTGCTTCTTCGTTAACAAATATTCGCAATAGTCAAACGTAATTTTGTGATATGGAAATATCCAGTAGATGTAAAATTTGCCATACTCTGTACGCTGTTCTCTATCATTGGATTGTATCTACTTGGCGTAGAAAACCAGAGCTCAGGAAAAATGATGTAATTAAAGAGAGCTTTACACTCCTTTGGTACCGCTGCTTGAGTAAACTTTCAATTAACTATAATGTTCTTGGGAACGTTTCAACTGACTTGTAATGGTAGCCACTGCAGAGTAGTGTGGAAACACTAATTACTCTTATAGTTGACACAAAAGCCCTGTTGAACTTTTCGAGTGATATTTACTCGAGGGACGGAGATGGGGCTCTGTATAGCTATGAATATTCAGGCTAAAGTGCTGTTAAACTAGACACTGAACGAGACCGTTAGTCTGCGTCGACTTTCCACTCGTTAGAGTAAAGAACAATTCGTGAAAAACGGGAGGAGCGTTGTCGTACGTGCTTGGAATTTTTTACTTTATCGCAGTGTCCCAGGATTCTTGTTTCCTAACGATGTTTTTTGAATCGCGAGTGAGAGAGGGTAGATGTGTAATAAAACGTAAAATTTCAAGCATAGTTACATTTATCGTTATCGTTGTGGTTTGAGAAGCTATTTTCTTAGTCCAGAAACGACTATTACCTGTACATATTAAAAAAAGAGTTTGTTTGAAGCTTTTAAAAATTGCGACAGCCAAATTTATGAGCGAATCACAGATAAATGCTGTTTTTGAGAAAGTAGAATTTTAGTTGTACCGTTTGTATAGCATTTCTAGATGGTACGTGGCTCTTCTTTGTTTTTCAATTTAGTAGGTTCAGTATTTTTCTGATTTTCTGAAATATAACCCTTTGAGATACATCAGTGGTACCATATACATCGTGAAGGGTGAAACTTTTTGTTAAATGTGCATTTCTGAGAAAGTATATTCAAATAATCGAAATAATAAAACTATATTATTCATTTCTTTGTATTCTGCATTGTTGCATTGCAATTTTTCTGAGCGCCCTTAGGTATCTATAGTATCACAAGTACAGTTTTTTAAGCGTCTAAAGTATCACAAAATTAACGCCACATTATAAGGATCTACTATTTTCAAACCAGCTTAAAAAATACGAAATAAAATATCATACCTTCGTCGTTTGTTTCTAAACAACATTGAAAATATAGAATAATTTTCAATTATATAATTTGCATTATTTAAAAAGCAAATTTGATTTTAGTTCACACAAGAAGATGGTCGTTTTTCCCCGAAATGTTCATAAACTTTTCACGTCCCCTGTGTCACGAGCAACCAGCACCTCTAAAGTGCTTCAAAGATTGGCAATCACGAGTTGTAAGTCCGGATAGTTTCTCGTGGAAGTTGCCGAACGAACAGGGCCATATCTTTCCTCTTAAAAGGGCAAACTGTTGCAGTTCCGTGAGAAGATCCTCAGTTACCATTTTCGATGATCTTACTGAATTCCAAGTCTCTGAACGATGGCTGTTTCTGCTTCAGTTTCTCGAAATTGAAAGCAGGTTTTGGCATGTAAATCGAAGCAATCAAAGATATGACGGAAATTAAGAATTGACGACAATTAGAGTATGCGAGTGTGCTTGACTGTTCGAAAAGTAAAAGAAAGGGTTTAAGAGAAATTAACTTTGAGTTATAATTGTATAGGAAAGTTGGAAGCTGAAGAGTCAGAGTGATGCAGTTTCTGCTTTAATTTCTCGAAATTGAATGCAGGTTTTAGCACGTAAATCGAAGCAATCAAAGATGCGATGAAAATTAATAATTGACGAAAATTAAAGGATGCGAGTGCGTTTAACTGTTTGAAAAGCGAAAAAATAAGTTATTTAAGGGTTTAAGAGAAATTAACTTTGAGTTACGACTGTATAGGAAAGTTGGAAGCTGAAGAGTCAGATTGATGCTGTTTCTGCTTCAGTTTCCCGAAATTGAATGCAGGCTTTGGCACATAAATCGAAGCAATAAAAGATACGACGAAAATTAGAGAATACGAGTGTGCTTGACTGTTCGAAAAGTAAAAAAAAGAATTATTTAAGGGTTTAAGAGAAATTAACTTTGAGTTATAATTGTATAGCAAAGTTGGAAGCTGAAGAGTCAGAGTGATGCAGTTTCTGCTTCAGTTTCTCGAAATTGAATGCAAGCTTTGGCACATAAATCGAAGCAATCAAAGATACGACGAAAATTAGAGAATACGAGTGTGCTTGACTGTTCGAAAAGTAAAAAAAAGAATTATTTAAGGGTTTAAGAGAAATTAACTTTGAGTTATAATTGTATAGCAAAGTTGGAAGCTGAAGAGTCAGAGTGATGCAGTTTCTGCTTCAGTTTCTCGAAATTGAATGCAAGCTTTGGCACATAAATCGAAGCAATCAAAGATACGACGAAAATTAGAGAATACGAGTGTGCTTGACTGTTCGAAAAGTAAAAAAAAGAATTATTTAAGGGTTTAAGGGAAATTAACTTCGAGTTATAATTGTATAGGACAGTTCAAAGCTGTAAAGTTGAATATGAGAAATGGCGAAAGCTGATGACTGGCGAGCGACGACTAGAAAACTATGAAAAGAAAATATTCCAGAGGATGACAGGGCGCGTACACAATGGAGGCCTGTTGCCGCGCGGTTTGGCCCGCTTTTAAACAACTACGAGTAACGACGGCGAGTCGGGTAATTGCTTATGAAACGCGTTAAAGGGAGAACTCGTAGTGAAGCACGCGGCTCTTGTAGTGCCTTAAAGGGGCCAACTGTTGCAACAGTCGCGCAAAAAGTCGAGCGTGCCGCCGGCTTCGAGCCTCGACTCCGCCCAGGCACCACCCTACTTGTACAGATGCTTACACTTCGTCGACGACCCACAATGCCTTCTCTTTCCACCCCCGTGAAGATATATCCTGCATAATTTACGCCCAGTCAACGGTATCCACGAGCAGCCGCTACAAGAGAGGGCTCGTTCCACGTTTCAAGCCGCGTGAACACCGAACTCAACTCGAACCACCCCCACGCGAGAAATGTCACTGATCTCGATTACTTTCGCACGTTGGATCATCGCATTCCTATATTTTCGTAGACGTGCTTTTGCTGAGGTTTTGTCTACGTTTCCTACGATCGACTAATGATTTTCGATGGATGGGACACTGAGTTGGGTAGTTTCTTTATTTAACAAAATTAAGGCTTTTGGGCACTGTGTGCCATTATAGTGGCTTTCGTGGATGTCTTCTTTCTGAACGACACGTCAGTATAGGAACTTTCGCAAATGTCATATTTCTCAACGACTCGTCACTATAGTAGCTTTTGAGGATGTCATCTTTCTGAACGACGCGCTACTATAGTGGCTTTCGCAGATGTCATCTTTCTGAAGGAGGCGCTACTGTATTGGCTTTTGTGGATGTCAACTTTCTGAACGACGCGCTACTATAGTGGCTTTCGCAGATGTCATCTTTCTGAAAGAGGCGCTACTGTATTGGCTTTTGTGGATGTCAACTTTCTGAACGACATGTCAGTATAGGGACTTTCGCGGATGTCATCGCGCCACTATAATGGCTGCCACGGACGTCTTCTTTCTGAACAACGCGTCACTATAGTGGCTTTCGAGGATGTCATCTCTGTGAACAACGCGTCACTATAGTGGCTTTCGAGGATGTCATCTTTCTGAACGATGCGTCACTATAGTGTCTTTCGAGGATGTCTTCTTTCTGAACAAAGCGCTACTACAGTCGCTCACTATAAGTGTGGAGATTGTGACATGGGTCTATGTATCGTACAGTGCTTTAAAATATGTCATCTTTCTAAACGACGCGCCACTACAGTAGCTCACTACGAGCTCACTTAAAACAATCAGTAGACTTCAAATCAATCAGTTGGTCACTTCTCTTCAGTTCCTTCAATTAACAGTCAGTTACAAATACGCGTAGCTAATCAAAACCTTCAACCAACTAGCTCAACCAAAAAGTCGTATCTGTAGCGTCATTTCCCCGAATCACAGACATTCTTCCTGTTATCACTATCCTTATTTTATTATCACTGTTCAATCACGACTATTACTCTTGTCCTCCTGATTCATTAATCAAAAATGGACTGCAGAAACCGTGCCTTGTTCCATCTTTCCACACTTTCTCGTCGCGCCACCGCACAAATCGAGTTCAACCCTTAACCCTCGCGTTTAAAAATAACGTTTTCAAACGGATGCAACGTCTATTTAGCTCCAGCTCGTTCGCGAGGGTCCATCGGCTCGCATTTCAACTTCTGCCCCCCGAATTCCGCGCTGCAGGGAAGGGCAGAGGTTACGATCGTCCGCGGCTGTGGTCACGTTCGCATATTTCGCGGTACGTGATGTTTGCTAGATATCCGCGATCATTAAACTCGATGCGACGTGCTCCTGCAGCCACCGCCGCGGTATCTCCTCGGAGGGCGCGTATCCGGCGATTTCCCTGCGCGAAACGGTCATCAGGGATGGCGAAAGGAACCCGTTCGACGCGGTCCTCCTCGAAACGAATCGCGACGGTGCTCGCCGATAAGTGGACTGTACTGTTTACCCAGCGCGCCTCTAATCCCATCAGGATTTACGAGTTCCACGGGAACTCATTATGGCTGCAACTAATTGCCAAGTGGGACAAAGGCCTCTTTCATGGGTCATATAACTGATTCAGAGGGATGAAGCGGATGAACGGACGCGGAGGTCCTCGCGGTTCCTCGCAGTTTATTCTAGTGGAGGCTGTACGCGTCTCTTCGTGCTTTTTCCATTGCTAGGGAGGAAGGGTAGGGGGAGAAGGAGGTACAGCATTAACGGGGTGAATGCCACGTGTAAACGCGCTATTACGCCTACGAATTCTCTCTCTCTTTCTCTCTTTTCGAGCCTCTTTCCACCCTCCGTGTAATTGTACGCCTCCTGCTTGCCTCGCCTGGGCCAAACGAAAGAAGAACGACCCGGGAAGTTGGAGATGGCGCGCGAGTAAGAAGTATTACCCTCGTCGAGGTGAAGCGGCTAAATCTGGGGAGGGAATTCAAAACGGCCTTTTTATTACGGTACGTGACTTCGCGCGTTAAACTCGCTCAATTCGGAGCCGCGATATCTTCGAGGCCTGTTGAAAGGTATTACCAGGTTTCGAAGCTCGAAATCGCGGAACGACGGTGTAATAAGCACGTCCGTTTTTACTGTTCGTCAATTTTAAATTAGGATAACGATTCTGGGTCGTTTGTGAGGGCTTGTGTAAAGGATAAATTCTGGGTAGCTACGTTAAAGGTGGAAAGCTTTCTTCGTTCGAACCAGTCGAGCGTGTAATGAAACGTGCTCGATTCTTGTCTTCTTACGAATTGATAAGGATAAAGTGTCTACGTATTGGTGAGGCAATAATAATGCAAGGAATAATGAGAATACTTTCACTTTTTGGACGTGTGCGGCCATATTTGCAGCCATAATGAGCTTTCGTAAAATTTGTAACGAAAATTTTTAAAATTCTTCTGATAAAATTTAGATTTATTTATTTAGTAACTGATTGAAATGATATCAGACAAATATAGTCAATGGATTAATAAAATATTCAGTTACAGGAAGCTGAAAATAAAAATACTTCGCGACTGCATTGGATGTTCTTTCATTGATTTTTCTTTTAATTGCATCGACACTCGATCTCGTCTCGGCTCAAAATTAATTGAGCACGAACATCTGCGCCCTTACCTGAATAACTGCACGCATCTGAGCTCGAGTTACGTGCAGTTATTTAGGGTTTACTATATAGAGTGATTTATTGAGGAGCAATTTTAGTGAATACGTTTAAAATAGAAATTCAATAGCTTTAACTGTAATTTCTTTTCACCTTATTAATAAATAATGTAAAAAATTTGTTATTAGAAGTGAATTAGAATACAATAAAAATACTTTATACTTAATATATATAGCAGTGAATTTCGAAGTTAATAATCTTGTGTCTTTCTTACTGTTATTAAGAAAATAAAAATACTTAAATAGCTTATTCTAAAAAAATGAATGCAATAATTATAGTACCATTATTGTACTCATTTCTTCAAAACATTATAGGCATTTCTGTTTTATTTATAAGTACTTGTCAATAGTATTACAATTCATAATCAAATTCAAACTAAAAAAATTTAAGCTTTGCTCGAATTTTGCACAATTAAAATGCTTTAAAATTACATACATCGCAATATTTATTTGACACATAAAATTCTAGCGCATACATTCCCATCACAAAATACAGCATCAAATATTAGAAAACCAATTTCAAGTCCAAGATTAAAGCGAATCCCCGTACAAAGTACCAAAGAAGAAAAGGAAAAAAATGTTAACAACATACAATTCCTAAAAACCCGGCACGCTTTGAGAAAGCGTCAGATCTTCGATCGCGGCGCTTTGTAATTCACGACTTAATGAATAATAAACATCCGTTGTACGGTGGCTGGGAAGGGTCCTCGGAACAGGGCAATTCGGGTTGCCTAAGGTCTTCGCATCCTTTGCTGGCTGCTCGTTCCCCGCGTCTCCCGTCCGTGCTCCCAAGGAATACAGTAAATTTCTCACTTTGAGAATATGAAATTCCTCGTCGCTGCTGGCAGCGCTGTATACGCGAATAGAGGGGCGAAGGATCAGAGATACAAGTCAGATAAGGCCGGCGGAACAATATTTTCCTGACGGGCACTTTGCCAGGGAGCTTGCGGCTAGGGTGAAGATTAGCGCAACCTGGGTAACGACCTTATAAAACACCGAACTCAGCCAGCGAGCGCCAAAAATATTGCCTCGCAAATTGAAAGGTACGCCGGAGGTGTGCCGGCGCCACCCGTTCCCACCGTCCCCGTCTTTTTCCCTAGCAAGTCCCGCAGCATCTCGCCCTTATTCGATCCGCTCCCCTCTAGCCGAGCGAAAGGAACCAACTTGCTTCTGAATGGCCCGCGACGAAGTTCTTCCGCGAGACTCCACGGGATTCCGTATTCGCAAACAAATCGCGGACGAGTTCGACGGCAAATCGACCGATACAAACGCGTTCGATCTTTGATTCTAGGGGTTTTCGATGGAGGAAGGCGGTGCATTGGTGTTTGCAGATTTGAGAAGGGTGTGGGATTTTTTAAGATTAAGACATTCGTCATCAATGTGAGCGTTGCTTTAATCGTGGATGAATTTGATGGGAAATGGAAAGATACAAACGCGTTCGATCTTTGATTCTAGGGGTTTTCGATGGAGGAAGGCGGTGCTTTGGTGTTTGCAGATTTGAGAAGGGCGTGGGATTTTTTAAGATTAAGACATTCGTCATCAATGTGAGCGTTGCTTTAATCGTGGATGAATTCGATGGGAAATGGAAAGATACAAACGCGTTCGATCTTTGATTCTAGGGGTTTTCGATGGAGGAAGGCGTTGCTTTGGTGTTTGCAGATTTTGTGAAGTAGAAATAGTAATTGGAGAGAAGGAGGTGCAGATTTGAGAAGGGTGTGGGATTTTTTAAGATTGATGACGAATGTGAACGTTGCTTTAATCGTGGATGAGTTCGATGGGAAATGGAAAGATACAAACGCGTTCGATCTTTGATTCTAGGGGTTTTCGATGGAGGAAGGTGTTGCTTTGGTGTTTGCAGATTTTGTGAAGTAGAAATAGTAATTGGAGAGAAGGAGGTGCAGATTTGAGAAGGGTGTGGGATTTTTTTAGATTGATGACGAATGTGAAAGTTGCTTTAATCGTGGATGAGTTCGATGGGAAATCGAACGATACAAACGCGTTCGATCTTTGATTCTAGGGGTTTTCGATGGAGGAAGGCGGTGCTTTGGTGTTTGCAGATTTGAGAAGGGTGTGGGATTTTTTAAGATTAAGACATTCGTCATCAATGTGAGCGTTGCTTTAATCGTGGATGAATTCGATGGGAAATGGAAAGATACAAACGCGTTCGATCTTTGATTCTAGGGGTTTTCGATGGAGGAAGGCGTTGCTTTGGTGTTTGCAGATTTTGTGAAGTAGAAATAGTAATTGGAGAGAAGGAGGTGCAGATTTGAGAAGGGTGTGGGATTTTTTAAGATTGATGACGAATGTGAACGTTGCTTTAATCGTGGGTGAGTTCGATGGGAAATCGAACGATACGAACACGTTCGATCTTTGATTCTAGGGGTTTTCGATGGAGGAAGGCGTTGCTTTGATGTTTGCAAATTTCGTGAAGTAGAAATGGTAATCAGCGAAAATTAGGTGCAAATTTGAGAAGGGTGTGGGATTTTTTAAGATTGATGTCGAATGTGAACGTTCCTTTAATAATTAAGATTCAAGAGTGCGTAGAATCAAATGGTTTGTTGTGATCGTGTCACAGTTTGCAACAATTGGTTCTTCAAGCTTTTATTAAAAGTATAATTAGACAGTGGAATGCATTATTTCTCAGCAATATTTATAAAATATTTTGTAAAATATTTTTCAGTTACCAGTACGTCAATATCTCAAATTTTAAACAGTATTGATAAAGTAATTGACGACAAAAAATACTCTATACCATTTTAATACAGTTAATTTATAACAAAATTAAAGGCAAATATAAAATTATTGCCACTAAAACAATTTCACACAACATTATATATAATATATAGAATTAAAACCTATATGAGTTTGATATTCCACTAAAATATCACAAAAAGGAGTAGCTAAAAATCCTTTCAGCGTACAAATTTTTGGCATTTAATCCACCAAAACACTCTTGCATATGCGTAACATTAATTCACCCCAATATTTCAATTAGCTACCCTCCATTACTTCACACTATCACGTATATTTCCATAAAAATCTCGAATGCGTTGCAAACACTTTGCAAATCATCCACCCTCGGCTACCGTAGTTGTAAAGGATCCCGCGCAAGTAATTACGAAAGAAAAATTTCTTGAGGGGATCCTCCGTAGAAGCACGGCTGCAGGATTCCCTCCTCGATCGAATAACGCGTGACACGGGGCCCATTACACATTTTTTCTTCCTTTCTTTTTTTTTTTTTTTTTTTCCTTCAGCGAAACGAAGTATTATCTGCCTCGAGGGGAAACGGGCCGATGTAGTACACTCGAAACCATGGGAGAATATTCTCTACACCCCATCGCCTGTTTCCCCGTACAACCGACCCTTTCGAGTCGTAGCCGTACTGGAAAGCGTAATTATTTCGCAATTTACTACCCTTCGCAGGATGTAGATTTAAAATAACCGTATTTACGGTACTTGTTGGTGATACGAGACACCCTGGGGGACGGTAAATTAATCCACGCATGGACACGCACGCGGTACACATTCGTATTACAAGATCTTGCGGTCTAGTCCCAACGGCCTGCGAAATGAGCCCCGATTACGTTAAGTCTCTCAACGACAACGCGGCGGAGGGTAGTCGCAGCGTGAAATAGCGGCCGTAGGCTGAGGGTTACGTATCCGCCATGGATCTTTCTCGTCAGGGCTGAGCAAAAACATTCAATTACAGTGCAAGGTAGTCGGCGATAAGGTCTACGTGTTACGTTGCGCGATGTTGCATTAAGTGAGAGACCAAGAGATTTTCTGCGACTGAATATCATTTCTTTTAAATTTGATTACATTCAGTGTTTAAAAAATGGAATAACATATTTATTTGATAGTTGTAATATATAGTTACTACTATATTGTTATCGTGTTGCTATTTTATAACATTCAATTACAGTGCAAGGTAGTCGATGATAAGGTCTACGTGTTACGTTGCGCGATGTTGAATTAAGTGAGAGACGAAGAGATTTTCTGCGACTGAATATCATTTCTTTTAAATTTGATTACATTCAGTGTTTAAAAAATGGAATAAAATATTTATTTGATAGTTGTAATATATACTTACTACTATATTGTTATCGTGTTGCTATTTTATAATATTCAATTACAGTGCAAGGTAGTCGATGATAAGGTCTACGTATAACGTTGCGCGATGTTGCATTAAGTGAGAGACCAAGAGATTTTCTGCGACTGAATATCATTTCTTTTAAATTTGATTACATTCAGTGTTTAAAAAATGGAATAAAATATTTATTTGATAGTTGTGATATATATTTACTACTGTATTGTTATCGTGTTGCTATTTTATAATATTCAATTACAGTGCAAGGTAGTCGATGATAAGGTCTACGTGTTACGTTGCGCGATGTTGAATTAAGTGAGAGACCAAGAGATTTTCTGCGGTTGAAGAGTCTTATTACATAAATAAATATTTTATTTCATTTTTTAAAGACTCAAAGACTTCTATTCCATTTTTTATTTATTTGATAATTGTAATATGTAATTTGCAGCTTTCTTTAACTCATTTGAAAGTACATATTGTTAACGTGTCGCCATTTTATATTTATAGCACTGGATAAGGTAAAAAGTATAAGTTTTCAAGTTTTCATTGTAGAAAAATTGTAATTAATGAAACAAAATACGTAGAAAATCTTTTTTTTCAATTTAATTGATGAAATTGGATATTGTATTGGATTCGCAGGAAAAAGAAATAATGCGTCAATTTAAATGCGAACAATTCATATTGTACAAAAGAAGAACAAAATTATAAAATTGCTCTATTATTTCAGAAGATGTTTTACAAAAATTAATTCCAACTGCACGTTTCGATACGAAATTCGTGGGAACGTACGCGAGTTCAAAATATTCGACAAAAGATGCCGCATTCGCAGGTATATCATACCAGCGAAAGTACATGCAAAATGTATGTCGGCTGCGTTTCGTTCTGGAAGAAAAGGATCTGGCTCGGAAGCATTAACATACGAAAACCCAACACTTAGTTTTCCATTTCCCAGCCCAGTGTATGCGAGATGTTTCTTTTATCCGGGGACACGGAAACGTTGAAGATATGAAAAATTGTTATTATAAGACTTGTTTGGCATGGGAAGGAATATTGCGCGACGTAAATGTTTCTTCGTATATGAAACTGTGAAGAAGATCTGGAGGTCGACGTGTCTTCTTCAAAATGGAACACTGCGAACCTTTATTTGAAACAACGAGTCACGAATTAAAAACTAGAACGGAAAGTTAAATCAACTTTGAACATAATTTGTCAATTAATTGAATTAGAATAATCGTGTTGTTATTTAAAACGAGAAGCATTTGAATAACTTATTTTTTATTGGGGCTGATCAAATCGTAAATTTGTGTTTGCTGAAAATGTGAGGTGCAACATGTGAGAAGAAGAAACAGAATTAAAGACAAATTATAAAACGCGTGATGCATGTAATGAAGTCACAAAGCTAGTAGATCCGTGAGCCGTATTATTTAGGTGATTAAAAAGTCTATTAACTAATTAAAATCCTGTTCTCTCATTGATACGTTACATCTCTGTGCAAGCATGAATTTGTAGCAAGCAAATGGCTAATATTCTTATGCACGGCGTTGAACTTAACCTTTTGCGCTCGAATGTCTCCTCTGAGGGGACATCAACATTGATTAGTGATTACGGAGGTTAAATTTATTTCATAGCAACCTTTTTGAGAAATGCATGTTTCTCTGAAGTTTTTAATTGAAATGGAAATCTTCTACTGCAGGGAGATGTTAGCATTATTTTAGCAATAGTTTCTATTGCTAGAATAGCAATACTTTAGCAATAGTTTCTATTGTTAGAATAGCAATATTTTGGTAATAGTTTCTATTGTTAGAATAGCAATATTTTAGCAATAGTTTCTATTGTTAGAATAGCAATATTTTAACAATAGTTTCTATTCATAGAATAGCAATACTTTAGCAGTAATTTCTATTGCTAGAATAGCAATACTTTAGCAATAGTTTCTATTGTTAGAATAGCAATATTTTGGTAATAGTTTCTATTGTTAGAATAGCAATATTTTAGCAATAGTTTCTATTGTTAGAATAGCAATATTTTAACAATAGTTTCTATTCATAGAATAGCAATACTTTAGCAATAATTTCTATTGCTAGAATAGCAATATTTTAGCAATAATTTCTATTACTAGAGTAGCAATATTTTAGCAATAGTTTCTATTTTAAATTAGCAATAATTTAGCAATATTTTCTACTGCTAAAATAGCAATATTTAGCAATAATTTCTACTGCTAAAATAGCAATATTTACCAATAATTTCTATTACTAGAATAGCAATATTTAACAATAGTTTCTATTGCCAACACCCAACAAAGAATCAACTACAAACAATTAAAACAAAAAAATTAACTCAAATCACTTCAGCAATGCCTGCATATCACAAACACCCCACAAGATAACCCAGCGTCCCCGTTTCAAAGCAGCGCCCTACGCACCCCTAACAGCCGACGCGTTTCAGAAAACAGCCCCAGCGACCATCTGCGTCGCATTCGTTCGTAAGAATTCGTTCGAATGGACAGCGACGCGGTAAGATTGACCGCTGCGAAGGATAATTGTTGGGGAAGAGGCGACTTTCGCGTCTTCGCGTAATACCACGGCATTAGGGGTAGCAGGACGAGCTGGACTTGGCTCGATGGAGCAGCCACCAGAAACGATTCGGCGTGTGCAATGGGTTGTAACGCTCCGCGACGCGCGACGTCCTCGCGGAGCGGAGATCCGTGGCTGGCCGCCAGCCAACGGTCGCTTTACTTTATTTGACTTTGCGCGGAGAGAGAACAGGATAGGACACAGGAGGGAAGTACACACCAGGGCAAATATATCGACGTCTTGGAAAAAAAGTCGTCGCGTCAACCGAATATCCCGCGTAGGTATAACCCCCGCCATTGGTAGAAGCGACGGGGTAAGTTCTCCCTTTGCTCGATTATGCTTCGCCCTGTCGTTTCGCAAGATTCTTGTGGACGCTGTGGCTCCTATCGTCTGTGCCTCGTGTTCTTCAAAGGTTTCAGTAAAGATTTTTAGGCGTAGACTGCCTTTTAGATGATGTTTTTGCGTGTGAGAATAATTGGTGGTACGATGCAGTGGTGCGTGGAAGCTGTGGAAGCACAGTTTCTATTGTATTTTCTAAAATATAAATAAATGCATATTTCCATTGGTAGAAGCGACAGGGTAAGTTCTCCCTTCGCTCGATTATGCTTCGTCCTGTCGTTTCGCAAGATTCTTGTGGACGCTGTGACTTCTATCGTCTGTGCCTCGTGTTCTTCAGAGGTTTCAATAAAGATTTTTTAGGCGTAGATAGTCTCTTGAATGGTATTTCTGCGTGTGAAAATAATTGGTGGTACGATGCAGTGGTGCGTGGAAGCTGTGGAAGCACAGTTTCTATTGTATTTTCTAAAATATAAATAAATGCACATCGCCATTGGTAGAAGCGACGGGGTAAGTTGTCCCTTCGCTCGATTATGCTTCGCCCTGTCGTTTCGCAAGATTCTTGTGGACGCTGTGACTCCTATCGTCTGTGACTCGAGTTCTTCAGAGGTTTCAGTAAAGATTTTTAGGCGTAGACTGCCTTTTAGATGGTGTTTTTGCGTGTGAGAATAATTGGTGGTACGATGCAGTGGTGCGTGGAAGCTGTGGAAGCACAGTTTCTATTGTATTTTCTAAAATATAAATAAATGCATATCGCCATTGGTAGAAGCGACGGGGTAAGTTGTCCCTTCGCTCGGTTATGCTTCGCCCTGTCATTTCGCGAGATTCCTTTGGATGCTGTGGCTCCTATCGTCTGTGCCTCGAGTTCTTCAGAGGTTTCAGTAGAGATTTTTAGGCGTAGACTGTCTTTTAGATAGTGTTTCTGCGTGTGAGAATAATTGGTGATATGATGCAGTGGCGCGTGGAGTTTATGGAAGCTGTGGAAGCACAGTTTCTCTTGTATTTTCTAAAATATAAATAATAAATACATATCGAGCGATTATTTTTGTTAGAATATTTATTTTGTGTCTGCTTCAGAATTAAAATAAATAAACTGTTTATTATTGTCATTTTTGGTATTTGTTTGGGAAGGATGACGTGGTGTTATTGGTGGATGAAGTTGTCTCTTCATCACGAAGTGCAACGCGACTACGATCGTCGCCACATTTGTTTATCATTTTTATGGAAACACAGCTTCTCTGTTAGCAAATGTCAACACACGCCATTGCTACAATGGTTACTGTAATCTCGTGTTAAATTATTGGTTGCTGAACGTAAGAACGTTCAATGACTAACGTTTGATCAGTATGACAAAAAGAAAACAGTTGCTGACAGTAAGGTGATCAGTAGAATTATTCACAGAGATATATAAACAATGCTCATATTCAGAATCTATTTTCATAAAAACAGACATGGGAAATTTATTTATTACCCAACCTGATGCATAATAATTTCACAATTATAAAAGCACAAATTCGTGTCACCACATTTAACTAGTCTCATATAGAAACCAAACTCCAATTTCTCAATAACTCCAATTATTCCACGAACAATCTACATAAAGAATGAAACAAAATATACAAAAGTACGATAATCGCCACAACGTACATCCGCACAAACAAAACTCATTAACCAAACAGAAAAAGAAATACAGAAACACCGTTTAAGTTCCAGTGGACATCTGAAACATTGTCTCCCAAGTGTAAAACGCGGTTCAGCCAGCGCAAAGGGACATAAATATTAAATTGGTTATCGATAAGGCGGGGCGGTATACACGGAAAGGAGGAGGAGGAGGAGAGGAGGTCGGATATGGAGAAGAGTAATCCTCCGGTTCGACGGTCTCAAAGGGCAGCGGCGTTCTTTTCTTCGTGCACGGGGCCCTCTTATACCGTGGTCCATTTCGTCGGATAAAGGAATGAACCGGGGACCCTGGAACAACGGGGCAGAGAAAGGTTAACGGCGATTTAATTGGCTGGTTGCATCGTCCCGGGTTAGAAAACGGGAACTAATCCGGCGTGGCTCTGGACAAGCTTGACCAAGAAACTGCCCCATGGTCACTAACGTCAGGCACAGACTCGCCCTCTTTTCTTTGTTGCCCATTCCTCTGCGAGCAACCGGCGGCAGCTAGCAACGCGGAGTACAACGGGGCGCGCCATCACGCTCGGCCGGAGCCGTTTCTTCTGCTTTACGGTTTTAATAAATCTCCGCGGGGTAATTCGCGGCGGGTCGAACCGGGCATTAAACCCACTAACATCCCTTCAACGCAGCCTCCGGCAATGTCGCGCCGCGATATGGAAAGCTAAATGATTCTGCTGGAATTAACGATAAAAAAAGAATGGGCGCTCTTGACTCTGCGGAACGTAGACAACTGAAGATGAAAACGTTCTCGACTGGAACAAACGTTGTGCTTGAGCTTTGGAATTTTGTATTCACGCGTGGTAGAAGCTTTAATGTTGTATATTTATTACTATGTAAAGCTAAATGATTCTGCTGGAATTAACGATAAAAAAAGAATGGACGCTCTTGACTCTGCGGAACGTAGACAACTGAGGATGAAAACATTCTCGACTGAAACAAAAGTTGTGCTTGAGCTTTGGAATTTTGTATTCGCGTGTGGTAGAAGCTTTAATGTTGCATATTTACTAGTATGCAAGTTGATGCAAAGCTAAATGATTCTGGTGAAATTAACGATGAAAAAGAATGGACGCTCTTGACTCTGCGTCGCGTAGACAACTGAAGATGGAAACCTTCTCGACTGGAACAAAAGTTGTGCTTGAGCTTTGGAATTTTATATTCACGCGTGGTAGAAGCTTTAATATTGTATATTTAATTCTGTGAAAGTCGATGCAAAGCTAAATGATTCTGGTGAAATTAACGATAATAAAGAATGGACGCTCTTGACTCTGCGAAACGTAGACAACTGAGGATGAAAACGTTCTCGACTAGAACAGAAGTTGTGCTTGAGTTTTGGAATTTTCTATCCACGTGTGCTAGAAGCTTTAATATTGCATATTTATTACTATGCAAAGCTAAATGATTCTGGCAAAATTAACGATAAAGAAGAATGGACGCTCTTCACTCTGCGTCGCGTAGACAACAGAAGATAAAAACCTTCTCAACCGAAACAAAAGTCGCGTCCAAGTTTTGGAATTTTGTACTCACGCGTGCTAAAAGCTTTAATACCGCACACTTATCGCTAAAAACGCGAAGCCTCTCGTCACACGGCGGAACGAAGAAAATTAATTTCAACCGTAGCACGGAAACCGACGGAGCAAGATTAAACCGCGACGGCCGCGGAAATAATACGTCCCACAGGTGGAGCGGAAAATAGTCAGTCGCAGATATAAAAAAAACGTAACGGCACCGTTAAGATTTTTAATCGAACGGATGTAAAGAACATCTGCTGTATAACGACCGGCGTAAAGAGCACGCGAACCACGTCGAACGCTCGAAAGGGGGTGGCTTTGCGTAAAACGCCGCGGATTAACAGCGTCCCTGAAGAACAACCGTCGAGGTTCGTGCTGCTCTAACACGTTTTCGGCTTTCAGTTTTCGTGGCCGGTGTACGGCACGCGCCCGTAATCGTTGCCTCGATAGGCGAGCAATTTTCGAGGATCTACCCGGCTGTTTGTAAAGCGAAATTCTGAAACCGGCACCAGGGCGACCCTCCGCCGTTCTTAACTCAGTCACCAAAGAAAATCGCTGTGTTGCGGTAATGTTTATCGAACATGATTTCGGTAGGTTCACGGGGATTAAACGAGAGCCGGCCCGCTTTAATGAACCCAAGCGATGCAGCCGAGCGAGCGAATTTACGCCATTACCACACAAAGGCACAGGCGTTACGGTAAATGAAAATTTAATCTGCAGATCGATCCCGTCCGAACCGTTCTCGCTGGCAATACGTCCAGCGGGCATTAATTCGCCCCGACTTTTACTGGTTCCCCGTTATTAAACTGCCTGTAAACGTGCAACTTTTTCTGCTGTTGCCACGCGCGCGCGCGCGCGACTCTGAAAGTACGGGCACTCGCCTAATTTTTGAGTGGACTCTGCGAAAGTAGAGATTATTGCTTGATATCTTTTTTTAAGACTGCAGATGGAAGAATTTGCGCGAGAAGATAGTGGATATTGCAATGGAATTGAGTTTCGTAAGGGTGCGTGAGTTAATGATTGAGGGTTGGTATTGAGAGGTAGAATTGGTTTTCAGAATTTCTTGTTTTTGATAATAATTCGTGGTAGTATTTTTTTTATTTGTAGAAATGGTATCGTGGTTAGCTCAATCAGTGATGTTCGTGTTTAGGGGTAATTTTAATCCTTTGCATTTGAAAGGAAAAGTAACAGCATTATTGTTTACGTAACATTTTTGAGTGGACTCTACGAAAGTAGAGATTATTCCTTGATATCTTTTTTTAAGACTGCAGATGGAAGGATTTGCGCGAGAAGATAGTGGATATTGCAATGGAATTGAGTTTCGTAAGGGTGCGTGAGTTAATGATTGAGGGTTGGTATTGAGAGGTAGAATTGGTTTTCAGAAATTCTTGTTTTTGATAATAATTCGTGATAGTATTTTGTTTATTTGTAGAAATGGTATCGTGGTTTGCTCAATCAGTGATGTTCGTGTTTAAGGGTAATTTTGAACACTTTGTATTTGAAAGGAAAAGTAGCAGCATTATTGTTTACATAACATTTTTAATTTGCTGACAGAGTAAATGAGTTATTAGGATTGTAAATTTTGAATTTTCTATAAAAATTATTGCTTTTCATTCATAAAAATGGCATCGCGATTTACTTAATCAGTGACGTTCATATTTAGGGGTAATTTTAACCCTTTGCACTCGAAAGGAAAAGTAACAGCATTATTGTTTATATAACATTTGTAATTTGCTGACAGAATAAATGAGTTATTAGGATTGTAAATTTTGAATTTTGTATAAAAAGTATTTCTTTTCGTTCATAAAAATGGCATCGCGATTTACTTAATCAGTGACGTTCATATTTAGTTGTAATTTTAACCCTTTGCACTCGAAAGAAAAGGTAACAACATTATTACTTACATAATCTTTGTAATTTGCAAACAGAATGAATGAAGTCATTACGAATTCATTATGAATTCATAATTATTTGCATTGTCTCCATCGAGGAGTCTTCGAGTTTGAAGACAAATTTTAAATGGCTTCGCCCTCGAATGCAAAGTGTTAATACATTCTAATGACAAGTTTTAATAATAAATTGAGATTCATAAAAAGATGACAGCTACTATTTACTACTTTCTCGTTAATCTGCAAATTTCTATAACATTCGCAGGCTGTTATTACAAAAGATCGATTTAAAGTTTGAATATTTATGAACGGTAGGATACGTACACCCATTTTATATGCATTCTAATGCGATTTTAATTACAAAAGTGGTTAGCTACTTGTCGTGTATTTTTGCATGTAAAATTATGCATCAATGATAGTAGATTACATGTATAATAATAGTGTCTGTTTTTATTGTTTCAGGTGAGTTGACGTTTTTCGAAACTACTTTCTATTACGATGTCAAATTGGTAAGAGAAATGTTCAATGTTACCATTAATAAGTTTTAATCTTCCTGCTTTTATCAAGAAAATAAACAATTTCTTGGACATTATATAAATTCTTTATGTTGCTTAAGTATTTATTTATATAAAAAATTAGATATTTCTCAAAAAAATATTACTTAACGATTATCATTAGCCTCAAATCTATAAACTCCAACGCAAATATTCAAAAAGTGTCACTCAGAGTATTTACTTATTTAAAAAATTAGATACTTCTTCAAACAATATTACTTAACTATTATCATTAGCCTCAACTCTATAAATTCCAACGCAAATATGCAAAAAAAGTCACTCAAAGCATTGGTTAATTTAAAAAATAAAATATTTCGTCAAACAATATTACTTAACGATTACTATTAATCTTAATTCTATAAATTCCAACCCAAATATCCAAAAAGAGACACTCAAAGTATTTACTTACCTATAAATACTTAAAATAAAATAAAATACCTAAAAAATTAGATATTACTTAACTATTGTTATTAGCCTCAACTCTATAAATTCCAACGCAAATATCCAAAAAGGATCACTCAAAGTACTTAAAAAATTAGATACTTCTTAAACCAATATTGCTTAACTATTATCATTATCCTCGACTCTATAAATTCCAACATAAATAACCAAAAAGAGTAACTCGAGCCCAAAACCAGAACCATGTAAACGCAACCCCCCGATAACCCAAGAACACGTAACGCATGTACAATCGATATCGATTACCCAGCCAGAATCGCGGACCGATTTCAACCCAACCAACGCTCGACTCGTCCGGTTTTATGCGTTCCTAAAAACAGGCAATATCGCGATAATAAATGGCGGGTAATATCGTCACGATAAAAGTCTCGTTCCGTCTATGGAGGACCTCCCTGGCTCGTCTTATTGCGCGCGATGACATTTCATTATGCCGGCTCGATACACTCGTCGGAGGCGCGCAACAAATAAATGCGAATTATTCTGATACCGGATGGGGGCCTCGGTTTAAAGAGGGACGAGGGGGATTGGGCGCGACTGAGGGCGGCTGCGGGACAGGAGGGGCTGCGGGGGCGCGAGAGGACGGGGTTGAAAGCGAATAGCCTAGTACAAGGGATGGTTTGTAGCCTGGGGATACGTTCGCGTTCCTAGATGAAGAAGGCACGAGGAGGAGGGCACCAGACGATAACTCGATCGGACATCCTGAGGCGGACGATGCGATGCAATAGTTTGTATCCGGTGGAGGGTGAGCCATCTCCAATCTCAGCCACGAAGCTGCGCCGCTTAAACAGCCACGACAGAAGCCATTACTTACTTCCCGTAGCCCTTGGCGTTGCGAAGGAAGGCACCCACTCGAATTATTTTCACCGATTTAGCGCTTCGAGTGAGAAGCCCGATCCTTTTTTTTTTTCCCTTCTCCCCATTCTGGATCATTAGAATCCGTTCCATCCGTTTTATTCGGTCGGGATCCTCGGGCGGAACACTTCGTATCGCGGGAACCCAACGAGAAGACTTTAATGGACCACGTTAAGCCCACGAATTGATCTTTCGGTTTATGGACGACCGGACGGATCGTCTCGAGTCGCTTCGATGCTTTGGCAATAACAGCGCGAGTCGATTAATCGTAATTGAATAATATCAGCTAGCGACGTTGCGTTAGCCGTCGCTGTTTTGGTGGAATCCGCGCGAAGGGCCGTGGTCTTTTGTTTCAAAAATTCTGATTTTAACGAAGTTTGCCCGCGCGCGAGGAGAGAACATAATGAAGTATGCAGGGAACAATTTTTTCAGCGGAGATTCAGTTCGAGGGGCTGAAGTCAACCCTCGCAGTTTTTGCATTTTTTCATTTTTCACGTGTAACTTCGTAACGGCGCGAGGCGGGGCGGGACGTTACGCGTGTAAATTGCTCGGTTTTTTATGCTCCATCGTTCCACGTATCGCAAACTAATTTTTAAAGAAACGAACTTTTACAGCGCGACAGTTTTTGTCGACGGAAATTTATCGTTTCGAACGATCTGTCGGAATACAAAGAATAATCGTTCTTTGGTTGAGGCAACAATTATGTTGTTAGTTATGAACAATTATCTATAGTTTCCACACATGTTTTGACACATTTATTTGGAATCTATTTCTATTTACATCTTTTTAATACACAAAAATAAAGGTAACGATCGTTTGTTTTATGCGCAGAGCAAAATTTTCGCATCGTCCCCAATTCACTGTATTCGAAAAGCGAAAAAACGCGAATAGATTTCGATATTTCAAAGTGATTCTCCATTGCTTGGTACACAAAAAATCATATAAATTCTAAAGACAGTCCAATAAATATTTGAAAACATTACGTTCACAACAAATCGCTTCATACTCAAAAATTCATGCAAATTCTATTTCTAAATAAAAAAATTGTAAAGAGACTCCACTTAATACTTGAAAACATTACGTTCACAACAAATCGTTTCGTACACAAAAATTCATACAAATTTTATTTCTAAATCAAAAAATATAAAGAGACTCTAATAAATATTTAAAAACATTACGTTCACAACAAATCATTTATTAATCCTTTACACTCAGTTTCTTCACGGACGTTAACAATAGAAATAGTAATGTTTTAGCAATTGTTTTCATTGCTGACGTCTCCCAGTAATAGAAAATTTCCATTTTAATAGAAAACATGAGGGGAACATGCATTTCTCAAAAAGCTGCAGTGAAACAAAATTGTACTCCGCAATCACTAATAAATGTTGATGTCCCCTCAGAGAAGACATCCAAGTGCAAAGGGTTAAATTCGCAACCCTGCAATTCTTTGCATTGAAATTTCATAAAAGACGACCAATTTGTACTAAAATTCCAGTATCGATTAATCGAAGGAAGCTGCGAAAGACAACGAGACGCGAATAAAATTCAATGATCATAGAGCAAGGGGCACAAAGGGTGCATTGCGAAGTAATACTCCAGATGACTGATAAAATAAAAAATTATAAAGACACTCAAATAAATATTTAAAATCATTAAGTACACAACAAATCGTTAATCTAATCTACAAGCTGCGATTCTTTGCATTCAAATTTCAAAAAAGACGACCAGTTTGTACTAAAATTCCAGTATCGATTAATCGAAGGAAGCTGCGAGAGACAACGAGACGCGAATAAAAATCAACGATCATAGAGCAAGGGGCACAAAGGGTACATTGCGAAGTAATACTCAAGCCGACTGATGAAATAAAAAATTATAGACACTCAAATAAATATTTAAAAACATTACGTTCAAAACAAATCGTTAATCAAATTTGCAGCCTGCGGTTCTTTGCATTCAAATTTCAAAAAAGACGACCAGTTTGTACTAAAATTCCAGTATCGATTAATCGAAGGAAGCTGCGAGAGACAACGAGACGCGAGTAAAATTCAACGATCTCAAAACGCGGGGTGCAAAAGATGCTGCGCGAAATAATACTCCAAACGACTGATGAAATAAAAAATTATAAAGACACTCAAATAAATATTTAAAATCATTAAGTACACAACAAATCGTTTATCAAATCTACAAGCTGCGATTCTTTGCATTCAAATTTCAAAAAAGACGACCAGTTTGTACTAAAATTCCAGTATCGATTAATCGAAGGAAGCTGCGAGAGACAACGAGACGCGAGTAAAATTCAACGATCGTAGAACGCGGTGCGCAAAAAGGCGCCGCGCGAAATAACACTGGAGGCGGCTGAAAGCTCGGCTGGCGCTTGGCTCTGAACGCGGACATTTAACATTCAACGCGTATGATTAGGCAGCCTGGCGGCGCATAGAAAATACGCCCGTTCCGCGGGGTATATAGAAACTGGAGAATGAATTATGTAAGGCAAAGTACTTCATTCGTCTTGCTCTTGTTATTTGGTGGGCGTAGTTAAACTCCGCGTATTACCGCGTCTGAAATATCGCTGGTAATTTTTAAGGCGAACGTGCCGTCGACTGCGCACCGTCCCCCGCTTATATCACCCTCTGTTCCTTGGCTGCTCTGTTTGAACGTAACCGGGGGTGGCGCCGCGGAATCAACGCGAAATTTCACGGCCCGTGCTCTTTCGTTTCTTCTCTTTTTTTCGAAACGCTTCCGCGCGCGGGGAACGCGACGCGAGCGTATCCGGCGTCGCGGTTCCGACGGGTTTATTTTACAAATCATTTTTCGCGCGTATACGCGGCGGCGCGCCATGGCGGCTCGGTTCAGGCCAGCTCCGTTTCCCTCCTGGCGAACTTCCGGCGCTCGAGGAGCGCGAACGGTAACCGAAGGCGAGAGAAGCCCGGGAACATTCTCCCGTTCAACTTTGTATTAAGAATTTAAAAACGAGACGTTCGACAATGGGGAAGTTGAGCGTAGTTTATGCTACGAAAAGTTATTCCGCTCGTGAAAGGGAACGGTCGGAGTTTTCCCCTTTTTTCTTTTCCCTCCGCTCGTTTTTCCGTTCTTTTTGAAACACGCCGCGGTGGCGTTTACCGCGGCGCGAACAAAGCTCGGACGAGCGAAGACGGGGGCGAGCGCGAGGGGTAAAAAGAAGAACGGGGCAGGAAGAGAGAATTATCGGGAAGGAAAGAGCCGCTCGTCCGGTAAACAGATGCCGGTGAAAGCCGCTCATCTGGCAAACATTACACAGGCTCGCACCACCACGAGAGCCGTCTCAACGATTGGTACGTGGCCCAAGATTTGGGGCCGCCTCTCTCTCTCTGCTCTCTCGGCTGTACGCGCGCGGAGAACCGAGCCAGTGCGCGCGCTCGTCGGCGCCCCTGCGCGCCGTTAGCTAACTCTATTCAGAGAAGCTTTGCCCGGGAGACCTTCGACCCATCTTAAACCGTGACCAAAGCGAATATGTTTCCACCGTGCAGACGACGAGCGGCGTAAACCCGCCGCAAGACACTGCGGGACCGAAAACCGGACGCGCTCGACCGTGAAGTCGGATGACTACGGGCTTTTGCGTCAGTTTCGCGCCAAATAAGGAAGCCGTCGTTGCACGATCCACCGCCGCCGGTGCACACACTCCGCTTGCCACGGGGGCTGAATAAAAACGGCCACGGGGGGGGCATTTTTAGCCCCGCGGGGATTCTTACGGGGAATTTGGGTTATGGCGGCGTGGTTCCTCGCGATTTGCGAACTGTGTCCCGTTCTATGTGAAATAAATAATGTATTTAAACCGGGTTTATGCTACGATCGCTTGTGATTTGTTGTTTTTGAAGAGTCCCAATTTCTGTCTATCACTTTTTCTAATTGACTTCGGAATTTGAGGCGCTAGGATTGGAGGCTTAATGGTGTCATAGGACTTGGAAAGATTCTCATGTTTAATGCCTCAGTTTGATGGCTATTGACGTATCATAAACCCAAAATACCGAATTAAGGGTACGGTTAGACGAGTAAGTCTCGAGAAAGGTGCTCTGACGGGTTATTCTGATGTCCCTCCCCCTATGGCCGTGCAGTGACCACCACCAGGCTAGCTGTTGCTTACAAAATTAGTATATAAGTGTATAGTTTATAAAATAGAAACAATGTCAAATTATACTAAGAACAAACAGCTTCGATTAAACATATATTCTGATGTCCCTCCCCCCATGGCCGTGCAGCGACCACCACCAGGCTAGCTGCTGCTTACAAAATTAGTATATAAGTGTATAGTTTATAAAATAGAGACAATGTCAAATTATACTAAAAACAAACAGCTTCGACTAAACACAGAAGGCTAAGAGTTGGATCCTTTGAAAAGGATCCCTCCTTTCTTCGACACTCAATCATACTTCAAATATCTACAAAAGACTCCTCGAATCAGATCAACCTAAACCTTTAAAAAGTTCTACTTTTCCATATTTATTGTCACGTGCATCTCACAAACTTATAATTTCCGTTTAAAGAATAAACTATCCACGAAACGTCGATTAATCACTTTAATCTACGTGTTAGCCCAAAACCCGCTTCAATTGTCAAGACACTCCTCACCTATCGACTCTCTTCTCAACCCTTCTACACCGTCATAGCTCGAAGTTCAGTTCAACCTAAACCTTGAACGTCTTCATCTTGTCACGCGCACCGCACAAACTTATAATTTCCGTTTAACCCATTCCTTAAGGGTGTACAGTCCACTGTAACGTCGCTACTGAACTGGAGCCCATGCCAAAAGTATACACATTGCGCAAGGACAGCTTTCTACTTTTGTTTCAACGCGGATGAAGCAATGTTAAATGAACAAATATAATTCAAATCCATAAATCAGTTCGCAAATGCGCTGCTATAGCTGGCGTGTAGTTCAAATCGTGCAGGCAGTATATATCTGGCGTTCGTCTCTGCGTTAGGGGCGAATGGGTTAAAGAGTAAAGCATTGTTTCCACGAAACGTCGATCCTTAATCACTTTGATCTGTTCAATTGTCGAAACACTGAAGCAGAACTGGATCACAGAACGAATCAAAGGATTCTTAACTGAGAATTGATTTGCTTCGATTATCAACATAACGTGGGAGCAAAATTGTTATTCCTGGAGGAATAACACTTATTGTCACTGATATATATAAGAATACTTTATTGAACTGCAGTCGCTGTTAATTCTAACAATCACTATTCGCTTTTTCGCTATTCGCTTTTCTCTCTTTCGCTGCTCGTTCTCAACTGACTTCATCTGCTCCAAAGATTCACCTTGTTCTCCACGCATTCCCCATGCATCCATTCCTGAAACGCTCGCGGTCACGTCCACGCCATCCTTATCATTCTTGGTCACACAATCTTGTCGCTCAGTTCCAAACACTCTTCTTTCTCGTCTCAGCTTCTCGAACTCGATCACACGCGATCGCTCTGTTTATTTTCGTTCTAACATCCTGTAGTTCTGTGTTTCCACGCATACTCAGTTACACGTAATAAAACTATTTACACTAAGCGCACTCGCATTCGCACTCTGGGCCAATACGAGTGGCTAAGAAGGCATTCTTGTACGAACCTCAGAGTTGATAACAAGTTGAAATAAACGAGCTCACACAGTCATCATACTCTTAGTATATTTTCCACGAACATTTTCTTACACAATTTACAATAGTAACAGGAAGGGTAGAATAAATTTTAATTTGGAACTGTTTTCTTCTAAACTAGTTTCTTCGAATCTCGTAGAAGCTCAAATCCTCGGACATTCCCTGCAATTTAGTAATTGCTAACGTTGTTATTTGCAATGTCCGAGGATTTGGGCGTCTACGGGATTTGGAGAAAGCAGTTTAAGAGAAGACACAGTTCTTAATTAAAAGTTACTCTACTCTAACGTTATCCTGATCGTTACACGACTTCTTATTTTTGAAATCTTTTCAAATTTAATTCTATCTCTTCGCGCATTCATTCTTTAATCTTTTGCGAGTCGGAAGGCGTTCCTTTCTTCTGCCAATTAGGCGATTTTACCCTCCATTCTCGGGTATTTTCACTCTGCGACGAGAATTTACCTACTTTCGTTAGGGTGACAAGGTTTATGGTCGCTTCACTTGGACTCAGTATTTTTGGTCGCTTTACGATAGGTCACGTCCACATCATAAACCTAATCACCGTCCCAATCAACGCGACTGTCGAACACGTGTGCCCTGAAACCCCTAATTCCCTTTCTCTTTGCCTACAAAATACAGAAAACTTTTTTATGGTTGCTTCAGTACATTTGTAGAATCGTTAGTAATAGAGCAGAACTCACACGTGTAGATTAGTATACAGTGCACACGAAATATATAATCTCATGCGCTTCAAACAGTAACTTAACCCTTCGCACTCGGATGTCTCCTCTGAAGACAGAGGATGTTTAATTTATTTCATTGCATTTAATTAAATTTATTTCATTGCAGCTTTTTTATAAACGCATATTTCCTTCAAGTTTTCTATTGAAATGGAAATTTTCTATTGTTGGAAGACGTTAGCAATAGAAACTATTGCTAAATATTGCTATTTTAGCAATATTTGTAGCTTCTATTGCCAACATCCAGGAAGGAGCAGAGTGCAAAGGGTTAATAACGTTTGAATATTTAGATTAGTGCAATGATAGGACACAGTCAACCTTTTTATATAAATTTCAACAAAAGAAGTCACTATATGTGCAGAAATGAACTATTCTTATTGATTTGAAATATGCTTTAAGCCTTTGCACTCCAGACTTTCCAAAAATGATTCAAATTGGTGACTAAGAATCACCTCTCGAGTGCAAAGAGTTAATATAAGAAGTGTGTATTAGGAATGTTCGTTGAAATTTAATGTTCTGTGTAGTTCTCATCAAACATGAAACGTCTGATGGGAGTGTCTTATTCGATTAGGACAAATACATGCGTTTATATGCGCAGTGTCACGAATTTTGTTGAGAGAAGAGGACGTTAAAACTAATTGGACGTGCAAAATTGTTAAGAAGTGGCTAAAAATGACCGCCCCCAAATCAATGGTCACTCGCAGGTACCAATTGCACCCTCGGATGACGCGCACAGAAATTTCGCGTGTCTTAGCACTTGAGAGTAACAAGTAGCATCTTTATGAAGCGCTTTGACTTTTTTTGAGCAGAAAACTGCTCAAATCAATAATAAAGTGGTCGTAGAAAGTATACGATAGTCGATGACCTTTTAAAATTATTGATGTTAGAGGTCAGATTAGAATTTCTTAAAATATCAAATACCATTTACAATATTTGAAACTCAAAACTGTTCTGTGTTGCATGATCAACTCTCTGACAATATTAAAAGCGCAACATGAACTCCTTGAAGCTCATTCTTGCCAAATTCCAGTTCTTCTAGCCTCCTATACCTGCCTACTCATCCTATCCTCTGCCCTTTCGCTAACATCTGTACCTTAACTCATCCTGAACCATACAAATACTAAATAATTTCACCATAGCCTTCAGATTCCTGTACTCACAACTTGCATACAAAACTTGCGTTCAAATAAACCTCTAAAAATCTCTTAATACAAGTGTTGCATCCTTCGAGTTCGTCGAATCCCAGAACCCAACATGCGCCCATTTCAAAGCTACTTTTGCTAGTTGTCTTGTAATTCTTTACTACATCAGTACGCACATGTCGTTACACACGTAACAATTGAATCACGTTGATTAAAACATAGGGTGGCTCGTAAAAAAATCGCGAATCGGACGTAGATCGGCGCGAAGCGCGGCGGAATTTAATGGACACCGTTTAAACGCGGTTGGAGCAGCGAAAAATGAACCGGTTCCGCGCGAATTACGCGCGGCCGGAAACGAAGATTCATGGCGGCGGACAATTAGTTTCGACGCTGGGATAGTTTAAAACGCGCTGGGCGTCGCGAGACACCGGGAACGTTGGCTAATCGTCTTGGTTATACAACTGGCATACCTGGACGGCAGAAAGCGCGGATTTAATTAAAACTAGTAGCCCACGGCGAACATATTTTCCGTGAGAGGATACGCCCTCCTTCTGCCCGTTACACGGACGTCAGAGAGAACTCGGTGGGCGTTTCGGTTCCGGCATTCCGCCGCGATGCCCCTGGCCTTTTTCCACCGCCGGATGAGAAATTGCGCGACGCGCAACCGAATTTCTCAATCTCGCTGTAATCCCCGGAATTTCTGAATAAACAATTTTGACGCGTCCCCATAATTTTAAAGGACTCTCGCCCGTGCTCGATCGCCGCCACGCGATTCCGCCAGCGGGTTCTGTTCCGCTTCCAGCGACGACTGCAGCCGGATCGCGCGATTGTTCCGCGGAGACAAAGGGAAAATTGAACCGTCTTATCGTCCGCGCCCGTTATTAGACGGCCATTGTAGATACCCGCGCCGCGTAATTGGAAAATCCGCGATCGCGGATACGCGTTCGTCGAATCTGTCGCGGTGTAATTATTGCGCGGTTTCGACCCTTTGCGCTCCTTTGTCGAGCCTGACTGAATAAGAAAAAGAAGGTTTTCGAGTTGCTTTAGAGTTTACGAGTCGAGGAACTGTCTTGCAACTTTTTTTAAGTAAATTTCAAGTAAATTTCAAATAAAATAAGGGAAATAGTAGGGTGTTGTTGGTAACTAAACTGATAAATTGAAAAATAATTTGGAGGGCAAAAGGTTAAGGTATCTATCTTAAGAGAGAGTGTCTAAGTCTCTTCTGGAGAACAATAGAAAATTTGTTTGGATTTTGTGAAACTCAGAAGTCGAGTATTTGATTAAAATGAGATTAAAAATAGAATTAATGAACACGTCTCGATTCAAATAGCACTCACTTCGAATAATAATATTAAATCGCAAGTGAAACTGTGTTTACTTGGGCCGCAGAAAATGAATATTTCATACAGTACAGTTTAACGAGTAATCAGTAGGTGATTTCAATGAAAGCACAAAACGTTTTAAGATTTTATCTCCATGCGGATGTGCAATGTGATTTCCAGCTCAATTTAAACAATAAATTGCATATATCTTTCTATCAATTGTCCACGCGTGATTAAAACTCGTTACCAATAATATTGATTTTACACCAACCAGTTCTCAATTTATATTAAATAGTATAAGTAGCTGTTATATCAGACGGACAAAGAGAATCTTCTCGATATTGCGTTCATTGTAACATCAAGTATAAAAATTCTTTTTCAAACAAATAAAAAATAAAGATACTTGAAGATTATCACGCGTGGTAAATCAGAATGCAGAAAACAGCAGGTTATTTTCTTTTGAATACAAGAAAACGTAGTAGTGTAAAATTAAAGGGTTGCACTATGAACTTCGATTTATCGCATAAATGTTTTTCGGTTATTACGAGAAAATAATTGCACGTACAATAATTACACTTGTGGTAACTGAAGACTTGTATAGATGAACCACAATCTTTCGTATTTCTAATAGCAAAAAATTGCAAAAAAGGAAATACTGTGTTGATTTCGTGTTCCAGCGTGACACATTGCTCCCTAAAGTGCCAGAAGCGCAGTAGAAAATTACGTGTATTAAATATTAAAAGTTCCCAATAGCTTTAAAGCTAAATTTGTAATTACACAGAGAACTACGAAGCTTCATAATTACACGACGCAAAATTTCAATAATCAATCAATTTTCAACTGTATGTTTCGCAATCGTCGCGCTGGCAATATTCGTCTAATTCCGTTCGAAAAACGGAGCTTCGAACGCAATTTTAATTCTCCATTTTCTGCGCAAGTGCTGACGGCGAAGCGTTAACGTCTACTCGCGTCCATTTTGTTCTCCGAGCAGATGTACCTTGACGCAGCGTCGTTAGGAGGCGATTCGAATTCGCTGGCGGCCTCGGCTTTATGATCGATCGTTGTTGTTGTTGTTATTATTACAGCGCCGCGATGACCCCGGTGTACTTACATTTATCGAAGGGCGCAACGGCGCGAGAGTCATCGTCGAACGGAACGAAGCGATAAACGGCAAGCAAGAGCCGTTTATGTCGTTCCTTTCGAGCGATTTCATGCGTTACGTGTCCTACCGGCACTAGGTGGATCTTACTTTTATGTCGTGCAATACGCTCACGCTTCACGGCAATGCGACGTATCAGGAGAGCCACGATCTTTCCCGTTTCCCTCCACCCTTCGCTAACCCTCCGGCTTCCTTTCGATATCTTCGCCGATGCCCATCCCGGGCTGTTCTTGCGCGCCATTTCACGTTTTTAACGCGCACCCTTTATGTGTTTGCAAAGTTGCCACCCTCGGAGTTCTTTTATTTCTTAAGTTAATGGCGATGGTTAGTAACATTAGTGGTGTCTTTTATACTAATTTTAATAAATTTTTGCAAAGTTGTCAGCATATTTCTTTTATTTCTTAAATTAATAGTGGGAGTTAGTAATATCAGTGGTGTCTTTTATACTAATTTCAATAAATTTTTGCAAAGTTGTCAGCATATTTCTTTTATTTCTTAAATTAATGGCGATGGTTAGTAACATCAGTGGTGTCTTTTATACTAAGTTTAATAAATTTCTGCAAAGTTGCCACTGTATTTTTTTTATTTCTTAAATTAATGGTGAGAGTTAGTAATATCAGTGGTGTCTTTTATACTAATTGCAATAAATTTTTGCAAAGTTGTCAGCATATTTCTTTTATTTCTTAAATTAATGGCGAGAGTTAGTAATATCAGTGGTGTCTTTTATATTAATTTTAGTAAATTTCTGTAAAATTGCCACTGTAGTTGTTTTATTTCTTAAATTAATGGCGATGGTTAGTAACATCAGTAGTGTCTTTTATATTAATTTTAACCCTTTGTGCTTAAGAGGCGACTCTCAGTCGCCACGACGTTTCATACAGCAACTGGAGTTTTCCATCGACCGATTTTAAGTTTCGAAGCCCTACAAAAATGAATTTGGAAAGTGAAATTAGCTCGAGTGAAGATGAAATTGATTTTCAACTGTTGAAAAAAGAGATTAGTTGTATTAACGAAGAACTTAGCAATAGAAAAAAATGATGTGTAATCGAAACAGACGTCGATTGCAAAGGGTTAATAAATTTCTGCAAAGTTGCCACCATAGTTCTTTTATTCCTCAAATTAATGGCTCGATTAAGAGTTTAGACAAAAATATTTAAGTTGAAATTTTAACACTAGGTTCACCATGAGCTGTCATATACCAATTTCTACCAAAGGGGTGAAAATGACCTCCTTCGATATTTAATTAGAAAAAATATAAACAGACCTATCCATTATGAAGTTAAAATAAAAAAAACAAACCTCAATAAAATTACATCAGTTGCAATAATTAGTTTTTATCATTTTTTTCATTTTTCATACTTAAACATAAAGTTTAAAGATGTTTGAAAGTAGAATGCGCTAATATCGAGAGCCGCTTATATACGCAGCGATCGCAAGCGTCCCGACTCATCGAAAGCCACCCCCTCAGCTCCTAACCTCGTTACACCCTCCCGTTTCGCTCCGCTCCCTAGGAACACCCTCTGAAACGTAACGCGAACAGTTGGACCGCGTTAAGATCATATTTTCATCGTGAATCGCGGCGCGCGGCCGTTCGCCCTGCCGAAACTGCATCCCGTATCAAACGAATCCGCTGCAAAGCCGTTCTGTGGCGCGCGTAAACCTCTCCTTTCACTGAGGAGAACGAGCCGCGCGATCGTTTCCAATTCGATACCGCTACACGCGTATCAAGAGTACGCGCACGCACGGGCCCGGGGTGGGGCCGCGCGCGCGGTATCGAATGTATCGCGTCGGTTCGACGAGGAAAAGCCTGTCGTATTTTCATGACGAGAGAGCCCCGCGCTGCCTCCGATAGCTTTCGTCCCGGCAGATCGATTTCCATCGTGATACGAGCGAAGGCTGCGGACCGGACAATCGAAAACCTGACCGGAGGGTATACGGGGATTTCTCGTTTCACGGCGCCGCCTACGCCGACGCCGTCGTGTTTTCCCGTGTCCCCGTGGACATCGGCACGTCTGTTTGTCCACGTCGGTCTTCGACGGCCGAGATATTCGACCCCTCTTCGCCGTTCCTCCACCCTCTGGGTATATACCAACGTGGACGCACACGGACGCTCGCTGCGTGCGCGTGCACAGCGGTACGCGAAGGTGAACGCGTATAATGTACGTACACGTACGTGTGCGAGTCTGTACGAAGGTGTATGCCTTCACGGTGAGGCTGTCCCTCCAGTTTCAGTTTGCGCGTGTTTGTTATGCTCGCTCAGGCATGTTCCCAACTAAACTAACCCCGCCATGCCTCGACGCATCGGCGACGCTGCCGCAAAGCGCATCGCTCGGAATCGAGTCCTTTTCCAAGTGTTGCGGATGGCCACGCGGTAACGACATAAACGGGGCTAGCCTCGAGATGTCTTTGCGCAGAGATATACCACGGAATTTGCGAGCACGCCCGGATGGAGGATAAATTCCGTCCGGCAGCGGTTCCTGGTGGTCCAGTTTTAAACTCGCCGCCGCGATCGCACGGAGAAGTTCCCGGGGAATTTGGTCGTTGATGCGGTCGGCAGATTCGTAAAGATTCGCTGGGAGAAGGGTGAAGGTGTCGTTGTTTTCGAGATGATAGCGCTGAGGAGCGCCGCGTCGATTATATGTTGAAGTTTTCCGTGGGATGCGAGGAAGTTCTTTGGGGGATCTTGCTTTGGCATTTTGAAGTTTTGTAATAGTTCAGTTATATATATATATTTTAATAAGAAGGGAAAATAATATATTAGAGGAAAAGCTTGCGTTAAAACAGATTAAGCAAAATCTTTTTCGTAGTGAAAGTAATTTCTGTTAAGGGTGGTTTTCTCGCATCATCATTGTAGAAGAACGATGACACCAGAGCAAAATTGAAATGTTTTGAGCGGTTTCTGATCTCACAAGTTGTTTAAAGCATTATAATAACTATAAATTACTTGGAAATGGACAATTTGGAATGTTTCTTTCAATTTGTCAATAACTACAATAAGCATCTAACGTTTCCATTATTTTTGCACTACCCTCCACTATTTAATCACAAATAGATACAATTACAAAGAAAAATTAGTTCCTGTCATCCCCTAAAAAATTCTTCAATCACTTTGAAAAAACCCTAACCCCAGAATAAAATTTAAATATTTTGGACAGTTTCTGGTTTCACAAATTGTTCAAAACTGTTTAATATTGATAACTATAAATTACTTGGAAATGGACAATTTCTTTCCTTGTAAATACGAAATTTTTTCACTCTGTCAATAACTACAATAAGCATCTAACGATTCCATTATTTTTGCACTATCCTCCACTATTTAATCACAAATAGATACAATTACATAGAAAAAATTAGTTCCTTTCATCCCCTAAAAAATTCTTCAATCACTTTGAAAGAAAAATAACCCCAGAATAAAATTTAAATATTTTGGACAGTTTCTGATCTCACAAATTGTTCAAAACTGTTTAATATTGATAACTATAAATTACTTGGAAATGGACAATTTCTTTCCTTGTAAATATGGAATTTTTCTTTCACTTTGCCAATAAGCATCTAATGATTCCATTATTTTTACACTATCTTCCACTATTTAATCACAAATAGATACAATTGCAAAGAAAAATCAGTTCCTTTCATCCCCTAAAAAATTCTTCAATCACTTTGAAAGGACCATAACCCCAGAATAAAATTTAAATATTTTGGTCAGTTCCTGGTCTCACAAATTGTTCAAATACGGAAAATTGTTCCTTGTAAATACGGAATTTTTCCACTTTGTCAATAACTACAATAAGCATCTAACGATCCCATTATTTTTACACTATCCTCCACAAATAGATAGAATTACATAGAAAAAATGATTTCCGTTCATCCGCCAGAAAACAATTTCAGCCTTCACGCGACAGGAATCCACGCTGATCTGACAATAAAATAGAGAAGTCATTAAACGCGACGGTGGGTCGGCTGAAACGTTATGCTAAAACTCCGACGTCGGTCTTTTAGCCGGCAGAGTGAACTGCCGGAGCAGCCCCTCGAGTATCGGGGCACGTCCGACCACGCTTTTGCATTCGCGTTCGACCGATCCTTTGCCGTACTTAATTCGAGCAGAAAGTAGTCGAGCGGACCCATAGTACACGGAGACTCATAATTTCTGCTCGACAGCACCTTCAAAGATGTGGAGAAACGTAATAACACGGTGAAAGGGAGGGGAGCCGACGGGGTCGGTGAAAGAGCCGGAAAAGAAGGAGGGAGGAAACGAAGAGCGGTTGAAACGGTGACCAAACCACTGCTTTGACATACTTATATATCCGTCACGTCGGTGGACGAGGTCGAGTCCACTTTGATTACCGGATGACGTACTCGGACCGGGTTCGCTTTTGCGGCAGTCGAATGCTACCGATTCGTCGGACCGTACCGCGAGGGCATCCGAGCATGAAGACGTCGTCCAACCCCCCGTCGACGGACCGCCGCATGGAGATTTCTACGTTATTTCGACTTCAATTTCGCGTCCCCCCCACCCCCTCTGTCGGCATAACAATTTTCGCCGCCGCGGAATCGGATTCCGCGCCGCCAACCGTCTCGTTCTGCGTTTATTAACCGAATCGGGACGCCATTAGCCGCGCTGGCCGTATTTAGAAAATTATTATTATTCGCCGTTCGGAGGCGCGACACCGTTTCTTTCCGGATCCCCTGTTAATATTCGAGGCTGGCCCCCTCGCGCGTAAAATAATGCCACGCAGACGCTTTTAATGAGTTCCCCTTTGATTTTTACCTCCTCGAAATTAAATTTAAATTGTACCAAGCGCCAGGTCGGTCAAAAAGGTTACCCGATCCTTTTTAATGAGGTTCCCGGGCAAGTTTCACGCAAGGTTGCTTTTAACAATCTTTTCAAAACCGTCGGACGGTTTCGTTATTCTGTTTTTCGGAAGCT
Source organism: Xylocopa violacea (assembly GCA_963969225.1). Classification (NCBI taxonomy): domain Eukaryota; kingdom Metazoa; phylum Arthropoda; class Insecta; order Hymenoptera; family Apidae; genus Xylocopa; species Xylocopa violacea. Next base: position 4,321,857 of record CAXAJV010000021.1, on the reverse strand, counting down.
TCTCCCGATGCGTCGCACGGATTCCCAAATTTTGGAAGTTTGTTTCGACAAACTGAAATCATCGAAGCTTACCATTCGCGGTATATATATTTTATTCGCTTTCAATTTTTATTCTTAATAATAATCGTACGTGTATTCGATGTTTGCTTGAAATATTTATTTATACGTCTCAATAAAAATTTCGCGTTGCAGTATATTGCATTTTAATGTAAATAAAAAGAAAAACCGTGCAAGCTTTTTTCATTTACGTTATTTGGTATAACAAAAAATGAATCACAATAGCTTGTGCGCTAGTAGGGAATCGTTTTAATTAAAATGTATCTATGAAATTAATTTGCAATCTTTTTTCGTAAATATATCACATTATTTGGAATTTTTTTATACATTCAGTAAATCCTACGAAATTTTAATACCATCGACAGAGAAGACGGCGATAATTTCCTTATTCGAATGTTCTATAATGTAGAACGACGATGCAAAGATATAACGCGAACTCCAATATTGACGACGAACAATATCCGGTGCAGCCAAGGGGTTGGCAAAGGTGAATACAGCCAAGTTCAATAACTGGGATGAATAACATCGAAGACGTCGTAACTCTGTATTATACATCATATTTTAAATAATTAAAGAGCTCGAGGAATTTGATCATAAAATTTTGTTCATTTCTGTTAAACGTAAATTAATTTTAAACTAAAATTGGCCAATTTTTAATTATTTTTAGAAGATTATTTTATGTCGTAAAATATCCTTCTTAATAGTCAATTGGAAAATTCAATTTTTTCACATTTATAAATTTATCTCTAAAATATTAAAATATCTTAGCGGAGCCTCTTCTCTGAAATTAATTGAATTTTACAGCTTTCATGCTCACCACAGAAACTTTACAATTTAACAAGAAGCTTTATTACAAATCAAGAATCCGATGCCTCGTTAATAAATCGTCCACTTTCACCACCACGGTGTACATAAAAACAAACGAACGCTGAACGTTGTTAAGCCGCTTCACCGTTTACCATTTAATATTCAAATCGGCGAGTTTAGCGGATCCTCGACGTTTCAATCGGATGTATTTAAGCATTAATCACCATAGAGGCGAGCACCACTCGCACACCTATTAGATCGTATAAAAAACGCTTGCAAAAGAGAAGCAGAGCGTGCTCGAAGTGGCCGCGTAATTTAAGAACCATCGGTTCCTTTTTTCATCCCGTTTCCCGATTGAAAGGAAAAACACGCGGTGCCTCCATTCGTGCGAGGCCCAACCGAGTAGCCGAGCGGTCCGTCGGTTAATTTTTCAAATTACTCGGAATAAAGCTGCGACTATTCGAAATAGGGATCGTGGGGCGATGGCCATGGCTGCGCAGTGATTGCTGATGCAAATATACATTCTCCCTCTCTGGCCCACCCTCTCTCTTTTACTCTCGGTTAGTTTGATTCAAGGATGGGAGGAAGAGGAAGTAGAGCTTTCTGCGGCTTGCCCCAACTCTCCATGAATAATGCAGACTCGATGTAATTGATCGCCCAATCGGAATGGCCTTTTATTTACTTTCCTCTGCTCCGAATCGACCATTCGTTCCTTCGCTCGCTCGAAAGTTATTTGACATCATTTACGAGCAAGGAACGCGTTTCGCTTTTACTTTTCTTTTCTTTTTTCCCTCCCACCCTTTCTGTCTTCGCCCCTTCGTCCCCTCTCGATCCGCCGCTCTTTACCCTCTGTCGCCCGTGTATATTTCCCGCGGTAATAATGCCAAATGAGTCTTTATCACGCGAGCGAGCTCGTTATTCAATCGAGGAGCTAATGGCGTGTAAAACTTGCCATGAGTGAGCGATAATCGCGAAACAATTGCCCGGAACATCGACCGGCATTACGCCGGGCAATTATCGTCGCGTCGAATGAAATTTTTACCCCACTTTGCTTTCGTTTCGACGATCCTATTTTCCTTGATTTCTCGAGTTTCCGTTTATCGCGTTTACGATTGTTTGTTCAACAAAATACTGTGATATTTTAGTTTAGAAGATAGACGATTGAAGATTGACATTTTTTAGTTTCATCAATTTTTACCCCACTTTGCTTTCGTTTCGACGATCCTGTTCCTTGATTTCTGGAGTTTCCGTTTACCGCGTTTACGATTGTTTGTTCAACAAAATACTGTGCTAATTTTCATTGTGATATTTTACTTTAGAAGATAGACGATCGAAGATTGACATTTTTTAGTTTCATAAATCGACGATCCTGTTCCTTGATTTCTGGCGTTTTTGTTTACCGCGTTTACGATTGTTTGTTCAACAAAATACTGTGCTAATTTTCATTGTGATATTTTAGTTTAGAAGATAGACAATTGAAGATTGACATTTTTTAGTTTTATCAATTTTTACCCCACTTTGCTTTCGTTTTGACGATCCTGTTCCTTGATTTCTGGAGTTTCCGTTTATCGCGTTTACGATTGTTTGTTCAACAAAATACTGTGATATTTTAGTTTAGAAGATAGACGATTGAAGATTGACATTTTTTAGTTTCATCAATTTTTACCCCACTTTGCTTTCGTTTCGACGATCCTGTTCCTTGATTTCTGGAGTTTCCGTTTACCGCGTTTACGATTGTTTGTTCAACAAAATACTGTGATATTTTAGTTTAGAAGATAGACGATTGAAGATTGAAATTTTTTAGTTTCATCCACAGAAATGATTTTGGTTAAATTTATCTGATCACGAAAGAGAGTTTCTTAATATTTTGTATTCGTGCACATTTGATACTATAAGTTAAATTGTAGGAAAATAGAAATAGCGACAAGAAAAGTATATAAAAGAATATGGTTTAATTATTTTAACACCACAATATTACACGAGAGTGAATTTTTGTATCGTTTCTATACTGAAGCACAGAGTTTCGTGACTCGTGACTATAAGTCGCAGGACGTGTAAGTAGATCAGGCTGCACGGTCAGACAAGCTACGGAAACATGCACTTGGGTCACGAAATTTTCAATTTATCCTCAGGAAAAGGATACAATGTTATTCTTGTTAACTGATTAAAAGAATTAACTAGAAAAAACTGAATAAAGTCACTTTCATTTTGTAAATTAACTTATGACCCATGGGTCATTGAATTACCCATTTGAAAATTTCAAATGGCTTGTGTGTGTTCTGCAAACAATGTATAATAAAAGCATAATTAAATAATATATTATAATATAATACAATTGAATAATAAAATAAAAAGTTAAGAAATGTTTGGTTTTACTTATAAATGTGAGCAAATATTTTCACAAATGAAATTTACTTTAAGTGAAAACGGACTTAAAATGACTAAGTATGAACCAGACTTGGCTAAATTGACGTCAGAAGTTCAGCTTCAAGGGAGTCATTAATAATTATTTTGGTTCTTCTTTTAATTAGAATTACAATTCTCTTGTTCGTGTTTAACATTAAACAATATTCATTACTTTTGTATTTGTTTTTACAATAAAGTTTAAAGTTTGAAAAAGTAGAATAATTTTCTCCTAAATTATATAACACAGATAGTTCATTTTTCGTTGTCCAGATTATGTCATATACCACCCTACATATATATTTACTGGTCAATGTTCAAACATAAATATGTATTCCAGTAATTTCTTGCACTTAAAATTTAAATAATTCGAAACGTCTTCTTAAAAGTAATATTTTCATTAACCTTGGCTGACAGTGAAAAAAAACTGTCCAGACTTCTGCGTTACACATTACCCGAGATTGTCTCAAGTTTTCCACAATTGGGTCCCAAAACAAGACAATTATTTAACACACAGGAACAATCAGTATCGACAGAAAGTCGACAAATTAGTCGAACTGTAATAGTACAGTTTAAATTGTCACCATCACTCATTAGTCGTCATACTTTCACTTCTTTTATTCAAGCTAAACTCCTCACCTTCACCTCCTCAAAATTAATTTCACCTAAACATTTAAATAACCCAGCTTTCTTAATCACGCGCACCTCACAAATAATTTCCATTTGAAAAATAAAGTATCGTTTCCACGAAAGATCGATCCTTAATTACCTTGATCTCCATGTCACCCAAACCCCGCTTCGATCACCCAACCATTGAAGCAGGATTGAACAATCGCTGCCCAAAAATAACCTACCACTGCGACAAAAGGGAAACGACAACGAACAGACCCGACCAGAACTCACTTTCCAAAGCGTACGAGCAGAAGCCACGGCTGCACATGCAAACCTCCGTCATTTTCCTCGAACCGGAATGACCACGATTTAGGAAGACCGTCGCTGAAGAAGCGGAGGCAGTTCGTGGCGCAGTACGTTAGGAAATCCCCCCGGGTGGAATTTCTGTTCGCTCTGAAGGTAGCTAACCGACAAAGAGATCGACAGGGCCAGCCAGGAGCAAACAGAGAAAGGGTGCAGCGAGCCAAGCGGACGGAAAGACAGGGGATTTCGGGGGTGGACGCGCGCGCGCGAGCCACTGGCGAACGCCAGGACCCAGAGCCAACCGTTCTTCCATCCGAAAACTTTCTTTCCGTCCTCGAGGACTATAACTCGACAAATTCAATCTAATGCCAGCTCGAGCCGAATCCCGTTTTATCGAAATTTCAGGCAACATAATTTCGCTTGGAGTTCGAGGCGAGGGAGGGCGGGGAGTTAGAAGCGGAATGGACGACGCGGCGGCCGCGATGGAAGGTCGAGGCGTAGGTCGAACCTGCTCTGGCTCGTCGAGGGCGGTAGCAGCCGTTTCCACAGAGATAATGCTGTTATTTCATGCCCGGGTACCGGTAATTGGCTGCACGTTCGCGGCGGAGGTACGCCGACACACTTCGTGCGACCGTCGCTCGCTTCCTTTGCCTCGCGAGGCGCAGCCTGGCGCTCGCCAATTTCTCAGTCATAAAGCTAATGGCCACGTCCGAAGAAAGGCGTCCAGTCTCGTCAGAGGCCTACGAACGTGGCTCTGCGTATCGCTCGCCGATCGCTATCCCGCGTCTTCGTTGATCTCGCCGCTGCTAATGGCCGTGGACGTGATAAAATGCCGTGATAATGGGTTCCACGAAAAGGTGGTGGGTGTTCCGAGTAACCAGCGTCGCTGGCATTGGGGTCACCCTTTATGGTAATTTGTGGCGTCGAGTCTTCTGTCTTAGTATCGTCAGTTGTTGGTGGAAGCTGAACATTGCAGGTATTGGGTTGCTTTGAGAGTTCGTGTCGATTTTGAATTAAAATTGAAACGTAGAAACATTTAAATTTTAATTAGTTAGAAACTAAATTTTAGTTAGAAACTAAAAATTAATTTAAAGGTGTGTAAGAATTGTGATTAAAATTTCGTGTCGTCTTTTAAAATATGTGCGCGTGTAACACATTTTCTATCTATTATCACTCACGAGCTTCTCAACAAATAAGAAGTGATCATTTCATTGTAAAATTGGCAAAAATGTAACTTTTTATGAGTTTGGAAACGTTGAGTGGCATCCTCAGGATGTTGTCACTTTCTAAAGACTGCGTCCCAGCATCCCTTAGTGACGACGCTGTTCGTAACAACTATTTAATTATCTTCGTTATCATTTTCTTAAGATATTTTTAAAATTTTCAAATATGCGAACTCTTTTCTATCTAAACCAGTGTTTCCCATACTTTTATCATCGCGGAACACTTTTTACTTTAACTTTCTAAAATTTTTAAGGAACACTAAGTATTTATAATTTCTTTTGAGAGTTGTTTTTAATTGCGCGAAACGCATAAAAGCAGACAATGTTTTGTTGCACTTTAACTTCAATTTCATTATTTTTTGCGGGACACAGATTGGAAAACTCTGTTCTAAACTGTTCTTAGACACTTTTTACGAATTTTAATATATGAGGAAATAAATATAAACTCGTTTACTTAATGGCGAAGAAAATAAATTATGCTATAATGTCTGAATAATTCGAAATATTTGCAATTGTACGCAGTTAATCCTAAATAACAATTCTAAAACTTTCTTCCTTTCGTTGAAAACATATTCTTCGAAGTTTAAAAGAATATAGTTATGTTAGCTGCAATCTTTTCATCGAATGTCTCCGTTTTACTGCTAAATAGACAAATGTTTCACAAAAACATTAAAATCGTTACTTCATATCTTAGACGCTAAATACTGTCACCATTATCGAAGATATGTCTGAGTGTATCGAACAAGAATACCACTGTGCGTTTACGGTATACGTCCCAAAGATGAAGGAACGTGTTTACAGAAGACGGAAATCAAGGCACGTATTGTGTAAAGTGAAATCGAAATTTCTTGTCCCCCCTATACAACCAATCTCCTCTAATAGTCCTACAAGTAAATATGACGCCAGCAGACAAAAACAGATTACTGCAAATTGCAAGTTTAATTCAGTGTACTCTATTAAATAAGGAAATTGAATAATAAATTCAACGTGAAATAAAGAAAAAATATGAAAAGATTAATTTGTCAGAATTATTTGAAATTTAATTTCCAAATTGACGATTCTATCAATTAGGATTACTATAATGAACGATTGTACATTTTTCATTATAAAAAAATATCTATTTTGTATTCTCGCTGTCTATTTTATGACTCGCGAAAATTAAATTCACTGGAATTCGAAAATTGTTTATTCGTGCTTCAAAACTATGCAACTTGAAACATTGTTTGTCACAATATTATAGTTTCTTTTACTTATGTTCTTATTTTTTTCTAATTTATAAGTAGTAATTTTATCCTAAAATCATCGAGAATGAAAGTTCGTGCAATGGAAATTTATTGATTTTCTTTGTTGTATGTGTTTTCTCGTGTTGAAGTGACTTAATCAAAGCACCTAAATCAAATACAAATTTATTAAAATTTTGTTTTAGCATAATTGAACCAATAATTTATCAGTTATATCTCACCAACAAAATATAAAACGCAACAATTATACACACTTTTTAGAAATATTAAAAAACTGGTTCCAACAAAATAACAGAACAATCCGTGTGACTATAAACAATTAAATAACTTCAAAGCAGAAAAAATGAACATTCCTTAGCAATGATAACGATTCATTGAAAATACACCGCGAATATCCCCATAAAGAAGAAATAACGTTTTACAATTTGACAGACTTCACTTTCACGTGAAGCAATTAATTTTGCTAATATCGGGAGCAGCAGATTTCTTCCTCCCTCTTTGAACTCTCTGCGTAGCTCCGTCTTTAACATAATATGGAAACACCGTTTCATGGTTTCACTGTTCACTCGCCCTTCCGGTAATGGAGGTTGACAGATCCTTTGATGACGCTCTGGAGAAAGGGGAGCGAGGGGTGCAGGGGGTGGTGGTGCGTAAGAGCCCTGTGTGTCTGCAACCCTCCACCTGTCGCTATATCTACGGTGCTCCATAGACAAAGAAGAAAAAGGCATCAACTATGATGAGACTGCCCGAGACACACTCCGTTCTATATACACTAAGCGAGTTCCAAGATGGCGGATATTAAGTTACTCCATTCTCGTTCCCTCCTACGGAAAAATCTCGTCACCTTGAGCAGCGAGGACTTGCGAAACTCCATCGGCAAATGCAGCTCGCGAGGACATTGAATTTTCATTAGATCCCTGTTTTCGAATAACTGACGCGCCAGAACTTTTCGCGCGACCAAGCTTCGTCGTGACGAGTGTTTTCCGGCTAAGAAGGTGCACGGGAAATTAATTATCTCGCTGTAAACTCGAACGAATGAGGACAAATCTCGTCGTTGCTCGATCCATTCGAGACGGATTGCACGTCGCGTGTGTAATGAATTTCCAAAAAGACGGAGTGCAGTGATATTGAATTTAAATTATGGGTCAGTAAGGAAAAAGGTAGGCGTCTTAAAAATTAAAAATTACAATTTTAGCTTCTGGAGTTGGTCTCCAAAAAATTGGTCTCGAATAAGTTAAATACAAACGCAAGTCGGATCGAAAGTGATTTAAGAAACGCAAAGTACCCGCGCCATGAACCCCAGAATCCTACCCATAAATATTCCAAAGACTCGTCCGGCTGCACGTTTAAACCAGCATCAAACGCAATGGTTTCGTACTTGAGGCACGTGTCACAGGTAAATCCCTGGCGCCTCTGTTCGGCCGCGCTCTCGTCGGAATTTTAATTTCCCTCGCGCGAAATTTAGCTTACGGAATCAGCTCTCCGCCAGCTGTAGCAAAAACCGCGCGCTCCCCAAACAAACAGTATCCGCCATCAAAATTGCGAGACGAGAGAAAGAGACAGAACGAGAGGCAAAATAACAACCGTTGCGAGACGTAAAAACGAATTTCCGATGAGGCACGTAGGCGGAAGGAGGGATCGATGGGGAAGTAAGGGCGAGCCCGGCGATAAGTTGACTCGCGATGCCCAGAATGAAACACTACGCGGCGCCCAGACGTCCTTTCGAGCGTTCCGTGCGCGGTTCCTGTGTAGCAGCATCCAGCTCGGGGCCCATCCCCTACGTACACGTACACGTACGTGCGCTTAAGTAATTTAATTAGAACAACTCCGGCCCGGAGACGTGACTCCGTCTCTTTGGTCTGGGTCGGGCACCGTGGGTGGAGAAAAAGGAGGAGCGCGCGGAGGGTGAGAAAGGACGACAGATATGAAGGATAGAGAGAACCTGCAGACGGTTGAAGATGAGAACGGGGCCGGGGTAAGAGTAAACACGAACGGAAACGGACCAAACTCCGGAGGAGACGTGTACACGCACGCGGTGTCTATGGACATGCGGCAGGGTGTGTTTGTGGCGCGCATACGTGTGCTGCAGAGGAAGAGGTCTATGGTAGGAGCATCGCGCGGCAGTCGCGATAGTATTGCAGCCGCTTCGTGCCTTCGTAGCGAGCTGGAACCCTTGGTGACACGACCGCCGCCACCCTCTCATGGGTGGGTCGCGTTGGGACGATCGTGGAATACGTTAAAAGAATGATGAACAGACGGTTGTTATGGCTGCGTAATGTGCGCGTTCCTTCAATCGTGATCTTGCGATTACTTTTAATTGGGAACGTTGGATTATTTTGAGATGTCGGAGTAGAAACGAAAATGAATCTTCTGTTAGGGAGTGGAATCTTGAGAATGAATAGTGAAGGAGATTCATTGGTGTGCGTGAGGCTTCAATTGGTTATATCTAAGGGATTTCTTACCTTTCGTATAATTTTCATAGTGCAACATAGCTGATCAATAAAAGCATTTTTAGTAAAAGAGTACTATTTTTAAACCCCTTTCCAAGAGTCAATGTCACATGTGAAGATAAATATTTGAAGAGGACGAGTGTTACTTTCATGTTGCATTTTTGTAAATTTTGTAAATAAACGTAAGACTGACATAAATAATTTTGCCAAACATTATAGTAACGTTTGTTGGAAACTTTAAAAGAATGATGAACAGACGGTTGTTATGGCTGCATAATGTGCGCGTTGCTTCAATCGTGATCTTGCGATTACTTTTAATTGGGAACGTTGGATTATTTTGAGATGTCGGAGTAGAAACGAAAATGAATCTTGTGTTAGGGAGTAAAATCTTGAGAATGAATAGTGAAGGAGATTCATTGGTGTGAGTGAGGCTTCAATTGGTTATATCCAAGGGATTGGAACCTTAATTTAGGGATTAAGGGATTTCTTACCTTTCGTATAATTTTCATAGTGCAACATAGCTAATCAATAAAAGCATTTTTAGTAAAAGAGTACTATTTTTAAACCCATTTCCAAGAGTCAATGTCACATGTGAAGATAAAAAATTGAAGAGGACGAGTGTTACTTTCACGTTGCATTTTTGTAAATTTTGTAAATGAATGTAAGACTGACATAAATAATTTTGCTAAACATTATAGTAACGTTTGTTGATCCACAGCTGTTTGTTTATTCGTTGAAATATGAATTGTACCATTTTTAGTATGCTAAATGGTATAATAGCGATGCAATATACGCGAGAAGTGTTGGAACTGCATCGCCACGTTTATATTTTCCTGCACCTGCATGGAGAGTGCATCGATAGTCGATGCAACAACATAACAAGCTGCTATTTGGAAACATAACGTTTACATGAAACACAACGTACAGTCCTTACGGAATTCGATAATCATTGACGTTCGAGTTAATTAGCGATACACAGAATGACCGTTTCAATGCTAATGTACTTGTCTTTATTATTTTACCAACTCTGGAAAATGTCTATTCTCATAATAGGTTTCGAGTGTGTAACTCTATTATCAGTGGTACTTTAAGTATATTTAAAATTTCGTAAAACAATGGCTCCCACTCGAAACTTCAAACGTGACCAACAGATTACTAATTTGTTTATTTAGTTGGCAATGGTTGACAAGATGCAAAGATTAAGTTTGTTTTACAAAATCTAATGCATTGACTTATTTTTGTACTTTTTTTATAATAACAAGTGGTATTTCTGTCGTCGAAAACATGGAGAGTACACATGAAATGACACAGTTGAATTTGTGTCATTAATTTCCATCATTTTCTGATAAAAATATCTTATGTTATGTAAATAAAACGTAGATGTATCAACGTATCAATTGAGATTGATGAAATAAAAGCTAGAAATTAACAATGGCTGCCATGAGAATGGAAACAAAACCCTGCCTCGGTTTATAAACCGTTTAGATTTCTGTTCATGCTTCCACTGTGCACATTCTCTAAGAAACATTACTAAACAAAATTACAATAACCTCACAAACACTATCCAAAGTACACAGAAAACTATTCGCATCACTCAACTTCCTCTCATTCCTATCACACCTCTAATTACACAAACCAATTACATTAATAAGTCACAACAGCGTGAGAACATTAATTGAAAGCGAAAATCATTAGCACAAAATATAGATACGTTTACATATAGAACAACATTGCAGTGCATCCTATTTTCTATCATTTTCTGATAAAAATATCTTGTGTTATGTAAATAAAACGTAGATGTATCAACGTATTAATTGAGATTGATGAAATAAAAGCTAGAAATTAACGATGGCTGCCGTGAGAATGGAAACAAAACCCTGGCTCGGTTTATAAACCGCTTAGATTTCTGTTCATGCTTCCACTGTGCACATTCTCTAAGAAACATTACTAAACAAAATTACAATAACCTCACAAACACTATCCAAAGTACACAGAAAACTATTCGCATCACTCAACTTCCTCTCATTCCTATCACACCTCTAATTACACAAACCAATTACATTAATAAGTCACAACAGCGTGAGAACATTAATTGAAAAGCAACATCATTAACACGATACACAGGTGCACATATGGAACAACATAGCAGCGCACTGTTGTGTTCGTAACAGTGAATCTGGGTGCAATGGGTGCCCGCGCGTCGCACGTAACGCGATGGCCATAAATGGAACGGGCGAATAATTCCCGTGAAAAAGGGTCCCGTCGTTCGGTTGTGCTCCCGGACAGGAATCGAGTTCTCGGGAATCACGATTTAATAGAGCTTGCAGATCTATTCCTCGTACGTGGAATGAAAGGTTCAGCCAGGCTCGTGCTTAGCCAAGCATAGGATCCTTCTTAGGTCTCCGATGGAAGGTCGTGCCCGGCATTTTCCTCGGCACGTGACCACACCCTCCACCGCCCCAGCCAGCAGAAAATGGACCCACATTTACCGTGGCTCTCCCTTTAAATATTGCACTAAACTCCCACGTATTCTCTTTCACGGTCGAAACGTCCACGTAACAGCGATCCGTTTCGCTTCAGAATGCTCGCCGATAAATTAAACGCGGTGAACTGCGTATCTCCTCGAAACCGATTGCAACGAGTGGGACTTAACCCGATTAAACGGGACCTGGGAACACAGCGCCAAGTCGTGCGATCTTCTTTTTTCGTCGGTTCGCCCTCGCGAGGAACCAGCGCGCGATCATCGTCGGATATCGTTTCTCCCTGGCAAATTTATTTATTATTAGAGGGGCCAGCCCACCCCTTTGGTTCGCCGCTCTGAAAAAAAGGAAACCGTAATCCATTTCTCCGCGGAGATAGACAAACACATCTTAGATAACTGGATGGTAAGGTACATAACGTGCGCGTTGTTGGCTGGCATTGCCGGATGATAAATACAATCTCGTCCGCAGTAAACTCGGGCTGCTTTATCGGCAGCCATTTAGACAATGAAGACGGTATTTCTCTTGCGGTTTTATGCTGTATATCACCGTGGCGGAGGAGCGACGGTGTAGCCACCGCGTAGATACCGACACGCTATCAACAACCGGAGGACCGATGTAGAAAAAGGCGGCTACAGAGGGTGGCTGACTGCTGGGGACGAGAGGGCGAAGGGCAGAGAACGGGAGGAGTTATAGATTTATTTTACCGCCAGAAATGGATCAGCGGGAATGGATTATAACGAAACGAGTTGTTTCTTACGCCGTCGACGCATCCTCCTCGGTCCGCTGCTTCTGTCGAAGATAAATATCGATCTTTTTCTATTAGCCCCTTTTTTTCTTATTGCACTCGAACCGCGTATTACTTCCATCGCGGACGAAAGGACACGCGAGTGAAACCAATAGTAGTTTCGATGCGAGACTGGTGACACTGATTTTTTATTTATGCTTCGAAGAAATTTATTTGTTAGAAATTTGTGAGCGAGGATTGGAATTGCTGGTGATTGTGTTGGTGTGTGGTTTCTAAGGGAAGACATTTTGGTTTTTCGTGTGTCAGTTAGGAATCTTGAGTTATTGTGTATAAAGTAGCCATTTTTGTTGATAATGTTCAAAGTGAATAGTGGACAAGTGTTTTTTATAATTTGTAAATTAATAATTTGGACATAAATTTTAATATATCATCGTATTAGAAGTTAATTTAATGTTATTTGTCGTGAATGAGTGATGTCAAATTGGGGATACAGTAAATCCCTGTACAACGCGGAGGATACTTTCCGTGTAATAGGAAATCGCGTTATGTGAGACATACATTATTGAACAGAACTATTTATCGCTCTGTATGAGTATTAATCGCAATTTTTTCGTCGCGTTATACGAATTCGCGTTATACAAAAGTCCACTGCAGTTGATTAATTCCTTCCTCACTTCCTTTTTTTAAATACAATATTGTTACATAAAATAACAAAGTAAATAGTCCTCCACTCTGCAATACCGTAATTAAAAAGAACTAATTAAAGTATTTAAATTTCGCCAAGATTTCAACAAGATTTATATCATTTATCAAAAGTAAGTTTATAATTCATTATAATCTCGCGCTTAAATTAAAATACATTTTAACAATTTCAAATATTAATACAAACATGAAATCTGAACACTTTGTCCAGGTTTATTTTGAAATTTCTCCACGCGTACAGAATAAACGTGAAGCATAAAGATTTATCGTAAAACAGTTTGCAAAATTCATTCTTGCGAACAATGTATGCTCGTAAACGTAACCATAACTTGGTGGAACTTTTACAGTGAATCTTTTATGCAATTTCTGTACATCGTGACGAAATTGTGCGTGTGTGCTACGTTATGGCAATTTTTAGTAACAACAAATCCATCAAATACCATTTTTGTTTACACTCCATTGCCTTCAAACTGTAGCCTTGCTCTATTATTAACATGAAATCCTGCAAAAGTTTATTAACTACAATTTCAAATTTCAAAGAATCAAAAGTTTAATCATTCGATTGATTGCATTTATGATGCCATCAATTATAAGCACAAACGTTATACATAAAGTACAAAAGTATAATTCTAATTTTAAATTAGGAAATTTGTGTTTTTGAACACAGAAAAAGCTTTTTCAATTGTATACACATACAAATGCGTTATACATAAAATACGAAACCATAATTTTAATTTAAAATTAGAGAAACTGCCTTTTTAACACAGCAAAAGCTTTTTCAATTATAAACACATACAAATACATTATACATAAAATACAAAGCCATAATTTCAATTTAAAATTAGAAAAACTGCCTTTTTGACATAGCAAAAGCTTTTTCAATTATAAACACATACAAATACATTATACATAAAATACAAAGCCATAATTTCAATTTAAAATTAGAAAAACTGCCTTTTTGACATAGCAAAAGCTTTTTCAATTATAAACACATACAAGCACGTTATACATAATAATAAAATACAAGTCATGATTGCAATTTTAGACTAGAAAACCCGTCTTTTTAACGCAGCAAGCTCTTTTACACCAGCTTAATACGAACGTAACAAAATCCCGCGTCACCTGTTCCACTCGTATCAATCCAGAAATTAAGCCGCGCCGATTTAGTGGATCGTTAAGATGAGCCTACGGTTCCCCAGTCAAGGCACAAGCCAGCACTTATCGCTGACCTTCCATCGGTGTATCCACTTTTTTACTGTTTAATCAAGCGGCCTGAGCATTTTCAATAAAATCGATGTCGTTAAACAGCGAGGTGGAACAACCGTCGATGGCGCTGGTGGCGCGCGGTCCTCCGCCAGACGTCTGCTTTTACAAGCTCAACTTTTATCTCCGGGAAGAATGGCTCCAATTATGGAAAGGAAAAAAAAAAAAAGATGGACGAAAGAGGCTGGCGTTACGACTCGTCGTAAGTCGAGTTTTACGACTTTACGCCACGTGTTTGTCGAGTGATTTCCAATTCCTCGCGTTCCTCCGAGTCGCCTCAGCGCCATCCGCGGTGCGCGTCCTCGACAGGAATCCACGAAGAGGTCCGCGAAGGGACGTTGACGGGATTGGCCATAAATTTATTTGTCCTTTTGAACGTGATATCTATTGTTTTATTGCTGGATAAAGGGAAGACAGCGACATCGCGGGCCGTCTTCCTTTTTTTTTCCTCCACCGACGCGTTCCTCCGCCTTCGAGGAGGACGCGTCTTGCGCCAGCAGGAGGCCGCGGCGCGATAGCGAGAGGTACTTACGTATCGCTGTGTCACGAGGACGCGAAATACGACGTCGTAAAAAAAGAACGCCGGCACGAACTACTTTGTAAGTAGTAAAAGAATGCCGTGCGCGTAACGGCGTCGTTTAAAAGTACTGAAAATTCCGGCGGAAGCCTAAATTTCGCTTGATTATTTTGCCTGGTGCAGCTCCAGCGGCGGGCGAAGTGTTTCCCGCGGGGATTCGCGTTTTAATAAACGATGAAAGGGCCGTAAAGAGCGTCCTGATCGACGCTGCGACGAACCACGCGGTTTTATGCGAGATCCTAGCGGAGGAGCCAATATGGGCGCGCGTTCGCGTCCCTGAATTTGAACGTCGCGTATAAATCGCGGCTAATGATCGCCCCGATTCCCGCCGTTATCACGTTAGACCGGATGATAATCCATTAGATCCCGTCGTTCCCGAAAGCGGCGGCCGTGAGCGCGCGCGATAAACTTCATAATAACGTTACTTCTTCGGCGGGGGGCAGGTTTTGTCAAACTTGTCAGAGTTCGACATCGTAGTTGATTATCGGGGCCGCAGGTAACCTCCGCCCATTATAACTTACGCCCGCCGGAAAGCCCCATGGCCTCTCCCCTCATAAGCAGACTTTTCGTTAAACTTAATTATCCGCCGACTCGTTGGCAGATTGATCAACGCATTTTATGCGGAACGGGGCTAATAGGAATTCCGCGAAATTCAATTAAACTTCGTGTGTCGCCCACGCCGGGTCAGATCTCGCGAAACATCAATTACTGGGGGGGGGAGGGGGCGAAAGGGGGGGTTCCAGTTGGTAAATGCGATGCGTTATCGGTTAAATAACTCGGTTACCGTGCGCGAGCGTGGGACGAAAGATTACAAAGGTGGTATTTCGTTAAACAAATGCGCGCGCGTCGCTTGCGCGCGGCCCAGGTCCTGAGAGGGTGACTTTCAATAAGGTCCTCGGGGCGTCTAGCTTTGACTATGCCGCGGCATACCGTGCTAGATTTAATTATACCCCGGAACCGTAGCCTTTATTAGGGGACATACTTTTATTAAAATTTGATTACTGCCGCTGTGTAGCGCGGCAGAAGTGCAACTTCAATTTCGAACGGTTCGCGGATATTAAATGCTCGTCGATATACGCGGGACCAGTCGAGGTTAATATGGCGGAAAATTGTAGCCGGAGTCGGAAAAATGTCCGCGCGCGACTGTTGTTCCTTGTATTTAGCATTTGAATTAAATTTATTAGAGAGGGGACAACAGAGATGGTGCAAATTAACTTTTTATTTGCTCCAAATAATAACAGAATACGGCTAATTCTTGTACAATAGGAAAGTATTACAAATCTGAAAGGAATTTTACAAAAGAATGTGCGAACGCTGATTATAATAAAAAATTATATTTTGTATACCAATGCTCATAATAGAGGAAATATTTTTAAAAATATTAATTTGTTGTTAAAATTCACTATTTTAATCTTACACGTTTCATTTTACCTACAATCTGAATATTTTTTTAACATAAAAATCAACTGTTCCTTCAAATATTATCTGCAAAATGATATTTTATGTCTAGCAATTTTATTTTAACATAACGCAATACCATTTTTCATACTTTTCGTATTCTTATTTAAAATACAACAGAATTTATACTGATATCTAAATATTTTTGTATCTACTTATAGTTTTAATCTCAATAACGTTAAACAAAAATATTTAGCATTAAATCTGACAAATATCGTCCCTTTTTATTTATTCCTACAAAATCTGATGCTAAAATTCCTTCCATTTACTGTTTCTCAATTTAATTTCAAACAAAAAATTACAATCGTGCGCACTATTCGTTGTCATCTCGACTATAATTAATCACATCGACCTAACTGAATGTCATCGTTCCTAGAAGCTTAACCGTCCGCCAATCTTTTCATCTATTTCTCTCCTCTTCAGCGTTGATAAACGAAACTTTGTTAATTAGGAGGAAGCCGTTTGTAATGCCGGTAACTAATTGGCACCCAGCGTATAAACCGGACGTGAGAACAGTTGCCTGGACTAAACTCAAGTTGATTGTTACCGGTGCAAACTGTTCTGAACGTATCGAGAATGGAAGAACTTATATATAGTTGATCATATTCGCTTTCGCGTTTTCCGAAGCCTCGCGAATATTCCGAAACCCCATCGAACTTCCTACAAACAAGCGCTGTATTAATTGAAAACGATTCGATGGATAGTATAGGTACCGAGTATGGTTTCCCTTATACTATGTCAGAAAATATTTCCCCATAATCAATTAGGAAACTCGAGGAAACTTTATTAAGATGGATACTGGGTGGACTAGCCTGTGATGGAACCGTTTTGTTAAGTATCTTGTTAAATAATTAATTTTAATGTGATCAAAGTGTTGCTTCAGTGACAAATTTTTTATTCATTATTGTTCGTTTGTGTGTTGTTATTAGGATAGAAAATGGAATTGTAGAGTAGCAAAATTTTAATTAATAGATTATAATTTTCAGAGGATTAAAACAAAAATATGTAACATTTTTCTTTGTATCTTTTCGAGTACCTCGATTTGTATAATTGATGAAAATAATAATGCAATTATTATCAATATTAAAGACTCTGCCTCTTTATAGAGTTATTCATTCAATTAATTTTTTTTATCAATTAAATTAATTTATTCGCGTGCATCGTCAATATTAAATGCATATTTTACTGTTTGATATCAAATATATAATTGTATTCTTTCAATTCGTACAAAATTGTGGAATTCAATTCATTCCTAAAGTAAAGAATTATATATGTTGAATTATTTTCAAATTTATTATACCCATTTTATACTAATAAAATGTCATTTTTATGAATATATAGCAGAGTATAAGTTATTTAAAATTTTGCATACGACTTGATACACGTGTTTCTAAATGACAATCTCGTTCAGGGGATCAGCGGTTTAAACGATTAAACGGAATCGTTTCTAATTGCGCTTTATTCGTTAAAGGTCGTAAATTAATTCCGTTAAGTGGAGAGCACAGATATTTGAGGAATTTGCCAAATAGTTTCGCATGGCGTGATAAAACAATCCATGTAGCGGTGAACGTGTTAACGCAGGAGTCATAAAAAAAAAGAGCGTGGTGGAGCACAAGCTTACGAGACCAAAGGGGATACTTTAACGGCCCCATAAATTCCAACGGTCATCTTCCACCTCGAAGCTCCAAATACGCGTTCCTGTAAAACACAAACGAGACGAGAGATCTTGCCCAGTGCAATTAACTCTTTAAACCATTCGGCTTTTGCATAATACGGAATACTTTTTAATCTCGTGATACGAATTCTAAATCGTCCTTTGGTAGCCTAATTGTTTTTGCTCAAAAAAATTCACATTTCGTTCCTCGTTGTATTTCATTTTTATTTTGAAGCATGCTGTACAATTTTAATAAAATAAAATTAAATCAAATTTAGTTGAGAGAAATTTTTGATGACACTTTCATGCATACAAAGTGGATATGGATACATTTATTTTTGATAGTAATTTTAATGAAAATTCTAAAGTATCTAACAGGCGAAATAAAATAAACAAAAACAAAAATTAATAATAATTTTAATGAAAATTTTAAAGCTTCTTCATCTGGAAACTAAAATAGAGTAATCAAGAACAACGAAATGGGGTTCGCAATAGTTCATTATTCATACCCTGTCATGCAAAATTTTTGTCATACAATTTGAATATGGATACATTCATTTTTAATAATAATTTTGATGAAAATTCTAAAGCATCAAGAAACCAAAGTAAAATAGTTAAGAACAACAAAATTGGGTTCATAAAAAGTCATGTTTCACACCCAATCATGCAAAATTTTTGTCATACAAAATCGATATGTATACATTCATTTTTAATAATAATTTTGATGAAAATTCTAAAGCTTCTGGAAGCTAAAGTAGAATAATCAAGAACAACAAAATTGGGTTCATAAAATATCACTATTCACACCCTGTCATGCAAGATTTTTGTCGTACGAAGTGGATATGTATACATTCATTTTTAATAATAATTTTGATAAAAATTCTAAAGCTTCTAGAAGCTAAAGTAGAATAATCAAGAATAACAAAATTGAGTTCATAAAATATCACTATTCACACCCTGTCATGCAAGATTTTTGTCGCACGAAGTGGATATGTATACATTCATTTTTAATAATAATTTTGATAAAAATTCTAAAGCTTCTAGAAGCTAAAGTAGAATAATCAAGAATAACAAAATTGAGTTCATAAAATATCACTATTCACACCCTGTCATGCAAGATTTTTGTCGCACGAAGTGGATATGTATACATTCATTTTTAATAATAATTTTGATAAAAATTCTAAAGCTTCTGGAAGCTAAAGTAGAATAATCAAGAACAACAAAATTGGGTTCATAAAATATCACTATTCACACCCTGTCATGCAAGATTTTTGTCGCACGAAGTGGTTATGTATACATTCATTTTTAATAATAATTTTGATGAAAATTCTAAAGCTTCTAGAAGCTAAAGTAGAATAATCAAGAACAACAAAACTGAGTTCATAAAATATTACTATTCACACCCTGTCACGCAAAATCTTTACCAAGCATCGCACTCGCAGTGGAATCTTACCAAAGACTTAGCAAATGGAGTCTTAAACTCATATCTCTCAAAAGCGAAACCCAAAACACTTGGCGAGATTCCTTTCACCGCCGTTCCGCCGCGCAACATTTCCCCAGCCGCGCGATCGAGCCGAGCAAAAACGTCGTCTCTGATGGAAACGAGCCTGTAATTACAATCGTTTATTCGAACGACGCATCTGGCGCAAACGAGCAGCTTAATCGACTGCTCGATATCGCGCGCGCACCGTTCGAATGCAATTATCGGCTGCGGCCATTTGTAATCCGCTCGGGCGTGGTGGGCGCGACGGGTAATCCGTCGAAAAGGCCGCGATACTCCTTCCACCGTTCTCCAGAGAATTGAAATTAAGCTGATACAAGGGCCGCGTTATCAAGATTTAAACAAATCCACGGCTCAAGTGACTGATCGCTGGCAACAGGTGGGACATGTTCTCTAGGCAGGTGGGGCACCGTCGGAGCTCAGCCAGAAGCTTTAGCTCGGGGTTAGCGTGCCAAGAACCACCCTTTCGGCCGCAACCTCAAACTCTCGTCGTGCAAGCCGATATTGTAATTGCCAGTGCTACCCAAGTGGCCTAAGATTGATGAGGTGGAAGCCAAGTTAGTCGAAGCGTGGTAAATGCGAGCTGCCGGTGATCCTGAAACCGGAAAGCGTGCCCCGCGTTTCCGCCTAAATCGTTTGTCATTCGACGTGGTACGCGAGCGTTCCGTGACCGCCCCTTCCTTCTTTCTTCGCGCTTCTTATTTTCCAGTTCCGCGCCACGTGGGATCTGAGCCAAGGAAATTTTCTTGACGAAAATCGACAGAGTGTACGTTGTTGTATGATCAAGTCTCTGATAATATTGGCAACGCAATATAAACTTGTTAAGTCTCATTCTACTACAAACGAAATTCTACGTTTCGAAATTCTAACTCTTTTAGCTTTCTGTAGTCATTTGTTCATGCTGTCCTGTGTTCTTTGCTTGTTCACTGATCTTTGTACCTCAGTTTACGCATCCTCAAGGTTATAAATATTGAGTAGTTGTCGCTATAAGTTCAGATGCAGTGGCGGCTCGCGTGTAGGCACTGTGGAACTGCAGCACCCCCTATTTTTACTTGATATCGTAAAGTGTGTTTATCGATATTTTACTATTTCCACTTGATATTATCAAGTCTGTCTATCGATAATATTTAATATAATGAGTCTTTTGTGCTTTAATTCTTTCTTTATACTTGTAAAATATGTAATACTTAAGCTTAATGTCAGTAGCCATTTCCTAGTTTATGAAAAGATACAAAAATCTTTGTATGGAACTGTGTAGCATCCATACTAATTTTAGCAACGAGCTGTCACTGTTCAGATGATTGTAGTCACTATTAGCGTGCAAAAGCTATCTTAAAATAAAAACTTCTAAAGTCTCTTAATACGTGTTGAACTTGATTTCTTCGACTCCGTTGAACACAGAATCCAACAGTGTCGACTCGCGAGTAGCTCTGTTTGAGCACAGAGTATGTCTTGTTGTTTTAGGTTCATTCAAAATGTCGAAGTATACGTATAATTGACGCTTTGATTAACACTAAAGTTATTTCTAAATTTCTACAAAACTTATATACAAGATAGCGAAGCAGCGCTGCACCAATCAGCCTGTTGCTTGGTATTTAGCCCTTTGCACTCGAATGTCCCCTCTGAAGGGACATCAGGATCGATTAGTGATTATGGAGGTTAAACTTATTGCATCGCAGCTTTTTGAGAAATCTATGTTTCTCTGAAGTTTTCTATTGAAATTTTCTGTTGCTGAGAGACGTAAGTAATAGAAACTATTGCTAAAATATTACTATTTTATAATATCTTAGCATATAGAAGCTATTGCTAAAATAGCAATATTTTTAAGTAGTAATGGTCGCTACCTTGTCGTAAAGGTAAAATAATGGAAAAACTCATAGAAAGAAGATGGCTCAGATTCAGGTGATCAACTTGATAATACCTAAGTGGTTCTAGGTTACGTTATAGTTCTAGGTACTATGAACGCTACTAGGTACGTTAATAGTTATTGAGTTAAAGCGATAAAAGTGCAAATCTTCATGAATTCTAACTTTTAAAACTTTAATCCCTGCGTCTCTAATTATGAAACTAATCATACAAAACTAAATAATAATTGGCAATTCTTAAAAATAGCTGTGGGTTAAAACTAACAATTTCTTTCCTTATTATTAACCCTTTTCGCTCAAGAGGCGACTTTCAATCACCATGGCATTTCATGTAACAACTCGACTTTTTCATCAACTGATTTCAAGTTCTAAAGCCCCACAAAAATGAATTTTAGAAGTAAAATTAGCTCGAGTAAAGACGAATCTGATTTTAATCTGTCAAAAAACGACATCGTCAACCAAACATCACATTATTCCTTTACGATTATCGACAAGACGATGAATTCATCGCCAAGCAGCAAAAATTCAATCGCGCATCTCGCTGTATCCAATTTCTACCAAGAACGTTCGTAACAATTCTTTGGCGCAAAGCAACCAAAACGTTCGCAGCAGCGATTTAATCACTCGTCGAGATAAAACGCGACCAGCTTCCGCTAAATTATGGAAATATGTAAAGCGAGGCATAAGGGGCCAGCGCAGCGAACCGCCGCGAAGGTGGCAGCACGCGATAAACTTCCGATAAACTATTTAAAAGGGAATTTAAGCGGACCGCTCGGAGGCAAAGAAAACGTTCCTGGCGCATTGATTTTCTCTTATTAAATACAATCCAATTAAGTACTTATACACGAAAGTACCGAAAGTTCCCGTGAGTCTTGAAAATTTAATATTCCTTTGTTAAAAAGACGGCGGGGAAACAGGTCCCGGAAGTGCATTATTAAGATCTATTAGGGAATCTTTCGGCGCGGAAGCAAAGGCGCTGGAGAAACTTCGCTGGTTCTCGCAATTCAACGAGATCGCCAGGCAATCTAACAAACAACTCTTTCCAACCGTCTCTCCCTTCCTCTCTCTCTCTCTCTCTTTCTCTCTCTCTTTTTCTACAGACTGTTCCTCTCGCTCGTTATCTTCCACGCTCGATTAGACGGAGCGTTTATTGTTTCAACCGAGAGGGCAGCGCCCAGCCACCCCCGAAACGAAATGTTTTCCCGTCTCGCGCGTCGTTTCGTCTGCTTAAGTACAAACAGCTCTTGCCAGTCCACGGTCCGAGCGTGGCTGCGCGGCTCCCAGGACCGGAAGTGATTTGGACAGTCGCCAGGAAGCATCTAGGCCGCACTGAATCATCCCCAATTCCCCCTTCCAGGGTCGCGAGCCGCCCCCAGTCTTCGAAAAATGTCACGAAACTGCGATAAAGGAGTTGCAAATCACTGGAGGAACACTCGCGCCAGGTTCTTTCGATTCTTGTTTATGTTGTTGGTTTATTGTATGGGTGTATGGTGTATTTTTGTATGGTTTCACGTGTGCTACTGTGGTTTCATTGTGGAGGATGTGGACGAGGTAAGAGGGTTTGTTTTGTGAAGTATTGCTGGGTTTTTGTGGGAATTTTTGAGGTTGAAAATGGAATTGTTGAAGTCGTTTGAAGGAAGTTTGTGAGTGTTTAATTTTTTTATTGAAATGTTGTAAAAGGTGTGTTTATAACGCGTGGAATATACAGTATTGAGCGTACTGTGATTATGTAGGATATTTATTAATAAAGGATAAATAGAGGATATTCAAAAGCAGAAGATGTTGTTTATGACCGAGTTGTTCTCTAAATGATGCGCAATGGACAATTCAGTTGATATTTTAAAGCATTTACTTGAAAAACTCTTTCATTAGCACATTTCGCTCGTATTCTAGAATATTCAACAAACATAACAGTTAAAACTTACATTATTGATTAATGGACAAGGATAATTTTATTATTCTATCTTGTATCCTAGTTGACAAATTGCGAATGGAAATTCCTAGTTTTTGTATATTATTTGCTAATTTCTGATCTCTAATTGATACTTTTTCCAATTAAATTTGCATATATAATTTGTATGATAAAATTTTCCTTAGAAGAAGAAATCTTAAGTATATCTAGTTCTTCAAAAAAAACTTTTATATGAACTTTATTGCATTTTTCCCTCTAAAGCTAAAAGATTGTTTTTTTTAATCAATATTTCTTTCCTCAGAAAACCTTAAAGGTATTTCTCTTAATTCTATTTATATATAGATTTGATCTGAATCGTTTGACACTTTTAAAGTTTTAATCAACGCAAGCAGACTAATGTCACGTCATATAACAATTTCACTACCTAATGGCAGCCAAACGCACTTAGAGACTAGATAGAAATATTAAAAATTTGAAGAAGAGTGGAATACCCTAACATAGAAACAAACTTTGTTCCAAATTTAAAAAATTCAGAATGTCAGATTCAAGTAATGTTACGCTCACGTGCAATATAATTATCTTTTCGAGTACTAAACGCAAAATTGTAATAAAAAAGTCTTTCAACTTTGTTCTCACGACTTTCATTGCACAACTTCTTGGCAGTGTTACATAAAACGTAGGTTCATGAGTTCTGCGGTACTGGACGACCATAGAAGTTCGATTATTTAATGCTGACGAATCGTCTTGAATGTTTGAGGATTAAAATCTCGTGTCACAAGTTATTTTCTTTGTAGGATTGTTTTAGCATTGTTTTGGGCATATTTAATCCACATAAATTCGAAAGAATATAAAAAGAAACTATTAAAACAAATTGTGCAGACAATTACAAAAACATAAAAATGTATTGTATTTGTCATATTACAAAACAGTACATAGAGATATTAAAAAGAAACTGGACTGTTCATTTTCTGTGTTTCGTTGTTTAAATACAAAAATAAAACAACGAAACTTTTATCTTTCATAATTATTGAGACATTTAACAAATTAAACTTACAATATCGAAATAAATATTCTTTCTACCAAGTTTTAATATTTATTTCTACACGCTTTTAGTGCAACGACATGTTTTAAGTAGTTTTACATATAAAAATTAATTTTTCTAAATTGTTAATCTCAGTTTTTCTAAAAACTTTATAATTCTGTTCCCCTTTTCAGTATTCATTCCAACTTTTATAAATTCCAAAGCTGAATTTACCCCAAAAATAATCTTCTTCTATTTTCTAAGTTGCGTCAACTCGCCAAAAATAATCGTGCAATTACCAAACCCAATTATTATCTCAATCTCACGTTCGAAACTTAGAAAATCTACAAAAGCATTCACTTACCAACAAAATTCACCCTTCTCCAATTTTCCAGTTCACATTTAAACACCAATACCCAGTGGACCAACAATCCATTTTATTTTCATCGTCTATACACAGCGAGCACCGCGAAGAAATTTCTATCGGCGACTGTATATTTATTCCAAACAGAGGTCGAAGTCGTACTGGCGTCCGAATATTTTCGCGAGCGACCGCCAAGCCAAAGTGCCGCCGCGAAAGGAATCCAACGAAGGGTAGCGACTTGGTCGAGAGAAGGCGACGATGGAATAACTGGCAACCGTAAACAAACTTTCGGGTTTATCGAGCGAGGCATTGTGGGTTAGAGACGCTGCAAATATTTGATAGCCGGTGCACCTTCCGCGAAACAGAAACAGAGGAGCCAGCCACCGATGGTGACTCACCGTCTTCCTCTTCGTCCCCTTTTCGCCGCTCTTTTCAACTTCGCCAACCCCGTTCGTTCGCCCCGGCTGCGACGTTTGCTATTCTATCAAATTCTACCGAAACTCATTCTTCGCTGTATCATCCAGCGTCGTGCAATTTCTGTCTTTGATAAAAGCAATCGAGGAACCGCGTCCTTGTCGTGGATGGCGTTTTGGAGTCTGCTCGAAGGCGTAGAAGTTGCGTTTAAGTGACACGTGGTGTTTATTAATTATAGCGCTTGTGCATCGCTTTCTTTTGGTCTTTCGCCTTTAAAGTATTTTTAAAATACGTAAAGAGAAGAAGAAGAGAATATTTTCAACCCTTTGTTGTCGAACCAAATCTAATTTCTTCTCAACAGTATTTTCCATTACGTAAAATATAATTTTTGTATGGAGGAGGATAAAATATTAAGTATTTTATGCCTTTAAAGTATTCAAGTATTTTTAAAATACGTAAAGAGAAGAAGAAGAGAATATTATCAACCCTTTGTTGTCGAACCAAATCTAATTTCTTCTCAACAGTATTTTCCATTACGTAAAATATAATTTTTGTATGGAGGAGGATAAAATATTAAGTATTTTATGCCTTTAAAGTATTCAAGTATTTTTAAAATACGTAAAGAGAAGAAGAAGAGAATATTATCAAGCCTTTGTTACCGAACCAAATCTAATTTCTTCTCAATAGTATTTTCCATTACGTAAAATATAATTTTTGTATGGAGGAGGATAAAATATTAAGTATTTTATGCTTTTAAAGTGTTAAAGTATTTTTAAAATACTTAAAGAGGAAAAGAAGAGAATGATAGCTGTGGATTTCATTTAATATTATCAACCCTTTGTTGTCGAACCAAATCTAATTTCTTCTCAACAGTATTTTCCAAATATATAGCGTAAAATATATTTTTGGTATGGCGGAAGATAAAATATTAAGTATTTTATGCCTTTAAAGTGTTAAAGTATTTTTAAAATACTTGAAGAAGGAGAGAAGAGAATGATAACTGTGAATTTCATTTAATATTATC
Organism: Xylocopa violacea; assembly: GCA_963969225.1. Lineage (NCBI taxonomy): Eukaryota > Metazoa > Arthropoda > Insecta > Hymenoptera > Apidae > Xylocopa > Xylocopa violacea. The sequence goes on along the minus strand of CAXAJV010000021.1, from coordinate 4,295,778 downwards.
AACCCTTTGTTATTGAACCAAACCTCAACAGTATTTTCCATTACGTAAAATATAGTTTTTGTACGATGGAAGATTATAGCGAAATATTAAATATTTATAAAATATTAAGTTACGATTCTAGATAACAAAATTATTTCTTGTCTGTTATTATTTCAATGAAGAAATAAATTACTATAAGATGAAGCAAAAGTATACAAAAATTTCAAAGAAATCACAATATAAATATTCTATCAAATTTTATAAAATTCTATAAAGTGATATGTGCGATATGCCAAAGCATAACATATTTATGCTACGCGACAGCATAAACATAGTCGAGTACTATCATTATACTCTACCAAAGCAAAAGTATACAAAAACAGCCAAAGAAATCAGAATATAAACATTCTACAAAATTCTCTAAAATTCCATAAAGCGACATGCATGATGTGCCAAAGCATAACACATTTCTGCTACGCGACAGCAAAAATATAGCCGAGCACAGTCATCACACTCCACCAATATCCGACTCGATCAATTTCGATCATAATTTCACTGGAAAACGTCAAATTAATTGTACGCATTATTTCCTTAGCAAAATCAATACGCGATTCGTTTGCCAGCGTTCTCTGCCGCGGTCGGGAACAAATGATGGCCGCGCCATGCGAATTTCGCGAAGCGTTAACGGATATCCCGGCTGCCTTCGCGGACGCCTCGATCAATGATGAAAACACCGGCGTGCAACGAGGCGAGCAACAAAATCCGCGCAAACAAAGGAAGAGACGCCTGCGCGGCTAACTGTTCTCGAATACTTAATTTTATGTCCGTACATTCGTCCGGGGCCGGGATAAAAAGTAAAGGAAGAGCGCGGGTGGAAAATAGAGGGGAAGGAAAAAAAGAAAAAAAAAAGAAGGAGGAAGAAAAAAAATAAAAAAAAGCGCGCGCGCGGATGGAGAAGTGCAGACGAGTTGGAATTTTCACCGAGCACGGGTCCCTTCGAAAATGCGCCCCGGTCCCTGCAGGCCGTTTTCAGAGGCGGGTTAATTATACCACCCGGCGTGAGAAGGGGAAGCGCATAAAAAAGAGAAGAAAATAAAAGGAAAAAGAAAGAAGCCCGCTCGGGCAGCACACATTAAACGTGAATTAAACGTCGAGATTTCCGTTGCGGAGAAACGGAAAAGGGATGACGATGGCGGTCCGGCTCCGCGTTTTTCGGTCCCCGTTTGCTCGAAGCTTCTATTTATTTGTACACCCTCAACCGACTTCGAGAGCTGTATTAAAGCTCCACTCGGCTGCCATCGATCTTGCGTAACGAGACCAGAAGAAGATCGCAACGAAAAAGTTTTTTTTTCATATCGAGGTCTGTCAAGAAAGCGACACGTATTGTCAAAGAATAAAAAACATTCATGTCGTTCATTACAAATTTTGTTGCTCAATTTAAACGATTGTTTGTACACCCCCAACTGAGCTCAAGAAACAATTTGAGCTGAGAAACAATTTTTTTTCATATCGAGGCCTACAAGAAAGCGACGTGTATTGTCAAAGGATAAAAGACATTCTTGTTGTTCATTACAAATTTTGTTGCTCGATTTAAACGATTATTTGTACACCCTCAATTGAACTCCTCTCGACTAGCATCGATCTTGTGTAATAAGACCAAAAGTCGATGGCAACAGAACGATTTTTTTTTCATCCAGAGGCCTATCTAGAAAGCGACGTGTATTGTCAAAGGATAAAAGACATTCTTGTTGTTCATTACAAATTTTGTTGCTCAATTTAAACGATTGTTTGTGCACCCTCAACCGACTTCGAAAGCTGTATTAAAGCTTCTCACAGCTAGCATAGATCTTACGTAACGAGACAAAAAGAAGATGGTGACGAAAAAGTTTTTTTTTCATATCGAGGTCTGTCAAGAAAGCGACACGTATTGTCAAAAGATAAAAAACATTGATGTCGTCTATTAAAAATTTTGTTGATCAATTTGGACGATTGTTTGTACACTCTCAACCGACTTCGAGTACTGCATTAACCCTTTACGCTCCAGAGGCGACTCTCAATCGCCATGATGTTTCGTACAGCAACTCGAGTGTTTCATCGACTAATTTTAAGCTTCGAAGCTCTAAAAAAATGAATTCAGAGGGTGAAATTAGCTCGATTGAAGATGAAATTGATTGTCAACTGTTGCAAAACGAGATCGACTGTATTGACAAAGAAATTAGTGATATAAAACACGATGCACGACAAAAAAAATCGTCGAGTGCAAAGAGTTAAAGCTCCTCTCAACTGCTATCGATCTTGCGCAACGAGACCAAAAGAGAATAGCAACGTCAAATTTTTTTTTTCATATCGAGGCCTGTCAAGAAAGCGACACGCATCGTCAAAGGATAGAACGCATCTGTGTGGCCCGTTAAAAATGTTGCCGGTCGATTTGAACGGCCGTCCGCGTAAACATTATCGATCAAACCGGTCGGAATGAAAATTAGAAACGAAAATGCAATTTCCCGGTGTATAACGCGTCCTATCGACATCCCCCGATGTTGGCTGGTCGCCAGGCCAATTATGCGCATGCAAGAACCGTGAGCTAATTGACGAAAGTGTTTGATCTCGCATCCAACGAGAAGCTCGTGAATTAATGCTCCTTTGAACGAGAATTCGCTTTTGCTCTAACCCTCCGACCAACCCCAACGGGGAACCAGGGAAACCTCTCGCTTATAGACTGTCGGTTCTGCCTGAAGAGAAACAGAAATAGCAAAAGGAAAAGAGGGACGGCGGAAGGCGGGCCGCGAGGGGGTGGCGGCGTTTAACTTTAATTGCGTTTCTCCCAGTGAATCCTTAGAAAAGTCCCTCCAGCCCGGTGTTGCGAGCTCAACCGTTCGTCACTTATGCAACAACATCGTTTCTACGTTCGCGCTCCTGTTTCGAATCGGTTGTATAACCCCAGCGCGTTGCGTAACGTCCTCGAGATGGCACTTCAAAGCGAATTCGTTTCCTTCCGGCCGGCCATTGTTTTTTACGACGCGCGCTGGAAAGTGAGGCCAATTCCATCGCTAAGGGCACACGTGATTTGTTACGCGTGCACGTAAATTCCTGCCTGTTCCGCGGTTCGCGTCTCGATTTCGAGTGGACCTCGAGACAGAGCCGGCTGCTTCGTTCTCCTCGTGTTCTCCACCATTACCATATCGTGAATAGATTCACGGTAACGTGGGTTTTATGAGATAGGCGCGCATAATTCCGCCATGCTAGCGTCGGGCAGTTGTGGAATTTTCTTAAACGACACTTTTGATAATTTATCAAGAGGATCGGGTAGTTGGTTTCGAATTTTATTTGGTGCATTGAATAAATTAATAGAGATAAAAGTTACTTTGTTTATTAATTTGACGAAAATAGAAATTCATCGTGATGTAGATAAATTGCTTACAAGATTCATTACAAATGTAATTGTTTGAATTGTATGGTAGACAGACGATTGTATACAATTTTTGTTATATCTATATTATTTCTAGAAACAAATATTTTGCAGACTACTTTATAGAATTAATAATGTTCTATAAAAATCTTATGCTATCTTTATTATTGGTTTTGTGCTTGAAGATGAAAGATACGGTTGAGAAACATTGTAGATACCATCATATAAATATTAATAGTTAAACACCTTTACCTTCATTATGATAATCAGCATTAATCTTATTTTATTCATCTATTTCTAAAATTTTGAAATAAACACAGCTTCGATTGCTAGATTGAAAGATAGATGAGTGTATTATTATTAACAATATTTAAATCCACATATATCTCAAAACCACAACTTCGAACCTTGTGAACATCAATTTTCCAAAATCAACAACGATATTAAAAAACATAAGCAACAGAGACACAATCATTCCAAAACACCTGTTCACTTTCCACTTCAACGCATATTTCACTACATTCAGAATTCAACGAAATTAACTACCATCGCTGTTAAAAGTGACGTAAATTTCGCTGCAGTTGGCGAAAGTAAGCGTCGAGTTTTCGCAGCGGAAATGATTGAATTCGAATCACATCGGGGAAGAATTTAGCGTTTCTTCGATGGGGAGGGATGTAAGTGCTACCGGACGTCAACGAGACACCGGGGAGACCGACCTCCGGAGGGGGGATGAGAAGGTGAAGAAAGGAAAACGCAGGGATAGAATAATTGAGGCAACCATGAAACAAGGGCTTCCTGTTGGAGGCGGGGAGCAGTTGAAACAAGGGCTTCGAAAACCCCTGCCTTGAGGAAAGAAAAGGCAGGGCTAAAACTGTCCAGCTTGTAATGAGGAAAGCTCTGTAGCTCGTTCCAGGTTGTTCGGCTCGATGCTTAAACGCGCTCGATCAGGGGGCTGGAAAAGTGGCAAAATGAGGAACGGAAGACATGTATAATCGAAGGTTTATTGGGTAACCAAGAGAACGGAAGTGAGCTTTGTTACGTTCGCATACTGAATTTTAAAATATTCAAAATACTGAGAGAACGAAAGTGAGCCTTGTTAGGTTCGTATATTGAATTTCAAAATATTCAAAATATTTCATTTGAATTATTACTGCATATGTGAGTTGTGATTTTGTTTTCTGGCTGTATATAATGAATGAAGAACAGAAGAAAGTTTATTGCGTAACCAAGAGAACGGAAGTGAGCTTTGTTAGATTCGCATCTCTGAATTTTAAAATATTCAAAATATTTTATTTGAATTATTATTGCATATGTGAGTTGTGATTTTGTTTTCTTGCTGTATATAATAAATGAAGAATGGAAGAAAGTTTATTGCGTAACCAAGAGAATGAAAGTGAGCCTTGTTAGGTTCGCATATTGAATTTCAAAATATTCTAAATGTTTTATTTGAATTATTATTGCATATGTGAGTTGTGATTTTATTTTCTTGCTGTATATAATAAATGAAGAATGGAAGAAAGTTTATTGCGTAACCAAGAGAACGAAAGTGAGCTTTGTTACGTTCGCATACTGAATTTCAAAATATTTTATTTGAATTATTACTGCATATGTGAGTTGTGATTTTATTTTCTTGCTGTATATAATAAATAAAGAACGGAAGAAAGTTTATTGCGTAACCAAGAGAACGAAAGTGAGCCTTGTTAGGTTCGCATATTGAATTTCAAAATATTCTAAATGTTTTATTTGAATTATTACTGCATATGTGAGTTGTGATTTTGTTTTCTTGCTGTATATAATAAATGAAGAACGGAAGACGTGTATAATCGAAGGTTTATTACACAACCAAGACAGCGGAAGTGAGCTTTGTCACGTTTGCATACTGAATCAAAATTCGTATACATAGTAATAAAATATTTTATTTTAAATAATACTGTATATGGGAGTTGTGATTTTATTTTCTGGTCGTATATAATAAATGAAGAACGGAAAACATATATAATCGAAGGTTTATTACGCAACCAAGACAACGGAAGTGAGCTTTGTTACGTTCGCATACTGAATTTCAAAATTTCTGAAATATTATACTTGAATTATTACTGCATAAAGTTTTGTTACGTTTGCATACTGAATTTCAAAATATCTGTACGTTTTTAATATTATTATTAAAATATTTTATTTGAATTATAATTATATACCTAAGCTCTGATTTTATTTTATTGCTGTACGTAATACATATATTATGTAATTTTGATCTCTTCACACATAATGTTAAACATATTGTTATAATATGTTTGCTATACAAATTTTAATTGGACCATAAAAGATGCACTATTTTATATAGATAAAAATAAATTGAATACGAGTCACTTTATCAATCATATTGCTACAAAATTAAGTATGCTATTTAAACTTATCACAATTTACTTGACTTCGCATAAACTACAACTACCAATACACCCAACGGAAGATTAAATTCCTCAAAATAAATGTCCCTTCCACTTTCTTGAAAATCGTCCCGTTAAATAAATCCATTGCACAACACCCTTAAACTACACCGCCTCGCAGCTTGCCGTTTGTTCTTGGCTGAACGTACGAGAAAGAATTCCAGCACGTTTCTTCCATTAAACCTCGAAGCACCGCGCGCAACAGTCGCGTGACTTTCATTGTTCGAAGGGCCAAAGCGCAATGATCGTAAGTCAGGGATAAAGGCGAGGCGAGCGTACAATAGAGCGACGCTTTCTCTCGAGGAAGGTGTGTGAAAAATCAACCGTCTTCGTGGTCCACGAGATAGAGTCCTCGTTGGACCAAAAATTTCTCCACTCGGATTTGAAGCTTGCACGCGGACGAGGGTTGAACACGAAAAAAGGATGCGTGGACGCACCATAGTGCGTTCTGATTGCACGCGTGACGTTTCGTGACGAGTCTAACCCAGAAGAGCGCAAAAAAGAAGGAAGCAGACGCACGCTGTAGTTTTTGCTCGCGAAGAACGTGGCTTCGAGTTCCTCGAGGGCGTCCATTTTACGTACGCGGTGGATGCACGCAGCGAGGGTCCCAATGATTTCGTAGGCGAGTTGTCTGGAAGGAAGAGGGCGAGTGGCGACTCCTTTTCCTACCGAAAACATTAAGCTGAAACGTTCTTCCACTCGACTCGAAGGTAAAAAGGGAGCTTGCGTCTCTAAATTTCACTTTAATGGCACCGCTTTTGCCGGGCTTTTTGCCGGCGAACGCGAAGAAGTTAATAGACCCCGATGAAGATGTCTCGATTTTTGCAGCCAAATCGGGAAGTGGATAATCCTTTCAGGTCTAATCGAAGAGAAAACGTGCTTCCTCGGGAGAGAGGAATTCGTCGGAGATACAAGAGTTTAAATTGATGACAATTTGAAATCGTGTATCGTTCTTCTGTCAGTTTAGAGTTTCATTTGCCAGTTCTGTCTGTGAGCTGTGTTGGTGCTTCGCGTTGCTTCGCTAGATTTTTAGTACGATTCGTTTTATTTTACAGAGTGAATTCAGTTTCTGTGATATCAAAATTAGGCGGTAATAGAAGGGTGGCAATAGAAGCTAGAAATATTGCTAAAATATTGCTATTTTAATAGTTTATATTGATAACATCCCCCAGGAATAGAAAATTTCCATTTCAATAGAAAACTTGAGGAAAATATGCATTTCTCAAAAAGCTGTGGTGGTAATAACCAATCAATTGTGATGTCCCCTCAAAGAAAACATCCGATTGCAAAGAATTCAAATAATACACGTCCCACAGTGGCTGTTCAGAATATTTTTTAATATTTTTGCTAACATTAGCTTCTCTACTGAACTTGAAAAAGTGATACCGCAATTTTAGAGAAACATATCATACCAATATGCAAACAATATCGTGCTGCATCCATTTACTGCATTTCTCGATGCACCTCCAATGCATTCTGTATCCTATTCACCATTTTAACAATTTTAAACGCAACCAACTAGTTGATATCGCAACAACGTACACTAAACTCACGAATCTGACTCATTCCACCAAACAGATACACCAAACGTATCCTCTTTTAAACACTGAAATTTTAATCGTTCAGCTTGTCGTCGCGCGCCGTCAATTTCAAGCGGCGACGAGCGAACGTGGAACGAAGAAACGAGGAACGAAACTGTAACGCGGATATACATTCAATTCGGCCACCAGATTCGCATTCAAAGATATACAAATTGGTTCTGAAATTGAGAGGAAAGCCCGGAGAGAAAAAGTGTCGACGAGGAGCGAGCGAGAGAGGAAGAGAGAGAGAGACACGAGGGCACGAAACGGGAAAAAAGCGGAGTGGCGGCGGAGGCATTCTCGAAATTTCAACGAAAGCGAATTTTCGCGCTTTCACCGTAATTTCCTCGACGCCGTTCCACGTGAAAATCGCATCAAACCGGCGGGGGCGGGCGCCGTATCGCCTCGCTTTCCGCCGCTCCGCGAATCCGAACTAATATATTTTCGAAGCAACTCGATTGCGCGGAGTCGGACGAAGATAGAGACGGAACGGCGGTATCGGCGCGAGGGGGCGCGGGGGCCTGGAAAAGGGGCTGCGAAGGGTTGGGGCGGCTGGAAAGAAAGGAGAGGATAGAAAGGGTACATTGTGCCCAGGGCAATAGCGGCTCTGTATCGCGAAGGGATGCTGGGATACCTGCTACCCCTCCGCGTCTCATCCTATTTGTTTCTGCTTCCCGGTACGACGCACCCCCTCGAGCGCTAACAGAAAAGAGACGGATGGCGAGGAGGGCGAGGGGAGGGTAAAGACGGGAGAAGGAGCGGGCGAAAGAGGGTGGGGTGGAGCGAGAGCGGGAGAACCGGTTTGTCAATATTCATTATGTTTGCAGCGAAAAAGGAAAAGGCGATATGTGCGGCCAAAGAAGGGGTGGAAGGAACGGATGAAACGCGAAATGCCGGGCGCACGTGAGATACGCTCGATGTGAGACACGGAAGAATTTACAGTTTTATGAGTACATAAAGGGCCGGCGGGGGAAAAAGTTCCGCGGGAAAGGGATATTTTTTCCTTTTTTTTTTTTTTTCGTTTCACCGAGAGCCAATGCAGCCATCCGACTGAATTGATACCCTCGGAAGCGTTCTTTGTTGCTGCAATATTCTCGGACGTGATTCTATCGGGGCTCCCATTTTTATGGAACGCGTCGCGCGAAACGAACCAAAAGGGCCGCCGCCCCCCGCCGCCTGTAACCGGTGTAGTTTTTAATTTCGTAGCGTTCTGATTCTCGTTCCGCCGCCATCGGCTGTTTGTTTTCGCCTCTGGACAGAGGACGATAGATCTTCAACGTACGGTACACGCGTGTCCCGTGTAAGCCGAACAATATTTCCCCCCGGAAAGCTGCTTCGCGCCCCTCGCAGAATTCGATACGCGATAACGAGTCGGATTTTGTGTCCGATTCGCGCGCTCGCGGGGCGAATCGAACTTGATTTCGCGCGGAATTCCCGATGAAACTGCTGGAGGGAGGGGGGAGGGGGTTGGTTGTAACCGGTTCCCGGGGAATATTTAACACCTTGACGGCGCCACTTCAGATTTCTACGTAGCCAGCGTGTAACGCGCAGCTCTACACCAACGAGTCGTAATTTAATTTGATATTCCCCTTTGTTAATTTGATAGAGGCCCGTCGCTGGAGGGCGGTGGCTGGCGGCGGGGGGGCGGCAGTAGGCCGCGCGGATGCGGAGGGCTCGAGAGAGAAAAATACTTCAGATTCCAGACTGTATCAGCGGCGAGCACACTCGTGTCACCTGAACCCCCGTCGGCTGATGGTTTCACCGAAACGTATCATCGTTTCACGTGGGCACGGCCAATGCGATTTAACCGCTCGCCACGCATCGTTCCGCTGATATGACGCCGACGTATCGCTGACGTTTCGTGGCACGTGATCCCGAAATTACCGCGACAATAATGCGGCCCCCCCGTCGCGGTCCAATTTGCCTGGAATGATTCGTCAGGCGGAATACTCGTTCGGATTTCAAGGCGGGTCGATCGACGATTAACGCTTCCTCGTCGAGCTGCGTGCGCGATGAGCAGCGTGAATCTGTTAAGGCGTAAGGTTTTTGCTATGAATTTTTTTATAATTAATCACGATGGCAATGAATAATAATCGTGATTGAACGATGGTAACAAAGTAACAGCAGTGGTAATAATTGAGCTTGGTTACGACTCTTTCGCTGCGCTAATTGGATGAACGCTCCAACTAGCTACGCGTAAGTCGACTAACTGGCTGTTCTGAACTCAATTGGCGCGAGGGCGAAAATATTGCTCCTTAAAAACGCGTATGAAAATAGAAAGAAAAGATTAGAAGAAAGAGGTGGATGCGCGAACGAGGAAAGTGGACGTTTCCAGAAGAACGCGAGGGAAATAAGTCCTCAAGTAATGAAAATTGGAGGCACGACTGGTCGAAGCTCAGTCACGATGGAAATTTAGAGAACAATTGAATAATTCTAAGGATTTTTAGGAAAAGACACCAACTAGACGAATGTCGAGATTAAGATAGCGCACGAAACTGGTCGCCAAGTGTGAATATACAGCGACCAGACCCACGCAAGACCATGAGTATCTATTGTAAGATTCAGAAGGAGTTTGAGAGGTCTAGAAATCTTATTCTCATAGAAACAGAAATGAATCTTGCATTAAGAAATAGAATGCATAAACAGTGAAAGAAACCTATTGGTTCAAGCAAGCCCCCAACGCTTTATATCTAAACACCTAGCAAAGAAACACGCGCAGACTTTGCGTCGCCATTTTCTTTAAGCGAAAGAACCCCAGATTCCCTGTCAAGTGTCTTCACTTTCCATATAGTTCACAAAACGAGCAGACATCCTTCTAAGTCTCAGAGTAATGATAATTTATGTTATAAAATTCCAAGAAACATTAATTTCGCACACCCAATTGCCACACTACTATGTCGCGACGAATAGCAGCGATTCCGCGGCGAAAAGTGTCGAATATCCGGGAAACGGCACGGTCGAGCGATGACCAATAAGGGAGCCGAGCAGTGCGGGGGATATCGTAGATTTAGTTGGCCGAAAGGGTCCAAGAGACGGTAGACAGAGGCGCAGTCAGTATGCGGTCATAACGAAGCTGTCGACATGATGGATGAGGAAGAGGGTAACGCGACGATGGCTCCTGGAGCGAGGACGAAGAGGAGAGGCCAGTCAGCCCGTCGTCCAGCACGATACAAGGGATGCTATCGCTATCGGACCCGCACACCCTGTCTGTCATCAGCACGCCTCACCACCTCAAACACACTCGGCCCACCCGCTGCATGCATGATGGAATATGCTGTATTATATAATTATCCCGTAGATGGTATCTCCGCTAGCGCGACGCGTAATTAGAAACTGTCGAGCGACCAAGAGGGTATCGCCTCGAGGAGTTTATTGCGTAAAACGGGATATCCGGGCTGCGAGCGGAAAAACCTGACGCGAGCCCTGTCGAAGCTTCCATTAGGTTTCGGCGTTCGCTGGTTTCGCGATTGGCGAGTCATTTGTAAGAAACTGTTGTTGGCTTAAGTTTGTCTTTTTTCTATCCGTCAAGACATATTGTGGATTTTATATGAACGTCTTAAATTAAAAATTGAAAGTTTTCTAATCAAATATGGTTGACAAGTATTTGATTTCTAAGAAATACGTGAATTTTTATCGATCGAAAAATACGATTTCGATATGGGATTCAGCGTCCACTGGTTTCGTGATGGACGAACCATTTGTGAGAAACTGTTGTTGGCTTAAGTTTGTCTTTTTTCTATCTGTCAAGACATATTGTGGATTTTATATGAACGTCTTAAATTAAAAATTGAAAGTTTTCTAATCAAATATGGTTGATAACTATTTGATTTCTAAGAAATACGTGAATTTTTATCTTTTGTTTCTATCTTTTAAGTTTGTCTTTTTTCTATCTGTCAAAACATATTATAGACTTCATATGAACGTCTTAAATTAAAAATTGAAAGTTTTCTAATCAAATATGGTTGATAAGTATTTGATTTCTAAGAAATACGTGAATTTTTATCGATTGAAAAATATGATTTCAGTATGGGTTTCAGCGTTCGCTGGTTTCGCGATGGACGAACCATTTGTGAGAAACTGTTTAGCTTAAGTTTGTCTTTCTTCTATCTCTCAAGACATATTGTAGATTTTATATGAATGTCTTAAATTAAAAATTGAAAGTTTTCTAATCAAATATGCAGTATTATGCAGGAACACTTGACAAATATTTGATTTTCACGGATCGAAAAATACGATTCTGATCAGAGCCGCTTGAAAATATTATTGCAAAGCATTTTTTCAAGAAAGTCCTCTCTATTGCCCTCCGCCATTCTCTGGTGCTCTCGCACACGGAGGTAAAGAAGCCAGGGACGTTGATCGCATACCAATGTCCGCGGGAATTTATTGTACGCCGGTAGAAAGAAAAAGGGCCTTGAAAGAAAGTACAAAGGGGAAGGAATCTGCACGTGAGCCATCGATGAAGGATGGGTGTGAATATGTATCGAGCATAGAAAATGCTGGAGGAGCTTGCCTCCATATTGGATCTTATGAATTTCTACGTTTATTTTCTTTATTATAACGCAGCCACGAATTTATTGTTACTTTCGCGGATGGAATAACACTAAGGATGGTGCTTTAAATTATATAAACGTCCATTATCGCGTTATTTTAACTTTCTACAATGTATTCTTCGCAAAAACATATTATTTTTTATGTTATAACGTTGACACGATAATTACGGCAAATTACGAATGTTTATGCACTTTTAGAAAATACAAATTTGCAGCAAAAAAATAATCAGTGAACATAAAACTATCTAATCTTATGCACTTGTTATAGTATAATTATAGTTTTTTAGTTGTATTCGTAAATATATAAATTTACATAAAAACCAGCAATCTAATCATCAAGTTAACAATATAATCAAGTTCAGAGAATCGTCTTGACCTATTTCACGATAACTCAATTGCAAGTATACTCCTTTATACAAAAGTTGTTCTAAATTTTTGCAATTCGAACGAGATGAATCAGATTAACAATTTCCAGAAATTGGATAGGTTATTAAACGCTCTGGTTGGTGAACAGTCGCGTAGAACGCGAGCAGAACATATTCGAATAGTTGATAGTACGAGAAGATACGACCATATCAGTGAGTCTCTGAATCCTCGACGAAGCTTGTGCACATGCAGTGCTGGAAAAACATCAGAACACTTTGTGGAAGAACGTAGCTTTGGTGCACTGCAATATTTTCCAAATTTAAATCGTTGCTATTTTACAATCCATCCACACATTTATAAATAAGAACACAGCTTTGGTGCACTGCAATATTTTCCAAATTTAAATCATTGTTATTTTACAATCCATCCACACATTTATAAATAAGAACACAGCTTTGGTGCACTGCAATATTTTCCAAATTTAAATCATTGTTATTTTACAATCCATCCACACATTTATAAATAAGAACACAGCTTTGGTGCACTGCAATATTTTCCAAATTAAAATCGTTACTATTTTACAATTCATCCACACATTTATAAATAAGAACACAGCTTTGGTGCACTGCAATATTTTCCAAATTTAAATCGTTGCTATTTTACAATCCGTCCACACATTTATAAAAAATAAAGAACACAGCTTTGGTCACTGCAATATTTTCCAAATTGTTATTATTACACAATGCATTCACTTATTTACATAAATATTGTAAAATGAATCGTCTAAAATCGAAATAAAAAATATCTTTTGTGCCTTTAACGCAAGACATAAGAAAGTTCATAAAAAAGAAAACCACTCGACATTAAATAAAATTCTAATTTCGAAGTTTTACTTTTCAAGGCGGCAGGATTATTCAAACTCCTCAAAATGAAAATACATACAACTACTTATATAGATATAAATTTACTTTTAGTCACTATGCTGATTATTTGTTTCAAAATAAATAATACCAAGTGTAACTAAGAATTTCGGTTTCTTATTACTCTTTATCACTATGTTAATTATTTGTTTCTTATTATTGATTGCTCGTTTCTCATTACTTTTTATCACAACGTCGATTATTTGTTTCAAAATAAATAATACCAAGTGTAACGAAGAATTTGGTTTCTTATTACTCTTTATTACTATGTTGATTATTTATTTCTTATTGTCGATTGCTCTTTCTCATTATTTTTTATCACTACGTCAATTATTTGTTTAAAAACAAATAAAGCTAAGTGTAACGAAGAATTTGGTTTTCTTATTATTCTTTATCACTATGTTAATTATTTGTTTCTTATTATTGATTGCTCGTTTCTCATTACTTTTGATCACAACGTCGATTATTTGTTTAAAAATAAATAAAACCGAGTATAACTAAGAATTTTGATTTCTTATTACTTTTTATCACTATATTAGTTATTTATTTAAAAACAAATGAAGCCAAGTGTAACGAAGAATTTGGGTCTCTCATTACTCTTTATCACTATGTTGATTATTCGTTTCTTATTATTGATTGCTCGTTTCCCATTACTTTTGATCACAACGTCGATTATTTGTTTAAAAATAAACAAATCCGACTCTAACGAAGAATTTCGGTTTCGAGACGCTCCGACACCGTTCCTCGTTCGTTCGACGCTCAGCGCCGGTTATTTCGTTTATTAGAATCCGATAGAAAATCGAGGGGCTTCTCGCGAAATCGTCGCCGTAGGAGACTCCGGCACGTTGAGGGCCGTGCGCGGACTCGAACGGCCTCGACGAGGACGCGGGGGGCAATCGTCGGCAGGATTTTGGTATTCGACGGGCGTGCGACGCTCACTTTTCGTCGTCCCCGGGAACCTTTCCCGAATAACGCGGACGGGAACGCTCCACGAGTGGGAATGACATGAAGAATCGTCTTATTCGAGCGAGAGAACAGGAAGACGAGGAAAGTTCTTCGCGTACGTTCCTGAGCGACAGTAAGGGTCTTTGCCGGGCTCTGGCATCAGTTTCTATTTAGTTACCGTCTCTGCGAACCCGTGTCGGGGTAATAGTAACCGGGAGCAGCCCCCTAAAGGGGGGCAGGGGGTGGGCCCCGCCGCGCGGCGACGCTAGACGCCTCGCAAAAGTTTTCGCGAGTAAAGCTGTTCGCCTCCAACAATTTCTAAGGGGGAACATCCTTCCTGAGAAATGATTGCGCTAAACTTCGACGCCTTAGGTGGAAATAATTACAGCCACCTAGACACGAATTCCTTTTGCTCGCCTCGTATATTGATCGACGCGATAAAGAGGCACCCGTAAGGGGTAGCCGTACGAGCCGATCCGATTACACGCGCCGCGAGATCCCGCTCGTATAAATCGCTCCCGATCTACCTGGAACCGCCGTGGATTCGCGCATTATTTCTATTCTTTACGACTCGCTGACTGCGTTCCATTGCTCGGTTTTAAATCAACGATTTTCTTATTCCGCGTTTATTGAGAGATTCGAGTTTGATTCTGTTTCTCGTTCGAGATTTCGTACTGTCGTGCTTGCTAATCAAATTGTGGGAATTGAAGAGTTAATTTTAGTTTTATTGAAGACAGTTCACTGTTGCTTCTTCTGCACGCACATCCTTTTGTACGAGTATATTCATTCATCGAGCATTCTCGATTCTTTTACCTGAATTTCTGTGCATTCTCTTGCTTTCTCAGCTTCTCATATACACTCACACACACACACACTCTTATGCAAAAGCATTAAATATTCGAAAATATTCACAATTGCATATTTATAATTATAAACTTCCACATTTCATTCAATTCAAACACTCATTCCTCCATTTCTTGTACTCTACATTCTTGTACTCTCAGTCAGCTTCACTCATCAGTCATCACAGTTTCACTTCTTTTACTCATGCTGAACTCTTCACCTTTCAACTCTCTTCTCAATCCTCAAAGTTTATATCATCTAAACCTTTAAATAGCTCTACTTCCTCACATTGCTACGCCAAAACTCGCTTTAATCTTGAGGCATTGAAGCAGAACCGAGCATCAGTACAATTTCTTCTATTTTCGTAATATATGAATAAGTTTTATCGTGCTTTGTAATAAATGCCAGTTTAATTTTTAATTAAAAATATAGACGAATTGAGATCATTCTCTGAATAACAATTATCTACAGTATCTAATTCTAGAGAAGAATTGGCATTTTTAAATAACACATGCTCCACTATCCATCATATTCTATCACAATAATTATGCATTGTCTTTCGCAGCACAATATTCTACACGTTTTCACCAAAAGCATCTCAACGCACGCTTTTTACTCCTATTTATACCTCTCTACCTCGTGCTTTCGCAGTGCGCTTCTTTCTTCGTTTACCCCATCGTGCCTCATCGTCGCAACGCTAACAACGCCTAATTAAATTACGATGCTTATTTTCGTTCGCAAACGTTCATCAGGACTGCAAAAGATTAACAAACTTTCATAACGTTAATTAAACAACGACAGCGCGTCCACGTACGCGGAAGGATCTCTCGCTTCGCGAAGGGATGCGCGAGTTTAAAAAAAAAAAAAGAAACAAGGGAGAACCGGATATGCGTGCACAGACGACGTCTTGTTCGCGTCCGCTCGAACGCGCGTAAATTGCACGAAACACGACGTCGAATACGCGTCTCCTTTTTCTGGCGTGTTTTTTTCGCCACCCCCTCGTCCAGCTTCTCCCAGCGTAACCGTATCTTGTCAGCGAATGCGTTTTACGGCTGGTATTGCCCCGCACACGGCTCGAACCCGCGTCGGAACCGCGGCTGGCCGCTTCTTTATTCTCTTAACACGAACAAGTATGCGGCGCGTGGTTTACGCCTGGCCATAAAAGTAACGCCAGCAACGGGATCGCGGCGCGCACGCCGTTTCCTCGTCACGTCGCCCTTAACCGGTTTCGAAACGCCGTGATAAAAATACGCCCAGTATCGCGGCGCGCTTTCTTGTTTGCATGAAATTTTCATGCAACCTAAAAACCCAACGGCGAACGAACGATCGTCTTTGACGTGCATCGCGCCTCGAAGTCACTGGACGTGCGAGTCAGCCAGCGTGAACATGGCGTCGCAGCGCATGGTGTCTCGGATGGCCGATCTAGATGGAAAAAATTAATAACTTCTGTATTGGAGGTGCTATTCAGTTCTAAATTTGTATTAAAGCGTTTTGGGGGTCGCTGGATCGGAATCTGGAATCGTCTGCGGTGTGTGGATTAAGGGAGTGGAATTAGGAGGGGTGGGGAGTAATCGAGGGTGAGAAAAATGTTGTGAAACAGGCGCTGTTTCGATTTCTCGATAATGTTTCAAGGCGAACGTTGACTCGTTATGTATACAGTGGTTTGTGTAATACTGGCTTCAGTTTGGAGTAGTTAACTGTGGGTGCACGATGAGCATTTATTTAACAGAAGCAACTACTTGTTTTTTGAAATTTTGGAAAAGAATTAAAAATTCTTTACTTACTTTACATTCAGCAGCTCTTATACTTTGGAAGTTAATCTAGCGGAGGCTTTATTTGGCACTAATTGATATTCCTTTATAAATCGAATTGGTGTAATTAACAACATGATAAATTGTATCAGTAAAAGAAGTGAAAGTATGATAACTAATGAGTAATGGTGACAAATTAAGATTACCTAACCCTTTGCACTCGAATGTCCCCTCTGATGAAACATCAAAATTGACTACTGATTAAACGTATTTCGCAGCTTTTTGAGAAATGCATATTTCCTTCAAGTTTTCTATTGAAATGGAAATTTGAATTCTAACGAAATTAATTTCTAATATTTTTTACTTAATTTAAGTGGTTTCGAGAGCTACATTTTATAATATCCTGTCCACATTGTAACCAAATTAGTTTTAAATCTCATTAGTTAAATTACACAAGATGTAGAATATCATATTTTATTGTACATAACAACAATAATAGCAGATTCTTTTACCCAGAATTTTGCAGTCAAATGCTCAAATACCATTGAACAATTCTATACACAAACGTCACTGAAAATACAAAGATCGATTAAAACAAATCGATACAACGATTAATATTCGCGTATTTAGAACGACGGCCACGTATCCACGAAATCAATATATTAGCCAGTACACGCCACCCCCCGCGAATCCGTGGATACAAAACTGCCGCGAGGCTCGTTTTAACTGTAATAATTCGCACTTCAGCTGATCTTCGTCAGTTGCAGTTTTAATTAAAATTACTATCAAGTCGCAGCGATATCGCGTTTGATTGGCAAGTTTTAATTTGATACAGGACCCCAGAGTGTCGAGCGAACCTTTAAACCCAGCCTTTACTCCCCCCTCGCCGGTGTCTCCCCCGCGCTCGTCCCCCTTCGCCACCCCTGTTTCGTCCTACCTGCTTCTCCTCTTTCTACCACCGCCACCCTCCCGCTCGCCGCCCCCGTTCGCGCCTCTTTCACAATCTCTCCCACCGCGCTCGCCTCTTTCAATCCTCTAACCACGCGTTTCTCATTCCACTTGTCAATTTAATCAATGTACGCAAATTACAGTGGTTGCCGAAGTGTAGGTAACTAACGTGACGCGATTACAATGGCGCGAGGCCGGGGCACACACGTAGAGGGTCGAACGCGAAGGGCTCGCGGGGGGGGGCGCCAAGTGCCGCGCCACCTCCGCTGGTGGCAACTGCGCCGCCAGCGATACCGACACCGATCATTCCGCTGGTTTCCTCCGCACCTGCGAGGCACCCTTTCGCCACCACGGTTAGCCGGGAACCGGGAGTACCAGGTCACTCCCGGGATCAGTCCCTGTTACACTCGTGTTTACAATGGCTCAGCCGCTCATGCGATTCATATCTCTAAACCATGCCATTACCCTTCCCTCTCTATCTCGCACGCTCGTTCTCGCTTTGACACATTCGTGTGTTTCGTCTCTTTGGAGTTGGCACTTGATATGCAGAATGGCTGCGAGCTGTTTTGATGTATGTTGCTGTTAAATCTGAGGTCTGAGAAGGGTTGATATCTTACTCAGAAGGAGTTTTGTAAATTAATTGGTACTTTTTTGTTTTGTGTGGTGCTATAAGAAATTGGGATATGGAACAAGTCTGAGAAGGGTTGATATTTTTATTATCCTTCCCTCTATCTCTCTGTCTGACGTTCTCGCTTTGACACATTCGCGTGTTTCGTCTCTTTGGAGTTGGCACTTGATATGCAGAATGGCTGCGAGCTGTTTTGATGTATGTTGCTGTTAAATCTGAGGTCTGAGAAGGGTTGATGTCTTACTGAGGAGGAATTTTGTAAATTAATTGGCGTTTTTCTTTGTTTTGTGTGGTGCTATAAGAAATTGGGATATGGAACAAGTCTGAGAAGGGTTGATATTTTTATTATCCTTCCCTCTCTCTCTCTGTCTTGCGTTCTCGCTTTGACACATTCGTGTGTTTCGTCTCTTTGGAGTTGGCACTTGATATGCAGAATGGCTGCGAGCTGTTTTGATGTATGTTGCTGTTAAATCTGAGGTCTGAGAAGGGTTGATGTCTTACTCAGAAGGAGTTTTGTAAATTAATTGGTACTTTTTTGATTTATGTGGTACTATAAGAAATTGGGATATGGAACAAGTCTGAGAAGGGTTGATGTTTTTATTATCCTTCCCTCTCTCTCTCCCTCCCTCTCTCTCTCTCTCTCTCTCTCTCTCTATCTCGCTCGCTTGTTCTCGCTTTGACACATTCGTGTGTTTTGCCTCTTTGGAGTTGGCACTTGATATGCAGAATGGCTACGAAGTGTTTTGATATATGTTTGCTGTTAAATTTGAGGTCTGGAAAGGGTTGATGTCTTACTCAAGAGGAGTTTTGTAAATTATTTGGCGTTTTTCTTGTTTTGTGTAATGTTACAAGAAATTCAGAAATAGTATAAGTGAAATTAATTTGAAATTTATGTGAAAGAGTTTCATTACTTTCTTTAATTATTTATTGTAGTTAAATTCGAGATCTGAGAAGGGTTGATGTCTTATTGAGTAGGAGTCCTGAAAATTACTTGGTTTTTTCTTTGTTTTGTGTGTGAAATTAATATAGAATTCATATGAAAGAATTTCATTCTTTCTTCTTTATTAGATGAAAGTAATCGTTTTTAATTTGTGAAGAATGTTTTTATTAGAGCATTTAAAATTTTTTATAAAATGTATGTGTCGTCTCAGCTTAGGAATGAAAGTAATAATACCCACTTGTCCCAGTGGAAATCTCATCATACAAGTGAAATTGTATTGTGTAAACATAACTAATGACCACGTCAATTCTGCTATGAAAAGCCTGTACGAAGAAATGAAGTACTTGCGTGTCGGCGGAACGTTTAAACGCTTTCTTTTATTAAAACGCGTTTCTTATGAAGAATTTAAATATTTCATAAAGCGTTCGCCTTTTGGCATTGTTGGCCTTTATATTTTCACGCATAAAATGCTTTAAACATTGGATTTCCATGAAAAGAAACGTGCAGAGAAATTTACTGAATTTCATACAATTGTTCAAAATTTACAGTGAATAGAAAAATAACAATTTACAATATTTTATTTGCTGTGCAATTTTTAATTAATGACTTAGACTCGATCTACAAAATTTAGGCGAAAAATGAACATTTTATTTACTGCACAAATTTTAATTAATGGCTTGGACATTGATCTACAAAATGCAGACGAAAAATTAACATTTAAAAGATTATGGCCTACAAATCGACAGCTCTATTGCGATTTATGAGGAGGCGGGACCTCCTCTATAGGAATCAAAAAACTAAACATAATGAAATGGTTACCAAAAATTGAGTTTCTATAACGAACGTAGGGAAATTTGTGTCGTGAGAAGGAAAAGGCTAAAATTGGGCATTTTTTGGCCACAAATGCCTAATTAGTGGAGGTGCGAAATAAGAGTGGACAAGAACATGCGTCCAACGAAGGGCAAAACACTCAATTTTTATAAGACAGTTGAGTCAATAGAATTCTAGAAGTTTCTATATCTTGAAAATATATCTTATCCTTTCAATTGGAAAAACCAACATTTAATTCTTAACCACTATCTCTGAATTCCTTGGACACCCAACACCCCTTCCATAACCCTCACAAAACTAAAAATTACGAATACAAACATTAAGTAACCTTAGATAAAAAAATAATTGTGTTCCTTTCAAAGTCAAAAGCGTTCATCGTCAGATTTAAACCACCCCTTTGAGTAGCGGGAATTTTGAAAACAACGCGTTATTTGCGCACTGTATACGCAATCAGAATCCTCGGTCTCTCTTTCTCGGAGAATCTCTCTTTCCCCATTCATCTCCCTCGTTGCATCTCCCGATTCGAATTCGGTTCGGCTCTGATCTGGCGAAAGTAATTAAACCTACCTCGCGAGCCTAAGCCTAATTAATGTGTACCTACGTACCGTCAGAGAACCGACCAGAGAGCAGAAGGTTTACAGCAGACAATGCCTATGCGGCAACTATCGGGCCCAACGTCTATCAAAGGAAGTAAATTTCGTTCCTGGTGCTTCGTGGCGGCCGGATATTGGCTGGATCGAGGCTGGTTCGTCGATATTTATTCCAATCACCGAACAGTTAATTTCATCCGTTCCCTTATGCCTCTGCACATACATGTAACCATGATTTTACACATTTTATACGTTGCGAGAGGTTACGTTTCCAAAGATTAAAAAACAAATATTGTACTCTGTTAGAACAGACTTTTTTATGCTGTGAGCCAAAATTAATCAAAATATTCTCTCTTAACTCATTCGAGACGCCTCATTTTTTTGCAGGCCAACCTCAGAAGCTGAAATTTTAATTTTTATTCTTTAATTTCTAGTTTTTCATTATCAATGTTTAATTTTTAATTTTTATAATTATAAATTCATAATTTTAATTCAATATCATTGCATACACGGTGTCTGTCTCGAATGGGTTGAGAAGACGTTTTGAATCACTAGGTACAGACGTAAATCTAAGAAAAGAAGAATGTCAATTTTATTATTTACATTATCTCAAAGTTTAGGTAAATACTTGCATTTATGTTTTTTTAATTTATATAATTTATAATAAATATATCTCTTTCCACATTTCTTTAAAAGCAAGTCAAGTCTATAAGAATTGAAACTTCATTTTTATTTATCTCTCTAAGCTTTCTAGGCTTTATCTCTTCTTATATGAAAGTTAGAATGAATTTACATAAAAAGCATTTTAAACCCTTGCCTTTATAACAATACCAATACAAAGAGGCACGTTAAACAATATTAAGTAAATAAATCTATATATGAACATTTCCCATATACACAGTGTACTGCTGTAAAATGAACCAATTAATAAAATCAGAGCAAATGCGAACAATTCTTTAGCCTCTTCTACTACAACAATATCGTGCGAGGAACCTGGTACGTCGATTCGAGCCAAACATGAACAACACGCGTAAGATAAGAGACATAGCTCGTCGTTCATGCAAAATATAAATAATACGCGTAAGTAGTAAGACTTCTGAGAAACGTGGTACGTCGAATCGGCCCAAACGTAAACAATACGTGTAAAATAAGAGTCGTAGCTCGTCGTTCATGCGAAATATAAATGTTACACGCAAGTAGTAAGGCGTGGTACGTCGTTCGAGTCACACGCGTCGTCGTGCAGTCGTGCAAATATATTTTCTTGAGGAATATTAGAAAGTTACCTTTGAAAATGTCTTCGAAAAGAATATTAAGCGTTGATGAGGACAGTGAAAGTTCTGCTAACATCGCGAACAGTGATTCGATAGATATTTTAAATAGCAATAGGGACAATAGCGATATTTTACTTCCTGTGCGAAGACGTTGGAAGCCACTCGTTATTGAAGATGATGGCGACGATGAAGACCACAGCGATTATCGACAATCAGGTATGGATTTGGAAAGAAAACACTGACGAACCAAAAAATAAAATTAGTTGTATCTTAGACATGCGTTTACATATCAAATGACTTATGCGATTTGTGCAACATCAATGACTCGACGTATGATGTTGGATTCTGAGTTCGACGAACTCGAAGGAATCAAATGCAACATGTGTTAACCCCTCGCACTCCGAATTATTTTTCAATTTTGTTAGCAACAACTCTCTACTATTTAAAGTATTTTCTATTTCAAATTTATTTCAATGAAACATTTGTAAATAATTTTGTTTATTAATTATATTAACCCTTTGCACTGGACGCTTCCCCAGCAATTTTCTATCGCTGGTAAAAGTTAGCAATAAAAACTATTACCAAGCACTTTTCCAGCAATAGAAAATTTCCATTTCAATAAGAAACTTTGGAGAAACATGCGTTCTTGAAAAAATTGCGATGGAATAAGTTTTTAGTTTTCGCAATTAATTCAGAGGCGACATCCAAGTGCAAAAGGTTAAATACAGCTCTCAAACTATATTGTAATTTATATTTATGAAACACATTTACTTCCTTTTTTTTATTTACTGAGCCACACTCGACAAAGCAGTGCAAAGAGTTAAGATGTTCGCAGTAAAACAAGTCTTAAACAGTTTATATCCCATTATCAACGTTATCAAAAAGTTGATCATACAACAAGACACAACATTTATCGCAACAAGAAGTTTCACTCTATTTTCCTCTGATATCTATTCATAGACGCGTACCTACGCGCCGCTTCGTTTTATCGTACTCGTAAGTATAATTAACGACCAGGAGACATCCCCTTATATTTATCATCAACGCGTCCAGTACCAATCATTTATCTTTCTCCTAGTTAACAACCGCCTCCAGTTCGCGTAGTTGGATCACAGACAGCCACGCTTGGTCCATTCGCGACGTTGTACGTCGACTACGAGACTTTCGTAGCGCGAAGTAGAACGAGAAGGGTGGAAGAGCGAGACGAAGGGACGTTAGGGGTTGAAAAGAAGCGTGCAGCTAGCGTATACGCGCGTAGTCGAGGAAGACAGTCGAGGGAGAGACGGGGAATCATGATCGAGGTTAATAACGAAGGTTTCTTGAGCGTGTACACAATAAAAGACATTCTGTCTATTCGCATTTGATCTCGTAACGAGCAGAGCGTCGGCCCGTGAGAAAATGCAGAGACGAGAAGACGATGCAGAGGTCGATGGCGATGGCGGGTGTCGCCAAGGTGACGATTCGCCCACGCACAGGCTCGCACACCGTGACGACATTAATTATGATATTTAATCCCATGGATACCAGCGTAACAGCCATTGTTCGACCGACGAAAAACAGGGGTGGCGTTCCTCCGCGTCGTACCAACGATTTTTCCTGGAAAATATACCTTTCACCCTCATCGTTGTACCTTTTTACGACTTTGTCTAATATTTGCTTATTTTTGTATTGAAAAATTGCGATTTGATAATCAAATACCACTGTGGCGATCATTGTAGTCGCGTTGCACACCTTGGCGCGAAACGAAAACGCGTATTTAACCCTTCAAGTGAAGAAACAGGAGACGATAGAGAAAAGCTTCGTACTTTCAACTTTCTCTTCGTCTTCGAGGGTCAAGAAGGACGTTTTCTAAGAATTTATTTCTCTTTTTAGGAGGTGAGATTAAAAACAAAAGTGTCAGAGTCTTCAGCAAGTCTTTAGCTAGCATATGAGCAGTACACACATTCATGAACCATGTCAATTAGTTTTTCCTTTGTTACGATTCGTTATTAACCCTTTGCGGTCGTATTGAATTTATATGTGTCATGCTAGTCGAAATTAATGTTCGTTGAACGAACTGTAACGCATAAAATGCAAGATTACGAAGGTAAAACAAAATTTATTCATTCTTTTCTAACCTTTATATTTTGTAGTTCTCCGTCGTATGCTATCTTCCAATATGAAGCTTTGGTTTTCGAGATCACGTGTCGCAAACATAATTAGTTCGCCGTTTTCCTTAATTATTCTGCTCGTTCAAAGAGCCAAAATAAAATTTGCCATCGCCGCTTTCAATTTCGCATTTTAAGAAGCAAAAATGGCTAGTTACACTCAAAAAACACAATTTGCAACATATTGTTTCAAATTCTGTGCATCTCTGAAGCTTGTCGTCTTAGTATAATTCAATAAGATCAGTATGGTTCTTTTCTGTGGTGGTTGAGAGTAGACATACGATCGCAAAGGGTTGAAATAAACGATCTTGGTTGTTATCCTTACACGGTCGCGTCCAAAGGGTCATTTTGACCTCTTTGAGAAAACTTTTCGTTAAACTTTCCATTAAAATATAAAAAATAAAAAAAGTAACAAAAACTGATGTAATTTTATTGAGGTTCGTTTTTCTACTTTAACTTCATAATCGATGGGTCAATTTATATTTTTTCTAATTAAATACCGACAAAACTCATGGCCTAGCGTCAAACCTAGCGTTAATTCACCACGTCACCTTCTACAAACCACGATTCGAACGTATTCTCTCGATGATGCATTCGTTTCTTCGTGGCAGCAACTACGAGATTGCGAATGCCTCGGAACGCGTATCAAAGGAGCTTCGACCAAGCGCGAATAATTTCCCTCCAGCTTGCCTAAAGATTCGGAGAACTCGTACAAGCGGCAAGGGTTCCGAAGAATTTCTGCAGGCGGAAAAGGGCGGGGAATATTTCGCGGGAAACATATTGCTACCTGCCGTCGGTCTTTGAAGTCGTGTTCTTTAAAGGCATCGCAGGGGATACGCTCGCGAAGCGACAACTACGAAAATCGAGTTACCATCCAGTTATCGGACAACAAAAGCTTTATTCGCGTCGTTTTCTCGTCCCTTTTGTGAGCGGGTACCTTATCGAGGAGTAATGCTTCCAGCTGAATACTTATTAGTAGCTGTGTATACAGATATACACGGTTAGGCAGCCGTGAAACTTTGTGCGCACGCTTTCGAAATTTCTAATATCAAGTAGAGGGCTGTTGGAAACGTTTTATAAATATTAGCGAACGTAAAAGTACGATTAACGCAGTCTTCTAGAATGTTTCATAATAAAGGTAGCGTTTATTGTGCTTCTTGAAACGTAAAGGATATTTTATTTGCAGTTATTATATAAGAAAACGTGTCAAGTGCTTCATTAAAATTCAATGAAATACAAATATATTTTTATTACGAGGATATTTGTATAATCGCATTGTTCTAAACAAATTTACAATTTTTTAAAATCTGTCTAATTATAATTGAGAATATTTTTTTGTAACTTTTATTCTTTCTAAATATTTGAAATTTGGGGGGTGAATTTAAGTGTTTGTAACTGATTATACAGAGAATTGCTTTCTCACGTTTAGTGGTAGTAAAAGAACAAGTACTTGACACATTGTTGACTGGCAAATTTACGCAAAAACTATCTCACCTCATCGACTCTTATTTTGTAATAGAATATGGAAGTGGTCTTTTTAAAATACTAGAACTTTGATAAAAACCTAAGTAACAAGAAAAGTATTTTTCTATAATAAAGAAGATACAACTAAATCGATAAACAAAGCTTTCGCAATATTTTCTGTTACCTTCAGCTTCAAAGAAAATGCAAGCACGAGTTAACTCGCGACCGATCAACAATATATAAATAATATAAACCGATTCTATGAAAATTAATTCGCCAGTGTCGCGATTCTTCAGTTTCAGCTTTCGCAATATTTTCTGTTACTTTCAACTTCAAAGAAAATGCAAGCACGAGTTAACTTGCGACCGATCAACAATATATAAACAATATAAACCGATTCTATGAAAATTAATTCGCCAGTGTCGCGATTCTTCAGTTTCAGCTTTCGCAATATTTTCTGTTACCTTCAGCTTCAAAGAAAATGCAAGCACGAGTTAACTCGCGACCGATCAACAATATATAAACAATATAAACCGATTCTATGAAAATTAATTCGCCAGTGTCGCGATTCTCCGCTTTCACCGTCGCTCCAACAGCCTCTTACATCATCCTCCAAAAAACCGAATTCAAAGTCACTGAAAATCATGCAAATTTCGAGATTCGCGCGCCAATTCGATTGCATCGACCCGGCTATCAAATCCTCGGTTGATCGAATCTTCGAATTCGAGCGTCGTTTCGATCACAATTCCCAGCCCTGTCGGCGAAGAATCGTACGGTGTCCGTTCGCGAAAAAGCATCAGCGAATATTGATTGAGACGTCGTTCCGGTAGCCGTGCGCCGTAATGGATAATGGAGTCAAAGGCGGAGGCGGAAGGTGCGTTCGTTCGGCTCGTCGGCGAAACTGGCTGGCGAAATTGCCGTGCCGGAACTGCATCCAATCGCAGCTTGAATGCCCACCATCCCAGACACCATTAGACGGCTTATTATTTCGTTTCCTCGCTACGATATCATCGCGGTGGGCACTTCGAAGGGAGAGCCGTTACCAGAGCGCGCCAGCCGAGATCCGGGGCATTATGTTTGCGAAGAAACGCGCCTCGAACGATATTGCGAGCTGTTCAAACAAGAAATACCGTCCTCGTAGCGAAACGTTATCGTATTTCGAACGGTCGATGCATTTGTAATTACGTGTACCCTCGTTTTTACTCATCTTTTTAACTGCGGATACTTTTAACGCAGAAGAATTAAGCGAAGACACGTGTGGACATTCTGATTTTATATTGCTGAGGTGGTATTCTAGCTTAAAGGATTTTTTTTATTCAGTTTATTTTGTTTTTGTTTTAATGGTACTGTCAGTCTTTAAATAAAAGAAATCATAAGATTTTATATTACTGAGGTGGTATTCTAGTTTAAAGGATTTTTTTTATTCAGTTTATTTTGTTTTTGTTTTAATGGTACTGTCAGTCTTTAAATAAAAGAAATCATAAGATTTTATATTACTGAGGTGGTATTCTAGTTTAAAGGATTTTTTTATTGAGTTTATTTTGTTTTTGTTTTAATGGTACTGTCAGTCTTTAAATAAAAAAAATTCTGTGATCTGGAATGGGCTAGCTGGCTTCAAAGGTTGAGACTCTGGTTTTGGACGATCTGCGAAAGTTACGAAAGCAGTGAATAATGATATTGCATGCTACACTTGAATTTGTGAAGAAAAGAAAAAGGTTGAAAGTTAATTAACAGTGGACCAATATTTGAAGTAGTTCGTCCATGAATATATGTATATACATACTATTTTCTTGAGTATATATATATGTAGATCTATACTTTCACCTATGCTTTGGAACTAAAACATATTTTTTGCAAAAAATGCTAAATTTTCTGCTTTCCTCGACTTATGCGGAAACCTTCATAACCGATTAATCGCGTAATTCGAGGACTTATTTTATATACATTCTAACTTCATATTACTAAAGTGATATTCTATTTTAAAAGATTATTTTTGTTGAATTTATTTTATTTTTATTTTAGTGGTATTCAAGCCACAGTTGCTATTTGATATTAGCAAAAATTAGCATGTTTTTTATATACCACACCCGCCTCTAACTATAATTTTAGTATATAATTTGTAAACCACACCCTCAGTTGAAGAGTTAAACAGTCTAACTTTTTTTATAATTGCATACAAAATGTATATTTTGATTATTATGCAATATTATTTATAATGAAGTCACGATTGTGAAGACATGTTGAGAAACCATTGAAATCGGTCAGATGAATCAGCTGTTAATAATTACCAGAAATCAATGAAATTATTTAAACTTAAACCATTGAAACGTGAGTATTTTAAAGGGATTTTACCAACGGAAACCTGTTATTTATTTAAGCTCGAAAGTTCGATCCCAATTTCTATTCTCGTCCGCGCGGTGAAGTTACTCGAATTTAAATCGCTCGAATCGAAGTAATTTAAAATCATTTTCCTAAAGGGAGCCGGTTATTTATTTAACTTTGAATATCCCGTTGAATTTCTATTCTTGTACTTCTTAGCGAAGTTACATGATTTCGATTGGAGTTCAATCGAATTAAAGTAACTTGAAACTACTTTGCCAATGTGGACACGTTACTTTACCCGTCTTGGGATATCCTTTCGCGTTTCGAGCGACGCTGAAGTTTTCTCGATTCATTTTTAATTCACAGTACAATTTCAATAGTTGAGACCGCAACTGTGCGCGAAAAGTGAGGTTATGGTTATGAGAGATGAGCCAATGCACGACGCCATTTTAGCCATCCGCCATTTAAAATTAAGTTACCCAAATTCAAACCTCTTGTTAACCCTTTGCGCTTCGATATTTTTCAATTCTTCATTTGAACTCTTTGCATTCGATGACTTTTTCGGTCGCAGATCATTTTTTCTGCTACTAATTTCTTCGTGAATACAACTAATCTCATTTTTCAACAGTTGATAATCAATTTCAATTTAGTTTCACCCTCCAAATTCATTTTTGTGGGGCTTTGAAACTTAAAATCATGAAAAACTCGAGTTGCTGCATGAAACACCATGGCGAAACAAATTTATTTCAAAGGACAGTTCTTCGACTGCTACAATTTGTTTCTTTTTCGAGTCTTACGTCGAGTCACACTCGACAAACGAGTGCAAAGTGTTAATATATACATCCATTTGTTTCTTTATTTAACAGCACCAAAGCACAATACATATAATTATAAAGTACCAGCATCCCAAATATTCAAAACCACATCTCTCTTACAAAATAACATTCGTTACGCGTGTCCCCCAACTCAGTCACTGACCAACACCAACCACTCGCCCCATCGTCGACCTCAGTCAGCCCTCAGACGTCGTACGTCCCACAAACCAACACCGTCTCAAGTCGAACAGCGTTACCTCTCATCGAATTCAAAGGAGGCAACTAAAAAAAAGAGAAACAAAAACGAATGCATCGTTTAGCCGGATCAAAAGCGGTTCAGTGTACACTCGCGACGTCTCTCCCGTAGAAAAGGACAATTACACGGCGAGATAAATTGCTCGGAATAATTCCGTCCCGCTGGTAGAATTCGTTTCTTCGCCTGGCGTTCTAATTTACGCGGCTGTTTGTCCCCGCCGTTCCGTCCTCACGGTTAACTCGGCCCCCATGGCTAATAGGAAAGAATTCCTCCGTTCACGGCGACACCAGTCATCTCCCGCGCCCCCGTTCTTATTACGCCGTTACCATTGGCCCCGCGAGCGTAAAATATGCCTCGCCAGGGGACGTGATGAACGGTGCCGCGGCAGAAACGAAGTAGAAATGAGTAAAGGCACCGTAGGAGCCGCGGTGGCACTTTGACGGCGGGAAGTAGAGGGCGCGAAGGAAACTTGGCGGAGGTTCCCCCTGGCTGCGAGGTCGCGACCACAATCTCTATAATGGACTCGCTAAAGTGTATCCAGAATCTGGGTTCCAACGGCGGGACGAGAACAGAGAAAGGAGAGAGGACCCTTTGCCTCCTGGCTACGACCGCTGCATTATAATCGCGCTGGCTGTCCCATTCCCGGGCTGCATTTTATTCACAATGCGCCCGCATACGTGCTATCGCGGATCAGAGCACGAGGTACAGGGCGCGGAACTTACGTCCACGTCCGACCGGACGTCGCCATGTCGCGCAATTTTTTAGATTGCTCCTGTCGCTGCGACTAATCCGGAATAAGGTTTTTTTTTCACGATTATGGGAATGAAAACGTTAGATTTGTAATGTATGTTCAGTAAATTTGGGTCTAGGCTTGGGTTTTATTGCGGATCGATTCTTTTAGATCACGATCATGTTTTTTTAGTAACGATAACGAGTTTTGTAGCAACGATATTGGTTCAAGAAACGTTATGTATATTAAGTAAATTTTGGTTTAGGTTTGGGTTTTATTCTGGATCGATTCTTTTAGATCACGATCATCTTTTTTAGATCTAAGACTATGTAATTGATAGCGTTAGATTTGTAGAGCGATATTGGTTCAAGAAACTTAATACATTGTAAGTAAATTTTGGTTTAGGTTTGGGTTTTATTCTGGATCGATTCTTTTAGATCACGATCATCTTTTTTAGATCCACGATTATGCAATTGATAACGTTAGATTTGTAGAGCGATATTGGTTGAAGAAACGTAATGTATATTAAGTAAATTTAGGTTTAGATTTGGGTTTTATTGTGGATCGATTCTTTTAGATCACGATCATGTTTTTTAGATCCACGATTATGCAATTGATGGCGTTAGACCTGTAGAGCGATATTGGTTCAAGAAACGTAATATATATTAAGTAAATTTAACCCTTTGCAGTCCTCTGCCAAGTGTGACGCGACATCGCTAAATAAGAAGAAGAATTAAATATAAGTTACAACAAAGTTTTAGAGTTGTTTTAGAGTTTGCAAGTAGCAGTCGAGGAATTGTCCTGCAACTGACAACGTTTTCAAGTAAATTTCAAATGGAACACTTGAAGTAGTAAGTTTAGGTTTGAGTTCTATTTTAGATTTAGATCTACGATTCTTTTAGATCACAATCATCTTTTTTTAGATCCACGATTATGTAATTGATAACATTAGATTTGTAGAGCGATATTGGTTCAAGAAACGTAATACATATTAAGTAAATTTAAGTTTAGGTTTGAGTTCTATTTTAGATTTAGATCTACGATTCTTATAGATCACAATCATCTCTTTTTAGATCCACGATTATGCAATTGATAGCGTTAGATTTGTAAAGCGATATTGGTTCAAGAAACGTAATACATATTAAGTAAATTTAAGTTTAGGTTTGGGTTTTATTTTGGATCTACTATTCTTCTAGATCACAATCATTTTCTTTAGATTCACAATTATGCAATTGGAAACGTTAGATTTGTAAAGCGATATTGGTTCAAGAAACGTAACATATATTATGTAAATTTAGGTTTAGGTTTAGGTTTTATTTTAGATCTACTATTCTTCTAGATCACAATCATTTCTATTAGATCCACAATTATGCAATTGGAAACGTTAGATTTGTAAAGCGATATTGGTTCAAGAAACGTAACATATATTATGTAAATTTAGGTTTAGGTTTAGGTTTTATTTTAGATCTACTATTCTTCTAGATCACAATCATTTTCTTTAGATTCACAATTATGCAATTGAAAGCGTTAGATTCGTAGAGCAATATTAGTGGCACCATGGTATGTGGCACAGAACGTGTTAAATTAGAACGCGAGAGAACAACTCGAGAAATTCTCTCGATCGTTACTCGCGGGAATCTTATTCTCGATCGACGTCCAGAAAAGTCCGCGCGTTTCCGCGCGCCGACGACGGCATTTTCACAGTTGTTTCGCGCGTAACACCGCGATAAGATAAATTGGATCGCAATATAAATGCGGCGCGGCTAGTCGCTTTAGTTCGTCCTGAGAGGGGCGAGATATATGGATTCTAAATGATTGATAAGTATACGGCCTGTCGTACCTGACCATACGTTATACTTTCACTGACGTTGCGTCCGTGTTTCGTGTTTCGTTGCCCTGTTGTTACGCTTTGAGGGTGGCATCTGGCATTTCTGGAGGAAGGATCTCTTCCGTTCGCCACATATATGTATATAGCACGCGGCACGCGGAACTAAGGGTGAGTCAGACAAGGGTTTGCTGTTGCACAAACCAGCGGCTGTGCATGATGGATGTTAAGGGACCATTATTTCGAGTCGATATTTCGAACGCCCCGCGTGATATATATTGAGAAAGTATCTTGTTATCAGCACGCTTTTCATACTCTTATGTTGTTAAATTATGGCGAATTTATGGGATGGAATTGGGTCGAAATGTGTAAAAGAAGATTTATGTTTAAGATCAGTAATATTTGTAGTGCGAAGGAGGAAGCAAATCATTTTTACAACTACTTTATTGTTTCTTTTATCTGAAATAATTCAACTTATGGGATAGAATTGGGTCGAAATGAACAAATGTACATTTTTCCTATGATATGCTGTTTAAATAAATGTGCTCTTACTGTTCTTTTAAGATCTATAAAATCATATCTTATACGAAATATTAATAAGATATGATTTTGTATATCTTAAACCTGTAAAAGCACATTTATTTATCCAGCTTATTATAGAAAAGTTATTAAAACAGTTAATAAATTTAAAAATTATACAAAACAACCTTTTGCACTCGACGTTTTCCCAGCAATTTTCCATTGCTGGTAAAAGTTAATCAGCAATAGAAAAGTTCCATTTCAATAGAAAACTTTGACGAAACATGCATTTCTCAAAAAGTTGTGGAAGAATAAGTTTTTAACTTTAGTAATCAGCAATCAATTTCCTCAGAGGCGACAATAATACCTGGACTACCCAGATTTTGATCACTTTCTACCATTTTTGCAAAGAATTGAGGAAAAACTCAGAACTGAAGACGCTTTTCTTCCAAAAAAATCTTTGAACGAAAAAGAAATGAATTGCTCCAAAAACAAAACACTCCATCATCAAAATTCACTTGCACGCAACCTCACGATTTACATATACTTATTAAAAATAAATTCCTACATCTTCTTTTGCAAATTCCAAAGACCCATCACGAAAACCCAGAAACAACACTCTTCATCCCTTAAAAAGTACCCATTCTTAAAAACATGCTGCGCAATTATCCTCAGCCATTCTGGCTACGAAATCATTATCTCCTGCTCTGCGAACAGCGCAGCAATTCCCGCGGACAAAACGAGCCCCGACAACGAGACGAAACCCGGCCGCGAAGCCTCGATCTCCAGTGTCTCGAATCGAACAATACCAGCAGCAGTTTAATTTCGTAGTTGCTAGAGAAAATTCGGCGAAGGAGGCGCCGTCAATGCGACGGGGTCTCTTTTTATTCGACAGCGAGCGGGGGGAGGGCTGGTCCGCGTCGGAACCATTTGGCTTCTCCTCGAGGAGGAGACTATTCGTCACTGGAAACCTAAATTCCCGAAACTTTTTTCCCATCGTACAATGAGCTCATCCGATCACCGGCTGACGTCTGGTAAAGTTTGAAATAAAGAAAACGAGTGACAGGGCGAAAGAACGAAGGAGAGGCGGCCTGCGGAGGGATAAGAAAGCGAGGGCCGCGCTGGAGGAACGAACGAAAAGGGAGGCGAGAAGGAGGAACGAAAGGCAAGAAGTAGATTGATTCCCGGCCCTGTCCCCTCAAGACAATTTGTACTCGACCTCGTACTCCGCGATAGTCTCTTCCGTTCACTCGTGAGCGGCAAGTAAAGCGTGGCTTCCTTTTTTTTTTTCCTCCTCTTCTTCCTCGCCCTCCGCGCTCTCTTCCACCCTCGACCGTCCCACGAGCTTCCACCGTCGTCGTTCAACTTGTGCGTCTCCTGCTTCGTCTCGTTCGAAAGTCAGACGCGTACGAACGGCATCATGGAATCAACGTGGAGACGTCTACCCGTGAATCCACGAGACGGCACCGCGAGGACTCACCCTTCGCCGCCACGGTCATTAATCACCCGACGCCCAGCCGTTACGACGTCGCCGCTGAAACAGTTACTTCTTCGGGGCCGTCGAATAATCAGAGTACCCAGGCGACACGTCGCTCGAAGAAAGCGGAGGCGAAATTATAATCCGCGGCGGAGAGATTACGAGGCGACCAGGGTTCGTTTTGTCGTCGATCCGCTGGTTCATCGCGAGTTGTTCCATCGTGAAAGAGTGAAAGTTGGTCGACTTGACTTCGATGGAATGGAAGCTGGGGTTTTTGTTGCTCGATGAAAGTAACGAGTTTTGTGTATATTTTGTTATTTATGAGCAGTTTTTTAAAAGTATTAACCCTCTGCGCTCTGCTCCTTCCTGGACGTTGGCAATAGAAGCTAGAAATATTGCTCAAATGGCAATATTTTAGCAATATTAGCAATAGTTTCTACTGCTAACGTCTCCCAGTAATAGAAAATTTCCATTTCAATAGAAAAGTTGATGGAAATATGCATTTCTCAAAAAGCTGCGGTGGAATAAGTTTAATCACTAATCAATTTTGATGTCCCCTCAGAGGAGACATCCGAGTGCAAAGGGTTAATACTGTGTTTCAGTATTATTCTCAGTGTTGAGAGAGTATAATTCATTTTTTATTGTATATTGTGGATCAGAAGATTTTCTTTGGTCAAGAATCGTGCGAATTTTAAAGTACTGGCTTGAAAGGATTTTCTGTGGAATCTTGCCTTTGGAATTACTGAAACTTTTATTGTCTTTTGTTCATCTTATTCAGAAATGAATCGCCTATGGTGTGATGTTATGCAGATTATAAAATATGTGAAATTAATTTTAAACGTGAAATATAAGGATTGCTAAAGGTTGTGTAGAATTCAGAGGCGAAGGGAAAAAGTAATGCAAAGAATAGATAGTTTATTGAGACTTATACGCAAAGAATAGGTAGTGTATTAAAAGTTACTCGCAAAAAACACTTAGAAACCTTTGACAACACAGCTTTTCGTGACCTAATCTTCACAGAACACATTATTAAAGAAGACGCGTGACGCAGTGTCTCGAAAAACCGAAACAAAGAGAATCGACGCTTCTAAAAACTACATCGACCTTCGACTATTCGCTCTTTCGATTCTTCGACCAAAAGACTTCATCCCCCCCTTCTCTCACGATTATTGAAACTAAAACAAAACAACGCTGATTAACAGGAAGCTCTAAATCTGAATTCACACCTAAAAATAATCTAAATCTTAATCTCAACCCAGAAAACAATTAACACTCCACATACTTATCATTATATTTACACATCGATCAAATAAAAGTGTTTGCAAATGTATAAACATATGATTTCGCAATTATATTTGCACGCTTTGGTTTCACTTAACATTAACCTTATTTTTCGACGTCGAATAGATTAAATTGCAGTTCCTCGATTGGTGGAGCTCTTTCGAGGTCACAGATTGTAGGGTCGCCATTGCGTTATATCTGCAGTTTCGATCGAGCCAAATTCGTTTCCTATCTTTCTTCTCCGGGGAAAAGAAATATCGGAAATGTGCGGTATGAAATCAGGAGGACGTGAAACGGAGAGAAAGCGATTTTCATTCATCGGGGCCGACTATCACGCGAAACTCGTTTTGTTAGCGGGAATAAAATTGTAATCTGACAGATGTTATTTCTCGGAATCAAGTTCAATGAAATAAAGACATCGCGGAGGTAGAGGATGTAGTTCAAAGATAAAACAGTTTATATTCTCTGTATTAAGGTGGATTTCCTTTTCCTCGATTTGTTGACTCTCGCGAAAATTCTCTGGCTCCCTTGGATTGTTGAAACTCTCGAATTCGTTTCAATAAAGTTACGAGAAGCTGCAAACGAATTTGATCTTCTCTGATACAAACGTAATAAAATATTACTCTGCATTGATCGATGATTATGGTTTTTATTTGGAGATGGAGTTTATATTGTATTCAAAGTTCTAATTTGTGTGACACGAACGTTTGTTCTGGCAATTCTAATAACGAGTGTAAATTAATAAATGTAACTAACGATAATTTTACAATATTCACGTCAAATTCTATTCTTTGCTACCAATTTGGAGCAAAAGGAAACTGTCATCGTCTGTTTTAACAACAAAAATTATATTTTAATAGAAACACTTAACTGTTTATCTGCAGCAGAAAATAAACGAGCTGCATAAATCCAAAAGAATTATTCATCAAACTTCTCAAATCAGACATTCAATCATCGACAGAACGCAAAGCAAACGACGACCATCGACACTTCCAAATGCCAGGACACCGGACACGCGATCCATTAATTAAAGACAGCCACTGCTCGGGGAACTCGCGAGATCCGACGCGATATGAAATCTTAAAGTATAATAGATAGCGCAACCTTTTCTACGAAGGGGAAGGCAGAAACCATCTCTCCACGGACGAGGTTCGACGGATTAATTAAGTCCCTTCTAACAGTATAGACTTCACTGTCGACTTTTCTCATTTTCAACTTTCTTTCTCCCTCTGAATTCATCTCCCGTTTCGGCTCGAACCTCCCAGCCAGCGCCCGCCCCCGATCGGGGCCGTCGACGATTTCCTTTTTCTCGACCTTCCATTCCCGAGGATTCTCCATTTAGCCTTTCCACGGCTCAAGCCTTTCAATTTCGCACCACCGCTTTTCGAGCATTTAATATTTAACTCCGACCCGGTAAGGAACGGGCAAGTTTTTCAGCCAGGCGTCTGCCTGGAACGAAATCCAACGGGCGCTGAAGGGGCTCGGTCTCGATGAGCTGATCTGCATGCCGCGCGCCACTTCCTAACCTTGTTCTTAACGAGCCGACGACTACCACCTCGCTCGCCACCTATCTCGCCCTGTCCCTTTTTCAGGCTGATAGGCGTGTTTTATATTCCGCGTGGCTCCCGCGAGCTGCGAATATTTCGACCGGTCGAACGACGCTGAGAAATCCACGCGACGACTCGGAATTCCGAATCCTCGCGTTCGACTGCGCCGTCAAAATGGAGGCTGCTTCGCGCGAACGTGATGGCCAAGTGTCGCGGAGATGTGGTTTCTTGTCGTGTTTTATGCTGTGTTAATAACGCTTTGTTTTAAATCTATTTTTTAATATTGGTGTCAACAATTCTTTATTATTTGAAGTGTTTTATTTGATGTTTAGTTGGGAAGACTGTTCCTCGACTGCCACATTTAAAGTTTCTTTATTAATTAGGTTAAATGTAGATCTGAAACTTTGTTGTGAATTCGATGACAATCAGCGATACATATAAAAATATATTTGTGTTGAAATACACAGGATTAAAAGTAATTTTAGTGTGCAGGCATTGTAGAAATATAAATGACGCGTCGAGAAACAATTTATGGTGTAATATACGTGATAACGTGGCAAACCTTGTTTTAAAATGGCATCGAAAGAGTTGGCGTTTACTTTTTCTGACTGGTTATGGCTACTTTTTGAGTATAACAGGTGTTTACTCGTGTTGCTCAAACTTTGCGTTGAACAGTACAGTTCACGTTGTTCAAAATGCATTTCGAATTGAATAATATTAAAATGAATCATGAGTAACATTTCTATTCGAAGAATTTCAATCGCAAAATTTTATGCTAGCAGCGAATGAGTTAAGATTATGTTTTAAAATAAAAAATATCACTTATGTGAAGAAGTTATCAAGGTTATTAACAAAGTAAACAGTTAACAATCTCTAATCTACTTTGTAATTATATCACCGCCCCTCGTTTGCAATCACCCAGATATAAGAAAACAAAAAACCTATTATACTAACATTAGATATCGCAATTTGCCAAATCCATTAAAAAATTCTTCTAACGAATATCAAAATAGATTTACCAAATGCTTGCGCTATTCCAGCGAAGCGTTGCTCGTTTCAAGAAACAACTCGCGCAATCGAGCATCACATTTAACCACCACCCCCGCAGCTTACCTACGCGATGCCACCCCTAACGCAGCTCGAACAGACGAGGCTGATGAAAATAATCGGATACGTTTAAGGAAACTGCGAATCCGCCCATCGAGATCGACACCTCCGCGGACGATTCGCCAGTAACGATCCACGAAGGAGAGGCCCGTTTCATTTCTGTGCTCGCGCGTAAAAAAAGCTACCCCTCTCCCTCCTCGTCCAGGAGTCCCTTCTTTTTACTCCTTCGGTCTTTTCCCGCGCGCCGCTCTCTTCAACTTCTGACGTCTCGTGGGGTGCGCTTTACGGGCTCGCCTGGCGAAGAAAACCCCAGGGAGGCTGAAGGCCCTTCAGGTTTAACAGTCGTACTTTCATTAACGCGTCGACGGCTGCGAGGAGAATGCGACGAGCACTCGGAGGGGCGTCGAAATGAAAACGTCTCCTTCCGAATTGGCACCCAGAAATTAGATACAAACGCGGCTCGTTTGTCCGCCAGGGCCGATAATGGACTCGTAAACAATGAGGACGCGGAAACGCGATCGTGTCTGGCATCGGCCATGCGTTAACCGTAAGACAGGAGTGACAAATGCGATTGGGCCGCTGACAACTTTAATGCACACCGCCGTTCGCGGATATCCGGCCACTTTGATCGATCCGCCTGGCACCGCCGCTCGGATGCTACCGAAACGTAAATTAATGACAAATTGGTAACTAACATCAATACTTGTCACCTTTCTAATGGACCCCGCGCGAGCCACGAGTTTCAATTAACGACGTTAAAGAACTTATGCCGGGTATTATGTGGACTATTTGACGACGTGATTTGTCGACGCTGCGTACTCGATTCAGATTTAAGTGAACGTCTGTTAGTTTGAAAATTTCTTGAAATTTAGCCCTTTGCAGTCGCAGCAATAAGTAGCAGTATTATTATTTATATTAATATTTGTAATTTGCTAATATTAAGAATAAATAAATTTGTATTGTTTTCATTGAGCAATTCTCCCCCAAAGGGTTAGAAATAGGCGATTCTAAAGTAAAGAATATTTTTGCAATTTTAACTCAATTTCAACTGAAACATTGCAGAAGCGTTTATTAGCAAAATTTAAAAAATAATTGGTGTATTCATATTTCTATGAGGAGTAACTCTAGAATAATTTTTATTTAAATAATGCAATACCTGTGAGTGTAGTAAAAATATTAAAAGGTAGCCAGAAACAGGTGAAAATGTATATACATCTATGCAGACACGATTTAATGCAAAGGTTAACAAAAATTTGTATCTAAAGTGCAACAAACCAGATTTAATTGTTTCAATATTTAGATCTTTTGACATTTTGATTTTACTATAACTTGAAGTTAAAAAAATGAAATACATTGACACTATGCATTAGGCATGTCTTCAAACATTTATAAACAATATATAAAACCTTTTAGATCATTACCACGCATAAAGATAAAATTATTTTTAAATCCCTATTCTTTATACCCTCTAAAAAATCCCACTTCTTAAAACGTCGACATAAATACAATTCATAGCATAAAATACAACACTTCCATCCCCAAACCACAACAAATTCGCCGCTTGCAGCGAGTGACAAGAATTCTTGATCGACACGCCATGAATCAATGTCCATTCATTCTAGAAATTTTTCACTAACGTTGTTTAGCGACTGCAACTTTTACTTTATGAATTCTTCGTGATTGATGAATCGGAAAACACTGGCGAAGTTCTACATATCCCACCTTATGTACGTACAGCGATGATCGAGGAGAAACGAATATAGTTTCTTAGACACGCGAGATCCCAGCTGGCAGAATGAAAGCGTTAAAATTCCTGTATCCGAGCCAATGGAACTAGCCAGCCGTGGTCCGCTCGCCGGAAACTTGTGCGTTCTCCATGGTCCGCTGGTTCCCGAATTCACCGCGCATTATCGCGCTGATGGCGGCTACTTCCACTCCATCTTCATATGCATGCATCGCGTCCCGCCAGAACTTTTGTTTGCGCGTTTTAAATATTCCAACGTGGCAAAAAATTGTCGATCACGATCTCCATTTATTCCCTCGTTTGTTCGAGGTTTTCAACGATCTCTCGAACGAGCGATTATGACTTACAGCAAATCGCAATCGTTACACGCTCGATGATATTTATAAAATAATCAATAATAATGTAGGATATTTATTAATTAAAGTCAAATACGAGAAATTCAAGAGGTCTTTATAACCATGTTCTCTCAATGACGCTCAACGAACAACTGACTTAATATTTTTAAAAATATTCACTCGCACACTTGCTTTCGCTCACATTCTAGAATATTTCATAACATAATAGTTGAAACTTGAGTTATTGAGTAATAAATAAGGATGAAGTAATCGTGAAGTAATATTTTATAGTTGACGACTTCTTCTGTTTTTCTTCGAAGAGAATTACGATTGCACTTACGAATTTTGATTATTAAAAATTTTGTAAAAGCAATCGAGGTACTGTTATATCAATTATTTAAGAATTTTCTCATAATTTTAACCCTTTGCACTCGGATGTCCCCTCTGAGGAGAACATATTAAACTTATTTCACCGCAGCTTTTTTAGAATCGCATATTTCCCTCAAGTTTCCTATTGAAATGGAAATTTTCTATTACTGAAAGACGTTAATAATAGAAACTCTTGCTAAACACTGCTATTTTAGCAATATTTCCAGCTTCTATTGCCAACGTCCAGCAAGAAGCAGAGTGCAAAGTGCTATTCATCAATGACTTTTCTCATAAGTCAAATTACGAGAAGATCTTTAAATAATTAATCCAAAGCACCTTAGTTGCATCCACAAAACTTTAAACAATCAAAATTCCTAAACGCAGTTGTAATTCTCCACGAAGACACGCAGAAAGAGTCGTCAACCATAAAGTATTACTAAGCGAGGAAAAAATATCTCCGTAATCGTAACCATAACCGCGGTACGCGTTGTCATCGCTGACCAAATCTCCGAACTTTTTAACGCGACGCCATCGCCCCAAAGTCAGAGCAGAAGGAAATACAAAGAAAAAAAAAAAGAAACTTCGTGTAATACGCGACATAAACGAACCGTTATACCATCGATCTTAATTCGCCACGGTGGGAAAGGGACAGAAAGTTGGGAAAAACGTTCGTTCCGCGTAATAATAATAAAAACGTCCGCTCGTAAAAAAAAAGGGGGGGAGCAGGAGGACGCGGAGGAAGGGGTTCGTCGAACCGTTGCTCCTCCAACTTTTCCCAGCGACGTCTCGCGTGGTATATGGGAGCCCCGTAACGTCTGTATTCCGCGACAAAGTTCCCGTCGAAGTTCGAGACCGGTCGTGGTGTCGTTTTCCCAGCGGAAGAGTGCTACACTCAATTAAACTTGGTCGAAATCAAGGCTGGGACCAACCGGCCGCATCGGCGTCGCTGCGCCGGCACATCTCATTCGTAAATTCGCTTTTTGCGCCTGGCGTGACGCGAATAATTTTCCTGCCACCCCACCCGGTGTAACCACCCACCCAGCGCGTCCTCCTCCCCCTCGCGAGCTCGTCCTTCGCCCTCCGCCACCCTCGCCAGGACCAGCCCCGATCGTCCATCTCCCTCGGACGCGTTTTATCCAGCGGTGGTTCATTCAAACTCGGCGCTCGTCGGTTGTTTCATCCCCTTCTCTCGCAGGATCGATATTCGTAATTCATCATTTGTATGCAGCGCGATAGAGGGCGGCCAACACGGAGGTTCCTGTCGATGTATTTCGCTCGGAGAAATGATCCAACGATGTCCTCTCCGCGGGTTAGAACGAGATGGGACGGACGGGGGGATGAAAAGGGACGGGGCTTAAGTTTATGCTTCATCGTGCCCGCGTATAACGCGGACGACGGGGCGCTGTTCCACTTTTTGATAGGAGCTGATGAAAAAAGAATTAATTTCATTAGCCATTCGCGAGGGGACAATGCCGCAGCACGACGCCCAGCGAGCTGAAAACGGTACGCCCTGCCCTGTCGGGGGACGAATTATTTTTTCCGCGGAAAAATACAATTCCGCGGGACACGGGCTCCCGCTCTGGGTCCAATGGGGACTAAATGACTTTTCGCTGTTAGAAATAATCAATTGTTAACCCTTTGCGGTCGTATTCTCAGCCACTGCTGAAAAGAACCGTAGCGATCGACAAGCTTTGAAGATACGCAGAAGTCGAAATGATATCTTTGCTTCTCAAAATGTTGAGAACCGTAGCGATCATGCGTTCTAAATACTAAGTCGACAAGCTTTGGAGATACACAGAATAATTGTGTCGAAATGATATTTTGCGAATTGGGTTTTTTAAGTGTGACTAGCCCATCTTTGCTTCTCAAAATGTTGAGAACCGTAGTGATCATGCGTTATAAATACTAAGTCGACAAGCTTTGAAAATACACAGAAGTTAAAATGATATTTTGCGAATTGTGTTTTTTAAGTGTGACTAGCCCATCTTTGCTTCTCAAAATGTTGAGAATCGTAGTGATCATGCGTTCTAAATACTAAGTCGATAAGCTTTGAAAATACACAGAAATCGAAATGATATTTTGCGAATCGCGTTTTTTAAGTGTGACTAGCCCATCTTTGCTTCTCAAAATATTTTAAAATGATAAAAGGAAAGTGTGAAATTGAAAGTAGCGACGACGAGTTTTATCTTGACTCTTTGAACGTACAGAAAAATTATTTTTGCGACATATAATGCTCGCATTACAAGACGCGTCAATATTGACACATATCATCTCAAGCTCGCTTTATATTTGTAATATCAGTAATATCATATAGAGAATTTCAATATTTCACAACTTTTGAAGAAAATAAGCCTCAATGTATCACATATTTTCCTTATTAAATGGATAAAGACTCAGTACAAGAATTAAAGAAAAAATGCGAACTTTTTTTGTAATTTTGCTAATGAAATTTGAAATGCATCAATATAACGTGCCTCATAAACTTAGTGTTAAGTAAGAGTTCTTATTGAAGATCAGTACGCAGGATTTCTAACACTGAAGCTTGTGCACGTTGCATTGATATCGATTATTTGGTTAGACGAGCTTTGAATATTCTTAAATTATATATACAGTAGAAATGAATTATTAATGTACGTCTTGAAAGTTCTAATGAAGTTTCCTGAGGAGAGTAACAAATTTTTTATCTTTGAATATTCAGTATTTCGTAATTATAAAATTATCCACTTCTTTTGCTTTCAAAGTTAATAGATGTCTGCTACGTGTACTTGTACGTAGTTACTAACGAGACATCGTAATTAATTAAACAAAGTTTGTTTAGAATGCAATGATATGCATGAGAGTATATTTTTACAGATTAAATGAAAATTTTAATGGATATCTGTAAAATTTAGAATTTCTATAAATTAATTTGAAAGCTCTTAGAATCTCTTTCAATTCTCTAAATAAATTATCTCAAGCGCGATTTACATTCGTAATATCAGCTTTGATGAGAAGAAAGCTCAGAAATAACTTTCTTCTACGAAACGATGCTTTATCTTTCAAAATTGTTTTTTCTTACAAAGCAATGCTTTATCTTTCAAAATTGTTTCTTTTACAAAAGAATCCTTTATCTTTCAAAATTGTTTCTTCTACAAAGCAATGCTTTATCTTTCAAAATTGTTTATTTTACAAAGCAATGCTTTATTTTATAAAATTGTTTCTTTTACAAAACAATTCTTTATCTTCCAAAATTGTTTTTTTCTACAAAGCAATGCTTTTTCTATCAAAATTGCTTCTTCTCCAAAACAATGCTCTATCTTCCAAAATTGTTTCTTCTCCAAAACAAAGCTCTATCTTTTAAAATTGTTTCTTCTGCAAAGCAATCCCTTATCTTTCAAAATTGTTTCTTCTCCAAAACAAAGCTCTATCTTTTAAAATTGTTTCTTCTGCAAAGCAATCCCTTATCTTTCAAAATTGTTTCTTCTCCAAAACAAAGCTCTATCTTTTAAAATTGTTTCTTCTGCAAAGCAATCCCTTATCTTTCAAAATTGTTTCTTCTCCAAAACAAAGCTCTATCTTTCAAAATTGCATCTTCACCAAAACGAAGCTCTATCTTTCAAAATTGCATTTTCTTCAGAACGATGCTTTATCTTCCAAAATTTTCTTCTCCAAAACAAAGCTCTATCTTCCAAAATCGTTTCTTCTACAGACCAATTCTTTATCCTCCAAAATTGTTTCTTCTCCAAAACAAAGCTCTACCTTTCAAAATTGCATCTTCTCCAAAACGAAGCTCCATCTTTCAAAATTGCACCTTCTCCAAAACAATGCATTATTTTCCAAAATTGTTTCTTCTGGGAAGCAATGCTTTCTCGTTCAAAATAGCTTCTTCTCCAAAACAACGCTCTATCCACCAAAATATCCGCGATATTTGTACAATTTCGTCGCGCAAATTACCGCGGCGCACGCATCGCCTAATATCCGTTACCCTGTCAGAAATTTCCATGAAGGATGCGCGTACAAAGGCCACGCGCGATGGAGGGTGGAACGCGGCGACGAACGTGTACGCGCAACCTGTAATCGAGAGCATCGTAACAAGAAATAACTTTTCTGCTCGCCGTACTTCGAAGCGGAGCCCTCTCGACGCTCGCGCGCGCGCCAGCTCGGAACTTGTAATATCTAAATCGAAATATCCTGGCTGGTGCGCGTGCACGATGTTTCTCCTTTCGGCGTTTCGAAGCTGAACGCTCTCGCTGCTCAATTTGTATGTTAATTCGCGAGTGTTTGCTGGGCAGCGGTCCGCTTAATAATGTCATGTTTATTCAGCGATGATATCGCTGGGGGCACTAAGGCGCTCGACACACTCGCAATCGGTGTCACAGGTCACTCATACCCCGTCAGGGGATGAAAAATAAAGGGGGACGGCCACGATTATGTTTCTTTTGCGCCGTTGCGGTGCGACGTCGTCCGACGTTTCGTGTAAAAATTGCCCCGACGCCGGGCGTCGCGTCGCGTTTACATAAACGACGCTGGCCCGTCGGAGAGTTCGCTGGGACACAGCGGGTCCTCGAGTTGCGCGATTAATTGGTTTCGAAGGTTTTTAGTCGAAGAGTCGCGCGGGTCGAACTGGGCAGAGAATTTCGCATTTTTGGTGAAATTTGTTTTTTTCTAATCGCAGGTGAAAGTAAAATAGATCTATATGTATACACTGAAGAAAATATTATTTATTGGACATATTGTACGTGACAGAATGTACATAGGTGTATTTATGCACGAACTATTTCAGAAAAATCAGGTAAATTAGGTAAATTGCGTGAGTCGAGAAAATCA
The DNA here is from genome assembly GCA_963969225.1 of Xylocopa violacea. Taxonomy (NCBI): domain Eukaryota; kingdom Metazoa; phylum Arthropoda; class Insecta; order Hymenoptera; family Apidae; genus Xylocopa; species Xylocopa violacea. Next base: position 4,251,042 of record CAXAJV010000021.1, on the reverse strand, counting down.
GAATATTTCGCATTTTTGGCAGAAAGTATGTTTTAGTTTCAAATCACAGGTGAAAGTAAAATAGATCTATTTGTATACACTGAAGAAGATATTAATTATTGCGCATATTTAGTGGACATATTGCACATAACGAAATGTACATAGATGTATTTATGGACGAACTATTTTTAAAAAATCAGGTAAATCGAAAAATTGCGTGAGTCGAGAAAATCAGAAAATTTCGCATTTTTGGCAAAAAGTATGTTTTAGTTTCGAAGCATAGAAAAAATTAAAATAGATCTATATGTATATACACTCAAGAAAATATTATTTATTGCACATAGCAGAATCTACATAAACATAATATTTATGGACGAACTACTTCAAGTATCGTTCCACTGTTAATTGTCCTTTAACCCTTTTTTTTCATAAATTCAAGTGTACCATGCGATATCATTATTCAATGCTCTTGTAACTTTCGCACATCGTTCAGGATTAGAGTCTTGAGCTTCGAGACCAGCTAATCCATCTTGGATCATGTAAAATTTAATTTTTTTTTCTTTTAAATTGCGTAAGTTGAAGACTGATTGTATTTCAAAACCGACGAACTCTAAGATCTGACGACAAATATGTTAAACAGCAGATCCAGTAATAGAAGGGGTTATAGAGCCGTTCATTGTACAAATCGATTAACTCCAAGAAACAAAAAATGGAGAAACGTGACGAAATAATATACATTGTTTTTTAAAATTCTCTTTATAATATAAATTCAATAATACGTTCACACTTCAAACACTTGTTCTTTCATTTCTCGCACTCCACAGATTTACATGTGAAATAAATTAATTATTATTCAGTGGCCAAAAAAATATTCTCATTTAATGGTGTTAATCTTTTAATTTATTATAAACAGAAAAAGCTATGACTGAACCAACTGCTTTGACACTCGAATTTAAGATGTTTCAAAACGTGGAGTTAATCGATCTGTGCAGTGAACAGCTCATGTGATTATATTTTATCAAATCAGATGATGAAAGTTCAAACGTTTTCTTCTAACGTAATTGCATTATAAATTCGAAACAGTTTCGTTTAATAATATAGTTGCAGGATGTTTCAGCTGCGATAACCTAGATTCTGGACCTTGAAGTGGGGTTCGCTGGAATCAGGTCAGAGAAATCGATTTTTCTATTCGATTCTTTGCTATTGCAAAGATTACTGAATTATTTTGATACAGAATTCATAGATGTACTTGAAATATTAAATCAAACAATTTGATAGTAAATTAAACTTAAATGATATCAAATACATTTAATAGTAAATTAAACTTAAATGATATTAAATATATTTTTCCATATCTTATCATATATTAAAATACATAAATTTTGTGTGTGGGTTTAAAAACAATTTATTTAGATTTCTGTAATTAATAATTGAAATAAAAATAACAGAAACAAGTGTTTACTATTTGGAATGAAAGTAGCTTTATCTCAGTAAATATTCTTTCAACGAAACAATAATATGAAAAAGATATTCATAAAAAATATGTGTCTAGGGTTTGCATACTTATTTACTTAATTGCATAAATCAGTTACTATTAACACAGCAATTTTAATAACTATAACTAATATTCTTTTAACGAAACAATAATTATATTAATATTTCAATATAATTAATCACTATTGACTATTTACTATTACTATTTACTTAATTTTACAGATCAATAATTACAAAAATCAGCAATTTTAATAACTGTAACTAATATTCTTTCAACAAAACAATAATTATATTAATATTTCAATATAATTAATTACTACTTACTTAATTTTACAGATCAATAATTACAAAAAACAGCAATTTTAATAACTACAACCAATATTCTTTCAACGAAACAAAAATTATATTAATATTTCAATATAATTAATTACTATTCACTATTTACTATTAATATTTACTTAATTTCACAAGTCAATAATTACAAAAAACAGCAATTTTAATAACTACAACCAATATTTTTTCAACAAAACAATAATTATATTAATATTTCAATATAATTAATTACTACTTACTTAATTTTACAGATCAATAATTACAAAAAAACAGCAATTTTAATAACTACAACCAATATTCTTTCAACGAAACAAAAATTATATTAATATTTCAATATAATTAATTACTATTCACTATTTACTATTAATATTTACTTAATTTCACAAGTCAATAATTACAAAAAACAGCAATTTTAATAACTACAACCAATATTTTTTCAACAAAACAATAATTATATTAATATTTCAATATAATTAATTACTATTTACTATTACTATTTACTTAATTTCACAAGTCAATAATTACAAAAAACGCAGCAATTTTAATAACCAAAAAATCACGTGCATCGAACCAAACGAAACACTCGAAGCTCCGTCCCGGAACGAGCGCGGATTCCCATCGACGCGCGAAACACGCGCGCGCGGCGAAGACAGAAAGTTCCGCTGTCACTTTCGAATTAATGGTCCGATTTTCGCGGGAAAATCGCCGGCTTTAGTCGGGATCCGCGTTCCAGCCCCGCAAACAATCCCGCGCGTTCGACCAATCCCAAAGCATTCCGATCCCTTCCCCCCCCTGTCTCTCTCTCTCTTTTTTTTTCCCCTCCTTTTTTTATGCCTGAACGTAAACCCTCCTGATCTAGAGCAAAGCCAATGAACTCTATCTGGCGCATCAGCCTTACCAATCTACTTCCCTCGCGGCTATCAAAGCAGCATCCTTTCTCTCGCGCCGCGTGCATTGCCTACCCCGTAGGTTCACCGTGTACGTACACGCGAGGAGGAGTGTGGGTACTCGAGCGAGTAGAATTATCCGACGGACGGACGCAGCGAGTAGAATTACCCCGACGGGTGCATCGGGCTTCTGGTTCCGCGGGCTTCATCCGTTCGTCGTGTGGCACCCTCGAACCGCCAGCCCAAATCGTTCTCCCAGCCCCTATTTCGTCTCTCCCTCTCCATCTTCCCCTTTAACATTCTTTTTAGCTTCGTCGCTCTGATATTACCACCGCCATCGCTTCATTGCTCCCTGTAACTGGCGATTGGGAATTGTTTTTTGTTTTTGCAGCAACGGCAGCAACAACAGCAGCAGCTCGACGGAATTTTGTTACTTCGAATCTCGCGTTTCGAAGTGCCTGGGGAATTGTACGTCTTCTTTGAAACGATATTGGTTACGTATGCTGGCTACGGTTTTATTGCGAAACTGTGGATAAGGGAGGCTGCGATCATTTGGTTCTTTGTTTGGGTTGGTGCTGTTTAATTGGTGTACGTTTCGTGTGGATGGAGATTGCGTTATTGTGACATTTCAATTTTTCAAATTGCTTTGGGGATTCTTCACTGATAAATATGAAATATTAGATTTTAATATTAGTAAAATATATTGGGAGATAATAAAGAGATATTTGATATTTTTAATTTGTAACTGTAATTGCTTTGGAGATTCTTCACTGATAAATATGAAATATTAGATTTTAATATTAGTAAAATATATTGGGAGATAATAAAGAGATATTTGATATTGTTAATTTGTAACTGATAAATTTGTTAAACAAATTTCTAAATTTACTACTTTTCTAGGAAACTTATAAGTCGTAATAATAATAAAAAATTGTTGGCACTCGACTCCTTCTCAGACGTTAGCAATAGAAACTATTACAAACCTACTTCTGTAACTAACGTCTTCCAGCAATAGAAAATTTCCATTTCAACAGAAAACTTCAAAGAAACATGCAATTCTCAAACCACTAATCAATGCTGACGTCCTCTCAGAGAGGACATCCGACTGCAAAGGGTTAATATTAATTTCGACATTCTCTATTTAAAAAATCACAATAAATAATTTAAAAAAAATGTTATGGCACAAGATTCAAGTTCAATTAATGTGCTCATGACAATTATTTATTATTAAAGCAAACAATTATTGGTAGAACAAATGATGATTGATTTCATTCACGATGGTGGATTGAAATGTCGAAACAAGGTAGACGAACTTTTGACAATGGTACTGGATCATTGATCAGTATTCGATATATGTAAGATTTGACACTAACGAGCGGAAGACCCTCCTTAGGACAACTTATAGCGATCAACCGTAAACGTGGGTCGCTGTCGTTCCACACGGTGTAACGAGACACCTTGATTTGTTCCGAGATGAATCAGCAATTTCTCTGAAGATATTGCTATAGAAAATACTATAATGGAGATTTAATGCAGTCGCTGTGCTTTTGTAGTCCCACGTCGATGGAAAAGAACCAATGCTCGATAATATTCCAATGGAAATATGGAAAGGACATTTGAGAAACAATTTAAAGTACCAGAAAGCAGTTATTATATTAAATTTATTGCATTTATTTGCATTTTAAGTTTCTTCTCTGTCGAATTAGCGTCTAATTAATTCCCAAGTGTTGCATTCAAAGCTGACGATTATTATTAAAAATGTTTATTCGATTTCAAGTGCAATTCGCAAATATTGCAATTTTTTAGAGTTACTTAACTCAAACTGAACTAAATTTTTTCTTCGATTTAAGATTAATTCAATTCTAAATAAATTTTAATTTAGCAGTTATTATATTAAATTTATTGCGTTTTTTAAGTTTCTTCTCTGTCGAATTAGCGTCTAATTAATTCCCAAGTGTTGCATTCGAAGCTGACGATTATTATTAAAAATGTTTATTCGATTTCAAGTGTAATTCGCAAATATTGCAATTTTTTAGAGTTACTTAACTCAAACTGAACTTAATTTTTTCTTCTATTTAAGATTAATTCAATTCTAACTAAATTTTAATTCTGAAATTGAAAGACTTGATTCTTAATTAAAACTACATTTAGAAAGGTAACTCAATCACTCTTAACTCATAATTAATCATGGAGAAATATGATTTCTATCATTTGAGTCTCTTCCAACCCCGACAAACAATAATAACCAATTATACCAAATATAATACAGATTCCCACGTTTATCCAATTTTGAATATCGAATTCATTAGCATCAAAGGTGCAGAGATCTTTATAACAATTTGAACCGGATATTAAACGATTTAATATTTTTCTCAGAGTCTGATAAGCGAACCTTTGATAAACACGATATCGTTCCACGATAAATCAACACAATACGTAGCATTAATTAACGAGACATCTCGTTACTCGTTGCCCTCTTTAAAAGGATCTTTGAGCTGTCAAGCAGAAAACCGACGCAACGTATTTTTGATTAGGATAAAACGAGTGCTTTTCGATTCTCCTCGTGGAGCTCCCTGGAGATACTTTATGACAAAATTGGTCGCGAATGACCCGCATGATCCACGCAATGATAATGTATCAGACGATCGAATCTATATTTAAATAACAATGGACAAAATGTTGAATGAAACTGGCTTTTAATTCATAGATCATAAAATGGATAATAAAATCGTGAAATGTTTATAGTTTTTGGTTGTCCTCTCGGTGCTTACCTGTCATACTTTAATTTGAATACAGATGGACGAACGTAACTCATGCCTGGCATATAAATACCCCAATTCAAGAAGAAGACCCCTATTGATTATCAGACCTACATAGAAATCCGTAGGGTCCAGAGTTATGGGGGTCAGAAGCTTACAAAGTGTATGAAATTTTGTATGGAAAATGCGTATTCCACATAAAAGCAGAAGCTATAAATATAATATGTAAAATTGCTAACACTCCTTTGTGATTCGAAATTCTATTTTACTAAATTTCAACGAAGTAATTATCTGTTTTTTATAATAAATATTCATTTTGACTTTGTCCATTTATTTAAATGGTTTGCATTTTCAAGATCAAAATTTATTTTTTCTATGGACTTATATCTTTTTAAGAATTAAAAAATTTGTTTCATTAATTTTCAAAGTGGCTCAAGTCCATTTATACCCATTGAAAGCATGTTATTTCTTAAACACTGTTAACAATACTAATTGGGCTGATAAATTATACACCCTTAGGACCACAAAAACATTATACTATCAATATTTTTAAATTTATTCAAACGCAAACCCTTAAGTGTCTCGATTTTAACACATTCGCGACTGGTTGCAGCTGACGTGAATCCACGTCACTTCAAATTTTCTTACACAATAATAACAAGTGGTCTATGATCTTTCTAAAAAGCAAACATACAAGTTATGGAAATCTTTTTATTTCAAACAACACCGATATTTGAAAACAAATTTGATAACCTTCACCCCCATCTTAACGATCCAAGTCCGTGGCAGCAACCAGCTTCAGAGTTTCATTATTCTCCAAAGGAATTCAGTATTAGAAACGTAAAAAATTCGCCAGTCGCGAGCGTGTTAACGTAAATGGACTCAGGCCATTCCCAAAATAAACGGCTCGATTATCGACTCGAACTGATACGTTCGGCTGGCGACATTACGTCCCAGTTGCTCGTATTATAAAGCTCTTCATTAGACTAACTCGACCCGGATCTTCATAAGAGGCAGATAGAGTCTACGCCCGTCCCTTTTTATCCCCTTCTTTCATCCGTATTCTCATCGTCATCACCTAAAAGGAAACGAGCTCCGGCTCCGTGGTTCAAGGCGAGAAATCCTTGATTAGTTCACCAGACCTAACTCCCGTCTCTCCCTTTCTTTCCATCCTCCCTCACGGCGCCTTTCTCCTCGCAGGAGATACGATCTTCTCGCGAATTTCTCAAGTATCATGTTTCCTTTCGTTCCGTAACCGTGAGACTTGATCCTTTGATTCACTGGAGTCTTCCAGCACTCGACTCCTCTTCGTCCCGTGCTCGCTGCCTACAATGCGCGAAACGAACACCGAGGCTTAATTACTTTTCTTCGGCCACCAAACAAGGCAAACGTCCGTCTGGGATCCCGCCAGCCATCTCGATTGGAACAATACAAATTATAATGCAGAGCGCACTGAATCACTTGCAGACATCGATTTAAATTCGTTTAATCAGATTGCATTGTTGTGGCAACAAACTGTGAGGAACTTGGCTGCAACCCTTTTTTTGCACTCGTCATTGAAGTGATCGCGAGTGTCTGGTTGATTGTGCAGCTTCTATATAACAATTTTCTGACTTGGTTTCGCTACCCTGAGTTTAAATCATAACCCCTCGTTGATAGGTCCACTATCAAAAGGGAGAACGCTCCTACTTTTCCTTTCTCCTTCCTCGCAGTTCAACAATTCTTTAAAAAATCCTAGCATTTTGTTGCTGAGAAACTTGGCTGCAACCCTTTTACACTCGTCATTCAAGAGATCGCACAGGGGTAGCTTTTTCGCGAGTGTCTGGTTGATTGTGCAGCTTCTATATAACAATTTTCTGACTTGGTTTCGCTACCCTGAGTCTAAATCACAACCCCTCGTTGATAGATCCACTATCAAAAGAGAGAACGCTCCTACTTTTCCTTTCTCCTTCCTCGCAGTTCAACAATTCTTTAAAAAATCCTAGCATTTTGTTGCTGAGAAACTTGGCTGCAACCCTTTTACACTCGTCATTCAAGAGATCGCACAAGGGTAGCTTTTTCGCGAGTGTCTGGTTGATTGTGCAGCTTCTGTATAACAATTTTCTGACTTGGTTTGGCTACCCTGAGTTTAAATCATAACCCCTCGCTGATAAATCCACTATCGAAAGGGAGAACGCCCTTCCTTTCTTCATCCCCTTTCTTTTCTCTTTCCTCGCAGCTCAACAATTTAAAAAAAAAGAAAAAGAACAAGTTATTCATGGAAATATTAAAATCAATTATTTTTAAGATGTCTAGACTTTTACAATTCTATAATTAATTTCAAACGTATTGGATGTGAGTGAAAAAAAAGTGAAATTGTCTTAAGTTCTTTTCGACTATTTTACTTTATTGCTAGGCTTAGAGGAACGTCTTTACACTTCGAGAGCTATACTTTTCGTGAGGACACTCGAAAATTATTGACCTCCCTCTTAGCAAAGAAATAACAACGCAAAGTCTGCACGTGTTTTCTTTCTGGGCTCCTAAATATAAACAATTGGAGGCTCTACTCGATAGTTTTCTTTCACAGTTTATATACTGGATTCTATTTCTTAACACAGGATTCAACAAATGTAAAATGGTCATACAGAATCGAAGGAATCGAGTAAACACTTTTTCTATACCCAAAGAGGTTTATTCCAAAAGCTACATGGTTTAGCGAGAGCTGGCATATACGGAATTCTGAACATGTAAAAACTGTCTGAATCTTTTTCGAGTTTGGTATTTAAAGGATTTGTAAGGAGGGATTCCTTGAAAAGGAATAGTTTTGGAGGGAGTAGTCAAGGGTCGAGGATGAGACAAAGTTTAAAGGTGACGCAACGAATAAGTAATAGTACATCACTGTTTGGCATGAATCCGTATTTACAAAGACAGTGATTATGGCTATGGCTATGGCAAATAACGAGTTGGCATCCAACAGAAAAAAGCCAAGAAACCAAGAAAAAGCCAAGTCTCAACTAAACGTATAGAGTCGGATACTTTAAGAAACTCTCCTCTCGTTCGACACACAAAGTCGTCGCTGGCATTCCAACCGAGCAATCCTGCAAGTCGAAGCTAGCGACGCAACGCAATTATGGACAGCGATCTCGGGTATCGACGCGTAGACGCTCGCCTTTTCTCTTCACGGACCAAAATAAGTTCGATTCAGCTCGGCTACGTAGAACCAGGCCGCCATAGTCGATTTCAATCCACCGTTTCGTCGTCGACTCACCCTCCTAGGCACCATCCACCGCGAGCCGCTATATTCCTACCCGTCGGAGATTTCAATAGAAAGTTGTAGGGAATTCAGGATGGCGGCGAGTGGCAAAACCCGTTAGGTCGATGCCGTGGAAAGTCAAACTGGTAACGTCTGCGCGCTATTGTACGGTATTCGTAGCTGGAAACGGTCGAATACCGACACTTAACACTCGGCAGACGACGAGGACGACGTATTCTACGGGTCCTGTAAAAGGATTGGGCGATGAGATGTAGGGGTCTGAAAGGAGCTGGCAGCCATATCCAAGATTAGAGTTACGTTCCCTCGGGTGGCGACGGGCAACATTATTGCAATTCGATATTGTCAATGTTTTCCTCGACTTGCTTCAGGAGGATCCGAGTTATTTTATCGCAGCAAAAGGTATCGTGTTTTGAGTTCGTTATTGAATCCGTTCCATCGCGTGGGATTTAGTACGATTAATATAGAATGGTGATCGAGTCCTTACTTCAGGTTGTTGAGATCGAGCGATTTTATTTCGAGTTTATTTACTGTTAAAGTTTGCTTTCATATCTGATGAAATGCGAAACTATCGTATTTTGAGTTTGTTGTTGAATCTCTTCCGTCGCGTGGGATTTAGTATAATTAATATGGAATGATGCTTGAATTCCTACTTCAGATTGTTAGAATCGAACAATTTTACTTCAAGTTTGGATTTATATAATTATTTATTGTTAAAGTTTGCTTTCATATCTGATGAAATTCGAAACTATCGTATTTTGAGTTTGCTGTTGAATCTCTTCTGTCGCGTGGGATTTAGTATAATTAATATAGAATGGTGCTTGAATTCTTATTTCAGATTGTTAGAATCGAACAATTTTACTTCAAGTTTGGATTTATATAATTATTTATTGTTAAAGTTTGCTTTCATATCTGATGAAATTTGAAACTATCGTATTTTGAGTTTGTTGTTGAATCTCTTCTGTCGCGTGGGATTTAGTATAATTAATATAGAATGGTGCTTGAATTCTTATTTCAGATCGTCAGAATCGAACAATTTTAGTTCAAGTGTGGGTTTATACAATTATTTATTGTTAAAGTTTGTTTTTATGTCTAAAAAAATTCTAAACTATCGTATTTTGAGTTTGCTGTTGAATCTCTTTCGTTGCGTGGGATTTAGTATAGTTAATATAGAGTGGTGTTTGAATTCTTATTTCAGATTGTTAGAATCGAACAATTTTACTTCAAGTTTGGGTTTATATAATTATTTATTGTTGAAGTTTGTTTTTATATCTAAAAAAATTCTAAACTATCGTATTTTGAGTTTGCTGTTGAATCTCTTCCATTGCATGGAACTTAGTACCATTAATACAGAATGTTTATGATTGTTAGAATTGAGCAATTTTACTTCAAGTTTCTGTTTATACAATTATTTACTGTCAAAGTTTGTTTATATATCTAAAGAAATTCTAACAATAAATAATTGTATAAACACAGACATGAAGTTAAATTACGTGATTTCAACAATCTGAGAACAATCAGTTAATAAAGTTTGTTCATATATCTGAAGAAATTCTATAATATTAATTATAATGAAAGAAATATCTGAGTTAACAAAAATAGCATCTAGAATAACAGTAGAAGAATATTTTGTGTTCGATGCACTCTGCATGCTTAATTTTTTAAAACTGAACTGGCCTATGGTCCTCAGTGTCCTTTCTTCCTTGGACTATTTAGGAGAAAAATTGTCATAAATTATATAGAAAGTCCTTGAATTGGTTTTTAGCCACCATCTCCAAGTAATTATTTCTTAAAATATAATACTATCAATTTTTACTCGTTTTTATGGTTACAACCCCACTTTTCACACATCATTCTTTGAATCAAGTTCACCCTATGCAACATAGTTCAAATCCTTCCAGTCCTCGTTACAATTGAACTCAAACATAATAACTCAATTTAAATTGACAAATACTATCGTATTGCAATAAAATAACGTAACCAACGAACAACAACTTCACAAACTCGAAACGATTCTTCTACCAAACTAAATAACACAAACGTCCCAAGCAGCTCGAATTAAGAGCAATTCAACCGATCCTCGCCCAACACGACAGCCACCATTTTCTCAGGAACGAAGCGCGACGAATTGATTCAGGTCGAACGGAAAACACGCGACTGATCATGGCAGCCCGCGGGCGATCTAAACGACAGAGAGAAAGAGAGAGGCGGCAGTCGATCGCGCGGATAGGGGACGCGTGGGTGCTGAGCCATAAGGATATGCAATCAAGTCCAAAGTAAGCGAGTTAATTTAGGTGGAGTGTGCACTCTCGCCGCGAAACTTGTTCCGTGCTCGACGCCGCGCCGGGGAGATACTCCGTCGTTGGGGAAGTTGCGCCATCGAGATGTTACCACGCTCATGAGGGTAAGTGCGAGAGAAATCGGGCGAGCGAGAGCGTCGATGAGGTACCGCGCCGTCCTCCTCCCTCTTCCGCTGTCATCTTTCCCTCATGCTGGGATACCTTCACCGCTGGTTCCTTCCACAAGGCGACAGGGAGTACTAAGATGCCTCGAAACTGCGCCTCACCCTGCGATCCCCCGCGTCCCCCGCCTCCGCGTCCCGTTCTCCAACCCTCTCCGACCGCCCTCCTCCCCCCAGGCTCCCTCGAACTATCGTAGTAACTAGCAGTGCCTGTAATAGCGTCGCACTTCCTCCGTAAAGTGACGTCTTTCGAAACCCAATTCAGGATCCGAGTCGCGTCTAATGGGGCTCCGATATTACGAGGGGTAGTGCGGCGCGCTGATTTCTTGGATACCACTCGAGTAAGAAACCCCCTCGTCGCAACTCAGTCACGTATATTGTAATAAGTTTCACGAAGAAATTCCGTGTTTCCGTCGGGCGCGAATTTCTGGCCCGTCCCCGGGTATTTCGGTGTTAAACAGTTCGATCCGCGAGCGGCGTCAACTGGCAGATACCTGCTGGATGACGCCTCGCGTCGTTGGTTAAGGGTGTATCGAGTTGAATGGAATTTGAAGGTCCTAGGATCGATGTAGTTGGTTTTATGTTGGTTGCTGTGATGCTCGATTTTGTATGAATTGAAATTTTTTTAATGGGGTGACTTGGAATTTGTTGTGCTTTTGATTGAAGGCGACTCCATTTTCAGAATCAGTGCAGTTGCTTCCCTTAATGTGAAATATAGTGGATGAGGCGTAAATAATGTTTGATTTATAGGGAATTGCAGAAATTTCTTTTAATGAATGTTTGAGTCGTGTATGAATTGAAATTTTTTTAATAGGGTGTCTTGGAATTTGTTATGCTTTCGTTTGAAGGCGACTCCATTTTCAGAGTCAGTGCAGTTGCTTCCCTCAATGTGAAATATAGTGGATGATGCGTAAAAAATGTTTGATTTATAAGAAATTATAAAAATTCCATTGGAAATGAAACTAAGAAAAGATTAAAGCAAAAATTCTTATTATTGTATATTTTAAAAATTCATGAGATGTAATATAAAATAAAAGAATATGCAGCTAAGCACTTGATAATGTAATTACATTATTTGCAATATAGAAATTAATTGAAATATGCAATATAGAAATTAATTGAAATGTGAACGAATAACTGAAAATAAATGCATAAATATTTGCAAACATCTATAATGATTTGTACCGTTAACTATATTTACGTTAATTACTTAATTAAGCATGTTATTTTATCTGTTTCAGGTAAGTGGACAACATAATTACGGCTTCAGCAAAGATGATGATGTATCAAGTAAGATTCTCAAAATTGCAATTCAAATTGCATCAATATTTAAACAAAAATTACTGTTTCAAATATATTCCTGGAACAATTAATATTAAATATACAAAAAATGTTTGAAGAGACAGACAAAAAAAAATTCAATCAATATTAAATGCAGATATTTTTATTTTAACAAACAAGTGTCGCAAGTGTCACAAATTACTTTAAAAATCAATTTCTGTTTCCATTTCTTACGCACAAAAAAATCACGAAAAATATTTTTCAACAAAAGTTATGTGCGAGTAAAAAGTAAAAACTTGGTAACTAAAATAATAAGTAAAAAAAATGGCGGTCAAAGATGATCGATGTCTTAATTGAAGCTGAACGTACAATCACCTGACCGGTTCCTTTTTAGTAGCTCCATTTAATTTCCGGTTTTCCGTGTTACAAAAATATCATTAAATCTAGACATTTTTATTTTAATAAACAGTAATTTTTCAATTACATATCAATTTTTAATAAACACTCGAACAAATGTTACAAATTATTTAAAAAAGAAATAATTATATATAATCATACAATTTAAAGAAATTCTTATTTCCATTTCTTACACTCGAAAAGATCACAAAAAAAAACATTTTTCAACGAGAGCTAAGTGCGAATAAAAAACAAAAACTTGATAAATAAAATATCAGGTAACAAAATGGCGGTCAAAGATGATCGATGTCTTAATTGAAGCTGAACGTACAATCACCTGACCGGTTCCTTTTTAGTAGCTCCATTTAATTACCGGTTTTCCATGTTACAAAAATATTAAATCTACATTTTTATTTTAATAAACAGTAATTTTTCAATTACATATCAATTTTTAATAAACACTCGAACAAATGTTACAAATTATTTAAAAAAGAAATAATTATATATAATCATACAATTTAAAGAAATTCTTATTTCCATTTCTTACGCTCGAAAAGATCACGAAAAAACATTTTTCAACAAAAGCTACGTGCGAGTAAAAAACAAAAACTTGATAAATAAAATATCAGGTAACAAAATGGCGGTCAAAGGTGATCGATGTCTTAATTGAAGCTGAACGTACAATCACCTGACCGGTTCCTTTTTAGTAGCTCCATTTAATTACTCGATTTTCGTGTTACGGGTGGAAAATGGCGAACAGAGACGCCGGTGTGTTTGCCCGCGGTGCAAGTTCATTAATTACAGAGCCGTGCAAGAATTTCGTGCACGTCCCTGGTGCGCGTTCCGTGACTCGGCGATCGCTTCATCCATTATCCTCGGGACAAATTTGTTTCCCGATACAAATGTAGATAGCGGCAGCGAGCAAACGAATTGTACGAATGGTTCGAAGCCGGCGCGATCGTAAAGCAGTCGCGAAATGACTTGCGAATTAATGAACGCCCCGTCGGAAGCGGCAACTTGTTCCAGATAATGGCCGCGCACGCGTTACGTTCCAGTTGGTCGATTATTGCTAAAGTATGCTCGAAAGTCACGCACACATTCCGATGATACATCTCACGCGTGCTTTAAGCGACCCGATAATAGAAACGATTAGCGTTAAATTATTGCAGGGAATTTTTCGAATTCTTATTTCAACCCTTTCATCTTCGTCTACGCGTTGGATATCTTTAAATTATTGTTTCAATCTTTTTATTTTCGTCTACGCGTTGGATATCTTTAAATTATTGTTTGAACCTCTTCATTTTCGTCTACGCGTTGGATATCTTCAAATTATTGTTTCAACCCTTTCATTTTCGTCCACACGTTGGATATCAATTCATTGACTGTGTGAAACGTTTATAATTAGGGTAAGAATAATGGTTTTATTTGCGCTAAGTTTTTGCACAGCAAATCTTGCAAATTAAGCTATGATTTTGTAAAATTTTGAATTTTTTAATTATTGAATTTTGAATTTTACGAGAGGTTTGCCCTCGTTTGGGTTGAAGTTCTCGGCTCTTACTGTTTATATTTCGTCGACACGTTAAATGCCACGCTAATTAATATGTAGATTACTCGTAGCGCCAATATAAATTTTTTATTATGCGACATGCGTGCACGATAGGTGTCTTTTATGCATAAATAAAATTAGTTTTATATGTTTTATAGTGCATTAATTTCTCTGCTTCATAGTAGCAGCGATAACAATTTTGAAAAATTTATAAGTATTGACATTTATTCTAATTATGTATTCTTATTGTATATATGTATATTGTTATGTATCCTTTTGCATTTGGATATCCTTTCTGAGGGGACATTGCAGGTCCAGTATATCATTCAGATGTTCTCTCTAAAAGAACATCCAGAATTGATTAGTAATTACAAACGTTGAAGGTATTCCATTGCAACTTTTTGAAAAATACGTTTCCCTGAAGTTTTCTATTGAAATGGGAATTTTCTATTGTTGATAAACGTTAGCAATAACTTTCTATCGCTAACATCCAAGAAGGCACCGAGTGCAAAGGGTTAATAGAAATATATAATTAGAATAAATGTTAATTCTTATACATTTTTCAAAACTATAATTGTTGCTACAATGAAACAGAGAAATAAATGCAATATAAAACATATAAAAATAATTTAAGGGTTAATATTGGCGAGTCGATCACCTGTGACCTTCACGACGCTACTGCCAAATTAAGTGCTGGTTATTGGTGACCTTCATGGCATTCAACGTGTTAAATGTACTGTTTTTTGTATATTCAGAAGTAGTTGAGGTAAGTAAAGATTCAACACACATTTTTTTTAGAAATAATAGAAAATTGGTGAGTAAAGGTATGAGTAATAGAGTCAAACAGTGATTGGGGGTTGGTGAATCAAGATGACAAGGATCGCACACATAATTATAAATGTTAATTTTCTTTCTAACGAACTCGAACTTTCTATTTCGTAATAGAAATAGAAAGAAATATCAGAATTTCATGCAACATCTGTACGAGTCTTCAGCTGATCACGAATTTTATTATTTGAGGACATGTCGAGTAGTTTATTGACGAGTATTATAATTGTATACTTCATATTCAGAACACTGTTGCCTTTGACTATTTCAAAGAGATTTATGATGAAGAAAATGGAATTACGTAGAGTACATCAAATTTTGGGATTCGAATGATCCATCGTTTATGACTTTTTGTCATTAATACCTTCCGCAATTAATATTCTCGCTCAATAGTTTTCACAGAACTATTTGAATTTAAAAAATCGCGTCGATTCTCTTTTTCTTTCTAGCAGATTATGATATCATTAATACAAAATAAGAAAATCTGGTAAATTGACAGGTTTCATAAAAAAAAAATAATTATGAGACCATAAATTGTTATAAAACAAAATGATTGGTCCAAGTATAATTTCAATTCATTCTACATACACTAAATTTAATCATAACCAAAATCAAGCAAAACTTTCTCACTTGTATAATAAAAAAGTCCAGCATCGAGAAAGAAATGGATTTCAAACTTATTCAATCGAAATCCACTACGAATTCCGTAACAAAATCTGAACAGAGTACTCTCAAGACTTCATACAAGTCCAAATATAATTTCAATTCATTCTACATAAACTGAATTTAATTATAACCAAAATCTAACAAAAACTTCTGACTTATACAATAACAAAGTCTAGCATCGAAAAAGAAATGAATTTCAAATTTACTCAATGAAAATCCATGCCATTAAAAATTCCACAATAAAATCTGAACAGAGTACTTGCAAGACTTCGTACTGATCCAAATATAATTTCAATTCATTCTACATACACTGAATTTAATTATAACCAAAATCTAGCAAAACTTTCCAACTCGTATAATAAAAAAGTCAAGCTTCAAAATAGAAATGGATTTCAAGTTTACACAATCAAAATCCACGCCATTAAAAATTCCACAATAAAATCTGAACAGAGTACTTGCAAGACTTCGTACTGGTCCAACTATAATTTCAATTCATTCTAAATACACTGAATTTAATTATAACCAAAATCTAGCAAAACTTTCCAACTTGTATAATAAAAAAGTCAAGCTTCAAAATAGAAATGGATTTCAAGTTTACACAATCAAAATCCACGTCATTAAAAATTCCACAATAAAATCTGAACAGAGTACTTGCAAGACTTCGTACTGGTCCAACTATAATTTCAATTCATTCTAAATACACTGAATTTAATTATAACCAAAATCTAGCAAAACTTTCCGACTCGTATAATAAAAAAGTCTAGCTTCAAAATAGAAATGGATTTCAAGTTTACACAATCAAAATCCACGTCATTAAAAATTCCACAATAAAATCTGAACAGAGTACTTGCAAGACTTCGTACTGGTCCAACTATAATTTCAATTAATTCTAAATACACTGGTCCAACTATAATTTCAATTAATTCTAAATACACTGAATTTAATTATAACCAAAATCTAGCAAAACTTTCCGACTCGTATAATAAAAAAGTCAAGCTTCAAAATAGAAATGGATTTCAAGTTTACACAATCAAAATCCACGCCATTAAAAATTCCACAATAAAATCTGAACAGAGTACTCACGAGACTTCCCACGCAGAACCAGTAAATGAATTTTTCCAGAAATTTCCCAACGAAATTCACCACTCCCCCGCAGTTCCTTCAATGGCTAATAACGAGTGAAAGCATAAACGCGCGGGGCTCGCATTAGAACGCGTAGGGCTATAATCGGGTCGTAAAGAGCTGTTCCGAGGAGTAGTCATTGTCGCGGAATTGAATACGCAAATACGGGCGGGTACGCTTTGGGATCGAATGCCGCGTGTTCACGGTGCACGCACGGTGAAAACTCATTACCGGGACTTTAGAATATGGGGTACGATTATTAAGTGAGAACTACCATAGACGATTACGCGGTCTCCGCGATAATGGTCGGTTGAATGGGCTTCATTAAGACTCTCTACGAGTCCCGCAGTCTTTCCCTACCTCCGCGCGCGCCCCGTGTTTCGCGTGCACCCACGCCAGAGCTGGGTGGCTGCGTTGCGCGCTGGTCTTTGGGGTTGCGCAGGGCGCGCGCGAGCGGGGGTTGGCGATGGAAAGTTCGACGAGCGCGGATGCCAGGCTTCTTCGACGTCGCGGCGTAGGCTTCTATAAATGTTTAAGTGCTCTATCCTCTTCTGGGGATCAGAGGTAACCTGCGCCAGCTGCAGGGCTCGATGGTAACGAGATTACAACGTCAGCGCGAGCGCGCGCGACTAACCTTTCCGCCGTGTCAAAGCCGATAGCGCGCGCGCTTGGATTAATGGCGCAACGACGGGCCAGATTAAGGGAATCGCAACAGGCCAATGGGAAAAAAATCACTGTCGGACACGGTCAGTGAGATGTACGCCACGGGGGAAGTCGACGCGTCGACGGAACGTTCGATCGTTCCGGGGAAATTCGTAGCGATATTTTTCGAACGAGGGGCGATGTTCACGCGGAGTCGGAATAAAGTCGAACGGATGTTCGCGTGGCTTTTTAACGGTCAACGGGTAGCTTTGGTATCTTTTTTGCTTGTGATGAACGTCTGTAGTCTATTCAATCCATTAGAGAGGGCTTATTTTTTCGGGGGACCAACCCCACAAGCTGAAATTTGAATTTTATTTGAAACTAGTCTTATATAGAAATAGAAAGAAGTATCAAAATTTCGTTCAATATCTATACGATTCTTCAGCTGATCGCGAATTTTATTGTTCGAGGATGTGTCAAGTATCTCATTGGCGAACATTGTTTTTCTATGCTTCATATTAAGACACTGTTGCCTCTAACAGTCGCTGACTCACAATTTCAGTTCAATACCATTGCATACACGATGTACAATCCGTCTCAAATGGGTTAATGACTCGTGTACCGATTTAGGTATACAGAAATTCTATAAAAGTAAGGATAAACGTAAATAGTACAGTGCAATTTCGTCTGAGTAATGAGAGCGCGTTGAAATATCCTATTACAATCGTTTTTATAGAGACATCAATTTTAGACGTTTCATTTTAATTGCTGCACTTAACCTACCACCATAGTCGACCATTAAAAATAACCTAGCATCTGTTGGCCAGCGTAGGTTCGAATTAAATGCTTAATCATTTGTGACAGAAGCTCGTAAAAAGTGACATGAAACGAAAGTAATAACAATGTATGTTAGAAGCATTTAGTGTTATTACCACACACAGTATTTACTCTTCGAGAGTAAAGAAAGCCGACATTTAGTTAGGGAGTGATTATTTTCTGTAGGTTTTACGTTATTTAAAAAATTTCCAAACTCTGATATGTAGATTTACTGAACTTAATTTTTTAAATTTTTAAGAAAACATTTTGAAGCACAAGAATTCTACTAAAAAACCTCGCACTTTATTGCCAGAAATCTACAAATGGAAAACAAATAAAAAATAAAATATAAATAGTAATTATTGTCGACGTATTTGAATAAAATATACCAGCTATTTAAAAGGGAGCGGAAAACTGCGAAATAAAAATCTATCGGTAGCAGCGGGCGATAAAAACTAATAAATTTATTTGCCAACAAAAAGTGTACGCGGTTAACGTCGAGGGGGCACATAATTTCGCGTAATACGTTTGCCTTTAAACTTTGTTCATTACTCCTCGCCCCGGCAGCGATGGCCGGACAAAAGAAACGTCAAACGCAGAAGTGGTCTTTTTTTTCAACCCGGCAACAGTAGTTAAAGATTCAAATAAACATTTGCGAACGATAGCCGCGTAGCTATAATTGCGAGCGGGCAAGAATAAAGGCCGCTTTGCTTGCAATATCGTCTCCAAAGCACGTCCATATTTCAATATACGCGGAGGAGGAGGGGGAGGGGGGGATGGAGTGGGACTTTTAAAAAGCAATTCACTTTAAGCACCCCACGTGAATATGAAAAAGGCAAGTGTGTTTCAACCGCGGAGCTGGATCGCGTTCTCGAGTGTACGCAGTCGTGGAATTATACGCGCGCCACATAGACGCGGACCCCCGTATATAGGCGCGTATGTACACGTCGAAAGATCAAAACGTAGGAGAATAGGCAGGAACGGAGCAGTTGCATACAGAGCTAAACTCCGCCCCGCGGAGGCACTTTAGCGGCGCATCACTTATGCATCGTGCGGCCCTCAACTTTACAAAGCGATCCCCCGAGATTTCCAGCAACTGCCGCTTTTAGCTCCGCCGACGGAAGAACAAGCTGCTCTGAATTATGTTATCTGTACGCGGGTACCAACCCCACGGTACACCTGTTGAACCGTGCTCTAATGACACGATGATGGGAACTGACGATGACGCGGAACAGTTTTCTCTGCCGCCTTCTGCTCGAATTATGCGCCCAGCGAGATGCTGGATCGATGCTGTTTACGAGCGAGGTGGATTGAAAGGCGAGCGCCTTAATTGGTTCCGTTTCGAATGTCTCTTATTAATTTTCATCGTTCGTTGGTGGACCAAAGGCTGATGAAGTGTGCGTTCTTTCGTTTCAAATTGATTTGTTGTAAACATGGAGCTTTGAGGCAGTTCAAGTTCTTTGTGTCTTTTGATAAAGTGGAATTATCAACCCTGTGCGTATTGATTTGTCAATGTAAAGTTTATTGCAAAAATGGATCTTCGAAGTAGTTCAAGTTCTTTGTGTCTTTTGATAAAGTGGAATTATCAACCCTGCGTGCATTGATTTGTCAGTGTAAAGTTTATTGCAAAAATGGGCCTTTGAAGCAGTTCAAGTTCTTTGTGTCTTCTGATAAAGTGGAATTATCAACCCTGCGCGTATTGATTTGTTAATGTAAAGTTTATTGCAAAAATGGGCCTTTGAAGCAGTTTAAGTTCTTTGTGTCTTCTGATAAAGTGGAATTATTAATTCCTTGTGCTTGAGATGCGAGTCTCGGTTGTCACGACGTTTTATATGGCAACTCGAGTCTTTTATCTACTGATTTTAACACATTGCATGCAGGAGACTTAAACACGTTGTAAGTAAAAATTAGACGCCAGCTGATAGAACGAAACTTGCCAGAAATATAAGAATTTGTGACGATACCATAATAAAAGATTTTACTTAAGTGTAAAATAAGAAAATTTCGCTGAGAGAAACGGAGTGGTGTTCGATTCATTGCGATTTTTACGCGCTGCACGCTTAAGTCCGCAGCGAAATATAATCGTATGCAATGTGTTAAGTTTCATAGCCCTGCAAACATAGATTCGAAAGCAAAATCAGCTCAAGCGAAGATGAAATTGATTTTCAGCTGTTCAAAAACGAGATCGATCGTATTCGTGAAGAAACCAGGGATTTACCACCGAAAAACTAGTCGAGCGCAAGGGGTTAATATTTAGAACAAACTAGTTTTCAATGACTCCACTGCTAAAATACGAAACTGAAATTAAAAAATTCCAAAGAGACACACGTAAAATTGCAGAAATCAGCGTTCAAAAAGGAAAGATCGATCGAACGAGATCGATCGTATTCGTGAAGAAACCAGAGATGTGCCACCGAAAAACTAGTCGAGCGCAAGGGGTTAATATTTAGAACAAACTAGTTTTCAATGACTCCACTGCTAAAATACGAAACTGAAATTAAAAAATTCCAAAGAGACACACGTAAAATTGCAGAAATCAGCGTTTAAAAAGGAGAGATCGATCGAACGAAATCGATCGTATTCGCGAAGAAACCAGAGACGTACCACCGAAAAACTAGTCGAGTGCAAGGGGTTAATATTTACAACAAACCAGCTTCAATGGTTCCACTGCTAAAATACGAAACTGAAATTAAAAAATTCCAAAGAGACACACGTAAAATTGCAGAAATCAGCGTTTAAAAAGGAAAGATCGATCGAACGAGATCGATCGTATTCGCGAAGAAACCAGAGACGTACCACCGAAAAACTAGTCGAGTGCAAGGGGTTAATATTTACAACAAACCAGCTTCAATGGTTCCACTGCTAAAATACGAAACTGAAATTAAAAAATTCCAAAGAGACACACGTAAAATTGCAAAAATCCGCGTTTAAAAAGGAAAGATCGATCGAACGAGATCGATCGTATTCGCGAAGAAACCAGAGATGTACCATCGAAAAACTAGTCGAGTGCAAGGGGTTAATATTTACAACAAACCAGCTTCAATGGTTCCACTGCTAAAATACGAAACTGAAGTTAAAAAATTCCAAAAAGACACACATAAAATTGCAGAAATCAGCGTTTAAAAAAGAGAGATCGATCGAATGAGATCGATCGTATTCGCGAAGAAACCAGGGATATACCACCAAAAAAGTAATTGAATACAAAGGATTAATACTTACAACAAACCAGCGTGCAATGACTCCACTGTTAAAATACGAAACTGAAGCTAAAAAATTCCAAAAAGACACACGTAAAATTGCAGAAATCAGCGTTTAAAAAAGAGAGATCGATCGTATTCGCGAAGAAACCAGGGATGTACCACCAAAAAAGTAATCGAATGCAAAGGATTACATACTTACAACAAACCAGCGTTCAATGGTTCCACTGCTAAAATACGAAACTGAAGTTAAAAAATTCCAAAAAGACACACGTAAAATTGCAAAAATCAGCGATTAAAAAGGAGAGATCGATCGTATTCGCGAAGAAACCAGAGACGTACCACCGAAAAACTAGTCGAGTGCAAGGGGTTAATATTTACAACAAACCAGCGTTCAATGATTCCATTGCTAAAATACGAAACTGAAGTTAAAAAATTCCAAAGAGACACACGTAAAATTGCAGAAATCAGCGTTTAAAAAGGAGAGATCGATCGAACGAGATCGATCGTATTCGCGAAGAAACCAGAGACGTACCACCGAAAAACTAGTCGAGTGCAAGGGGTTAATATTTACAACAAACCAGCTTCAATGGTTCCACTGCTAAAATACGAAACTGAAGTTAAAAAATTCCAAAAAGACACACGTAAAATTGCAAAAATCAGCGATTAAAAAGGACAGAAAACCGCGGAAGCGGAATCTATTCGCGGACAGGAGTCCCAAACAGCTGAACAACCTAATTCTTCGCTCGTTCCGGCTAACTGCGAGTGGACAGGGCAAAGTTTCCCGGCGGCGTCCTTCGTGCATTCCTAAACGCGGCAGATCTTCAAGCATAAATGGCGGACGTATTTTCGTAGATGACGAAACCGCCCCGACTATTTCGACGGGAGTAATTTCCAAATTGAACCGAAACTCGGCGAGCGAGGGGACAAGCAAGCCAGCCGACAGGCTCGCGGAGCAAGATGGCTAGCAGGCTTGGCAGACGAGTAAACTCTAACTCAATCCACGGCGGTTTAGGAAGTTTAACCAGGGGCCATCAACGGCACCGTGGAAACCGTCGCAGCGAGCCTGGCCTAGAAAAGCGACATCGCAAGCCGTGATCGTGAAAGCTCGCCTATCCGCACCCTTCTAGTCGGTCGGATGCTGAAACTCTGCGCTTCGAAGGGATCTGTTCAGTGCGCGCGAATAGATTGTTTGTCTATTTTGCGCTTCAAGTGGTTTTTTAGCTAAGCTTGAATATTTTTCGGGGTTGGTGTAATAATATGCACAGTTAAGCGTTGATTTCAATTTTAATAAATGTGATTTGGTGTATGTCTGGTTATGAACTGTACTATTGGTGATGTTTAAGAATGTATGAGCTTGAAGAGTCAAGGTGGAATGTCTGATTAGAATTCTGTCGTTCTGTGTAATTCCTATCAAATATAAACCATCTGATGGGGGTGTCTTATGAGGCTAAGACAAATGGATTCGTTGACTGCAATGTCACGAATTTTGTAATAGATTTGTTAGAAAACGGTTAAAAATGAGAAAGAGAAATGAAAAACAAAATGTCACTAGCAGGTACCAAGTGCACCCTCAAGTGACGCACCTTGACCTTTTTTTTTGAAATATCCAGAATAAAAATAAAATTAACTGAAGACTGCTTAAGCTGAAATTAAAATGGTTACAGTAAGTATAGGATGATCGATGGCCTCGTAAGCTTATTGCTGTTACAAGTCAGATTAGAATTTCTTCAAATATTAAATACTATTTGCAAATTTGAAACTCTAATCTGTTTTATTATTATATTATTTGTATTGAAATGGTACGCTGAATATCGATGGACACGTTGTTACAGATGTAACAGGATCCAGAGAGAAGAGAACGCTGATACACTCATTTATTCTCAATTATATCGCAAATTATGGATTCCTTTAAAAATGTATACAGACGAGAGTGTGTTTCAGAATTGGCGTTTAATATTTGCAAGCAGAAGTCGTCGAGTAGAATCCACTTGCGAATTCAAGTCCCAAACAGTCGAATAACCTAATTCTTCGCTCGTCCCGGCTAATTGCAAGTGGACAGGGGCAGAGTTTTGTTTTCGAGTCGAGAATTTTCATTTTAACGAAAGCTGAAAAACCAACGCCCGCGCTGGAAATAATTTTTCACCACTTTTTGAGCGCGACTTCGTAGAGCGCGCGAGACGGGGGTGGAAAGCTTGAAATCCATGAATTATTTCCGCGCTCCATCGCCGCGTCGCAAAAAATCTTTCGTCCGACGAGTAATTTTTAAATAAACTCATCGCTCGCTACTTGGCGTATAAATATTCAACGGGCGGTTGAAATATTCAGGGGGACACGATTGTTACATGGAAAAAGTTTAGCATATTGAACGATCGAGCGTGGCATAACGAGGACGTGTTTATTACCAGAATTTGCTATAACCAATTAATTACCGTTACAGACGCGCCGTCGTTCATCCGAATATTTGAACGTATTAAACGACAAAAATGCATGAATTAGCAGAAATTTATGGTAATAGGAGAGATAATAATTCTCGTCGGGGCAGTTTCATCGAGATTTCAGCCGTTTGTTTAAACAACAGACTAACTTTGGAACATCGAAAGGATTTTGCATTTAAAAAAACAAAAAACAGGATAGCCCAGAGGGGTATGTAGACTCATATTGTATGCACATGTTCAGTATGTGGAACACCAGCCATTATCCGCTGTATATGTGCCAGAGTTCCGTGTTTTGTGCAGTTCTCTGAAAGATCTCGTTGTCATTGTGCGCAGGAAGTTCAAATAATTGCATTTTCTGCAGAGATGTGTACGTGCCTGCGACTGGGCTTGATTATGTAGATTATTATAATCAGATAAATAGTAATTCAACTCTTAAACACAAGACTGGAAGCTTGTTCAAATATTAGGCTGCTACAAGTTTTTAGGGTAGTTTGAGGTTCAAAATAAATCGCCACCTCCATTTTTTAAGTCGATGGATACAGTAGATTCTGGTATAACACGAATTTTTATAACACGGTGAAGTTATTGAGACTACTGGTTTCATATAACACGATTTTTTGTTATAACTCCAAAGATAATAAAAATGAAATCAGCTGTAGTCGTTTTTTTTATTGTTACTGACTTCTTTTATTTTCTCACGTGGCCATTTTTAATATAATGCATCGTGAAAAAAAATTCTTTCAGCACGATTTTCTTTAATGTGAATCCAAATATAGCCAATCCTTCTATTACGCGATTAATTTACCGCGTTATATGGAAACCTCGAAACTGAGAAGTAAGTAAAATATAAATCAGTTTGATTCGCTCTGCGTTTTATGAAAATTGCATTCGCAGAACAATTAATTAATTATTCATAAATATAGTATTATTTATAAATAACAAACAAATATATTAATGATTTATTGATTTATAGCTTTAGGAGTATTAATATATAATTATTTATATATATATCATGCATACAGTTATGAAATAAAATTTTGCAAATTCAAAAAACAAGATATAGTTCAATGCATAAAAACAAAATAAAAACAAAGTGTACAAAATTATTTTTATCGAATTAAAGAGTTTCATAGAAGGGAATGATGAAAAAAAAACTAAAACAAAACAACTAAACCAAAAAACTGTTTTCCAACAAAAACAAGAAAAAATTGTGTAAAATTGCGTACATAATTTGATATGTATCAGCATCGTGAACAATCTCACATCGTTTCTTTATTTATAGGAGAATTTTTTGAGAACTTAAATTAGAAAATGGTGATATATCTTCACCAAAAAGTAGAACATTCTCCATTAATTTCAACTCAACAAATAGTAACATAACTCAATAATAGATAAAAATTCATGCTATGAAAACCGCGTTGTAAGAAGGCTTGTCGCAATTCTAGCTCCACATAACACGTAAACCGTGTTATAAGAATACCACTTTATAAAAAAGTTGACTGCAGCGTGTATCAATCGTGTTATATGAGAATTCACTGTGTTTCTACTTTTACTATCTTCGTTCCTTCAAATAGCTGAAACTTGGAAGCGTTTTACTTCCACATTATATGCAAACCGTGTTATAAGAGTACCACGTTATAGGAAAATTGACTGCAACGTGTATCAATCGCGTTGTACGAGAATTCACTGTGTTTCTACTTTTAAACCAAACTTGGAAGCGTTTAGTTCCACATTATACACAAACCGTGTTATAACAGTACCACATTATAGAAAAATTGACTGCAACGTGTATTAATCGCGTTGTACGAGAATTTACTGTGTTTCTACTTTTAAACGAAACTTGGAAGCGTTTTAGTTCCACATTATACTCAAACCGTGTTATAACAGTACCACATTATAGAAAAATTGACTGCAACGTGTATCAATCACGTTATACGAAAATTCACTGTGTTTCTACTTTTAAACCAAACTTGGAAGCGTTTTAGTTCCACATTATACACAAACCGTGTTATAACAGTACCACGTTATAGAAAAATTGACTGCATCGTGTATCAATCGCGTTGTACGAGAATTCACTGTGTTTCTACTTTTAAACGAAACTTGGAAGCGTTTTAGTTCCACATTATACACAAACCGTGTTATAAAAGTACCACATTATAAAAAAATTTACTTCAGCGTCTACCAATCGCGTTATACAAGACTTTATTGCTTATCTACTTTTAGCAACTTCGTTTCTTCAAACAGCTGAAGCTCGAAACCGTTTCACTGAATCCTCCTCCACGCTCGACTAATTGATACCGGAAGACGAATGCGCGAGCCATGTAAATCGCGTGACGCGCGTAGGAATCGTCGGCCACGTGAGACGCAGCCAGCGTGTTTAAGTCAAGACAAATGAAAACTGATGTCGAAACGAAGGAGATCCGCGCGGCAATTTATCCGAATTAAGCCGCGCCGCGCTGCGTCAAAAGAATTGCGAACGGAGCCGGCTGTCGCATGATTCAAAGTTAGTCGAAGTAATTTCTCGCGCGGAGTTCCTTCGCGAAAAAGCTATAACCGCGATCGCGTCGTCGCGGTTAAGTCCAGCGTTGTTATCCGGCAGTCTGTCTCGACGAGAGCCTCCGCGAAAGGAGACGACGAAACAGTTGGAAAACATGGCGTCGAGGAAGCGCGAGGCGCGTCGAGGGGGCGCTGGCGGATACTTTATTACCCGGAGGATGAACTACATAATATGAAACAGGTTAGCGCCCCATAAAGTAGACGCAGCGGAGACGCAGACGCAATTTTACCGTCCCGTTGTTGAATTCGTACGACCGTCCGAGGGGGTTGCGTATAGGCGGGGCGGAAAAACCGGGAAGCACTTTTCGAATGGCGCAGCCGTACACAAGAAAAGCAGCATGATTGAACGGTAATGACGGCGCTTTCAGGAGGGACGACGGGGTTAGGGGCGCGGAATAAAATTCAAACGGCTGGCAAAGGTAACAAGAGGAACGAACAACAGGGTAGGGAAACGGAAGGAGGATAGTTTTCATAACCTTCGTGCCTCTGTCGTCGTCCTAACTACGTCATCAAGATTCCTTTGACGGTGCATTGCGTGGAAAAATACACCTGCGCGAGCCACGCGGCTCGTATTTAATTAAATACTGTGCAAACCGTGAAATTAGCTGGAAGCATCTTTGCCTTATTTTTGTAGGAACCTCGCGCTGGTCCAGCTTCGAACGTCGAACCCCTCTCGCCGTTTCGGGGCGCTGCAAATTATTTGACAGAGACGCGTTTGTCGGTGGACCAGGAAATTTTCTGATTAATTTTACGCAATCGCGTTCCGCGCAATTTTCAAAGAAAGCTGATCCGGTTCGAGGAGAGCGAACGGAAATGCACGGTGCGCGCACAGAAATATCTAATTACCATTATACACCCTACTTATTTCGCGTTTCTCTGTTTTCCTGCCTCTTTGACAAGGGTTGCTCCTTTGTAAAATAAGGCTAGAATCTGTCCCCGTCGCGCGGAGAGTTCTTTGCACATAAAGGCCCGTGGTTATGTACACAGTGAATTCTGTTTCCTTTTTACGGCCTCTACTTACCAGCACTTAGAAAATGCTCACCGAGTACACTTTGTACCTATACGCTCCCCAAAGCTCTTTAGATACTCCTTTCAAAGGTGGCCCTGAGAGTGGTTTCGAGTGACGTTTTCATCCCTTCGAGCAAATTCGATTCGCCGGTCCGTCTCGGCATTGTCGTTACCCTGGCCCGTCGCCATTTCGCGTACCTCCTCTTGCCTTCTCTCTCTCTCTCTCTCTTTTTTTTAAACAAACGCGCGCTCTCCACCGCCTCTCTAAGCATGTTTCATATCGCGCGAGTAAATAACCGCGCCAATTAGAGCGGCCCCGGCAAAAAGAGGACGCGGCGAACGCGCTGCCAGCCGCTGCGCGTTCACCTTTTTCAGCGCGCGGAAGTAGGAATGCTTAATTGGAGAATTTGTCCCGGTGTTTGCGTAAAACGGCTCGTAATCTGCCAGCTTTCCATAGCAACCTGTAGCTCCGGGGGTGAACGCTAGCGTGTCTGGTGTACTTCGGGGTAGTGAGTGCCCCTCGAGCCTCCTTCCAACACGCAACACTCAGCTTAATGAGAAGAGAGACCCGGCCCATACCCCCGTCTAATCTCGAGCCACTTTGAAACGACCCGACCATCAGCGTTCAGCGTTAGTCGGGTGTACACGCGGACCTCTAAGACGTGCCCCCGTGTTACGTGCCGTCTTATTTCCTCCGCGTACGTGCATACCATTAAGAAATTGCGAGGGCTCGCTCGCCTAGCCGTGCACCGCGCTTTTAAAACCACTTGAATACCGTCCGCGACTCTGCACCGCGGGGACTCCAATTTTTGGAAAGCCCCTCGTCGTAATCGTTCCAAAGAACCGCGGCTCCATTTCGCGAGTCAACCGTCCCGTTTCGCGCAGCCACATTTTCCGTTCGCGTCGATACCAGAGTCGCGCGTGTTATGCAAATTTGGAAAACAAAGCGGCGGACATTTTCGGGGACAATGGCGCGTCGATTCTCGAATATAGACAACACTTTCGCGGCGCGCTGCGAATAGTGTTGCAATAACAATTTCATTTAATTCCGTTCGCGTTTTACTGCCGTTAACGCTCGCCTGCAGGAGATACGCGGGGCGGGTCGTCGCGTTATTGATTAGTAATTACTAAACGTAGAATCAGAATACAGCGTAGACACGGATCGCCGGTTGGTATATGGGCCACTTGTTGGTCCCGCGGCGCCGTGCTCCGAATTCAAAGCCGAACCGTAACCGGGAACATCTTGCGATGCTGATCCTCGACCAACTTTCGACTAAACTGTTTACGCTCCGCCCGTAAAAAGACTCCCCCGGAATTTCAATTAACCAACGCCACAGGGTGCTCCTTTTTATCGCCGTTCGGCTAATTTCACGAGATGCCTGACGCTGCTTCCTCTTGCGAGCGACTCCAAACAGGTGTACGTCGTCCTAACAATTTCGTACGCGAACCGTCCACTTTACGCGCGACACTCGAGCGGAGGGGACGTCGCGAATTCCCGCAGGCTCGATAAGAAACGTCCGCGAATGGAATTCGCGCGTTCATTTACGTCGCTCGTCGCGTCACGCTAGCCTGTGGATTAATAAATGAGGATGACTAAGCGGAAAGTCTGCGCTCGCGACGATGCGATACACTCTGGACGCGTTGCCCGACGAACACGCGAAAAGATGAGTCATCCGGTCGCACGGAAGCAATTTATCAAAAGTTCCTGGTTCCTGGGTGGGACGAGGCGGTCCGAAGGAACGGCTCGCGAGCGCAACAGGCGACGCGAGGCTAAGTACTTACGTAGGCCTACGGGTGTATGTACGTAGACCTATCCAAACCTCTTTCTCACCCTACCCGGGCTCGTCGACGCTAGCAACTGGTGGTTGCACCGGCGTGCGGTGCCAGCGAGAGCACTTGCATCGTTTCGTTCCGTTTGTTCTCAAATAGAGAGAAAATCCGAGAGGATAAGGGTGCCGGCCTTGGCTACGGTCCAAGCCGTTCTCCTAAAAACCTCCGACCACGGCGCCGTGACTCAGTCCCCCTCCTTAGGCTCCAATGGTCCCTTAAGGCTGCTCCTCTCCAGCTCTGATCGCTCTGGAATCTGGACGAAACACGTTCCAGCGCGCGAACGCGGTACGTGTGCTAGCAAATTGGAGCAATTTTTGGGTAGTCGACTGTGCTGTGGGATCGGTTGACCGACGCGGAATTATTTTGTAATGGAGTTTAATAGTTGGATCTTTGAGAACGAGTGACGCCATTTTGGAGAACTCGTCGAAATGAGTATCTTTCCAAGAATTTTTCAAACTTCTAATATTGGATGAGCCATTAACTCTTCGCTAGTTTGTCATAAAATCGCGTCGAATGAAACAAAGTGGTGACCACGGTTAGGTTAAGTTAGGTTTGCTAGTAAATTGGAGCAATTTTTAGACAGTCAACTGTACTGTGGATTCGACGACTGATGGAAATTTGGAAAATAACGCGAAATTATTTTGTAAAGTAGTTTAATAGTTGAATTCTTGGATATGAGCGACGCCATCTTGGAGAACTCTTCGCAAGATTATCAAAAAATCGCTTCGAATGAAACAAAATGGAGACCACGGTTAGGTTAAGTTAGATTTGCTAGCAAATTGGAGCAATTTTTAAACAGTCGACAGTGCTGTGGGAACAGTTGACTGATTGAAACTTGAAAAACAACGCGAAGTTATTTTGTAATACAGTTTAATCCTTGAATCTTTGAAAACGACTGACGCCATTTTGGAGAACTCGTCTAAATAAATATCTTTCCAAGAATCCTTCAAACATCCAATACTAGACGAGCCATTATCTCTTCTCAAATTAATCACAAAATCGCGTCGAATGAAACAAAATGGAGACCACGATTAGGTTAAGTTAGATTTGCTAGCAAATTGGAGCAATTTTTAGACAGTCGACTGTGCTGTGGAATCAGTTGACTGATTGATACTTGAAACCTAACGCGAAATTATTTTGTAATGCAGTTTAATAGTTGAATTCTTGGACATAAGTGACACCATTTTGGAGAACTCGTCTAAATAAATATCTTTCCAAGAATCCTTCAAACATCCAATACTAGACAAGCCATTACCTCTTCTCAAATTAATCACAAAATCGCGTCGAACGAAACAAAGTGGGGACCACGGCTAACAGAAAGGTTAAAGAAACACTGAACTTAGTTAATTCCGAGTATCAAGATCCGTCGGAACGAGCCGGTAATTCCCAGCCCGGTTCACCCGGGGCACTCCTCTTTCGAGAGCAGAAAAATAAGCAGAGTCTCGTGGACCCTCGAAAATGGCCCTATTAAATTAAATCAACCGTTCCCGGCGATACCGCGACGGAACGCGCGAGGAATAAAATACGAGCTGTTTCTTCCCCGATAAAATCCAGAAGGGCAGCTGAGGGATACCCCTGATATCCTCGGATGGAGCCTCAGCGCGGCCGTTGGCGCGCAGTAATACCCCGGAACCACGGGAAGGAGGAAGCAGAGCCGGGGTCCGTGCTTTCGAGCGTCATAGACGGAGGGACTACGAGTCCCGGGCCGGCTCTTATCCTGGAAAAGGCTTCCGGTGCGCGTGCATAAATAATACGGATCCTTGTAAGGGCCATTCGCGGTCGGACGGTTCGCTGGCGCGGGTCTCGGTTGAACGCGAGGGCCAAGTCAGGCTGGCATTAATAATACACCAGCTGTAAGAACGCCCTAAATATCCTCGATCAGCTATTACGGTTCCCAGAGGGAACCAAATGGCGTATCACTGTCCTATTGTCTCCGCCATCTCGTATTCGTCCGAGATTCGCGCGGACGGGTTCGTCAGACGCGTCGAGAATGTTCTCTGATTGTTGTTGTTCAACTGTAACGGAGAGTCGAGTCGTATGTGCGATTTGTAGAATGGAAATCGAGGGTTTTAGAGTCGATTTGTAAAATAACTGATCCCTTTGATTTAATTCGCTTAAGAAGGGAAATGTCTTTCGTTTAAGATGGTAGGGTGTTTAGAATGAGTTAGACACTGGAGGTTTAGTTGAAGAATAGAAGGAAGGCAAATAGAAGAAATTTAAAATCAGATAAAGTTCTTTATGACGAAGATGTCCTCTTAATGGACTCATTCTCACTTTCATTCTAGAATATTCCATATATAGTAGTTGAAACTTAAATTATTGATTAATTTGCGAGGATGATTGCATTGTCCTACATAATTATTTGTTTATTATAAACACTTCGAGCCTGTACTGTTTGGAGAGTCCAGTGTGGCGAGTAAAATGCAAGAAAGAAGGCAAATAGAAGAAATTTAAAGTCAGAAAAAGTTCTTTATGACGAAGATGTCCTTTTAATGGACTCATTCTCACTTTCATTCTAGAATATTCCATATATAGTAGTTGAAACTTAAATTATTGATTAATTTGCGAGGATGATTTCATTGTCCTACATAACTATTTGTTTATTATAAACACTTCGAGTCTGTACTGTTTGGAGAGCCCAGTGTGGCGAATAAAATGCAAATATTGGATCGATATCGAGTAATGGACGAGAAGAACTTAGGATGGCCGTGCTTAAAACGTTGAACACACGGATTCGTCGCCAAAGTCTAACTGTACAAAGCAATAAAATCAAGAAGTGCCTTGACTTAATGAATAAATCATGGAAATAAAGAACTCGACTGCAAATCCTAAACCTTATGGCGAGCAAATGGACTCTAGTAATAAAACTAATTTTCATTGTGACAGTAACGGCTCCTTGAGATTATTGCTGGTCCAGGTGAAGCATTAAAGAAGATGAAAACGAAAGGAATAAGAAGAAAATAAAAGTGAAAAAGGTGTGGGGATCTTTGGAAAATTAGAGAAGGTTGTTGTAAAAAATGTTAGAAAAGAAGTGGCTGTAAAAGGGCTGAGTCTCAGTGCAGAACAGTTATAGGTTTTCCTAATTAAATTCACCCTTTTGCAAATGAGTTGTCAATTGTAAATCTATTATTTCAATATTTTTTAAAATCATTTCAAAAATCAGTAGCTGAATTCATCTCTGTTGCTCAATTCCACTTGTTCTAGCCTCTTCAATTTCGCTATCCGCCATCCAGCGTCTCAAATCCGTAGTTACATCACGGATCAACAATATTATCAGTGATTCCACGAGTCCACGGCTCTAAATCTCGCGACGAAATTTACGCACCTCGTAACATTTACAGAATTTTTCGCATTTAGCGCTCGTAAACGCAAAGCCATTGCTACTTTATTCCCTTTCCACGCGTCTCCCAGAGATTCCAGTCTCCCAGCGTAGGACGTTGTCCTACGGCGAGCCAAGGAAATATGTTTCCACGCGATATCACGAACAATATTATTCGAGCTCCCGCGGCGCTAAAAGAGGAAGTTTAGTAGACGCTGCGTAAATAATACGAGTTACATTTTCGCGCGATACTGCCGCGTCTGTCGATCCCTTTCGCGAGGCTGTGCTTTTATGGTCCGCAAGAAAACTCGTCGGGATTTCTGCTCGCCGCGCTCCTCCGCGACAAATCGCATATCCGTTTGATAAATGGAAAAATTCGCGCGGCCCTCGACGCCGTTGAAAAGCGGGCTGGGGCGGCACGAATCGAATCGCGACGAGGAAATCAATGGAGAACGCAGCCGACGCGCGGTAAATGGCTCGTTTAATCGCGACGATCGCGATAAAACGACTGGGCCTGAGTTTATCTAGTCGGTCGTCAAGCAACGGGATCATTTATTTCCCTCGTTCGATGGTTAGTTTGTTATTGCGAGGTGATCCGATCTCGCTGGTCGCCTGTTTCCGTTCGTAGCCGAGGGAACGTCGAGAAGTTCGCGGGGATAATGATGCCTCAAGTGTCACGGACTTGAAATTCAATCAAAACTTTTATGGAATAAGTATAAACCGGGGGATGGATTCGTTCTCTGGATTATACTTTTACGAGTTGCCCCGCTTCATAATAGCCTGTCACTGTAATAAATTGAAAAGGAACCTAACGTTCTGCTACCCTTAACCGTGAATGCTGTCCTCGCGCAACAATGTCGCGGATAATTCGCCGACCAGCCGCGAGATTTCTATGATTTATCGGCCATTTACGAGAATGCGTCGGAGAGAGCTGTTAAATTGAGTTTGGTTGCGTTCAATGGACGATATGTAAGGACAATGAAATATTTTGTGTCAAGTAGAGTGATATGTAGGCGTATTGGAATAATTTATTCGACTTGTTCTTAATTTGAGGGTTCGTAGACTTCTTAGATCGTTCGTATTAGCCTCGAGGACACCCCCAACGCCATGGGTCATGCGAATGTTTAGGCAAAGCCCCAGAAAGGGGCGATGCAGTGAAGAACTGCACATAGTCCTTTTCGATCGCAATATTTCTTATACAAACTGTGTAATTGTATTTTTTCACTATGTTGCAATTGATATTAAGACAAATACTGTAATTCACTAATTATTGAGTGTAATAGTACTTAGGAATATTAGTTTCGTCGAAATAATTAATTTTTTGTGGTCCAGACATCCCACTTATGGCATTTTAGCATAGCAATATGTTATAAAGTAATAGTTGTCATGTGTATATTTAAAAATGGACTATGAGCCAATAGAATATGACTTCTACTACTGCTTGGTCCTTGAGGATTTGGGGCACTCTATTTTGTAGCCTTTTGTAATTTAGAATTTCTTTTAGTTTTCGTAGCAGAAATAAGTTTACGATGCCATCAAGCTGGCAAACGTTGTAACTTCAAGAATTTGCTCTTCTGTTATACGAATTTCGTTTTAGCTTTTGGTTCTCATTTTAGTTTGCTCTTTACTGCAACCAAATGTCTGCAAGAACTCGATTAGCCAATCTAAATTTATCGCTAGAATTAATATTAAATAAACAAACGTTCTGCAATATATGACTCACCCTCAATATAATGAAAAAAAATTATACAGCTTTATTTAAAAAATTTAAGATTGCACTGAGCTTAAAAATATTTTCGAAATTTAGGGTGCCTCAGGGTGCATCATGGAACTGGCAGAAGACTACTCTACACGCAAATAAATGTAGAATAAAAGATACAGAATATTATTCGTCGCTTAAGGATCAGTTTTTGAAAATTTGAATTTCAAATTTTATCAAGTATGCACACGTTCAATTATATATTATTTCTGGTTGAACACATTCGACGCAAATTTCGACAAATTCTACTTTCAGTTGACACGTGTCGGGAATGAATTCTATTTACATTTAATTTAACATTTCATTTATACATGAAACGACATAAAGTAATTAGCGTGTGTTGCAGATGAAACACGTTCAACGAGTAATTAGCCAAGTACATGTGTACTTTATAAATTGCCAAATTTAATCTTTTCAAAATCGATATCTCGATCAAAGAACCTACCACTTTTATACACAGAAGAACGTTCCATGCTTGATCATATCAGATGTACAGAGGTCGATTTTTATTAATAACACTTTTTTTATACTGTCGCAAGGTAGCTTAACCCTTTGCAGTCCGAATTATTCTTCAATTTAGTAGCTCAGTCGTCAACAATTCCCTACTATTTCCAGTGTTTCGTTTGAAATTCACTTGAAATTTACTTGGAAATGTTGTCAGTTGCATGGCAATTCCTCGACTGTTACTTGCAAACTCTAAAACAACTCTAAAACTTTGTTTTTTTCTTATTTAGCGATGTCGAGTCACGCTCGACAAAGGACCGCAAAGGGTTAAAAATTGTGCGAACTCGCGGAACGAAAATCTTGTCCAAGAAGAGGCGAGCACCGAAAATGGACGCGGGTTAAAAGTCTACGAGCAATTACTCATATTTGATTGAATTATTAACCGTTCGATATTACGAATACCACGACGAGCCGATGGCCGCAAAGAAAAGCTCTGCAGAAAGTTGCCGATGCTGGATTATTAAATTCCTTAAGACCCTATTGCGAATACCTATTCAAGAATCGATACATTCACTGAATATCTCAAACACAAGGTATACCCTTTAATCATCGATGGCGAGGAAAAGCAAAGTGGCTTATCTCCCTTTCATCCCCCTATTTTTGTTTCGCAGTCTACGAATTTTGCTATTAAAAATTGGAAATGTAGGTCAGAGTATGCCAACGTGTTCGTCAATTATTAAACAAAATTATATTTAAATACAGTAAAATGTGATAAAGAATATTCATTCGTATATTTAATATTTTTTACTCTCAAAGTTCAATATTGCATACGCCATTTATAATAAAATCGTTTCGTATAATCACTTCTGTTTTCTGATAGTTTAAACTAAACAACTTAAGTGTTTCATGTTAAAGCAAATACAAGAAATAACAAAAAAACAGTTTCAATCATAAAATACCAAGCACGCACCATTTTGTTTTTATAGAAAGCAGTTCAATGTTACGTTCAAAGTGAACTAAACATCATTCGCTTTTACACTCACCCTCCTGTTCGAATATAATTTTATTCGTACTGTCATAGTTACAAATATTATTTTAAGTAATCTTAATTTGTTACCATCGCTCATTAATCAACATACTCGCACTTCTTTTACTCATGCTGGACTCTTCTCAAAAAATGAAGAAAAGAAGCGAAACAAGATATATATCTCAATTCTGTCAGGTTCCACTTCACAAGGACGAACGTTTCACAAAATATCACACTCGTAAGAAATACTAGACGTTTAAAGAAATAACTCTGTAAAATTTTATCAAAAACAGTGTTGATCTAACAAAACTACAACACTTCAAAACCATACATATTTATTCAATTCTCTTAAAAAATGCATGGAAATCAAGAAATACAGAGAAAAAACAACCCATCCGTTAAGAATGAGTGAATTAATTACAGATTAAGATTAATTAATTATTTTAATCCACTTGCTACCCCAAAATCCACTTCAATCCGGAGTCATTAAAGCAGAACCAGGAATCAGAGTACGATCCAACGCTAATCGCTTCTCCAACAATAAAAAAAACCACGAAACCATATTCCAGAAAGGAAATTTCTACGAAACAATAATTTCTTTCGCTCCTTCCGCCATTGTTCGATCCTAACTCGATCGCGCATCGAATATCGAACAAATATGCCTGGCGGTGTTCGACGTCCGAGTTAAGGAAAAAGGGATTACCAGGTCGAATCCAAAGGGGAGGAATATAACAGAGACGGCGAGGAGGATAAGAGTCCTTCTGAAACAGGTTGGCAAACCTTGGATATCGCGTCGCCGCGTCAGTTTCCTTCGCAGCAGCACCAAGTGTTGCTACTCCAGTTCTAACTGATCCCAACGTTATTACTTCTGCAGAAAGTGGAACAGGATTCTACAACCGGGGACGGTTAGAAGGGGTGGACGATAAATGTCCACAATACTTTATCGTTTATCCTTGCGCTCTCGGAGGAGCGAGGGTCGCGAATGATTTGCGAGGAATTCTGAAACGCCAAACAGATCGAACGGGATGTTTTTCTACGGGAAATGTTTAACGCTAAGTTGTTTTTAACGTCGACGTCTCTTGTAGCCATTTCCATCCTTTTTATTAATATAGCAAGCGTTTAAAATTGTTTTATTTGTTTGTTAGGAAATGGATGTTTTTTGGGGGTTAGAGATGCATTGCAATTTGTATTGGTTAAAGATATTTTATTTTTGGTGTAATTTGAACTCCTCAGGACCATTGACGCATATACTAATATTACAAATTGCGTTTTTAAAATGATATAATTATTAGAATGGAGTATATTTAACTCACTTGACATTTTATTTATTAATATAGCATGCTTTTAAAATTGTTTTATTTGTTTGTTAGGAAATGGATGTTTTTTGGGGGTTAGAGATGCATTGCAATTTTTATTGGTTAAAGATATTTTATTTTTGGTGTAATTTGAACTCCTCAGGACCATTGACGCATATACTAATATTACAAATTGCGTTTTTAAAATGATATAATTATTAGAATGGAGTATATTTTACACACTTGATATTTTATTTATTAAGTATTAACGATATTTTCCAAGTAATTAGGAAAGCTGTAAAATCTCAAAGGCAATGCTGTTGTCACAGACAAAATGGCAGTTGAATTAATGGCTGACATTCTTTATTTCCTCGAAAGTGTTTTCTTTAATTACAGAACCTTTTGAGAGATGTTTTAAATTGAGTGTTTCTGTTGTACTTTAATCTCAGTTTCATAATTTTTTGCGGAACACTTGGTAATTGTTTATGGAACACAGTTTGAGAAATGCTAAAATGAAGAATCTGATTAAATTCATCTGTTTTATATTAAAGAATTTGAACTAGAAGGAATATGTTAAAGAGGCTAACATGTGCACTGTTTTTGAGAGGTCAGTTATGATTGCTAGTGTCTTATTAACCCTTTGCACTCGAGAGGTGATTCTCAGTCACCAATTTGAACCATTTTTGGAAAGTCTCGAGTGCAAAGGGTTGATTATTGATCGAAAGGTGTCACATCACGCTATAATATTTACAAAGCAATGATTACCAAGTATGTCGTCTTATGGTGAAGGCAAACAGAGAACTAATCAGGAAGAAACAAACATAATAAATGAGGTTCTGACCATTGTGACGTCATACACACATTACATTGAATAGTGCACATCGATCCATTAAAAAAAGATTCCATAATAAATTTTTCTGCAACAGATTTTACTTTATATATATGTGTCAGTTGTCTCTGAAGAAATTCATTTATTTTCCAGTATGCAACGATTCATAATGCACGCCTCTGCAAATAATTAAGAATTCTGTAAACTATTCTACGTAGGAAACGTACGAAATTACGTTGATAAATATTGCAGCTCCGTCGTCGCTGTTTTCTTCAAAACTAACAAACTTCTAATTTGCCAGTAACTCTTCGCTGACTTCAACTCGCCGCCGTTAACTTCGTTGAAAATATTTAACTTATTCGTTGTACGTGAAATTACTTGCGATAGAAATGAATTTGCACTTTAAGTAGAAATTTTTATACCCCAGTTAGAGGGAGGATAATGAAAAAATTTTTAAGAAAAAGTAATAAACCCGACTTAAAAGGGGGAAAGGAAAGTTTTGATGATTACGATGGGAAATCAAAAAGCTGGGAGGGAAAATACGTCTGAAGGGAGAGATCGATGTAACGAAACTTTGGTAAAGATATTAACAGCGTAAACCCTACCGACAGTTCTTCTCTCGGCTGACTATACAGGCAGTGGTAGGGTTAACGTTTAATTACACGACTTAATTTACTCGAGCATTATAATGTCCACGGTTGAATTAACGAAATTTCGTTTATTTGCTGCGCTCTGCAACAAGCGTGCATTAAGTATGAGAGTTAAAACAGAATTAATGGAACGTTCAACAGCGTGTATTTTATTTCAAATTGTTGAAATTAAATTATTATTGACATTAAAAAATGATGAGAAATCTGGAGCAAAGAAATATATAGTTGAACAGTTTGTTTTATTTTGATGCATGGTTTTAAGCAGTTTTTTCTGTTGCAAAAATGTTTGTATTTAGAATCACGTGAAATGTTCAGAATGAAGTTTTTGAGCTCGTTGAAAATCCATGAAACTGAGGCCAAGGATCCTTGTATTTATGAATTGAGTTTTGACGTGTATGTGGATTGGTACGATTGGTACCAACGCATTTTACGAAAGCTTTGAAAACAAGAAAATCACATTTCCTGTTGAAATTGGGGTATTTTCTTTCATATTAACCCTTTGCGCTCGAGAGGCCACTCTCAGTCGCCATGGCGTTTCATACAGCAGTTCTTCATCGACTGATTTCAAATTTCGAAGCCTTAAAAAAATGAATTTGGAAGGTGAAATTGAAATTGTCGATTTTCAACTGTCGTAAAACGAGATTAATTGTATTCACGAAGAAATTAACGATAGAAAAGAACGAACGATGAAAAAGTTGTCGAGTGCAAAGGGTTAATAGGAATTAATTGGTACTTTTTTATATCGCGACGTTTTAAAAACTCGAAACTTCAAATTTTGCATATTGCAACCTGCATTACTAAAATTACTGGGAATTTGTTGACACCATAGTTGGATCGTTCACAGTGTTTGCTCAGAAATAAAATAATAATTGTGTTTTTGTTAATTCGATCCATTTCTCATGTCAGGTTCGTAAAACGGTCGAAATGATCTCTTCACTGTTTAAATGCATCGCGGCAAATTAATTTCGTCGAGTGTTTGCGGCAAGTGGGTGCAATTATATAAATTTCCTGCGTGCAATTACAGTAATCGATTAACAAACGTACCGTACAACATTGGTTTCCGGATACGTAAATATAATTCTACTGCATGCCGTACCTCGGGTATATTCAACGCTTTGTTACATTTGTTAATCTTTGATTACGTTAATGGAATGCCGTGCGTAACGCATGCGCGATAAATATTCGGGTTGTTAGCAATCGCAAACGCTTTGCGTTTCGGTTTGTCAAATATTTTAATGACTCGAGCAGTGAGAAATTAAAATGTGTCTCGAACTGAATCGTCTAAATAAACTTGAAAAGCTGATAGAAAATGGAGTACGTAGCAGTGACTTTAATAACACAAAGATATTTTAACGATTAACCAATTTAATTTTGTCAGTAATATTAAAAGCCATTGTAGATTATTAATTAAACTGAGACTTCTTTGAGAAAAATTAAGGGTGATTGTTGATAATTAAGATGTTTGTTGAAAGAAACTAATACGTCAACGTCATACTAAATTTTGAATTTAAAAGATGTACCAATACCTCATCAGCCAGCAAGGTATTAATATTTCGAATTCCAGTCGAACTAAAGACCGATCCAAATCGAATAAACATGCAATTGTACAATCGAACGTTCACCTCGCAACAATAGCTTCAACTATACCACCCAAGAATGAAGTTAATCAATAATTTAAGTTCCAACTGTTACACATGGAATATTCTAAAATGCGAGCAATGTTTTAAAATATCAAGTCAGTTGTTCATAGTGCGTCACTGAGAGAACATCTCAGTCATAAACAACTTTTTCTGATTTTGAATCTCTTATATTTATCTTTTATTAATAAATATCCCACAAAAGCAAAGTAGAACTCTGAAAACACGCGAAATTGACAAGTCCAACGACCGCAGCAATAACTTCAGGTACCACCCAAGAGTGTAGGATAATGAAATTATCAAGTCAGTTGTTCATAATGCGTCATTGACGATACATCTCAGTCATAAACAACTTTTTCTAAATGTGAATTTCTCATATTTATCTTTTATTAATAAAACATCCCCCAAAAGCAAAGTAGAACTCTGAAAACACGCGAAATCGACAAGTCCAACGACCGCAGCAATAACTTCAGGTACCACCCAAGAATATAGGATAATAAAGTTAATCAATAATTTAAGTTTCAACTGTTATATATGAAATATTGTAGAATGCGGGAAATCTTTTAAAATATCAAGTTAGTTGTTCATAGTGCGTCATTGACGAAACACCTCAGTCATAAACAACTTTCTCTAAATGTGACTTCCTTATATTTGTCTTTTATTAATAAAACATCGCCCAAAAGCAAAGTAGAGCTCCGAAAACGCGCGAAATCGACAAGTCCAACGACCGCAGCAATAACTTCAGGTACCACCCAAAAATATAGGATAATAAAGTTAATCAATAATTTAAGTTTCAACTGTTATACATGGAATATTGTAGAATGCGGGAAATTTTTTAAAATATCAAGTCAGTTGTTCATAGTGCGTCATTGACGAAACACCTCAGTCATAAACAACTTTCTCTAAATGTGAATTCCTCATATTTATCTTTTATTAATAAAACATCCCCCAAAAGCAAAGTAGAGCTCCGAAAACGCGCGGAACCGACGCGCCCGACGACCGCGTCTACCTCGCGTGACCCCTTCGTCCCATAATTCGTCCGCGTACCGTGGAAAGCGTCGTGCCCGCGGTAATACACCGGCGACAAAGTGTCAAAGTAGTCATCAAACGGAACGGGCGGATGCATGTCCCTTTAAACAGGACGGTGCGACGTTGATTGTGGTATTCACGCACGATTACCACGGTCGAAACTCGAATTAACCTCTTTGATGGCGGCCCGCGCCAACGGCTGGTGACGAGGCTCGCCGTCGAAGATATTCGGGAAGTTCGCCACGATAATGGAGCCGTCGCCGCGGCCGGTCGAGCGGCCCTGGTCACGGCCCAGGCCCAGAAGTAAGGCGTCCTCCCCATAAAGGGGACCCCGCGATACGTTCCATTAAAACTTAAAATTAATTCCGCTCCGACATCGGCCACGGATGACGGTGTACGAGGGAATGGTAGTGACGCGCGGGCATTAACGAGCTCCAACTTCGTATCCAATCCAACTACACAAATTTCCCCGCTGAAACCAGGCGTCGACGGGACCAAACCGGTATCGCCTCCTCCGCGTGGCCGCCGTTTCCAGCGTCCCCTGGAAGGCGGCGCAGCCGCGGCCCCTCGAGTGCCTATACGCACGTAAGAGGGATGTAACAATGCAATTACGCGTCGCATAAGCCGTCGACGAAATTACGCTTTAATCCGCGGAGCAGCGCGACCAACCACGCCGCGCCATTTTCCTCCGTCGAAGCGTTTCGCTCCTCCACCAGCCGCCAGCGTCTGCGTCTATCCGTCCCTTTTTATTCCGCGCACAGACTGCGCTCCAACCTCTGCCAATTTCTCCATTCTTCGCTGCCTCCTGCGGCTCGTCCTCCCGAACCCTCCACGGTTTCCATCCAGCGTCCTCGTCTCCGCGCCTTACTCCTGCGCCACCCTTTCTTTTAGCCGGTTCCTCCGGTTTCCCGATCCTCTCTCTCTCTCTCTCTCTCTCTCTCTCTCTCTTGCTCGCTCTCTCAGTGTGTTGTTCGCGAATTTTCCGGAACCAGTCGCGGCGCACAATCGCACTCGGGGCCACCGTAATGCCGTAACAAAGCTAATTCGTCGTTGTTACAGCGGCGGTTCCGCGATTTCGCTGCGGGCGTTCCAACTACGGTAAAAGGGAGCGTATCGCTCTCGCCGAAAGAGAAACGGGGACGAAGCCCACGGGGAAGAGAACAGCCGAGGTGAACGCGTATCCGGGCTTTGAAATTGCGACGGGCTTAACTCGAAAACAAGCGCCCCGTGATTCGTTTCGCCTGGTACTGTTCGACGGGGGTCGCGGCTTTTTCGCCCCGTGGCTGCGAAATATGGCTTTCGAACGTCTCTGAGAGGCGGCCGCTCGTTACGGGTGACAGTAGACGCTGCCAGGTGTTTGTTCGAATTTTTGAGGGCTTCGCGATTTTCTGGACAGATATTAAACTGAACTGAAGTTGTGTTTTTCGTATTCACTGGTTCGAGAATTGTGTGTTAATGTTTTAACGAAAGGCGGGTTATAGTAGACGCTGCCAGGTGTTTGTTCGAATTTTTGGGGGCTTCGCGATTTTCTGGACGGATATTAAACTGAACTGAAGTTGTGTTTTTTCGTTTTGACTCGTTCGAGTATTGTGTGTTAATGTTTTAATGAAAGGCGGGTTACAGTAGACGCTGCCAGGTGTTTGTTCGAATTTTTGAGGGCTTCGCAATTTTCTGGACAGATATTAAACTGAACTGAAGTTGTGTTTTTCGTTTTCACTGGTTCGAGTATTATGTGTTAATGTTTTAATGAAAGGCGGGTTACAGTAGACGCTGCCAGGTGTTTGTTCGAATTTTTGGGGGCTTTGTGATTTTCTGGACAGATATTAAACTGAACTGAAGTTGTGTTTTTTCGTTCTGACTCGTTCGAGTATTGTGTGTTAATATTTTAATGAAATTGATGGAAGGGGAATGAATATACTTGTTGCTTGCAGTTTTAACCCTTTACACTACGAATTATTTACTAATTTCGTTGGCAGCAAGTCTGTATTGATTAAAATGTTTTATTTGAAATTTACTTCAAAGGAAAGTTCGTTGATTCCTCTTTGCAAACAATTTTGTTTACTAATTATGTTAAATACAACTCTCGAACTTTGTTGTAATTTATATTTATGGATACTTATATTTGTTTCTCTTTTTTTATTCAGTGATGTCGAATCACACTCGACAAAGGAGTGCAAAGGGTTAATTTGTTGCACTCGAGTCTTCCTGAGCGTTAGCAATAGAAACTATTGCTAAAATGTTACTAAAATATTGCTGTTGTTATGGTGCAATAAATTTAAAGAGGGGACATCCAAGTGCAAAGGGTTAAATGTACCCCACAAGTGGAGCGAAATAAAAAAACAATCAAAAGCGATAATCTTATTTTAGGATTTCTTTCAAGCACATTTAAGTATCTAAAATTTTGTCACGTTATATTATTGATTAAATTTTTAAAAAATTGCACGTCAATCTTTTCAAAAATTTCAATTTTTAATAATATTGCGGCCTTCTAACACTTCTATTTCCATTTCTGTATAATAGAATTTCCAACCTGTCCCTAACATCTTCGCATCTAAGACACGACTCCGCCATTTTGGTAGCCTTACTGATGAGTCCACTAGCAGACATAGGACAAAACGTTGTTCTCTCTTTTTTCTTTCAATGCCTTCTCTTTTACTCTTACACAGATATATAAAACAACGCACTTCACTAAAAATATACTTTATACCAAAACCAATGCAATGCAATTATATATGTTGCCTACAACGTTTACAAATTGAATATTATCTCCGTTTAGAAAAAACTAAATAATATCCTCCTTCTGTTATACGATACGACACATACTTAATTATTCAATCAATCGCATCAATTTTTACATAAATTTTTCCAAATGTCACAGAACCCAACATGTTAATTAACACGACTTGCCTCAGAACAGACGCATATCTGTTTATTAAAATTGCATATCAATAAATTCAACGTGTACACGCGCGACACAATT
The DNA here is from genome assembly GCA_963969225.1 of Xylocopa violacea. Taxonomy (NCBI): domain Eukaryota; kingdom Metazoa; phylum Arthropoda; class Insecta; order Hymenoptera; family Apidae; genus Xylocopa; species Xylocopa violacea. The sequence goes on along the minus strand of CAXAJV010000021.1, from coordinate 4,206,584 downwards.
TATTCGCAATACTACGCTCATCGCTATTACCGATCGCGTGTTAAAGTGCTTAAAAACAATTCGTTTTATTAATATTCGATCGAGCAAAAAGCGCGCGAAATTGCGCGGTATTATACCCGCACTATTTCATATTCTGAATTATAGGCAGGTTTCAATTACGTTCTGTAACACGCGTTTCAAGAATTACCTGCGGCTTCGATGATATCGACAGTGGAATGATCAAACGATTCCCTCGTAGTTAATCACAGCTATAATGGATTCGACTGAACGTGTATAGCCGAAGCGTTATGAATACGGACTCGGACTAAAGGTATGTAACCGGAAAATTATATAGGGTGCATGCTAATACGGCTATTCAAATCCGCTTTTAATATCGGATTAGTAACGTAAACAAATCTGCATTCAACGGGAGACGAACGAAAATGAAATATGTATAACGTAAGATCAAAAGATATTTTTGATATTACGTTGACAAAGGCCGGCTTAAAATTACTTTCGACGGGGTAACAAAAGGACGCGTAATTACAATGTGGAATTTGACAAAGTTAATTAAAATGAAAATCAAAACCCCTCGCGGTCCATTTTATTAAAATATCCCGGTTTCTATAATTCTCGCGTTGATAATTAATTTTCGCGTCCGCCTCGCGAATTACACGCGTGGTTCTCGTGCAAAAATGTGCAATGATCATTATTATATTTTCGTTTTTTCATTTTGAAATAATTCTTTTAATTAATTCGTTGTCGTAGGTAGCATAAGAAAAAGTATATTCCAATTACTTACCCGGAAATTTTAATAATAATAATTTAATTTAATATTTTTGAGTATTTTAAATTAAATTTTTATTAAATTTCTAAATATCCCATTTAATTTAGTTTCTAGTAAATTAATACAATATTTAATAATATTAATTTAACTCAATACTTTAGAACATTTTCTCTAGCTATTCATTTACTAAATTTTCAAATACCTCATTTAGTTTAGTTTCTCACCTTTACATTTAATAATATTAATTCAACTTAATATTTTATCCCAATTTATTTCCAACAAATTTTCCAAATATCTTATTTACTTAGTTGCTCACCTTTATCATCTAACGTTTCTAATAAATAACACAAAAAATAATAATAATCCCTTAATACAAATCAACTATAATAAAAAATTACAATATACCACAAAACATACCAATCCTTCCAATAAATTACCATAAAAAAAGAATAGTCCTTTAATACAAAGAAAATATAATAAAAAATTACAATATACCACAAAAAATAACAATCCTTCCAATAAATTACCATAAAAAAAAAATAATAGTCCTTTAATACAAAGAAAACATAGTAAAAAATTACAACGTACCACAAAAAATAACAATCCTTCCAATAAATTACTATAAAAAAAAAATCGTCTAATACAAAGCAAACATAATACAAAATTACAACGTACCACAAAAATTACCAATCCTTCCAATAAATTACTATAAAAAAAATAATAGTTCTTTAATACAAAGCAAACATAATACAAAATTACACCGTACCACAAAAAATACCAATCCTTCCAACAAATTATTATAAAAAAAAATAATAGTCTAATACAAAGCAAACATAATACAAAATTACGACGTACCACAAAAAATACCAATCCTTCCAATAAATTACCATAAAAAAAAAAATAATAGTCCTTTAATATAAACCAAACATAATAAAAAATTACAATATACCACAATTCCAACGTGCAATCACCAGCCACTCCAGCTGCACGCGTAAACACAAAGTGTGTACACGCTCATCGAGACGCGAGCCCTCGTCGCGATGTTTTCAATAACATTTATCGCGTCACAGACCCGAGCATCGTTCTGACGACAATGTCGCGGATTATCTTCGCGCGTGGCACAGTGGCGATGTAAGTTATGGCGAGCGCGCGTCGCGTCCTGTCTGTTATTCATTCGCGCTGGCGACGCTTTAACTGTTGCCGCGTTCGCATCCGCGACCCATTCTATCGGCTGGCCATAAATGTTACTCCGTTGGAAGTGCTCGATCGCGAACGAAATTATGCGCCCGTACAGGGTGGACGTGCGTTGCATACGCTGGTTGCGCGAACGAGGACACGCGTGGTGTTCGCACGGTTTGCGCCCATCGCGTTGTGCAGGGCGAGGCGCAACAGTGCCATTTGTCGCTGCTCGTGATAAAACCATACCGACTAATTGCGGCTGCACTGCGAGCGGCGTTCGAATAGCAATTAAGCACCACTGTTTGGTAAGTCTGCATATGTTTGTACAGTTTTCTTCGATGATCAATTAAGTGGACTGCATTTTTGGGAATGGAAGTGGTGGATTGAGTAGGATGGATCGTGAGGTAACAGTAGTGTGGGATCAGAAGATTTTGCTGAAGAACAAGCGTAGAAAGTGAATTTATTAGGCTGATGTTCTTCTTCGACTCTCTGTGTCTCGTTGCGCACACACATCCTTATATATATTCAATCATTGAACATTCTAGATGCTTTTCCATTCATTCCCTTGTTTTTCACTCAACTTTTGCACAAAGTTTGGAATATTCTTGAATAATTAATGTTCGAGAATATTCTCAATTTCGTCTTGTTTTCACGCACACAAAGTCACACGTAATAAAATCATTTATACATTCTTTTGGAATATCTATTCGATATATATATATCGAATAATGAATATTTGAGAATATTCTAAATTACATTTTATTCCTTCGTGAACAAAGCCACGCATTGCAAAATCATTCGCACCCTACAATATATTAAGCAAATATTGTATTATTAAATATTATATTTAATACAAATAAACTAGAGCAATTAAGCAAACATAATTACATTCATAATATATAAACAACGATTCTTTCAACTGTATTTACAAATTATTGTATAAAGCGAGGTTCATAAAAGCCGAGGAAAGAACACGAAATTATATTATTATATTGTGGGATCAAAAGATTTTGCCGAGAAAACAAGCATAATTGTAAGGAGTGAATTTATTAGGTTAAATAGATGATGCGTACTATGCTGATGTTCTTCTTCTACTCTCTGTGTCTTGTTGCGCTCACACATCCTTATATATATTCAATCATCGAACATTCTAGATTCTTTTCCATTCATTCCCTTGTTTTTCCAGCCACTCACATACATGCACACTCATACTTTTTTGCACAAAGATTGGAATATTCTCGAATAATTAATGTTCTAGAATATTCTCAGTTTCGTCTTATGTTTTCACGCACACAAAGTCACACGTAATAAAATCATTTATACATTCTTTTGGAATGTTCTCGAATAATTAATATTCGAAAATATTCTAAATTACATTTTATTCCTTTATGCACAAAGTCACGCATTGCAAAATCATTCACACCCTACAGTAATGACAAAGGTAATTCAAAGTTAACCCTTAACGCTCCAAGTGTGTCTCTTTGGCACCACCGAATTATAATTAAGATAAATATTTTTATCAAAATTATATTGCTTCTGAGATGAATAAAGATTGTTTTGAATTACTTTAATATTATTATTTGTACGTCACTGTAGAATTAAAAAACTTGCAAGTGGGAGTATGATAAGAATAAGTTGAAGTTATCGATCGATATTCACAATTAAAAGTCGGAGTGTTAAGGGTTAACCCTCTGCACTCGGATGTCGCCTCTGAGGAGATTGATGGCTAATTACGAAGGTCAAATACTTATTCCATTGCAGCTTTTCGAAGAACGCGTGTTTCTCCAAAATTTTCTGTTGAAATGGAAATTTTCTATTGCTGGAAAATTGTTTGCTAATAGTTTCTATCGTTAAGTTTTGCCAGCAATAGAAAATTGCTAGGAAAGCGTCGAGTTGGAGTAATTGAAAATTTTGTAAATGTTTAACCCTTTGCACTCCTTTGTCGAGAGTAAATTCAGTGTATTATGTTATCAGTAAATTAAAAAGAGAACGAATGTAGCAAATATAACAAAGTTCGAGAGTTGTATTTAATCTAATTAGCAGAATTATTTACAAGTGGCAGTCGAGGAACTGTCCTTTGAAGTAAATTTTAAATAAAATAATTATAATATTATAGAGTTGTTGGCAAGGAAATTGAAAAATAATATGCAGCACAAAGGGTTTATACTTCGTTAGATAACCTTGTCTATATTTGACACAGTGAAGAGTATTGTTGAAGAGGATCTCGACTCTAAAGGGTTAACATGCATTGAAGTCAGAAGAATGTCTAAGAGTTTTATTAGAATTGATTCAAATACTGTATGTAATTAACTAACTATTTTAACTTCTAAATCATGATTTCATGGTAGTTGCCATTTATCATTGAATTCAATTGTTCCACAATTAAAATAATTGCAGTTTAGCAGTTTCTATATTGAATTATAGTTTTGTGATAAGCTGCCCTTTGTAAATTCAAGAATTTAGTTGTTGGTATTAAAAACTTTCGCGTTCACCCTTGTTACATCTTTTTTATAATATTAATTTTATATACATGCATGATTTCAGCCAATTTTATATGCAACTTTTTTACATCTCACTAAAAATACAAACTAATCTGAACATCATATATCATTTACTTCGAAATTAGCAAATTTTTGAAGAAATTATAGTGCACAGAAATGGAACAAATTTACTTACAAAGAATAAACGTTTAACCCTTTGCACCCCCTTATACATCATTTTCTCTGTTACTAATTTCTTCACGAATACAATCGATCTCATTTTTTAATAGTTGAAAATCAATCTTATCTTCACTCGAGCCAATTTTATTGTTGAGATTCATTTTTGTAGGGTTTCGAAAGTTTCGAAAAACTCGAGTTGTAGTATGAAACGCAATGGCGACTGAGAGAGTCGCCTCTTGAGCGCAAAGAGTTAATTCTTCGAATAAATATTTCCTCACTCTTTACGCTAGCTCATAAAAGATTGAAAAATAGCAAGCATAAAAAAAAAATAGATTACGATTCGTTGTGTGAATAATAAATTACAAATACATACATTTATTTCAACGAACGGATGAATGGAATAGTGTTTGGTTTGGCTTAGCAGTAAACGATTTATCCTCTCATTTCGTTACACGCTGATACACTAATAATTCTCCCAGTGAATTTCTAGTTTGATGCTAACGAATATACCGCGACTGGTTCAACAACGTAATAACGGTGGAGCGTACTGGAATGAATGTTTAATAGAAGACGTGATCAGATGGAATGGCTTATTCTTGATACATATACGTGTGTAAGAGGATTAGGGAATCTCTGTATATAAGATTAACCTGTGTGCGAGGTTACATTGGTTAGCATTTAATATTCGTATAGGAAGACGTTACAAAATTTCACGTTTAGGTATTTTACTGATATAACGCTGCATTTTTATCACTACTGTTAGATCAATACATTATTCTTATTACTAGTGACGACCAATCATTTAATTTCTTAAGTATTGGTGTAGATTCACGAAAATCTTCGCGTAATTTAAATAAATAAATAAATGTGGTTGTATTTTAAATAACAAATCGTAAATGAGAGCAATGGAATTGCTGTAAAAAATTGCTGCATGGAATGACAGTATTGCAATAACAAACATTTGTTTCCTTGTTTATTAACAATAGCCTTAGTTAAACATAAAAGGCATAGAACTGTAGACGATTGTGTTTAATTAAATCGTGGAATTTCTATAATATCGACTGAATATTCCCAATCAATATCAGACACAGAGACTCAATTGATTATAGCAAGCTGTGTTATTTACAATAGAAGATATGCTTCAGTAGAATGCAATGTGTACTATCTGCATTCAGTGTTCCTCATAGAGCTGAATAAGGACATACATATGTATAAATGAATCGATAAATTTTGCTACTATTCATTTACGTGTTATTATGTATATCGCCAATTTAAAAAGAAGTAATTGTTTTATAAAACAGAAAAGAGTAATTTCTAAATCAGTGCAGTTCTATTCGTTATTAAATTGGTATTTAAAAGAGCTATTTGATGATATTCAAAAGAAAGTAATTACATATTATTATATCGTCAATTTAAAAAGAAATAACTGTTTTACAAAACAGAAATTCCATTCGTTATTAAATTAGCATTTAAAAGAAATATTTGATGATATTCAAAATAAAGTAATTACATGTTATTATATCGTCACTTTAAAAAGAAATAATTCTTTTATAAAACAGAAAAGAGTAATTTCTAAATCAGTGCAGTTCTATTCATTATTAAATTAGCATTTAAAAGAAATATTTGATGACATTCAAAATAAAGTAGTTAATCGCATATTTCAACTATGCGATACATAAATTATGTTAGAAAAATTGACGACTCGTACCACATTTTCCCATTTCTTTTTTATTTTTGCAAACTAACAGACGTAATACTCAAAACCCAATCAGCTGATACACAACAACTGCCATAAAATTAAATAGAAATTAAGAGAAGCGGATCTCCTCGACAGAGTCGCGATATTTCCACCCCTAAGCGCCCTGATCGAAAAAGCAACGTACAATATCCATAATGTTGTACACCGTTTCAACGCCAGCGAGTACATTTATTAGGCGATTCCTCGACGTTCTTTACGGAGCGAAATTATTTTTAAGAGTCGCGCTATAATATTCCGAATGAATGTTAACGCGGGCGTACTTTAGCGCGAGTTACTTTTAATGGAAGCGGTTTTCTACGATGCACCGGATAACTTCGCCGCGCTCGTATACGTATGATTTAGTTAAGCTCGTAATCATAAAGTTCTGCATTTACGACGGTGTCCACCACCCTACGAAACTCCGTGTTTTTTTGATACTCCCATAAAGCGAAGAAGTTAACAGGCAGTATTGCAAGATTATTACTACCCTCTAATGGGAACGGTCTTGGGTAGAGGCTTAACGAAGTGATTCCCGCTATTCGACGCAGCAAGATCGTTCAGCTTTCGAGCACAGATACGACCTTGTTTGTTGCTAATAATCAGAATAGTATCAATCGTTCGACTGAAAAGTTGTGGCATATATTTGCACGAAATGCAAATATATATGTGTGTGTAATATGTGTAATAAATATATATATATTTGTCGCGTATTTTATATATTTTATATATATGTGTGTAAAATAATGGGTCTATGGATAGTTTTGTGAGGGTTGAAATTTCACCCTTTCACGAAATCATTGTTGCTCATCAAGATCGACAGCTGCCATTTTTTAAATATTTCTTTTTACTTACTTCGTTGTGATTATCGTTTCATTTCACATGAGTGTTTTAAAAATATTTTTTAATGTCCTGCAGCCATTTTTTATGATCGTACGCGGTCGAAAGTAGCCATTTTTGAACGTCTTACTTTGCTAACCAGTGTGATTGCGATTAATAGTAACTGAATTGCAGAAATTTTCATTTAAAATACAGATAAAATTTTGATACAATATAATTGCTAAGAATTTTTATTTAAATGAAAGTTAACTTAACTCTACAATCTGAAAATGAAAAGTCACTTGTTATTTGGTACTATTTTTTAGATGACAAATACAGAATGTGAACATATGAATATGTACTTAAAGATTGCTTCGTTAATTTGTGTAAGCAGTAATAAATATTATTCTAATAGAAATTTATCAAATTTAGTTCGTTACTCGCATAGTCTCTTAACTATTTATTTATTAATTCGTTCATTAATTACGATGAACAGTCTATATTCGATGGCCACGCGATCGAAAGCAGGTGGTAAGAAAAATAAGCAGCTATCGACGTTTAATTGTTTCTTTGGGCGAATCTGTGTATAGATTGCATATAGTACGCATAACAAGAGTCTAAATTTAGTATTGATGAAAATAGACTATAGTTAGCAGCATGATATTTATTCTTTATTTATTATGCGTTACTCAGAATAACTTTTCTCTAAAACCGTACGTAAGTAATCCAAATCTTTCAAACAAAAATACAAAAAGCGATGTATTGAACCAATTACCGAGAACAGTTTAAATTAAATTGACCTCGCATTTTTACGGATGGTGAATTTTAATAAAACCTTCCTTAATCACTCCGTAATTACTACAAAGAAAAAGTATTAAAAAGGATTGTCGAATTGAATAAAAAAAAAAGAGAGAGAGAGCAAAAATGTCCAACTCCGTGCAGTTTAAAGCGTACGTAAATTCTGCTACGTCCAATTTCCTCTGTTTCTTCTTTTACTTACTCCGTTGTTAGAGCCCTGCGAGTTCAGCGTAACGGAGAAAAATTATTTCTTTACAATCGTTAAGACACTATCTAACTTGCCTTCCCTAATTGTCAGCAATCAGCATTAACAAAGTCCGTGAAGCCGGCACAATTAAGAGGCGACCAGCGGCGCCGCCGCGCCGCCATCTTCCTCCCCTCGACTTTCAACGTTTTCTCACCTGCACGTCGGGAACAATGTTACACGGTTCATTTAGCCCCTCGCCCAGCTACGCGGCAATTGATTAACATTAATTTACGTTAATTAAAGTATCTGGAGTAATTATAATCTTGCGTCTGATTACGTATTACTTCCGGTTATTAAATTTCACGCACGCGTTCAAATTTATCGGCGCGCATAACTTACGTCGAGCATAATCTGCGGTATTGGAAAATGCAACGTCCCATTATACTTGCAAAACGGCCCCTCCTTTTCCTTATTTGGCTGCGCACACAATTTATCAGACCGGTTATTATTAAAACACGTTCTTTATCTTTGGACGTTCGCTTGCTGACAAAAAATTCGAATAAATACAGCGTGCACGCGTACGCGAATGCATGTAGGGTGTTCGATATAAGGGTTCGATAATTCTGTTGGCTATAATTTGTAAAACAAATGAGAAGGTTGGTTTCCTTTAGCCCTTTCCCGTCTTCTTGCTTCCTTCTGTTGATTGAAATTTTAAAAAACTAGTTTGTTTCTAGGTTTCGATAATTTAAAAACCAATAAATTTGAAATTATATCAATAATACAGTAAAGAAGTGAAAACATCGATGAATATAGTAAAATGCACCTCGAATTTATCATTTTGATCAACCCTTTTTTCTGTTGGTTGAAATTTGATGAAGAATCAGTTTATTTCTATATTTCGATAATTTAAAAACCAATAAACTTGAAGTTATATCAATAATACAAGAAACAAGTGAAAAGATTGATAAATACAGTAAAGCACGCTTCAAATTTATCATTTTCATCAACCCTTTCTTCTGTTGATTAATATTTTGTAAAAAACCAGTTTATTTTTAGGTTTCAATAATTTAAAACCTAGTAAATTTAAAATTATATTAATAATACAAGAAACAAGTGAAAAGATCGATAAATACAGTAATAGTACGCCTCGAATCTATCATTTTGATCAACCCTTTCTTCTGTTTGCTGAAATTTGATGAAAGACCAGTTTCTTTCTGTATTTTGATACTTTAAAAACCGATAAACTTGAAATTATATCGATAATTCAGAAAACAAGTGAAAAGATCGATAAATACAATAAAGCGCGCCCCCAATGAATCATTTTGATCCAGACAAAGGAAGCCCGATCTGGACGTCGTCAATTCGCCTACACACACGAAATTTTAGGCCACGGTTGCCAACAGCTCGCGTGCACCAAGAGGGGTGCTCTATCACGCGATCGAAAATAATCGATTCGCTCGACGCGTCCACTGTCAGTCGGCCATTCCGCGACGTCTCGTCACGTCTCTTGCTCCATCCGCCCCGCGACTGCCCGTCAAATGCTAACGTTCGACTACTTTTCACGTGCTGAACAAGATATAAACGTCCCCCCCTCCGTCGCGATCCCCAAATCCTCCACGGTTCGACGTCTCCCGTTGAATCTCGAGACTCGAGCGCAATCTTCCCTTACCCTATCCAAAACTTAATAGCCCCGGAACCTGTAAGTCCTAATCTCTTCTCTATTACTCGCTCTTTTTCCCCGTCATCTATTAAGATGTAAGGACGGAGGATAGGAGAGAGCGGACAGCGGCGGTGGAGCCGCTTCGATGGCGCGAGCGGACGTTCGAGAAGGCTGATACCAAATCGATGGAACTAATATATCCGTGGAATCAGTCACAGCCTGCGCGATTGTCTGTGTGTGCGTCCCTGTGTGCGAGCACCGTGGCGAGTCGATGGTAACAGCCGCGTTGAGATCCAGCAGGGGGAAGAAGGTGGGATACCGGTATTAAGGAATTGAATTGGGAACGCGGAGCCGCTGGCCAATGGCGCGGGGGGCTGGCTTCAAGTATCGCCTTTGCTCCGTTCGGCTATCGTTCATGGCACGTCTCGATGAACGAGATTGTTCGCTCTCTTCCTCCAGCAAGGGTCTCCTTCCGTCCAGCAACCATTCGCCAGGTTCGAATCGGCCAGCGACGTTACCGACATATTGGACGGATAACGGCGCTGACCGAATCCAACCTGCCAAATGGCTCCCACGGACCGACCATCCATCATGTCGTCATTACGGTTGCTGGCTGCGTTCCGCCAGCCTGTTTCCAGCCTGGCCCAGGTCCCCGCAACGCGAGCTAAGCATCGCTCCTTCGCGTGGAACCCCGCGAGAACTTTTTCATCCGCCCTGCCCTCCGCGTCCCGGCTCGAACAATTACCAGTTCCCGGGAACGGGTGAAAGATATGAATTGAGATGAAGAGCTCGAGGGTGGAGAGGAGAGGAAATGGCTAGTGGTGGTCTCGTTAAATGGTACGGTGTTTTCTGAATTTCTTTGGCTGAGAATTGTGTGGTACTCTTGAGTATTGCGAAATCTATATGCGAATTTTAATACAAGATTTGGGATTCTCTTATTTACTGTATTTGATAATATTAATTTACTGCGTTTAATATGTGTATAATGTGTTTGTGAGTATTCTTCTTCTTTAGATTTTAATGGGTCATTTGTCTGACATCACTATGTATAGATATTTGTGTCGCCAACTTTTCGACAAAAGTAATACAACACACATTTTGCGATCAGCGTAGCTGTTTGCCAGATGCAGGATTTTCTGTTATTAGCAACTTATTTAACTAAAGTTGCATAACACATTTCTTCTTCACTTATTCCACTGCTACCATAGACAAGCATCACCTCCAGAAAACGACATAAGAAAAGAACAAATCAGTTCTCGTTAACCATCAGATAAAGTAACTTCATATGTACTATCTCGTAATTATACTTCATCATCGACAAATTAAATTGCCTTTCAATGAGAGAACAATTCTCTCGAGTCTTCTTTTCCAAAATCGCTTACAAGTATTACGCACCGCTACAAAACCTAACAGACACACCAAAAAATGAATAGTTCCAACATTATTCAACTTACTTTCGATACAACAAACACAATATTTAACCAAATACTCGCACACATACAACTTTGCTCGCGTTACATTTTAATTGTTCCATTCAATCGCGATTTTACAAGAACCTCATCCTCAATGTCGACAGGAAATCTTCACCTCGACGAGATGTTCGAGTGGAGAATATCTTCAGAACCTAACAAACACCAAAAAATGAATATTTCCAACAAACGCAATATTTAAAGAAATACCTAACAAATATCACAAACACTAAAAAATTTATAGTTCTAACATTATTCAACTTATTTTCTATGCAACAAACGTAATAATTAAAAAATACCCAAAAACACCAAAAAATGAATAGTTCCAATATTATTCAACTTACTCTCGACAGAACAAACGCAATATTTAAAGAAATACCTAACAAACTTAACAAACACCAAAAAATTTATAATTCTAACATTATTCAACTTATTTTCTGCACAACAAACGCAATATTTAAACAAACACTTAAGAAACACCCAAAAACAAATATTTCCAACGTTACTCAACTTATTCTTGATACAACAAACGCAATATTTAAAAAATTACCTATCAAATACCCAAAAACAAATATTTCCAACATTATTCAACTTACTCTCGATACAACAAACGCAATACACAACCAAACACTCTCACACATACAACGTTCCTCGCGTTACACCTTAATTATTCCACTCAACCGCGATCTCGCAAGAACCTCGTCAATATCAACAATATCAAACTCTCAGCCTCGCAGACGTTCGAGCACAGAATCCGCGCGGTCGATTTTCGAAAATTGGAATCGCGGAAACGCAGCCGGCGACGCGGCGGCGGAGAGCAGGCGCGTTCGAGCGTGCACGCGCTGTCGGAGATCTCGGTGCTCAAAAGCGTGTCGCGTACGTGACGAAGGTCCTCGGAAGTTCGCCCATGCTCCTGCAGGATCTGCCAATCTCGGTATTCCCGTGGGCGTCGGCGTCGCGGCGCCTTTCATTTACGAGCGTGGAACGCGCGCGCGCGCGCGCGCTGGACCCGCGCGAACGCGAGCGAGGCATCGTCCTCTCGAACTGTTGGAACTGCTGTAAGAGAGAAGTATTATTATCCGGGGAAATCTGCTGGGCGCGTCCCCTCGAGGAGCCAGATCGGTCACGTTCGGATGGAGCTGCCCATGGAAACGCGGAGGGAAAGTTTCCCCGCCGCGGTGACTTCTGTTCGAGTTCCACGGTGTTCCGCACCCGCGCGCCCGACGCGGAGGTCGAAACTTCGCGGGCAGCCTTATACAAATCGCGGGAAAAGAAGGTGGTCCCCGTCGGAGGATCGGTGCTCGCGTGGGCGGCGAAACTCGGGCAAAGTGGACGCGAGTGAACTTTTCTCGATGGCGCTTTGTATTGTTGCGAGGGGTGGACACGTGACAATGTTTTCGCGAGATTTGCGAACGGTTTCTGGCGAAACGCGTGGAGATGTTGGACGTTGGAGATGTTTGGGAGGGGTTTGCGATGTTTTATTGTGGCGAGAGAAGGTTTTATGAGATAGGAGTTGTCTTTTGATGAGGAGGGATGTTTTTGGGGATATTTAGGACGTTTAGGATGTTTATGACTTGTAGTGAGTCTAAGATGACTGGGTTTTGACTATTCTAGGCACACATAAGTGTACTACAGAGCTCATTTTTCGTATAGATGAACGAAACTCGGGCAAAATGGACGCGAGTGAACTTTTCTCGATGGCGCTTTGTATTGTTGCGAGGGGTGGACACGTGACAATGTTTTCGCGAGATTTGCGAACGGTTTCTGGCGAAACGCGTGGAGATGTTGGATATTTGAGATGTTTTATTGTGGCGAGAGAAGGTTTTATGAGATAGGAATCTTTTGACGAGTCTATTGTCTTTTGATGAGGAGGGATGTTTAGAAATTGATAATTTCTGAGATGGCTCTATTCTAGTGGCTCTAAGATGATTTTGACTATTCTAGACACACATAAGTGTACTACAGAGCTCATTTTTCCTGTAGATGAACGAAACTCGGGCAAAATGGATGCGTGCAAACTTTTCTCGATGGCGCTTTGTATTGTTGCGAGGGGTGGACACGTGGCAATGTTTTCGCGAGATTTGCGAACGGTTTCTGGCGAAACGCGTGGAGATGTTGGATATTGGAAATGTTTTATTGTGGCGAGAGAAGGTTTTGTGAGATAGGAGTTGTCTTTTGATGACGAGTGATGTTTTTGGGGATATTTAGGACGATTAGGATGTTTATGACTTGTAGTGAGTCTAAGATGACTGGGTTTTGACTATTCTAGACACACATAAGTGTACTACAGAGCTCATTTTTCGTATAGATGAACGAAACTCGGGCAAAGTGGACGCGAGTGAACTTTTCTCGATGGCGCTTTGTATTGTTGCGAGGGGTGGACACGTGACAATGTTTTCGCGAGATTTGCGAACGGTTTCTGGCGAAACGCGTGGAGATGTTGGATGTTGGAGATGTTTGGGAGGGGTTTGCGATGTTTTATTGTGGCGAGAGAAGGTTTTATGGGGTAGGAGTTGTCTTTTGGCGAGTCTATTGTCTTTTGATGAGGAGGGATGTTTAGAAATTGATAATTTCTGAGATGGCTCTATTCTAGTGGCTCTAAGATGATTTTGACTATTCTAGACACACATAAGTGTACTACAGAGCTCATTTTTCGTATAGATGAACGAAACTCGGGCAAAATGGACGTGAGTGAACTTTTCTCGATGGCGCTTTGTATTGTTGCGAGGGGTGGACACGTGACAATGTTTTCGCGAGATTTGCGAACGGTTTCTGGCGAAACACGTAGAGATGTTTGACGTTTGAGATGTTCAAGAGAGGTTTGCGATGTTTTATTGTGGCGAGAGAAGGTTTTATGAGATAGGAATCTTTTGACGAGTCCATTGTCTTTTGATGAGGAGGGATGTTTAGAAATTTATGATTTTTGAGTTGCTTCTATTCTAGTGGCTCTGAATGCGTGGAGATGTTGGATGTTTGAGAGGAGTCGAGGTGTTTGCGATGTTTTATTGTGGCGAGAAAAGGTTTTATGATATAGAATGGGTTGTATTTTGATAAAGACGAGAAATGTTTGGAGATGTTTAGACGATGTCTACTACAACTCTGCAATTGTATGAAATTGGTGTGTTTAAAATTTACGATTTTTATTTAGGATGATTGGACATAATGGAACGAATCGTTTATTAAATCTCGTAAAGTCGAAAAATAGCGTTTTGATCAGAAATAAATCGCGGTTCGTCTGGAAGGTTGATTGTACGCGAAATAGAAAGTGTCAAGGTGGAAAATACTGTACAGTATGGACCGTCATAGTAATAAAGAAAATCCATACTATGGGCCCAAGATTTTCTTTTCTAATCCCAAGATAACGTATCGATACGGTTGCATACGCAAGCAAAGTGGAGATAATAGCGTCGAGATAAAGCGCGTATTTTAAAGAACGCGTAGGGTAAAAAGAATCGAATGTGCTATAAAATCTACTTTGCATTGAAAACAGGTACATATATACACGAAATGGGACTTCTCAATTTCCTGGCAAAGAACGCTACTTGATTTGATATTTCACTGTGTTTAAATGTTTATAATGCCCATTAAACGATTGAAAGCATCAATTCAGACGCCATCAATTGTAGAATACAGGTTATATCAGTATTTATGGCACCGCATAGAGTTTTTGTATAAACTGATGTTTTAGAAAATCGGTTTTCGAATTTTTACAGATAAAAGCAAGACATATTTATAACTTAAAATAGAGGTTTTAATTTTTTTCATTTATAATAATTCAAAAATACAAAAAAGGAAAGCATAAGGTACATATACGTATACAGATAAAATTATTAAAATAAAAAATTGATAAAATAATAAATATAAATTTCTCGTTCTTCTATTTGCAATCTCTAAAACTAAAAGCTCCTTTGAAGACTAAAGGAAATCAATTTTCCATATTTATTTATCGCTATTTATTGACATGTCTTGACTTTCTTCTTCGTCACTTTTTTTAACATCGCAGCCACCTTCTGTAGAATAATCTTTATATAATCTTGACAATATCTGTTCGGATAACTTAAGAGTGTTATACATAAATTTAAAACCGATTTTTTTTACTGAAAAAACTGATTTTTAAATTGCATAATTTTCTTTTAAAAACCGACAAACTCTAGTACCACATTCTTTTTTTACAAACCTTCATTCTCAAGTAAATCGATGTCGATAACATTAATCCATCGATTAAATCGATTCTTATGCAAAGAAAAATATACTTCTTACTTACAATTAACCATCTATCAATATTCTTCTATTATCAACCAAAAAAATGATGAAAAAAGACTATTATTTCCTCTTATCCTCATTTCAATTGCACCATAAATACAGAAACAGTCTACACAGCCGTCTCATCATAATTCTTACAAAATAATTAATTCACCAACTGCCTTAAACACTCACCAATAAACCCGTAATTTTTAATTTCTAATCTAGAAACACAAACTACTGGATACACATTAAAACGATGAAAACCATGAATTCCGCGCGATTCAACGGTGGAAGTTAACAGTCGAGCAACGTTCAAACGGCGCCAGTAGAATAATCGTCACTATACCAACCGAGCACAATCAATAACAAGCTTTATCATGCCGCGTTTGAGAATGACTGATCAAATTATGTACAGCGAGGCGTGCGCCCGCGCACGGCTCGGATACGTGACTTATAATAATTAGCGCAAACAATCGTCGTTATTGTGAGGCACCGCGGCGTGTCTTCGCGCGGTGGAAATTCGCGTGACGCGTCGCGTCGCGACGCGATCACTCGCCAATCGGGCTGGTATTTGTTCCGAAGTGAGCACGTGTGCCGACGCCTAATAAAGTTCCGAAATTCGTGCCAGCCGCATGAATTCGAAACTAGTTTTGCCGCGTCGCGACAGCGGCGAACGTGCCGCGGGTGGGATCGAGGAGTCGAGGCGGGAAGAAGCGGTCGGAAAAATCGGAAGCGAAGACGAGTGGTGGAAAAAAAGAAAGAAAAAAAGAGGGGGGGAAAAAAAGGAAACGCGAAAAGGCACGAATTTTATTATCGGACTGATAACATCCGCCGTGCCTTTCCGCGTTCGACTCGTTTTTTTTATACCGAGTTATGAAAGTTATTGGTTCTGCCGGAAGAGAATCGAGGGTAGAGGGTTGGAAGCCTTTACTTTACGTCGTAAATAAAGAAATCTGATTGCGTTGGTATATGGATGCGTGTGTAAGGATGAATGCGGATGTGTGAGAATATTGTGGGGTATTTTATTATTATTTGTGTAATGAGATTATCTTATTAAGGAAAAGATAAGGGAATTTGGTTGCGTATTTTTTTTAAATAAATAGCAAGCTTTAAGTATTATTTTATTATTATTATTAGTATATTGAGATTATTTTATTAAGGAAAAAATAAGGGAACTTGGTTATGCATTTTTTTAAATAATTGTCAAACATTATCAAATGTCAAGATTTTGAAAAATATTTATATATTTCCTCTTTAGGCATTAAATTATTTTATCTCTGCCTTTGATCGTTCTATAAAATATTTAGTGCCTTTTGGACTCATTTTCTATTTAATAAAATAGTCATTAGGAAAACTTAATAAAAATTTTGTCCAATCTAAAACTGATTACTTTGAAATTATATTAGTGGGGTAGAAAATAATTTAGACGCATCAAAGCATTGTTAATTAAAATTATAGGTTCCTTCAATCTCTCATCAAAATTTTACTATAACGATTCGCAATAAAAACCCATTACTTCCAATACATAATTTATTTATGTTTCTTGACAATAAGAGTATTTTTAAAATTAATTTTTTAGTAAATCGCTTCGATTTTTTGATATAGTATTATTTATGATTATTTCAAAAATGTCAAACAATCTGTAACAACTGTGCAACAGTTTCACTATTTCAGTTACGCGTTCCACATATGCAACGTAAATTGTTTAATAACAAACCTCGTCGATCTATAAATCAAGACGTGGAACAGATGCAAATGAGGAGCGGTAAAAGCTTATTTTCGCGCGTTTGTCAGCTACGTGTTTGCGGTTGATGAGGGAAGGTCTCGTAGAGACGTAACGGCATTCTGGATCTGCAGGGGGACGTCGACGAACTGTGGTCAGCAGTCACGTTCGTCCTTAATATTACACCCTTAAATCCACGAGCTGCACGCTCGCAATTAAAATGAGCTCACGTGTTAGGCTTTAGGAGAAAACACGAACCCGTGGGAGCGAGAAATATCGAATCCCGTCTATAACTCGATCTCCCACCTTGCGTAATCTCGGAATCATTTGTACCAGGGTCCACGTAAGAATGTTACATCGCACCCCCGCAAAAGATGTGTCACTTATTGCTTTACTTTATTTCAATAATATTAGATGATGGTATTATTATTACATTTTACAATTTGCAATGGAATGAAAATTGAAAACTTTTTATTTGTGACACTTTTCTTGTAGAGACGCGATGTTATGTAAATTCTGTATACGTTTTTTGCTAACTATGAAATATTTAAAAAAAAAAATGATGAAGTTATGGATTAAAGAAGTTCATTGAGTAATTAAGAAATAAGCTGGTCCTTGTGATTATTATGTACAGAATGTAAAAAACTGAGATGTGACATGTCGGCCATATTGGAGAACATATTTATATCATAAAAAATACAGAAATATAGAGACAATTTTTGTACTTACACGTTGATAAAATTCTTATAATAGCAATTAATATTTTTATTAATGCTCACATAAATTAGTACTGTTAAAATTCAGGTTTCAATAATCTTCAAAACAATCTCCACGTTTTAATACTGTGTTATAATATTCTTTTTCTTTCTATTCATGCACAGGATTACAATAATGAAATATTATAAATAATACAGTGATTACATTTTAACGTAGATTAATAAAACCACAAGCATCCAATTTTATATTGCAATAAATGACGAAAAAACAGCAAGATACACTAATACTAACTTTGAAAAAATAATAAATCATGCTTCTTCCAATGAAAATACAACTCGAAACGTATAAATTTCTTCACGTTTGCCAATATTTCATCAAATCACCTAATTTATCACAAAATCCAGCAGAATTCACACAAAACAATGAAACTATCGCAACGTCGCCATATTGAAATCCAAATCGCGCATATATATGAACACTTAACCGTAATACAACTTTTTAAAAAGTTGTAAATGTTTCTTCCAACGAAAATACAACTCCAAACGCACAAATCTCTCCACGTTCGCCAACATTTCATCAAACGACCTAATTTGTCACGAAATCCAGCAGAATTCGCATAAAGCAACGAAATTATTGCAACTGCGCCGCATGAAAATCCAGATCGCGTATACATAAAAACGCTTAACCGTAACACTTTAAAAAAAGCTCTAAAATTATCAGAAATTCAGCAACTATCAACCAATTTACCGAAAATACAGACTTAGACACAAACTTTTCACCAATTTACAGAAAAAATAACAAATCATGTTTCTACCAACGAAAATACAACTCGAAACGCACAAATCTCCCCACGTTCTCCAACATTTCATCAAACGACCTAATTTGTCACGAAATCCAGCAGAATTCGCACAAAGCAACGCGACCATCGCAACTGCGCCGCATCGAAATCCAGATCGCGTATACATAAGAACACTTAACCATAACACTTTTAAAAAAGCTCTAAAATTATCAGAAATTCAGCAATTACCATCCAATTGACTGAAAATGCAGACTGAGACACATATTTGTTATCAATTTACACAAAAAAATAACGAATCATGTTTCTTCCAACGAAAATACAACTTGAAACGCACAAATCTCTCCACGTTCTCCAACATTTCATCAAACGACCTAATTTGTCACAAAATCCAGCAGAATTCGCACAAAGCAACGCGACCATCGCAACTGCGCCGCATCGAAATCCAGATCGCGTGTACATAAGAACACTTAACCGTAACGCGACGTCAAAAAGAGCCGCGGAAATTATCAGAAATTCTAGCAGCCACCGAACGTCCGTAATTGAAAATGAAACGCGCGTAAAACAGCGCACGGACAATGTAATTAACGGGCTTGAATTTCGCGGCGGCGCAAGTATTCGGTATTACAGAGGGCGCGGACGAAAGCTGTTTAAGGCTCTCGCGCTACCATTTTATTAAGCTAGCCATCATTTAGTTCATTTGGCCGCTTAATTAATACGGAGCGCACCACGGTTAAATATGGGCGGTGCGTGCGTAAGCGTCTCTGTACACACGTTTTGGGCTGGCGTTGGAAAGGGTTGCGCGGGTGCAACGTTTACTAATAAAATCGGAATTTACGATCGCGCATCACCCACCGCGTTATCTAGTTTTCCGAACCACTACGGCACAAAATGATGTGTCCCCGGCATTGTGCGCGCATTAAACGTAACGAGAGAGCGCGATAATTGTTTCCAAATGACAACAACGGGGCGAACACCCAAATGATGGTTTTGAATATCGATGGGTATTGTCGCTGTTACCAAGTATATAAACACTCGCGTCTGCCCGCGGAAGATAGCCACCGCGCAAATACACGACTTTCCGTGTTTATTAAATTCCGTGTTTACTAGTGGATTAAACGTTGTTTGAATATTTATATGTAATATCGTCCCACCGCCCACGATTGTGAACGCGGGCGCTTAGGACGGAAAGCGGACTCCATTTTGTTAAGTTTTACTGCGCTAGGACATAGAAAACTTTGACTAATCGAAATAACTGCTATAATTAGGTGATTGCAAAAGTTCTGTTCGATTTGAAGTCAAATTAAATACAACACATTTTCATAAAAAATTAAGATATTTACTGCAGGCTCGCAGACTCCATTTTGTTAAGTTTTACTGCGCTAGGACATTGAAAACTTTGACTAATTGAGGTAACTGCTATTATTAGATAATCGCAAAAGTTCATGCCTGAAACCAAATTAAATATAACACATTTTCATGAAAAATAATATTTATTAATCAATAATGTACTTTGCATCATTTTCTATAATTGTCTCCCAAAGTTGTACAAGTTCTACAAGTTCCTTCTTTATCAAAATTGCGAGGTTACTCTTCAAAGAAAGTCGTAGAAAATTTCAAATTTCTTGCCATTCAAGTTATTTTGCTAAGAACGAAACGCGCGGAACCCATATATCGAGTTTCAAAGTGCGTCCAAGTTCGTTTAAATGGTGAAATGCAGTAGAATTGTCAACATTTAGTCTCTCAGCAATCTCTTCAGTGGTAATCCGTGGATTATTGTTCACTAAATCACGGATAAAGCCATTATCAATGCTGGAAGATCGTTCAGAGCGAAGATTTATCGTTTAGATTGAAGTCACCATTTTGAAATCGACTGAATCACTTTTTAACCGTCCTAAATAAACGTTTTGAATATTTTTTTAGTAACTTTCAATCTTCCATTTTGAATATTAACCCTGCACACAAATTAATTTAAATAAACTTTTTTTTAAGGTTACTCACGATGCATTTAGATAACTAGATAACCCCAAACTAATTATTTTTGCGACATATGTTCTCGAAAACTAGGGCTTCGCATTAACCCTTTGCACTCGATAGTCAACTCTCAGTCGCCACAGGGTCTCACATAGCAACTTCAGTTTTCCATCGACTAATTATAAGATTTGAAGCCGTACAGAAATGAATTTGAAACGTGAACTTAACTCGAGTGAAGATGAAATTAGTTCTCAATTGTTAACAAACAAGATCAATTATATTCACGCATAAATGAGTGAAATCAATAAGAGAATGATGCGTGACTGAAGAAGATCTCGAATGCAGAGTATTAAAGACTTTAAAAGATCCCACACAATGGAGAACAGTAAAAAACAATTATTACATAAAAATAAAACAAACTATTCCTTTATATATATCTAAATTTAAAAAAGAGTTAACAAACTTTATTTTTCCTCCATAATCTTGAATGTAATCCCTTACTATTTGCTCAACGAAAATGAATTCCTATCAACACGACCGCTGTATGTAAACTCGATACAACCACGAAGGGTTAAACAATCTCAGCGACAGACAGAGCATCGACGATTCGTTCTTTACAACGGTGTCAGAAACCAGAAGGTAAATCGGCCAGAATCTGCAGAACGAACCCTCCCTCGATGGCTGAAAAAAGAGAGTGAAAAGGAGATGGCAATCCCCGACAGTGTTATCATAACTAACGGCTTCATCTACATAATTATCCGAGGCGTGGACGTCGATGGTGCTGGTTCCAAGATCTGGCCCGAACCAGGGACGAGTCTGTCTCCATGGGAATGAAACCAATTACTCGGTGACCCTTCCAGGCTGTTATATTTCTGCGAGCAACAGGAACGGACAGAGGCGGCGTGGATGGCGCGACGAGGAGGCCAACAGGAAGGAGTAACTACGTGGAATAGAGGAACGAATATAGCGGGGAGGAAAAATACGGTGGAAATAGAGGAAGCGCGTCGGGGACGGTGGGAAAATGACGCACGTTCGCAGCCCACGTCTTGAGACGAGATGGATGGAGATCAGAGGAAACGCATGGAAATGCAACCACCCTTAGCGACGAGATGGACGCGTCTCGATGGAGCGACTTCGGGTAAACGTGGCGCGAGCGACGCGTTACTTTGTATACTTGCGAAGAAATGTTTGGAATAAGGCTGTGGAAAGAAAGAGGAGTGGATAAGGAGTCGTTCGGATTGTTTAATGGATATTGTTTGTGGATGGTTTGTAAGCTTTGTCAGTTGTCAGATGGTGGCTGTAGTATTGGTGTCCATGTTTGTTTAACGCTGATATTTTAGTGTCCTCGGACGATGTTTTGAGGTAAACTTAGCCCTTTGTATTAAAAATAGCAATATTTTAGCAATATTTAGCAATAGTTTCTAACGCTGATGGCTCTCAGTAATAGAAAATTTGAGGGAAGTATGCATTTCTCAAAAGGCTACAGTGGAATAAGTTTAATCGCTAATCAAGAGGGGACATTCGAGTGCAAAGGGTTAGTAATAGCAATTTCCTCGATTTAATTTAAATATTCTGGTCAAACAGGTACCAAACGTATCCACAGAACCGAAATACAATCAAACCAGTAGCAATCAAGAAAGATTAAAGTAATATTTAGTCAAAATTAATATATAAATCATACTTTTATACCAAAATCAGAAATCACTAAGCACGCAACTTGCAAGTTGCAAAAGTGATCAAGGTAAACATAGAAATTCTACGAAACTTTACACTAACCCGTGTCAGTCGTGTTCTAAAATATTTAAATAACTCGCAAGTTCCTCAATCATATTCCCATTAGTCAAAGTTTTCACCATTCCGCAGTAAAACTTCGTAAAATGGAGTCTGCGAGTCGTCGCTGATTGCTGTCACTGTCGTGGTTTATAGTCAAATATACGAGAGAAGAAAAAAAATAATATTAAACTACTTATGTTTGTAAATTTACAAATTCGCAAATTTGTAATCAAACGAAACCGATCTTCGTTGAGAAACGAGCTTAGAAGACAAGGCTGGGTTTAAGAACTCTGCGGATTGCCCCTGGACTCGTATTTTGTCCCCTGTTATCTGCTGATTGTTCGCAGCCAGTCGTCTGTCAGTCTGGCTAAGGCTTAAGGCTACCTACGCCTTAGACGCGAGAATAGTGGCAAGTCAGGAAGTTATTATACAAGGAAGTGGAAGGTGTTAAGCGAGGACTTGCGAGAAACTGTTGTGGCGTGATCTCTCTAGGGGTGAGTAGGGCTACCGCAACTTATATAGATACAGTGACGTTTGCTGGTAATTATACTTGCCGTGGCGCGTTTCTCAAATCGACGAGGACACGACGAAGATACGCACAGCCTATCGTCGCTCGAGGAATTAAATGGAAACGATTTGCGTCCAAGGCGACGTAAATATGCTGGATTAATTATTAAATCGAGTATTTTGCTTTAATGAACACTGAACTCGCAGTTAGAATTATATTTAATACGTTGTACTTAATTCTTTGGGAAGAATTAGAACTGAGGTAAATTTGTAATTTTGATAATAGTAGGAATAATTTTTATGAATCATCTATTTGGGTTTAGAATTCACAGTTAAAAATTATATTTAATACATTGTATTTAATTCTTTGGGAAGAAATAGAACTGAGGTAAATTTGTACTTTTGATAAGAGTAGGTATAATTTTTATGAATCATCTATTTGGGTTTAGAATTCACAGTTAAAAATTATATTTAATACATTGTACTTAATTCTTTGGAAAGAAATAGAACTGAGGTAAATTTGTACTTTTGATAAGAGTAGGTATAATTTTTATGAATCATCTATTTGGGTTTGGAATTCACAGTTAAAAATTATATTTAATACATTGTACTTAATTTTTTAGAAAGAATTAGAACTGAGGTAAATTTGTAATTTTGATAATAGTAGGAATAATTTTTATGAATCATCTACTTGGGTTTGGAATTCACAGTTAAAAATTATATTTAATACGTTGTACATAATTCTTTAGAAAGAATTAGCATTGTGGTAAATTTATAATTTTGATAATAGTAATTTTTGTAAATCATCTATTCAGTTTTAGAATTTCCTAGTTAAAAAATAATATTCCTTCAAAACAATTAAATTTTTCAATCGTGCAAATAAATGAACCTTTCTGTTCGAAGAATCTGAAATTAAGATCGCATTTAAAACTATGTTCTTCCTTTAATCTATTCTAAAAATTCCACAAAACATTGTTCCACTCAACAGCAGTTACAAATAACAGCGAAGTTCTTCTTTATTCTTCCTTTACTCTATTTAAAAAATTGCATAAAACATCGTTACAGTCAACAGTAGTCGCGAATGTCAACAGCGGCGTTACAAATTACTCAACGGACACAAAAATCTCATACAAAATTGATGACCCTCGCTGGGAGCGTTGCACAGAGCGGCGAGCAGCGTGGCATTCTCGAGGCCCCGTTTAAATTTGAATGCGAAAGGCGGCATCGAATTTAATAGCTCGCGCTGTTCGACGGCTAAATTCTCGCGTTGTATTCCTCTAGAATTTGCGAAAAATCTTGGGCGGCTCATAAAGGGGTGGTCCCGCGGCCTCCGACATCGGCAACCGCGTTACGATCGAACGCGACGAGAGGAAGGAACGAAGAGACATTTGGGGTACTCAACCTCGATAATTGACCCTCTTCTCCTCTCTTCCGGGTCTTGCACGTTGATACAGTCGACCCACGCTCGAATGTTACGGATCGATGTTATCCGCCGGTTCCGGGTGAAGGTTGGTGGAAGGTCGAGGTTTCTCCCCCATGCGAATCGTGCTTGTTTCAATCCCTATTCGCGTGGCTCCGTGTTCCTCGCCTCCGGGGGTGGAAACGGGAGACCCTCGAAATATCTGGGCGCGAGTATCTCCCGCGGGCGTTAAGGAGGGAAGAGGAGGACGGGGCTTGGGGGGAAGGGAAGGCACGGGGACTTTTCCCAAAAACAGTTTCACGGGAGGCGCGATTCCGAAAAACGACTGCTGCAGGGAAAAGGGGAGACGGTTGAACCGTGGGCGGAACGGAATCGATCTGCCTACCGAGATTATTAGAGTCGTTATTTTTCTGGGAAACGTCCTTCCTCCTGGCTTCCGCACCCCAGCTGCCTCCCTTCTTTCTCCGGTAATAGCCGCTGCCTACAGTGCTCTCCCGGATAAAAGGAAAAGGCTCGTGCAGCACAACGCCGGTACCAAATTATGTGACCCTTTTAACTCGCTCCGCGTTCCGAATCCTGCAGTCAAACCTCCTTTGAACGGGTCCTGGGCTGTGCAACGACGCACGCCGATGGAATTTTTCTTCCTATCCGCTTCCGTTTCTACATTGCTCGCGTTAGTCGCGATGCATTTGTACGAGCGTTGCTTTTTGTAACATTTAGGTTGACTCGAGTCGAGAATACAGCGGGGGAGTCTAAACAGTTGGTCTCATATTGGAAATTAACGATTGAATTGGTACATTTTGTACCATTTAATTTGACTCCAGTCAAGAGTAAAGCGTACAAGTCTAGAGAGATGTTCTCATATTGCAAATTAACAATTAAATTGTTACATTGGTACCATTTAATTTGACTCCAGTCAAGAGTTAAGTGTGGGAGTCTAGAGAGTTGTTCTCATATTGGAAGTTAATGATTAAATTGTTATATTTGTACCATTAAATTTGATTCCAGTCAAGAATGAGGCATGGGAGTCTAAAGAGTTGTTCTCATATTGGAAGTTAATGATTAAATTGTTACATTGGTACCATTTAATTTGACTCCAGTCAAGAATGAAGTGTGGGAGTCTAAAGAGTTATTTCTCATATTGTAAATGAACAATTAAATTGTTACATTTTGTACTATTAAATTTGACTCAGTCAAGAATGAAGCATGGGAGTCTAAAGAATTGTTCTCATAGTGCAAATTAACAACTAAATTATCACATTTGTACCATTTAATTTGACTCCAATCAAGAGTGAACCATAGAATTTGTTTCTGGTATTGGAAGTTAACGATTGACATCGAAGCATAGGAACAATCGAAATATCGTCGCACGGTTGGTCAGATCGCGCGAAAACGCGCGTAAAGACAGGGGGAGTGACAGGGCGCGAGGCGAATAATGCAGAAGAGAATGGACGACATCGAAGGCGTAAGAACGGCCGCGACAAAGGGTGAGGGAGAAAATGCGAGAAAAGAGCCGGAGGAAAAAGCGTGCCTGTTGGCAAGCGATAAGCCAACCCATAGAACGGTCCTCTCTACCTACCTTCTGTCGTTCTCAGCTGCCTTCGACTTTTCCCCGTGCAGGTTCGAAACCTTCGGGATCACCTCTCCCTCTCTCTCTCTCTCTCTCTCTCTATTCGAATACTTTACGACTCTCAATGTGGCAACTGCCTGCCCCAGATTCACCGGACCAATCCCAACCGATCCCACGGGACTTTAATATGAATTGCCTTCTGATAGCGATGCGTCCTCGTGGGACGGCACGTCGATACTTTGGATTATCTGTCCGCCGCTTTAACGACACCTGTATGACGTCGCGACGTCGTCCACAGCGTCATTGAAAATGGTGGCGCCTTTCAAGATTAGATCGTTAAACCCTCGAAAGCAATAGCCCTTCGACGCGATGGAACCACGTTCCCGTTCTCCGTTCCTCGAGCGGATCGCTCTACGCTACATTCCGCGTATCACGTGCGATTATATTGTAGTATAATGGTTGGGCTTTTCATTGTTATTGTCACGCGGAATATCATCGCGTGATACACGTGGGATTGTTATATTTGTGTCTGATTTTCTGAGGAAATAGTTTTGCTGTTTAGTAAAGTGCTAATGTCAATGTTTTGTATTGTATTATATAGTATTCTTAGGAATTATGAGGTGTCCAGGATACTTAGGTGTCCTGAATAATATGAAATATAATAATTTTGGAGTATCTTTGCAGTGTCGCGTGTTGTTGAGGAATGAAATCAGTTTTGTTTCTTTATTGTTTTGCGATTTCTTGCGTCAGATATTACATTTGTAAGAGAATATTTTGAATGAAAGTTTTAAAGTGTTTTAGTTATTCAGTGAAATCTTTAAAGTAATATTATATATAAACTCTGTACGTTTAAACAAATTTTCAGATTGCGAAAATTAACGCTTACTAAGTATTCCCCTTTTCTAATATACAATGCTTCAATACTTGAATAATATTGCAATATAATTAAAATAATTGAAGAATGAAAAGTACTTCATATCAATATATCACAATTACAATTATATTCGATCAGACGAAACTCTGCACGTTTAAACAGATTTCCAGATTGCAAAAATTGATGCTTACTAAATATTCCCCTTTTTTTACTATACAATGCTTCAATACTTGAATAATATTGCAATATAATTAAAATAATTGAAGAATGAAAAGTATTTCATATCAATATATCACAATTACAATTATATTCGATCAGACGAAACTCTGCACGTTTAAACAGATTTTCAGATTGCGAAAATTAACGCTTACTAAGTATTCCCCTTTTCTAATATACAATGTCATAATACTTGAATAATATTGCAATTATATAATTAAAATAATCGAGAAATAAAAAGTATTCCATATAAATGTATCATCATTACAAATATATTCGATCAGACGAAACTCTGCACGTTTAAACAGATTTTCAGATTGCAAAAATTGACGCTTACTAAGTATTCCCCTTTTTTTACTATACAATGCTTCAATACTTGAATAATATTGCAATTATATAATTAAAATAATCGACAAATAAAAAGTATTCCATATAAATGTACTATCATTACAAATATATTCGATCAGACGAAACTCTGCACGTTTAAACAGATTTTCAGATCGCGAAAATTGACGCTTACTAAGTATTCCCCTTGTACAACTAATTGATCCGAAGTACCTCGACGCGAACAGCGGACCGCGAATTCCATATTACCCGCAAACTGATTTAGTTCATTTCGGTGTCCGCCCATTTCCGTTCGTGTATTTCCGTCAAGCGCGGTTCGATGTTACGATGTAACAACTTCCGCGATGACTTTCCAAGTTGTACACCGGTATTCCATTTCATAGTTACCAGGTTCAAGTTATTCGAGAGTTGGATGTCACCGTGAAAGGAAGACGCGCGCGCCCCTCACCGAACTTCGCTCGCAAAGAAAGATCGTCGTCGCGGACTCGGTCGAATTAGAAACGGTAACTAACCTGTTAAATTACTAAACAAACGAGGACCCTGGAACAGCTGGCGTCTGGTCGAAGTTACGACGAACTCCCAGAGCTTATCGTTTCGAGTGAGTCGCCCAGAGCAAGAAGAAGCGTGTGCTTCTCGTAGACATTTAAGAATAGACCACGCTAGCGATGGAAGTATGATGTAAGTGGCTGCTATAGAGCAGTGGTCGTCAAACTTATTAGTCGACAGAGGCAAATATCAAAGATTTATTTTGAGACAAATTTTTTTAACTTAAACTGTATTGATAGATACCTTTCTTAAATTAATAAATTTTGATTTAAGCTTTGACTCGAGTAGTAAGTACTAAGTAGTAATATTTGTAATTAAGTTAAGACGATCGTGATTTTCGAGGATGTCAGCTTTCTGAATGATTCGCTACTATAGTAACTTTCGAGGATGTCATCTTTCTGAACAACGCGTCACTATAGTGGCTTTCGAGAATGTCATCTCTTTGAACGACACACTACTATAGAGGCTTTCAAGGACGTTAACTTTCTGAACAGCATTGTCTGTCATACATTGCAGTGCTGTATCAGAGAAACAGCCCTGCGCAAAATTCAGCCGTGCCTAAGAAGTTAAGTTTTAATTAAACTATAAGTGAAACCGAATAAAACTTTGTATCATACTTAAGCCTTTGCACTCGGATGTAGCCTCTCTGAGGAGCCTTCAGCAATGATTAGTGATGAAGGAGCTTTTTGAGAAATGCATGTTTAACTGAGGTTTTCTATTGAAATGGAAATTTCCTATTTCTGGGAGACGTTAACAAAATTGCTATTTTAGCAATAGTTTCTATTGCCAACGCTCAGGAAGGAACCGAGTGCAAAGGGTCAAACTTATTCCACCGCATGTTTCCCTCAAGTTTTTTATTGAAATTGAAGTTTTCTGTTGCTGGGAGACATTACTCAACAGAAACTATTGCTAAAATAGTGCTATTATTATGCTATTGCTATAATATTGCTACGCCTGGGAAGAAGTCGAGTGCAAAGGGTTAATAATGATCTTATTTAGTGATATAAATTAAATAGCAAGCTAGGGAGACGTTAACAGTAGAAACTATCGCTAAAACATTGCTAAAATATTGCTATTTTGGCAATAGTTTATATTGCTAACGCTCAGGAAGGAACCGAGTGCAAAGGGTCAAACTTATTCCACTGCAGCTTTTTGAAAAATGCATGATTCCTTCAAGTTTTCTATTCAAATGGAAGCTTTCTGTTGCTGGGAGACATTAGCAACAGAAACTATTGCTAAAATATTGCTATTATTATGCTATTGCTATAATATTGCTACGCCTGGGAAGAATTCGAGTGCAAAGGGTTAATAATAATCTTATTTAGTGATATAAATTAAATAGCAAGCTAGGGAGACGTTAACAGTAGAAACTATCGCTAAAACATTGCTAAAATATTGCTATTTTGGCAATAGTTTATATTGCTAACGCTTAGGAAGAAGCCGAGTGCAAAGGGTTAATATTCTTCTTATCTTATTCTTATAAGTATCCATAAAATGAAATCATGACAATCGTTAGCCACGCTCCTTGTTAATGTGCAATCGTGACTAAACAAAAAGGTAGAAATACTTTTGTTCAGCTTTCTTCTTTTATTCCTCGTTTTTGGTGAATCGCCCAGCGCAAGAAGAAATGTGTTCTTCCTATAAACATCTAAAAATAGAAGTACTAACAATGAAAGTATCGCATAAGTGAACGCGATAGAGGAATAAAAAGAGAAAGTTGCATAAAGGAATCGCTATATCCTTGTCTCAAGCATAACTAACATTGATACGCAATCGTTAATGCTCGTTAATATGCAATCATGGCTAAACAAAGAGAGAAATACTTTTATGCAGCTTTCTTCTTTTATTCCTCATTTTTGTTAAGTCACCCAACGTAAGAAGAAATATGTTCTTCCTATAAACATATAAAAAGAGAAATACTAACAATGAAAGTATCGCATAAATGGACGCCATGGAGGAATAAAAAGAGAAACTTGCATAAAGGAATCGCTATATCCTTATCTCGTGTTATACAATATGTACAATTGCAATTGTTGATGCCCAAACATTAATGCTCGTTAATCTGCAATCACTGCTGAACAGAGAGAAAAATACTCTTGCGCAGCTTTCTCTTTTTATTCCTCCATGGTGCTCTTCCGGTACGCGCGTTCCTCGTGGCGGACATTTTTGCGAATCGACCTTTCGACGAGTATCCCGTGAAAATTTCTCACGCGCGACTGCCAAAGTATTCCGCGAGATTTAAGAGCGGATCCTGGTTTAAGTGAAAAACCGGTATTCGGAAAGTTTCTTAGATTCTGGAAGTTTCTAACTGTTCCGTCGAACGGGTCCGCAACGGCGCGCTGCAATATCTCTTAAGCGGCATCGATATTTATGGAACTATCTACATATTGCCAAACATATTGAGTTCTGGCAAACGGCCGCAGGCACGCGCGAAAGTCCTGAATATTCAAAGAGGTAATGAAGCAAAGTTCATTTGTATCGGCTGGAGGCGCCGATACACCCCACGGCTCGTCAAGCGTTGCCTTATTAATTGACTGCGTACCGTGGAATCGATGAATTATGGTTCCTCTTACTTCGTCTTCGCGAACTATTTATTACGTTTCACGTATTCTGTTATTTAAACGTGTTTATTTGAGAACATCTGTCGCTTAAATATTAGACAGTTGCAGAATTTTTTGTAGCAATTAATTTTTTTCACCAAGAAATTGTTGTAATAATTAATATGCATGCAGAGTATTAATTATGAACAAAGAGACAAATATTGGCGACAATGAAAATTACTATTATTTTTTGTAACTCACCTTTTTTTTGTAATATGTGTAAAATTGTCTCTTTCTTGTACTTTAATTACTATCAAACTAAACAAACAAATTTAGTAAATTATTTGAAGCATTGTGATTTGTGACATATATTTGACTGATGATTATATTAAGTATATTTTTATTGAAATACAATTCATTAATTTAATGTAGTAACATGAAAAATAATATTTTTAAAATTCAAATCATATTGTATCATATAAAATATCATACAAAACAGATTTAATTAATAACGCAAATTAATGGTATACGTTCATTGAGTGTACGTATAATAATATTCGTTTAATTAATGAAACGTTTCTGATAGAACTTGTTCTATTCTGAGATAAATTAAATTTCATATGATTAACTTTTTTGTGAGCGAGTAGATTTAGCTGAAAAGCTTTAAAGTTTAACTTTATCTTTTTTAAGCGACGTTCTTTCATCTATTCATCGAATAAAAAATTCTCACGACAACAAAATTCGTACTATTTCTACAACAACAAAATTAAAAGCTTAAAGTTTTGTACAATTATACAATTATCGTAATTAATAAACGTTGCAGAATATTTTATAGCAATTAACTACCTTCACCAAATTATTACAACAATTAATACGCAAACAAAGTGCAAGCTACGAACAAAGCGGACAATATTCGTCGAACAAAGCGGCGCGCTGTACGAAACGCAGACGTCCATTGTCGTTGCGATTTCATAAATATATTTCGCTGGAAAATGACCGTACTTAATTCTACTGTTAATGTTGTCTCAAACGTGCGTATTTAATATCGCGTAACAAAGGCGCGACATATTTTTCCAAAAGGAAGCCCTGCCCTCCGCCGCTTTCCTATTTCCGTTCGTACGTAGCGCGTAATTGTCGCGGAGTAGCGACAAGTAGAAAGTGCACAAGGGTGTAATTTGAAATTACAGTTAATGCGTACAGGGAGGTCGTAATGTACACTTAACACAGTGGCGAAAAAAAAAGAGAGAAAAGGAAGGAGGGGGGGAAGAAAAATACAGGCGACAAGGAAGACGTAGCTGGTAAGAGGGTGGAAAAAGGAAATAACAGAAGCGAAATAATGAGAGAAAAGGAGCAAGAGGGAGGCACGAAAAACTCCGCTTTGAGGGTTTCATTGTTTGATGTGACCAGACGGCGAATAAAATGACAGGACGGTTGCCGAGTCCCCGAAAATTCCCCTGAAAATTTATAATTAAAGCGCGCGGCGATCGAACGGACGAGAGTTCGCGTAGTAAATTAAATATTCGACGAATCACGCAGCCAAATAAAATTGTAGCGGAGAAAGAAAATTAAGCTACCTGAAATTGTTCGCCCACGCGATTCTAAACCTGCCCTCGCTCGAGCACAAAAAGTCGTAGGAAATTACGAAGATTAACCCTTTGCGCTCGAGAGGCGACTCTCAGTCGCCATTCTCATCGATTAATTTAAAGTTTCGAAGCCCCGCAAAAATGAATTTCAAAAGTGAAATTAGCTCGAGTAAAGATGAAATTGATTTCCAACTGTTGCAGAACGAAATCGATTGTATTCGCGAAGAAATCAGCAATAGAGAAGACGCTGAACGAAAAAAGCCGTCAAGTGCAAAGGGTTAAAAGAATTTCGCGTAAGGGTTGAAAACGATATCTCAAAATTCACCAAACAAAAGAAAAAAATCACACACCGTTTCCTTCAACGTAGAAAATTACGAAGATTAAAAAAATTTCACGCAAAGGTTAAAAACAGTAGCTTAAAATTGACCAAGCAAGAGAAAAAAATCACACACCGTTTCCTCCAACGTAGAAAATTACGAAGATTAAAAGAATTTCGCGTAGGGGTTGAAAACGGTATCTCAAAATTCACCAAACAAGAAAAAAGAATCACACACCGTTTCCTTCAACATAGAAAATTACGACGATTAAAAGAATTTCGCGTAGGGGTTGAAAACGGTATCTGAAAATTCACCAAGCAAGAAAAAAGAATCACACATCGTTTCCTTCAACATAGAAAATTACTACGATTAAAAGAATTTCGCGTAGGGGTTGAAAACGGTATCTGAAAATTCACCAAACAAGAAAAAAGAATCGCACACCGTTTCCTTCAACATAAAAAATTACGAAGATTAAAAGAATTTCGCGTAGGGGTTGAAAACGGTATCTCAAAATTCACCAAACAAGAAAAAAGAATCACACACCGTTTCCTTCAACATGAAAAATTACGAAGATTAAAAGAATTTCGCGTAGGGGTTGAAAACGGTATCTGAAAATTCACCAAGCAAGAGAAAAGAATCGCACACCGTTTCCTCCAAACTACAACACGCATCGTCGCAAACTTTTTTCAACGCTTCCACAGAGAAAGCAAAGCTGGCGAGCGTCGCGATTGAATTATTTCTAACCTGGTAACAGAGCTGCTCTACGTGACCATAACATAGTCAAACGAAAAGAAAACGAAGAGAGGAAAGGGAGGGAAAAGTTTGGACGAAACGTAAACTGCGCGCGGATCGCGTTCCTGGAACGGCCAGGAAGACCAGGTTTGGGCGAAGTTTCGAAAAACTCGCGAATTCTGGCGCGCGAAAAATATCGCTGGGCATCCATCTTGGACCCTCATCAAGAGAAGTCTCGGAGGGTCTCTTCCAGTCTTTATGGGCTGTCACGTTGGGTCACTCGTAGGTCAACGACACCCCGAGGAACTCTCGCAGCTCGTCGGTCATCTACCGACGAGTTATGGGGCTGGCTGCTGGCCGTTGTTTTCGCAATTCACCTTTAATACGTCTCCGGGCGTTGCTATTATCTTCCGTCACCGCGTGCAAATTGTACTTCGCCAGCCACTGTGCCGTTAGAACGTCCCGTGGAACCAGCCTCTCCTGATACAGGAACAAACCCACCTACGACTACAAATTACGTACCGCATATTCGCATTTAGCTGTTCATTAGGGAGACAAACTGCTGGTGATAATGCGACCGCTGCGTTCGAAACGATTACTCTTTAAATACGCGAGGACGTCTCAAATTTTTCTCTTTGCGCGAGGGGTGGATCGAATGATTGAAGTAATTAGGAATTGTGTTCTGTTGCGTCGCGATGATCGTCCTCCTTATTGTAGAACTAAGTTTATGGTACGGATGGAAAGGGTTACTCTCAAATTTTTCTCTTTACGCGAAGGGTGCATCGAATGATTGGAGTAATTAGGAATTGTGTTCTGTTGCGTCGCGATGATCGTCTTCCTTATTATAGAACCAAGTTTATGGTACGAATCGAAACGATTACTCTTTAAATACGCGAGGACGTCTCAAATTTTTCTCTTTGCGCGAGGGGTGCATCGAATGATTGAAGTAATTAGGAATTGTGTTCTGTTGCGTCGCGAGGATGATCGTCCTTATTATAGAGCCTAGTTTAAGGTACGAATCGAAACGATTACTCTTTAAATACGCGAGGACGTCTCAAATTTTTCTCTTTGCGCGAAGGGTGCATCGAATGATTGGAATGATTAGGAATTGTGCTCTGTTGCGTCGCGAGAATGATCATTCTTCTTATTATAGAACCAAGTTTATGGTACGGATGCGATTAGCTATTTTTGAGAACTCTCAAGTATTGTTTACCTTTTTCCTTATTAGTTGAATTTTTCTAAATACAGTAATCGGGGTTTTACAGGTTGTTTTGGAATTATTGTTCGTCGTGGTTTATATTTAAGATGCTACAATATTTTTAACGTTTGTCGTGAAGTAAATGTATCGTTCCCATCGTCCATTGCGCCTTGATCAACGTATGAATTATTGATATGGTCAGACACAACGTCCACCCTTTCTGGCGATGTGCTACCCCTTATTTCAGCGATTACTTTTCACGATTTGGCTTCCATTTTCAAATTTATTTCAATTACATGATCTGATGAAATAAGGCATAGTATCGTTTTAACACTGCACTTGAAGGTTAAACTTATTCTACTGCAACTTTTTGAGAAATGCATTTTTTCGTCAAGTTTTCTATTGAAATGGAAATTTCCTATTGCTGAGAGACGTTAGCAGCAGAAATTATTGATAAAGTATTGCTAAAATTGCTGGTTTAAAGCTAGTTTGCAGCAATAGAAGTTATTGCTAAAATATTGCAAAAATTACTAGTTTGCAGCAATAGGCACTATTTCTAAAATATTGCTAAAATTGCCATTTCAAAGCTATTTTGCAGCAGTAGAAGTTATTGCTAAAATATTGCAAAAATTGCTAGTTTGCAGCAATAGGCACTATTTCTAAAATATTGCTAAAATTGCCATTTCAAAACTATTTTGCAGCAATAGAAGTTATTGCTAAAATATTGCAAAAATTACTAGTTTGCAATAATAGGCACTATTTCTAAAATATTGCTAAAATTGCCATTTCAAAGCTATTTTGCAGCAATAGAAAATATCGCTAAAGTACTGCTAAAATTGCTGTTTTAAAGCTATTTTGCAGCAATAGAAAATATTGCTAAAATATTGCTAAAATTACTGTTTTGAAGCTATTATGCTGCAATAAGAAATATTGCAATTTTAGCAATAGATTCGATTGCTAACGTAGACGTGAAAAGTATGGAGAATGTTACAAGTGTTCGATGCAGCGCAGTTTAGTCGAAGAGCTTCTGCCAAAGAGTAAAGTAATTAATTTTCTTCTATGAAACATGGCTCCATCTTCGACCATTTTAAAGAGACGTGTCTGCCCAGTTGCGTGAAACGTCCTGTAAAACGTTCGAACGGATCCTGCGTCTAAAAGTTTAATAAATCAAGCGAAATGTAATAAATTACACGTCTGATTATAAACAACGTTTCAAGCAAGAAGTTCTTAGATTCAAGTTAAATTAGCAGCATGAAACTTTAAGATGATACACCTCGATCGCGAAGTTCACCCCTCGAATTAACCCACGCACTCGAACCAGTTACATTCGCAAAATAAGAGCGTCTATTTTTCTTGCAGAAGAGGTATAGAAACGTCGCTGACATCGAATAAAGTAACGCAAATCATGAATAATGGCGCGACAGTTGCGCGCGAGCAACAAAGTGGTATTATTTCGAAGGTTTCCGCTTTTAGAATGTCAAATACGAACGTATCCTCGAGCAGACAAGCGGTGCGTTTATTTATTAACCGCAGTTCTACGGAGAACATGTACGTACGTCAATCATTTTATAATTGTCGACAATTTGAAACGTTTCTTCGTTACGTGCTATTACCTATAAGAAAAACGTCGCTCAGAAATTCATCGCAATCTTCCGTTCGATCGAAGGTATATACGCTACCGCCCACAAACATCCGGTCACTTTACTCGACCCGCTGAAACAACGTACACACCGCGGTTATGTTTATCAGTTGGAAGGAGTTTTATGCAACTCGTAGCTTCGAAGCCAAACAGCTTAAAAATAACGAATTACTCCGTCAACAAGAGTCGATGCAAATTTTGTTATTGCAGATAAACGAGGAATTTCGAGGAATTTCTTAAATATCGCGTTACGAAAAGCTACGTATGCAGTGAAATCATTGCATTCATTATTTTCTTGCCATATATTTATGGTATATTTTTAAAATACAGTAGTGAGATCTCGTGTTTAAAAAAACTTCGAAATTTTTCGTACTTTTCTTTTCGTGTAATGAAATATAATTTAGTTTCACTGCATTCAATCGTTTACGAATTCTTCGTTAATACTTTGCACCCCTTTGTCGAGTGTGACTCGACATCAGTAAATTAAAAAAAATACAAATATAGGTTCCATAAATATAAATTACAACAAAGTTTGAGATTTAATAATTTATTTGCAAGTAAATAGTAAAGCGTTGTTGGCAACAAAATTGAAAAATAATTCGGAGTGCAGAAGGTTAAAAAAAGTAAAAACTTGTTTAAGAAATACAATGAGTGAAGACAAGCTCAATTTTATATTTTTTTTGAATGTAGAAAGTGATCTTCTTAAATCCTTCAATTGTAAGGCAATAATTAATCAATTTGAAAAACGTAAATCTAGAAAGAAGTTTCTTTCTTTTGTTGGAGAAAGAAGAAAAAACATTATCAATTCCATATCGCAATCATTTCATTCTATTACATATTAAACCAAACCAAATAGCCATTTAAGCATACCGCTTGTACTTCAATGTTTATAATACCAGTCGTGATTATTATTCAGAGTCTATTATTGTGAGTTAAGTTTCCTTAATACCTATTTTTGGTAGAAATTTTGCTAATTTTACCTATTTCTACCAAAAAAGTCAAAAATAGCGATCAAAATGACTCCTTTCGATACTTAATCAGCAAAAATATAAATCGACTCATCTATCATAAAGTTAAAATAGAAGAAACAAACCTCAATAAATAGTATTCATTATTACTTTTTTTATTTTTGACATTTTAACGTTTAACAAAAACTTTTCTCAAAGTGGTGAAAACCCCCAGACAAACCTAATATTAAATAACAAAACGCTTTCAAGAAACCAAAGAATATCAATGCAATTAACATATCCCCCATCACACCAACATGCATCCGCCTTCAAAAAAAATCAGAAAAAATATAAATCGACTCATCTATCATGAAGTTAAAATAGAAGAAACAAACGTCAATAAATAGTTTTCATTATTACTTTTTTTTTTGACATTTTAACCTAAAGTTAAACGTAAACTATTCTTAGAGTGTTGAAAACAACCCCTTGACAAACCTACTATTAAATAACAAAACACTTTCAAGAAAAAAAAGAATATCAATGAAGAAAGAATATCATCCCCCCCAAGAAAAAGAAAAAAAATCAGAAAACCAGGGTCATCGAGGCCAGCGTCGACTCGAATGGTCCCCACCCCCTAACATTCCCTGGCGCGAAATCACTCGGTTCGATATTACGCTTTGACTGCACTTCTAAATCGAGTTCGTTGACAAGCATCCCTCTTTGACGGAAAGTTTAACCATTCAACCGATCTCCCACCGCCGTCAACGTCTCGGTCAAGCTTCCTCCGAGGAAGTTCGCCCTGGTGTAACCGCGTAACTCGAAGACAGCCCGTGGTCCCCCGTCGATCTTTCCCATTCGAGCGACCCTCCTGGTCCGTGGCCAATGTGTTTTTCGGTCGTCCGTCGCTCGACGCGGGCGAATCGATATATCAACGGGGGTCGCGCGGTCCGTGCGCGCCGCGGAAAAGTGGATTTCGATAACCTGGGGATGCTCTATCGCATTTTTATTTAGTTTCACGGGCATTAAGGGCCAACCTGATTACATACCGCGCGCGCGACGCGCTGTATGGAACGCGGGAGCTATCGTGGGGGATGGCGAGAGTGGAAAAACAGAGAGGGGTGGGGGCAAAAAAAAAAAAAAAAGGGGAGAAAAAAAGGGAAAAATACCAGAGGGCTGCGAGGCGGCTATGAAAACAGGACAAGAGGAAACCGAATTAAGTGTCTCGCTCTCTCGAGTATCGAACGGCAATTAGATTTGCCCGTTCATCCCTCCTGGTACTTTCGCCTCGTCGTCTAAGCGCGGCTTACTTCTGTAATTAGTAGCCGGATCGGAGGAATGCGATTAATAATTTGATGTACTAATCGATTTTTGTTGAAGTTGGACTTGCTGTTGTTGGGATGAGGATCGCGGTTGTTTGGCTTCGATTTTGGGTGTAATTGATGCTTTGGTTGAAGCGGTAGGGGTGGTAATTAACACTGAAGCTACCAGTGGTCAGATGATTGATATGTTTTTAGTTAAGTAGATGTGTATTGTAAAACATGTGCAGTGAGTTCAAGAAAAATGAAAACCTGGAATTTAACAGTTTTGATTTGTTGTTTGATCGCTCTGGTGGGTTTAGTGTTATATGTGCGTGCAATTAATGCTTTGATTGATTTAACACTGAACCTACCAGCGGTCAAATGACAGCTATTGATATATTTTTAGCTAAGTAAATGTATATTATAAAAAAAGTCGCGCAGTGAGTTCAAGAAAAATAAAACCCTGGAATTTAACAATTTTTATTAAAGTCTCAATTATCTCAGTTTAGTGTTAAATGTGCGTGTAGTTAATGTTTTTAGTGATTCAGTTTGTTTAACTTGAATGCAAAACTCGCTTCTTTTATTCACCTCAGCTATATCTACTGTTGCATCTACATAGATTTAAAAATGTAGATACAATTCAAAGTAAAAACGCGTGCGAATTTTTTAAGATCTAACTAAAGACAAAGAAAGCTGAGAAGCTTCCATGTAATCTAAATTTGAGAACGCAAGACGCGAGAGTGACGCTTTTAACTAAGTAAATATAAAAAGTAAAAATACAATTTACAAAATATAAAATACAATATAAGTAAAAATAAAATTTGCAATAGCCAAGCAACAGAAACTCATGGCACAAAGAAAAGTGATATCGATGTATCCATCAAAAGTTTCCATGAATCTGTTACATCTACGAGTATCGTCGTCTCGATATAATGAGCCTCGTAACGATCGAAGACAGTTATCGTAGAGTAAACAAAAGGATGGACGAACGATTGTTAGACGCTGATACGAGGTCGTAGACCGTGTAAGCGTCGCGGGCGTCGTGGAAGGAACAGGTTATAGAAAGGGATGCGATTGAAGAAGAGAACGTAGTGGGAGGCATGCCGTGGCGAAAAGGAAAAGGGGAAGGTAAATGTTACATAAGATAATGCTGCTCCGTTTCCTCATTGGACGTGTCCCTCTAGTCGATATCCGCTGCCCTGGCCTATGTCCGCAGTTCCCACACCCTTCGCGTTCCTTCCACAACCCTATCCCCAGCCACCATTATCTCGCTACGTCTTCTTCAGCTACTCGAACTAGGTGAGCATAAGATTTCCCATTTAGCCTGCGAAATGACGTCGCCACTGTGCCAACTTCAATTTGAAATCGAGAGGACGATGACGCGTCGCTGCGAAATATCTTTCTGCGAGATAAAAATGATTTAGTTGCTTCATTCTGCAGAAAATTTCATCGATGTTTTTAGCTGAATTAAATATTCATGTCATTTTGTTTAATTAGAGACTACGATTTCGATTGTGCTGTAATGGTGTACTTTAATTTGGGTCATTTTTGGTACCAGGGACTCCATGTTTCTATTTCATTTGTGTTAATTTGTATTCACGTGTAGTTTGAATTAATGGTATATTTAATATATCGAAATCTGAATATTTAAGTATATTTATTCCAATGAACTTTGTGAAATTAATATACGGTTTTTCTGGTTTCAAATAACAATGATTTTTGTTCTAATTACTTTTTTATAATGAATCTTCTTTTTTTTCTTCTAATTATGAGTGGAAAAGGATTATATTAAAATTGCAGTAATTCCTTGCAATTTCATAGAAATAAATAATGTTCTATTTTGTTATTATTATCTAAAATATGAAAATTCATAAATCGTATTTTTATATTATTCAGAAAAATAAATATTAAAAATAGTAGTAACGATAAAATACGGATATATTAATACAAGCAAAGTAGAAACCTCTGCATTTAATGTATGTGTACTAAAGACTCAGGTATTGATAATTACTATTATTGCAAAACACGAATATTTATATTTGAAGAAACTTGTATCAAATATACACGGTGATCTATAAATACGCAACAATAAAACACCAAACCTACCTATACAACAAAAAGACAAAAATACAATATCGACGTGAACAGTTCTCATTAAAAGTACAAACTGCATTATCGTTATTTGTACAATTTATTAAACCTTCGATTTAACTATTACTATCGATAAACGAAACTTTCGTCAAAACATCCCACTAATTTCTCAACGACGACGTAACGTTAGCAAATCGAAGATCAAACGCGACACGAAAGAAAGAGAGAAAGAAACTGCTGTTCGAGACCGCGTTATCCGGTTCGCTACACTTGCTAGCACAACTAGCGCCAAGGTAGAGCCGACGGTAAATTTGTTCAATGTTTATCGAGTTTTCAATAGGTAAAGTGCAAAACCTTGACAACTAAAGCGCAAGAAAGCTTTACGTTCTCTCGGAGGTAGCGGTGGCTTTGATCCATCCGTAATACCCCTATCGATAGAAACGTGCCACTTTCGTAACTTCAGGTATTACAGAGTATCTTCCCTAATCTTTTCTTGTACGACGCGTTTGTGCCGCCACCGTGGACAATCTTCAATGAGTCCGACGTTGGACGATTTATATCAGCGTGCATGCTTAAATAAGCACGGATCTTCCGCGTTATTTCTACCATCGTCCATCGCTGGTGTCAATAGTACCACGTACATCGCGACACGAACACAGAAAACGCTCCGCCAGTACGCAAACCAGTAGCCACGCGTTGCCCTTTCTTCTTTTCCTTTCCATGCAGTGGCTCCGTTATACTCCATCTACCTTCGAGCGAGCAATACGAAGAATAAAGTATTATGCCTGCTTCGGTGAACAGAGGTTTTGCATTTTCCAACCTAATGGATCTTACAATTCGGTTAAACACTCGACTGATCTTTCCCCAATACACAGCGAGGGCGGAGGTTTAATCGACGTTAAACCAGCGTCTGTGCTTTTCGAGTCATTTCAAGGAATATGGTTTGTTCAGGTAGATTAACACGTCTCGAAATGTCTGTTTTAAACGATGACAAAGAGAAGTAAGTCCTCGAATTACGCGATTAATTGGTTCTAAAGGTTTTCGCGTAAGTCGAGGAAAGCAGAGAATTTAGCAATTTTGGTAAAAGGTATGATTTAGTTTCAAGGCATAGGTGAAAGTAAAATAGATGAAGGAAATATTATTTGCATATTACATATAGCAGAATTTATGATACTGTTAACTGTCTCTTAGTCCTTTTTTTTTCATAAATTAAAACGTTGCGTGCAATATTATTATTCACTGCTGTCAACTTTCGCAGACAGTTAATCTATTCCAGATCATATAAAATTTAATGTTTTTGTTCTTTAATTCGCATAAGATAAGAATTGACAGTATAAAGAAATTAGCTGATATTCTAACGATCAGAAGAATATTTTAAAACTGTCGACAAGATCGTAGATAAACAAAATATTTGAAAAGGAAAGGGCAACGTAACGTGGAATATAGCGACGCGATGATAGCGCGATATTATTTGTACGATAACCCGGTGCTCCCTTGTCCATTCACCCCGTCCACCAGCGGGCGTATGAAAAAGACAAAGGCCTTCATCGCACCTGACCTCGCCGCCATTTTCGTCTCTGTCTTGTCCCACCTGGTAGCGGGCAGAGTCCACCAGTAATCACGAGAGAAAGCCAGAAGGGGAGAACGTCCGCAGACACGAAGGGTGATGCGCGACGCTTTCTTTTTCCTCCCTCTGTTTCTTTTTCCCTCCTCTTCCCCCCTTTTCTTTTTTCGTGTGTATCAGCCCACAAATACACGTAGCACACGGGACGTAGATGCGGCCGCGTGCATAATGTATGAGCGACGCGAAAGCCCGTCATTTCAAGCCGCACGGCCGCTTTCCGTTTGTGACATCGATCTGGTGGCGTCTCAATAATTCAGCGCGGGAACAGCGCAAGGCGCACCACCGCCATCGCCGCGGCCAACGGGTATCGGTCTAAGCACCATCATCTGCACCGCCACCGGTTACACGGGCACCCTCTTCGACGTTCTTTCGCTCCTCTACCCCTTTCGACGCGCCAGCCGCCCCGAGAACCACCTCGAGAACCACCTCGAGGACGCCAAACTCCCGTTATTCCTCGTCGTATTCCAGGCGCGCGCCTCCTCGAGCGCACCTACGACGTCTCATCCGAGCTGCGCAATCGGACACGTCAAACCGCCCCTGTTCCAGCCTCCGACGTTGCACCACCCATGCAGCCCACCCCCGGGTTCCCAGCGCTGCTCCCAGCGACCACCCAACCCCCTCGCAGCCACGCTCGCGACCCTCGTGCCACGCGACCTCGACAATACTGCCCTTGCGTCCGGCTGTCACTGACAGCCGACCGCCTCTCGACTGACGACAAATTAACACTAGACTTGTACAGGCCGCGTACCCGCTTTGATGTCAACGCGCGGTTTCCAAGAAGAGCGGGCTTTTTCGAAACGGAACGAATCGATCGCGCGTCCAACGCGATTTCTTTTTTTTTTTCCTGCGTTATTTTTTTTTCTATTTTTTTCTTTTTCCTGTTTCTCGTACTTTTTGCACGCGATAGCGACTGCCGTTTGTGACTCTCTTCTTATTTCACGTTCCACGGCGGAGGAAGAATTTATTCAGCGGGCGTCGGGAAACGCGATCGCCAGGGCAAAAGGAATAGCCAGCG
Organism: Xylocopa violacea; assembly: GCA_963969225.1. Taxonomy (NCBI): domain Eukaryota; kingdom Metazoa; phylum Arthropoda; class Insecta; order Hymenoptera; family Apidae; genus Xylocopa; species Xylocopa violacea. The sequence continues at coordinate 4,163,621 of CAXAJV010000021.1, read as the reverse complement.
GAATTGTTTTTGGTTTGTTGTTAGAGGATACGCGGGCTCTTTGGGAAATGTATAATAGTCGGATAGAATTGTTTTGCGGCTTCTGTTCGCGCGTGCTCCTTTTTTTAAAGTGAAACACGTTTCAGAATAGAATATAATAGTTGTGAAGGTTTTGCAGGTTTGTTGTGTGAAATAAAAATTTCGTTTTCTAATTCCATTGCTATTTTTCGTTTTTAAGACACGCTAAAGCTTTCTTGCGTAAACGCCGTGTTAAATAATGTTGCAAGCTTCCTATACAATATCTGAAAATGGCAAATAAAATGAAAAATACAATATCTGAAGTGCTGTAAGTTTCTAATGCGATACGTGTAATTAAATAATTATAATTCATAAAACCCTGTTTGCTCTCTCCGTTAACTCTTTGCACTCGAATGTCGCCTCTAAGAGAATTAATTGCGAAGGTTAAAAACTTATTCCATTGCAACTTTTCGAAGAACGCGAATTTCCCCAGTTTTCTATTGAAATGGGAATTTCCTGTTGCTGGAAAATTGTTTGGTAATAGCTTCTATCGCTAACTTTTATCAGCAATAAAAAATTGCTAGGAAAGCGTCGAGTGCAAAGAGTTAACCGCATATTTCCCAAAAGTTTTCTATTGTATTGCAAATTTTGTACATTGCTTGGTAACAGTTTTTATTGCTAAGTTTTACCAACAACAGAAAATTGCTGGAAAAACGTCGAATGCAAAGGGTTAAAGACAGCACACCGTTGCTCTTCTTAAACTAACTTTTGAATTCCCACAATATTAATAATTTTTGCGCTAACCAAAAATGAATAATATTAACTCTTTGCACTCGGATGTCGCCTCTGAAGAAATCGATTGCTGATCGCGAAGGTCAAAAAGTTATTCCACCGCAACTTTTTGAAAAACCCATATTTCCCCAAAGTTTTCTATTGAAATGGAAATTCTCTATTGCTAGAAAATTGTTTGGTAATAGCTTCTATCGCTAACTTTTATCAGCAATAGAAAATTGCTGGAAAAACGTCGAATGCAAAGGGTTAAAGACAGCACACCGTTGCTCTTCTTAAACTAACTTTTGAATTCCCACAATATTAATAATCTTTGCGCTAACCAAAAATGAAAAATATTAACTCTTTACACTCGGATGTCGCCTTTGAAGAAATCGATTGCTGATCGCGAAGGTCAAAAAGTTATTCCACCGCAACTTTTTGAAAAACCCATATTTCCCCAAAGTTTTCTATTGAATTGGACATTTTTGAAATTGCTTGGTAACAGTTTCTATTGCCAACCTTTAGCAGCAACAGAAAATTGCTGGCAAACTGTCGAGTGCAAAGGGTTAAAAGACAGGAAGCGCGCTGAGATCGCTGGTGTAACGCGATCGCGATATATTATAAAACCGAGCCGGTGGCTTGCGTTGGACGCAGGGAAGGTGATAAATTATAAAAATGTTGTTCGATGCACGGTCGAACGGGGAATAATCGTAGTCTGCAAGCGGTGCAGGCTAACGGGCTGCAAAATAGGATGCAGTTACCAAAGGAGAGGACGCAGAAATTTGAAAATTATCGATTCTTCTTCCGATTCGCTCGAGCATGCCGCGTAATAAACTTCACACGCGAGTACGCGTGATTAGCAGGGGAAACAACGCGGCGCATTTTTATATATGGATGTTCACGATCGATCGGCCTCGTTTGTCGGTTCGTCGGGAGAAGTATGAAAATTTAATTAGAACGACAATGATGTAACGTTAACGTCGACCAAGCTCCAGCGCTCGCGATCCTCCCCAGGCTGATAATTGAAGCCGCTAAGTAAAACGAAATTAACGTCCGAGGGAAACGTTTCGCCCCTCTGTTCTTTCTCATTAACAGAAACAAAAATCGTGCTCGATAACGGAACGCAAACAGCGACGCCCCGCGATACGGTTTCCTCGGCTCCTCCGCTGCGAAACGCCTCGCTTCGACGGAGAATATTGACTCGCCTTTTTCACCAAATTGCTAATCGCGTAATTTAGTTACGTTGCATTGTTAAAAATTAATTTTAACTGTTTAAAGAGTACGAATTTAATAAAAGGTTGTATCGTGCTTACGTGGTGTCACGTTTGCGACTGCTGACGTGAATTCAAGTCGTTTGGAATTGTGTTCCCTGCGTGGTTGTTGCTGACGTGAATTCACGTCGTTTCGAATTCTAGCTTAATAATAACGAGTGGTCTGTTATTTGTTTAAAATTATCCTCGCCTTAACCCTTTGCACTCCGAATTATTTTTCAATTTTCTTGCCAACAAGTCTCTACTATTTAAAGTGTTTTTTGTTTGAAATTTATTTCAATGAAACAGCCCTGCAACCGCATTTGTAAACAAGTTTGTTTACTAATTGTATTAAATGTAGCTCTCAAACTATGTTGCAATTTATATTTATGGAACATATTTGTTTCTTTTTTTTATTTACTGACGTCGAGTCACATTCGACAGAGAAATGCAAAGGGTTAACGATACAAGTTTGCAGCAACCAGCTTCAGAATTTCATTATTTTCGCCAGTAGTCAATATTAGAAACGTGAACAATTTGTCGATCGCGAATCTGTTATTAAAAATTAGATACTTATCCATTTTATTCTATTCTTGAGGCAGGATAATTGCTTCAGAAAAATGCTCTTGAGTGGAACATATTTTATGAATTAATAATGGATAAACAAGATACTAATTTACTGAAATTAAACCTAGTTACACTACGTTCGTTCCAATTAAGGTTCTACATCAGTTTCTTCTAATACGAAGCCATAGAACGCCGTCAATTTTCCTCAATTACATCATCCGAGCCTAATGAAACCTAATTCGCCTTAGATCTTAATCGCTATGTTTAAAAACCGCAGAGAGACACTTTGACGATACAAATGGCTAATAATATCTGACGTCACTATATCCTCCGGATCGATATCAGCACGACGTGTGGTTCATGAAGTGCGTAACAGGAAAAACAGGGGCAGCGTCTTTGGGTTTCGTCGATTCCGCTGTTTGATCGTCGATTCTGTCAAGATGATGAATTAAAAATACATTTATTAACTCTAGATTCGAGACTCGAATTAATCCAAGTCCAAATTCCTTTTGAATCGAATTATGTGCGTCATTTTGTGGCTTCTTCTTTATTTAACAAGATGGCGTACGTAACTGGCTTTGCTTGGTTCTTACACTTTTATAAAACAAAAGAAAGCTTTCTATTTTCTGTAATCGATTTTTATATGAAAAGTGTGGTTGCTATTGTTTTTTTATTTAGAAAAGTAACGAAAATGACTTGCTTCGGTTGGTCTGAGTTTTAAATATGGAACGTTTATTGCGTAAAAATGAACGAGAATTATTAATTCCATTCGACAGTATGGAATTTCGAAGCTGCTGCATCATCGATGACTTTTTTCATGGCGCAGATTCTTCCGCGAAGAATCTTTCGTTAAAACACTTTCCATTAGAAGAAACAAAAAGAAGTCGGAACTACGATTTTTAAGCTGCCTCTGTCGTCTGCAAGAAATTCGAGACGCTAAGGTACTTTAACGTACTTTATTCGAGAAGCCGATTATATAGTTTGCTAAGTCTCATCTAAGAAGTAACACACTCATTTCAGTTGACAATACGCCGAGAACGACGATAGAAACGACAATCGGAATTATCGAAAAGCGAGAGCTACGGTAGCTGAAGACTTCTCGAATAAAATGGCGCTTTTTATTTGCTTTATCTCCGATCTGCTCGTAACGTTTCTTTTTTAAATAGAGAATGTGTCTCGTTTTGAAACGGAGCGCTTTTTCTTCGAACAGAAAATTATTTATTTATTCATTTTAAAAGTTAAAAAATTTTCATTATTGCGAAATGGCGACTCGATTTCAGCTACGATAATTATTCGTTTATTCATTTTAATGTAAAAATTATATTCAAAGTAAAAGTAACATTTCTAAATGTGTTGTAGATTAACAAAATTTATGATTACATTGTTACAAAATGTGGACTCGATTTCAGCAATGATAATTATACTTTTATTCATTTGAACGTAAAAATAATATTTAAAATAAAGGTAACATTTGCAAATGTCTTCCAGTTTGATCAAATTTGTAGTTAAATTAGTACGAAATGGCCATTCGATTTCAGCAACAATAATTATTCTTTCATTCATTTCAACGTAAAAATTATATTCAAAATGAAGGTAATATTTCTAAATGTCTTCCAGTTTGACAAAGTTTATGATTAAATTGTTACGAAATGGCGATTCGATTTTAGCAATGATAATTATTCGTTTATTCATTTCAATGTAAAAATTACATTCGAAGTGAAGGTAACATTTCCAAATGTCTTCCAGTTTGACAAAATTTGTAATTAAATTAGTACGAAATGGCAATTCGATTTCAACAACGATAATTATACTTTCATTCATTTCAACGTAAAAATTATATTCAAAGTAAAGGTAACATTTGCAAATGTCTTCCAGTTTGACAAAGTTTATAATGAAATTGTTACGAAATGGCGACTCGATTTCAGCAACGATAATTATTCGTTTATTCATTTCAACGTAAAAATTATTGTCGAAATGAAGGTAATATTTCCAAGTGTCTTCCAGTTTGACAAAGTTTATGATTAAATTACTACGAAATGGCGACTCGATTTCAGCAACGATCCAACAAGTATCAACCTTGAACTCATTGTTCGACTACGAATCGCTGAATTGCACAATCTTGTTCGACGATCGATGTGTCACAGTGTTGAGAAATTACATGGTCGGTAAAGTATGTTCGCAATGAAGCCATTATTCCCTCTGCTACACGCCGCGCAGCGCCGTCTAGTTGGAAGAACGTCTCTTCGAGATTCATATTTCCTCCGATTGGCGCCATAAAATGTCACGAACAACATTCCGCCGAGTTATTTATGAAATTAACCTACAACCGCGCGCAAATGCAATTAAAACGTTGGCCAAAAGAACGGACATCTGAAAAAGGCCAGGAAAAAGGCACTTGTGACATCACGCGCCAAACATAGTTCTTCAAAACTTTCGTTTTACAATTTTCTAGAAATTTTGAACTTTATTTAAAATGGCAAATGTCCGCCAAATTTAAAGCGCGAGACATTCGAAATTTTGACTTTTTGACTGCTCGAAATTTTATTTTAAAGTGTACATATATTAGATGATTGCAAAAGTTCGTGTCGGATTTGAAATCAAATTAAATACCACACTTTTACATGAAAAATAGTATTTCTTAATCGATAATGTACTCTCCATCATTTTCTATAATTGTCTTCCAACGTTTAGCAAGTTTTTGAATTCCTTCTTTGTGAAAATTGCGTGGTTTCTCTTCAAAGAAAGTCGCAAAGTAACTTTTGACTTCTTCCATGGAATCAAATTTCTTGCCATTCAAATTATTTTGCAGAGAACAAAATAGATGAAAATTTAAAGGCGCAATATCAGAAAAATACGGTGGATGATAGAGGATTTCCTATTTTAGCTGCCTAAGTTTTTGCAGTGTCTGAAGAGCGACACGTGGAAACACAGTTCAGTTTGTTCGGTTTTGTCAAAACGTGCGGAACCCATAAATCGAGTTTCAAAGTGTATCCAAGTTGTTTTAAATGGCGAAATGCAGTCGAATGGTCGACATTTAGTCTCTCAGCAATCCCTTTAGTGGTAATCCGTGGATTATTGTTCACTAAATCACGGATAAAGTTATTATCAATACCGGAAGATCGTCCAGAGTGAAATTTATCGTTTAAATTGAAGTCACCATTTTGAAATCGACTAAATCACTTTTTAAGCATCCTAAGAGTAGGAGCACGACCCAAATAAACGTCTTGGATATATTTTGCCGTAGTTCCAACACTCGCTCCTTTCTTAAACTCATATAACGTAACACGAAGAAAATGTAACTTTTCATTTTCCATTTTGGATATTTAAATTTCATTAATTCTTTCATCCAAGTTCTCAATTAAGAAACGATTGATTATGCTACTTTGGTACAGTTATTTATACTGCAGCTATTTAAATAATTCTTTGAGTAAACTGATTTAAAACTATTTAATCAATAAACCATATTTTGATAAACAGGAATATATTAATTTTGTAATATTGTATATTGTAAATATGTGTATATTTACATTAACTCTGCACACAAATTAATTTAAACAAATTTTCCCTTTTAGGTCACGTTGACTCACGACTTATTTGGATAACTATCAATTAATAATATAATTATAAAAGTAACGTCAGCGCAGTCAAATGTGCATGCTTTTGCTATCTATGAAAATCGAACATAAACTTTTGCGATCATCTAATATATAACATTTTGCATTTAAAATAATGTGAAAAGGGAAAACGCTGGGCCACGATGGGGCACGTTGGGGAAAATTGAAGTAGGGCAGAAGGCTGAGGCGGAACGAAACGATTCTTCGTCGTCCCCCCATGGTGACGCAGTTACATAATTCCATTATTTATAGCCGATACTGAGTGGGCTGGGGGTTGGGGCGAAAGGAACGAGACCACGGCTTAGTCTAATTAATTTAGGAACTCCCAATGTCCGACTGCTCTTCCGGAGAGAATAGAATTTCTGAAAACCTACGGCACTTGCGTCGCGCTTGTAAGTTTCGCATGCTAACAAGCAAACAATTATGCAATCTGGAAAATAATCTTGCTACGTTTTTTTCTCTGAACTCGACATAATTTAATTGCACGCGAGAAAGATAAGATATGATATGGTATATAACCAATTTTCTTCAAAACACGTTGGAAAGATTTTTTTCTTGAAATACACACGATTATCTTGTGAACGTAACCTCTTAAAGAACATTGCTGTGTGTAAAAGGTGGTTTTCTTTTAATGTATACACGAACTATTTAAATTAGAGTTACCAGACAGATTATAAAGTGAATAAACAGTAAATACGTACGTGTATTACTTGAATTACGTTCTGCGTGCTAAGTTCTGAGTTTAAACTCCACCTCTGTGCCCTTGCGTGTAAGTACACCTTCTGGAACTTACAAGACAACCCTTAACGCTTAACTTCAGTGATATATAGAGGTATGCGAGTGTAAGTATATTCTCAAACAGTAATCGCCTAAATATTCACGCGTATAAAATATCATCACTTTAGCAAACCACTTCATTTTTGCCTTCTTCCATTTTAAAAAACAATTTTGGTCATTCAAAACTGACTTCAGTATTAATATTAATTTTAATAATTGCATGACTACTGCAGACTGGAGTAGACAGACGAAATGTATTATTTGTTCAGAGTATAATAAACGCTCGAATGAAATTGCAGAACAAATAAATTACAAAATCCGTAGCAGTCGGTAAAAGCAAGTATTTACGTGCACGTTTCGTCCGACTCGCGCATACAAAAGTTGTTCCGCCTCGTACAACCGGTCTAACTTTTAACGCACCTGGATAGATTTCCCCTCCCCTTCCCGTCGGAAACCCACCCTCGGAGCATGCGGTGTCTGTTAATTTTTTTCTCCCCTTTGAAACGCTTTACCCTGTCTTCTACTCTGCTGCGCTTTTTCGACGTTCAATCGGTCAGTCACCGATTGAAGCTCAATCGTAATCGATGCTTTCCGCCCCTGCCTCCTGGCTTTTGATATAAAACGCGGCCTCCTTGGTGCTCGACTCGGACCTCCAACCAGTTAATTTGCGCTGGCCAAGGACGAGTGGCCAGTCGCGAGCAGTTTCTGAAATTTTATTTATTATCAGAACGCATTGGGGATAAATAATAACCGTGTCAGGAAGTGTCGAAAGGAGAAAGTGGTGTTAATCTTTGGTGAAAATGTGTGGAAATGGTAGAACGTTCGATTTACTTGTGTTTGAGGGATGTTGGAGAACTGTGAGAGATGAAAGGAAAATGGGGAAGGTACGAGGAACATTGGTAAACATTTTGTAATGAATTAGACAAAAGTTGCACTGCAATTCTTCGTCATTGATATAATTTGGAATAGAAGGATGATTTAGATCTTAGATCGCACAGAGAAAATCAACCATCGTCATTTGTGATTGGTTGGTTTGAAATTTTTAACTTGTTGGATTTTTAATGATCGCTGCAGTATTAAAATTAAAGTAATTTATTGACAATCAAATATTTTATAAAATCTCTTTACTTATATCTTCTATACCCTTTTTAACAATTTTAAATTTGGAAAGTATAGTAGACAGACTATAAACTGACTGTATACATATTTATTAAAGACAGAACAAAACAAATAAAAAATTTCTTTTAAATTGAACTATTTTATTTTATAAGATCTCTTTACTTACTTATCTTCTAAATCTTCTTTAACAATTTAAAATTTAAAAATCATACAAACAGATTACATATATATCCATTAAATACAGAACAAAACAAATAAAAAATTTCTTTTAAATTGAACTATTTTATTTTATAAGATCTCTTTACTTACTTATCTTCTAAATCTTCTTTAACAATTTAAAATTTAAAAATCATACAAACAGATTACATATATATCCATTAAATACAGAACAAAACAAATAAAAAATTTCTTTTAAATTAAACTATTTTATTTTATAAGATCTCTTTACTTACTTATCTTCTAAATCTTCTTTAACAATTTAAAATTTAAAAATCATACAAACAGATTACATATATATCCATTAAATACAGTACACAACAAATAAAAGATTTCTTTAATTTATACACGTCTCTCAAAATTCACACGAAATTCGCTACAGATGCCAGCAACGCCTCCCAAATGCCCAATTGACGATATCCACAGATAATCTACGCTAGTCAACGACTGCAGCGCGATCGTTGCCTTACGCAGGATCGCTAATCGCGAACTTGAGCACCGCGATGAAAAGATCTGCCGTGAATTAGCTGGGGTTCGCATCCACCGTAGCCTGTGGCATCTTTACAGCGTATACGGCACGTGAATAATACGTAGCCTGGATATACGTTCCGCGATAATATCGTTCGTGATCAGATTTTACAGTATCCTCGGGAGACCAATGCCACTGCCTATATGGAATCGATACCGCCCCCTCGAGAACGTTAAAATCTACTTCTTTCGCGTCGATATATTTGCATTAGCATTTACCTTGGAGGGCAAGCTTGCGAATACGCGAACGATCGGTTACGGAGGGGGTGAGGGGGGGAGGAGGGAGCGTGGTATCCGTTTTCGATACCCGAGGAAATTTCGAAATATTCAATAATTATGGAGGCGGAACGGGCGCAATTTGACTACCGTCCGGGATTTATGACGGCCGTATCGGGCTGACAAATGGATGAAAAAGTCGTGATGTCCGCCGCTACACTTTCGAACGTGACATCACGATGCGAGCGGCAATTTTTCTGAAATATCGCCAGCAGACGCGCGGGCCTGCGCTACCTGTAAATTTTGGTATCGGTTGCGCGAAGTGCCGCTCGCGTCGAAAGTATATTTCAAAATCTCGCGAGCTCCTCCAAAAGGCAAAACGAGAAAAAAAATACGAAGAGCGGAAGACCTGTTTTAAACCCTCGAATAAGTCCCCTCGGTTTCGCGCGAGGAGCGGGTCCCAGCGCTTATCTTCTCGAGCTTCCTACGGACAAATGGTTCAGACGCGAACGCCAGTTATTAGGACAAATGTGTATGACATAGCCGAGTGGATCGGGTGAAGATTCGTGAGACGAAAAGGGTCTGGAAGGGTCAGATAGAGGGCTTAGTCGTTGCACCCGCAACTCGACGGGCGAGCCGCGCTTGATAGAGGACGAGTGGACGTCTCGCAGTTAGTCGAGGATCATCCGTAATTTATGGGAGATCGATCGACTTCGCATTGAGCTGCCACCCCGGTGACGTAATCGATCGCGTGCGATTACGTCACGGGACGCTGTCGAATTAGCGCGAGCACGTAAGTACTCGAGCGTTCGACCTCGCGTGTCACGAAAAAATATCGCGATACGTGTGTCCAGCCGCGACGTAGACGGATGCTTGTCAACAGGCATCGGCTACGACGCGGATAATGTAAATATCCCTTGATTAATCGGTTACGCGTACAGTTCCCGCTCTGTTTGCGCGTATTCTTCTGTTACGTACCCACTCGTCAGAGTTATCGCATTGAAGCGAGAAAATCGGGCGATGTTTCACGATGAACGATGACGCGCGTGAATTATTTCGTTCTCGTGGTTTCCTTTTCGAAATTCCACCCTTGACGGTTGGACTCGTCTCTTTTTCGCACGTTCGCGTTCCACTTTCTTCGATCCTGTTTTCTTTTAAATTGGACGAAGGGATTACGAGACGTGGAGGTTCAAGCTCGCACCCCTTTTCGACGTTAAATAAAACTGGTTACACGTGTTGCATCGGTTCGAGAAACGATAGCAGGGATAGCTGAGTTTTCTATTATGTTTCGCAGCTGAAAATTGACAGCCACTTCCTAAGGGGATCGAACGCTTAATCTATGACGCCCCAGATCTCTTACTTTCCATATCGACATTTAAGTTTCGAAGTCCTTTTAGCCCTCATCTTTCCGAGATGAAATTCCCCGAAGTCATCAGGGGAGAGAAGGAGAGAAGTAACGCGGGTTGGTTCGTTCAAGTTTTCCCTGCCAACTTTCACTTGCTCCCGTTCGACGCATATTCCCATCGTTCCTCTCATCGTTCAGTAAATACTTTGTCAGCTGTCTCGGAGGATATTCTGTCCCACTGATATTTCTGTTGGCGGAGGCAATTCGTATTGTTGCGGGAGAGGAGAACATTTTCAAACAAAAAAATAGTGCGTCGATTTAGGAGTGCAAAATTAATATTATTAAAACATTACTTGCATGCTAGCAATGTCCATTGCGCTTAGTAAAATTATACTTACAACTGTCTTTTAAAAATTAGCGAGGTGAATGTCAAACTGTTGCAAGCGTTGCAAAGAGCTATTTATCGCTTCTTGAGTGGCCACGACGTGTTGCACGAAGTGCTCGAAACACCCTCGAACGAGAAGCGCAAAACGATTCACCCTTAGCACCTACTTTAGACATCGTAGCTCGCGAACAACTGAAACGAAGCGCAGAGTACGTCGCGCCAAGGTCGTTCACTGAAAGCTCTCTGAATTAATTCAAAATCATATCTCATCGAGCCTGTCGGTTGGCACAGATGGAACTAGTCGAGGGACAGATCGTTCGCGCGATATACTCGAACGAGAACGCGCTTCGTTAAAGTCAGTTTCGTCTTCGAGGATCATTTGTCGTCGTCGGGCCGCGCTTCATCTACGGCCGAATTGGTGCAGAAGCGGCACGGCCGCTATCCAAATCCGCCATTATCGGAACTCTTGCCGCCTCAGTAGGTACCTACTCGTGAAATCGTCGATGGCAAAGAGAGAGAGAGAGAGAGAGAGAAAGAGACAGGGGCTGAGGCAGGGAAAAAAAAGGGACGAAGGAAGGGCAGAAACAGAAGAGGTGGAAGACAGGCCGAGCGGGGAGCGAAGGAAAACGGCAGGGGCCAGCAGGAGAGAAAGACAGGTATAGAAGAACGTCCGTAACGTCGGAAGAGCCGGGAGCAATTTCCGGTGGCTTTTGTGCGCCCTTTAAAAACGCGAGCTACCGGGGGATACCGAGAGGGCGGAGAAAAGGGGTAGCGAGGAGAAGTCGGTTGAGAGTTTTGCGAATGTACGTACGAGTGGTCCTTCTGGACCAACAAATCCCTGGCCGAAGGAGGGAGGAAGTTGAGAGGTTAACTGCAGGTCCTTTCGCGTTCTTCCTCTCCATTCGCGTGCTTTATATTTCCCTTTTCCTACGCTGCGTTCTGATCCGAGTTTATCTTCTTACACGGCCCCCGGGGTCCGCGGAAAAACGTACTCCGACTCGGAATCACTCTAATAATGAGGGAAATTTCAGTAACCTCGGAACAGCGAATAGCCCCTCTTACGGGGTAACGCGTTCCCCATCGATCAGTTCTTAATATTCTTCCATTTCCTACGTATTAGCCTCTACTTAGGAGGGTGTTCAGCGACCGTTGGCAAGAAGCTCGAGGGACGATCGCGGACGGCTGGATGTAAAGGGAGAATCGGGGATATCGAGATTACTTTTGGGTGGAAGCTAGTTCGAAAATCCGCGAGTACGCGCGCGCTAATAAGGGAGACCCACAGCGAGCGCAACGAGGGTGACTTCAGCGTGGCGTGATGCATTCGTAATGAGCTCTTACCATTAGCGCATGCAAATTTTCGTGGTCGCTTAAATAAACATTTATATCCTTGTATCGCGCGGCACGCAGGAAGCGTTGTTTCTGAAAAATGCAAGCTCCGTCGGAATACGACGTTACATATGCACGCGGAGAAATGGTGGTCTTCCTTTTGTACAGATTCCTTCTACGTTCCATACAACTTCGACTTAAAACGTCGCCACAGTTTTAAAAAAAGCGTTTGCATTACTGTCTGCCGATTCGTAAAACGGTGTCCATCAAAGTAACGCGAAATAACACTTTGTCCAGGAAATAAGGATTAAAACAATAGCAAAGCATCATGATTATTTAAGGAATTACTGATCACGATTCACTGATCCCAAATTACACGACTCAATACACTAAACAATCCTATCCTCCTTAAAACACCTACAAAACGCCACCTCAGCCACGGAATACCCGCTGCCAACGCAGAGATTTTAACGACCGCCTCGCTGTGCACCCACGGGCGAGAGGTCTTACGCAATCGAACGAAGAACAATCGAAGCTGAAGGAAGATCACGAACGGCTAACAAACATAATCGCCGCGTTTAATTGGGCCAAGCAAGTCGTCCATCAAAGAGCGTTCGTGCTAACAGGTATCGTTTCATCCCGCGAGGAAGACCCGAGCCACGACGAACATTTTCCTATTACGGCTTCGCTCCCACCTCTCTCTCTCTCTCTCTTTCTCTCCCGCGGATATAAGACGTACACGTGTATCATTAAACACGCGCGCGCACACACGCCTCGCTTTTTCCCAGGGCCAGAATCCCGACCCTTAATGCCTCCTAAAACCGACGGCGCGGTGCGTGTGTGCCTGGCCGCGCGTGTCCCGACGGCTCTCTTTCTTTTTCCCCGAGACACCAACGCGCGCCCAGGGTCCTAGGCAGCGCTCGCGCGCTTCTTTGATTGGCCGAATGCTATGGGGTTTCATCGATATAGGACGGAGAGATAGGCAGGCGAGGGCATCGGCGAGGACAGAGACGGCGCGACCGAAGGACTCGGTTAGGAAGGAAGACAGGGTGAATTACAAGAACGGTGGATAGAGGCAGGAAAAGGGAAGGGGGAGGGGGGTGGTGGAGGAATATCGGTGAGGTTGGCCGGCGAGGGGATAGAGTTCGGTATCAGGACGAGGGTGGGCGGCGGACGGGTGGAAAGTGAGAGGCGGAGACGACACGGGGAGAAAGGTAGAGCGAGAGAGGAGAGCGTATAACTACTGCTAGGAGGGTGCGTGGGCTTTCTCTCAGAGGGTGCGTAGAGTCAAAGCGTGGGGTGGAGGCAGGGTGGCGAGGAGGGGGGGGAGGGGGGGCATCGAAAGGAGAAAGGGCCGACAGGGTCGCGGAGAGGTGAGGGTGAGAGGGTGGAAGGGAGTAGGGGGAGGGTGGTAGGGGTACGGGAGGAGGGGGTTGGCGGTCGCGAGGGTGGGTAGTGGGGGATGAAAGGGAGAAAACTAGAGGGTGCGTGTAGGCCTGGGGAATCAGTCGCGGACGAGCTGCGTTCGGGGTTTTATCTGTGGCTCTGTCCCTTCCGTCTCCTTCGCACGTTCTCGCCCCGCGCGTTCCATCCGTCTTTCTCTCGCCCGATCGGGGCGCGCGTAGACGAGTGCACACGCCGACGCGCCGCGTACACGCGTCCCCGCGCGAAATCCCGCGCGCACTCCGTCCGAATACGCGCGTCCGCGGAGTATCGCGGGCGAAACCGTGGCGCCCGGGAGGAACGAGGAACGGGAAAGAACGCGGATATAGAACAAGAGGGGCGGCGAGGCGTGCAGTTTTACACGCAGCGGAAAATCGCGGCCGGAAACACGTGCAATACGACGACGGCCCGGAGATTCTCGGAGGCGCGCGGACGCGCGACGAATTAAACACGCCCGTGCCGTCCTGCGCCGTGATCGCGACGCGCGCTCGCGTCTGGATACGCGACGGTGATCTTCGTTTCGCCTCTCGTCCGTCCGCCCTCCCCCTCGCCCCGTTTTTTCCCCCATTCGTGACCCCGCGGAGTGGAAACTCGAACAACGTGTGGTTCGTTTAGTTCGACGGGAACATTCGCACGCGGACCGCAACTGTCACCAATGGTTCACATAGCGGAAGTTGTATCGTCGCGTCGGAACGACTTGCAAATGGTGAGTGAAACCTCCTCTCGGCTGCGATCAAGCTGACACAGATACATCCAACACGCAACACCGTCGCGTCTATCGATAAGAATAAGCGCGACCGCTCGATTCTAAAAATGGCGTAGTTTCGGCTCGCGTTAACCGAACAACGACGGTGGGACGCGCGGTCGAATTGAAAATCAGCGTCTCGCGTGGGCGACGCTTACCTCGCGGGGTGAGTATCGGGAATCGAGTCACGGAGCCGTTCGCCGCGTACGACTGGCGCAGGAAACGCGCAGCGCGATCGTAAAAACAGCAGCTCACCGCCGCTTTTCTGCCGCTTTTCTGCCGCTTTTCCGCTCCGCCCGCGTAGACCAGCACGATGGACCAGCCGCGGGTTCCGCGGCCGCGAGTTTACGAGCGGCAGCGCGGATTTTCGTACGCGTCCCTCTTTATATCGGCCGCTCGACCGTGCATCCAGCACCCGTAAAAGATTTTCGTGCGTCTGTTTACCGGCCGGTTATTTCTGGCGGCATGTGCGCAACCGTTACGTTACACGTATCCATATGTTGTACAGGCTGTACGCGGACCGTTTACAATGGTACCGGGGCCGCTCCCCCACTTTATGCATACGGACAGATAGAACGCACGTGTGCCACGCACACACGCGGCCAGTGCATTAGGCGCGGGCGAAGAAACGCAGCTGCTCGATGGCGGGCGTGTCCTCCGCCTTTCCACGGACGTGTTCCACGGACCCAGTCTTTATCAACCCCCCGGATAACGCGGCCGGAACCGAACTTCCGTGGGCTACGTGATACTCGTTACTACTGGAACTCTCCAACTTTCGCACCCCACCTTCCCACCCCTTCCCCGTCCTTCTTGCCTCTTCTTTTATCGACTAGGACGCGATAAAGCGAATCGCCGGCTCCCCGTCAACTTAAAACTTGCTATTTCTTTTAGACATAACAAACGATTTCTCAATATTTCACCGGAGATATTGGTTTCCCCGTGGAATCGCGTTCCTCTTCCTCGAGTGTCCGACCCGATAAAAAGTACCGGATACGAATTACTTAGCTGGGGTATCGGCGGTTAGGAGATACTCGCGGTGGTCTCGATGCGATTTATCACTTCTTTACTGTTCCACGTAGCGAATATTACCATACGAAGAATTTCATTCGTTAATTTCTCGATGATATTTTAGTGAACTTGACGAGTTTGAAGTCCCAGAGCGTTTCGTGCAACGTGTTGTTTAAGGAGCGAGAGACATCGACAAGCGTCCAAGCCAAGAGCCACGGTTTAATGGGCGCGCTGACGTTCGAGAATTATAAATAATTCGGATGGCTCGGGCGGATAGGAAGCGCGATGGATAATCGTTTGCGGTTCTGGATGCTGCTGCGAATTTTCGACCTACTTGCAGGGTAAAATAAATTATCTCGGACGAGCGATACAGCCTCGATTTACCTGTCTTCCTGTCGATCGGTGCTTCCTTCGCGTTGACGCTGTCCATCGTATACGCGCGGTACGCGTTTGTATCGGAAACGTTGAACAGAACACATGACGGGTTCTCACGAGAAGGCGGGTCGGTGTTGATGTAGAGACGTACATCAATTAATACAGCAGCACACGTGAATGTGCCAGCGCATAACGCCGTGGTAATGTAGCTCGCCACATGGCTCAACTGCTTTGCTTGGCTCATCAATCCTAAAACCAGACCACCCGCTCTCAGACTTACCAAACCTCGCTGGACCGGAATGGGAGAAACGTCGCGGCATAGATCGATATCCGGAAAATATTCTCGAGACCATACGTCGAAGCGTTAGCCACCTTTAAACACGAGTTCGAAGGAATTATCGTTGCAAAGTATTGATCGTTCTGAAGGAATACGAAGTTCATTTCTTTTTTATTTGAGGCTTACAGTGCTGACAGTTGTTAATATAGATTTTGATGTTATTTTTAAATGCTGTTTTTTAAGTATTACATGCGTTCCTAATTTTGAGAAGATTTTTTTTATTGTGTAGCTTTCTTTGTTTTTTTGGAAGGGAAACTGAAGTGTAAAACTTCAGCTCGAGTTCAAAGCAATTATTGTTGTAAAGAATTAATTGTTCTGAAGCAATACGAAGTGTATTTCTTTTTCATTTAAAATTTATACTACTGACAATCGTTAGTATAGATCAATGTTATTTTAAATATTACTTACGTTCTCAGTTTTGGGAAAATGAAATTTCTTTGCGTAGGTTTTTTTATCTTTTTGAAAAGGAAATTGAAATGTAAAACTTGTGTATTTAAGAAGAAGAAATGAATTCGCACGCGATACTAAAATTCAGAAATGACACCAAATTTTCTTCAACTATGTGACTCTATTATATATTTATGTAATTTTGTGTTATTGGTTGGTAAAATACAATTAATTGTACTAAATATTCTTTCTTGTTTGAGAGAACATACTCCTCCACAATAATTCACCTACAATATTCAAAAATAATTATTACTAAAACGAAAATATAAAACACATTTCCATAAAATTTTCTAAATATTTAAACAAACAGTAAACTGTCTAACATTGCAATATAACAATAATCTACATCATGTAACATCGTCTCATAAAAAAAGACGAGCGTCAAAAATACTTACACCTAACACAGATTCACAAAAAAAAAATATCAAGCGCCCCAACACTTTTCAAAACCAGCGCGCGTTTCACCCGCGAAACGAGCCGCAATTCGAATCGCGAACCGCACAGGTGAAAACGAGGTCGCGTTGGGGACAGCATTAACCAAACCACTTGCGCTGGAAAGACGTGCCAAACACGTCGAGATGCTTCTGTCACAAAATCGCCAACGACGTGCTGCACACATAATTATCACAGAAATAAAAATGACGTCGACTGAGATCCTTTGCCAGAGCACAGTTTCTGATTGCATCGTGTACAGTTATCGATATTGTGGAGCGTGGAAAGTTTTATCACGTGCGAGTGGATATGCGTAGAAACTTAGCACGACAGACCGCTTGAAATGGAATAAATAGAGTGATTGCGTGCGATCGAGGTTGAGGTGCGAATGAATAGTGACAGTGTTCGAATAGCTGAAGCGCGAAAGAAGTGTGTTTGGAACCCAGAATGATAAGGGTTAGGATGATAAGGGTTGCGTGGACGTTCGCGTGAGCGTTTGAAAAATGGATGCATTGGAAATACATGAAGAACAGGGTGAACCTTGAAAGCGGATGAGTTCAGTTGAAAATGAGCAACAAGCCTGTACAGGACGATCAGAGACATAACGAATACTAATAGTTAAAATCCAGTCTGTAGTTTACGCCTTTTCACTCGCGAGGTGATCCTCAGTCACCAATTTGAACCATTTTTGAAAGTCTCGAGTGAAAAGGGTAAATAAAGTATTTCCATACACATCAATGTGCTCCACATTTGCGTCACGCATTTTGCCTGTGACAACAGACTTAATCCTACAACATTCGACCCGTATTCGAAACTGGAAAGCGCGTACGTGGATTTCTTGCCAGCGCGAGTCTGTTTAAACGTTTGGGGGTGGTTTTCCAACGTCCGTCAGGCGAGGAACGTTTGCGACACAGCCGCAGGATCGACGTAGACGCCGGCGTCGCCGTCCCGAACCGTCACGAAATGGAGGGACGCGCCAACGTTTGACATTTAATGCGCACCGAGGCATTGGCTTAGATTACAATCGGTGAACGGTGATTGGCCTGGGGACGCGAAAGCTCACTCGACTCGAATGCTCTTTCGGTGGGGCTGTAGCCGGCGTTCAAATATTTGTAGAGTGTTAGGGAAAAAAAGTGATCGGTAGGGCGGCTCGGGGGTGGCGGGGGTGGGGGCGAGCGAATAAAAAAAAAAAAGGAGCGAGAAATTGGATAGGCAGGGTGTTTCATGCTGGAGGAGGCGTGGTTGCGGAAAAATTCAATGTCAGAACACCGAGTTATATTCTCCTGTGAAAATGCATAGCTCAAACGATCGGTTTCCGGCCAACGGTCGAACGTCTCGTCCCTCGTTAAGACTGATTATTTCGAACTCTTTTGCGTTTCTCTATGATTCGTATGTGTGTAGATAATTGGTGTTGAATTGGTTAGAATTATCAATTAGAATTTGTATTACCATGGAGCTGGATTAATATACTTTAGATCAAGAGAGGTATATATAGTCGATAATTCGTTGGTTCTGAGTAGTGGTCATTTTTATTATAAATAGATACTTAATTGGTATTGAATTGGTTAGAATTATCAATTAGAATTTGTATTACCATGGAGCTGGATTAATATACTTTAGATCAAGAGAGGTATACATAGTCGATAGTTCGTTGGTTCTGAGTAGTGGTCATTTTTATTGCAAATAGATATTTAATTGGTATTGAATTGGTTAGAATTATCAATTAGAATTTGTATTACCATGGAGCTGGATTAATATACTTTAGATCAGGAGAAATATATATAATCGATAGTTTGTTGGTTTTGAGTAGTGGTCATTTTTATTGCAAATAGATACTTAATTGGTATTGAGCTTAGAATTATCAACTAGAATTTGTATCATCATGAAGCTGAATTAATATACTTTAGATCAAGAGAGAGATATACAATCGATAGTTTTTTAGATCTGTGTTTTATCGAAAGAGTGTTGTAGGAGAGTTGTTCATAATTAGATTACAATCTGCAGAATAATAGAGGGTTGGTTCACAGCGTTTCAGTAAAAAATGATATCTTGCTAAAGATTAGTGGTTATTTTTATTGTAAATAAAATTAGAATTTGTATTACCAAGGAGCTGGATTAATACATTTTAGATCAACCAAGAGATATATAATTGCTAGTTGGATCTGTGTTATGTTGAAACAGTGTTGTAGGAGGATTGTTCATAATTAGGTTACAATCTGCAGAATAATAGAGGCTTGGTTCACAGCGTTTCAGTAAAAAATGATATCATGCTAAAAAGTAGTGGTAATTTTTATTGAAAATAATTATCTTTTACATATCGTGTATTTTATAATTTACAAACCAAAAGTTTTTATCTTAAAATTAATATATCAGTTATGTCATCCATTGTATTTGAAATTCGCATAAAATGAATCAGTTTTTACGTTTTATTATTTTCATGACTAATTATTAACCATAAGTTTTACTGCGTGGAAAACGTATTATAAAAATATCGTGTTATAGGAGTATTATAGCAATTTGCACAGTGTTATATCGAAACTGTGTTGTCCAAGTACCACATTATAAAAGAGTAAACTGCATTTACGTAACAAATTCTATCGATAATTATTCGTAAAAATATTAATCGCAAAAGTAGCAAAAAATACGTTCTATTACAATATAAACTGTTCGATTTGTAGAATATGTCTCCATCTGCCAATTTTAAATACGCATACAGTCTCTCAGTGAAGTACACGTTGATTTAAAGTATATCGATCAAGAATTCAAAGAACAGAAATTATAATATGTAATTTTAAATGTAGCATTGTTGGAATAAGTAGAATGCGTCGTACTTGGGCAGACGTATACTTCACAAGCATAAGTGGACATAGTACGGCACTCCTCGGTCAATATTTAGCGCATGGATATATAATCCTAACTGTCGCTTCAACTTCTTGTTTCAATTATCATTGATCTCACTCGTAAATACAAAATTATTCATTCCACGCATACTCGATACTCTCTGGCTCCCCATTTTGAATGTCATTATTAAAAACACATAAAGGAGGAGCGATTAAATATTAATAATGGACTACATAAATTACAATCGGTAATTTTAAGTCGATTAATTCCATACGTTCTTCGTAATTACAGAAACGATACTATTACGCAATATTAACCAAGTAATTTAAAATACAGAACGATAAATGTCTCTTTGACAAATTATAGATTTGAACCATTTTCAGGAGAAAATAGAAATTTTCTAAAAATTAGAAACAACTATTTATCTGAACTCCTTTGATAATTTCTTCGTAATTACAAAAATGATACTATTATGCAATATTAATCAAGTAAGTTAAAACTAATGTCTCTTTGAGAAATTCTACATTGGAACCATTTTCAGGAGAAAATAGAAATTTTCTAAAAACTAGAAACAACGATTTATCTCAACTCCTTTAATAATTTCTTCATAATTACAAAAACGATACTATTACGTATTATTAGAAAAGTAATTTAAAATACACAGCGCATTATTAATCAAGTAATTTAAAAAAAAATGTCTCTTTGACAAATTCTACATTTGAACCATTTTCAGAATAAAATAGTAATTTTCTCAAAACTAGAAACAACTATTTATTCGAACTCCTTTAACCCTTTGCACTTGGCGCCTTTCTGGACGTAAATGGAAACTTTTGCTAGTAATAATATAGTATAAAGCAATAGTTTCTATTGCCAACGTCTACCAGCAATAGAAAACTTCCATTTGAATAGAAAACTTAAGGGAAACGTGCATCTCTGAAAAAGTTGCTGTGGAATGAGTACAACATCTGTAATCGCTAATCAATTCTGACGTCTCCTCAGAGGAAACAACCGAGTGCAAAGTGTTAATAATAATTTCTTAAGAAACTTAAACAAAGATTTATGTGAAAAATAGTTAACTTAAGGGAAATGTGCATCTCTAAAAAAGTTGGGGTGAAATGAGTATAATATTTGTAATCGCTAATCAATTCTGATGTCCTCAGAGAAAACAACCTAATGCAAAGTGTTAATAACAACTTCTTAAGAAACTTAAACAAAGATTTATATGAAAAATAGTTTCCAATTATTGTCAGAAAAAAGAAATACTTCTAAAACACATATTTCTTTGCCTACATATTTCACAACACCCTAATTTACTCACGAATTCCACACCCCCAGATACGAAACCTAGCTGACGCTTGTCCCAGGGCCACGTTCGATCGCAACGCGCCCCGCGCTTCACGGTAAAACGTAAAATCCTATTTATAATCACGATGAAAACGCGCAAGCAAGCCAAACTACAGGTAGAGAACGGGTACAATGTGGCAACGTGCCTGCGACACAGGTGCGTGTTTATTCATAGTACGCTGCGCCGTAACCCAGGTTTCAATATGAGTTATCACTGAGCCGAAGTCACATTGTTTGCCAGCATCGAAAAAAAAAAAAGAGAGGAGGGAGAAAAGAGTGACGCTGATAACTCGCTAACCGTGCCGACGCGGCGGGGAAATTCATTTCGCAATTGTACGCAACGCTGTCACGGAGGAAACAATGGGGTGGCTCTCGCGCGATGATTCTCATGATCGCTCTCCTAGATACGTTTCATTATTGATCGTCCGCGAAAATGTCGATAATCGGTCCTTAAAAAATGGGGGAGAATCTAGCGAGCGTTCGTCGGGCATCAATCGCCTGAATTAGGTTCGCTGCGTCCATTTGGATATAAACTGCGAGGCTGTTCGACTGTGGCGTTCTCTCTGGCGTCCAATATGGACGCGTGGAAAGCGTGGTCGCTTTCAGGTTAGTTCGCGAGATGGTTGTATCAGTGTGGTTACGGAGAAATCTTAATTGGAACTCTAAGATTTGCGTTAAGTGCTTCTGCCATTGCCATTGTAAACCTTATTCGATTTATGTAACTTTGTGTAAGTACGCGCGGTACTGAATTTTGCAAACTGGTTAATCGTAAAAATTAGAATTATCGAATTGTAGTGTGATTAGATTAATTACCAGTGTGGAGAATGGTGGAAGTTTGGTTCACAGAGTTTCAGTAAAACATGGCACCGCACTAAAGGGTAGTTTTGTATTGATTTTGCTGTTTTATAATTTATGGGTCAGAGATATTTATAGTAAAATTAACGCGTCATTTGTGTTATCCATTGTATTTGAAATTCGCGTGAAACTAATCGATTTCTATAATACGTTTTATTATTTGTGTAACTAATTATTTATTATAAACTGCTGTTATCATTGCAATTTTGCATCGACATAGCTTAAATTAATTACCAAAACCCAGATTTTGGTTAGTAGTCTTACTGATGAGTTCACTAGCTGGCCAAGGACGAAGCGTTCTTCTCTCTCTTTTCTTCCTATTCTCTCTTTCACACTCGCTTCAACACTTTTTTTTCTCGTGGAGAAATCCTCAAGGATACCTTGATTTTTGGGATTTTTCAAAGCTATGTCAGACCCTTACTGGCTAAAATCTTATCGTGCTTTGCGATAGAGATCCTGAAACTCTGTAGAACACTTCCGGTTCCCCGTTTTAGCTCGCTTCAACACTTATCAGAAATACCAAGCGAAAAATTGCCACCCAAATCAGAAAAGAAGCATCAATTAACACGTTCGCGCTAATCAATTAGCGCGTATACGCTTCATACTAAATTTTCCATTCGAACTATTTGAAATTCTCATTGCAAAACGAAGAATGTGAGCAAACTTGTAATGCAAACTCCTTTCCACTTTTTTCTTCATAATTACTGTCTTTACATTATTGTAAAAATTGCAAAGTATACGTTAGAAGCAAAACTACTTAACCCTTTGCACTCGAGAGGTGATTCTCACTCACCAATTTGAATCATTTTTGGAAAGTCAGAAAATCAGAAAAAATCAGAAAAGAAAGGTGATTAGATTAATCAGTTAACTGCGGAATTTAGTTTCAAAAATCCCTTACGGAATGCGCAATTAGATCAATCAATGATTAGTATACGACGTCGAACGCAGGATAGACGCTCCTATTATAAATTTGACAAAAAACGTAAAGCAAAACGAGGAAGGTTTATATTCTTGTTCAATAAAAAATGATCAATTATAAGCATTAATCGCACTGAAATAAAGTTTTTCGATTGACGCGTATACACGTCGAACGCAGGATAGAAGTTCCTATTACAAATTTGACAAAAAACGTAAAGCAAAACGAGGAAGATTTACATTCTTGTTCGATAAAAAATGATCAATTATAATCATTAATCGCATTGAAATAAAGTTTTTGATTGACGCGTATACACGTGGAACGCAGGATAGAAGTTCCTATTACAAATTTGACAAAAAACGTAAAGCAAAGAGAGGAAGGTTTACATTCTTGTTCGATAAAAAATGATCAACTATAATCATTAATCACACCGAAATAAAGTTTTTCGATTGACGCGTATACACGTGGAACGCAGGATAGAAGTTCCTATTACAAATTTGACGAAAAACGTAAAACAAAGCGAGGAAGTTTTTATTTCGATGCGATTAACGACTATAATCGATCATTTTTTATCGAACAAGAATGTAAAACTTCCTCGCTTTTCGATTGACGCGTATACACGTCGAACGCAGGATACACATTCCTATTACAAATTTGACGAAAAACATAAAGCAAAACGAGAAAGGTTTCCATTCTTGTTCGATAAAAAAAGATCAATTATAATCATTAATCGCACCAAAATAAAATTTTTCGATTGACGCGTACACACGTCGAACGCAGAATAGACATTCCTATTACAAATTTGCCAAAAAACGTAAAACAAAGCGAGGAAGTTTTAATTTCGATGCGATTAACAACTATAATCGACCATTTTTTATCGAACAAGAATGTAAAACTTCCTCGCTTCTCGATCGACGCGTATACACGTCGAACGCAGTTAACTGATTAAAGCTGGCGAAAGTAGCGAAGGAGGCGAAGACCAGCGGAACCGTCCAATTACTCATCCGCGGAAGGGCACAATGGTCGGAAAAGAATGGGCCAGTCGTAAATTAAGGGCGAGCACGGTATAAGGTATCCCGATATCTGGCTCGTTACACGGTCATGACGGTATTAACTTGCCGAAGGGTAATCAAGTAATGAATACATCGCTGGCGAAGACCGTATGTATATAAATCATGCCGGAGAGGATGCCAGGGGCTACAGGGTGAGCCCTTATCTCCAATCAGTACATTGATTGCACGCAGCCAGGTCAAATACCGGGCTTCGCTCGACGGCTCGGCTCAGACACGATAGCTTATTCAATTTCCGAAGCGGCATTCACCATTCAATTCGGCAGTTATCAGCCTCCACCTATCCCCTATCTCTGGATTTTGCGCGGCTTTCTAGAAATCGTGCTTCCCGTAAGAGAAAAGAATTGGGTTATTCAGGGAGACGAAGCCTGCGACGACAGCCAGACGCGAACGAATAAACAGGGGTTGATTTAATTGTGGGACCAGGAGACGTCCATTGCTGAAATATTGGAATCGTTCCAATTATAGCGACGCTTGAAATTGCGGGGCGTCACGGTGTTGCAGTCAGGCGTGAAGAAATATAAAAGCTGAAGACAGTAGAAGCTGAAAGACGCAACCAATAGTTCGGACGAAGCATATTGTTTTTTTGTTTCTTGTACTTTTTAGAGTCGCGTCAACTCGATTGGGTCATTGGTTACTACTTGAAGTGTGTTTTGTTATTGTTCCTTCAGTGTGGACGGGTGATTAGATTAGATGCAGTATATTTATTTCTTTTAGGAATTTTAAGACGTCTTCTTGTCTCCTTGTCTTAGAAGACGGTGTTTCCTTCTTTCTTTTTGATTTTTCATACACGATATGATAATGTGGTCGATTGAATTCACTGCGATGCATTTGTTGCACATTGTGAGATAATAATATATGAGTGAAAAAGATTGGTGTGGCTAATCCTTATTCTGGTTAATCCTACTTGTAATCTTCTGTGAAATGAGAAGGCTGAGCTTAATTTATAAATATTATTTCTGATTTGATGGTTACATGTAGGACGTGAGTTCCTTTATGTTAAGAAATAGTTTCAATATTCCTTTGTGACGTGCATGAATGTCTCTAGTGCAAGTCTATTGTTGCTGTTCTTCATTTGTTAAATATATGTTGACAATACGCTTATCTGTAGCAGCAGCAATACTCCAAAAGCTGTTACTTTTATTTCCCTGTAGCTTCAAAATTCCAAGAGTGCTTTACAACCATAGTTCAAGTTATTTTCTGACCATGCCATTGTTCAAAGTCGAGGCGCTCTTCAGATTTATTGTCTGCTATCTAATCAACGAATCCGAGTGTCTCAAGAAAAACAGACGCCCACACCAAGGCGTTAAAGGTCGAAGTTTACATCAGAACAAATCAGTAGAAAACATAACGCACATTCAACACCATTCAGTTATATATACACTCTCTGTTCTTTTATTAAAAAGTCGTTTTATTATAACTATTTTTGCACAGTGTTATATCGAAACTGTGTTCTCCAAGTATCGCGTTATAAAAGGGTAAACTGTATTTACGTAACAAATTCTATCGATATTTCGTTTTTATGCAAAGTGCAATCATTTCAACGTCCATCTTTATTAAAATTAATTATTCACTGACCATTAATTCCACGAGTAAAGCATACAAGAAAGTCTTCTTTTAACAAAATAAATTTCTGCTCTCTGCAGAACACACGATATCGTTCACTTGGATTAAATTGAATTCGATACTTTTATGTGTCGCACTGAACATCTCGATGTCTGAAACTGGTCTCAGCGTCGTTACGGCCATTTGTATACTCAGAGTCTCTCTTGTTGGACTTTGGTATGACGCACTATGAGCGCGTTTGTAACACGGTAATTAAATCGATCCCTTTTTTCACTCTTTTTTTTTTCTTGCCGAGTATTTTACGAAATGAGATTAAATAGATACGATTACGCGATATACTTCCCAAAGGATATGGCTATTACTCAGCATCTAACCAGCAGAAGCAAGACGCGGTTCCCGCAGTGTACATAGATAATCGAGCTTAATTAATTGCTCGTGATGCGCGCTCTGGGCTGAGCAAACACATTTACTTATTACCATCCATCTTGAGTGGTGCCTCTCAAGGGAATCGATTTTCTAAGTGCACATGGCTGACGATGACACGAATTGTCGAAGAGTCGCCACGTGATCGCAATAAAATCGTTAAATAAAGGCGCGGCCTGCGTAACCGTCCCTTTTTCATTTCTGTTCGACTCGATCCTGGACCTTAAAAAAGTGTTTCTATCGATACGTGAAATGGAGAACGATAGAATTGCGTTTGAAGCTTTATTTCCGAGGGAAACGACTGCGATGGTTCATAAAATATGCGTGCAGCGGAGGTAAGAGTCCATTGTGAATACGACGAGGGTGACGGTGCACAGAACATTGAAAACGAAAGAAAGAGAGAAAAGTTTCAATTTTAATTTCTACTTTTAAAAAACTAGTTTTTTTCTTTTAATCGATAATTTAATATTTCGTGATTTTGAGTTTAGGATTTTTCAAGTTGTTTTTCTGTTCCATTACTATTTTGTTTTTAAAGAATTTTTTATATATTTCAACCCAATTGTTTCTTTAATTTTTCAGAAAACTATTTTATATTAGATAATATAAATGTAATAATATTCACTTCTGCTAACAAAATCATAAAATTAATTTAAATAGACTCGCAACATTTTTTCTTAAAAATTAAATAAAAACCATATCCACTGGTTCTACAAATTGAAAATAAAATTAGAAGAATTATAATCTACCTTCAATTCTTAATCGACAAACTCGATATACATTTTCAAAAAATTTATCGAGTCTCCATCAAACCTTACATATGACTTTTACATTCCTAATTGCATTGCATGCGAAAAATATATTTTTACGTTTTTTTCAGTCTGTCATTGGACTGCGAATCACGTAAAAGTATATATTTAATAGATTTGTGCTAAAAAACATCAGGCATTGCAAGTATGTTTTGAATAACACCATACTGTGAAGAAATATTAAAGTCTTATCATTGCTATTTGTACTTGTTGCTATGAAAACATATTTTTGGATAAACTATCATTTCCTTCTTTTTAAATAAATAGTAAAATTAAAAGCCTTCTATTTTCCTTTCATTTTTCATTTTTGTTTCAGTATTCCATATTTGCCTATTCAAAAAAATATCGTTCTCTTTCCGTTTTAATAATCATAGAGCATAGAACAAAAAAAGTTTCGTTGAGAGAAGCGAAGTAGTCTTCGATTCGTCGCAATTTTACCGAATGACCAAACACCCGCGAAATTAAAAGAAACAAACACCCACTCACACGTAGATCCACGACGAACTATACCCGCGTGCAGTGCACTAATTTCGCAAAAGATGAACGTAATCACAAAATCGTTACGCGCCATTTATTATCCTGTCGCCAGCACCGCCGTTTCCGTCTGGAAGTCGGTCTCGCCCAGCGAAATCACTGACTGGCGTTTATTCTGTACACCAATCGACCGAAAGTGGAACTATTTGGGCATAATGAAGCCACTGTTAACGAGCGGTAGTTAATACTTGTCTACATTAATCGCCACGTCCGCGTCCGTGGAAGTCTCGCTGGGTGATCGTTATTGACTGGTACAGATCCCAGGGGCCGTAATTGACATTTACACGATGCGTTCGGCGTTAAACTTCCCTGGAGAGCCGGGAGAGGGGTAGAACGTCGTATCTCAGTTCCAGTATCTACACGGACAACGGGGTTTCCCTGACAACGGGGCAACAACAAACGCCTAATGGCCAGTGCTCAACTCAAAGTTTAATTTCCTGGCTGGAGGACAGTGCTTACAATGACCCGTCCGCGGTCCTCGTCTCCTTACTCCGCCGCTCGCCCTCATTATCCGTGGAGCCACGCATCTTCCGGTCCTTCTTCCTTCTCGTCGCATCCTTTGTTTATTCGAGCCACGCGGCCCCGTCCCACCGGAAAGTTGGAAAATTTCGCCAGCGATACCATCCGCGGAGGATATTAACCAATAAACGGCCATGATTAGCGCCCCCTGGGACGTACACCATAATGGCGACGCTAGATACTTGATCAATCCCTCGACGTTGAGCGGAGTTATGGGCTGGTTCGAAAATCAAATTGCTGGCTGTGTAGTATGTGTGTAATTGTAAATTGGATCGCGTGTTAAACAGCGACAGAGATACATGTGGACGCATTGTTTATTTTATTAGTATGTAATAGATGTACTATTATGTTTCCATACGAAGCAATTTGGAGTATTTCTGTCACAATCCTTGCACTTGGCTTTTTTTCGGACGTTAGTAAGAGAAACTATTGCTAAAATAGTAATGTTTTAGCAATATTTTAGCAATAGAAACGTCTTTCAGCAATAGAAAATTTCTATTTTAATAGAAATTTGGGGGAAACATGCATTTTTTTAAAAACTGTGGTGGAATAAGGTTATTCTCTGTAATTATTAATCAAGAGTGGAGATCCGAGTCCCCTCAGAGTGGACATTCGAGTGCAAAGGGTTAATGATATGACCACTGATGAATGAGTGTTTGTACTGATTGACGGTGTGAACGTTTATAATTGTGAAGATGTAATTGTGAATATTTTCTAATATTCAATATTCGAGAATATTCCAAAGTTTATGCATAAGAATGTGTGTATGTAAGTGTCTGGAAAAACAAGGAAATGCATGGAAATCCGGGTAAAAGGATCGAGAATGTTCGATGAAAGAATGTATAAAAGGATGTGTGTGCCAAGCACAAAGTTAATTTTATTTTTATTAACCCTTTGAAGGGAATTGATTGCTGATCTCGAAGGTTAAAAACTTATTCCACCGCAACTTTTTGAAAAACGCATATTTCCTCAAAGTTTTCTATTGAAATGGAAATGAAAATTGTTTGATAATAGCTTCTATCGCTAACTTTTATCAGCAATAGAAAATTTCTAGGAAAGCGTCGAATGCAAAGGGTTAAAGACAGCACACCGTTGCTCTTCTTAAACTAACTTTTGAATTCCCACAATATTAATAATCTTTGCGCTAACTAAAAATGAATAATATTAACCCTTTGCACTCGAATGTCGTCTTTGAAGAAATCGATTGCTGATCGCGAAAGTTAAAAACTATTCCACCGCAACTTTTTGAAGAACGCATGTTTCTCCAAAGTTTTCTATTGAATTGGACATTTTTTCAAATTACTTGGTAACAGTTTTTATTGCTAACTTTTACCAGCAACAAAAAATTGCTGTAAAAGCGTCGAATGCAAAGGGTTGATCTATCGTGCGCCTCGCTTAAATAATTCGTTAGAGCAAATTCAGTATTAACGCATTGAATTATTCCGTGCTCGCGCTTTGATCATGCTTTAAAAAATTACTACGCGAACGTTCGTTATAATACAGAGGAATTAAATTAAAAGCCCGAGAGATAACGTATATACCGCGTGGCGGACTTTGAACCCGGAAATCTTGGCTGTGCTTGGCGGATATAGTTTCTGCACGAGATCCACATGGTCATGGCACTGACCCCTCAGAAGCAACCCCTCATGGTATCTGACGTGCATGCACGAGGAAAAAGTTTTGGGGTTGCCGCGTACGTTTCCACCCCAGCGGGTTTCTCTCCCTACAATTCTTATGGGAGATAGTGCATAATGAAAAAAAAAATACAACGAGTCAGAAGACAGATGGCCACGGCGCTCAGCCACATTATGGCCCGTGTTACGAAACAGATTCTCCATTCTCCAGTCGAATTTACGGTTAACAATCGAACGAAGCGCTGCATTTCGCGTTGTTAGTTTAACTAGAAAATTCTCATATTTTCACCAAATATCGCTTTCGAAATAATACATTTCACGCAGATCGAATTATTCGATTAAAATTCCGCGTTACATTCAACAAAAATAATCCCCGCAAGATACAGTTACACAATTCCAATATTTCATTCTTCTCTGGGAAATAATTCGTCCGTTAAATAATACCTGCATCGCGGGATCCGCGAGCGTGCGCCATTAATTTCGCACGCGCGCGCGGTCTCGTCGCGCGCGAACATGTTCCCGCAGTAATCGCAAACACGATTGTTAATAACAATCGAGGGTGACGCGAAATCGAGGGAGCTGCGCCGCACTCCGTCGAGTCGAAACTCGAGCGATAACGAGCGCTCGAAAGCTCGCGGGACGCGATTCGAACGTCGAGACTTGGCGTGAAAAAAAGGACGCCGGGTAAACGAAATTCCTGCGAACAGTTTCGAGGCAACACGTCGAACGGCAGGGCCGCGGAAGGTCTAGAAATGACAAAAAGAAGGATCGTGCGGACAAAACAGCCGACTGAAAATAGAGGGAGAGGCGCAGAGGACGAGCTGGGGCGGTCGGACGTGGGGGCGCAGGAATCGGAGTACGGTCCCGTGTCCCCCGCGTCATGAATCATGCATTCTCATCCCCTAGGAATGAACTAGAGCGCTCTGCGGTCGCGCGATCCGTCCGACAAATAAACAATGTTATTTGTTCTCCAGGATCCCGACCCGTTCGCAGAGGCCCGAAAGATTTCGTGAGGACGCGACGGAAGCCCGGGAGTGTCGGAGTTCCGCACTCCCGCGGACCAAAACGCCGAGAGAAAGGACGCGGGATCCCTTTTCCCCAGCCTCTGTTTCTTTATCCCGTTTCCCAGCCCCTTCCTCTGCCCCGTTCTCGCCCCAGCCGTTGTTCAGCGCCGTCGTTCTCCATCCGCTGCCTTTATTTTTCTGACAATCGGAACTGTCAACGGCAAATAACACTCGCGCGAGCGACGACAGTTAACGAGGAAGGTGGACGCGCGACGAGCGCCGCTCGTCACCGCTTTGCGCGGTTTCCGGGCCGTTCGACTAATTTTTTCGTTTTGTTCCGCGAGTTGTTTGAATCGGATGCCGCGAGAATCAGTGCGCATTGTATTCGCAGCGCGCTGTTTGGTAATTTAGAATGTTAATCGAGCGTAGGTGTTCGATTCTTTGTAATATTGGTCAAGCATAGATGTTCACATCTTTACAATATTAATGAAGCATAAATATTCACTTCTTTAGAATGTTACACAAGCATAAATATTCACATCTTTATAATATTAATCAAGCATAGACGTTCGCTTCTTTATAATATTGCTCAAACATCGATAGTCACATCTTTATAATACTATTCAAGCATAAATATTCATATTTTTACAATATTCTAATATTAAGCATACATATTCACATCTTTACAATATTACTCAAGCATAAATATTCGTATCTTTACAATACTATTCAAGCATAGATATTCACGTCTTCGCAATATTACTCAAGCATAAATATTCATATATTTACAATATTACTCGAGCATAGATATTCACATTTTTACAATGTTACTCAAGCATAGATATTCACATTTTTACAATATTACACTAGCATAAATGTTCTCTTCTTTACAATATTGTTCAAGCATAGATATTCACATCTTTCCAATGGTACTCAAGCATAGATGTTCACTTCTTTACAATTAATATTACTCAAGCATAGATATTCACATTTTTACAATGTTACTCAAGCATAGATATTCACATTTTTACAATATTACACTAGCATAAATGTTCTCTTCTTTACAATTAATATTACTCAAGCATAGATGTTCACATCTTTACAATGTTACTTAAGCATAGATGTTCACATCTTTATAATACTATTCAAGCATAAATATTCATATTTTTACAATATCACACAAGCATACATATCCTCTTCATAACACAAATTTCTGAAAAATTAAATAACTCGTATCATGTAACAAAATAGTTACTATACCCACTGATTCTACAAACTAGAAACAAAATTAGAATAACAATAATCTTTTTAACTTTACGAGTATTCTAAATTTTGTTCACAATCAAAATGGATTCTATAAAAGTTCTTATGAAGATATTTATTTCTTATTAACAAATAATCGTAAACTGTTCCTCTTCTTCTCGTACGAAGCAATACTAACTGACAATTTTCAGCTTGTCACTAAGTAACGATATTGCAATTTTAATGCGTCATTTTTCTTCTTGTTGCAGATGAACCGTCCTATTCAAGTGAAGCCGGCGGACAGTGAAAACCGCGGAGGTGAGAGCAATCGAATCAGTATACTTCCACGCTAGACTGTTACGATAAGATTAGTTCTCTAATAACGAACAGAATAGTCGATCGAGATAGACGAGTTTTCACTTAAACGGATCGTTAATTCGCATATAACTATTTCTAGCGTAAATTTACGTAGCACTAACGATCATTGGCAAAGCTATTCGCTATAGTAGAGTCCGATATGGTAAGATAAAAATTTCTTTCGACGTTGACCATCACTTTCCATCGAGAGCTCGAAATATTCCGCTCGAAATTCCGTTTCGCTGCAGCAGCGTTCCCTGTTTCTCTCGGGACTCGGAAAAAATTGTGTCGACAGGGGCGGTTATTGTGTAGGTTAGGCGCCATTAATAACTACAATACGTTCGTTTATAATAAGCAATTGAAAGCACGCAACAAAAGCTGCGTCGCGGCCATCAAAAGCTTCGATAAAGAATAACCGATTTAACAGCGAGGAACGAAATATTTTCATCGAGGGCCCTCGCAGTTACGTGCAATACCCGTCGACAACCCATACGTAACTTTCAATCACGCAAGCGTGAAAAAGCACGGGCTGGTAAAAAAGTTCGTTTACATATTATATACGCGCACGCTCGGAATATATGTGTTATTCATTAACTTCGTGTTATTGAAAATACGTTTTTCTGACATTATTGCGATCGGTCCTTACAGCTCCGCGCAGGGTTTCGTTTGACACGCTGAATGCTGAGGGCTGCATAAAAGTGTGCGTCGCAGATCGAATCGACGGAGGAGTTTTGTTC
The DNA here is from genome assembly GCA_963969225.1 of Xylocopa violacea. Taxonomy (NCBI): domain Eukaryota; kingdom Metazoa; phylum Arthropoda; class Insecta; order Hymenoptera; family Apidae; genus Xylocopa; species Xylocopa violacea. The sequence goes on along the minus strand of CAXAJV010000021.1, from coordinate 4,130,875 downwards.
GATCGTGAGCTAAACGATCCCCTCTTACAATTAAGTATTCGCAGTGCTTGCATCGAGTGCGAATCGATAAAATATTCGGGCAATATTTTTGCGCTCGTTGCATCCCTTGATGCCACGTGACGTCATCAGCGTGCAGAGTATTAAACTTTGTAGAGTGTTGTTATGTTGTTGCCATGATAGTTTGCATAAAGCGATTGCTAATCTTATTTAATTTAAAAATTAAGACGCTAGAACAAATTTTCTTTTGTATACTTTTACTAAGAATTTTTTGTCTCGTGTCTTTAGAAAATTATATTTTAGAAGTGAAGATTTAATTTGAGCTAGAAAATTATTATGATTAATTTTATTTATTTAGATATAATATAGCGATGTATTATATGTTTCATAGTGATTGCTGGTCTTATTTAATTTAAAAATTTAGACACTAGAACAAATTTCTTTTGTATACTTTTACTAAGAATTTTTTGTCTCGTGTCTTTAGAAAATTATATTTTAGAAGTGAAGATTTAATATAGCGATGTATTACTCAATATTTCATAGCGATTGCTAGTATTATTTAATTTAAAAATTAAGAAGAACAAAGGAGAACAAATTTGAGCTACAAAATTGTTATAATCAATTCTGTTCGTTTAAAATAAATTTGTAGAGACAAAGTTGCTCTTTTTTTCTTTCTTATGCTCTATAACTAGAATAGTATACTTGATCACTAATTTACAATTACAGAAATATGGCTGCAAAACATTTAAAAACACTGATGTTTCATGTAATATTGTACTTACTACAATTTCTGTCGTTTTTCTTCGAATATACCAAGTACACTCTTCTTTTTTAAATAAAAATTTAAAAAACTTTACGCTATTACTTTTCGTACAGTAATATTTTTCGTATCACTTTCGATGAAATTAAACATATTTTTCCACTTTCACTTTTCTTCCTTAATAAATACATACAAACTGCGTGTTTAGGGACCTCGAAACAGCATAACCGCGACTTTCTAAATCGCATCCGTTCTTTGTTTCGCAAAAAAAAAAAAAAAAAGGAAGGAACAACGCGCACTTAACTTTCAACCCCTTATTATCCTCGCGTCGGCACTTGAACGATCGAGTTTGTGCGGAACGCGAGGAAATCTACCGCGATATCTGCACGCACAATGGGAAATTCGACGAATAGCCCGTCCAAATATCGGTTCCGAGAATTCACGGAAACATGAGCCCACAGGACGTTGTACCGAGCAATTCGGTGAAGTTGATGCTGGTCCTCGATGTCGTACGCTCAAACGAGCCTGAATAGGGACGCGCGCGAGGTAAATCGCGCAAAAGGGTGGAAGGAGGACGCGGGACCAAGGAAAGGGTGGAGCGAGGATATATGGGAGGAGGAGGAAAGAGAGAGAGAGAGGGAGACGGTGAAGGGCGAGAAAGGATGTAGTATTCAAAGAGGGACTCCCAAGAAGAAGGAAAGCGGGTTAGTGAGTGGGACGCGAGAAAGGGGTTCGAAGGACAGAGGGGTGAGAAGAGGTAGAGTGGGAGAGAGAGAGAGAAATGGAGAGAGTAGATGAGGGGAGGGGTGCCTTAATTCATATGCTAATCTGGCGTAGATGCCATTGTAATCTCCGGTCGCCTGCCTCGGTGTGGCCCCACAAAGCCTCAGCTTGACGCGGATGCAGAAGGAGAGATCCAAAGCTCAACGCTGTCACTGCTTCTGCCGCTTCTGCTTTCGCCTCCGCCGCCTTGGTACACGGTATGCTTATGTACATTACGTATCCGCGTAGTCGCAGACTTCAATCATGCTATTACCGAACTACGTCAACGACGTCGATCCGTCTTCGCTCCTCGCGACATCATCCACTGCCGGCAGCGTGCCCTTTTGTCGTCGCGCGCCAACCCCTGACTTATCCTCCGCAGCGTTCCCCTTCGCGACGTTATTTACGGAGAATCTTAACGGTTCCAGGACCAGAATCGCGATACCTTTGTTTCCGTTGGATTCGCCGCGGTGAAATTCCTGGTCGAACAACAGTTTTTTGCGGATTTTTGGGCGAATTTGTGCGGTAACCTTGGCCAGCGATCGTTTTTTATCCGTCAGACTGTTTCGTTGTTTCGTTTACGGGGTTTCTATGAGCTTCCTGTCTATCGAATTACTTTCAGAAATATTTTTTTTGCGATATCGAGTAGATTTAAAAGTGATACATCTGGTTTGTACTGTATTTTCGCTTTTGGAGTAGTGACAGGTCTTCGAAAACATGAAAATTGCTCGCTATGACTTCGAAGTTTTTGGTATATTGTAATTAATCTTCATGCTCTTGATTTTAAATGAATCATTGAACTGTCTATTCTCAAATTCTGAATACATTTGTGATTTTATTTGATTATCTATTCATGTGCCTCAGTTTGAATATTGGGTTGCAAAAATACGAAGACTTTTTGGACAATCCAATACGACTGTGTTTTGAAAGATGTTTATCGAAGAGAGTAATAGCACATTTTACTGCTGTTGTTTCAATTCATCATTTTATACAGATGTTATACAGCAAAAACATAATTTTCGCATAACGAAGCACAGAAATACAACTTATTCCACCATTTTTTAATAAATGATGAAACTCTCCAAATTCATATCTTTTCAGAATAATTTATATTTAAATAATAAAATAGTAATATCACTCTTTTTCAGAGTAATTTATGTTTAAATAATTCACATTTATGAAATTCTAAACAACCGTACCATTATCCCCTAAGCTTCATCGATACAAAATAATCTTTAGCACGAAATAGACACGCAACAACGTCGCATAAGATAAATTTTAATCCATTTTCACAATCTTTTTACGCTACCATTTCATTCCACAAACTCATAACTAAACGACACAAGTACTGCGAATATTCTTCGCTATCTTACGTATTGTTTCGAACAACTCGTTCGCACTTTCCGCTTTAATCATTGCTCTCCATAATACAGGCTATTCCACAACGTTCGCCGCGCGGCTTAATTACATTCTTTTATAGATTTCCTTGTAATATAGTGGAACTTTACCGTGCAAAGTAATATCCCATTAACGGTATAAAAGATAAATCAGATTTTAATTGTAAGACGTTGTTAAATTAAACCGTGAAATTGGAAAACGGTTCCGACATCTGGAACTTATCTCGCTGTTGCTCCTCCATTTGCGTTACTCGCAGGTCGGTCGAGACGTAACCTACAAATTGTCGCGAGCTTTTTCCTTCGCGCTTAACGATCGCGACATTAAAAAATTGAACAATATCGCGCGAACGTGCTCGCTTTACTTGCATACTTTACTCCATAAAAAGAAAAGAATCACGTTTCTTGACTACCCGGATTGTTTGAACGGATACGATAAAAATGCGAATGACTCGTTGATTAAAAGTTTAATGCAGCTTGAAAAATTGATACGAATTACATCGAATCATCGATCATTCATCGCGACGCGACATGACGCGACTTCTTAAAACGTACCCTTTCCTCAGACATAATTTAACAACGCGAAGTGAAAGAGTCGAATTAAATCTTTAATAATTAACAGAAACTGATTAGGTATTTTTCTAAACATCTGCTCTAAGAATTGGTTTCTTAGTAATGACATAAATCCTCAGCGTATCTTATTTAACTCATTTACATCATAAGTTCATATTTGCGCGAAATTTTCCTTATGGATTCGAGTATTTCTCTGAGTAAGGACTAAAAGTTTTGATAAAAATGGGGGTTGCGATTTTAATAGTAGAGAAGAAGTAATTAGGCTTGCAAAAATGTAGACGTATTGCGATATTAATCATTTACACTCGGTTTTTTGGCGTTGACAACAGAAACTATTGCTAAAATAGCAATATAATAAAATAGTAATATTTTAGCAATAGTTTGCAGTAATAGAAAATTTCCAAAATATTGCTATTTTACCAATAGCTTCCAGTAATAGAAAACTGCTAATTTAGCAATCATTTTTATTACTAACGTCCAGTAAGGAGCCGAGTGCAAAGGGTTAATATCGCAACGACACGTCTACGTTTTTGAAGCAATTTGTAGCAATATTTTAACAATAGTTGATATTTTAGCAATAGCGAAAACTTCAGAGAAGCATGCATTTCTCAAGAAGCCACAGCGCAATAACTTTAACCTCCTTCATCACTAATCAATACTGATGTCCCCTCAAAAGCGACATCCGAGTGCGAAGACCCAAATTTCATCCATACAGACCAATCTTCCACTCTTTCGAATGATGCAAATTTGGTTAACACTAAAGTGCCATCAACACTAAAGAGCCAATGACACGACAGCGCGTGGTGTGGACTGACGTCTCAGTACTCTGCACCCTTTTCTCGATAATTACACTCTTTGTACCATCGCAACAATTGCAAAGCATACACAAGAAGCATACTATCTACCCATAAAACCTCAAACAGAAGGTCTCCAAAAATTCATCCAACAACGCTAGTGCTAAAACAAAATCTTGGCGCCCAAAGAGACGCGAGACGCTTCGAATTCGCCTGGCAGCAAGTTCCTTTCGGCTAAACTTCCGCCGCGCGCAGCACAGGAAACGCGAACAGCAATTGCTCGGAGCGATTGCTCGCGAACGCGATGAAAACGGCCCTCGACGGATCTCCCGCGCCCTTCGAACTCGAGCCACGCTCGATCGTCCCTGAAATGCGGAATTAAATGTACAACGACGGGAACAGATTTGAGAAATGCGTGTATCTCGCGCGGAAGTTGCCAGGGCTGAAGGGTGGCCGAAGTTCCTGCGAGCGGATAAGGGCAGTCGGTGCACTAGAGCAGCTAGTTGAGCAAGTAGATAAGTTTCGATCCCCCAGCGAACCGCCTTGCTTCCACCGCCATCACTCGCTTCCACCATGTTCGAGCTGATAAACGTATCCCAGGGATATCGGGACTCTCGAAGGCAGCCTTCGTTGCTGGCAACTTTCGGCTGCCCGACGTGACGCGAGTCGCCATCGCTGGGACGAGGAATCCTCGCGGATTATAAGAAGACAGCGTGGCGTCTCTTCGAAAATCGAGGAACAGTCTGGCAAACAGTCGAGATAAAGTTACGTATGGGTGGCTGTGCGAGCGTTGGCGTGCTCGAGGGAGCCTCGTTAAGCGCGCGGAACTCGACGCCGCGTAAAATGGCGGATGGGCGCTGCTCGGTTCCGGGAAACGTCTTATTTAGACACGTCTTCGCGGAATCTTCATCCAAGCGTCTTTGAAAGATGATTTCGAGGAAACGGTACAATGAGGAGAGTAAATGTGAATTTCTTGGGAGAGTGTTCTTTTGTTTCATTTTTATTGTTGTTGCGTTGTCCTGTGGAAGAGCTAGAAGATTTGGGTCTTTAGTGATGTGGATGCGAAGAGAAATTGTGATTCAGGGTTAATTCTTTGCGCTCCTTTTTAGTGTGACTCGATATCGTTAAATAAAAAAGGGAAACAAATATAAATTACAACAAAGTTTTAGGGTTGTTTTAGAGGAACTGTGCTGCATTGACAACTTTTTTAAGTAAATTTGAAGTAAATTTCGAATAAAACGCTTGAAATAGTAGAAAGTTGGCGACTAAACTACTAAATTGACAAATAATTTGGAGCGCAAAAGGTTAATGTACAGGATGAGGCAAAAGAAATGTTAAAAAGCAATCGTAGGATTTTCTACTTTTTTTTTTATTGCATTGCAAATTATTTAAAAATGCAGATATTGATTTTATTCTACAAAATTCGTAGTAATGTAGTTGTTGGACAATTATTTAATAAAAGTCCTTATCAGAAATGAACGTTTCGAGATCGCATGTTCAAGTGGCCACTGAGAGCAACGTAAAACGGCCATGATGCAGTTCTGACCTGAATCCTTGCGACTTCTTTTTATGGGTTTACGTGAAGGACGGAATATATAGAAATGTTATATCAAATAAAATGCTGGTCAGAACGATACCTTTCAACAGGTTAGTTCCAGAACGTACACTGTAATTACAGTTGATAGAAAACGCTTGGAAAATATTCTGTATTAAATTTTAAAGTTCCTTTCAATAAGTAACTGAAATGTATTTTCTCTTATTTTAATGCTTCTTTTGTCTCACCCTGCAGTTTTTATTTGAGATTATAGAAAAATTATTAGAAAAATCGCTTCTATTAAAATCAAAATAAATTTCAAATCTTCTTACTACGTTTAACTTAATATTGGTTGCAACTCGATGAATATTTTCTTTTGAAAGCTTCAATATCTGCAAATTATTTGTGTAATTGTTTGCTTTTAAATATAATCACGTACATAAAAATTTAGATTTATTAAATTTAGCGATTTTGGTGATGCATATATGTTGTCGAGACGTATTATTTAATTATTGTAGAATGATTAGCAATACCACTTGACAATTTCATAGTGATTTCTTAAAGTGTTTATCGTTTGAATAACAATATACGATCAACACAATGATATAGAATACAAATTAAAATCATTGAGTTAGTTTTATTGAACAATATTAGCATTCGTAGAAAGTACTAGACTTAGACAATACTAACATTATTAGAATACTAATATTCTGTAAAGTTAAATACGCTTAAACATCAATAAGAATTACTCAACACTCATTGCCCCAAAATTTTCATATTAACCATACCAGTCATTACTTCACTCACAACATTCGAAATCTTACAAATTAGATTAAGAGTTGCTCAACACTCTTTGCCCCAAAATTTTCATATTAACCATACCAGTCATTACTTCACTCACAACTTTCGAAATCTTACAAATTAGATATTTATCATTACATTCTTCTAAATTAAATATTCATTAATAACAACAATTATAAATTATGCTTACACGAGCAACACTACAATCCCAAAAAAAAAATAAATCTCGTTCTACAACTGTTTAGTAACCCAAATGGAAACTGAACGCTTCGCGAGCACGAGCACTGCTCTCGTCGCGTTCGAAAAAATCCGCTCAGGCAAAGTTAATTGACCTCCTCGAGAAATCGGAATGAAATTTCTAGCGAAATGATCAAAGTCGCGGGAGGGCCGGGTTTACTTTCAATTTTCGTGCGTACCCCGACACCGTTCGCCCCGTGGCGCGGCCTTAATCGAATCAGCGCCGTAATGGCGGCGTAAGAACTGAAACCAATTTCCAACGGCGGGGACCGGAAGAAAGATCAGAGCGCGTTAGCGAGCCGGCGCGAGGAGAGGAAGCACGGTGTCAAACAGTGTGTTCGCTTTGTTCTCGAGGTCCAGCGAGGAGATAATTTCCCGGGGGTTAATTCCTTTCTCGATTTCCTGGAGGCGCCAGCCGTGGAAGGGAGGGGAGCGCGCGAGGGCACGTTAACACTTAGCTCGAGCGACAAAGGTCCAATCCTCGGTCCCCACGGTGTCTTGCCGCGACAATGGGAGCAAACGCCCGATGAAAAGTACTCGGGGCCAAAGGAACGGGAATTCCCTGTCAAGGAATGGCGGAAGGAAGCGTGAGAAAGTGAAGGGGCGGGTAAGGCGAGGACGGGACGGACGAAGGGGTAAGAATCCGTGGAGAATTGGGATGCAACGAGGCTGCAAGTCAGGCGAGAATCTAATTTCCCGAGACAAATCCTTAAATGTGCCCTGAAGCCTCGCTGGGAGGCGCGAGTCTGGCCAGAGTCTTGGGGCGAGCTCGTGTCTGCCAGCCGCGGAGGCGATCTTCGACCCGGTTCGCCAATCTTGCGTCTCCGTGACCTCGCGTGGTCGCGTCGTTCGAGTTCGTTCACGCGGGAAACGCGAAGAATCGAAGGCGCGATCGGTTTATCTGGGGAGCGGAAAATTTTTGCGACGAATTCGGTTCGCGCTCGATTTAAGCTCTTCGTGGCAACTGCGTGGAGGACCTTTGTAATTCCTGCTAATAGCTGTCATGCGGGGAATCGCCATTTTTAAGTGCAGCTATGGAAAAAGGATGGTCTGGAATATGAATGATTATTGATGGACATTAATTCTTTGACATTTCGTAATGTCGTCTACTTTCTTGATCTGTTTCAAGTGGATGTAATACAATTTGGTAACAAATTAAATGGTTAGTACTTAAATCGAATTTTGGTCAGTGTTTTATTATCACTAAATGGTCAGTTTAGGTTGAGTTAGTTAGTTAAAGTAATAAACGGATAATAAATGTAGAGTCATTGTAAGTCCAAAAACAGTTACGTTTTTGACCAAATTTGTTTAGCTGCCAGTGAAGGCTTCAAAGGATACTGATCCTTCATATATAAATACTGACTAAAAGAAATTAAAATACTAACCAGTGAAATACAAACCTATTTACTTGTGTTCTGTGCAATTCATATATTTATTACCATATAAGATTTTAAGGACTTTAAGCGTACGAGTAACCATAAAATGTGCAATTTAATAGGATTTATCAGGGAGATACATGTATCTGACACGTGTTAAGTAATGACGATAAGTTAATTGACTTTTTCCCTTGCAACAGTAACGCGTCCAGTAAGTCTGGACGATAATTCGAGCATTAACGTTCTCTCTGGCTCGTTAGGGTGCGTAGCGAGTGTCCGTCGAATGCGGATCAGGGTAACGAAAACGCATTCGATCGAGCATCTGCAGGGAGGGCATGTCGAGTAGCGACTGGAAGGATACATATAGGGCGACGACGACGACGAATGGTGTACTGTTTTGGGCCCAATGGCATTTCTTTGTTTCTGTTCTGTATTCCAGAGTGCATGATGGACGACGGGAGCACCAGTGCCATCTTCTGGAAGTAGGAGGCACCGGTGGCGGCCGCTGAAGGTAACTTCGACTTCCAGGAGATAGCTAGCTTCCTTCCAGTACCTCTATTCTTCTTCTCCGCGAATCGGCAGAAGGAGAACCTCTCTAAGCGAAAAAACCGAAAAGAAAAGAAACGAATCTCCCTCCTTTCTCTCTCATCACGCCATCACCGCTGATTCAGCCAGCACAGCTCGCCGCAAAGTTCATTTTGCTGCTCGCTAGTCTGTGACCCACGGATCCTCCAGCATTCCTTCACCGGCCCCGGATCCCTTTCGCGACGGCGTCCAATTTCCCCGTACGAACGCTTAGCCAGCATATATTTATCGCCGCGCGCGAAAGCGGGCTGAAAATTCCGATCGTACGTTTGTCAAATTTCGCGGTACCTTTCGGGATCGCCCGCCTCGGATCGAGACGAACGATTCGCTCTTTAACAACCGCCGCTGGGAGCCGCGGTTCAGCTTCATCCGCGACAGCGATCCACGCTTTCGCTTTTTCGCAATTCCGAGTTCCTCTCGTCGCCCCACGAACGAAATAAGAACGTCCTCCGTCGCGTTGACGTTCGCGCGAAGCGGTCCCGTTTCCGGTCCGCGACGAAACGCGCGCGCGTCCTCCGTTGGCCACCCATCTCCGTACTCGACTACCAATCCGTTTCTCCCGATCCATCGCATCCGAAAAAATTACGGATACACGACGTGATACACTATAAGGTATTATAAAAACAATGTTGTGCGTGCCCACATGCGTAAATCTTTATTTAGTAGCCGTATATATATATATATATATTTGTCGTTCGTGTTTTTTGCTCTAGTTATTGCGCACCGGTGTTATCACACTGTTAAAACCTGGTTTACGGCGGTGCTCGTGTGGACGCTCTTCGAGCCTGATGGAACTCTTTCCCCGTGGAGAAAAGAACAGAGAAAAGGGAAAGAAAAAAAGAGAAAACGAAACGAAATAAACCGTTAGCGTGAAAATTGGTCCGGAAATGACCGGAAGGGGCGTAACGAGTCATCTTAGAGCGTCTACCGACCGTGTCTTGAAGAGAACCTCCTTTTTTTTACTCCGAAGGTCGAGTATGTCGTACATCTGGTGAAATCCAGGTTCCTTGACAAGATCCAAGCTCCAGTGTCACCTTACCCGTCCGTATGGGCAACCACCTCAAGCGTATTTATATGTATACGTATGTATATGTACGTATATACACGTACGTCTATGTGTATACGCATATGCACGCGTATATACGTATGGATACGTGTGTGTATGTACATATATATGTCTATATATATAGTTTATACCGCTCTTTTACAGCTATGATCATAAAATAGTGGCTCGCTCGTTGGATGTGTTGTCTCGTTCGTTGTCGATGTGTTTTTTATCACCTTTGTAAATATTTTCTGATTATGATGTCAGCTACGTTTATCTTATTGTATTTACTTAGATATGATTCTATATGAATACTTTTTGCCCCCTTTTACAATCCCATCCAGTTTCTCTATGCCTCCCGCGACGTTATCACGACAATCCTGATCGCAAACGTTCTCTCTCACGTAGCCCCAGTCGAGTTTGCACACCCACGATTTTTACATATTTACCATTATTATTATATGGGGGTACACGTACACGCGGAACACACGTTCAGTGCAGATATTTCTAAAAAAGAAAGAAAAAAGAGAAAAAAGAAAAATCGCCGATTTGTTCGATCGATCGTTCGTTAGACCGTCTGTGACGATGACGGATGTGGCACGACGGAAATGAAAATTTCAACGGCACTCGAGAAATGATCTCGGTCAATTCGAACGGATTTCAGCCGTGCTCGTACAAAATGGCTTCTAGTTAGTCGCTAAACTTTCGATTGGTGATGCGTTTTGCTCGAAAGCGAAGGGTGTTCACGTATTTAGTATCGAAAAGACGCTTTTATCTTCTAGCTACGCATATGTAACAGAAAGTAAACAATATTTTTTTATATTTTCACGATATTTTGAATTTTACAATATTCATATACATAAATAAGTATCCTTCTTTAATAAATATGCATAAATTATCTAAATTATCTTATATAAAAATCTGTGAGTTACTTGGTAGCATAAGAATTTTCATATCAAAACATATTAGAAGATAAAAGTGATCGCAACCGAAAAAATGAACACAATTCCAAAGTTTAGCGATCAATCGTACATATTTTCCAACCAAATCAATCCGTGAACTATAAAAAAGAACGGAGACACAATCAGGCCCGAATATACTCCACTGGCGATAAATAACAATTAATACCTACCGCAATTACGATGCGGTTTCGCTATTGCGCGCAAGTTAGAAATAGCTGCAGATTGTCGGAAGACCAATGATCAAGTGGCGTGTGACCCTTTATAAGCGACATGTCGAGCTCAGCACCACGCGGAACGCTCGTTGGTGGCAACTCGTTTGCGACTCAAAATTCTCCGCGTTCTCTCTCGAGTCGTGAATTCTGATTCGAACGAAAAAAGAAAACGGGAAAAAAAGAAGCGTAAGAAATCGAAGGTGTTCCCGCGCACGAAAGGTGAACGCGCCAACGTGGACGCCATCGTCAGAAGTTCCGCTCGTAGTTGAGCCGCTTCCACGCCCCATCTGGTTTTCACGCGTATCCCGTTTTTTCTCCATCTGTTTCTTCGGCTTGTGGTGTAGGACGTAGGACTTTGAAATTGATTGGATTATTTTCATTTCCTTTACTGTCTCGTTAATTTACCAAACCCCCGATCCCTGTTCGAATACGTCACCGCCACTGTTCACACGTGTACGTCGTGCTACATACTTATTACCAATTTGCCAGTATTACGAACGATATTTTATTATATTTGTCATTTTATATCCACTACATATACCATATAGTAACAGCATATATGTGTATACATATACATCCGCGGTGTTTTGCCGACTGTCGCGCGTCGAAATGACGATCGAACGTCCGCGCGAGCCGAGATTGGCCTCGCTTCCGGGTCCAAATTCTTCTATTCCGCGGCAGAGATCGTATATGTATATATCTACATACATATATAAATGCATAGGTACGCATACACACGTGTATGCGTATCTACTACCCTTACCTCCTTCCCCCTTAGGATGGTGGATGCTGGTGTAACCGTGTATCTTTGTCGTTTTCGGTGTTAGCCGCAACATCTCTTCTAATGCCTTACAAAACCGCTATAAGCGAAAACCAGAGCCGAGCCTCACGCCAGGAACTAACGTATTTCTTTGTTTTTTTTTCTCTGTTCTCTCTATTTCGACACGCGCGGCCGACCCGCAGACAGAAAGCTGTTCGTGGGAATGCTCAGCAAGCAACAAACAGAAGACGATGTCAGACAGTTGTTCACTGCCTTTGGCACAATAGAGGAGTGCACCATCCTCCGTGGACCCGACGGCAGTAGCAGAGGTGAGTAACGAGTAGAAATTCTGTGTTGGAACTTTTTTAATCCTAGCCGAAATTTCGGGGACACGACGCTTTTTCAAAAGTGTCGCTCTCGAGTGCGATTCATTTCTCGAAAGGACGGCTGCGTAGCACGTGCACTGCACTCTTTTAAACGCAACGTACCATTTTTTATTGCACGAAGCAACGTGATTCTATTACTCCAGTAAATATTGCTAAAAGATTTTCTTCAAATAGAGAATTCGAAATTGAAATACACTGTATTGGAAGAATGTAAGTTATCGAAATTTCAACACGAATTTTTGTGAACTGGTAAGAAATACTCGATGGTTTATTGGGTAATTATGCATTTGGTGGATATTTTCAATGATATATATATGTATATACAGATTGGTTACTATTTTTTAATCATTTAAAAACCAAGCTGAATCGTACGATTTGGCAAAGGAAAAAGATCTCAGAAGTCACACCTTAACCCATTCGAGACGACTTATTTTTTGGAGACCAACCTCAGAAGTTGAAAGCTTCTGCTCATTTTCTGCACTCCTGATGGTCCTGGCTTTGAGTCACTCAGTTTGAGGGCTAAATTGAAAGCAATACCAAATTTTATGTTTGCACACTTCTAAGATACCTTTTATTTTAAACCAGTCTCATTTCGATGTCTATTTTTTGCGTACTGACTCAAAATTTTAATTCGATATCATTGCACACACGGTGTGTAATCCATCTCGAATGGGTTAAACGTTATCTATTAAATCCTGGGATACCATGTATATAAAAGAGAATATGAACAATAATATATTAGTGGATGTGGTGACGAAGACAAGTTCCTTTATTTTGGACAGTTTTTTTAATTTAATAATTCCTATATACTACCCTCTTACAAGAGTTTATTAAAATCGAGGGAGAATCCTTGGGAGTCCTCCCATTGCCAGTTATACTGTCAATAAGTCAACTGACAATGAATACAATAACGTCGCAGGAGTTTCTCTTTATGGCGACGAAAGCTTTCGTTACCAACTTTATTGGAAACTAAATTAAAAAAGAATTTTATGAAGACATTTCTCTTTATATGAATTCCTTTCGTATTCTTTATAACACATAATGCACGATATTGTGCGAATTACAAATGAATATCATTACAAATCGATAAACGAAAATCATTAGAAAAGAAGTATTCGAAAATACTCCACAAAAATTTAAATTTAACGATGACAAATTTGTTTAAGAGGTTAGAAGAGTGATTCTTGACACATTTTTTATCACCAAGTTCATTTTTGGTATCAGAAATTCCTTACACTTCTCACCAAAGAGGATTTAATACTATGCAATGTTGTACGACTGTTGATGTTAATTAATTTTAAGAAAGAAGCAAGAAATATTAAAAAACCGATAATTATCTATTTAATATCACTTCAAGGTCTCTGTGTCATAAAAATGATGCATTCCATCACGATCAGACACGCATGTTCAATGCCAATAGCAGTTCTATTTTCTTCAAACATTAATAATAAATAAAAAAATGTCCTCTTCACATAGATTCCAGTTCGAATATTAAAAATCGAGAGCAGGCTAATAAATTCGCGATATCTTCTCGGAACTCACCCTTCGTACAACCTGGTCAGCGAATACTTTCGCAATAAGTGTTCAAAATCCACGGAGTTCTGATCACAGAACGAAGGGCAGCAAAATATTCCCTTGTAATTTCATCGTCGTTTCATCATCTCTTTATTACGCACGGTTGAATGAGTTTCATTACACGGTCATAATAAGTCACGGATCTCGCTGGCGACTCCTTTGAGCGCAGGAAAGAATGAAATACTCGTAGCGGCGCTTTACGCTGAAAAATCGCACGATCGGGGCTAAAGATGAACCGAGTTCATCGCTGGATGACGAGCCAGCTGTCCCAAAGAAAGAGATTGCCCCGTGGAGATTTCCTCTGACAGCGACGCGCGATTAAACGGCCAAAGAGGGGGTGGTTTCGAGCGCGATGGCGCTCGCGGATCTGCCCCAGCCGTGCTTTGCATCCGACGAGAATGCGTCGAAGACGGGGCGATATTTGTGGACCAGGCGAGCGTTTCCTCCAGAAGACGTCGCAGACGGAAAGGTGGGAACTGGTAGAAGCTGGGATGGTCCGGGAGAGGCAATAATTTCCGCCTGGCGAGCCAGCGAGATTTAAATATTTCCGTATAAAAATGAAGGCTGCGCGAGTAACAGGATGCTGGTCGAGTCTCCGTCGACGACGAGCGGGGACGGGACGATTAAGAAGCATAAATGGCGGAAACAAGGTGTAAGCGGGGAACGAAACGAACTGGGTCACCGAACGACGCGAGGGTAGGAGGGGGTGAGAAGGGTCAATAATAGACAAGCAGACAAACAGCGAGCGGATGTAATTAAATTGCTGCTCGAAGTAATACTTGTCCTTAACGGTTGATATGATTTTGATTCGTCCGCCGTGGCATAACGCCGCGTCCGCGTCCCCCTTGCCAGGCTACGGAGGAGTTTCTAATGCGAGCGGAAACGCTCGCAAAGGGGGACAAAGGCAGCGCTCGTCGAAAGGCCCTTAGAATGTTTCACGACACGCTCCTTTGCTTCGCGAAGCCCGATTCTACCGCTCATCTGCTCCCCCTTTGCCCTCCGCGAGCCAGTTTTCTTCGTCGTTCAACCACCCCCTGTTCTCTCGTCCGACTGCAGTTCCCGTCGCTGCCTCCGAGTCTTTCGGTTCTTTGTTGGAAAACGGGACAATGTTGCGCCCGAGCTTCCCCAAGCTCTTTAATTAAAATCACGCGAACGCGAAACATCGCCGCTTTCTACGGATTGATCGGCAGTCCGGAACATTTCATCGGCCGCTGGTAATTTCAATGTCGACATTTATTTCGCGATAAAAGGACGCCCGGGTGGGGGAGGCGCCCAGGTCCGTGAATAAAGGTCCGCGGAGAAATCCGTTTCGAGGGTTAATGCGACGACGCGATGGACGCTCGATCGATTGCGCTCTTCCGGATCGAAATAATTAAGCGCCCCGATATGCAGCGGAGTGCATCGCTCGGTTATTTTGCGACTCGTCGCGTGAACTTTCAGACGCGTGCTCTTTTGTTTCAGACACGCGCTCTTTTTTAATTAAAGGATAAAATGGGAGGTTGTATATTTTAGTATCGCAATTTGTTTACGAGAATTTGCGATCGAGCTGAAAAATTTATGCAAATGCTTCTCAAATGTTAAATATTAGAGAAGGAATAATGATTTTGAGTATTTTATTATAATATATATGCACAAAATTGCCTCCAAAATTATAAAATACATTGTGTGCAAATAAAATGATCGCAAAGCCTGTTAAAATAGTAAATGTGATTACAACAACGAAAATTATACATTTCAATGCATCAGTATTCATTTTACACAGACTTTAGTTCAAATTACTAGTTCAAAGCTACAAATAATGAAAGTTAAATCTGCTACAATTGTTTTCTTCTGTTTCCCCACATGACCATTTTTAATACAACGCATTGTACCACAATTTTCTATAATTTTTCCATAAAAGAACAAGAATCGCATTTTTCACTATTTATATTTTTCAATAAACCAAACCTAGAGGATCGCAAAATGACCAAAAGCCTAATACAATGCATTATACTACGCGTCATACTACAGTTTTCTACAATTTTTCCACAAAAGAACAAAAATCGCATTTTTTAATCCTTTGCACTCGGATGTTCCCTCTGAAGGGACATCAGCATTGATTAGTGATTGCGGAGGATGAACTTATTCCATCCTAGCTTTTTGAAAATTGCATGTTTCCCAGAAATTTTCTACTAAAATGAAAATTTTTTATTGCTGGGAGACTAGCAAGTGCAAGTTTTCTTACTTAAAATAGCAATATTTTAGCAATAGCTTTTGCTAATATCCATGAAGGAGTCGAATACAAAGGGTTAATAATCATATTTTTCAATAAACCAAACCTAGAGGATCGCAAAATAACCAAAAGCCTAATACAACGCATAATTTTTCCATAAAAGAACAAAAATCGCATTTTTTATTATCCATATTTTTCAATCAATCCTAGAGGATCGCAAAATGATCAAAAGCCTGATCCAACGCATTATACCACAATTTTCCATAATTTTTCCACAAAAGAACAAAAATCACAATTTTTACTACTCATATCTATCACTAAACCAAACCCAGAGGATCGTCAAATGGCCAAAAGCCTCCCATTTCCAAATAACTCGAACTTGACGAGCGCATGCTAATCATAACTTAACTACGCGAAACGAACCCGCACTAATGAATACAATTACGATTATCCTTAAACGTTCGTAATCGAGTTTGAAAGCGATGGATGCGGTTCCCGCGTAGAGGAACCGATCGCTTATTCGATGCGAGTCTGCCAGTCGCAACCCTCGCCCTGGTCGCGCCCTGACGTGAACTTTCCGAACGCGCTTCATCACTGGTCGCCTGGCCCCGCTCAAGTTTCGTAACTAGCTAATCCGTGACGTAATAGAGAGATCAAGAAGATCTCTCCTTTACGACTTCGTCTGTACATCGCTTCTGCCACCTGCAAACGGAGGAGTTCCACGGATGACGTACAACATTCTAATCGTACGTGAGCCTCGTCCTAATATCGTCCTCCATCGGACGTGCCAGTTGAAATCTTTACTCCCCGATGATAGCTCGGGCAATAACGAGATCTTTTATCGCGCGCACCATCGGAAAGGATTTAATTGGCAATCGAGAAGTTCGCGAGCTTCCTCCTCGCGATTAACCCCTCGCGTCGTCCTCGAAATTGGTTCAATTTCGGCGCGCTCTTATTTCTCCGAACATTTTCTTCGTTTCGAGGGAACATCGCGCAGCCACGTATATATACAGGGTTGTCTTAAAACCAGCAAGTTTCTTGAAAATACAGGAGCACAATTAATTGGGTCGAAAACGGACAGAAGTCTGTAAGAGGGTTAATTGATAAAAAAAAATACCCGCGATCAATTATGAATTTCATCGCGAACGTTGACGGCAAAGGGTGGACGGTTAAGCTCGTAATAAGGACTCGCGAGCACTTAAACGCGACAAATACCCTTCCTGCCCGATGGATTTTGTTAGGCAACATCCCGCCGTGGAATTACGATCTTCTCGAAAGTTATTGGCAGTCCTTTTCATTGTTCTCGAATAACTTCCCTTATCGGATGATACTGCCTAGATTGGTAGTTCGCAAGGTAGCGAGAGACTTCTCGGTAACGAGGAGTTTAAGAAGGGAACTCGGTTCGACGACTTTATGGAAAGACAGGACGGTCGTCTTCGTCATCATTCAGAGGCGGGCCCCGCATTCCTCCGATGCCGTAGTAACGACAGACTCTTCGTCCAATTATTTTTCCCTCGCTTCGAAACATTTCAACACCACTTCAGCGAACGAACTCGTTCTATTTTCCCGTTTCCGTGCCAACGTTTCCTCGCCTCGTTCCGTCTTCCCGCCTCAGCCCCCCCTCCCCATCCACCTCGTTCTCTCTTTCCAATTCCCTTCGACTCCTTTTTTCCACGACGCGCACGACCCACCCCTCGACGCGGGACCCCGTGGGGCTCGCATTATTTCAATTGTGCGAGCAGCAATAATTCACCGCGATAAGAAGATTATAAAATGTTTATGAATAATGGAACGAAACACTATTCGAGGCGGGACCAAGGGTTCTTCTCTCTATAGAGGAGCGTGGGAGGGTTGCGCGACGAGGTGGTACCAACACCAAGGCCAATAATGCCGCGAGGAGCCGAGACGGGAGGTGAACTCCCCCCCTGTTGTATCCCATTTATCGTGCCCCGAGCTGTATTATGAACGTTAAACGAATATTCGTACGGCGGAACAATTCCGCGTATTAACTCGTAACAACATCTCGTTCCTCGTATTTCCAATCCTCTTTTCGTCGCGGAACTCCTCCGTCCTGCTGTTCGTACCTGGTCCCTCGACTGTCAGGCGGTATTGTGCTGTCTTTAAAGCAGCTGTCGCGGCGGTGAGACGAAAAGCGGGTCTGTGTTTGGGGTTGCGTTCTCCTGTTGTTGAAATTATTTGGCTGTATGTTAATAATAATTGGAGAGCGTTTGTGGAATGGACAAGTAAAGTGATAATTATGTTTCTTTAGAGATTACTTGTGTAGAATGATAAAAATATGTATTAAGCTTATGCACTCTGCTCGTTCTCGAAATATAACAATGGAAATTTGCTAAAGTAGCAATATTTTAGCAATATTTTAGCAATATTTTAGCAATATTTTAGTAATAGTTTCTATTGCTAACGTCTTCCTCGACTGTCAGGCGGTATTGTGCTGTTTTTAAAGCAGCTGTCGCGGCGGTGAGACGAAAAGCGGGTCTGTGTTTGGGGTTGCGTTCTCCTGTTGTTGAAATTATTTCGTTGTATGTTAATAATAATTGGAGAGCGTTTGTGGAATGGACAAGTAAAGTGATAATTACGTTTCTTTAGAGATTACTTGTGTAAAATGATGGAAATATGAATTAAGATTATGCAATCTGCTCGTTTTCGAAGGTTAGCAATGGAAATTTGCTAAAGTAGCAATATTTTAGCAATATTTTAGTAATAGTTTCTATTGCTAACATCTTCCTCGACTGTCAGGCGGTATTGTGCTGTCTTTAAAGCAGCTGTCGTGGCGGTGAGACGAAAAGCGGGTCTGTGTTTGGGGTTGCGTTCTCCTATTGTTGAAATTATTTGGTTGTATGTTAATAATAATTGGAGAGCGTTTGTGGAATGGACAAGTAAAGTGATAATTACGTTTCTTTAGAGATTACTTGTGTAGAATGATAAAAATATGTATTAAGCTTATGCACTCTGCTCGTTCTCGAACCATAACAATGGAAATTTGCTAAAGTAGCAATATTTTAGCAATATTTTAGTAATAGTTTCTATTGCTAACGTCTTCCTCGACTGTCAGGCGGTATTGTGCTGTTTTTAAAGCAGCTGTCGCGATGGTGAGACGAAAAGCGGGTCTGTATTTGGGGTTGCGTTCTCCAGTTGTTGAAATTATTTGGTTGTATGTTAATAATAATTGGAGAGCGTTTGTGGAATGGGCAAGTAAAGTGATAATTACGTTTCTTTAGAGATTACTTGTGTAAAATGATGGAAATATGTATTAAGATTATGCAATCTGTTCGTTCTCGAAGGTTAGCAATGGAAATTTGCTAAAGTAGCAATATTTTAGCAATATTTTCGTAATAGTTTTTATTGTTAACGTCTTCCTCGACTGTCAGGTGGTATTGTGCTGTTTTTAAAGCAGCTGTCGCAGTGGTGAGACGAAAAGCGGGTCTGTGTTTGGGGTTGCGTTCTCCTGTTATTGAAATTATTTGGTTGTATGTTAATAATAATTGAAGAGCGTTTGTGGAATGGACAAGTAAAGTGATAATTACGTTTCTTTAGAGATTACTTGTGTAAAATGATGGAAATATGTATTAAGATTATGCAATCTGCTCGTTCTCGAAGGTTAGCAATGGAAATTTGCTAAAGTAGCAATATTTTAGTAATAGTTTCTATTGCTAACGTCTTCCAGCAGTAGAAAATTTCCATTTCAATAGAGAACTTAAGAGGAACGTGCATTTTTCAAAAAGCTACGGTGGAATAAGTTTTTTTTCGTAATCACTAATCGATGCTGATGTCCTCTCAGAGGGCACATCCGAGTACAAAGGGTTAGAATAAAGAAAATTTACGTTTTATGAAAATATATATTAGAATAACGAAAATTATACGTTAATAATAATTGAAGAGTGTTTGTGGAATAGACAAGCAAGTGCTAATTACGTTTCTTTAGAGACTACGATACTAGAATAAGGAAAATGAATCTGTTTATTAACTATTATTACTCCAGATCGCTAATATAAACGATATGGAATGCGTCTCGGAGTTTGAGATAATGGATCCCATGAAAAAAAGACCAAGTGAACTCTTCGAAAGTAGGATAAATTGCAGAAACCGTTTATAATCGTTTTCTTCTAATTTTTCACGCGACCATTAACCCTTTGCACTCAAACATCATCTCTGAAGAAACTAATTGCAAAGATTAAAAACTAATTCCATCGCAACTTTTTCACAAACATATATTTCCCCAAAATCTACTATTAAAGTAGAAATTTTCCGTTGCTAGAAAATTGCTTGGTAATAGTTTCCATTGCTATCTTTTACCAGCAACAGAAAATTGCTGTGAAAGCGTCGAGTGCAAAGGGTTAATATAACGCGTTATGCGAGTACAATTTCCATAAACCACGATTTTCTATGATTCTTCCATGAAAGAACAAAATTGTTCGATTTTTGGCGCACGCAGAGCATTTAACAAGAACATTTCTGGGTCGATTTTCAGCTCCACGCAGCAATTATAGAATTTTCTGAAAATTTCAATGGCGACGCGGTGAAATCGATCGCAACGCGCGTTGATTGTCCGCGTCTTCCCGCGAATTAACGCTAGCGATTGATGCGTCGACAATCGAAGAGAAAAAAACAAGTTCCTTTATTACCCCTGACGATGGTAAAGAATTTTTCAACGACCCTCCTTCGAGTTTGATCACGTGACGTCAATAAGTAGAACGGCCCCGCTAACGACAGTGCTGACAGGAAATATGATGAATCAATAATTTCCTCGATCTAGTGTTTTATGAGGGAGTATTAAACGGCCGATAGTTATCGATGATTAATCGTCGCGCTGTCATCTGCACGAGTTCCTCCGTCAATCGAATGTATCGCGCCTTAACACGCATAACCAGTTTAGAAATTCCCATTGATACGAACGTCCATGAAATTATTACTTCGCGACAGTTCAAACGAGGTACTTCGACTTTCAAGTTTTACTTTAATCCTCTGATATTTTCGAATAACATTCAGCAGACTTGTGCTTTTTTATTATATTTAATGAACCACGATATATGGGAAATTAGGCGAAATATAGAAAGAAGTGTATTAACTATTTGTAGACGGATGCTTCTAGACCGTCAGCAATAAAGGTTATTAAAATGGCGATATTGTAGTAACAGTTTCTATTGCCAATATCTCTCAGCGATAGAAAAATTCTATTTTAATAGAAAGCTTGAGAGAAACGTGTATTTCTCGAAAAGCTACGGTGGAATAAGTTTTTTTTTGTAATTACTAATAGATGCTGATGTCCTCTCAGAGGGGACATCCGAGTGCAAAGGGTTAAATATTTGAGAGGATGTTTCCTGAACTGTTTGGAAAGCAGTGGTTCGAGGAGAGACAATACTGTGTGAGATATAGATTAGAAATTTTTTAAATTTAGAACATTTAGGATTTTTTTATCTAATGTTTAAATACAGATTGTTATTCACAATTTTTGTGAGGAACAAAAATAAAGCACTGTGTTTGAAGCTTCGTTTTCGAGGAAAGTGAGTTTGGAAACCCACTAATGCACCAATGATTTTCCTTCAGTTGAGAAGAAAAAGAGATTCATACACCTACGTCCCTGAAAAACGCTCTTATCTTTAATTAATGCACAGTTACGCGAAGAACTTTCTCAAAGACATTCTTTTCAAAAACTGTATTATTTAAATGCAATATACTACTGTTCTTAATTACTATTTTCATTTTATTTGCAAAATCGCCCGTTACAATGTCTTTCAGTGTTTTCTACATACTCTCTTCACTGCTATCAATAACGTCACCACGACGCAACATTCACTCACCCCATAAAACATGAAATTAACAACATAATCCAACCGTAGACAAACAAAAAGATACCAGCAACGCTTTTCTTCTATGCTATTTATTATATTTAAATACAATCCAGTACCACTACTAATTACCATCTTCATTTTGTTTACAAAATTTGTGTTATCCACACACTCTTCTACTATCTTCACTGTTATCAATAACGTCATCACGACGCAACATTCACTCACCCC
Organism: Xylocopa violacea; assembly: GCA_963969225.1. Taxonomy (NCBI): domain Eukaryota; kingdom Metazoa; phylum Arthropoda; class Insecta; order Hymenoptera; family Apidae; genus Xylocopa; species Xylocopa violacea. Next base: position 4,108,872 of record CAXAJV010000021.1, on the reverse strand, counting down.
ATAAAACATGAAATTAACAACATAATCCAAACACAGACAAACAAAAAGCTTTTGTTCTATGCTATTTATTATATTTAAATACAATCCAATACCACTACTAATTACCATCTTCATTTTGTTTACAAAATTTCTGTTATCCACACACTCTTCTATTATCTTCACTATTACCAACAACACCACCACGACGCAACATTCACTCACCCCACAAAACATGAAATTAACAACATAATCCAAACACAGACAAACAAAAAGATACCAGCAACCCGTTTCTTCTATGTTATTTGTTGCATTTACATATAATATAGTACTACTAATTACCATCTTCAATTTGTTTGCAAAATTTGTATTATCCACACACTCTCTACTCTCTTCACTATTACCAACAACACCACCACGACGCAACATTCACTCACTCCATAAAACATGAAATTAACAACATAATCCAAACACAGACAAACAAAAAGATACCAGCAACGCTTTTCTTCTATGCTATTTATTATATTCAAATACAATCCAGTACCACTACTAATTACCATCTTCATTTTGTTTACAAAATTTGTGTTATCCACACACTCTTCTACTCTCTTCACTATTACCAACAACGCCACCACGACGCAGCATTCACTCACCCCACAAAACATGAAATAAACAACATAATCCAAACACATACAAACAAAAAGATACCAGCAACCCGTTTCTTCTATGTTATTTGTTGCATTTACATATAATATAGTACTACTAATTACCATCTTCAATTTGTTTGCAAAATTTGTATTATCCACACACTCTCTACTCTCTTCACTATTACCAACAACACCACCACGACGCAACATTCACTCACTCCATAAAACATGAAATTAACAACATAATCCAAACACAGACAAACAAAAAGATACCAGCAACGCTTTTCTTCTATGCTATTTATTATATTCAAATACAATCCAGTACCACTACTAATTACCATCTTCATTTTGTTTACAAAATTTGTGTTATCCACACACTCTTCTACTATCTTCACTGTTATCAATAACGCCACCACGACGCAACATTCACTCAGCCCATAAAACACGAAATTAACAACATCAACAGACAAACAACAGGATACCAGCGACGCTCCCGCTTCTGAACGCGAACAATCGACGCGGACCGCCGATACACGCGGTCGCGAGCCACGTTATTAACGACAGAATCGGGCCCGTCGCGTCGCAACCTTAATACGGCTAATTGGCGTAAGCGTAACGCGGCGGAGGAGCGGAAAGACAGATACCTGGCGATATTTCAAACGCCAGCGGGAGGACACTAAATCAAAACGATGCCGCGAGATCGCCGGAAATCCAGACGCGGTGGCTTGAATGCAGACACGCGGGTCCGAACGGTAAATCACGGGTAGCCTCGTCGAGTGGCTGTCGGAGAGTCCTGGTCCCGGGCTCTCGTCGTACGAAGCATTTATTAATCGCTCAGCTCCTAAATCCCGTGGCGCAGCTGGGCTCGAAATGTTTGTACGTATTGCAAAGTAAAGCGCGCGAGAGGGGACGCTCCCAGGTCCTCTGGGAGAGGATTAGGTCGGACATATTGAGAGCTTCCACCCCGAGAGGCCACCCTCCTCCTCGAGGCCCAGCGACGGTTGGAAGGAGCGCGCGACCTGAACGCGCCGTCCGAATTGCTTTGCTTATATACAAGGAAAATTGTGGCTTTAGCGGCGTGTACTCGTACCCGACACCTCGCATAATTGCGTATCGCGACCGTCGTGATAACGCTATGGGTGTTCAGACGCCAGCAAGTTAACCCTTCGCGATCGACGACTTTCTCGGTCGCACGCCATTTTTTCTGTCGCTAATCTCTTTTTTGATAGTTGAACATCGATTTCGTCCTCGATCGAGATAATTTCAGCTTTAAAATTCATTTTTGTAGGGCTTCGAAAGTTAAAATTAGTCGATGAAAAATTGTAGTTGTTGTATGAGACACTGTGGTGATTGAGAGTTGTTTCTTGAGCGTAAAGGGTTAAATGTTCGATGCGAAAGAAGTGTTTCTGGTGTTCTTGCTTGGCGCGTTAATGTTAGCGATGAGTGAATAGCTAAGTTTGAATAACGAAAGTTATAAACACAATACTTGGAAACGAAGAACAAACAATATTTGAAATAGTTTAGATGCGTTGCTTCAGAAAAATTGTGAGAATCTGATATGTCTGCGAAAGAAGTTTTTCAAGTATGCTCGCGCGTTAACGTCAGCGACGAGCGAATAGTTAAGTTTGAATAACGAAAGTTATAAACACAATAGTTGAAAACGTAGAATAAAGCGATATTTGAGATAGTTTAAATGCGTTGCTTTAAAAAAATTGTGAGAATCTGATGTGTTTGCTTCGAGCAGAAGCTTATAATAGTTTTCGTAGGACGTATACTAAATGTTAGAAAAAAACACGAAGACTTCTTTATTATAAAGATTGGTTATTTAATGTAAATACGACACAGTGCTTCTTACTCTTCTAGCGCGATGTAAACAATGCGACGTTCAATGGTAGAAAAAAAAAACAAACAACAATGTGTTGCTCGCTATTTTAGGGAGGGGAGATATGCGTATGTGTACAACATGAATGTACTCCTTCTAATATTAAAAATTAATAAACGCGGATACGTTGATTTAAAATTTTAGTAGGAACCATGGAAGGGATTTTTTGAATTTTATTTGTGGAGCAAAGTTTTGAGATGCAATATCCTTTTTTTTGGCTAGCGACAGCTCGCAGGTACAAATTCACCCCCGTGTGACGCATGGTAGGATACTGTTTGTCCAAAACTGATCATAGCATTTAATAAACTTAAAGAACATCTCGATTATAGCAATGGAATATTCGAACATTTGGTGGTCTTCGAATTTTAAGTGCAAATAATGTTTAATTTGAGAGAGGAGTAAAAAAGAGGGGTAGAAATATTCTGCTCTTATAGAATCCTTTTGATATATGTAACAAATAAGCATTATCTTTCACTTTTCATTAGAACTAAGTTTTGTATAATAATTTGAGATATATCTGACCATATTTGCAACATTTTATATATGGATTCAAAAATTTAATTTAACTTCTTCAGAGACACTGACATACATGTGCACATTTATAATTTCTTCTGAAAGGGATTAATACTACAAATCAGCACTGCCATACAACACTTTTTGTTTCTAGTGTTGGAAGACACTGTGACAAATAGTTTTTAACAGATTTTAACTTTCTTCTCATTGAGAACAATCTTAATTTTAAAAAATTAAACGTACATATATATGATAATATTCCTGAGAAAATTAAGCAAGTTATTATAATATAATTTGTTCATTAATTTTGTTCAAAAACCTGAAGGTGACTATGAAAGCAACAAAAGCTAATTAATGTATCATACAATTATTATTCGCAACATTTTCTCCTACAGCAAACCACTTAAAAATATTCCAGCACTAAGAAATATATTTAACAAAATAAAAAAACATATTTTTTAACATAAAAACTATTTACAAATATTATACTCCAATTCTTAAAGTCTAATCTAATTAAACTCCCATCGCTAATATTTAAACGAACGCGTTTCTAGAACATATTTTCCCATTTAAAGTCCCATTTAAAACTGCGACGAGCACACATACACAGATATAAGATTGGCACGCTCAATGATGTTTCTTACCTTGCGTTTAAATACTGCTTTCACCCCCTCTGCACCCCTCGTCGATGTTTCAACGGAATTTATTCCGCGCGTCGCTCGCGGGGTAGAAAAAAAGAAGGACGATCCCAGCGCTGACAGACGAATTCGCTCGTCGCTAAAGCAAATTGTGTCACTCGCTCCCATCGTTGATTAAATAAATTTCTGCTTATTACGTAATCAAATTCGCGTGAAATTAAATCCCGCGTAAAGCAACGCGAAAGGAGGCGGACGGTAATTAAAATTGTTTTTGATTTAATCGCAAGTTTTTAATCACTTCGCCGATCCGTATAATTCCGTCGGTAATTCGGCATTAGCATTTCGAAAGTTACGGCAAGTTTTTAAATGGGAAAGATATTTGAAATCCGAGCTCGTTCCAACTGTTTGCCGCCACGACGAGATTTGTCGACGGTGCCCCAGGAATTACGCTTTTAATTCGCCGTTTCCACGTCGCGACCGTCGCATTTGCTCGCGATAAATCGATGAACGCCGCTTTTTGAAAATCGCATGTCTCCCAGAAATTTTCTATTAAAATGGACATTTTTTATTGCTGGGAGTCTAGCAAGCGCAAGTTTTCTTACTTAAAATAGCAATATTTTAGCAATAGCTTTTGCTGATGTCCATGAAGGAGTCGAATACAAAGAGTTAATAATCATATTTTTCAATAAACCAAACCTAGAGGATCGCAAAATGACCAAAAACCTAATACAACGCATTATACTACGCGTCATACTACAATTTTCCATAATTTTTCCACAAAAGAACAAAAATCGCATTTTTTAATCCTTTACACTCGGATGTCCCCTCTGAGGAGACATCAGCATTGATAAGTAATTGCGGAGGATGAACTTATTCCATCGTAGGTTTTTGAAAATCGCATGTTTCCCAGAAATTCTCTACTAAAATGGAAATTTTTTATTGCTGGGAGACTAGCAAGTGCAAGTTTTCTTACTTAAAATAGCAATATTTTAGCAATAGCTTTTGCTAATGTCCATGAAGGAGTCGAATACAAAGAGTTAATAATCATATTTTTCAATAAACCAAACCTAGAGAACCGCAAAATAACCATAAGCCTAATACAACGCATAATTTTTGCATAAAACAACAAAAATCGCACTTTTTATTATCCATATTTTTCAATCAAACCTAGAGGGTCTCAAAATGATCAAAATCCTGATCCAACGCATTATACCACGATTTTCCATAATTTTTTCATAAAAGAACAAAAATTGCATTTTTTATTATTCATATTTTTCAATAAACCAAACCTAGAGGATCGCAAAATGACCAAAAACCTAATACAACGCATTATACTACGCATCATACTACAATTTTCCATAATTTTTCCACAAAAGAACAAAAATCGCATTTTTTAATCCTTTGCACTCGGATGTCCCCTCTGAGGAGACATCAGCATTGATTAGTGATTGCGGAGGATGAACTTATTCTATCATAGCTTTTTGAAAATCGCATGTCTCCCAGAAATTTTCTACTAAAATGGAAATTTTTTATTGCTGGGAGACTAGCAAGTGCAAGTTTTCTTACTTAAAATAGCAATATTTTAGCAATAGCTTTTGCTAATGTCCATGAAGGAGTCGAATACAAAGAGTTAATAATCATATTTTTCAATAAACCAAACCTAGAGAATCGCAAAATGATCAAAAGCCTGATACAACGCATTATACCACAATTTTCCATAATTTTTCCACAAAAGAACAAAAATCACAATTTTTACTACTAATATCTTTCACTAAACCAAACCCAAAGGATCGCCAAATGGCCAAAAGCCTCCCATTTCCAAATAACTCGAACTTGACGAGCGCATGCTAATCATAACTTAACAACGCGAAACGAACCCGCACTAATGAATACAATTACGATTATCCTTAAACGTTCGTAATCGAGTTTGAAAGCGATGGATGCGGTTCCCGCGTAGAGGAACCGATCGCTTATTCGATGCGAGTCTGCCAGTCGCACCCCTCGCATTCGCTCGCGATAAATCGATGAACGCCGCGCCGCGCAATTTTTCCGGACGTGTTCCGCTGTTTTCCCGCTGAAACGCGGCGATCGATGTCGAAGGAAGACGCTTTCCGGCTCGCTGCGAGCTGAACGAGAGCGAAGGACGCGCGGCCATTTTGAGGAGAGTCGAGGCGTCGCGCGAGCAATTCGCGTGACCCACAGATTTAGCGAGGCCGCGCGCTTCGTTTCGATATCAGGAACCTTTAGTTTAACGATTATCAAACAGCGTCGTGGCTCGAGTCACGCGAGACGTGCGAAATCTGATAAAAATCGAAGCCACGTCAACGAACCGCTCCCGTCGACGGCAAACCTATTAAGATTGAACGGGGTTAAAACACCAAGGGAGGACGCGATGGTCCAAATGATATCGAGTTTATTTGGCGCCTCGTCACGTTTCCGCGTGGACGCCCTGAAACGTGCCGCAAACATGTCGCGTTTCGTCGTTGCCCTGCGTTAGTTTCAGTCCAGAACAAATGATACCACGAGGCTTGCGGATAACGCTAATTAAAAGCGATATTTCCAGGAACACCAGTTTCCAAGAACACGCAAAGGAAAGTGACGAAACACTAATCACGCGTGATGGATGTAGAATTTTTATTCGAGAGACTTTCTCGAAGCAAGTTTCCAGTTTTTGCAGACAAGGGAAGGCAACGTGAGATTTCACGATTTAATTAAACACTTATCGTTGATCTTGACTTGATAAAACAGTTTGGGGGAATTAATGGTAACAAATGTCAGCGGTTTTGTTTTGAATCTTTTATTACTGTAACACTTTTTAAAATTATTCTGTTTGCAACAGTCAAATAATTGTATGTTAATTACTGTCGCATTTGAATGATCGATACTAAAATTTGCTCTCCACAGAAACAGAATTCTTGATCCTCTGTAAATTATGCTGTGCAAGCTGTCATAAAGAGATGACACTGGCATTCTTCGATGCCATTTTAGTAATTGCTTATTACTGTAACACTTTTTAAAATTATTCTGTTTGCAACAGTCAAATAAACATATGTTAATTACTGTCGCATAATTATATCGTTATATCATTAATTTCAACGATCCATACTAAAATTTTCTCTTCAAAGAAACAGAATTCATAATCTTCCATGAATTATGCTGTGCAAGCTATCAAAAAAATGGCACTGGCATTCTTCGATGCCATTTTAGTAATCACTTATTACTGTAACATTTTTTAAATTAATCTGTGCAAGCTGTCATAAAAAGATGGCATTTTAGTAATCATGTATTACTGTAGCACTTTTTAAAATTATTCTTTTTGCAACAGTCGAATAAGTGTACGTTAATTTCTATATATCATTAATTTCCTCATTAATTTCCTAAAAATAGTCTCTCCAGAAAAACAGAATTATAAATCTTCCATGAACTATGCAATCTGTCATAAAAAAAAAATGACACTCACATTCTTCGATGCAATTCTACTAATCGAGTGTGTCAACTCATCTCTCTCCCACGAAACTCGAAGTCAAACAACTCGAATTCAACTAACCAATCGCCTTCGCGAAAAACGCACTTCGTAGCATCAAAATCGGAAGTCCCGCCATAAAATCCTGTCGCGCGCGCGGCCATAATCCCAAGACGCTATCGCGAGCAACAAGATTTAACGATCCCACGTTGATGCAATTTAACATCCATGGAAGGGCGATCAATGAACGAGCGAAGGAACAAGACGAACGGACACGTGGTTCCGTTCGACGAGCGGAACCCATCTCGCCAGGAGTTCCGTCGATATTCGCGAGATTTTCGCTCGGTGTCGCCTGTAAGAGGGATTAACGGATGAAAAGGGAGACGGAGAAAAAGTTGTAGGTACCCTAGTTCCCTTCCGCGCGGCAGCTTTCGTCCGTCAACCGTAAATACACTATATTGCCCATAAACCTTTACAGTCGTGCATTACCCATCCCAATTCGGCGCGCCCATCCCGCCTCGTTCACCTCTTCGTTCCGCATTATCGAATACCAGCGCTGGTCGGTTTAACCAAAATGCTTTAAAGCATCGCCTCTTCTCCGCTCCAGCTTCCTTCCTTCGTTATCCGCGATCCCCCATTTTATTTCTGCGCGTCGACGACGACGAGTCCGTTTTATCAATTCCATCGAGATTTGCTAATTCTCGTAAATGTTGCGTTTAAGTAGATTTTTTTTTTTAGTGTAAATTGTAATGGAGTCAGTGAAGATCGCCATATTTTTTTGTTAATTGTTCATTGTGAGTAATTGGGATGTGTACAGAAGAATACTTGGATTATTTTCATTTTCTTGTATTTTATTTTAAGTGTATATTATTTGTTTGAATACTTAAGAGCAAAATATTATGTATAAGTGGAAATTAGTGGAACAGTTTGTAATTGCGTATTACAAACGTATTCTGAAATCTTCTATCTATTTTCTAGTGAAGTTGTGGTTTTTTTGTGTGTTACTTGATTTAGAGTACATTTTGAACAATGTAAAGTGTAAACTTCAATTAAATTGACTCCCTATATATAAAAATTGATGATAGATAGTATATATACAATTATAAAAAATAAATTAAAAACAAATCTAAACAAGTTCAAAAATTCAAATAATTCTTTTTTTACAAACTCGTAGATTCAATCGACTTAAACTCAAGTAACGCAACTAGTTTGTCTTTAGCAATTCATACAAATACAATTTTATAACAAATTAACGAAGAATTTTACTCTGCTTACTTCATTTTGTAATTAATAATTAATGGCGTGGTGCAATTTTAAGAGCGCGATCGAAAGTAGCAGCGTGAAACGCATAAAATTGTCCTCAGCAGGCGTTGAACTCTCCCGTTGTTACACGAGCGCCCTTCGAGACTTTCACGAGATGCCTAGAGGAGACCATAACGCAAGATTCGCTGGCGGCATTAGAAATTTAACAGTCCACTTTACGTCTTTCATGGGACGTGATGGTTAGTGGATGACGTATATACAACGCTAACCATGTCATAATCATAATAGAGGAAAGTTTTACGAACAGTTTTACCACTCAAGATTTCCATCGTCCTCGTGGCTCTCAACGCGCGAGTACCTCGTTGTAAACCATTCGCGATCCTGCGAAAATGGCTCGCATAATGATTACGTGTTCTATATTTATCGTGCTATAGTGGAAAAATTGCTGATCCTTTGCGTGTTGAAAGATGAAGAGGGAGAGTCGATTATGTTACTACGTGCAGGGTAATAACTTTTTTCATTTGTGTTTTTGCCATCCATTGTGTTAAATTTAATGGAAGGAAAAATAGCATTTTTACGTTAGATAAATTTGATTTTTTATATTAAATTATGGTAATATACAGATGTAAATGTGATTATTTTTGAAACGCTGTTAAAAATTGAATTTGGTTCATAGATAGGTGATTTCAAAATACGTGTATATTTTATTAATTTAAGGTTATTAAAATTTCAATTAAGTATAGTTATTGAAAAAATGAACGCTTTATTACGTAAACAAAATATAGGTTAATAACAAGAGTGATTATCATTTTCGTTTATCACAAGAGAAAATAAAAGTCTAGTTGAATAATTAAATAATATTAATTGAGCACTTCCGACACGATTTGTCGTTTAATTCTGCGTCGTAGAATAAACGAACTATGGTCAAGTGCATGCTATGCAGATATTCATAGCTTTGTCACACCAATGAATAATATCTGAGGATAAGAATTTCGAGCATGAAACTGAAAGAATCGACTTATGAGGCATATTTGTCTTAACGAAATAAAGTAATATAGTTTAATTAAAGTAATTATGTTTCCTTCGAACGTGAAAATACAAGCTTTAAGAATTTTATAAAGAAGACATTTTGGTCCCAGCAAAATTCATAGTTAAAACCAATATTGGAAGACACAGACGAATAGAAAGTATCATAGTACATGGAGAAAGAGTACTTACAAAAGCACTCAAAACCAAATTTTATTTAGTATAATAACAACCTTAGTTCCCATCGATATATTTTCAAATATTAACCCATTATATACTAAAAAAAGCTTTCATTTTCTTCAAAAATTACATCCACAGCCTGCGCATCGAAATAAATCTTACATTACAACTCTGAAACAAAAAATTTTCCCACGCTGCGACTTCCACCCTCTAAAGAACATAAAACGAACTCGTCATACATTTTGCCAAAATTTGCGGATACATTCTGAATAAACCATTGATCGACGAGGATCGCGATTCCAAAAACCACTGAAAAGACGCCACCTGCGCATTAAAATGAATCTTACATTACAACTCTGAAACAAAAATTTTCCCACGCTGCGACTTTCACCCCACGATTGATCGACGAGGATCACTATTCTAAAAACCACTGAAAAGACGCCACCTGCGCATTAAAATGAATCTTACATTACAACTCTGAAGCAAAAAATTTTTCCACGTTGCGACTTCCACCCTTTAAAGAACATAAAACGAACTCGTCATACATTTTGCCAAAATTTGCGGATACATTCTGAATAAACCATTGATCGACGAGGATCACTATTCCAAAAACCACTGAAAAGACGCCACCTGCGCATTAAAATGAATCTTACATTACAACTCTGAAACAAAAAATTTTTCCACGTTGCGACTTTCACCCCTTAAAGAACATAAAACGAACTCGTCATACATTTTGCCAAAATTTGCGGATACATTCTGAATAAACCATTGATCGACGAGGATCACGATTCCAAAAACCACCGAAAAGACGCCACCTGCGCATTAAAATGAATCTTACATTACAACTCTGAAACAAAAATTTTCCCACGCTGCGACTTCCACCCCACGATTGATCGACGAGGATCACGATTCTAAAAACCACCGAAAAGACGCCACCGAATTCCTCTGAAACGCCGCCGTTAACGCGATCCTCGTCGACCTCGCGAAATCTGACCGACGACCACAGACAGGTCGACTCGATGAGGTATTAGCGGCGCTACGACGAATCTCGCGAGTGAACGCAATTGCCCGCTTGTCCGACGCGAGCGTAAACGGCGCGCGTTCGTTGCCGCGAGGTTGCACACCCTGGGAAGCAACCGGTAATCGGCGCCGCGGCTGAACAGGGGGATGGAGAACGCTGGCAAAAGCGGCGGCGATGCGATCAAACAGACGGAATTACTAGGTACAAGTCGTAGGACGCAGATGATTGGATTGCCCCGCGAAAGAGGCGGCGGAGAGAGGTTTTGGATAGCGCGGCGGATAAAGAGGGCCAGATACGAGGGGGTGGGTGGTGTGGTTGGAATGGCAGGTAGAGCGACAACCGACCAGCCGTCGTCGAGGTTTGTACGCGGCCGCACACGTAAGCGCGCGGACGCCCGGCGCCTGCGTCGACCCTCTGCGCGCGCGCACCCCTTTTTCGTAAATGCACGTTAATCCGCCTACCCGAGTACATTTGCGGCGTTGGTGCCCGCCCATCGAACTGTCGAATTTTCGTTTCCTCTCTGTGTAAAGCTCGCCTGTTTGCCGCTCGAGCGAGGAGCCTGGACGCGCCGGGTACGCGCGCGGACCCCGTCCCGCTCGCAGGGACACAGGTGCGTTGGAGAGCCGCCGCTGGCAAATCCTGCAAACGATTTTAGCTTTTGCCTCGAATCTTGCTTGTTTTTTTCCCCCGCGAAACGAAACGCGCGCGGAGAAAGAGGCGGTCGAGCGAGAAATGAATTCGCGGGTCACTCGAGGGGTTGCTCGTTGTTGGGGCCGCGCGATTTCGCGGATTTGAACCGCGAAACGGTGGACGTCGGAGAGGAATGTCGGGGAAACGGTGGTCGACAGGGTGGTCGCGACGAAGGGGCGACCAGGAGTTCGTATCGCGTACAATTTGATGCGTGACGAGCGTGGAGAACGCGTGACCTCGTGCACGCTTGGCCCCCTGTGGAAGGGTGCGTTCGTACGTGTGCACGTGGGGTGACACGCGGAGGAGGATATAACGCGCGCGGACACGTAGCGAGCGCGGCTCGATCCCATAAGCCTCGGGGGCGTCACAATAATTATAAAACTACGGCCGGCAATCGTTCGAACACGCTCGGATCGCGGGTCAGCCTCGAAACTGCTGCCCTGGAGGTTTGCAATTCACCCTCGATTTAAATCCACCCTCGACTTCTCTCTTGGTACACCTCTCTCCTCCCTCCGCGTGCCACCCCTGGCACCCCTCGTCCCTACCTTTCTACTAGCAGCTATATTTTTCGCTTCTCCTCGTCCCTTCGTCCGCACTCCTGCGCCACCCCCTCAACCCTTGTCCCTCCTTCCCTTCGCGCGTGTTCTCGCTCGCGCGCTTCACGCGTGGCAGTGATCGTTCCATCTTGATTCGATGCGATACCGCGGTCCACGCCCAGTCGAAAGTCGACCAGAATCGGGCGAATCCGACTGGAAAATGTTGCGATCATTATTTTGAAATTTCGCTCCTACGCGCGCGGATAACTTTTCGCGTCCCAGCGGACAACCCTTCGAATCGTCGCGATTCGTCTTCGATGTAGAATGATAACGCTCTGTTACTTTGTCGGTGGATCGTAAGGTTTTAGATCTGGTATATGGTACGCTTGATGGATCTGTGATGTCTGTGATAATTATAGATATAGTGTGGTCATAGTTGACCACAAATACTCAATTATTAAAATTTCTTGGAGGAATATAGTTAATTTGGTACGAATCTCCATGTTTTCAGACAAATTGTAAAACTCAAGTCCTTTGCAAAAATCTCAAATATGGAAACAGTCATAATTGACCACAAAAACTCAATTACTAGAATTTCTCAGAAGAATATACTTGATCTCCATATTTTTAGACAAAGTACAAAATTCAAGTGCTTTGCAACCATCTCAAATACAGAAACAATCATAATTGACCACAAAAACTCAATTATTAAAATTTCTCAAAAGAATAAACTTGATCTGGTGCGAATCTCCATATTTCCAGACAAATTACAAAACTCAAGTCTTTTGGAAAAATCTCAAATACAAAAACAATCATAGTTGACCACAAGAACTCAATTATTAGAATCACCGTGTGTATTCGTTTCCTTCTAACCAAACACCGTGCACAACACCAGAAAAAGCGAGCAAACCCATGACTTACGATCAGCGAACAAGCATTTGTCTTCGTGCACCGTCCCATTCATCGGAGTGGTAAAAAAATCCAACGAGTTGAAAATTGTAGACCGTCCAAGCGATGATCGATGGTAATTGGCGGCTGTAATATCAATGCTCGCGATTCGTTCGGCGATCGCGAACAGATAGCAGTGGTTCCGTGTGACCGCCGCCTAACGCGAATATTTCATCCGTGTTTTTCCGCACCCTTGTTGGATTGCGCGTTGGACAGCGTCGAAGGAATCGAATACAACACTTTACAATTGCAAAGAAAGGTTTATTCACAAGCTACGTGGTTTAGCAAGAGCGATGATGAATTCTGAATATGAAAAAGCTAGTTTGGTTTTCTAAGTCTGGTATTTAAGGGATTTGTAAGAAGCTTGGAAAAGGATAGTTTTGTGATGGTTCTCCAATACTCGCCATTAGAGGGACAGCACGCTCACCAGTTTCTCGCGAACACTTGTTTTCTACTTGATTTCTATATAACAGAAATTCTTACCTGTTCTTAACAACATCTCAGCGTCTAAGACAGTGTCTGCTAGGTAGCCTTACTGCTGAGTCCACTAGCAGACCCAGGACGAAATATAACTGTTCTCTTCCCTCTCACTCTTACTCAGCGACCTGAAGCGACACGCGCTTCAGTTTCACAGATTGGAGGTTGTAGCCAAGGGTCAAGGATGACAGATAGCTCAGAGGTGACGCAAGGAATGAATAATATTTAGGGTATACCACTGTTTGAGATGAATCCATATTCACAAAATATAGTAATTATAAGCCATAGCTTACGAAATAACGAGTTGACGTCCAACACCCTCTCGATCCTCTTCAAGAATCCTCTTCAAGAATCGAATCGCGTTGCATCTTGCTTTGGAAATGAATTTAACGCGTTATGCCCGCGATATTCTCCAAGCTGACCTCATCCAGGATCTTAACCCTTTGCACTCGACACTTTCCCAACAATTTTCTATCGCTGGCAGAAGTTAGCGATAGAAACTGTTATCCAGCAATTTTCCAGCAATATAGGATTTCCATTTCAACAGAAAACATTTTTGGAAACACGCGTTCCTCGAAAAGTTGCAATGGAATAAATTTTCAACCCTCGCAATCAATTTCCTCAGAAGCGACATTCGAGTGCAAAGGGTTAATTAGAGGGCGACTCAAGAAACAAATAATATTTAGGGTACACCACTGTTTGAGACCAATCCGTATTCACAAAATATAGTAATTATAAGCCATAGATCACGAAATAACGAGTTGGCATCCAACACCCTCTTCAAAAGGACGCACGCGAGGAATCGAATCGCGTTGCGTCCTGCTTTGGAAATGAATTTAACGAGTTATACCCGCGATATTCTCCAAGCTGACCTTATTCGGAATTTTAGTTAGAAAACGATTCAAGAAACAAATAATATTTAGGATACACCACTGTTTGACATCAATCCATATTCACAAAAGATAACAATTATCCCTTTGCGCTCGAAAGGCGACTCTCAGTCGCCATGGTGTTTCATGCAGCAACTCGAGTTTTTCACGATTTTAAATTTTCAAGCCCCACAAAAAATGAATTTCGAGGGTGAAACTAACTCGAGTGAAGGTGAAATTGATTATCAACTGTTGAAAGATGAGATTAGTTGTATTCACGAAGGAATTAGTAACAGAAAAAGTGATCTGCGACTGAAAAAGTCATCGAGTGCAAAGGGTTATAAGTCATAGCTCACGAAATAACGAGTTAGCATCCTCTTCAGGAGGACGCGCGCGAGGAATCGAAACGCGTTGCGTCCTGCTTCGGAAATGAATTTAACGAGTTATACCCGCGATATTCTCCAAGCTGACCTCATCCAAGATCTTAATTATAGTGTGACTCAAGAAACAAATAATATTTAGGGTACACCACTGTTTGACATCAATCCATATTCACAAAAACTAATAATTATAAGTCATAACTCACGAAATAACGAGTTAGCATCCAACACCCTCTCGATCCTCCTCAGGAGGACGCTCGCGAGGAATCGAATCGCGTTGCGTCCTTCTTCGGAAATGAATTTAACAAGTTATACCCGCGATATTCTCCAAGCTGACCTCATCCAGAATCTTAATTAGAGTGTGACTCAAGAAACAAATAATATTTAGGGTACACCACTATTTGACATCAATCCATATTCACAAAAACTAATAATTATAAGTCATAACTCACGAAATAACGAGTTAGCATCCAACACCCTATCAATCCTCTTCTTGAGGACGCTCGCGAGGAATCGAATCGCGTTGCGTCCTCCTTCGGAAATGAATTTAACGGGTTATGCCCGCGATATTTTCCCAGCTGACCTTATCCGGGATCTTAGGTCGGGAGGAGGATATTAAAGGTCGCGTCGGCTCGTAAACCTCGGGAAACGACGGCGGGGTTTTGCGGGCGGAATTGCCGGGGGTGCACGGTCGGCGCGCGCTGAAAATCCGACGGCCGTGATTGCACGGTAATTCTATTAGGCGGTCGTGCGCTTTACGTGTTCCGGGGCGCGCCGGAAATTGTGTTTTTAATTCTGCCTGCTAAATCAGCCGGGGCTAAACAAGTATTAACATTCCTGCGCGGCCTGTTACGGCCCGGGGGTTGCGCGCCGCGCTCGAAGGCGCGCTGGGCTGCCGCCACGCGGGGATGGGCGCTGGAGGGCTGGCGCTGGGGCGAGGGGGTGGCAAAAAAAGGGCGAAAAGTGATAACGTAGAAGTGGGGAACGTAAGAGAAAATACGCGGGCGTAGACAAAGCCGAAACGAGGTAATCCGGTGTATCTGTGCGCAAGGTTTCAGCCGCGAGCGTGCGCGCGCGCGCGCGCCTGGACGTCGCGCTGCTTGCGAAAGTCAAAACGTAATACGATTAACGGACATTAAATTGAAATACCCCTTCTGGGAATTCGCGGCTTCTCGTGTCGGCAATTTGCAGCGATGTTTTCTGCTGTCCCGCTTTCTCCCGTTCAGCGTCTGTCACTTTGGTTCTCGCCACGGGGTCCCCTACCCTTCCCCCCTCCTCTGCCACTCTTTGTCCGCCCTTGTCTCCGCGTCGTACCCTGCCTACCTGGATGTTACGAGGGAAAAATCGCATTTTCTCTGTGACATTGTCGAAAGGGCGGACCTCGCGTTGGGGAGAGACAGCTCGGAACGTCGGTACGTTGGTGAATTTGATTTGTCTGCCGGGCGAGTAGACGCTCGCGCCGTAATATCGAGCGACATACGCGTTCAAGATATTTAAATAAAACAATGCAGGCTGCGAGCGCGGCCGCGAGACGGACGGAGATCGGGAGGACAGCGGAACTGGGAATGGCGACGAGGAACGTCTGGAGATAGGAAATTAGTGAAAAAATTTGGCCACGCGATCGTGGGAACGGAACGTTCAGAAATTAGCGCGAATGGCGTCGTGGAAACGGAAAAATACGAAACTCAGTCTTCAGCTTCTTCGTCGACGCGCGTTCGTTTATTTAATAAACTGTCGTCGAGACGGATGATAATAGAAATCGAGTGTTCGCGCTGTGTTTCGGTTAATATCGCGAAGTGAAACACGTCACTTTTCCTCCGCGTCGACGGGTATCGTCGAAACATCGAAACATTTTATTCGGCTGGTAGCTGTGCGCGCGCCGCCGTCTATTAATCCCGCTAGAGGCTCGACGATTTTATCCAAATATTGGACTTGAACCGGTAATCCGTTTAATGGATATTTGGCTGGTAAAACGTAGGTCGTATAGGATATTAACGTCGAAATGCAGAGCAATAAACGGGCCTCCTGAGTAAAGATTAAATCGGAATACCGGCCGAGAACGTGCTTGCCATTGATATACACGAGATCCACGGTTCGCTTTCGAACGTGGATATTAAATCGACGCGGTGCATGCACCATCCGCGATACTTCCTGTCGACACGGAATTATACCTCTGCCAGCTCGATCGTCGATACCTCGATTCTCGTTTCTTCGCTGAAAATTATCAGAATTTAACTGGCTAGCGAATCTGGCCGTATAGGAACTGTAGACATGTTGGATTCGGGGTTGTACAACGTCGAAAGAGTCGAGTACAATAGATTCTAATTCCAAAGAAAGGTTTATTCACAAGATACGTGGTTCAGTGAGAGTGATGATTCCAAAATTCTGAATATGAAAAGCTGGTTTGGTTTTCCGGATCTGATATTTAAGGAATTCGTAAGGAGCTTGGAAAAGGATAGTTTCATAGGTTGGAAGCAGTAGTAGTGACGCAAGGAGTGAGTAATATTTAGAATACATCACTGTTTGGGATGAATAAGTATTTACAAAAGATGGTAATTATGGCTGTGGCTCATGAAATAATGAGTTGTATCCAACAGACATGTAAGAATAGACCACCCTAGCAATGGAAGTATCGTATAAGTCTGTGGTCGACAAACTTATTAGTCGACAGAGCCAAATATCAAAGGCACAACGATCAAGATTTATTTTAAAAGCCAAGTTTTTTAAACTTAAACTGTAGAGGTACTGCAGAGTGTGAATAGTTTCATTACGTGCGACTAGGTATGCGTGGGAATTTAGGACGACAAGATGTTTGAACGGGAATAAATAGAGCAATTGCGTGCGATCGAGTTCGAAAGACTGAGACGCAGAAGAAGAGTGTTTGGAACTGAGCGAGAAGATCGTGTGACCTAGAATTATAAGGGTGGCGTGGACGTGACCGCGAGCGTTTGAGAAATGGATGCATGGGGAACAGGGTGAATCTTGAGAGCGGATGAAGGCAGTTGAGAGAACAGCGAACGAGTAAAGAGCGAATAGTGATAGTTGGAATTAACAGCGACTGTAGTCTAATAAAGTGTTAAAATTGACTTGTGTCCGTTTATAAGAAATACCCGTAAACCTAGTATTAACCCTTTGCATTCGGATACCTCCTCTGAGAGGACATCAGAATTAATTAGGGATTAAACTTATTTCACCGCAGCTGTTTGATAAACGCATATTTCCTTCAAGTTACGTTACTTTAACAATAGAAACTGTTGCCAAATATTGCTAAAATAGTTTAAATTCTAGCTTCCATTGCCAACGTCCAAGAAGGAGCAGAGTGCAAAGGGTTAAGTAACAACAAATACAAAAAGTCCGTGTAGGATTTTTATTAAATGCGTTATTCGAGTAAAAGCGAAAAGTTAAGGGACGTCGTGAAAATAAAGTTAACGTCAACATTCTTTCAGAGACCCCAATTAATAAGCTACGCGGACCCTTGGGTCCTCCACATTTTAATATAAAAACTATAACCAACACTTATATTAAAAGAAACATTGTTTTATCAAACACAATTCTTATCCAACGCTTCCAAAAATCTTCATACAAAAAAGAACTGACCAAGACCTCACTATGTGCACATTTTCGAAGCGACGCCTCGTGCAGCGAAGGTGTCATGGCGGACAGAGCGCTCGAGAGGTTCAAGAACCGCAGCGCTTACAGATTTATCGTTCATCGAATCCATCGACGATTTTCGACCGCGATCGGGGTCATTCCTTATTATAAACGAAAGACTCCATCCGGGAAGGGCGCAGAGGGTGGTGGATGGGACGCTACGTGACGCGGACACGAATCGCGACATTAATACTAAGCGCTCCTTTATTTTCTTTTACGTTCCCAGCACAGGACGCGTCGACCGCCTCGACGAATTTTAACGAGGACCTCGTCTACGTTCTTGCGAAAATTTCTATCGTCCTTCCCCCGCCGTTCCCACCCTTCGACCCACCCCAACCCTCTCTGCTCGTTCTCCTTCGCTCTTGTTGCGCGACTTTACAGCTCGCGCGTCCCTGGTTTCTCTGCACGATTTACACTCCGTCGATGCAGCTCATGCGATAGAGAATTTTATGACAACCCCGTGTCCTCCTCTATATTCGAACCGCCCTGGTACGCGCGCACCCCTCGAATTGATCACGTTTTTGTGGAGCGCACGCTATCGCAGCACGCGGAGAGACGCGGACAACCAGCCGTTAGCGACTGCCCGTTAAAGTCCGCCGTCGAATCGAGGCGACAGTTGGCCTGTAATGCGAAACGGATTAGGAAAAATTACCACTTTCGTCGTCTCTCGATGGGCTGTTTTTTGTTTTTCTAATCGACGCTGGTTTTTAGCGCGATTTCATTTCGAGTTAAGAAGCTTAAGATTTCGCGCTACGAATTGTTCTTCAATTTAGTGGTTTAGTTGTCAACAACTTCCTACTATTTCAAGTGTTTTGTTTGAGATTTACTTTAGAAAGTTGTCAGTTGCAGCATAGTTTCTCGACTGCTATTTGTAGTCTATAAAACTTTGTTGTAATTTATATTTATGGAACTAGTATTTGTTTCTTTTTCTTATTTAGCGATGTCGAATCATAATCGACAAAGGAGCGCAAAGGGTTAAAAGTTGAAACCATTTTGGGAGTAAGTTTAGAATTTTCGATTTGACTTAAAATTGGGGATATATATAAGTATGCAAGTAGGTTCTCGATTTCGTATCTTTGTTGCAACAATGTTTGATATATGTTTTCGTATAATTTTTGCAATGTAAGGAATAGGCATTTGGCTACTTTTTCTTTGCGTATTTACTTTATGCAGAATAACGAAAGAATTCGATTTACACAAAGAAGTTTATGTTTTCATTAAACAACGCAAGGAAAAGATTTTATTGCATCAAAGTATTGATTTTTTTAAATACTCAAATCTTCCCTTTACTCTTTAATTTTAATTGTAATGACAAGAAGAAATGGCTTCTCAGTTGACGAAATATCAATTATGTTATAGAATACAGTATTTTTACAATAAAATTATTCCAGTAAAAATAAAATACGTGATGACATTTAGTACAGATTACACAATATACATGAAATGTCTAAAATAGACAACCTAATTGTAATAGCAAAAAAGAAATGGCTTCTCAGTTGATGAAATATCAATTATTTTATAGAATACAGTGTTTCTACAATAAAATTATTGTAGTAACAATAAAATACGCGATAAAATTTCGTACAGATTACACAATATACATGAAATGTCTGAAATAGTAATGACAAAAAGAAATGGCTTGTCAGCTGACGAAATATCAATAACTTTATAGAATACATAATGTTTACAATAAAATTATTACAGTAAAAATAAAACACGTGATAACATTTTATAATATACATGAAATGTCTGAAATAGCCAACGCAATTGTAATAACAAAAAAGAAATGGCTTCTCAGTTAACGAAATATTTTATACAATACAGCATTTTTACAATAAACTTATTACAGTCGCAATAAAATTTCGTGCAGATCACACAATATACATGAAATGTCTGAAATAGACAACGTATACAACGATCAAATACCTACTTAAAAATTGTTAAATTAATTTCGAATAAATTCTAGCAGATTGTTTCCGTCGAAAGGGAAGAATTTTGTTAATAAAAATTTGCGCTCTCCGCTTCGTAACAATGAAGGTAGCTGCCGTGGGTTCGTGGCTCGAAGAAATTCGAGGCTCTGACCAATCCGGTCTCCACCCCGAAATGCGAAGGACCGCCATTTTTCGGGGGCAATGACATGTCCCCCGGTGATGAAACTGTAGGGCGAGGATACTACGGGGACGAAAGGCTACCGAAAGAAAAATCAATGTGGTGAATGAGCTTTGGACGTAGCAGCCTGTCACACTATCGCCACGCTGGGGGTAACTCGTATTAGCGTGAATACTGTGCCACGTAAGCACGGACGGGATATCGAGGAAACGTGAATCATACCTAAGATGCGTACCAGATACCGCCACTATTTTTCCTTAATGGGTGGCACGAGGCAAACTGCGTACAATATTTCAGTAATAATTTAGAAAGCGTATATTCGCATATATGTATATTTTTTAATATATATTTGGACGTTTTGTTAAGTTTGAAAACGTGTTCCGTTTTTACTTTATTGCAAGAAGCGTAATAATTATTTTTTAATTACGTTTGGTGCAATATATTGTACTACTGGGTTTGGTATTTGTTTGTAGTTGTGAGTTGATATGCTTTTAAATAGATTATTTAGTGTAAATTGAGGTTGATTATAAGATTGAGGTTTTGGATTTCTTGAATTTCTTGGATCTGGGTTAATAATAAATTTGGTATTCTTGGATTTGGATTAATGGTAGACTTGGTATTCTTAGATTTTTAATATTTACAAAACTCTTTTTCTAGACAATCAAATATAAAAATTTGTTATATGATTCGCATTGAAAAAACAGCTTACTTTTAAAATAATCAAAATCATACTCAAATGATTAAAAAATAGCATTTGAAATAGCGAAGATTTTGAACACAACACCCATAATTTTTTAAGTTCTTTATCTTCTGTGAAAGTTAATAAATTAAATACAGAATTAATATATTTATTATTTTTTAAAGAAATTTGTTGCATTAATTTCAATTATTTCAAATTTTAACGTTGCGTACAAATTTAGGCAAAAGAGAAAATAATGACAGAGGGACAGTCTATGAAAACTAAGCAAGTTATAAATGGAGACGTCAAACGCACGCTCACCAGACAAATATTCAATTTTCTTGAAAATGTAACTCCGAATGAGAGAATTTTCGTCTATATTTTCAAGTTATTTTCGCACAAGGAACCACTTTGTATTTCTTTGAGGAAATTTCTTGCGGTTATTGATCGTGGATATCAATTTTGCTCCATGAAAAGCATAATACATATGTATCTAAAACCAAAGTACAAACGAAAGGAATATTCGACGTTCAATCAATATCCAGCCATACCTTTCAACGTACTCTGCATAAACATAGAACGTTATTGAATGTCGATTCGTGTTTAGAGCGCGATTTATTCCTGTTAAGTTTTCAGAATGACGACGGATGCAGTTTAAAATGGAATTATTATACAACGAAAATTAATAGAATTTTTATAACACGTTTGCAACTAACAGTTATCGTAACATCGCGCTTATGCACTTTGCACAGCGATTAAATAAAATCTATAAAAATATATAAATTCTATAAAAATATATAATTTCCATATAGTATTTTTTTTCGTCCATTATTTGTAGGATATTTATTAACAAAAGACATATGAAATTCAAGATCAGAAAAAGTTCTTTATGATTGATATATTTTTAATGACTTACAATGAACAACTGACTCGATATTTTAAAACATTGTTGCTCGCATTCTAGATTATTTCATATACAAGGGTTGAAACTTAAATTATTAATTAATGAACAAAGATAATTTTATTATCCTACATATATGACACCAATTGAAATAGATTTATATTTAAAACAGTTTAAAAAAGTAAATTAAACACTCTTTTAAACTGACACATGTGTCTTTGGACTATAGATTAACCCTTTGCACTCGGATGTCGCCTTTAAGAGAACTGATTACTGATTGCGAAGGTTAAAAACTTATTCCATCGCAGCTTTTTGAAAAACGCATATTTCCCCAAAGTTTTCTATTGAAATGGGAATTCTCTATTGCTAGAAAATTGTTTGGTAATAGTTTCTATCACTAACTTTTATCAGCAATAGAAAATTGCTAGGAAAGTGTCGAGTGCAAAGGGTTAATCCCATATTTCCCCAAAGTCTTTTATTGAATTAGAAATTTTGTAAATTGCTTGGTAATAATTTTTATTGCTAACTTTTACCAGCAATAGAAAATTGCTGGAACAGCATCGAGTGCAAAAAGTTAATCCCATATTTCCCCAAAGTTTTCTATTGAATTAGAAATTTTGTAAATTGCTTGATAATAATTTTTATTGCTAACTTTGACCAGCAATAGAAAATTGCTGGAACAGCATCGAGTGCAAAGAGTTAATCCCATATTTCCCCAAAGTTTTCTATTGAATTAGAAATTTTGTAAATTGCTTGGTAATAATTTTTATTGCTAACTTTGACCAGCAATAGAAAATTGCTGGAACAGCATTGAGTGCAAAGGGTTAAAACTATAAGTTGTAGCCCATACGTCACATATATATGACGTAAATGTTTATTTTTCGTTTACAATATATTTTACATATTTTTCTAGCTACTTACATAATAATTTTAATAATATGGCTGCATAAATTGCATTATTTTTTAACTTCATTTACTCAACTTAATTTCCTGCTGAACCAACGTATTCGACCGCTGCACAAACTCTAAATAATTTAATATTATCGCAGACCAAGCACATTCTTCATATATTTCATCGTTTTAATGACGACGGGCTCTGATAACAAACCGATGCGTCGCGCGAATATGACGGCTGGTAGCGAACGAGTTAATTTACAATCGATACATGAGTATATAAATATCATATCGTACAATCTGTACATAAATACTTGGTTCGATGAAACAGAACAGTTTCTAATTTTGCCACTCGTGTTAAGTGAAAATAATAAAAAGAAATTATTAACTAAATAACTATAACAGACAGTATATTATATTATTTTATAATGAATTAATTATGAAAGTCACTAGGCTTTTGTTCTTGACACAAGTAACACCACACACTACACAAGTTTCCATTTTTGTAAATTTCGAGTCGTGTTAATAGTTAAAAATGTAAAAAATTGAAAACACGGTGTTTAAATTATTCTAAATATAAGGAATCGACTTGTTCGAGGAATCGACGATAGTCGTGTCAGGAATTTACAACTTCCGTTGACGTCTCTCGCTGAAGACACGTCTCTCCTCGAACATAATCGGACAAATCAATCAACATTAAATATGAAATATTGAAATTACCAAAATATCAAAAATTGCACGTCAAAATATCAAGAATTATCAAAACATCAAGAAATTGTAGATAAAACGATCAAAAATCCAAAACTATGGCTCCACAAATCGCAATTAAAAAAATATTCATCATCAAACACATTACTTACTTCTTATAATCGTGAAATAATCTTACGTGTCCTCCTTTCGTTTACTCTCGCACCACTGCCAGTCAATCTCATTACAAACGCTTTAAAATCACTGAAACAGTTCTGCCTAACGAAAGCAACAAATTAAACGATTCGTCTATCGAAGGACGAGTCGAAAGCCGCACAAGTAAAAACGTATTAACGAATGTCAACATTTAAAAGAATCGACTCTAATGGGGGAGGGTTGGAGAACGGTGGTTCTCCTTTTTAATGTATTTACAGAAGGAGCGAGTCAGTCGAAGGGAAAGAAAGCCCACGGTCTTTTCCGCATCCGTTTGTAAGGGCGCGACTGTGAAACGCGAGGGCGTTCGACCCTCCTTTCTTCGGAGCTAACCCTAAATGGCAGCTCGCCAAGTGTGCTAACACCCTCTTCTGCACATGCAGGCGCCCTCTTCCCGTCCTCCTCCTCCTCCTCCTCTCTCTCTCTCTCTCTCTCTCTGTCTCTCCTCGCCCACCCTTTCGCGACACGCACCAGCCAGCTCCCATTCAGCGCGCCAGCTACACGCACTGTACACGCGGCTCTGCACACAATGCTCGCAAACACTTTGCATTCGTAAACATGCGTAAACAACGACGACGGTTTCACACCTAAGGTACAAACCGCCCCCGAAACTGCACGGTCGAGTGCAGCGCGTGGGACGCCATTATGGGTTACAGCTCACTTTTCGGTTAACCGTGTTGTTCGCCGTCGTTCGACGTGAGAATCGATCGAAATTTTCCATCGCGGTTCATTTCATGGTGTTACATTCAAGGATTTTCGTGCGTACAATGGAGAAACGTATATTTTTCTGAATTATAATCAGTTTTCATGTTCGCTTATTGATTCTCTGATGTTTCTCTTTTATGCTTGTCATTCGTTTTCAAATCACTCGTGTAATCGCTCGCATCGCAATTACTCATTCGTTTCCATTTCAATAATATCACAAGTTTTCCAAGCGTCTACAGAAGCGCAAGTTTTCTAAACGTCTGCAGTATCACAAGTAGAAGTTTTTTAAGCACCTTTGGGCGCTCACAGTATCGCAACAGCAAGTTTTCTAAACGATTTTAAGCGCCCACAATACCAAGTCCCTACAGTACTACAAGCGCACGATTTTAAAGCGCCTATAGTATCACAAACGCAAGATTTCAAAGCGCTTACAGTATCACAAGCACAAGTTTTTCAAAGTTCCTACAGTGTCATAAGCGTGAGATTTCTGAACACCTTTGGGTGCCCTCAGTATCATAAACGCAAGTTTTTTAAGCACCTACAGTATTATAATCACAAGTTTCTTTTTAAATGTCTACAGTATCACAAGCGTAAGCTTTCTACGCGTCTACAGTATCACAAACACAAGTATTCTAAGCATCTTTAGACACCCACAGTATCATAAGCACCCATAGTATCACAAGCGTTAATTTTCTCCGAATCTACACAGTATCAAAAGCAAAAGTTTTCCAAGCGCCCACAGTATCACAAACACAAGTCCCCTAAGCGCTTTAAACATCAACACTAACCAAATAATTAAGAATTATCGAGCGACCTTCTGATCACCAAATGTTCGAAACCAACCAACAAGCAATCGCTGCTCAATTGCAAGGCGTCAACCCCAGCCAAAGGCTAAAAAACAGCAGCAAAGCGAGCACATCGTTCCTCAATCTTACTCCAAGGTACCCAGAATTCAAAGCTCATCGTGCCAACGAAGTTCAAGCTCGGACAGCAGTTCGCAGCGCATGTCGCTTATAGCTCTGTCGAGATGCCTGTGGCTGCTGAGGGTCAATAGAGGCACGCGGCAAACAAGGGGTTGTAAATCAGTTGAATCAAATTGAAAAAAAGCTGGCTGTGTGTCGTTCGAGTCGGGAGCCAGCAGAGGCGCAGTAGTTTGGCTTCCTTCCGCTACGATTCTTCGATAAAGCGGGAATATCTTTGACGAACGGCCATGATTGTTTCCACCGGCGCGGTTCCTGTCCCGGACAAAAGGAAACGGGAATCCTTTTTTCTCCTCTGCCGTGGATCTCGCGGCATAATAAAAGGGCTGTTTGCGCGACTCGCCGCGGCAAAAAGCGTGGCGATCGAATGGAATATTGCGCCGCGTTGTAAACACAACGGGCCCGTTGTTTTTCGTGCTTTCGACGGACGTCTAACCGAGGTAGCAAAAACAAATTAAAGAGTTAATAACATCCGTATTTGCGCAACGATGAAACGGACACGGGAGTAAAAACAATCCGGCGATGATGAAAGTTCGCGAGGAAAAATATACGCTCTTCCGGGGTATCGAAAATATTTTCAATCGTACGATCGCGAGCTGTTCCCGCCGCCAATAAAGAACCTCCTCCCGGCTATCGCTTTCGGGGAGTAAAATACAATTTTTAATTGCTTCTCGAATAAAGTCCTCGCTTCTCGGCCGCGGAGCTACAAAGTTTCGCGATTTCGAACTTCTCGCGCGCTATCTGAGAGTCTGGGCTTCTTCTTTTTTCAGTTCAGGTTATTCTTGCCCCGCGAGCCACCCTCGTTCGGATTAAGAAACTCGAAGAGCTGATTAGAGATTAGGTGTCCTGTCGAGCTGTGACGTGAGTCATGGTTTTTGCTGCAATCGATTACGCTCGAACCTTATTAGAAACTTAGTAACCCTTTGAACTCGGATGTCTCCTCTGAGGGGACATCAGCATTGATCAGTGATGGAGGAGGTTGAACTTATTCCACTGCAGATTTTTGAAAATGCAGGATTCTCGCAAGTTTTTTATTGAAGTGGAAATTTTTTATAATTACTACTGAATTTTTATTAAAATATTTCTAGAATTTGAAGCTATTTTGCAGCAGTAGACACTATTGCTAAAATATTGCAAAAATTGCTGTTTTAAAGCTATTTTGCAGTAATAGAAACTATTGCTAAAATTTCTGATTTAAAGTTATTTTGCAATTATAGAAACTATTGCTAAAATTGCTGTTTTAAAGTTATTTTGCAGTAATAGAAACTATTGCTAAAATTGCTGTTTTAAAGCTAATTTGCAGCAATAGAAACTATTGCTAAAATATTTCTGAAAATGCTGTTTTAAAGCTATTCTGCAACAGTAGACACTATTATTAAAATATTGCAAAAATTGCTGTTTTAAAGTTATTTTGCAGTAATAGAAACTATTGCTAAAATTGCTGTGTTAAAGCTATTTTGCAGCAATAGAAACTATTTCTAAAATTGCTATTTTAAAGATAATTTGCAGCAATAGAAACTATTTCTAAAATTGCTATTTTAAAGCTAATTTGCAGCAATAGAAACTATTGCTAAAATATTGCAAAAATTTCTATTTTAAAGCTATTTTTCAATAGGAGATATTGCTATTTGAGCAATAGTTTTTATTGCTAACGTTCGAGAAGGCGTAGTGTTCAGGGGGTTAGTGGTGATTATTATTAATTATCAGTTAAAATTAAACTTATTCCACCGCACATTTTTGAGAAATGCATGTTTTCCTCAAATTTTCTATCAAAATGTTAATCTTCTATTGTTGAGAGACATTAGTAATAAAAACTATTGCTAAAAGATTGCTATTTTAGCAATAGTTTCTATTGCCAACGCTCAAGAAGAAGCCAAGAGCAAAGGGTTAAACTACCAATAAATTAATCCTCATACAAAACACTTCACCCTTTCGTTATACAAAAAATTATTCAAAATAAAATGAAATACAAGGTTCAGCGAATGAAAAAATATGAATACGAGAGAAGACATTGCCTCGAATTGTTTATATAAAACGTCCTTTACTTTTTTCCTTTTCGTTTAAGCTGTTTTTCGATCAAAAAGTTCTCGCTGAAGGGCTGAAGTTCGGTTCGAGCTGAAGTAAAAATGCTTTCACGGTGTGTACGCGCAATGAACGGGGAGAGTCCATCGTCCTTACTGACCATTCAGCACTATAAAGGGAGCTCAAATATTGATTCGGTTGGCAATTATGAGTGGTTTTTCACTGGATCTCCACGGGCGTACCCTTTGGTCCTATTCTCCAGGCCGGCTTAATTACGGGATGTTTGCGTTTCTCAAAATTAAACTCCTACTGGTCAGGCTAGCACATCACGATAGCCCTCAGGCTACTCTAAACAAATTTACATCGAACCGGAGAACGTGCCACAATAGCCAATCATAATCCTTCGGTTTCCGCCTCTGTTTCTTCCTTCCGATCCCTCGTTAAACGCGTGTCGTCCAAGCATCTTTGCTTTGGCTGATGCGCACCAAGTCGAACGATTTATCAAGAGCAATATTCTTTGCAAATGTCGACGAGCGATTTTTTAATTAATTTTATCGTGGCGAGTCGTTGTTGTGAAATAGAAACATTTTGTGAAGCTATTTCCAGAGATGCATTAATTAATATTTGTTTTTTTACTATTTTATGGGGTGTATTGTGATCGAAACGCTTTTAAGAAAAGTATTTTTACTTTTTGGTACGAAATTTTGTTGGTAATGAAAAAATAATGCAGAGATTTAGAAAAACTTTTTGTGTATTATTAGTATGCAAAATATGAGTTTAAACGATGAACGACTTTTTAAGAATAATATTCTTTGCAAATGTCGATGAGCAATTTTTTAATGAATTTTATTGCAATGCATTATTACTTGAAGCTATTTCCAGAAATGCAATAATTAATATTTATTGTTACTATTTTGTGGGATGCGTTATAGTCAAAACGCTTTCAAGCAAAGAATTTTTACTTTTCATTACGAAATTTTGTAGGTAATGGAAAAATAATATGCAAATCTAGAAGAACTTTTTGTACATTATTAATATATAAAATATGTTTTTAAAAATATAAGCTTAATAGGTCGAGTGATTTATTAAGATTAATATTCTTTGCAAATGTTGATGTGGAATTTCTTGGTAAATTTTATTATAGTACAATATCATTGTTGTGAATTTAAAAAATATTTTATGAACCTATTTCTATAGATTTACTCTTGCTATTTTATGTATAATATAAAAGGAATTTAACAAACTAATAAATTACTTGCAATGTGAAGAACTGTTTAAGATGAAAGTATTGAAAGACACATTGAAAGAGGATCACATAAAGTGCTTTTTAATTGGAATTATATGTTTCAATGCAGCCATCGATACAGCTCTTTATGTTATTATATTCTAAAAGAATATTAAGCCACTTATACCAAAAGAATATTACTAAAAAATACATAGAGCACGAATCATAAGAATAAATATTAATACACATAGTCCGCATTTACATTTTGCACAATATGGAATTCACACACAAAAAATTAACACATATACCATACGTCTAATCAATAATAATTATCTAAAACATTTCATCGCGCAACAAATAATTCACAAGCAATTTTCAATAACAGATTGCAACTGGCCACTCAGTATTTGCAACAAGCATCACAAAATACGTTCTAAAAATGCTAAATAATATAATGTAAAGCCTGCACGTTTCTGTAATATACACGGAACGTTGAATTTGAAACAGGAACTAACTTAATAACTTACTTTCCGTCGATCTGGCTGTTTTCTTCCGGCTGGGGCAAAAAGAAGAGGCGCCTCCGCGTTTGTGCTCGCTGTGAAAGAGTGCGATCGTGATGGGAAGCAGATTGGAATAAAAGGGGGACGGAGCGAATTTCTCCGAGGATCCCTCGCGGTTTACTTTTGTGGCAGTAAATTAACGGTTCACGGTGAGACTTCTCTCGGGACCCCTTTCTGACGTCTCGACCAGTTACAGCCCTTCCTCCGCTTCCGCCGAAATCAGTGAAAGTCGAAGGGAAACGGTAATTCTCAGACGAAGGGGTAACGGATCGTTGAAATTTTCTTTGCCCCTCTTTTTTTTTTTCACGCTACAACTTCGGTTGTTAATCATCCAGGAGAAAGTTAACCGTCACGCGCGTCCATTTTTAGCGCAATTTGGGTTCGAGATCGAATTGGGGTGAAAGTTTTCGTTTCGTGTATTTATTGTAGAGCGGATATTCTGTATTTGTTAGATGTCTAATAAAATAGTTGATAGTTGAAGTTTGAAGTGATTCTTAATTACAAAGTTTTGTTTCAATGAGAAATTGGTGTTTGTAAGTGTTATGTGTGTGTTATAAATAAGTTTGTATGTGATATCGCTGTTATTGTATTTAAATATTGTTTGGTCCTTCTTTTAAAAGTATAACGGATGTTTCTGAACCTTCATTTCTAAATTGTAATTCTGAATAATACAGCTAACCTATAATTGTTTTAATTTCAATTACTGATCGATTTGATTAATATAATTTATTATTATAAATTTGATTAGCTGAAACTATTTGAATTTATCAGAAAGTATGAGTTGTTTGAATATTAATTGTGACTTTTGGATATTCTAATTTATGTACTTTTATTTAGGAAAAAATTTAATCAATCGAAACCAGATTCATTGAATTTAATACAATTTTCTCTGCGAGATGCTGGTTTTTTTTATTCCATTACCATAGAAGAAGTTTTTCTCTTCGAAACTTTTGTTACCATTTCGGAAAGAAAATTTCATCAAACACAAAATTAATATTTTCTACAATTTGAGCTGCACTTTGATCCATTTTAAACTTGCAAACATGCTTTATCCCTACGAATGCGTTAATAAATTGACTGAGTAACAAATGAATAATACGATAATGAAAACGATATGAAAACAAACGCAAAATTAATAAATGATACAATGATATCTATTCCTTGAAATACTACATCTTCAAACTTCAGAGAAACATGCATTTCTCAAAAATTTGTGGTGAAATAAGTTTAATCTTCGTAATCACTAATCAATTATGATGTCCACTCAGAGGGAATATCCAAGTGATCTGCTAAACCAGCGATGTCCCATCAGAAGGGATATTCGAGTGTAAATGGTTAATAATATTTATAATATGAAACCATATTTCTAAAAATCGCAATCAATATTCGAATGATTCGTTAGACCAGTGTTTCCCAAACTTTTCTCATCGTAGAACACTATAACTCTTTTGAGAGTTGTTTTAAATTACACGTAGTAATTGTTTCTAGAACACCAGTGCTCCCCTGAACCTAATTTAAAGGAACACTAGAGTAAATTTCAATTTTTAGTTATAATTCCTCTTGAGAGTTGTTTTAAATTGCATGAAACTCATAAAAGCAGACAATTTTTTATTTTACTTTAACTTCAGTGTCATAATTTTTTGCGAAACCCATAGTAATTGTTTCTAGAACACCAGTGTTCCTGAACCCAATTTGGATAAACACTAAAGTAAATTTCAATTTTTAGTTATAATCCTTTTGAGAGTAGTTTTAAATTACCCAAAACGCATAGAAGCCCACAATTTTTTGTTCTACTTTAACCTCAGAATCATAATTTTTTGCAAAACCCATAGTAATTGTTTCTAGAACACCAGTGTTCCTCTGAACCCAATTTGGATGAACACTAAAGTAAATTTCAATTTTTAGTTATAATCCTTTTGAGAGTAGTTTTAAATTACCCAAAACGCATAGAAGCCCACAATTTTTTGTTCTACTTTAACCTCAGAATCATAATTTTTTGCAAAACCCATAGTAATTGTTTCTAGAACACCAGTGTTCCCCTAAACCCAATTTGGATAAACACTAAAGTAAATTTCAATTTTTAGTTATAATCCTTTTGAGAGTAGTTTTAAATTACCCAAAACACATGGAAGTCCACAATTTTTTGTTCTACTTCAACTTCAGTTCCATAATTTTATCCGAAACGCATAGTAATTGTTTCTGAAATTTCAAATCCTTTCTGAACCACCAGTGCTCCGCGATTCGACAAACTCAGGACCATAAAAAAAAAAAAAACTATACACACAAGCGCATTCGCAGCACGCAAAAGTGTCACACGTGACGACCAAGCCAGCTCGAACGCGGAGGGTGTCGCAAGAAAAGTCTAATCGTAAAGAGGGCGAGGCAGTCCGTCGTCTTCGTAACTGTCGCGTCCGCGTTCCAACAATTATAGCGGGCTGTTCCTCGACGCCGCGTTCCGCGAATGATTCGCGGGCAAAGAACGAAAATAAGAAACGGCAGTAGACGAGGGGGCAACAGGGGGTGGCGAGGTACGTGCCTCGGTATCAAGCAGCCGCGAGCTGCTCCCGCGAACTTTAATTAAATAACGAGGTGACGTGGGCGACGAGGGTGCTGCATCCGCGGCGAGGGGGATGGCGGAGGACGCGCGAGCGAGACGGACGACGACGCGCAAAGAGGGTGGTAAGAAAGACCGCTTGCTCGGGAAAGGGGAGACTCTGGGCCGAGGTGCCAAGTTGCTAGGTGACTTTGCTAGTTATTTAATTAGCCCGGGGACTCTCCTTCGCCCCGCTGCATCTCCCTTTTCCTTTCGACTCCTTTTGCTCCGCGAAACGTCCACTCAGCCGCCTACTTCGGCTCGCCCATCCCTCTCGCTCGTCTCGCGATATCCCAGCACCCCCGGGTGCCTTTGCCACGGCTTCCTTTATGACCTCCGAAGGACAATACGCCGGTTCCTCTCCTCCCAGGCACGACTTATTCTTCCCTTTGGTCATCCTTCCGCGCGCCTATTTACGCGCCCGGGTCCTTGCTTCGCTCGCTGGGAGGATCGCCGCCATCCCCGTCGAATTCTCGCTTTGAACTACCCCTCGAATTTGACTCGAGACCGTTTCTGCGAGAATAAGGTTCATATTCGGTGGGAATCGTGGAGGATCTGTAGCAGTTTTGTTCATTCATTTCTGGGTACTTGGTATTTACCAGCTGTGATTGATAAAGTGATATTTTGCATGTGTTTTATGTGTTTTTTATGGCGAGTGCAATAAATGTGCCAAGAAAGAACGTCTTAAAAGTTGTACGTCTTTTATATTTGATGTAATGAAAATTATTGTGACAGCAATTGTGTTATAAATTGATCGACGAAATTAGCTTCAATCGTACAACATTCCTGGATGTCTTCATGCGTAAAATGTATAAAGATGTGCTGCGTTGTTTATTAACGTTAATTTTGATATTAATATTGTAGGAGTTATTTAAGAAACACTTTTATTATTTCATTCAGACACAAATTGTTTGACTGACTCTGTACTTCGCACACACACGCTTTTATACCTTTCATTCACCGAACATTCTAGATTCTTTTCTCTTGTTTTCAAAGCACTCTCATACTCATTCTGCCTTTTACACAAAGTTTGGAATATTCTCGAATAATCAGTATTCGAGAATATTCCCGATTACTTTTTATTTTTCACACATACTAAGGATATACGCAATAAAATCATTCACTCACTCATTCTAACATTTCTCGTTCCCCACAATATCACTTTATAGTATATTTGGAAATATTAAATTAAAAACAATGCGTTTTGAACGTGGACAAAACATAAAGAATGATTTAAGATAAAATATTTTATACACAATACAATATTTGATATTAATTTCCCTTTATAATATCTTTGAAAATATTAAATTTAAAAGAAAATTCGAAACTGTTCAAAACATAAGGAATAGTTTAAAATAAAATATTTTATACGTACAGCAAATTGTGCTGTTTATTAATATTAATTTTGCTATTAATTTCCTTTTACAATATCTATGAAAATATAAAATTTAAAAAAAAGCATTTCGAACATGTACAAAGCACAAACAATGATTTAGGATAAAATATTCCATACAAACAATAATTACGTAGAGATAAGTGAAAAATCGATACGAGAGTTATGTGAAGTATGCGTGTGTGGAAAACGTGTGCATGTGTTAATAATTTAAGAAACGCAATGCAGTAGAGCGGAAAAACAAAAACAAGCAGTTTGCAACCAAACATTGCATTTAGTAACAGCGACAGCAGACAGCAAAATTTAAATAAATACACAGTTTTCTAAGTTGATCAACGCAAACATTAAAAATCGAGAAAAAGAGTTATCGAGCAGGAAGAAGTGGCTCAGTTGAGAACAAAACATTGCAGAATTAAACACAAATAGAATACAAGCCAATAACGATTCACCACCCTTCATAAAATCACTTACACAATCATCGCCCAAATTTCACAACAACAAATCAGAAATACAATCAATCTTTCAATCACCACAAACAGAAAATCAATTATTATCTTTTTCAAGATTTATAAATTTCGTTTCAACAAAATCCACCACCAAGATTTCGATTCGACGTTAAATTTCAGAAAAAAAAATGAATGAAAAATATTCGCTGTAATGAAACAACAACGAAGATATCGAAGCACATTGGATAAGAAAAGGGAAACGTTCTGCGTGGCACGCTTTCGCACGAGGGAAACGAATAGATTCCCCATGGGAAGTCCACAATCTTTTCCTACGCTCTACCAAGCGCCATTTTCGATCCGAGCCACGAACGAAGAGGCATCGAAAGCTTACCAAGGCTTAACTTGGTGACAGGATGATTACTGGTATTATCGGAATTACTCGAGAGCGAATTGCGCAACACGCCATAACGAACTCGCAATACTATCTCGAAAACCGTCTGTTAACCCCGTCAGCGCGAGTCTAATGGAACGACTGCCGAGTCCCTGAAGACTGCGAGGCAGGAAATTCTAACAGATAACAAAAAATACGTTCCTACTTCGTTAGATATCGTTGCTCGTGGCACTCATTTGCAGTTAGAAGACATGGAAATAAACGTCGAAGCGTACGACAACGCGTGAAATGTTTATAAATTACTGCAACCCCTTTAGAGACGCTGACACGTGTGTACGTTCGATTTTTGAGAATTGAAATTGTTCTGAATGAGAAAAGGTTCAGATCTGTTGAAGAATTATTTGCTAGAGAATCTTTAAATAATAAAAATAAAAAACATCGTGTGACAGCATTGAGAATATTTTATTCCACTTGATAATTGTTGGTTTGTAAATATTGTAATGTTGTTTTTGATGTGTTAGTTAGCTTGATTATTTAAAAAATATTGCTAGTATTTGATTAATAAAATAGCAATTTATATTATTAATTTCTTTCTAGAAAAAATTATAAATCTATCCATATGTGTCAATATTCTTGAAAAAGATAATAATTGATTTTTTAAATGGCAGTACAGCACAAAAAGTAAACAGTAAAACAGTAAATTTTCATATTTGGTCTCTGATGTCTTCTTTTTTTGAACACACACACACACATAACACAAATTAAAATTTATTTAAGCCGTATTTACTTTTATTTTCATTAACCACGATATGTTTTTAAAACAAACTACAAAACTAAAGATTAGAATAAGCAAAAAAATTGGAAAATTCAAATGTGGAGAGCACTGGGAGAATTCTGCCACCGAAACCGTGACCTACTTTGCAAATTGTGGAAAATTTGAACACTTTTCTCGAGTAAGAGATAAAAATTACAAAAGATCTGTTTTACTTCGATTAAAATACACACAAGCTGAAAATTTTGATTCGAAAAATCAAGCAAATATTAGTTTTAATACCACCAGACTTTATATTCCTGGTTGGGAAACGATCATTGGTTTATTACATTGTTTACATTGTTTTAATTATTTCATGGATTACATTTCAACTCTGTACGATTGTTTTCGTAAACTCTTCAACGAATACTTGCAAATTTTTGGACATACACGCGCGTTTATTTCTGTTCCCTTTAGGCGCCCTTAAAAAATTTCTGGAACATCTGTTGCAGCTAGAATCGAAGGGGGAAGGGTTGAACAGGTGCGACAGAAGTCATCGACGGAATTCGCAGTGAACGCGACACTAAAATCAAAGCGATTCCCGATTTTCGTAGTCGAAACCATGGAAATCACTTTTTAGAGTTTCTTTAAAAAGCAAATTCGAATTTTTCGGAAATTGATTCAACAAAATGACATTACTGTAGTCATTTACATATTTTGAAATATAAATATGGCAAGGCGTTAAAATTTTATGAGATAAGGAATGTAAAAAAATTGTTAAACAATTTTCTACGTGCGAAAAATGTTATTCAATTATTATATTATTAATTTTTCACCTCATTTTTGATATATAAATTTTTATTAAAAACAGAACGTATTTAAAAGTAAAATTTCAGAGCAAAACGGAACTTTATTAAAGCTGGCAAAAATTAAAGAGTGTGAAGTACGAATGATAAAACGGAGACGTGAAAAATGGAAAATTAGGGTTATTTGAGGGTTTAGAAGAGATGGACTTTGGGTTACGACTGCATAGAAAAGTTGAGAGAAGAATTGGAAGATGAAGAGTCCAAAGCTGCCGATTAAGGAATGAAAATAAAGCTAGAGTCAAACAAATGGAAATATTTTAGGACATGACAGTACTAACACGTTAAGCCCAAACCTTTTTGATATTAACACTGAACTCTCCATCTCTTTTAGAGCAAAATTTAAGTATATAAATTTATATAAATCGTATACTTCACAAGCCACACTTTCACTAAAAAAATTGCAAGGAAAGATTTTCAGAGAACAGATTACAAAACACATTCATTCAGTCCATAGCAGAGAGTCCATTGCCAAATGAATTAAGTATCACCAGAACACCATCGCACCCAAATCTCTCAGCCCACAAAAAGGAAAAAGAGAAAAAAGTAGAAGAAAACTCGAGAAAGTGGGTTATCGAAAATATGAAACCGCAGAACCCCGACGCATCAGCCGCGACTAATCGATGGGAAATTGAATTCTAATTTTAAGTAAGTGGAACACACGGTGATGGCCGTGGCGCGACGCTGGCGAGGGAAAAGGCGCGAGAAAATCCAAAGTAAACGCGACGGGGCTGATCACGGCGGTGACGCGGAATACGATTTCCGTAGCGGCCGCTACAACAATACGCCACGTTGCATAAATAAAGCGCGCGCGTTCGACGACGTGATCAATATTGGATGTGATGAAAGTAAACTGGTAAAGCGCCGAATGACGCTCGACCCTCATCGACGCGCGCGGCCGTCTGTGTAATTTAATGCCGGGCAAATACGCCGCGCGTAGAGTAGTTTTGCACTGTAATCTAGATGAATTTGCTGGAAGGGACACTCCCACGGGCCATCGTCAATTATAAAACGACCGTAAAGGGACGCTCGAGCATACTTTCGTGCCTTTCTTATCTGGCTGCCGCGATACGCGCACGGCTGCTCCTCCTCCTCGGATCTTCAACCCTTCGTTGAGTCTTGGGGACTCGTGCGAGCTCCTCTGTCCTTTGTATCGCTGCCTGAAATTTGTTGCGTCAACAGAGGGACGCCCGTCGTCGAATTTTTTCACGTCCAGTTACAGAGGAAATATTAGACACGTATTTTTTTCATTTGTCATCGTCCATTTCGAAGGGGTGGGAACGCGGCCCAAGCCGGGGGGCGCTGAGGCTACTCTGATCGATATCTCGAAAACTATTAGAAGGGAACGGTGTGTTATTGCGTTTTCGAGCTGTGAATTTGACTGTGCGGAGGGATTCGTGAATAGTGTGTTAATAAATAGCACAGTTTTCGTAGGTTTTTTAGTTATTTGATATTTGCAGAGAGAAATTACTTGTGTTACTTTGTTATTTGTACACGTGTAATAAATTAAGTAATGTACTAGGTGATTGCAAAAGTTCGTGATCGATTTTAATAGATGGCAGAAGACGATGGCACTTTTAAGTGTGCCAGTGTTTCTTTTATGAATCATATTATTAATTGACAGTTGTCTAAGTGGATCGCAAGTCAACGTAACCTTAAAAAAAAGGTCTGTTTAAATTAATCTGTGCGCAGGGTTGCTATTCAAAATGGAAATGAAAAGTTACATGTTATGTGAGTTTAAAAAAGGACCGAGTGTTGGAACTTTATGACCTTTATTTGGATCGTGCTTCTGTTTTTAAGACAGTTAAAAAGTGATCTGGTCGATTTCAGAACGGTGACTTCAATTTAAACGATAAATCTTTGCTCTGGACGATCTTTCGACATTGATAATGACTTTATCCGTGATTTAGTGAACGATAATTCACGGATTACCACTAAAGAGATTGCTGAGAGACTAAATGTTGACCATTTGACTGCATTTCGCCATTTAAAACAACTTGGATACACTTTCAAACTCGATTTATGGGTTCCGCACGTTTTGACGGAACCGAACAAACTGAAACGTGTTTCCACGTGTCGTTCATCAGACATTGCAAAAACTTAGAGAGTTAAAATTGGAAATCCTTTATCACCTTCTGTATTTCTCTAATCTTGTCCCTTCAGATTTTCATTTGTTTCGTTTTCAGCAAAATAATCTGAATGGCAAGAATTTTGATTCTATGGAAGAAGTCAAAAACTACTTTAAGACTCTCTTTGAGGAGAAATCACGCAGTTTTTACAAAGAAGGAATACGAAAACTTATAAAACGTTGGAAAACAGTTATAGAAAATGATGGACAGTACATTATTGATTAATAAATACTATTTTTCATGAATATGTGTTCTAATTATTGTATTAGATGATTGCAGAAGTTGGTGCCCGGTTTGAAAACAAATCAAATACAATATATTTTCATGAAAAATAGTATTTATTAATCAATAATGTACTCTCCACAATTTTATAATTACAATTACTGTATTAGATGATTGCAAAAGTTGAAAATTGAAATTTGAAAACGAATTAAATACAACGTAACATTAATTCTCTAAATACCAGTTACAATCTCAGTTTGATGTTCACTGCTCCTCTGTTTCACTGTGCTATAAATATTACAAAAAATTCTGTGCTCTTGGAACTCCAAAAAATACACATAAAAAGACCCAAAAAATTTCACCCAAATGACGCAACATCCCCGCTTCCTCGATCACGCGAGAAATGGAACGCCACCGAATTCCGCGTTCAAGGAGGCCAGAAATTAATCGGGCAAATTGCCTGCAACATTCGACGCAGTTACTTTTAAAGAAGTTAGAAATCAATCGAGCTGAGTGCTGCGCTGCTACGTTCGACGGTGCAGCAAAACAATCAATAGACTTAAGTGCGACCGGTTCGAGGGATTCGACCGTGCGATCCGACAAGTTCCGCCATTTCGCTTGCCGTGGACGCGCGCGCGCGCGCGCCATCGCGACGTGGCGCCGATATTTGGAACGCGCCACGTTGTGGTCGCGCAAACAACCTGTTTCGAGGGACGTGAGACGGGGTCGTCGCGTTTTATGCTCGCGAACAAGGCGAGTTTCCACGCGTCAGAAGGTAGACACCGCGGACGTCGAGCGGTCGCGTAAGTAGAATGTAATTCGGTCGAGTGGCACCGGAAATGAGGGACGTAGCGATATTTTTTGGGACGCGCGGAGAGAAGAGCGACGTTCCGGTTGGGAATTTATCTTCTCGTAATAACAGCGTGGCAACGCCGTTTTCCGGGTGTTGTCACGGACCCGTTCCTCCTCGTACGTGTCCCACCCCTTTGTCTTCTTCCATCTTCTTTCCCGCTCGCACTCTGCGCCCCTTCAGGGGATTCGCTCGTGCCCGCATTATAATGGCATTCTCTGTCTCCGCGTTACGTTTACCGTCTCTCGCCTTGTACTTCACACGTTTCACCGTGTTCCACGATGGCATCTTATTCGCATCCTCCCCTGGATGCGTTATATGACTCTCGTATCGGGAGAGATCGGCGATTTTGGGTGTCTGCGTTTAATTTTTGATTTATCAATTTGCAGTATTGGAGACAGAGTTGCAATTTTAGTAGGGTTTTTAGGGGTTTTGATTAGTTATTTTATTATAGCGCCATGTATTTCTGGTATCCAGGAGAAATCAGCGATTTTGGAGTCTGCATTTAATTTTTTATTTATCAATTTACAGCATTGAAGCTATAGTTATAATTTTGTAGAGTTTTTAGGGTTTTTGCTTAGTTGTTTTATTATAGCGCCATATATTTCTCGCATCGACGAGGAATCAACGATTTTGATGTCTGCGTTTAATTTTTTATTTATTAATTTGCAGTATTGGAGACAGAGTTGCAATTTTAGTAGGGTTTTTAAGGGTTTTGATTAGTTATTTTATTATAGCGCCATGTATTTCTGGTATCGAGGAGGAATCAGCGATTTTGGTGTCTGCGTTTAATTTTTGATTTATCAATTTGCAGTATTGGAGACATAGTTGCAATTTTAGTAGGGTTTTTAGGGGTTTTGCTTAGTTATTTTATTATAACGCCATGTATTTCTGGTATCGAGGAGGAATCAGCGATTTTGGTGTCTGCATTTAATTTTTTATTTATCAATTTGCAGTATTGGAGACATAGTTGTAATTTTAGTAGGGTTTTTAGGGGTTTTGATTAGTTATTTTATTATAGCGCCATGTATTTCCGGTATCGAGGAGGAATCAGCGATTTTGGTGTCTGCGTTTAATTTTTTATTTATCAATTTACAGCATTGAAGCTATAGTTATAATTTTGTAGAGTTTTTAGGGTTTCTGCTTAGCTGTTTTATTATAGCGCCATATATTTCTCGCATCGACGAGGAATCAACGATTTTGGTGTCTACGTTTAATTTTTTTTTTATTAAGAGTAGCAGTATTGAAGTCATACTTACAATTTTGTAGAGTTTTTAGGGTTTTTGCTTAGTTATTTTATTATAGCGCCATATATTTCTGGTATCGAGGAGCAATCAGCTATTTTAGCATCTGCGTTGAATTTTTGCTTTATTGACCATTTGCACTCGGATGTCGCCACTGAGGGAATTAATTACGAAGGTTAAAAACTTATTCCACTACAACTTTTTGAGGAACGCATATTTCTCCAAAGTTTCCTATTGAAATGGGAATTTTCTATTGCTGAAAAATTGCTTGGTAATAGTTTCTATTGCTGACTTTTACCAGTAATCGAAAATTGCTGGGAAAACGTCTAATGTAAAGGGTTAATAGCAGCATAGTTACAATTTTGTAGAGTTTTTAGTGTTTTTGCTTAGTTGTTTTATTATAGCGCCATGTATTTCTCGCATTGAGGAAGTATCAACGATTTTGGTGTCTGCGTTTAATTTTTTATTTATCAATTTGCAGCATTGAAGCCACAGTTACAATTTTAATACAGTTTTTAGGTTTTTTTCTATTATAGCGCCATATATTTCTGATATCGAGGAGATACCAGCGATTTTGGCGTCAACATTTAATTTTTGTATTATTAGTAGCAGCATTGAAGCCATAGTTACAATTTTAGTAGCGTTTTTAGGGTCTTCTTTAGTCATTTTATTAAAGCAAATAGATGCAATGGCGTTGACAAGCGTGCGAAATGAACGAAAGAGAAGAAGACAGAGGTATTGCCCTAACAGTGAGTCACATAAGTACTCGTCTCCATTTTTAATCAAGTACACGACCTGATCAAAAAGGCATTATGCATTTCATTTCGTGTGCGAACGCTCGTTCCAGAGCGGAGGAATATTTTTTTCACGATGGGGCCGTGCTTTCACAGGAGGCAAACAATATTTCAAGCTCCTTTCCAAAGTACTCTTTATCCCAGAAAGTGTTACGCTTCACGAGAACGGCATACAAAGGAGAGGATTTACTTCCATAAAAAAATTGAAGAGGCGACATCTCGAACCTTGTCCATCTTCGTCCACTCTGCATTGTAAAGGTCGCAATATTCATTTTTTTTCTTTCTCTCTTTCTTTTTCGGTCTCCCGTCGGATTTACATGTCTTGTTTCTTCCCTCTCTTTCCCTCTCGCCCCTCTCACCCTTTCCTGTGGCGAACCTGCAAATCTCTTATACCGAATTCCTAGTTTGCCGCCATCTACTATACCTACGTTCCCTCTCCCCCCTCCCCCCCTCTCTCTCTCTTTTTTCCTCGACGTTTACATTTGCATTTATGCATCTCTTTCTGCCAGCTTTCGAGGCTCTCCCGCGAGCCTCGATGCCCGTCCTTTTTCCTTTTACCCTTTTTCTACTCATTCTCCCCGAGCGCGGAGCCCACCAACCCCCCTCCCACCCCGCGCGCCCTGGTTTCATCTCGAAAATATAAAAAGGGCTGAGCACACGAGTGTTTAGTAACTTTGTCAGCGTTTTTAATCCCGCCCCTTATCCTGCCTCTACTTTCGCCTCTCCTGCACGCTCTCTTTGTCTCTCTATTTCTCTTGTACGTTGAATAAGCGCGCCAGCGTACACTTACGCGCTTTTTCGTCTTTTTCACCGGTTTTTTCCTCTTTTTTTTCGGCGGCAGGGGGGGGGGGAGGGGGTTCGTTCCTGGTTTCGACGCAGTCGCGGTCTATGTGCTTTGTAAAACCAACCGTTGTACCAATTACGAGCGGCCGTGTTCAACGCGGCCGGATTTAGTAGCTTCATCAATGAAATTGATTCGTTTGGCCCGTTCCCAGTGTCGGCACACAAGCTGCATATCATGGCTGCAACTCAAACGGCAGTTATCGAGCATATGTTCAAACGATCCGCGTGTAACCTCGTTCCGCTCTCTTTCGGGGCTCGCGCGCGCCACCATCGAAAAGTGACGCGAGCGTTTTGCACGGCGAACGAACTCGAGGACACTCGCGGCAACTTCCACCACGTGAAATACCGGGGAACCGAGTATCGAATAATTGGAACGTTTCAATGGACATCTTTTTTTCCTCTCCAGCGAAAGTGCAATGCCATTAGCGGTTTTCAGACGTCGAACGAATAATTTTAATTCCCTTCGAGGATATTTTTATTGTAGTAAGGCGTAATATGAGGAATACGAAATAATAAAGATAAAAAGATATATATTTTAGAAGGTACATAAGGTATAGCAATCAAAACTGAGGAACTGCGACTTCTCGCGAATCTAACTAAAATGCAAACAGCAGAACGTCGTTGAACAGCCGACGATCGTTTTGCGTTCGACGCAATTCGCAAAGACAGACGTGTCTTCGACTATATTATTTCAGATTGAAATTTGTTTGGGGCTATTTTTGTTCAAGATTTAAACTTCTTCAAGAATATTTTTATCTAAGATTGAGTCAAGTTAGATGAAAAATTGAGCTGTTGGTGCAGATATATTGAAAGTTTTGGTTTCTTATTGAAATCTGATTTTTTTTATATTTTTATTATCTTGTAAGTTGATTCTTTATTTGATTGAATAGTTATTTTTTAATCATTCAAAATTTCATTACAATAAAATATTCTTACTCGTTTTCTAAAGAAAGTCGAATTCGAATATAATTTTACAAATTATTTAGCTATAAAATCGAAGTATTAACAAACAATTGTATGCTAGAAAAGACAGAAAAATAATAAATTTCATAAAATCATGGAAAATTTAAGAGTAATCCATTTAAACATGATTATAACACAATTTCTACTTGAATATTGCAACTGAGAGGCAACAGTACGAAAACTTTATACAACAATGATGGACACAATACTTATTTGGCAACTGCGTTCAATTTTGTTAAATATTAATCGCTAAATTGAACATTGAAAATTTTGTTTCACCTCGATTTTTCTATTATTGTCACACTATATGCCATTTTATCAATAAATCTGTTTAAAATGCTGAAAGCGAATGAAATAAAACGAGGAAAAATATAATATAGATATAATATTGAATTTCGTACGACCTGTTCCATATGGACGCGCCCAGTGACCCAAATCCATTAACAAAATAATAAGAACCCAGCCTGTTGACACAGAAAGGTTGTGATAATGCTCCGTTGTGTGCCAATATCCCAGAACGAGTTCGAAGCTGCGCGTAGGAAACTACTAAAATGGTAGAACATCTTTTTAAGGGAATATTTATTGCTTCTCTAATTTGAGATACTATCTTCTAATTAATTATTGTCGATTGAAGTGGGAATAATGAATTTAGTCTTCGAATTATATTACTAAGCGTGTTAATTAATAAATGCATTTATCTTTTATATGAATAAATACGTGATGAATAATAATATTTGTGGAATGAATTTTTGATACAGGCTATTAGAATTAAATGATTCGTTATGAGTTGTAGAAAATATTTTTAAAGTAATAAAACGATATAAATAAAATAAATTTAACTCTACTGAATCTGATAGAAATATTTGCATGTACTTATGTAGGATATTAATAAAAATAAGATTATTACGAGAAAGTCAAAGAAAATCACATTTTTTATGATTCAAGATGTTACTATTCGAGATTTATATAGCAAAAAGTGGTGAACAATTGAGGTTAACACATTCCATGGAATTCCACTGTCTTTCATATATATTAATCATCATTGAACAAAAGCAAAATAAAATTAATTGTACTAAACCTAGAAACAAAGTTTGTTCCACTGTTGGATGCCAGCTCATTATTTGCCATAGCCATAATCACTATCTTTATAAATACAGATTCATCCTAAACAGTGATGTACTATTACTCACTACTTGTGTCACCTCTAATCTTTGTCTCATCCTTGACCCTTGACTACTCCCACCAAAAACTATACCTTCTCAAGCTCCTTACAAACCCCTTAACTGCGTTCGACGTGTACACACGTCAATCGAAAACTTTATTTCGATGCGACTAACGACTATAATCGATCATTTTTTATCGAACAAGAATGTAACTGTAAGAATATTGGGTCAGGTTGCACCCCTCTCTGAGGCCTTGCCTAAACGTTTAGATGGGCCATGGCGTCCTCGAGGCTCACACAAGTGGCCTAAGAAGGCATTCTTGTACGAACCTCTAGATTAAACACAAGTCAAAATAAACGCCCTTATAGTTAATATACACTCACTATATTTTCCACAATCTTTTCTTACACAATCCTCCCTCGTTCTGCTTTACGTTTCTCGCCAAATTTACAATACAAGCACCAATCCCGCGTTCGACAACATATCCTTCTCATTGCTCCATCTAATTACTCATTCCGTAAGTAATTTTCAAAACCAAATACCTCAGCCAACTGGTTAAATACCAGGCTCGAGAAAGAATCAGACATTTTCCACATACTCAGAATTCTCTATTCACCACCTCTCGCCAAACCACGTAGCTTCCGCGAATAAACCTCTTTGCGAATGGAAAAAGCGTCCCGCTCGGTTCCTTCGACTCTGTCCGACCCAGCATCGAATCCAACACCGCGTTTCCTCGTCGAGCATCGAGAGCGTATCGCGGCGAGTCCAGCGTTCGCGCGCGAGCAGCCCGCTTCGACGATGGCTTTGGGGGTGGCTGGCGAGGGGTCGAACGGGGCCGTAGAATAAACTTAGACATGTTTGCCGAGCAATCAAATATATGAGTGGAAAGTCTCGCAGGCGTTA
Organism: Xylocopa violacea; assembly: GCA_963969225.1. Taxonomy (NCBI): domain Eukaryota; kingdom Metazoa; phylum Arthropoda; class Insecta; order Hymenoptera; family Apidae; genus Xylocopa; species Xylocopa violacea. The sequence goes on along the minus strand of CAXAJV010000021.1, from coordinate 4,064,189 downwards.
TCGATTGGTTCGAGCCGTGGCTGTGGTGGCACGCAGCCGAGGAGGGAAGACAGAACCAGCGGAACGGATGGGTCTGGGAAGGGCTCGTGAAGGGGTCGACGCAGGGCTCGTAGACGAGAACGAAGGGGGGGTGGAGAGAGGGTAGATCCGCAAAACTAGTCTACAACGTCGTCGACGGAGAGAGCCGGGGCGGTTTGTCCAGTGTTTGTTGTTCGCCGTTGTTCGAGGGGGCAAACATAGTTTTCGAGCTGGCGAGAAGGAGCCGCTGGAACAGACGGACACACGTACACGCGAGCGTACGTGCACCCGCGTACGCACTTGTGCGCGGCTGTGTACACGCCATCGACGTAGATGGAAAATATAAAAGATGGGTCTGGGTGGCGAGGGTTTGGGCTGACTGAATTCTGTCTCAGACTTCGGTTTCGAGAGCAACAATTTTGCGCAGTAGAGGTTTCGTGTCTTAATGACGAGGATTAACGTTGTTCAGTGCGCATGTATAGATAGATTGTCTATTTTGCGCTTCAAGCGGTTTTTTAGTTACGTTTGAATATTTAGGGGTTGGTGTAGGGGTCGTTGTTTGTTGATTTTAATATGTGCGATTGGAATGTATGACTAGTTGTGAACTGTACTGTTGTGAATGTGTTTAAAGAACGTGTAGGCCTGAAGAGTCAGGGTGGACTGTCTGATTAGAATTCTGATGTTCTGTGTGATTCCCATCAAATATAAACCATGGGAGTGGCTTATGAGGCCAAGACAAACGGATTTGTTGATTGCAATGTCACGAATTTTGGTGAGGGAAGAGGACGTCAAAACTGATTGGTTGCATAGAATTGTTAGAGAAATGGTTAAAAATGTCAAAGAAAAATGTAAAACAGCAGGTACCAAGTGCACCCTCGAGTGGCGCACCTTGACCTTTGTTTAAAACATCCAGGATGAAAATGGAATTAACTGAAAGCTGCTTAAATTGAAAATAAAATGGTCATAGAAAGTATACGATGATCGATGGTCTCATAAGCTTATTACAGTTACGGGTCAGATTAGAGTTTCTTCAAATATTAAATACTATTTACAAATTTGAAACTCTAATCTGTTTTATTATTATATTATGTCTATTGAGAGGGTATGCTGAAATAACGATGGACATGTTGTTAAGCATGTAACAAACGCGTTGGTGTGGAAAAGTATATATATGTACAGTCGATTCTTCTGTAACGCATTATAAGAAACTCAGAAGTAAATAAAATATGGATAAGTTTCATTCGTTCTGCGGTTTTTGTTTTATGAAAATTACATTCTCAGAGCATTAATGATGCATGCGGTTATGCATCCAACATGGTGCAAATTAGGTTAACTCGTGCCGCGTTATATGGAAATCGCGATATAAGAAACTTAGAATTAAGTGAAATATAAATTAGTTTGATTCATTCTGCTTTATATGAAAATTGCATTCTCAGAGCACAGAATTATGACGCATGCGGTTATGCATCGAACCTGGTGCAATCTAGGATAATTCATGCCGTATTATATGGAAACCGCGCTATAAGAAACTCAGAATTAAGTAAAATATAAATCAGTTTGATTCATTTTGCATTATTTTAAAATTGCATTCTCAGAGCACAAAATTATGATGCATACCATTTGCATCCAACCATAGTTGGATTATGCATCCAACTTGGTGCAAATCAGGTTAATTCGTGCCGTGTTATATGAAAATCGCGCTATAAGAAACTGAGAAATAAGTAAAATATAAATCATTTTAATTCGATCTGTATTTTATAAAAATTGCATTGTCAAAGCATCGATTTATGATGCATACGGTTATGACATAAAATTATATAAATCAAAAGGCAAGATATAGTTTAGTACGTGTATAAAATACATATGGAAACCGCGTTATAGGAGGGTTGACTCTATATTAAATTAAGAAGAAAGTATTTTCGATTTTGTTCCATGATAACCAAACTTAAATCTTCAAATGTAAAAAAAAAAAGTTATAACACTAACAAAAGTCTTTTATAATAATCACAACGCTATCTACGTATGAACACTGAAAATACTTTGTTGCTAACCCAAAATATATAACTCTAAAATTTCAAATTCATTCTTTTCACAAATTTTGTTTATAAAATCGTCTCAACGCCTTAACAGGCACACTCGAGTTAACTCGAGTAACTTCAAAAAACATATTTTAACCCTTTGCACTTGGTTGTCCCCTCTGAAGAAACATCAGCATTGATTAGTGATTACAGAAGTTAACCCTTTGCACTCGACGACTTTTTCGACCGCACCTCATTTCTTTCTATCGCTAATTCCTTCGTTAGTGCAACTAATCTCGTTTTTTAACAGTCGAAAATCAATTTCATCTCCACTCGAGCTAATTTCACTTCCCAAATTCATTTTTGTAGGGCTTCAAAACTCAAAATTACGATGAAAAACTTGAGTTGCAACAAAACATGGCGACTGAGAGTCGCCTCTCGAGCGCAAAGGGTTAAACTTATTCCACCGCATCATTTTGAAAAATGCGTTTCCCTCATTTTCTATCGAAATAAAAATTTCCTACTACTATGAGACATTATCAACAAAAACTATTGTTAAAATACTACTCAAAGATTCCTACTTTACCAATTAATTTCTATAACTACCTTCCAAGAGGAGTCAAATACAAATAGTTAAATACTTCCATAACCCAATTTAATTTTCGATACTCACAAATACTGGCCAGAATATCGCGCGTTGTGGAGTCGAAGCTTCTTCGAGGATCGAAAAGACACCCCATATGCACGCGGATGAAACGATTCGAAGCATGTGCACGCGTGCACGCGAGAGGGAAGCAGGGGGTGTGTACCCTCGCGTGCATGTGTGTACGTACGCGCTCGTGTGGGTACGTGAACTTTCGAGAAATTCGACTCTTTTATTTCCGCGCGACCTTACTACCCATCTGCTGCGAGGCAGCGGGGAGGGGAAATCTGAAGAGCGCATCGTCTTCGAGAGCTCCGTCGGAGATTTCGCTTGCACAAGAAGGAATGGCGGGATGGGCCAGAACAAGCTCGGGAGCTCGGACAAATTCTTGCGATGTCGGTGAACGACAGGGGTTGAATCGCGAGAAAATCTTATCCACCCACCTACACTTCGGATCGCTTTTATCTCCGATTTCGGACATTCCTCCCCATTCTTGTCGTGAATTCCTCCATAAAACACGTCGAGTTCTATAGGAACGGTTGGTTAAATAGCAGAGGATCTTGTGTTCGATAAAATTGAAATTTTATGGCCGAAGATACCCTCGGCTGTGCAAATGATTTCATCAATTCGCGAGGTACGACGTCCTTACTCGATGGCTATGCACTGGTTTATCTCCCTGCGAGGGTGTACTCTTTTTTTCTGCTGAAATGAAGCCTGACATCGACCAGAAATTTTATAATTGAAATGCGCGTGGCGGCTAATTATAATTTGTTGTGATTGACATCATTGTTACAGTTATGTAGGATATTTATTATTTTTAAATTAGATACAAGGAGATTAAGAACGTCTTTATAACTATATGCTTTCTCAATAACGCACGATGAACAACTGACTCGATTTGTTTAAAAACATTCACTTGAAAGACTCATTCACATGCACATTCGCTCTCGCTCACATTCTAGAATATTCCATAACATAAAAATTGAAACTCTTAAATTATTGATTAACAAACAAGGATAGTAAATTATTAAACAAGGATATCTAAGATTATTATCCTTCAGTTATTATTATTTATTTTTATTGATTACTAGGTTTTAGGAAATGAGTAATTTAGATGTACAAACGAATTGAAAAAGCTTGTTTTAGGATTTGTAGGACGTTATGCGATTTTTATTTTGAATTACTGAAAACAATATTATTTTTCGAGGCATAAAAATGAAACTCAAATAATGTGTAAACTATATAGTTTTTATAATTATTCCTTTATGATTATTCAAAATTGATTGTCCTTCGTGATGATTCAAAAAATAAAAATTATAATAGAATATTTCCTATTACTGATAGCATTGCATAAAGTTTAAAAAATGTAAAATATATCTACAATGTTATCATCTAAACAATTCAAACAACGACAACAAATTAAAAATTATATCCTCCACATTCATACTTTTAACATTCTTTCATTCCAAATTATCAGCACTTTGATCTTACTTCGTCTTCATAGAAATATTTAATTACATTAATATGATTATACAAACGTTATTTAATTATATTAATATGATTGTACAACTATTTAATCCTATTTCTATTTTACTCAAACACATTTAACAACATTACTAAATATATAACCATAAGTCAATATCTAAAAAATACAAATCCTGTAATAAAAATTAAAATTGTATAAAAAGAGTGATTCGACAGCGCACTGCTTGCGCCATAAAATTGCGCACCACTTCAAGAATAAGAAACTGATGCAATATAACCGATTACTTTGCAAATGGCCGCGGACGCGAGTAACTTTTTAGGGCCGCTCTGTCCGCGTTTTACGCGCGGTTATCGCTCGAAATCAGGAGTGGCGCCCCGCTATAATGGAGCGTTTCTTCGTTCGTGGTAAACATCTTTTATTAAGTGCACGTTGCGCTCCACTGGCGCGTCAATTTTTCAAAGCACCCTCGAGTTCTTTGTCTTCGCGTCTCCATCTAACTATAACGATAAGCACGCGTACCGTGGTAGTAGGGGCGATTAATCGTTCCATCACCGTTGGAGATGCTCTCGACTCTGTGACAATGGCGGAAACGGAACTCCTTTAACCCCCGCCCCGTCGAATCCTCCTCCTGGATGAAACGATTCTCCTTTTTGCCAAGTATGGAATATTCCGCGCGAAACGCTTCGACCGTGGCGGCAAAGAACGAAACGATTGCTACTGGAATGCGTATAATTAACCCTTTGCACCCGGATGTCCCCTCTGAGGGACATCAGCATTGATTAGCGATGAGGAGGTTAGACTTGTTTCACCGCAACTTTTTGAGAAATGCAGGTTTGCCTTAAGTCTTTTATTGAAATGGAATTTTTTTATTTGCTGGAAGACGTTGGCAATAGAAAATATTGCTAAAATACTGCTATTTTAGTAATGGAAGCTATTACTATAATACTGCTATTATAGCAATGGAAACTATTGCTAAAATTTTGCCATAATATTGCTACTTTAGCAATGGAAACTACTGCTAAAATTTTGTTATGATATTGCAATTTTAGCAATGGAAACTATTGTTAAAATTTTGCTATAATTTTACTATTTTAACAATGGAAACTGTTGCCTAAAATATTGCTATTTTAGCAATGGAAACTATTGCTAAAATTTTGCTATTTTAGCAATGGAAACTGTTGCCTAAAATATTGCTATTTTAACAATGGAAACTGTTGCCTAAAATATTGCTATTTTAGCAATGGAAACTGTTGCCTAAAATATTGCTATTTTAACAATGGAAACTGTTGCCTAAAATATTGCTATTTTAGCAATGGAAACTATTGTTAAAATTTTGCTATAATATTTCTATTTTAGCAATGGAAACTATTGCCTAAAATATTGCTATTTTAGCAATGGAAACTATTGCTAAAATTTTGCTATAATATTGCTATTTTAGCAATGGAAACTAGTGCTAAAATTTTGCTGTAATATTGCAATTTTAGCAATGGAAACTATTGCTAAAATTTTGCTATAATATTGCTATTATAGCAATGGAAACTATTGCTAAAATTTTGCTGTAATATTGCAATTTTCGCAATGGAAACTATTGCTAAAATATTGCTAAAATATTACCCCTTTGCACTCGGATGTCCCCTCTGAGGGGACATCAGCATTCATTAGTGATTACAGAGATTAAAGCCATTCCAATCCAGCTTTTTGAAAAAAAAATGTTTCCCTCAAGTTTTCTATTGAAATGGAAATTTTCTATTGCTAAAGTCCAGAAGGAGCCGAGTGCAAAGGGTTACTATTTTAGCAATAGTTCCTATTGCTAACGTCTGTGAAGGAGCCAATTGCAAAGGGTTACATTGTAAAAGCTTATCGCGAATAATCGATTATTAAATTTTCTGTCAGCACAACGAAGGCTAACACGACTTTCTTTTTTTCATTTCAGGCTGTGCATTCGTGAAACTTTCATCGCATCAAGAAGCGCTAGCAGCGATCAATACCTTACACGGTAGCCAAACTATGCCGGTAAGTACTTGTTGTTTATCTTACCTACTTTTTTCGCAATCGCATTAGCCGTTCGCCCGAAAAAATGCACTGAAAGTTTGATGAAATCGATGACAACACTTGTTGGCAACGAATATGTCGCTTGGTGTTCAAGTAGAAGACATACTGGCAAAGATTGCTTTCTTTAAATTAGAAGGACAAGTGTGAGAACTTAAAAATTTTGCTGGAAATTAACAAATATATATTTGCGTTGACATTAAGCAATTAGCAGTCGACATTTAATTAAGCTTAGCTAGTTGACATTTAAGCAATTATTTTTTAACAGTTTTTATATTTACTGTTTATAAATAAAAAGAGCAATTTTAAATAGCAGACTAAAATGAAAATTTTCTTGAAACTAAAATAAATATAAATATAGGAATTGAAAAGTTAAATTCATTTATAATTGAAGGAAGTAATCTTTTCGTTGCTCTTCTTAAACTAAACTCGCGCTCTACACACATCCTTTTGTACATTCATTTATCGAACATTCTCGATTCTTGCATTACTTTGCTTTCCAGGCATTCATGCGCATACACACTCTTATGCATAAAGTTTGGAGTATTCTCGAATAATCAATATTCGAGAATATTTACAAACACTCGAGAACATTCACGATTGCATCTTCACAGTTATAAACGTTTACATCTCATTCACTTCAAACACTCATTTTTTAATTTCACGCATCCCACATTTTATGCAAAAATCAGCATTAAACAGAAAAATCTGTATCTAACAGAAAAATGATTCCTCATTGATACTAAATAAATTTTTTAAGAAACTCTGATTGCAACATAGAAACATTGAATCCACGTTTCTACCACACGAATGAGTGCCCCTCAAGTGCTACACATTTAATTAATTACACCATACAAATGAGCATACGAGCAAAAATAAACAGAGTGTGGAAAGTTAAGACAGCGATTGGCGTTGAAAATACTATAAATACTAATAATACTGAAGTATTTATAAAAATCCTTTTCTCAAGACTAAAATAAATATCATTAAACACAAAAATCTGTATCTAACAGAAAAGTAATTTCCCATTAATATTAAATAAATTTTTTAAGAAACTCTGATCGCAACATAGAAACATTGAATCCACGTGAAAAATTAAGACAAGTGGCGTTGAAAATACTATAACTACTAATAATACTGTAATAAAAATACTATTCTCCAGATTAAAATAAATATCATAAATTTGCTCAAAAATCTGTATCTAAATCAATTTTTTAAGGAAATTAATTTCCCATCAATACTAAATAAATCTTTTAAGGAACTCTGATCGCAACATAGAAACATTGAATCCACGTGAAAAATTAAGACAACAAGTGGCGTTCAAAATACTATGAATACTAATAATACTGTAATAAAAATACTATTCTCCAGACTAAAATAAATATCATAAATTTGCTCAAAAATCTGTATCTAAATTAATTTTTTAAGGAAATTAATTTCCCATTAATACTAAATAAATCTTTTAAGAAACTCTGATCGCAACATAAAAACATTGAATCCACGTGAAAAATTAAGACAACAAGTGGCGTTCAAAATACTATGAATACTAATAATACTGTAATAAAAATACTATTCTCCAGACTAAAATAAATATCATAAATTTGCTCAAAAATCTGTATCTAAATCAATTTTTTAAGGAAATTAATTTCCCATCAATACTAAATAAATCTTTTAAGAAACTCTGATCGCAACATAAAAACATTGAATCCACGTGAAAAATTAACACAACAAGTGGCGTTGAAAATACTATAAATACTAATAATACTGTTCTCAATGAGTGTTATAAAAATACTGTTCTCCAGACTAAAATAAATATCACAAATTTGTTCAAAAATCTGTATTAAACACAAAAATTTGTATCTAACAGAAAAGTATTTTCCTATTAATACTAATACTAATAACTAAATAATCGAAACTATTAATACTAATAACTAAATAAATCTTTTAGAAGACTCTGATCGCAACATAGAAACGTCGAGTCCACGTGAAAAAAGCGAGTGGCATTGAAAATACTATAAATGACAGTGGGGGTGCGTTACGGATTCATGGAGGGCCGTTCTCTGAGGCAAGTAAATCGTACGGGGCGGACAGCTGTAGTAATGACTGTCGCGCCTGCAAACACCCCGTACCTGCAATCTAATGACTGGCCAAACAGAAATCTGCATAACACTTGGAGAACCGTGGGTCACCTCCTTCTCTATCGTCGAATCTCCCGTGGCCTCCGTCAAACCGCTAAACTTTCTCAGCTTAGGGTCGGACCAGAAATTCCCAGTCGTAATTGAATTGTCAGTGAGTTTCAGCCCCGGAATTCCATCTGCTGATTGGCGAAAGTTCGCGAAGCCGCTTACCGAACTTGACCATAGCGCATTCTTCCATTGTCGTCGCCGTTATCGTCCTATATAGTTGTTCCCTCGATTCTGTCGATATATCGCCTGTTCGACGATTTGTTTATTCAGAATCAAAATTTCGAATTGATGTCTCGCGATGTATCGCGTGTTTCATTATTTGTTTATTAAATGGTTGATAATATAAATTTAATAAACAAATAATGAAACACGCGATATATCGCGAGACATCAATTCCAAATGGTTGATAATATAAATAATAATATAATATAATAATATATAGATAATATAAATATAAATGGTTGATAATGATGAAGAATAAGGTGTTTCTTGTCTGATGAGTATTAATAAGATTCTGTGGTAAACTTTGGTTTGTGATTGAAATGCGTTGTTAGGAAAATTTATGTGTTCCTTATATATAATTATAAAACGGATAATGATCGTTTCTTAGAATATGAAAAGTTTTGTGAAATAATTTAATATATTTAAAACAAGAAAAGGAAAAAATAAGCTTAACCCTTTGCACTTCTTCGTGGAGCGCAACTCGACATCAGTAAACAAAAAAAAAGGAACAAGTATAAATTGTTTTGTAATTATTAACAAAGTTTGAGAGATGTATTTAATGTAATTAGTGAAGAAAATTGTTTGCAAGCAGACACTGCTGAGGAACGGTCCTTTGAAGTAAATTTCAAATAAAACGCTTCAAATAGTAGGGAATTGTTGGCAAGAAAATTGAGAAATAAGTTGGAGCGCAAAGGGTTAAAGGTGCAGTTACGAAATTTCATAAAAAGTAATATTTAGTTTATTCAAGAAATTTTTATAATCAAAATTCGACTTACCACTGTACAGTAAATTATTTATGAGCAAATGAGTAAAATGTACAATTTTAAATATCTAAAAAAGCATTTCGAACACACAAACCTTCATTATCGCACCTAGTAATGAGTGCAAAACTTAAATCCAAAATGATAAAGGATTTCCATCTCAAATATAAACTTTCAACTAAACTAAATAAAAAATTGCCTATATTAACTTAAAAAACAGCACACAAATAGAATCAAATAATATAAAAAAATGGTAACAAATAATTTACCAAGATATCAACCATATTCCACGATTTTCACTTCAATTTCCATTAAAACCACCTTAAAACGAAGTCCAATTTGAAAATCCTGCTAACACAGAAAACCAAGAAAAGCCTCGCAGTCGTAGATACAACTAAATTCGCGTTACACCAAAACTACGACCAAACGAATCCGCAGATCCGCGTACGCGCGAGAACGATGGAAAGTCCATCCACACCCGATATTTCCGGCGTATCCGGCAATTGTTTGGGCGTCCATCGATACCGCGATAACGACAGAAAAAGGCAGCGCGCGTTTCCCAATGCGAACGAAGTGTTTCGCGTTCTCGCGCGCGAAAATCAGGGACGGAAAATCAGGGACAGAGGCGGAGACAGATGCGTGGCTGTTACGTGAATATTACTCGTTACAACGCTCTAATCTAATAGGGAGATACGCGGAGGAACGGTGGGCGCTGAAGAGGGGAAACTTTAGGATCGCGCTGGGTACTATTTGCCCTTAAAAGAGAGGCTGACACGGCGCGGGACGTAATATGCAGATCGCTTAATTATCGCCGCGAATTATGCAAATCTTGACGCTAACGTTACGAGATTTCATCGCGTCCCATCGAGCGGTTCGAGGGTACCGAAATGGCGGACGGCGCGGTGCCGCGCAGTTTGCTGTCCCATTAGGGCGATTCCGGATTTATTAATCTCGTGGAAACATTCGTAATCAACGGAACGAGGTGCTTCGAAAAAGGCACTTTGGAGGCTGACGTTATGCGGGCGTTAAAGTTTCGATCATCCGGCGTGCGGCGGTTGCGCGCACCTGGATGGTCCGTCACGCGATGCGAGCCAGCCAAGGTTTAAAGACGTCGTTCGACGATGGTGATCTATTAAAGGGGCTTTTAAATCTCGTTACTGCTACGGCTAGTTCGATTTGTTAAATTGTTTGTGGTGCTGATAGCGAATTTATTACTTGCACGGAATTTTAGTAGCAAAGTGTTCTAATTGATGTAATTCATGTCCACGTTGGCTGCAACAGTTATTACTCTGCAATTTCATTAAGTAATAAGTTAAAATATGGTAGTTGTTGTATTTAAACCTTTGCATTTGGATGTCACCTCTGAGGAAACGTCAGCATTGATTAGTAATTGCGTGGGACAAATGTATTCCATCGCAGCTCTTTGGAAAACGCGTTTCTCTGAAGTTTTCTATAGAAATGGAAGTTCTCTATTGCTAGGAGAAATTAGCAATAGAAATTGTTGCTAAAATAGTAATATTTTAACGTAATATTGCTAGTAGTAATAATTTCTAATAGTAATAGTAATATTGCTAAAATATTAATTAATATTCTATTTTAACTATATTCTAATATTGTTGATAGTAAGTTATTATAATTTTGCTAATAGTAACATTAATATTGCTAAAATATTAATTAATATTCTATTTTAGCCATATTCTAATATTGCTGATAGTAAGTTAGTATAATTTTGCTAATAATAACAGTAATATTGCTAAAATATTAATTAATATTCTATTTTAGCCATATTCTAATATTGCTGATAGTAAGTTATTATAATTTTGTTAATAGTAACAGTAATATTGCTAAAATATTAATTAATATTCTATTTTAGCCATATTCTAATATTGCTGATAGTAAGTTAGTATAATTTTGCTAATAATAACAGTAATATTGCTAAAATATTAATTAATATTCTATTTTAGCCATATTCTAATATTGCTGATAGTAAGTTATTATAATTTTGTTAATAGTAACAGTAATATTGCTAAAATATTAATTAATATTCTATTTTAGCCATATTCTAATATTGCTGATAGTAAGTTATTATAATTTTGCTAATAGTAACATTAATATTGCTAAAATAGTAATATTTTAACGTAATGTAGGAATCGTGGTTTAGAGTGTTATTAAATCAAACACCCTTTTTTTAATTATGGGAAGAATAAATTATTCTTGATCTCGTGCGTACTGACTTCGACTCACTTCGACAGGCTGCTACCGACGACTGGTCCTTGGCTCTCGCTCTTTTATTTGTTTACACTCGGTTCTAGAATCTTCTCGACGTATATAACTCGAGAACTTCAGAACTCACGCTTCGCCTCTCTCACACACACACGCATACAGCTTCGTCGCGTGCCTCGCGACAGCGTTTAAAAACAAATGTTAACAATATCGAGAATCTTCCAGAACAAAAGTACACAAATATATGCATCGTTATTGTCGTCAAGCGAACCGTCCGATTTCTTGCGAATCCACAATATTAATTAATTATTTACAAGATAAAGAGTTTTATCACGATTTGAAAAACCTGCAAACTAAGTGAGAAATAGTAATAGTATATAGTAATAGTAATAGAAATAGTAGTGAGGCAAGACAATGTATTTGATATTAGAATGATGAAATAAGGATACATTGTGAATATTGACACTAGAACTGTGTTAACAATAGATATGTATAAATTAATTTCATAAATTTACATAATGTACAATTTTCTGCATAGAAATAGAGTAAATTCATAAATGCATGTGTAAAATATTGCAAATTTCATAATTTACATCTATATATTTGTACCCATATTATTTGTTTAAACCTTTTTGATAAACTGTAATATTAAACCTATAATCTGGGATTAAATGCACCTCAAATTGGGAATGAAAGCACTTTTTACATTTCTACCCTCTTCGACCTAGTTCTGATATTTCTTTCATATTTTCATATTTCATGGAGTCATTTAAAACATGCAAGCAAAAAATCGAATCCACTCTGAATTTGATTACATAAATAATCTTCTTAATAATCATTTCTTTATTAATCTCTGCCTTAGTAAAAATAATCTTGGATTCTACTATTTTTATTCCAGTGTTGCTGGATCAAAAAATGACGCGTCTCGCCCTATTAAATTATTATAATACATATGTAGAGTATCTTCAATCTGGCGTTCTGGTCTTAAATACGATTTATTAACGCTAAATATAATATAAACTAAATATCAACAAGACTTAATATAAAGAAAACTGTTGCATGACCAACTCTCTGATAATATTGACGACGCAATATAAACTTAATCATAGTTCCTAAATTCCAATTCTTCTAGCCTCCTATACCCACTTACTAACCCTATCCTCTGCCCTTTGCCTGTCTACTAACCTTTATACTTCAACTCACTCACCCTCAACCATATAAATACTATACAATGTTCGCCATAGCGTTCAGATTACTGTAGTCACTACCTGCATACAGAACTTGCTTCTAAATAACCCTCTAAAGTCTCTCAACACGTGTTGCATCTGATTCCTTCGAGTTTGTTGAACCCAGAATCCAACAGACAACAACAGTATTTTAAGGTTGAGAAAAAAGTTGAAAGGTGAGGAGTCTAGTTTCTTTTACTCATGCTGGACTTCTCAACCTTAAAATACTGTTTTTGTCATGTTCTGTGTTCGCTCTTCGTATCGTCATACAAATATTATTTTTAAATAATCTTGGTTTGTCACCATCATCACTTTAGTTTCTTTTACTCATGCTGAAGTGATGATGGTGACAAACCAAGATTATTTAAAAATAATACTTGTACGACGACACGAAGAGCGAACACAGAACATTTCTGTCTCGCACCATCGATATAATCGTCGATCATTTTGTTAAAATTTTTCTGGTCTGTGCACTTTCGACGTATGACATATCTACTTCATTTATTGCGTACCGTCTAATGGCGACCAGATCGCCTTCTCGATATTATCTGCTTTCGACTCTCCTCTTATCGAAAGATTTTCTATTCTCTTATTGAATTTTAAGAATGTTTTGTCCAGAATACGCGGCTGAACTCTGTGACGCGGATTGTCCTTCGATGCCCAGTCGTTGCTGCTATCAATTCTTTAAATACTACATCGATGAATCTCTGGAACACTGAACATTTCTGTCTCGCACCATCGATATAATCGTCGATCATTTTGTTAAAATTTTCCTGGTTTGCGCACTTTCGACGTATGACATATCTACTTCATTTATTGCGTACCGTCTAATGGCGACCAGATCGCCCTCTCGATATTTTCTGCTTTCGACTCTCCTCTTATTGAAAGATTTTCTATTCTCTTGTTGTTTGGTCTTAACAAACGAACGAGCTAATCCAACCAGAGAAAATTAGAAAATTAAAAAAGGGACATTTTATAATACGGTTCGGACAGAACCGAACCAACTCTATTGTCAATTCTCATCAAGCACATGGCGACCGTACGCTCACACAGAGCAGCAATAATATCCAAGAAGCCATTACTTTGGGACAAACTATAGTGTTATTTCTTTATTACATGGTCCTACTAGACGGTCACATTTTTGCTTTCGAATCCTTAGTATTAGTCATTGCTTAAGTCGAGGCGCTTCTTGGGTTTATTACTTGCTACGGTCGAAGGTTAGGACACGCGGAATTCGCGTGTATGGCATCCGAGGGTACACTTAGTACCTGCCGATGGCGGACAATTTTCCATTTCTCCTAAGTTTTCATCATCCAATCAGTTTTGATGTCCGTTTCCCTCACCAACATGCGTAACATTGCAATAGACGAATCCGCTTGTCCTACCAAGACACGACACACCCATCAAACATTTCATGTTTGATAGAAAATACGCAGAAGAACAGATTTCAACAAGACTCCCAAGCATACATACTCAGTTAAAGTAAGAAACATCACAAGTCATAAGTATTGGAGTTCGCACTTATTGGAAGAGCGAACATAACACATTTGGTAAAACAAGAAATACAGTCCAATTCAGTCCAACTCTGGTCTCTCTTTATTAAATTAACGAAAGACCTAGCGACCACGACCATCGCCATCACGGGTTACGATACGTGACGCTACACTTGTTGAATTTTAAGAATGTTTTGTCCAGAATACGCCGCTAAACTCTGTGACGCGGATTGTCCTTCGATGCCCAGTCGTTGCTGCTATCAATTCTTTAAATACTACATCGATGAATCTCTGGAACACTGAACATTTCTGTCTCGCACCGTCGATACGCTTCCATCGAATCAGTCAAATATGTTCCTTATTTAGTATCCGAGCACAGGACGCGCTCCAGGGAGTAGGTTGCACAGGGGATGAGCAATTAAGTGGTTAGACGGGACGGTATGTAGCATGTCGTATATCGTGCCAGTATAGTATATCGCGGGATGCTCGAGAATACAGGGTATCTGATTCGGTCGTAGGACGAAAACGTTCAACTCGAGGAAGGTCCTTGTAATGATTAAGGCCTGTTAAATCGAGGGACGGGCGAATAGCGTCGGAGCCACGCTGATATGAGGGATCCGCCGAAGCATTCCAAGGACTCTCTATAGCGGAGGAGGAAGAAGGAGCCGAGGGCAGATACGGGGAACTTGGCGGAGGAAAATCTCGAGCTTTGTCCTTGTTCCGCGAGAATGTTTTCGGTATACCTATGCCCACGGATCTCCTTGTGTACCGTTCGAAATACTTCTCTCGAAACATTTCGCCTCCTATTCCCGCCGAGGGAAAATACAATAACAGCGATGCGGGAGAACTTGTCGAATCGATGCTCCACCCTTGGAAATTTTCGCGTCCGTCGACACTTCCAGCTTGCGAGACTCGTTTCTTAGAAAATGGGGCAACGTTCGACAAGCTTGTGGTAACCTTAAAGTTCTGCTTTCAAGGATAAATTAATATTCGTCTGTCTCTGGGAGGGAATTAATAGAATTTTACTAATTATTTTGAATTGGAAATGTACGAATTGGGTTTGAGAATAATAAATAATATTTTATCTTATTATTTAATAAAATTGAAGGAGTGACTGGGTTAAAGAATAACTCAAGATATGATTGAATTGATACTTTCCACCCTTGGAAATTCTTGCGTCAGTCGACACTTCCAGCTTGCGAGACTCGTTTCTTAGAAAACGGTGCGGTGTTTGACAAGCTTGTGGTAATATTAAAATTCTGCTTTCAAGGATAAATTAATATTCGTCTGTCTGTGAAGGATGTTAACAGAATTTTGTTAATTATTTTGAACTGGAAAAGTATGGATTTTGTTTTTTCAAATCGTAATAAAATTCTTTCTCTTGTGAATAATTAATTAATATCTTAACTTATTATTTAATGAAATTGAGGGGGTTACTTTGTTAAAGAATAACTCGAGATATGATCGAATTGATGCTTTCTACCCTTGGAAATTTTTACGTCCACCAACATTTCCAGCTTGCGAGACTCATTTCTTAGAAAATAGAGCAACGTTTGACAAGCTTGTGATGTTAAATTAATATTCTTCTGTCTATGGAGGGAATTGATAGAATTTTACTAATTATTTTGAGTTGGTAAAGTACGAATTGGGTTTGGGAGTAACAAATAATATTTTAGCTTATTATTTAATGAAATTGAAGGGTCAAAAAAAATTGATTGGGTCAAAGTTTCAAGGTTTTTTAGAAAATAGGGCAATGTTTGACAAGCTTGTGGTAACCTTAAAATTCTTCTTCCAAGGATAAATTAATATTCATCTGTGGAGGATGTTAACAGAATTTTGTTAATTATTTTGAACTGGAGAAGTATGGATTTTGTTTTTGCAAATTGTGATAAAATTCTTTATCTTGTGAATAATTAATTAATATTTTAACTTATTATTTAATGGAATTGTAGAGGTGACTGTGTGAAATAATAATTCAAGATATGATCGACTTACTAGAAACTTATCATTAACCCTTTGCACTCAGATTTCTGCTCTGAGGGGACATTAAAATTGATTAGCGATTAAACTTATTCCACCGCAGCTTTTTGAGAAATAGTTCTCTCAAATATTTTTATTTCTCATATTAAAGAAATTAAAGAAATATTCATATTTCTCTTAAATTTTCTACTGAAATGGAAATTTTCTATTGCTGAGAAATATTAACAATAGAAATTATTGCTAAATATTGCTTCCATTGCCAACGTGCAGGAAGGAGCAGAGTTCAAAAGATTAAAAAAAAATAAGCCTACCTCATCGTACTGTCAATAATCAGCACAAAAAATTCTAACAAATTTTCAAAAGCAAATTATTCTTAAATCAATGCACCCAACGCTCAAGTCTCGATAAAGTCTGATTCCAAAATAATTCACTCGTACTTTTAGTGCTTTATCATCCGACGATCCTCCAAGTTCTATCAGAGGTTCATCTACAATTCAGCATTATCAATTTGCGGCGAAGATTCGCTCGCTTTGAATTCCGCTCCACCGCGTGAGAACCGAGGCATGGCTTGGTTACACAAGGACGATCAGACACGATTAAACGTACGAAAACATTTTATACGGGATCCAATGTTGTACTTGAGTCTACACGATCTCGAACGCGGTCTGGTTCCCTTTCATGCTCCGTTTTCGGAGTTTAATATCGTTACTTCGACGGAATTGCCACTGCGAAAGCGAAACTTGCCACGACGAACAGGAACGCTCGATGCTGCGGTCGTTGGCGAAGGGTCGATGATGATAAACCGTGGAAAAACTTGGCCGATACCGCGTCGAAACGCATAAATCTTAACGGAGATCTCGTGGGATAAATGTAAACGGAGGTAAATGAAACTAACTTTTATAGCGTCGAGACTATACGTCCCCGCCTTTTTATGGCGACGATAATTTTCAGTTGAAATTGCGGCGCGTGTAGCCAAAAGTGCGCACCGTGTAAGTTAAACATACAGCGATGAAACAGTTTTTATGCTTCCCAACTATAAAAGTGAAATCGTTATTTATACTCGACGCTCAGCTCGTATATCAAGAATTATCCTCAAGTCCATCGTAATGCATCGGCAGATATCATTTTTTTAAGCACCTCTGCAACTGTTGTCGTTAATATCTCAGATTGTTAATACCGCAGTATTTTTTTCTCTCCTGGAAAAAGTTTAAAGCCACGTTTATGCGACTCGAGTTCTATAAACATTTTTCACTCCGGATTCAAGAAGGTAATGCAGGATTTATGTGGCTCAAGATGGATGTCGCGATCTTGGGACGTCGTTAACCTCAGATACTTTTGATTTTATATATTTTTTACATATCCACTGTGAGTTTCTTTTATAAGAATGTTGTATTCTTAAATTCGTAGTTTGAAAATTCTTTAGTTTGCGAAATCTTGAATTACAAATTATTTTGTTATTATTTTTATAATTTAGGGGAATACTGGTTTGACAAGACTTATTTTTGAAGATACTTTATTTTGTAGTATAGATATTTTTTACTAATGCAATATTATACTTTTGATTTTGTATATTTTTTACATATTCACTGTGAGTTTCTTTTATAAGAATGTTATATTCTTAAATTTGTTGTTTAAATATTTTTCAGTTTGTGAAATTTTGAATTACAAATTATTTTGTTATTATTTTTATAATTTGGAGGAATACTGGTTTGACAAAACTTATTTTTGAAGATACTCTGTTTTATAGTATAGATATTTTATATATTTTTTACATATTCATTATGAGTTTCTGTTATAAGAATATTATATTCTTTAATTCGTAATTGAAACATTTCTCAGTTTACAAAATCTTGAATTACAAATAATTCTATTATTATTTTTATAATTTGGTGGAATGCTAGTTTTAACGATACTTTATTGCAGTGTTTCCTAAACTTTTCTCATCACAGAACAGTCTTCAAATTCTACAATTTTAAGGAATATTAGGGTAAATATCGGTTTTTAGTTACAATTCCTTTTGAAAGTTGTTTTAAATCGCATAAAACCTAAAGTTTAACCTCAATCTAAAACACCCATGTTCACAGTTTGACAAATATTGCTTTACATTTACTTTACAATATAGACATTTTCTAGTAACGCGATATTATTTTTAAATTTAAATAGCACGAAGACTTGTCTTCAGTATTTTTATACTAAATTGCAGATAATTATAGTAAATACTAAAAAAAAAAATATTTTAAACACAGTTTTAATCAGAAATTCATAAATATACCACATAACACCTAATATGCCACTCGAACCGTTAATTAAAACACTTTTTTAATTAATACAACGTTCTCCATTCCCATTAATCATCATCTACCACATCAACAGCGTTCGTTCTATCCAACAAGCAGCCGGACAGGCATTTAAAAATTTAAATAATACCGCGTTAAAGAAGTAATTTGAAAGCAATGTTTCGGAAATCATTCGTATCCCTGCGAAAAGTCGACGGGGCGGAGAGGGGCTGCGGGCGCATTTACATCTATATTATAGTCAGAGGAACAATATTTCTCTGGGGGATGCCCGTCGTCGCACCGGGGGCGGGTCAATTTCGAAATCATAGCGCGGCATCAACTGATCGATCATTAAACCAAGGGTTATTAGCGTGAAAAATTGCCAGCCGCGGCGCAGAGAAATTTCCCCCGGTCGCTTTTGTTTTTTTCTTTTTTCTTCTTTTTTCTCCTTCTCTTTTTTTCTGGGAAGCTCATCGAGCCGTATAATGCGGTTTGCTCTACTCGAATTGACAGGGTGTTCGCGCGTCACGCAACGGGCAATATTTCTCCTGGGGGCTCAATATTTCTGCGAGGCTCGCGCGGCGCACCCCTCGCTCGCGGTACGTGTCACCCGTTGGAATGCGTGGGGCGCCCCGCGCGCGCGGTTATGCCCTCCGAAGCGTGTGACATTTCTTGTCACGCCTCGCGACACGCGCTGCCTGTGCGGCTCCGCGAACTCCTCAAATGTCTCGTAATAAAAGCAAACCTACGCAGGAACCGTTTTCCGCCGCGCAGCCGCCTCGAAACGCGAACGCCAGGACGTAACGGCGCTCGTTTTCAGCGCGCGCGAATTTCCACCCAACGTTGGAACGTACGTTTTTATTCCCCCTCGGCCGACTCGGGAATTAAGTGCTCGGGATAAAAAGCGCCACGACGGCCGCTATTTTTCCGGAACGCCCCCAGAAACGCGACGAATTTAAAGAACGCCTTGTTCCACGCGCGCGCGTTTGATTTCCCGAACGCCCTCGAGGAAATTGATTATCGTTGAAATAATTTAGGTGGAGTTTTCAGTTTCTGGAATGAAGGGTGGTGGGTGAGCGCGAGCTTGATGAGAGCTTGACAAGAACTTTGGTTCTTGCTTTAAAATTGTCGATTTTTGTTAGTGGTTTTGTTAGTTCTTTTGTTTTTTTATATATTTATTAATCCTTTGCAGTCGAATTCTCCCGGAAGTTAGCAACAGAAACTATTGCTAAAATCTTTGAGCAATATTTTAGCAATAGTTTCTATTGCTAACGCCTCTCAGTAATAGAAAATTTTCATTTTAATAGAAAACTTGAGGGAAACGTATTTCACAAAAAGTTGTGATGGAGTGAGTTTAACTTTGTAATCACTAATCGATGCTGATGTCGCCTCAGAGGGAACATTCGAGTGCAAAGGGTTAACACTTTGACTGCGAAAGGTGTATATCTATCAATATCTATGAAAATCTATGAAAAGTCATCGATTTTTATTATAACACCTTTGCTGCCTTATCAATTTATCATTCTATGTAACCTTAGCAAGAGAAGATCGCTGAAAATCTGCAATTGTTTCGCTATTGATATGTCTAACCCCTTGCGCTCCTTTGTCGAGTGTGGCTCAACATCGCTAAATAAGAAAAAAACAATGTTTTAGAGTTGTTTTAGAATTTACAAGTAGCAGTCGAGGAACTGCGCTGCAACTGACAATTTTTTAAAGTAAATTTCAAGTAAATTTCAAATAAAACACTTGAAATAGTAGGGATTTGTTGGCAACCAAACTACTAAATTGAAAAATAATTCAGAGTGCAAAGGGTTAATGTTCAGTTGCTCCACTAAACGAATATTTGAGAAATGTCTACGAACTTTAGGTGTATATCGAGAGAAAAAGAAACAACGATGATCCATTACGTCTCATTGAAAGGCATTTTCCAGAAACTTATTTTAATGCGTTTTCGAAAAAAAATTAAACCTGTAAGTGTGCAGTGTGTATTAAACATAAAATTTGATGAAAAACTAGGCATTAATGTAAAGAATATGATTGTTTGTGCGCTGATTCACATTTTCAAGTTGATTATTAAATCGTTATTATCTTTATTACTATTATGTTGCATCAATTTTGAATGTTTTCCTTTGTGTTCAATTACAAAATATATAAAATTATTGCTCCAATTTCTAATTTTAAAGCATTTAAATATCACTTAGATAAAACAATATTGTACTCACGATTATAATATATAAAGTAAAGATACGAAAAATAATACACGCGTGCCTGAAAATGAACTATGTGAAAATGATTCATTAATTAAAGAAAGTACTTAAATCTTCAAATGTAATACATATTTCAGATTCTAATAAATCTACTACTTAACGAAAGAAAATAATTTTCTTGTTTGCAACGCAATTCTTTGCTCGTAATCGCAGTTACACAAAATGCTTGCCACAAAAAATCAGTTTACATTCGTCAAACAGAAGACGATTTGGTGAAATAAAAATCGGTTCCACGAAAGGGCCTTTATAAACAATATCGACGAGGACAATCGGGTACGCGAGGTTTGACATGCTCGTTAAACCGACAATGAGGGAGGTGGAGGCCCGCGTCCGTAGATGGACGCGATATCAATGGCGCCAGCGCAGCCCTCGAACCTCGACGGATGTGCCTTTCTCCTCGAGGAAACGAGCGAAAAGTGGATGGAAGGAAATTGTCTCTGCATTAACGGAGGCTCGGAAACGGCTACCAACATTTAATTAAAGACATTCTCTGAGTAATTCCCCCGGCGGCCTCGTAATTGCATTGCTTTTATCTCCTGTACAACTGTTACTTGTTTGGCGAGTCTTTTCTATCCGTGGCCAGGGGAGCTGGTCCCGTGGGCAAGGAAAGTAAGAAAGGAGAGAAAGAAACGCGATCAAGCGTGAGACATAGAGATCCCTCGATGCGATTCCGCTCCTCCTAATGGACGGCTCTTCTTAAACGCCGGTTCTTAATATCGCTATTACCGTGATTAAATTTAAATCGAAGCGAATTAAGCCACGGTGCCGCGAAGTTCGAGCTTAAAAATAGACAATCGATACTGTCGGACGTAACGTCGGCTGTGGCGTGACTGGAAGCGCAATTATTGCGCCTACGTTCCAGCCAGTAAAGATTAAATCATTCCTGATAGGATTTACGTCTCCTTAAATTGATTGCCCTTCAAATTTATGGGACCAGACTCGTACTTACCGCAGCGCTCCTATCAAAATATCCTTGGCGTGCTTTAAACAGAAAGTGGTATCGACGTCTACTAATCTGGAGATCTCTCCGCGGTTTTTACTACAGTTTTATTGATACCCTCGCGCCTCGCGATCGTAATCCGTGATCTGAGAGACGTGTGAAATCGATGACAATCTGTATTTGTAATTGAATAATTGACGCGTTGAATTCTGACATCAAAGTGAGAAAACGAAAGAGATTCGTTGCGATATTTATTGAATCAGTGGTAAACAAACTATAACAAAAGAAATATTCTTTGCTATATTAGATATTTGTTATAATTTGTAATTCTGGAATCAAAGTAAGAATGAGAACGAAAAATATTCTTTGCGATATGAGTTTGATTCCAGAATTCAATATGTCAATTATTGAATTTATTATTGAAACAAATTATAATGTTACAAATCGAAATATAGACAATCTCAAAATATAGAATTATGAGGATGTGAGAATCAAAAATTTAATGTCAATAAATAAATAGATATTCTTTCAATAGTGAAATAGGATGTAGTGCAGCTAAATATATTTGTGCAACCAAAATGGAGATGCTTTGCAGCTCCCTTGTCTCGAAAACGACAGAAGAACAACGTTAATTTTTTAAAGCTTTCTAAACACAATTTTTATCTTGAATACAAATTACAAATCAGTATTGCGCACCCTTGTTTCAAAAAGGACAGAAAAGCAACATAAATTTCGTATTGCATTCTAAACACAATTTCTGAACATAAAATTAACTTATCTTACAAATTATAAATCAGTACTTCGTACCCTTGTTTCAAAAAGGACAGAAGAGCAACATAAATTTCGTATTGCATTCTAAACACAATTTCTGAACATAAAATTAACTTATCTTACAAATTACAAATCAATATTCCGCATCCTTGTTTCAAAAACGACAGAAGAACAAAATAAATTTTTTAAAGCTTTCTGAACACAATTTTTGAATATAAAATTAACTTATCTTAAACACAGATTGCAAATCAGTATTGCACATCCTTGTTTCAAAAAGGACAGAGAAACAGTATAAATTTTTTATTGCATTCTAAACAGCATTCTTGCATTCTTGCACAATTTGAAAACATTAAATTAATTTATATTAAATAAAGATTACAAATCAGTATTGTGCATCCTTGTTTCAAAAAGGACAGAGAAACAACATAAATTTTTAAAGCTTTCTAAACACAATTTTTGAATATAAAATTAACTTATCTTAAACACAGATTGCAAATCAGTATTGCATACCCTTGTTTCAAAAAGAACAGAAGAACAGCATAAATTTTCTATTGCATTCTAATCGCAATTTATGAACATAAAATTAACTTATCTTACAGAATACAAATCAGTATTGCGTATCCTTGTTTAAAAAAAGACAGAAAAGCAACATAAATTTTTCAAAACTTTCCAAACACAATTTGTAAACATAAAATTAACTTATCTTACAAATTACAAATCAGTACTTCGCACCCTTGTTTCGAAAACGACAGAAGAACAACGTAAATTTTTTAAATCTTCCTAAACACAATTTTTGAACATAAAATTAATTCATCTTGAATACAGATTACAAATCAGTATTGCATACCCTTGTTTCAAAAAGAACAAAAGAACAGCATAAATTTTCTATTGCATTCTAAACACAATTTGCGAATTCTTAAAGACAGATTACAAATCGGTATTCCACTGCCTTATAAATACAAAATGGCGTGCAATTGCGCTAGACGGCGGTGGCCAGAATCAATCCGTCGTCGTAGGCAGATTTTTCCGCGTCAGGCCGAAGTATAATGCTCGCAATTTAGAATGCAACCGTGAATTCGGTAGTTTGGATCTATTCCTCCATTTCTGGTCCCGACAGAGAATCATGCGGACAAGAGGCAATCGGCGTTCCGGCCGGTCTTGCGGTGTCAGTTGTATCTATTGAAATTACCAGCTGGCGAATTGGCAAGTGTGATGGTGCAGCTAACGGGAGAACCTCCAATCAGTAGGTAATTGCTTCATTCCGTTTCCAAGTCCGCTGCAATATCGTGGCTCTGCGAGTCGAACCCTCTACTTTCAGAGATTCGACCGCCCTCAAAGGGGACCCGTCGATTTTTTCCGCCGCGCGAAACCTGTCGATCGACCAGCGGATATTTCGAGCGAATGCGTAATTAAATGAGTCGTGTTTGCTTGCAAATTTTACGAAGCGATAGTTTTCTGTAATTATCGATAATAACGTGTTTTTTTGGTTACCAATGCTAGCATTTCGAATTTGTGGTTAGTGGGAATGATATGGATACAAATGATCTTTGAATATTAATTGAGTAAATGTTAAAATTGTGTTATAATATTTAAAGAATTCTTTTGGCAACAACCTTGTATTCTATAACTTCAAATTTCCATTTTTAATATTTATTATTTTTGAGAATTTGCTTGTATAACATTGATATTGTATTATCATATTGTAAGATACTTTTGTTAATGTTTAAAGAATTCTTTTAACAGCAATCTAATATTCTACAACTTAAAATTTCCATTTTTAATTTATTATTTTTGAGAATTTGCTCATATAACGTTGAACAAACAATGCAAATATCAAAATTGTATTATCATATTGTAATATACATTTATTAATGCTTAAAGAATTCTTTTGCCAACAACCTTGTATTCTACAACTTAAAATTTCTATTTTTAATTTATTATTTTTGAGAATTTGCTCATATAACATTGATTAAACAATGCCAACGTCAAAATTGTGTTATTATATTGTAATATACATTTATTAATACTTAAAGAATTCTTTTGCCAACACCCTTGTATTCTACAACTTAAAATTACCATTTTTAATTTATTATTTTTGAGAATTTTCTCATACAACATCGATCGAGCAAATTTCAACCATAGCCACTGCATTACTTTAGCATCCAGAACATGCTGCGCATTACTCGCGCGTGTCCTCCGCCCTTTCCCACCGATTTACGGAAATCTTCTCATAACGAACGTAATGTCTCTAACGTAAGGAAACATTTGTAAAGCTCGCTACGTCAATGAGAACGGTACAGTGAAACTGCATGCAGCAGTTTCCCGTGGCGGGATTATTGAAAGAGTCAGAAGCACCGTTCCATTCGTTTCCGGCGATTTAATGTCACAGAGGCGGAGGACTGTTTCGACGCACAAAGGTGGAGAGCGCCCCGCGAGCGCGACGTAACGAACACTTTATGCTCGTAACTATAATGAGACTGTGCCTTTTGTGCCGCGGATTTTAAAGGGGCGGCCTAAACGGCAAAGTGTACAAACATAACGAGCCGAGAAATGGAAGCACGGACCGTTCACCTCCTCGCGATATCGCTGGGGGTGGCTTTTTCTTTTCGCGTGTAGTTTCAGAACGTTGGATCGGAATTAATGAACCGTAATCCCCCAATAATGAGGCATCGGCTTTACCAGGCTCCGATGCGAGCACGGCACCCCCTTCTTACCCCCTCGTCGAGCCTCTCCTCTTCTGTACATCGATCTACGCGTACGCGTAACGCGCGCGCCCCTGCGAATGTCGCGCGGCTACGAGACTTAAGTCTGTCGGCCATCGCTGCGCGTGTCGAGTCGTAAAACAGCAAGGAAAGGGTCCATTGGTGTCCGCTAATGTCAGCAGGTAGGCATCGACTGACACCTTTCCTTTGTACGTTTTTTTGGTGAAGTTTTTCGATCACATTTGGCAACCAGCTTTCCAAGGAGACATCACTTCGAGTCAAGGTTTAGTTTATTCTTTACGACGTGTGTCTAATAGAAGTTTGTTGCGTACTTAGATTCGTCTCGAGAACGACTTTTTAATGATAGATTTAAATGGTGAGTGAACGTCGAAGAAGGAGAGTTTTAAGAGATCGAACTCTTGATCTTCTATGTTTTGTTGAAGTCGTTAGTTTCTTGTATAAATTGACACTGTCTTTATTTTATAAATTGTATAATTATGTACTAATATAGTTAGCAGCTAGCCAATCAACTGGCTGAGCTCGATGTCGTCAGAGTACCTGACTCGAGAGTTACTCGCCTAACCGTACCCTTAATTTCGTATTTTGTGAGGCATTATCAGTGAGGCATTAAAGATGAGAATCTTTACAAGTTCTATGGCACCTTTAAGCCTCTAATCCCAGCGCCTCAAATTGCGAAGTTAATTAGAAAAAGTGATAAATAGAAATTGAGACTCTTCAAAAATATATTTTTTGTTTCGTGTGGGATGGAACAAGGTTTCCTTCAAGGTTTCGTTTCCTTTGTTTTGTTGTCGCATTGTTCGAGTCAAGACGCTTCTTTGGTTCATTGCTCACTAAGGTCGAAAGTTAGGGCACGCAGAATTCACGTGTGCGTCACCCAAGGGTGCACTTGGTACCTGCCACTACTCTGACCTAAGGTTTTAATGTTCCGTACAATTTTTCTCGTCCAATTATTTATGATATCCACTTCCCTCAGCAACTTTTTAAGCTCTAACGAAAATAAAACATACCCATAGACCTTTCATATAGCTCCAAATTTCATTTCAACAACAGATAACAAGTCATAGCATCGAAGAGTACACGTCAATCAGACATACAGTTTAGAAACATAGTTTTCACAAACAATCGTTTAGAAGTGCATACAATTCGATAGGAACTTAAACGTATGCATACATACACAACCCTAGAAAATACAGTCCACTTAACCAGTTAATGCATAAGATGAATGCATAATTAAATCAAGCAATGACGAGTATATGACATCGAACGCAGGATAGATGCTCCTATTATAAATTTGACGAAAAACGTGAAGCAAAACGACGAAGAATTACATTCTTATTCGATAAAAAATTATCAATTATAGTCGTTGATCGCACCAAAATAAATTTTTCGATTGACATGCATTCACGTCGAATGCAGTTAATAACACATATCATCGTGTCATTTTTTCATTTCTAATCAAATGATCGACGCTGTGACACAACAACGCGAAATGGAGGCCTCTGAGGCTTCGAGGCTACGAATTATTTTCCTCGACGACGATGATTTTCTCACCGCAGACGAATCGCACAACCCTCGTAGAGGGAATACAAAATGTCGTCCGCTCGCTACTTTGTCCACAGCTTCGACAGCGTTCGCTCTTTGCGGCCCGTTCTCCAGCCTGTCGATATTTTTACCACCTTTGCGGAGGAACGTTCCTGGATATTTTTGCCCTGGAAATTTTCCCGTCGCCAATGACCCACGCGTTTGCGAGGTCGCTGTTGCGTTCTTTTGTTGTTGTTTGAAAAGGGGACCGCAATAACGAAGTTATGGAAGTACAGTGGTACCTTGGTATGAGACCTTATTCTGTTCCTCGTGTTTGGATTTATAGTGAATAGAACGTGTAACAAACCAGGCTTTTCCATAAGAAGTAATGTAAAAATGATTAATCTGTTCTCATGTAAAAAAAATCTATTTTGTTGCTAATAACTCTTTACTATTTAAAATTTGCACTCCTAGTTATTTTTCTATTTTGTTGCTCAGAACTCTCTACTATTTACAATTTGCACTCCAAATTATTTCTCTATTTTGTTGCTCAGAACTCTCTACTATTTAAAATTTGCACTCCTAGTTATTTTTCTATTTTGTTGCTCAGAATTCTCTACTATTTAAAATTTGCACTCCAAGTTATTTTTTTATTTTGTTGCTAACAACTCTCTACTATTTAAAATTTGCACTCCTAGTTATTTTTCTATTTTTTTGCTCAGAACTCTCTACTATTTACAATTTGCACTCCAAGTTATTTTTCTATTTTATTGCTAACAACTCTCTACTATTTAAAATTTGCACTCTTAGTTATTTTTCTATTTTTTTGCTCAGAACTCTCTACTATTTAAAATTTGCACTCCAAGTTATTTTTCTATTTTGTTGCTCAGAACTCTCTACTATTTAAAATTTGCACTCCAAGTTATTTTTCTATTTTGTTGCTAACAACTCTTTACTATTTAAAATTTGCATTCCTAGTTATTTTTCTATTTTGTTACTCAGAACTCCCTACTATTTAATACCATCTACTTCGAATATAATTGATTATAAATTTAATTTTTCCTTTAAAGTAATTATTTAAAAATTATGCAAAATTCACAGAAAAGATTTATGTTGTATGCATTGTATAAATATGCAAAATTTGTCACGTCTAAACAGAACGTATTCCAAAGCAGACGTATAGCAAGATACCATTGTATTTTGAAATCATTTTAGTACGAGCGTGGGGTGTTGCTCGTTTTCTGTTTCAAGTTATTAGTTGTTTGTTAGAAACTTGTATGTATGAATGGTAAATTGCAATCTCTCTCTCTCTTTCTCTCTCTTTTTCTCTCTTTAGAAGGCGTTATAATACAAACAATGAACTGTTTTTGGATTTAAGAAAGAAATAGTTGCAGTTATGTACAATATTATTATGAGAAATACACTTTTCGTACTGAATATTTTGCTGAAAGTTAGAAGACCAATTAGATTTCTATAATCTCAATTAGTTCTGTCATAACTAATAAATATTGCAATTAAAGAAATGTTTCAGTCGTACCTTAAATTACATAAAATGTGTTGTGAATTAGGTTCAAAAAATTTTAAAGTTGACTTAATATGCGTTTCAAATTAAACATAAATTAATAATTTGAAATTAGATATTTTGCTATCCATGAATATTATCTATTCTCTATAATAATAAATATTGTAAAGTATATTAAAAAAATAGAAAATTAGAGCCATTCAATGATGCAATCAAAATTTCCTGGCAACGTCGACTGTAAATAACAATTACATCATTTTTCAATACATTTCCTGTTTTCACATTTTTCTAACGAGCACAGATAAAACGAGAGATTATTAAATTCCTGTTTCGGAGTTTCTCGAGCAAGAAAAGGGAACCAATACGTACGAGTACCGCGGATATTCTCGATATTAGTTATAGTAATGTGGAAACTTGTATCCAGCCATGAACTCCGCATAACTTTTATGCCTTGTAAACTGTGGCCGGTTCCCTTGAAACACCGTGGTTATACGCGCGTTTTGGCCCTATTCAACTCGGCTGTAAACGAAACTTTTAATAATCGCGAGCCACCCGTTTTCTTGCTCTCCGTTTAGCCTTTCTTGAACCGAATTCACGGAACACCGATTATATTCGAGCCTCACACGCGTAACTGAGAGCTAAATTGTGTTCCGCGTGAAATGTTAATGAAACCTCGATATTAATAAAAGAAAATAGCGAAAGCTTTTAGTGAATCGGGTCTGGGAATTCAGATTGAACCATTAATCCATTCGTGGTGTAATATTTTTAAGAAATATGTGAAACTCTTGCGAATAATTAAAAAATTCTTTGTTTTCTGCAAAGAGTAATGCGATTGTTATCGATTAAGTAAAATATAATTAAAAATTGAGATGAAAATAACGTTACTGGTTTTTTTATATTTAATTAGGTTAATTAGAGTGAATTAAATGTGGATAATGGAGGGACGCGTAATGCTTGTACGTGATTGTTGAATCGTTATACGATTTTAGAAAGAAAGATTTGAGAGATGATTGATTGTTTTTACGGAAATAACTAATATTTATTCCCCAAATTAAAATATATAATTGACGAGATTGTATAAATGAAATTATTTCGTCTAGTATTTAATGAGAGCTGATTTTGCTTTTTTATTATGTCGTTTCTGGGGATTATGCTTGTCTATGGTGGTAATGGAGGAAGTGGAGAAAAGATGGTGTTACGTGACCTTTGACTTGTTATCTGTGTTTAACCCTTTGCATTCGACACCTCAGATCTACCAGCAACAGAAAATTTCCATTTCAACAGAAAACTTCAGAGAAATGTATATTTTTGGAAAAGTTGCAGTGGAATAAGTTCAATTTACGTGATCACTAATCAATTCTAATGTCTTCTCAGAGGAGAAAGGGTTAAGTAATTTAACACTACCAGAAATTTTAGGGATTAAAATTTTCTCATATCTGACGAACGACTGTGACTTGCTTCGATAATCATAAACTGTGTTTTGCATTAGTTGCTTTCGTAATATTTTGTACATTTATTATATTTTGTATAAAGATTCGTAAAGCAACAGGTTAATTAAATCAAATAAAATATAGATAGATTAAATACAAATTTCCTTGCAACATTCTCATAATTTTTATTTATCCGACAATTATTCTAAATTAACTATTACTTTTTACCATTTGAAATCCCATACATATATATCAATTTTTGTATACATATATATCCCTTTGCGCTCGAAAGGCGACTCTCAGTCGCCATGGAGTTTCATGCAGCAACTCGAGTTTCTCATGATTTGAAGTTTTGCAACCCCAGAAGAATAAATTTGGAAGGTGAAACTAACTCTAGTGAAGACGAAACTGATTATCAACTGTTGAGAAATGAGATTAATAATAAATTAAATGATAACGAATAATTAGTAATAGAAAAAATGATCTGCGACCGAAAAAGTAATCGAGTGCAAAGGGATATACATATATCTTCGTCTATCCAGTCTTAAACGAGTCAGCAATTTTTTAATATATATATATAAAAAAAAAAGCTACAGCACTGTCAAATAATATAAAAGAAGCCATTTAATATCCCCAGTCAAAAAGATCGGACATTCTTACTAAATTGACTTCGTCCCAGCAATATCTCCGCGTCCCATCGAATCGATAAATTATCATTCTAAATTAACTATTACTTTTTACCATTTGAAATCCCATACATATATATCGATTTTTGTATACATATATATACATATATCTTCGTCTATCCAGTCTTAAACGAGTCAGCAATTTTTTAATATATATATAAAAAAAAAAGTTACAGCACTGTCGAATAATATAAAAGAAGCCATTTAATATCCCCAGTCAAAAAGATCGGACATTCTTACTAAATTGACTTCGTCCCAGCAATATCTCCGCGTCCCATCGAATCGATAAATTTTTACAGGGCCTCGTTTTATCGCCTGTAGCTGACGATTCCGTACACAGGAGACTTAAAAAAAAAAAAAAAAAAAAAAAACACGCGGTTAGAGGGTTGTACAAAATTTCGAATCCCCCGTGCTTTTGATAACGGTGGCCAAAATGCTCGACGCGAAAATAATGAAAGCAAAAGGGCGTTTTATATCTCGCACAATGTCGGGGCTATAGAATCGGTCTACTATCGGCGATACTCTGCGGAAAATCGTCTCTGGTTATAATACGCGGCCGATCGGCGCAATCAATTCCTGGATCATCCTTTTCACGCTGCGCTGGCTGTTCGTGTGTGAATGCATCACACGCGTATTATCGCGTATCTCTTTAACGCAAGGACAGGTATCGGGCACGGCTTTAAACATACAAACGGGGGCTTGGCCCGCTCGTCGCGTACAATTTACACCATTTTAAAATCACCCCTTTGAACTCGCGATCAAAGCTTTATGATCAAGAGGCCGGATGATATTAATATTACCATTCCGATAGCTGGGCGCGAGGATTTCTTTTTTCCCCGCGTTCGCGCGCGTTTTTGTAATTAAAAATAATGTGTTTCGATGTGTCTTGAATAATTTTTGTAATGGAGGAGGATTTTTTTTCTCCACGTTCGCACGCGTTTGGCGCGCGTTTTTGTAATTAAAAATAATGTGTATCGATGTGTCTTGAATAATTTTTGTGATTTAGAAAAATGATCGAATAGACTGCTCGAAGTTGGGGAAATTTTGTTTTTTTGACGAAAGAGAGTTGAGGTAGTTCGTAGTTTGCGTTAGGACGATAATTACGACTTATCTCGTTGTTTGTTTACTTGCAATATTCGTATGTATGAAAAGTGATTAGAGCTGTAAAAGTGATTTTCTGCAGTGTTCAAATAACCTGAATTCAATCTGAATTAGTATATTGCGTATCTAAAATAATTCAGATTGAATTCAGGTTATTTGAATTTAAATTACTTTGAGTCAAATAATGTGGTTTATGTAAAGCCTTAATTCAAATGAAAATAAAAAATATTAGTTTGCTAGTACGCTACTTTAATTAATTACGAATAGATAGAGAACAAAAAATCAATGCTAGCTTATATGAACGGAAAATTGATTAAAAATGAACAGAAAATATAATCGTACAAAGTTTACTCAAAATCAACAAGCGTAAACCAACTACAAGATAATTCGTAAAATCTTTGTTTTTTTTAAACACATTCTGTCTATGCTTTTTGATGATTGCTACGTACTATAATTAGAGATTTAATAATATTTAAATTAAATTGACTTTTTAGATTGGAATTCTGAAAATTACTGTGGCAGTCAATGTAATTTAAACATTGAAAATTTGATTGAAAGAGTAATGGAAGATTGAGTCACTAAAATAAAGAATCAGAGCAGAGAAGTGTACATGTATATAATTACTAAATTTTAAAAATACTCATGTTTATTTTATTATTAATTTCTGTCAGATATTTAAATTTAAATAAAGGGTGAATAGATGTCCATCGAACTTCCGGTTTACTGCAACACAGATGTTATTTGAGTTTATATACATTTTTCCTGTGCAGTAATTATCTAAAACAGCATATTCCACGAAATACGATAAAATAATAATTCTAATTTCATATTTTATGCCAAACTTTTATTATTATTCAAGCAAAACTTAGTTCAAGAGCAATAATTAAGCGTATAAAGTTCTCGTAGAAATAATGAACACAATAAAATCAATTTCATATTCTAAAAACGCTCTATATTTATTTACTGTGTTATAAAAAATTTCTTTGAGCTTTTTATATTTTATTCCAAACTTTTATTATTATTCAAGGAAAACTTAGTTCAAGAACAATAATTAAGCGTATAAAGTTCTCGTAGAAATAATGAACACAATAAAATCAATCTAATATTCTAAAAACGCTCTATATTTATTTACTGTGTTATAACAAATTTCTTTGAGCTTTTTATATTTTATTCCAAACATTTATTATTATTCAAGGAAAACTTAGTTCAAGAACAATAATTGAGCGTATAAAGTTCTCGTAGAAATAATGAACACAATAAAATCAATCTAATATTCTAAAAACGCTCTATATTTATTTACTGTGTTATAACAAATTTCTTTGAGCTTTTTTTATTTTATTCCAAACTTTTATTATTATTCAAACAAAACTTAGTTCAAGAACAATAATTGAGCGTATAAAGTTCTCGTAGAAATAATGAACACAATAAAATCATTCTAATATTCTAAAAACGCTCTATATTTATTTACTGTGTTATAAAAAATTTCTTTGAGCTTTTTATATTTTATTCCAAACTTTTATTATTATTCAAGGAAAACTTAGTTCAAGAACAATAATTAAGCGTATAAAGTTCTCGTAGAAATAATAAATACAATAAAATCAATTTCATATTCTAAAAACGCTAAAAATTTCTTTGAGCTTCTGATTTTTAAGCTTACTGCATAAAAGCCAACAAAAGCAGATATTATAAACGCACGGGTATATAATAGTAAATGAAAATTCTTGGTGCAAAAACAATAATTATAAAAGCGAAACGAGATATCGTGGAGGCTGTAACAAAGCAGGTATAAAAACAACGAGATAAAGAAAAGATACGCGGAGGCGTATAGAGTGTACAAAACCGTGTGACACGAAATGGGAGTCTGAGCAACCGTGTCAACGGGTTACAGTATTACTGCCGTTATATAAACTCAGACACGCCCAGCATTTGCATTGATGACGTGAATATAATATATCACTAGAAGCTCGAAAGCTGAGCTTTTCTCCGCAGCCACAATGGCCACTGACCACCTGTTGCCTTTCCATTTATATTTTAGACGTAGCGAGGACGTCATCACCTTCCGCATCCTCATAACTTTCTCAAAGGCGGACGTTTTATTATATCGAAAAATGCCCGCGATAATTTCGTCCTTTCATCGAACCTGTTTTTGTAACGAGGTGCTGCGGTGTATTTCAGAACTTTGAATAATGGACCCTGTTTTTGTCGAAATTAGAATCACTTCTATTGACAATGTTGTTTGTATAAATTAATTACTGTTAAATATAATTATACGCATTTGTTTCTACACACATTGCTGCGATGTATTTCACAACTTTGAATAATGAATCCTGTTTTTGTCATAATTGGAATTAGTTCTACTGGCAATGTTATTTGTGTAGATTAATTACTGTTAAATATAATTATACATACTTCCTTTTAAACATATTACTGCCATGTATTTCACAACTTTGAATAATGAACCCTGTTTTTGTCATAATTGGAATTAGTTCTACTGGCAATATTATTTGTGTAGATTAATTACTGTTAAATATAATTATACGCACTTTTTTTTAAATATATTGCTGCGATGTATTTCACAACTTTGAATAATGAACCCTGTTTTTGTTATAATTAGAATCATTTCTATTGACAATATTATTTGTGTAGATCAATTACTGTTAAATATAATTATACACACTTCCTTTTAAACATATTGCTGCCACGTATTTCACAACTTTGAATAATGAACCCTGTTTTTGTCATAATTGGAATTATTTCTACTGGCAATGTTATATGTGTAGATTAATTACTGTTAAATATAATTATACACACTTCTTTTTAAATATATTGCTGCGATGTATTTCACAACTTTGAATAATGAACCTTGTTTTTGTCATAATTGGAATTATTTCTATGGACAACGTTATCTCTATAAATTAATTACTATTAAATATAATTATACACGTAAAAAATTAATTCAAGACATTAAATCCCTTTGAGGTCAAATTATTTTTTATAAATTTTGTGTATAAAATGTTTGACTCGTAAAATAATTCTATAAAATAAAATTGCATTCCAAATTTTGATTGAATGAAAAACGCTCAATAAACAGGTATATTTATGGTTCATGATTGAAACTGAAAGCGTATGTTACAATTCATCGAATACATACGTGTACACTAATTGCAAAAAACGCATAAACACACTGTTTACGTGCAGTCACATGAGATTTCGTCACGCTTCGTTTTTGGACTTTGTTTACGAATTTTCAACACCATTTTGCTTGAAACTAAAGTCTAAATTTTGGAGTCACTGGTATCACTTCTTTCATTTCTAACATTCTGCATATTATTGCAAGTATAAGAATAAAATTATTTTTCTGTTATATCTTTAAATGTGTACATGTTTTACTATTTTTTTAATAAACTGTTATCTTTTTTAAACTATCAGCTTCTCTGTTCACATATAAACAACAGACAAGCATACACTTTTGCTTTTCCAAACAAAAAACCAGAAACTATGTGAAAACGTTCGAAGACGGTTTATCGCGTTGTATGAATACTAATCGCAAATTCTTCATCGCGTTATAAGGAAGCTCGTTAAACGAAATCCACTGGTACACATTTTTAATGATCTCTGCAGAAATCATCGCATAATCGCAGAGAAAGAATGCAACACGAAGTAGAAATTCCCGAATAAAATTGTAAAACCAGTCATTTCGACTGGCGCGGTAGTTCCAGTGTTAACTTCCACCCCTTTAATGGAAACGAGGGGTAGTTAATTTTCAACGAGTTCCACGCAGAGAAAGAAGGTGGCAAGTTTCGTCGATAATTACGTCCGTTGTCGAAGCGGCGTTAATGCGAAATTTTCTACGTGTTATAAATTCATAGGGGATGAAGAGGCGCGCGGTCATGGAGAAAACGCGCGGTTCTAGAAAATTATGCGGCTTTGCGACGGCGTGGGTAATCCCCTCGCTACAGCGCCGCCTTCGTCTCATGGAAATTACGAACCAGCACGTCTGACAGGAGTATTTGATCCCGCGTTTCAGACTCGCTTGTCATACCACGGCAATTTACATTGCGAGCAACTTAATCCTTGCCACGATAAATCGCGTAACAGCTACTTAGCGCCAGCCTTCCGCAATCTATCGCTCGTACTGTGCGCGATCGCTCGACTTAAATCATACCATCGTCCCTTATCGTCTCTTTCACTTATCGTTTCGGCTATCAAATCTGCTTAAGATGGAGTGCTGGCTGATTTATGCGATGGCTGTGAACGAGGTGCTCGTATATTTGAAACCATGAAGGCTTTGAAAGATTCTTTCACCTTTTTTACGTCTTATATGTAGATCATTGTATTATAATTGTTTTTCATCTTTTTCGCGTTTTATACGTGAATTATTATATTATAATGCGAAGTGTAAATATACCTCGCTGAAAAAATTGTTCGCATCATTTAAAAGTTTAGGACTTTTTGAAGTGGGGATTTTATATTTTTTAAATAAAATTGTTTTAGGTTCATTTTGTTCCAATGAGGAATTAAATAGGATTTCTCTCGTTTATATTTATTATATTACATATGAAAAGTGGATAAAAAAAAGTTTTCGCGTACTTTTTGGACCATTTACTAAATTGTTTTAGGTTCATTTTGTTCCAATGAGGAATTAAATAGGATTCCTCCCGTTTATATTTATTATATTACATATGAAAAGTGGATAAAAAAAAGTTTTCACGTACTTTTTGGACCATTTACTGTTTCACAATTGTTTCAATATTTGGAGATACACGTGTTGTGAGTTTGCGATTAATTAAAAAGTGAGGATGAGATGCATAACGGTGTGTTGTCAATGTATTAGTGTCAACCCTTTGCACTCGATGCCTTCTCGGGTGTTAGCAATAGAAATTATTGCTAAAATAGCAATGTTTTTGCAGTATTTTAGCAGTAGAAACTATTGCTAAAATAGCAATGTTTTTGCAGTATTTTAGCAGTAGAAACTATTGCTAAAATAGCAATGTTTTTGCAGTATTTTAGCAGTAGAAACTATTGCTAAAATAGCAGTGTTTTAGCAATATTTTAGCAGTAAAAACTATTGCTAAAGTAGCAATGTTTTTGCAGTATTTTAGCAGTAGAAACTATTGCTAAAATAGCAATGTTTTTGCAGTATTTTAGCAGTAGAAACTATTGCTAAAATAGCAATGTTTTTGCAGTATTTTAGCAGTAGAAACTATTGCTAAAATAGCAGTGTTTTAGCAATATTTTAGCAGTAAAAACTATTGCTAAAGTAGCAATGTTTTAGTAATATTTTAGCAGTAGAAACTATTGCTAAATATCAATGTTTTAGCGATATTTTAACAGTAAAAACTATTGCTAAAGTAGCAATGTTTTAACAATATTTTAGCAATAGTTTCTATTACTGACATCTCCCAGCAATAGAAAACTTCAGGAAAACATGCATTTCTCAAAAAATAGCAATGAAGTAAATTTAATCTCCTTCATCACTAATAAATTGCAACATCCCTCAGAAAAGACATCCAAATCATAAGCTAAAAATAATAATAGAGTAAGAAATTATTATTCCAAACAATTTTTCTACCAAAAATAATTAATATAAACGAAAAAAGATCCTCCAAAAGAATGCCTCGTCCCGAATGGGTTAATAAAAATATAATGTAATCGAGTAGGTTAATAAGAATATTTGTCAGACACTTATTATATCAAATAACTAAAATTAAAATGATTTGTTTCAGGGTGCGTCATCCAGCTTAGTGGTAAAGTTCGCAGATACTGAGAAAGAGAGACAACTAAGACGCATGCAGCAAATGGCCGGGAACATGAGCCTCCTTAACCCTTTCGTCTTTAATCAGTTCGGCGCTTACGGCGCTTATGCTCAGGTGGGTTGCATTACCGTTAATGATTCTCGCGTTACCACATTGCCGTCTGGTTATTCTCGTTATCGTGAATCACAACCTGTAATTGTTTCTCCCTTGTTAGAAATGATCGGCGATACTCGATACGATCCTCTTGCATTCGTTACGATGGTAACTTATTATAGCAACGTTCTTTTGCCAGTCACATTTTTAATCGCATCCGAATCTGTATTTAAATTCATTTTCTTGTTATTCGAGGATTCAAATTCCCTTTAAATCTATTAACATTAGATGAAGATGTTTTGTTACGTGACAATTGTATGATGTACAAAAATTTAGTTTAAATGATAGAAATGGATTCACAGAAATCAAATTTTTAAATCTCATAATTTAAGATTAAAATTAAGATATGCAAATTTGAATAGTATTAATTTAAATTACTTTATCTATCATATTAAGAATATTTCTCCCTCTGTTCGAAAATAAGGGTTCCATTTGAAAAATTTGGTTTTTCCATTTATTAAGAGTAGAAAAATAGAAAAAACCTAAATATCAGAAATGTCAAATTTCAAACAAATCAATTTAAGAGCAAAATCACTTCATAGCATAGAGTAAAGGTTACTTAAATAATAAAATTTCATTTTCCCTTTGAAATGGAAAATATAAATCAAGGTACAGAAGCTAATAACTCTACTATGCGTAGAAAAAATTTGAATTGCAACGAAAAGAATGGAATCGTTCAAGAAAAGAACTAAACTCAATCAATTCAGCTGCGAAAGCACTTAAAGTAAACAGAAAATCAGATTCAAGAATTCGAAAAACCGCAAAAGAACAACTTAATACGGAGAAATCACTAATTCAAATTTTATCCAAAAAGAAAAGTAAATATGGGCACAAGAAAAAAGACTATCTTCAAAATTGACAAGCTGTCAAAAAAGTTCCGTATAATTGCAGAGGAACAATTCAAAGTCTCGCCTGTGCAATTAAAGTTCCCAGATCAACTTTACATAATCACTTAAAAAAGGAAAAAGGTTTGAAATCCATTTCGTCAAATAAAAATGATTAATTTAAGCAATCATGAAAGTAACAAAGTTTTAGCTTTTTGCAATGGTCAGTAAAATTTTTATTATGTTTGTTTCACTTACTTTTATTTTTAATATCCTCCAATCGCTAACATTGATCTTTAGTCTCGAATAACACTGTTAAATTAAAATGGAACTCTTATTTTCAGACAAATTTCTGTGAAAAACAGAACTTTTATATTCAAACAGAAGGAATATTTCTTCTAATTATACTTGTTTACGTCTGAGCAACACGTTATACAATAACATAATACGTTTATAGACTATACAAAATAGAATAATCATATATAAAATTAATTTCCAACGCATCGCGTGCCAAGAGAATTTATTCTCAACATTATAAATTACATATACATTTAATTCGATGTTTAATTCAATTTCTCTTATACATATGAATAATGCGGCATGCGATGTGTTAATCGACTGTTCTCACATGTACGCATATCTTTCGACTGAAAACCGATCCATTTCCATGGAGCGCAGGTTCTAGAACATATTTTCGATATAAATATTCTACTTACAGCAGCAAGCAGCTCTCATGGCTGCTGCGACAGCACAAGGAACGTATATCAATCCAATGGCGGCATTAGCACACGTGAGCGCAGGACAATTGCCGCACGCGTTAAACGGCATGCCAAACCCCGTCGTTCCGCCGACTTCCGGTACGTTTTTTCCTTTCCTACAGCATACCATCAACAGTGGTACCTCGAATACCACCTCGCAACATCGCTTCCACGCGATATAACTCGACAAAACGCGTCACGAATATCTGTCTCGCGCGTGGAACAAGAACCAACGACAGCCCTTGAAACCTCCAAAACGTTCGCCATTTTCAGAGAATTAATTTCCAGAAGAAAATAGAACCAAGACAGAGAAACGCAAAGGGTTGACGCGCGTGTACGTGCGCGTTCTTCGTCGCGAAATTGCCCAGTTTTACCAACGCGAGGCTCTTTTCTTTATCTTCGACCCTCGTTCGTCCAGCTTCTCCGTTTATTCCTCCGCGGATGCCGCGTTGGAGAGAGCGTGCGGTTGCCTTATAACCTGCACATAAATCAATACAACATTTTTACCGAGCGTGACTCGAGCGAAAGATATTGCCGCGAAACTTTATCGAATGCTCGCCGAACGGGAAGGCGGAGAAGCTAAAGTAGCGCCAGCCCCGTCCCTTTTCCTCCTCGTCGTCCGCCGCCATCTCGGTTCCCATCGTTCGCCAACGAGCAAGAGGGCGCGAAGCGTAGACGAGCGAGGTAAGCGCGGGAATCGGTTGGCGTACGTCGAGTTTCGTCAAGCGAACGGTAATACCGTTTGATAGGGGAATAATATTTTATTTCCTCGCCGCTACTTCTGCTCTTTTCCACCGCCTACCTGTTTCGAGGATTGCTCAGCTCGCGTGCTTTATTTCCGAGGCGGAACGACTGTCATCGAGGCTGTTGCGGGCTTTTCGTGCGTGCCAGCCGATTCGCGTAACCAGATTCGGTTCTCTCAAAGAGATTTCGCGAGATCGCGTGAAATTGGCTCGACGGCTATCGAGTGTAAACGTGTTGTCGTACGACAATTAGCGTCGAGTTTGAAAGCTTCGAGGACGCCCAATTCTGTTTTTACGCGAGCTACTTTTACATGAAAGATATTTAATTCTCTTTTCAAGCGACTTATTTTATTTTAACGCCATCATTTATTTCGATTTAACACGATCGAACCAAGTTCTGAGAAGAAAATTTTTATTTACTTTTATTTTGTTACTGCGACATTGGAGACGCGGAATGTAACACGATTTTCATTCGTGAGAATTATGTTACAAATTTTATGTTAATTCCTCACGTTTATTGTCAGAAAGTGAGAACGAATAAAGTCCTTTTTTCCTAATTTTTGTGTTTATGAATTAGTGACACGTTTTCCTCCTTTTCAAACGATAATTTACTTTGTATAATACACGTGCAATCTTTATAAAATAAATTCTTTAAAATCCTAACATGGAAACTCATGTTTATTGTATTATTTTTGCTGATTTCTTAGAATTGTAATCAATCTTCTATTTTTTCATAGATGCAATATATTTTTTTACACGTATTCTTCATGTGAAAACAGAATTAGGTGTATGTTTAATAATTATTGTTTCTGCCGGTTTATATAAGTAGATTCAGTTCTCTTAAAGTTCTCTCAAAAAGATTGAACAGTTCCACGTGAAATTGTTTCGACAACTATCGAATTTAAATGCGTTTGTTGTACGACAATTAGCGTTGCATCTGAAAGCTTCAGATCAAATATATTTAATAACTGTTTGTATCGATGCTGAAATATTCAGAGACGTGATAAAATGAATTTGCTCGAAGCAGCACGCGTTGATTTTTGTTTATGGTGAAATTGGCCAGCTTTTATTAGATGGACAAAATTTACGGTTTATTGTTAGGTTTTTAGATGGGTACACGTGTACACGCATTGTGAATTGCAAACAATGATTTGAATCTGCGGTATTGTTGGAAACAATAGTTGAAACCCAAGAGATTCAGAACATAGTTTAATGGAATTTAGATTTCGAGATCTCTTTTGTTTTTTTTTTTCCCATCGCGATTTTACATTTAAATACTGACTGGTTCTAACGAATCATAGAAACTTGATCGTTTATCAAAATTTGTTGAACAATGAGTTTATTGTACATTTGTGAATTTGATAAAAAAAAATAATTGTTCCTAAATTTTGTTGTTAAAAAAATAACAGCTATTTAGTTTAATAGAATAAAAAATATCTAATATTTTGTTTAATTAATAATTAAAACCCTGGAGATCCAAAAAATAGTTTAATGGAATTTATATTTCGAAATCTCTTTTGTTTTATTTTTTTCCATCACGATTTTACATTTATATATTGGCAGGTTCTAACGGATCGTAAAAACTTGGTCATTTATCAAAATTTGTTGGACGCTGAATTTATCGCAGATTTGTGAATCTGGTAAAAAGATAATCATGTTATCAAATTGCTAATAGCGTTGATTTGTTCAAATAAATGGAAAATGAGTGTCTCTCAAATATTTTTCTAAAACAAAGGCCAATTAAGAGAGCTATTTAATTTATTCTAATTTCTTTATTACTCAATAAATAATATAAATAACGCGTTATTTTTTGAATTCACATTGTTTAATCCGCTACAGTGAATTTTTAAATTAAAAATCTTCGTACGATCTGAAGCTTTATAAGAATTTATACGTTTAGTTTACCTGTTATTATAAATTAACAGGAATAACTATATTTCTATCGATTTTGTTTGTTTTAGAGGTTGTGAAGTGTGTATTTTAGAACACAGTGATTCTATTAGACATAATCTCGTTTTCTGTAGTTTATGATCTCAAAAACTACTTATGAATTCTAACAGAAGCTTGTATCCCCAGTAAAATGAAATTTTGTTCGTCCATATTGCAGATTTTACGATAAAGTATCAGATTTTTAAGCTGTAAAACTGAAAAATATCACTAGCATAAAATTCAAACTATACGTAGCCTCAAAATCTCTTAAAATTGTAGCATATAATAAAATCTAAAAGCTATTTTAACCCTTTGCACTCGACGTCTTTTCGAGTTGAGTAAAGTAGTAACTCGAGATGACTTTGCGCATTTGTGACGAGTGTGTCACAAGTCACATAAAATAATTTTATATACAAATTAACTTACAAAAATGTAATAAAAATTAAAACTCAAACTTACAAAAATATTTGAATATTTTATCTATTTTATTTTATTTTTATTTCGTTGAATGTGAATTTTATTCTTGATGATATTTCGCTAGATTTATCGCAAAGTGTCCATTTTGAATTATTAGAGTCTTGTGGGGCATCACTGTCTCTTTTGGATTCTCTAATTTTCCAATTTCTTACACTTAATGCTGTGTTGTTAATTTCATCGCTGTTTCTATTTTCTCTATCACTAATTTCCTCACAAATACAATCAATCTTTTTTTTCAATGTTCAAAATCAAAATCATCTTCA
Organism: Xylocopa violacea; assembly: GCA_963969225.1. NCBI lineage: Eukaryota > Metazoa > Arthropoda > Insecta > Hymenoptera > Apidae > Xylocopa > Xylocopa violacea. The sequence continues at coordinate 4,021,744 of CAXAJV010000021.1, read as the reverse complement.
CTCGAGCTAATTTCACTTCTGAAATCCACTTTCGTAGGACTTGAAAACTTAATATCAGTCCATGCAAAACTCGACTTGCTGCATGAAACGACTCGCCTCTTGAGTGCAAAGAGTTAAACATTACCCAAAACAAAAAGCAAACTTAAAACCGATAGAAATATAGAAACCTACATATTCAAATCATACTCAAACCAAAATGGACCACAATTCCACGCACGTCCCCCAAATACAATCAATCTTTTTTTCAACTATTCAAAATCAAAATCGTCTACACTCGATCTCACACCCACTCTTCTTACACCCAATCTCACTTCTGAAATCCACTTTCGTAGGACTTGAAAACTTAATATCAGTCCATGCAAAACTCGACTTGCTGCATGAAACGACTCGCCTCTTGAGTACAAAGAGTTAAACATTACCCAAAACAAAAAGCAAACTTAAAACCGATAGAAATATAGAAACCTACATACTCAAATCCTACCCAAACCACACAATTCCCCCCACATCCCCCAAATACAATAATCTTTTTTTCAACTATTCAAAATCAAAATTATTTTCACTCGAGCCAATCCCACTTCGAAAATCCACTTTCGTAGGATTAGAAAACTTAAAATCAGTCGACTTGCTGCGTGAAACGACTCGCCTCTCAAGTGCAAAGAATTAAACAAAATAAAAAGCGAACTTAAAACCGATAGAAATATAGAAACCTACATACTCAAATCCTACCCAAACCACACAATTCCCCCCACATCCCCCAAATACAATAATCTTTTTTTCAACTATTCAAAATCAAAATTATTTTCACTCGAGCCAATCCCACTTCGAAAATCCACTTTCGTAGGATTAGAAAACTTAAAATCAGTCGACTTGCTGCGTGAAACGACTCGCCTCTCAAGTGCAAAGAATTAAACAAAATAAAAAGCGAACTTAAAACCGATAGAAATATAGAAACCTACATACTCAAATCCTACCCAAACCACACAATACCCCTCACATTCCCCAAATACAATAATCTTTTTTTCAACTATTCAAAATCGAAATTATTTTCACTCGAGCCAATCCCACTTCGAAAATCCACTTTCGTAGGATTAGAAAACTTAAAATCAGTCGACTTGCTGTATGAAACGACTCGCCTCTCGAGTGCAAAAAGTTAAACATTACCCAAAACAAACGAAAAGCAAACTTAAAAACGATAGAAATATAGAAACCTACATACTCAAATCGTACCTGTTAGTTTTTCTTTCATAAATCAATGTCAAAAATTGAATCTTTTACTCTTGATAAACCGAGATGCCGTTTCTCGCACTGTTTATGTGAGTTAGGTGATAACGCACACCTATTAGATGAGGTCATCGATGCCTCGTGTCACCGGCTCTACGTGCCCGGTTGTTTAGTCTCTTCGAAACGTTAGAAACGAGAAGTCACTTCCAATGCGTGTATAATAAAAATGATTAAACTATAAAACTAAAACAGTTTGATCAAAACCAATTTCCCAACAATACCCAAACCACAATTCCACGCACATGCCCCAAAAACCAAGCACCCAAAACCCACAACAGAAAATTCCCACTCAACAATCGATCTCAGTCTCTCAATCTCAAAACGCTCGCGGAACTCTCAATCCCTCCGTTTACCACCGCAAACGATACACCGACACGCGCACCCGTCTCTCGTTTACACTGCACACTGATGGACGTATTAATCGAAGCAGAGACATCCGCCCGTAGCAGCAACGAGTACCATCGAGATCCCCGTTTCCGAATCGGCGATCTAATCATCCTAAGGAAACAGTCGAGCCGATTTGCGTAGAGATACTGGATCATTAACTCGCTCGTCGCCGCCAGTCGTTATTAGCTCGAAAATCGAATCGATACGCGGATCGTACGCGGTCCGTACGGATCGCCCGTGCAAACCACCTCTGACGTCCTTCCAATTATACCGTATATACCGTAAATATATACCGTAAATCGGTTGACAGGATGTACAGAGGGCAACTAGCTAAGCGCGAGACCGCTCGCTCGCTCGCTCGCTCGTGCGCGCGCGCGCGCTCTGTTAGGGGTGACTGTGAGGTCGGTGTTGTAAGAGCAAGAGGGTAACCGGTGTGTACTGATCAGGTTTGCTCGTAGGTACCGGTACAGGGCAGCCGGTTAACGGAGCGATACCGTCGTTACCGTCGCCAACGATGCCCAATTTCAACATGGCTGCACAAACACCGAACGGTCAACCAGCAGGTTCAGATCCCGGTGTCTACACCAACGGGATACCGCAGACCTATCCGGGACGTGAGTATCAACTCAGGCGCAGTGTGCCGCCCCTGCGCAACGCCCGGCCAATCGACGTCGGACTTTATTATTTTGCCTTGGCGAGGGCGACCTCGGCTGGGGTTTTGCCACGGCGATACAACCGCGACTCCTTCCCAGCAGCGAGCCTGGAATTTCTTTTTTCCTCGTCGTTGCTGAGGCTCGATCATGGGGGCGAAGGGTGCTGGGGTTTTTAGTCGCGAGATTTGGAGATGCAGCGAGAATTGCGAGAATTGCGTGATTGTTGTTGAATGTCCTCTTAGGTACGATGCATCACTTGATGAATATTGTTGTTTTCGTTGATTTGTAAATGGTGGGCCAAGATTTGGGAAGATTTGAATTTTGCGCCACTTGCGCGGTGAAGTGTTGACCATGAGAAGAGAAGGCAGAGGGGTTGCAGTTCAGGGTTGTTAAGAATGGAGTTATATATGAAAGAAGGATGCGCTTTCATTGCTGAGTAATGTTTTCAAAGTAATGAAGATTTGGGAAAATTGCTGTTGAAATAACTTCTTGCGTTTTGGGATACACTTTATAAGTAGATTCTCTAAAAGAGGTTGAACGATTCCACGTGCAATTGCTTCGAATGTGAATTTTGGACACTCTTTATGAGTAGATTTAGTTCTCTCAAAGTTCTCTCAAAAAGGTTGAACGGTTCCATGTTCATTTGCTGGACCAAAATCGCGGATGTCATTTTATATTGCGATGCGCCATTATAGTGACTTTCGCAGATGTCACCTTACATTACGATGTGCCACTATAGTGATTTTCGCAAACGTCGTCTCGTATTATTAATTATTAAAGTTAAACTGTATGCATCATATCTTTCAAAAAAATTATAATTTAGTCCTTTGCATTCTGCTCCTTCCTTGACATTGGCAATAGAAGAAAATAGCAATATTTTAAGCTAAGCAATAGTTAGCAATTGTTTCTATTACTAACGTCTGCCCAGTAATAAAAAATGTCCACTTCTATAGAAAACTTGATTTCTCAAAAACCTGTGGTGGAATAAGTTTAATCACTAATCAATTCTGATGTCCTTCAAAGGAGATATCTGACTGCAAAGAGTTAAGGAGCATCTCGACTCTAATAATGAAATATAATATTTGTATATTTGGCGAGTGAAGCTATTAACCCTTTGCACTCAGCTCCTTCTCGAGTGTTAGCAATAGAAATTGCTGCTAAAATATCAATATCTTAGTAATATTTCAGCAACAGTTTCTATTACTAACGTCTGCCCAGTAATAGAAAATGTCCATTTCAATAGAAAACTTGAAGGAAAGCTGCAGTGGAATGAGTTCCATCATTAATCAATTCTAATGTCCCCTCAGAAGGAACATCCGACTGCAAAGGATTAGTTATCAAAAACTCCATTCCAATATGCTCGCGTAGAGAACAGCATTACCAGTCACACACTGCTGCGTTGTACTGTTTACGCGTAATTCGTGTCAAACTCTGCCATACAGAAAAACAGCCTGCGCAAAATTCATTCAGTCGTACCTAAGAGGATATTTGCTGAGATTCGAGGAGATAATGGAGTCAATGAAGGTATCCATTTTAAAAGAGACATTTCACGTCGAGATATTTCACATTTAGAAGTTTCAAGTTTAATTAAAACGTAAAAATTGTTCAAAATATATCAACTTGACTAAAATATACAAACAATTCTCCTTTTCTTCACGTTTCACATTTCTACCATATATTTAAAGCTACTTCATCCAATACCTCGCGACGTAAATTTAAAATACCGCCCCATCGAGCTGAACCATATATTCCCGCGTTGAAAATTCGATGAACCGTCGACTCGATGAAACGTTCATTTAGCCACTCATCGCAGCCCCCGCGCTTCCATTTTCCACGCTCCTACGCACTTTCAATTTATACGGTCGCATTAGCCCTAAGGGTGTCCGCGTGCGCAAAGATTTTCAGCCGTCGACGAGCGTAGTTCGCGACGAGAGCGACGTGAAACTGAAATCTCGGACAGAATCTCCCGTTTCGTCGAACGCGTGGCTGCGAAATTAGATTAAACGGGTCGAGGTGTACGCGATACCGTGCGATATCGATTGGCCAGCGCGTATTGCGACAGGGGCCCTAGACATAGGTCCGTCCACGATAAGAGCTGAGCTTACTGAAGTGTAGATGCCCTCCATCTGTCCATTCCAGCACAAGGGCTGCCCAATGGGGAGGCGGCACTCCAGCATGCCGCCGCGTATCCAGGAATGCAACCCTACCCCGGAGTCGGTAAGTTTTTTCTCCGCCATTTACTTTTTCCCTCCGTCTTATCGAGGATTCCGTCAAGCCCTCATATCTGCGACGAGTTTTCCACGGAACTATAGCGAGCGCGTTTCGCATCGCGCTCAGCCAACAGCCAGGCGAGACTCCGCTTCGAACAGCGATTCGAAACGGGTTCCGCAATGGCGGCAAATCGAATTATCGCGCCAGATGCTGTCGCGATAAAATTGTTGTTACATTTATTCGTACTCCGTCAGCCTACCTTTCGATTACGCTCGTGTGTCTATGCGCGTAGAATCGAGAAGACAGGATGTGAAAGGACTGTGAAAACCTCGCAAAATGGCTACTCTCTTCGTTGATTAACTTCGTTGGCGTAGATGTATAAGAATGGACCAGAGGAGTGGGTGTGGAATGTGATGGAGGAATAGAAAGAGAAAGCTGCGTGAAAGTATTTCTTTTAATGTTTAGCTGCGATTGGATGTTGATAAGCATTAACGATCGCGCGTCAATGTTAGTTGTGTTTAAAACAAGGATAGCAATTCTTTCTGCAACTTACGCTGCATAAAAGTATTTCTCTCTCTGTTTAAACGTGATTAGCCGAGCGTTAACGATCACTCGTCAACGTTAGTTATCCTCAAAACAAAGATAGCAATTCTTTCTGCAACTTACGCTGCACAAAAGTATTTCTCTCTCTGTTTAGCAGTGATTCTATGTTAACGAATTTTAACCATTGCGTGTCAACGTCAGTTATGCTCAAGACAAGGATAGCAATTTTTTATGCAACTTACGCTGCACAAAAGTATTTCTGTCTCTGTTTAGCAGTGATTCTATGTTAACGAACTTTAACGATTGCGTGTCAACGTCAGTTATGCTCAAGACAAGGATAGCAATTTTTTATGCAACTTACGTTGCATAAAAGAATTTCTCTCTCTGTTCACCAGTGATTACACGTTGACGAGCATTAATAATTACGCGTCAACGTCAGTTATCCTCAAAACAAGGATAGCAATCCTTTATGCAACTTACATTGCATAAAAGAATTCCTCTCTCTGTTCACCAGTGATTGCACGTTGACGAGCATTAATAATTACGCATCAACGTTAGTTATTCTCAAAACAAGGATAGCAATCTTTTATGCAACTTACGCTGCATAAAAGTATTTCTCTCTCTGTTTAACCATGATTGCACATTAACGAGCATTAACGATCGCGCGTCAACAATTGCTCGTCAAAGTTATCCTCAAAACAAAGATAGCAATCCTTTATGCAAATTTCTCTTTTTACTCCTCCATCGCATCCACTTATACGATACTTCCATTGCTAGCATAATCTATTCTTATATGTCTATATTCATTAAGCGAACAACATTCTTCTTTTCACGTTCAACAAAACGACCAACGAACGAAACGCGTCCCCGTTTCCGTTTTCAAGGACGATTTCAGGTGAAACGAATTTTGAGGACGCGAAAGCAAATGAATCCGAACGTTCGACTTTTAATATACGCTTTTATCCGAGCACTCGAGCACTTAACTCCGAAAAATTCGATCCCGCTGTTCGCGTTTTTTTCTTTTTTTTTTTTTTCTTTTTTGGTTGTTGCATGCAACTATTGCCGCATGTGTACATTTATATATAAATATATATACATGTACATGTATAGACACGTACAAGAACACAAGTTGTTTCGTTGTTGTTGTCAGGATTCTATATACATATACGTATGTATATACCTATATATATATATACATTCATGTCGCTACTATATATATATATATACACATATATATGATGAATATAGTCGTGTCGCGTCAACGTGTTGTTATATGATGCTTCTGGTGTGCTGCTGCAGTGTAATCTCGATGTTCATTTAAATATATACGTCGTGTACATTATATATTGTAACTCTTAAACGTGTGGCCGTGCATGTTCTCCAACAAGCGGACAACACGCCGACGCTTGGACGTCGCAGGCTCGCACGGTGTTACATCAAAGTGCGATGCACCGGCAGATATTAAAATCCAATAACCAGCATCAAAATGGACGATCCCGTTTCAGAGATAATCAACGTGCCAGCGTGACTATACTTCAATTCGTTCCGCTCGCCGTTAGCAATTAACGCACCGTCCGCGATCAATTCTCTGTCCCAATGGTTAAATTAATAACGGAGCATTCGAATCACGTTACGTAACAACGTGTCTCATAACCGCGCCTCATTATCGTCCGCCAAAAAAAAAGGGAATTCAAAAAAATTACGGACTCGAAGGTTCGTAACTTCGTTCTCGGTTCGTTGTTTTAAAAATGGGGATTTTTTTAAATTTGTTAGCGTTTTATTGTGATATTTTATGTTGTATCGAGTTGTTTTCAATTAGATTGTGTTACTTTTTTTTTTTATATTTGTTCTGTCGCGAAGTAATATTAGCACATCGTATAAGAATGATTAATGATTCAAAATTTATTAGAGATTATGTTAAAATTGGATTTTTTGTTTGTGTGTTGTAATTAAAAGAGTTAAATTGTAGAGGAAAGTATAAGCAATTATAAACAAATGATCGATTATGAATTATATTGCATATCTTAATTATTAAAGTCATTATTTATTGTTATCTTGACGAAATAAATTTTCATTTAGTATTTTTTGGATTCGATAGTAAATTTCACAAATTTATTTATTACCAGATTCTTTGTATGCTTTCTCGATCGTGCAAACGTCACAATCATTTGTCTTCCAAATGTAAACGCCAGTCCAGAATCCTTGTCTTCTTTGAAATCTGATAATTCTTTACCACAAATATCAACTTTTTAATTTTTGAATAAATTTGTATTACAAGAAAAATTTCTAATCTTATTTAACAAATTTGTAACATTTATTAATATAATTTCACATTAGTAAAATAATAATTGCGAACTCTGATATTACTGTGGCGGTCTTCGCCACTAGGGGGACAGCACACTCGTCAGTTTCCCGCGAGCACTCCATGTCCTACACCGTTTCTATATAATAGAAATTCGGACCTATCCCTACCATCCCAGCGTCTAAGGCAGGGTCTGCTAGGTAGCCTTACTGATGAGTCCACTAGCAGGCCCAGGACGAAACGTTCTTCCCTCTCTTTTTCCTTCCTACCCTCTCACGTTCTCTTTACAACAGTATAATTGAAGCCGGGCGTTCAGCCCCCACCAGCACGGTGTCGACAACCAAAGAGCTTCATTACTTTGCCATAAATATCAATTCTTCAATTTTTAAATGAATTTTTATTCCAAAAAAAGATTCCTAGCTTTACTTGACAAAGCCATAACATTCACCAATATGATTTCACATTAGTAAAATAATAATTGTGAACTCTGATATTACTTTGCCATAAATATCAATTTTTCAGTTTTTAAATGAATTTCTGCTACAAAAAATTCCTGGCTTTATTTAACAAAGCTGTAACATTCACCAATATAATTTCATATTAGTAAAATAATAATTGCGAACTTTAATATAAATGTGAATGTTTCAATTTTGAAATAAATTTCTACAACAAACGTTCCTAACTTCACTTAACAAAACTGACATTCATTAATACTATTTCACATTGCTAAAATAATAATGGTGAATGTTTCAATTTTGAAATAAATTTCTACTGCAAAAAACGTTCCTAACTTTCCTTAAAAAAACTCTAACATTCATTAATACAATTTCAAATCAATAAAACACTGACTCCGTAAATAATTTTTGCATAATCTACCAGCGTACATATATCATCCCTTATTCTTTCTCCTCTCCTCTTTCGTTCATTACGATAGAAGCATCCTTTTCAAATATCCACCTTCTTCCTATTTCTCTCCCCACACACGAAATCGATAGAAATTTCAAGCTGGAACATTTACACGTCGTACAGATCGCTGATTTCCACTTGCATCGAAGACTCCAGAATAGGATTTCCTTTTTCTGCGCATTTCCATCCGACGTACGCAGACCGGAAAGATCAGCGAGCGGAAAAAAAAAGCAATCGAATGTATCGCGGATCCCAAGCGACGTACGATGGCGTATTTATTTCATACGCCAAACGCTGGACCATCGAGCGGGACATCGAGTAACGCAACGTCAATCGGAATATATTAAAGCAATGTTTGCGCGAAAATAATTAATTTCGAAGCGAGAATTTATCTCTTCTGGGCCGAGTGCGAGCCCCTAACCGTTCCTCGTCCGCGTTTATCCGCCGCGGACGAATATCAATCGCGCGCATTTTAAATATTTGCCGTGGTATAATTAATGCTGTTATAATTGCTTCCCTCTAATATCGTACGGTGAAGTGTTCGTTTATTTATCGCGATCCGTGGATTAAACGCGCGCTCGATACGCGTACCGTCGGTGGTATTTGAAAGAATGTTTGGCAAACGCGGAGGCCATTAGTCGAGAGCGTTCGGACGTTTGGTTGTTTTTTTTTGGGGGAGATGTAATTTTGTTTCAAAATTGCACATTTGCGAAGGAATTTTCAATGGTTTGATACTTTTAAATCGTTATTATACGTAATAATAGGTGTAGGTTATGAAGTTATGTTGAAAAAGCTCATATGAAATTATTAAATTGGCAATCAAGAATTAATGAACTTTGTAGTATCGTTTTTTTATTAGCAAAATTTTTTTTATTCAAATTCAAATCGTTTTTGTATACCTAGTTAAATGAAAAATGTAGTTTGTGTAGTATTTTTAATAAATAATTTTCATTTGTAGTCCTCTCTGACAAGCATTGATATTAATTACCATTTTGTTATTAATTTACATATTTCAGTAGTTTTCAGTAAAAATATTTGAATATTTACAAGCAGAAATTTTCTGTTTAGTGTAATATCGTTGATAATACAATTATTTACAACTTTTTTTTATCATACACACGTTTCTTTTTCTAATTACGATTTTAATTGCTTTATAACTATCAAATTACTTGAATCATGATATGTTTGTACTATTTTGCTGAAATCTAATATTTTTTATGTAAACTACCTCTTATAAATGTTTAATTATGTCAATCGATTGGTACTAGTATAATATTAAACAAAATCACTGTGAAATATAGAAAAATTAGTCAGAAATTGATGAAAGGCTAAAAATAAAAGCAGTTATTTGTTAAAAAATTACGAAAATTAAATATAAATGGTTCATCTCACTATCTAGTTGAATTAATCAAGATACTGATTCTTAGAATTTAAAACAGCTCTGCTCACCTGCTTTGAGATTTTACAATTTTAAAATAAGAGATTTCTTAAATTACAAGAAACTTCTAAGATTCCATAAAATGTGTGTATCAAAATTATTATTAAAAATCAGCTCTTAAATATAATTATAAAACAGAAAAATCTCGTTTATTAGAACACAAATCAACCGAAAAAAAATATAAAATTTCTGTTCTCGTTTGTTATCAAAATTTATTCACAAAATACTTCCAAAGAAGCAGTCAATAAATCTCGTCAAATATAAAATCAAAGCTTTTCGATTACTCAAAACATGTCTTCATTCAAGCACTCTGTACTATAATTATCTGTTTCAAATAATGAAGATTCCACCTCACAACGAATAACTAAATATTCAATTAAAGTACAAATTTCCGCAAACATTTGCAATTTTAGAATAAAGTTATATCCACGACAGAAACAAATGATCACTGCGCACACGCGCAGTTCCGAAAATGGCTGCCAGCGGACACTGCGCGTAATGAGGCGAAACGGAGAATGTCGCGCGACTTTGAAGCGATATCGCGTGTCAGCTAATGTCGGTAATACTCGACAGGGAGCTTTGCAAAGTACAAAAGTATCGTGTTAAAAGTACCACGGGACGATGAGAACGTTGTGAGGCGAATATCCTTGTCGAGGAGAGCGCCGTCGACGAATACAATGAGGAAAGCTCCGAGGGAAAGCGACTTTTTCGCGCAGCGAGTTGGTTTTCATTTGCTTTCGAGCGAGGAAACTTGTATCATCGAACAAATCGTCGTTTCGTCCCCTCACCTCCTTCCATCGAGCTTCCACACCGCGAAGAGGCCGCGTTGACGTCCCCAACGTCCACCGCGTTCGTTACAAGCAATTACAATGTACGCCATGTTCCGCAATAATTATTTCTCGACCCGTCGCCGTTGATGATACAATTTCGCATCGACTCGATTGACGTTGACCGCGTAGCTTTACCTTTTACTAAATTATCGTCGCTACTTGTTAGATTTACTGTCGCGTCTCCTGGAATAATAATTTGCTGGAATTGTAGAGCATTGATCAAGTTTGATCGAATTGAGCGAGAATTAATTAGAATACGAAGAAAGCAGAAAAATCTTTCTGCCATTCTTTCTGTCAACTTCTTTGTTTACTAGAACACGGAAGTTTCACAAATTTCTGCTTCGATTCTCTCTAATTTTTAAGCTGTCGCGTGCAAAAGTGTCAACGTCCGTCTCGAAACGAAGATAGTTCGAACGGGACGCGGTTCCAACCCCTGTTTTCGACGCGCAAGAACAGTGACGTACGCGGATGAAGCTGTATTTTGCGGAAACGCGATAGGGACGATAAGACCAGCATGCACTTCGTGTATAGATGTGGACACATTATGATGTATTTGTTATTTGTTATTGTCGCAGCTTATCCCGCCGTCTACGGCCAGTTTCCTCAAGCTATTCCTCAGCCGATGACCGCCGTGGCACCCACGCAGAGGGAAGGTAAGTACGAAACACTCATCAACGTCTGACTGTTGACTGTAAATACGAATGATTGTAGTCCTGAGATTGTAGATCCACGTCCCAAACGTTCAGACACGAGTTTATCCTTCGCCATTGCGTCGCGAGCTGTTCGATCGATCGCGACAGGCTCTTCATTTACGCTGGAACGCGTGGAAAACTCGTTACGTCGCTTCTAACTCTCTGTCTAACGAGCTTCTGCTACGACACGAAAGTAGCAGCTTTCTAATCAATCTAACAACGATTAATCGAGACCAAATCTGTTTTAATAAAGATAGAAACGCGCGATCAGAGGAGACAACGGTTCTTTCATTTCGACAACACGCGCGGCTGCCAATTCTTTTTTAGTTCAACGACGAAGGCCAGAGATGACCCGCAACCGTTGATGAATTTCCATGTAGCCGCCCCATTTTCCCTCTTCAATATCGCGATTCGTACCGGGTTTCCGCGGCCTGAAAGCTGCACGAGACGGGTCTCCTCCGCCGCGTCGTGTTCCACGCCGTTAATTACTACCGAAGAATGAACTTTCAGCGTTCTCCGCGCGCCAGGAACCCGTGTTTTTCGTCCCCCCCCCCCCCTGCCCCGTGTAATCTTAGTCCTCGCAGAGGCGGGGGCTGCGATTAATTAAGTCGATTGACTCGTATTGAATCAGCGAGATTAATCGAAATCGATGTCGCCTGTGAAACGGACCAGCGAAAGGGCAAATCATTCGTTAACGTTATCTCGCGCGAACGTGGAGGGCGCGGGGGGAGGAAAAAAGAGGGAGCTGGGACGGTCGAAGATGGCGGATAAGCGGCGGGAAAGAAAGGGGCGGAGGGCGAGCGGAGCCAGCGCCTAATTGCAATTAACAACTCGCCATTATTAGAATATACGACGCCTAACAATGAGATAATGCAAATAAAACGAAAGTTTTAATTACTTTGCCGCTACGCCTGCCGGCGATCCGTTGTTACATCGTCGGATAATGGGAAGTTTACCGCGACAGCGTTTCTCCCTGCCGCTCTGTTCGGGCCTCGTCGATATCCCTCTTTTCCGCTAGCATCCGACGACTTGGTTGGCGCATTTCTTTCACACGGTTAGATTTTTACTTTGCACGTTACTTGTAATTAGCATTATGGTTTATAATATCTCTGGTATCTCTTTTTTTCACTATCGTTCGATGACTTGGTTGGCGAACTTCTTTTTCGCGGTTAGATTTTTATTTTGCTAATTTGTTGTGATCAGTATTATGATTTCTAATTCGAAGAACAACAATTCTTGTCGTTGATCAAGATTTGTAACCGGTTAAGTTATTTTTTTCAACGATTTTCAATGTCCCTCTTTTTCGCGATCGTCTGATGACTTGGTTGGCGCATCTCTTTAATGCGGTAAGATTTTTACTTTGTAAATTCGTTGTGATCAGCATTACGATTCGCAATTCGAAGAACAATAATTCTTATCGTTGATTGAGATTTGTAACCGGTTAAGTTATTTTTTTCAATAATTTATATCTCTTTTTTTACTATCGTTCGATGACTTGGTTGGCGCACTTCTTTTTCGCGGTTAGATTTTTATTTTGCTAATTCGTTGTGATCAGCATTACGATTCGCAATTCGAAGAACAATAATTATTATCGTTGATCGAGATTTGTAACCGGTTAAGTTATTTTTTTCAATGATTTTCGATGTCCCTCTTTTTCGCGATCGTCTGATGACTTGGTTGGCGCATTTCTTTAACGCGGTTAGATTTTTACTTTGCAAGTTCATTGTGATCAGTATTGTAATTTGTAATTTGTAGAACAATAATTCAAGATTTGTAACTGGTTAAGTTATTTTTTTTAATAATTTATGATATCTCTTTTTTTCGCTATCGTTCGACGACTTGGTTGGCGCATTTCTTTGACACGGTTAGATTTTTACTTTGCAAATTCGTTTTAATCAACATTATGGTTTGTAATTCGAGGAACAATAATTCTTATAATCAAAATTTACTAGTTACGTTTTCTTTTTCAATGATTGATTAATATGAAATGTCGATATCCTTCTTTTTCACTATTATCTGACGACTTGGTTGGCGCATTTCTTTAACACGATTAGATTTTTACTTTGTACACTCGTTGTAATCAACATTATGGTTTGTAATTCGAGGAATAATTATTCAAGATTTGTAACAGGTTACGTTATTTTTTTCAATGATTGATTAATACAAAATGTCGATATCCCTCTTTCTCACTATCGCCCAACAACTTGGTTTTGATACGTTTAGATTTTTACTTTGTACATTCGTTGCAATCAGTATTATGATTTGTAGAAGTATGATTTCGAAGAACAATAATTCTTGTCGTTAATCAAGATTTGTAACTGGTTATGTTACTTTTTTCAATGATTGATTAATATGAAATGTCGATATCCCTTTTTTTGACTATCATCCGACGATTTGGTTGGCTCGTTTCTTCGACGCGATTAGATTTTTACTTCTATACATTCGTTGTAATCAGCATTATGGTTTGTAATTCGAGGAACAATAATTCAGGATTTGTAACCGGTTGTATCATTTTTTTTTCAATAATTGGTTAATATAAAATTTTACTTTTTTGAAATTACTCGCATCCAAGATAAAGAAGTTTTATTTTATTCACGATTGTATTTAATAACTTCTTGTATTTCGAACAGAAGGTGAATTATGTTCGAATGCAAATTAAAATACAATAGAGCCTTCTTTATCCAAACCAATAAAAAGGAATATAAAGTGTTTGAGTAAAAGAATTTTTTGAGAATAATACAATTATCTTTATGTTTAAATACTAAAATCATAAAAATGAAGAGTTTGTTTAAACATTAATATCAGTGCTAAATTACAAAACAATTATTTCTTTGTTTAAATATTAAATCTTTCGTTTAACCCTCTGCACTCGGATGTCGCCTCTGAGTGATTTGATTGCTGATTGCGAAATTTCAAAATTTATTCCACCGCAACTTTCTGAAAAACGCACGTTTCCCCAAAGTTTTCCATCGAATTGGAAATTTTGTAAATTGCTTGGTAATAGTTTGTCTTGCTAACTTTAACCAGCAATAGAAAATTGCTAAAACAGCATCGAGTGCAAAGGGTTAATATCACTATTAAATTCCACGAATTTGTCAACACAAATATTTTTTTTTGCATATCTTCTGTAGCACATAATACAAAACACTCTATTTAAATAATAGCAAGCTGTAATAATGTAAATTCTTCCAATAATGGATATTTAAATTCCAAAGGCTCAGCTGTATTTAATTTTTAAAAAATTCTATTTAAAATCTGTTTAAACAACAAATGTGCGAGATAATGGTCACGCGAAATGTACTTAATTTCCAAGTGAATGGTGTGGACGTTGAAATCGGGGAAAAACGAGGGGGTAGCAGAATGGAAGACGACGTGACGGCTACGCCAGAGGAACGATATAGTTTACTGTGTCATCATTGCATGACATCGATATCAATTTCCTATTTACTGTCGCTTCATCGATCATTTTTGCTTCTTTAATCTGTTCTAAATGTTTTATACGTCTGACAAGGTGTTCTCGGTGTTCCTGTCTCCCTCCTTTCTTCATCGATCGTCGTGTCAGGACATTCTAAACGTTCCACGGAAACTCTACATACACATATATCTATATATATATACTTTTTATAGGTTACATCGGTGTCTATTCATTATTGCACTTGATGTCAATATTTTTGGCTGTGTTCAGTGTTACGCTGTCAACCAACATTGGTCGTTGCTCTTTCGTAACGATCAGCCACATATTGTATTAATTGTATAGAATTATATATAACCAGTGATGTTTATTGATATTTGTCTTAATCGATATAAGTATCGTCATTTAGCTAACTCTATATAATAGATGTACGTTTGTTTCTTTTGTTATAGTAAAAATTAAATGTCATCACTGTTATCTTAACGATTGAACATTACTCTTTTTTTTAAACACTGATTTCGTTTATAAAAATGAGAAGAGAAACATTTTACAGTAAGAATAGATTTTGTTAAATCAATTACTTTGTTTTATACATATTTGGATAGATGACACGTGTGTTCTTTCCATTGAACGTTTATCTGTGTTTGTGTAAAGGATGTAGCAGGGTAGATGGTACAAACGAGCAGAGAAAATTCTGTGTGTAAGAAAGGAAGAAAGGTGCAAGATAAATTTTGTTCATAAGAAGCTTAGATTTTTTGAGAAAATTGGGTTTAGCGTTCACCAGTGGAATTTTTTCTTTTCAAGTGTCACAAATTCACGATTTTCATTTTGCATCCGATAAAAATTTGCAAATAAATGTCCACAAGGGTTTCATTTAAGATTACAGTAAAAATTGCAAATAAAATGTCCACAAAGACTTTGTTTAAGATTATAGTAGATTCCAGTGTAACGCGAATTCCTGTAAAGAGTCAAAGATATTGCGACTACTGTTTTGATGCAACGTGGCAAATAATAAAAATGAAATTTGCTATAATTGTGTTACATTATTTTCTTCGCTAGTATCGATTTCTTCCTTTTTTCTTTACGTTTTAAGCGAGACAAATTTTCGTACGCCACAATTTTCTGCAATATGCAACATATTAACTGCGTTATACGAAAATCTACTATTATTATGATGATTAAGTAACTTGTAGATTGACACGTTCGTGGATAGTAAAAATTTCAGTGAACTGCAAAAATAGATACGCGATTTCATTAGTTAGCCATTACTTTAACACCTTCTCGTGTCATTTAGCTCGACGAAACTTGGGCCCAAGCGATAAGCGTCAAAGCATGGTAAACAAACCAGACTGATGCTCGAGAACAGTCACGATACGAGTCGAAATGTAAATATCTGCGATACAGAGTCAGTTTTACGCGATACTATTGTTGTAAAAGTAAATTCTAATCCTTTTTCCTTTTATAGATATTATAAATATATAATATCTTGTAAAATGACAGTTTCAAAATTATATTTCATGAACAAACAATACTTCAATAGCAATTCAAGCGTCTTCAAATGTAATTTTGTTCTAAGGAATGTAAGGAATGTAATACTTAAAAATAATTCATAGCTTATTATAAACAAAAAATTCAATTATAAGAAATGTTCTAATAAGAAAATACTTACAACTTTAAAAAACAATGATATGATACTTCCTGAAACACTCTGACAGATGTAAAGTTACTTTACATTTCGTATTTTATGTTTATAACAAACTTTACACATCCTTGTTGGATGCTTCGATATTTTTTGGGGAAATGAGCCTAATATCGTGCAAGTGTCGTCCATTTTCCATCTTTCATGCTCGTCGTGCATTGTCTGATGCGTTTCGCATCATTTGATTGTCTGCGAAGCAATTTGTTTCAAAAACAAGCATTTCCCAAAGTTTGTTATCAAATATAATAGAAAATAGGTCTAATATTTTTGGATCCTCGCTTAACCCTTTGCACTCGACGACTTTTTCGATGGCACGTCATTTTTTACGTCACTAATTTCTTTATGAATACATTCGATCTCGTTTTCCAACAGTTGGAAATCAATTTAATCTTCACTCGAGCTAATTTCACCTTCCAAATTCATTTTTGCAGGGCTTGGAAACTTAAAATTAATCGAGGAAAAACTTGAATTGAAACGTCGTGGCGTCTGAGAGTCGCCCCTCGAGCGCAAAGGGTTAAATTATTTAAAGCAGATGCTTTTACGCCATGAGTTTCAGAATTCTTCCAAACTATTACTGCGTTTTTTACTTTCTGCCAAATCCATGATCGACGCGTCGTAGCTTCCTCTTCACTGCTCTCATCACACGCCTTGGACGCATTCTGATTGGCACAAACACGTCACTATCACTGGATTCGTTGTCGCTGCTTTCATTTAAAACTTTTGCACTTTGCATTTTGTACGGATTTATTAAATTTCAATAACTAAACTGGTTTGTAACAGCAATTTAAGAGCAAAGGAAGAATCGCGACTGACTCTCGTGGCGTACCAATAGGAACTAACACTCAATTACAATCGTCATAATACGATGTTTACGTTTGGCCCCAAGTTTCTGTTCGCGAGCTTGGCTCGTAGTGTTTATGTTTCGCGATATTCGTGTTTGGCTCGACTATCTATTCACGAGTCTTGTAATATTCATGTTTGGACCAAAATCATCATCGCGAGTCAGACTCATCAAAGCACGAGAAGGGGTTAAAATGACTTGTATTTTACTGCTCACTATTTAAATATGAAGGGTCAGTATTTTTTAACACTAGGTTTACCAAGAAGTCATTTCGATCCCTCTGAGAAAACTTTTCGTTAAACTTTCCATTAAAATATGAAAAATAAAAAAAGTAATAAGAACTGATTATTGTAACTGATGTAATTTTATTGAGGTTCTTCTACTTTAATTTCATAATTGATAGATTTATATTTTTTTTCTAATTAAATACTAGTGTTAAAGCCTCCACTGTCAGTTAAACAAACGCCAATTGATCAAAAACGTAATTATTTTACGATTTGCAATGAGTCTACAAAGAAATAGGTTTAATACTGTATTTTTTCAACTAACTAACTTAATCTAAACTGGTCGTTTAGTATTTCTACACTGATCACTTTGGTAATAAAATACTGACCAAAAGTTGATTTAAATACTAACCACTTAATTTGTTACTAGACTAAAGTTACTACTGTTATAAGATTATATAAAATTAAATGAATAATAATTTGCTTCAAAATTTCAACCCTACAGCATTTACGTCTGCGAACGTGTTAAAGTTCCAAATAATTGACCACGAAACTTCCACCTACACATAAATTACAATAATTACGAATAATTTTCACAAAACAGTACAAATAATGTTCTAATATTTATTAATATTAATGTGAAGAAGCCCAACTTTTACAAAAGACTAAATTTTCAGTGTAAAACAGAGTGTATACTCTATTATCATTTCTTTTTTAATCCATCCTGCTGCATTCTGTACATTTGTATGTCTAAAATGTTGGTTGGTCTATGACACAAGATATCAGTGGGCCCAGAACATTCGTTGAACAGCTTGAATCACTCGGATAAAAAAATGGCACGGAACGACGCGTTGTGGAGCTCGTGGGGGTGGAATTTCGGGGCTGTCAATTATCAGGTTCGACGCGAGCTCGTCTTAACATTTCAGTCCGGGCGTTGATGGCCCCTGGTCGGATTTAGAGGTGTTGCTTTCATTAAATTCGCGTGCACGTTCGCCGCGCGGGCCAATTAGAGAGTCGAAAACCAATTTCAGCATCAACGATCGCGTGGCACGACGACGTGGTTAAATTTACGGCTCGTTCTTCGTGATTCCGGCGTCCACCGCCGGTTCCTCCTCCTTTCTGCCCCTCCGTCGGAACCGGAAACCCGTCGACACCGGCTCTAATTTGGGTTTCACGTGACAACTACGATCGAGTTATTACACGGGGCGAAATCGGGGCTCGCGAAAGAGAGGACATTCGTCACCTTCCGCGTGAACCGCCAAGCCACGTTTCGTTACGCGTTTGAAATGTTGGAAAATAATGTTTCGGTTTGCTTCGACTTTCTTGTGTTTTGAATATCTGCGTGGCACTTCTTGCGTGGTTTTTAAATAAATTCAAAGTATTTTTTTCAGCTACAGAACATGTATATTTGTATTGAAAAGTACTTTTTTTAGTAAGTTGTTAGTTATTTTGATAGATCGTTTCGTTACGCGTTTGAAATGTTGGAAAATAATGTTTGGGTTTGCTTCGACTTTCTTGTGTTTTGAATATCTGCGTGGCACTTTTTGCGTGGTTTTTAAATAAATTCAAAGTATTTTTTCAGCTACAGAACATGTATATTTGTATTGAAAAGTACTTTTTTTAGTAAGTTGTTAGTTATTTTGATAGGTCGTTTCGTTACGCGTTTGAAATGTTGGAAAATAATGTTTGGGTTTGCTTCGACTTTCTTGTGTTTTGAATATTTGCGTGGCACTTTGACGCGAGGCAGCAAATTTGTTGTTTTAACATTGTATTTTAAATTGAAGAGGTTTTCAAGTAAATTCAAAGTATTTTTTCAGCTACAGAACATATATATTTGTATTGAAAAGTACTTTTTTTAGTAAGTTGTTAGTTGTTTTGATAAGTCGTTTCGTTACATATTTGAAATGTTGGAAAAAATGTTTGGGTTTGCTTCGACTTTCTTGTGTTTTGAATATCCGCGTGGCATTTTAAATTGAAGAGGTTTTTAAATACATTTTAAATTGATATGACAGTTTGTATTGAAAAGTACTTTTTTTAGTAAATTGTTAGTTGTTTTGATAGGTTTCTTAAAAAAGAATCGAAATTCAGAAAAATTGAAGCTTTTATTAAAAATGGGTTCTCTTGTATATTAATTACGTAAGATTATGATGAAAATAGCAATTAAATAAAAGAATATTAAACGTTATAATATTTGGTTCGTCACACTGTTGCTAATTTTCATTTAATTGACAAATATTTTTATTTATATATTTTCAAAGCTATAAAGATCCAAAAATCGCAAAAAGAAAATCTAAATAATTTTTTTTCTCCGCAAAATTTGCAAATACAGTTCATAATCTTCCGTTTCATCTTAATTTGCAATAAAGTACAGTAGAATTTGAAAACCACGTTTATTGAATAAAGTATTCTTCTCTGTCTCGCTGAATTATAAAAAAAATACTTTTCAGTAACAATAATAATAATTTCCATTCGTTAAATTAATACTATTACAATTGCCACGCAAATATGAACAAACCTAGTCCCGTTTCAGTTCAATAAAAATACCATTGTAACAATAATAATAGTTTTCATTTGATAAATTAATACCATTCAAATTGCCACACAAATATTGACAAACCTAGTCCCATTTTAATTCAATCAAAAAAATACTCTTTTATACCAATAATAATAATTTCCATTCGTTAAATTAATACCATTACAATTGCCACGCAAATATCGTGGAGAAACCTAATCCTCCATTTCAATTCAAGAAAGATACCTTTGTAACAATAATAATAGTTTTAACTTAATAAATTAATACCATCCAAATTGCCACGCAAATATTGACAAACCTAGTCCCATTTTAATTCAATAAAAAAAATACTCTTTTATAACAATAATAATAATAATTTCCATTCGTTAAATTAATACCATCGCAATTGCCACGCAAATATCGACATACCTAGTCCTATTTCAAGAACATACCTTTGTAACAATAATAATAATAATTCTTATTCGTTAAATTAATACCATCGGAATCGCCACGCGAATATCGACAAACCCAGCCCCTGGTTTCAATTTATTCTCAATTCGTTTTGAAATTCGTAGATAGGAGGCACGATTCACTTTGAGCCATAAAGTGAACGAGACCCCTAATCGGCCTCGGAACTGGAAACGAACAATTACACCCTTCGTAGTAATTCGACACGGTGGCGTTCGTTCGCAAAGGCGTGGAAGTGACAAAGGGGGCGAAATCTCGCCGTGGAACGGACGAGTCGCGACGAGTGGCGTCCTAAAAGTTGAGTGGCAGCCATCTCATTACTTAAATGCGTCTGTTAGTCGGGAGGAACGCAGCCGAAGAGAGTTGAATTTTCCACGGTCATAATCGCCGCTAATTGACGTCGGAATTATAAAGTTCAGTGAAATTAGCTAAATCCTTATTTGGACTCTCGTTATTTCGACCCCTCGCTTCGCTTCTTCCATTAGACTTTCTTCCGCGGCCGTATTAATCGCGTCTTTATATCTCGCGGGGCTGACACGAGGTGCCTGGAACAATTTTTCGTTGTCCAGAGGAAGCTCCCGGATTAAATTCGAGGAAGGAACTGCGCGACGCTCGAAGCTCCAGTGAAATTTGACAAACGCGTGCGACGAATTCGTGTCGCTAATGAATCAGGTAATTAACGGAGGACCCTGATAAGATTTATTCGAAAAGCAGAAGAAGAGACAGAGGTCATTTAAAAAATATAGTAACGAGAAAAACGTTGGCAGTAAATATGGTTAAAATTGAAAATTGCTTCGACGATATTTGTATAATTCATATTTTCGACCATGTTCGAAGAGGAATATCTATCGTTTGCCATAGAAATATATGTTTATGTACACGCATAATATATTTTTTTTAAATGCAAAGAACCGTTCACGTTCAGTTTCTTAATTAAATGGACACATCATTAGCGAGTTTTCACGCAACAGTTAATCATTTTCCCACGACTCGTACGACCAAGTAATCGCAATATGGCGGCGGATCAACATGTCTGACGGTCTCGTGTAAAGTATCGCACCATCGTAATCAGCATCATCACTCTCCTTATATCCATTTGCATTCATTTGAACTACCCCTTCACCTCGCTCGTCATTGTGTTGTGAGTCCTAGTGTTGTGTGTTTGTATATTTGAAAGTATAAATACTCAACGTTACTTGAACCGCGGAAAATCATTGTCGTGACATTCTAATCATTACTCTCTTCGTCGTCAGCATCTCACCATCCCCTTCTCCCGCCCCCGCATCGATCTCCATTATTCCTACCTTCATCTTCCCCCCATTTCCGCCCCCTTCTCTCCCTTCATTCTTCTGTCATACTCGTGTCCCACGTGGTCCACCAGTCCCTCGAACCTCCCGCAACGCGATTCATCGAGTAACTGTTCACCATCTTGTTATCATCCCCTGTATCTTCCGCGCGACGAGAGAGAAATCAGATTGTCAGCCGATCACGAAACTTCATCTTCATTCATCAAAAAGTAAAAAAAAGAAAAAGCGAGAAAAATGTGAAAAAGAGATACGCATCCAGTCGGGAATCGGGAAGAACGAAGAGAGAGAGGGAGAGAGCAATGTGTGCTCTCCTGTTCGCGTCGGGAATCATTATTCTTGCGAAGAACGAAACTCATCCAGAACTAACATTCTATAACTTGAGTATTATACTTCAAGTTTAGATGTTTAGATGTGCTCTGATTTATATGGTAGGATGCTCTCTCTCAGGACCCGAAGGCTGCAACCTGTTCATCTACCACCTGCCTCAGGAGTTCGGTGACAGTGAGCTAATGCAGATGTTCATCCCCTTTGGCAACGTCATATCCTCCAAGGTTTTCATCGACCGGGCCACCAACCAAAGTAAATGCTTCGGTAAGTATGCCATTACCACGAAAACACGTCAAGAGTGGCCCGGATCAGGGGAAAGCGTGGCTAAACAGGTAGAGAAACACGACGCTGAAGTCTACGAAAGGTAGGATAGTTAGTTGACGATGGTCCTCGCCGATTACGATGCCCGCCACTTGGCCAAACAGCGAAAGTCACGCGATGGGATTCCACTGCGATTTGTAATGACGATCGATGTCGACGAATACGTTTCGACACTCGGTGCAAACGAGCTCGTACGTGTTGTCGCAGTTATTCGTTTAGGGTGTTTTTTAATATGTGACAAACGAAGCGAAGAGAGGTTTGGTAATTGGAGGATATTGGGATTTAATTTCAGGCTTCGTTTTTGAGGACAATAGGAGTTTATTAATGTTGAGTTATTGTCGATGTAACGCAAGATGGAGTCAGAGCGCAGCCATTAGAAGAGATTTGTGATACACTGCATTATTTTCAACACTTGCATAATTTTCAAAGTGGTCTTTTGAGAAAGCAGAGCCTAAAACGTAATATTGTTGGTTTCGAGTCGTAGAGCAAACTCTTAAATTCTCTGTTTACAAAGTCTGTAGCGACAACATATGCTCGTCTGCATTGGGTCTCTGTGGGCCTCATGCAACATCAGGCTGCTTTTTTAGATATCCAACAGCTTTTTGAGTTCTTTTTTCGAATTAAGTCCTATTTTAAGGTTAAAGCTAGGAATAATAAATGTAAAGAAAATGTGTTATTCAGAATACGTACAATTTTATCTTTTTGAAGTAAATTTATGATGTTAAAATTCGTGACGTTAAAGGGTACTTGGGTATTATTGAAGTTTCTAGTCTCTCGCGACTAAAAGTGTCTTAATAATTCATGTAAAAGTGTCTTTATAATTTATGTAAAATCTACCAATGTAGGACAAGCTTAACATTCAACAATTTCGTTGTCTGCATAAATATTGAATTGGTCGCAGCAAGTTAAAGTTTATTTTAGAGTTTCGAGTATAAATATTCTTCCTCTTTTAGGCTCCACTTCGATTAGAATACAACAACAAAAAATTTTCAAAATCGCAACAAAGAAGGCATAAAAAAGTTCCCAAATTTGACCTTAACCAATCGTGTTCTCAATTATGTAATACACTAATGAGGGCAAAAATAATGGAAGAAATAGCTTATGTTCTTCTTAAACTATTCATTTATTGTTACATAGGGTGTTTAATATTTCTGTAATTATTGGTGCTCATTATAGAACGTGATGAATATGTCATCTTCCAAAGGTTAGTTATGAGTCGTATGGCGTGTAATTATCGATATTTTGATGAAGAAACAATTATCCAAAATGAGCATGTTTATTTGGTACTCGAATTTTTCATCAGCTGTTCAAAAGAAGTTCTTCAACATGGAAATAGAGAACGAGAGTATTTTTATTATTATAACTATAGTTAGTATACAGTGAAAATTCCAGAATTCTTTTTCAATCAAAGCTATTCTTGTTAAATTTTTTCATAAACATAAACATAATATAAAATGGCAAAAATATAATTAGAAAGGTCTTTCGATTTTGTTCTATAGTCTGGTAAAAATTTCAGCTTTGTTTGGTGCTTTTTATTTGATATATTTTGTTGATACCTGTAAATCAAAATACAAAAATAGTTTAAACGATTTTTCAAAATGCAATCAATGCATCGATCATAATTAAATATTTATATGTACTTATTATGTACATAAGTTTTTGCTTAGAAGAAAGTACGAAGAAGAACACGACCAGTAAAATAAAAAAAATTTGACAAACCCAAATATACTAAAAACTACAAAAATAACAAATCTATTGTCTACCAAAGCACCAGAATATTTCAAAATCAGTCAAAAATATAATCAAATACTTAAAACTAACATCTCCATTAGAAACACTTCGATCTGAAACAAATTATTGCCTACAGGACCTTGTTAATTAAAAAAATAATTATGTAATACACAATTTTTTCCTAGTTATCCACAAATTTTCTCTCCGTTATTATATGCGTTATTATATACATATATACGTAACGAATCATAAAAGTGTTATTAGTTTCTTAAAAATTTAACGCAGAATAGAACTGTTCGAAAAGAAAAAAGTAAAGGGAGTCTTTTCTATCGGAAGGAGGGTTAAAACCTCTTCAGTCACCTAGTAAGAGTAATTTACGAACTCCGAGTAAAAGCAGCGGTCGTCGAGCGATGAACAACCGCGATTGGTCAGGCAGTAGGCCGCCATGATGGCAAAACTAAAATTGGATCGGGGCTAATGGTCAAAATTGGCTTAAACTGGAAGGGCCCTGATGACCTTTCAGCGGCGCTTCTGTTGTTAAGAGCTTCGTTATCGTGCACCCTCTCTCTCCCTCCTTCCTCTCTATCTCTATCTCTATCCCCCTTTCTCTCGTTCTCGATAAAACTTTGATAATACCGAGGCCCCTTTGCAGAAAACTTTTTATTCCTCGCGGCGAATCAGCTAATCTAAATCACTGGTTACCCCGTGAGTAGCCTTTTGCGATAATCCGATGCCCTCAGGTGACGATATTCAACTTCCAGTTTTCATCGTAAGTCGAGGAATACCATAACCAATTTTACAGTCTGAGGTCGAGAATAATTTCAGGTCGACTGGTGGAAAGATTCTCGTTGCGAGTGTAGATTATTGTTGCGACTTTTATTTATATATGTTAAGGTAAATTTAATAAACTGGCGATTGTGTATAATTGCTGGTTATTGTATATAATCACCACTAATTCTTTGAATTCTGCGACTTCTAGAACGTTAGCAATGGCTTCTATTGCTAACGTCTATCAACGATATAAAATTTCTATTTCAATAGAAAACTTGAAAGAAATATGCATTTCTCAAAAAGTTGTACTGGAATAACTTTATTCTAATAATAATTAATAGATATGTATAATTACCACTGACCCCTTGAACTCAACGCCATCTCGAATGTTAGCAATAGAAAATTTCCATTTTAATAGAAAACTTCAGAGAAATATGCATTTCTCAAAAAGTTGCGTTCAAATATGTTTAATCCAATAATAATTAATAAATATGTGTGATTACCACTAAACCCTTGAACTCGACGCTTTCTCAAGCATTAACAATAGAAACCATCAATAGAAAATTTCCATTTCAATAGAAATCTTTAGAGAAACATGCATTTCTCAAAACATTGCAGTAGAATAAGTTTAATCCAATAATAATTAATAAATATATGTGATTACCACTAAACTCTTGAATTCAACGCTTTCTCAAACATTAGCAATAAAAACAAGCAATAGAAAATTTCCAATTCAATAGAAAACTTTAGAAAAACATGCATTTCTCAAAACATTGCTTGGAATAAGTTTAATCCAATAATAATTAATAAATATATGTGATTACCACTAAACTCTTGAATTCAACGCTTTCTCAAGCATTAGCAATAGAAACTAGCAATAGAAAATTTTCATTTCAATAGATAACTTCAGGGAAATATGCATTTCTCAAAACATTGCTGTGAAATAAGTTTAATCCAATAATAATTAATTAATATATGTGATTGTCACTAACCCTTTGAACTCAACGCTTTTTCAAACTATTGCTAATGTCTATCAGCAATAGAAAATTTTTAGAAAATTATTTCAATAGAAAACTTTAAGAAAACATGCATTTCTCAAAAAGTTGCGGTGAAATAAATTTAATCCAATAATAATTAATAAATATATATAATTATGATATATATAGAATTTTGGTAAAGTTATGGACTCGTATCACATTCGCCATTACGAGTTGGAAATTATACAAAATCACTGAATAATTTGATAAATATTCAATAATTTGTCACATTTACCAAACTTAGTGGTGATTATATACAATAACTGGCAATTATTCAAAATCACCAGATTAATCACATTTACCACAACATACATAATTTTTTTATATTTTTGGTTAGAGAAAATGGTTCTTCTCAATTTTATTAATCTTTCATTAATCGTCTGCGAACGAATTGTACGAACATGTTCTTCGTATAATATTGCACTTGCAACAATTTAAATTTAGATGTGAAATCTTCTTAGATATTTATAATTTCGAATTTTAAAATTTGTAGTAAAAATAGAATGTTATATTAAATATTGCAGTTAAGAGTAGTTCTTTGTGACGATGAATATAGCTTATAATCATAACGAGAGATGCTTTTAAAAGTTGGACCACTGATCGATAATATAAAAGAATATCTAGAGTAGAATCTTAACTTTTCGCTTTAAGTGGACTTTGTACGTTAGCGAACATTGAAAAATTTTGAAGAGAAAATAAGTACACTATTTCTCCGTTTATTTTTTTATTATTATTGGTAAAATATATATTCGATTATATTTTTATTTTATTATTTTTTCCATTTTCTTTAATTTATGTTAGCACAGTAAGCTTCTAGTACTTTCAAACTCTGTAAAGAAACTGCTAATTATTCTCATTATGGATACTTTCGATATTAACCATATTCCAAGTTGAATTCTTGATTTAAATTTAAATCGCAACGTTTAGGCATTTTACAAATTGTGGCTGTTGCAGAAGAATTTATAAAAATAATTTATCTAAAAGGAATTGAAGAAATTATTTTTATTTAATATTTTTATTTAATTGAGTATATATATCTTACATGTTAATTAATCTTGATTTTTTTTAAACATTAAAGTATCCTTTAATAAGATTTGTTCTTTGAAAGTTTTTATTTCTAATTTGAAAGTTTCTTATTTGTAGTTCCAATCTTTTATATATTCATATTTAAAATTATCTCTTATGAGAATTATTAACTGAATAAAAGTATTCCTCGTTATCAGAAATATGCAATTTTACGTTTGCCCATTTAATTATATGCAAATTTCTTTTCGTTCCTTTTTTAATAATCGTTTTGTACCTTTTCAAAAACTTCTTAATTCAAATATTCTTGCTCATTTTTATTCAATTAAGATTCTATCTCAAACATTCCAAATATTGCTACCTTTCTCTTCCTTTTTTCGTACGTTTAATCTGGACTATGTTTGTCTTTTTTTGCTGCTATTGAATTTTCAGTTTTTCTATTCATTTTGTATTTATTCTGCTCTTTATTATTCTATTCTTTCTGCGATGAGGGATGCGTTTTACTCTTCGATGAAGATTATCCAATTCGATAATAATCGATGCCCAGCACTCTGAATTCCTGACAAAAAAATGGGTCGAGCAGATACTTGATTAACTATTTTTAAAAATTTAAGTTTTTAGGAAAATTGAACTTGAAAATTAAATACTGTGTAATTGTTGCAAAATGTATAATATATACAATTTCGATAAAGGTTCTGGTTTTCTAACGATGTTAGGACTAAACATCATACTAATAGGTATTTATATTGTCTTGACGAGGCTACATAATGATATTATTATACCAAAAAATAAATATTCTTTTGTTAGTAAATGTTAAACGTTACCATTAAGTGTTAGCGCGAGAGTACAACGTTTTACTTAATTTTAAAGAACGTACGCAGCAAGAAAATCCAACCTAGAATAGCAACATAAATGTACGAGGATGAAAGCTTAGCTTGTTTGTTCATTTTGCACGATTCTTCAAAGCGTTAGTGTTTAACTCTAAGCAGAAAAATGACATAACAAAAACTGACACTTTATTGGATTTCGATTTTCGATAATATCAATAAACGTTATTAATTTGGGAAATTAAACAATCACGATTGTAAATTTCATTCGAAATGAATTTTTGTTGAGTTTATTTAAAAATTTTTCGTGGATATTTACCATTTCTCGTGTAGTTAATTTTTGTTTCGTACAAACACCCCACGATTGATGGACAAAAATTGTGTTCCTTTATTGATTAGACGATTTACCGTTCGATTTTTTCAGGTTTCGTGTCGTTCGACAATCCAGCGAGCGCGCAAACAGCAATTCAAGCGATGAACGGCTTTCAGATAGGGATGAAGCGTTTAAAAGTCCAGTTAAAGAGGCCCAAGGACGCAAGCCGGCCATACTAACCAAAGTCCTAGCTTAGAGAAACTGGACGATACGCACCCTACATCATAACCTACAGAGTAAGTCTTTCGCAAGCCCTGGTTCAGTTATGTCCAACCCAAAATCGTTATCGAGCCAATAAAATACTAAGAATGAGAAGTGAGTCGCAATACGATAAATAAATTTAAGTTCAATAATAATCACAATAGTTGGAGCTCTCTGGATAATATTAGGTTTAATAAAATTTCAAGTCAGATATTTTTAATTTCTTTTTTCAACACATGTATTCTATTAATCAATAGCAATAATAATAATATTAGGTTTAATAAAATTTCAAGTCAAATATTTTTAATTTCCTTTTTAAACACATGTACTTTAGCTATCAATAGGAATAATAATAATATTAGTTGGAACTCTCTGGATAATATTAGGTTTAATAAAATTTCAACTCAGATATTTTTAATTTCTTTTTTAAACACATGTGTTCTATTAATCAATAGCAATAATAATAATAATAGTTAGAATTCTGTGGAAAATATTAGATTTAATAAAATTTCAAGTCAAATATTTAAAATTTTCTTTTAAACACATGTATTCTATCAATCCATAGCAATAATAATAATAATAGTTGGAATTCTGTGGAAAATATTAGGTTTAATCAAATTACAGCTCAAATATTTTTAATTTCTTTTTTAAACACATGTATTTTGTTAATCACTAATAATAATAATAATCATAATAGTTGAAACTCTCTGGATAATATTAGGTTTAATAAAATTTCAACTCAAATATTTTTAATTTCTTTTTTAAACACATATATTTTATTTTTAAATCATATTATTTTTAAAAATAAAAATCTTTTGCAATGTGCATCTTTAACGTTACAAGTTAAAAAAACTTAAGACTGCAAGAGCCATCTGCGAAGTTTAATATAAAAATTATATAATAATTATAATTTTTAGTAGATTTTTTAATGCATCACAAAAGGTGTCAATGTAAAATCTATAAAAACACACAAAAGGAGAAACTGAGTCGCGAGTTGGACATAGCTGCTTTAGTTAGTAACAATATTTTTCAAATTATTTACTTTTTTTAGTCATATTGAAGATAATTATTGAACATTGGCAGCTGGCAAAGTTGAAAATTTCCCAAAACCACATAAAACTAAAATATTGCTTCACTACGTCATGTCTCAATTTACTTCTTGTTCAAAACTACAAAAAAAAGTATAATTCATACAAATATAAATTTAAACAATTGAAAATATCGTAAAATCACGTCAACAGCGAGAAGCTAAACATTTTTAAATGACACAGAACTACATATTTCACCAGCTGCCAATGTAACAAAAAGTAAACTCAATTTTTTTACTCTTTTTCCATTTGGAACACAAAATTTTAAAATTTTACATGGCGTACCTACTAAAATTGTTATCCATGTTTAATCGAAAGAGAAAAGAGAGAATCAGTGATCGAAATTAGAGCCTGATTCCTCGTACGCGTAACGAATTGTTTATTTGTGATATCGATGAACTGAAAAGCACCGACCATTTCTAATTGCAGATGTCGTACAAGAACACGGGCTTATTGAACGCTCGACAGTCAGAAGTGATGAGTTTGAATCACCGTTACAACGCTCTCCACTATATAATAACCTAGTATACTAGTTAGATAATTAATTAGAAGATAAAAATTAGAAGTCAGTAGAGTGACTTCGCCGGCGGCCACGCGGCGAGGACGAAGAGGCTGATACTAATGAAACATTGGTTGTCCAGCGTTGAACCCAGTCCGAGAAACCACAAACGCGAGTAGGATTCACGCTTCAAATTATTTCACGGATGCTCGGATGTGGCAAATTCCGAAAACTTCAAGAACGGAACGCGTCGATCTATTCTCACCCCCTTCTTTGTACTCCCCGTTTCTTATTCTATTTTATACATTTTTCCGTTCTTCACTCTCGATCCCTACTGCCAAAAAAAAAAGAGAAGAAACGTATCAAAAAGAAAACGGTGCAAAAAAAAGAAGATAAAAAAGATACCTTTAAAAAAAGAAAAAATAAACAAAAAAAAAAAAGAAGCGAAGAGGAAGACGAAGAAAAAAAGAAAATACGGGAGCTTTTGATACGTGTCTTTCGACAAGACATCCTAGTACGATTTGACGATCCCAGCATCCGGGAAGTAGACTCGGGAGCCTGTTTGTCTCTCGACGACAGATTATCGTTCCGACAACACGCTAACTCTTAAAATAGTTTGATAATCACGATGAACGTTCAAGACGGGTGACTTTACAACAGTAACCGAAGAAATACTCTTAGTTCCTGACGAAACGGCATGGCGTTTAATAGCCGACCGACTGTTAAAAAAAGTTAACTATTACCGCGATTCGACCCATAGAATACGAAACGGAAAGTACCTAATTGAAATTTCTTAGGCAAACACGAGTTCGGGTATCGGTTCGATTAATTATCGTTTCCCACGGACGAAGTTCAGCGACTCGTTTCACTTCCTGAACGTAACTGAACCGTCGAATCCGACTAGATGGGTGGTCCGAGGGGTTCGGCTTTGTGAACGCGTGATTAAACGTAATACAGATGCGATCGACATCGTTTAGGGTCGTTTCTAATATATGTTTATCGATCTTCGGACAAGACCGACGCGGCGCAGTGCTCGCGGTCTCTCCTAACGCAAATTTTGTCAATCACGTATACAGGGTGCTCGTCTCACGCAACGTCTAAAAGAGAAAAAAGCAAAAAAAAGAAAATCTTTCTTAAAAAAAAAAACAAAAAAAAAACGAAAAACACACCGGAACACTACGTTACGAACCACACGTGGACACGTTTTACACGCGACCGACAGGAACACGGAGGGCAGACACAGGGAGACACACGTACACAACACACTTGTAAGATATACACGCACATAAACGCGCCACACGCACCCCGTACACGCACATACACGTCTGTGTACACGTATACAAGGACACATCTTTTACATTGTACGCGCGAGCCGACGCGGGGGCCCTGACAGCCCCGACCCGGATGCCTCGCGGGTCGCGTCGGTTCCTCTTTACGTTAAGATTAATTAAACGCATAACACGTCACACCGTAGGTTTTATATAGGAGGAACATTTAAAGGGATCGTTAGCGCCGTGTCACAAAATGGAGTCATCTCGAAGTCCGGTCGTCCGCGCCACGGCGCTCGTCCATCCGACGAGCGCGCGACAGTTATCCTTGTTCACCCCCAAACCAACCCACACCCCACCCCCAACCCCCACCCACCCTCTATTATCATCATCATTAATTAATTACGAGTCACGATTACTGACTACGATTATCGTTAAGCGGAGGGAAGAGGTGCGCGCGAATTTCCGGCCGACAACTATATCCATCGGGGTTCCTGTTCGAACGGGGGTCGCGTACGATCCTGATCGCGTACGATCCTGATCGCCACGCTTCGCGCATCCGAACGAGATCGAGGGATGATCCTGTTGCTGTTCGTTCTCACGGCTCGACCGATTCGAACCACGCCGTTCTCTCGTCCGACTGACCGGTCACGCATCGCCCGCGAAATGTCAACCAGGCTGTGATTATCCAAACAAAACAAAAGTAACGAAAAAAAAAAATGAAAAAAAAAAGAAAGAAAGAAAAGGGGCAAAGACGACAGAGGCCACGACGACGTTGACAAGATCGACGACTTCCTCCCGCGCAATCTCTCTGTCCGGTTCGACGATAGATCGCGGGGCGAAAGGAACACCGGATCGTCTGAACCAGCTGAACGCGAAGAGCTTTACCTTCGTTTATTTCGTTTCGTTTACCTAGTCTGCGTCTAGTCATTTTTATCCAACCGTCCGCGTACCGGACGGAGTATTACGATTACCCGTTTGCCATCGAACGTGTTTCTTTTTCGTCATTTTTCTTTGTTGAGATGTTTATTTTTACTATTTACGTAGGCAATTCCTTTAAGGTGCAGGTGTTTTCTCTAGTCTTTTCTTTGCGAACCGAACGGATAGGTATTTAAATAAATATTTAGGATAAAGTACTCGAGCTTCTCGGGGTCTCGGTGCGAACCAAAGTGCAATTTGTTTCTTTCCGTTGGAATAGCTTTAGCCACACGTAGCGACGGAATGATGAAGTATAATTGTTCCTGAAATTCACGATCGAGCATCATCGTTTCTTCCGTGTTATCGACGTTACGTTTTTACGTAGAGGTATTGTTGTACAGTCGGGACGCCAGCCTTAGGGCGCTTCGCGCGTTTCGTTGCACCCGCGAACGCGAGCGTTCCGCGTTTCTTTTTCGTTCGCGTTGCTTGCTACCGCGACTGATTTCCGCCCGTCCGATGGACGAGCCGCGAGGGACGTCTCCACGAATTTGTTTCGCATCGAGCAGATCGTGCACGCACACGCAGCAGTTACGTTGGCATATGAGTTCGCAGAGTTTGTGCCTACTAAACGTGCAAAAGGCAGACGCGCGTCACCCGCGCGGACGTTGAATATTTTTTTATGCGCGATAAATAAAACACTCGGACATTTGACGAGCGATGCCCGGTCGGGGTCACGAATGGTCGTCAGCGCGAGCTTCTGGGATGCGCCAGGTGAAGGAAGCGGCGACGGCGGGGCTTAACGCGTAGAAGACGGAAGCGGGTCATTAGAACGAAACCAAGAGTACGTAAACGCGTACGCTAGACGATAACCAGTGCAGGCGAGCGATGGAACGGAGAAGAAAAACTCTGATCTAGCAGAAATAATCAACCAAAGTACCAACAACTATTCTATATAAATATATAAATATGAATTATTGAAGAAGAGGTATATATATATATATATATATATATATAAATATATAAATAGAAACACTATAAATATGAAATATAATATAAATAAAATGAATGAATAAATATATATATATATATATACACGCACGATTGATCGAAAGGAACTAGAGACTTAGTAAATTATTATAGTTTAGCTAAATCGACATGAGATAATATATTATTATTTCAAAGGGAATGGGAGGACCGGCTCTAGTCTGGCGCGATTTACGACACGACTAATAAAAAGAAAGGCTATCCGAAATTTATACCCTGTTCAAGTGAATGCTAAAAACGGGTACATGGATGCGTAAATAAATGCACGGGAGCAACGTCTATGCGTATGCTATACGTACGTATAACTGTTTGCCCGTCTATTTATTTATATGCACGCGTGTGCACATATAAATAATGTACTTATATAGTTTAGGGGCAGGCAACCCTTCCCGTTGCTTTGCAAACCGGTTCGCGAAGTTACCGCCTGTTCGTACGCTCGCGCACGCGAAACGAAATCGCGCGCGAACACTGTCGCGAGCTTCGCTCGCGTTCATACGCGTACGCGAATTGATACACGATAGTTAATGCGAGTGCGTGGCGCATACGCGAACGCGATGGCGCGTGCAAGCGGGTACTCACCGAGCTGAATCGAAGGGAGAGGCGCCGTTATAAATCCCTCTCCCCTGACGAGCTCGAACGGCTTGCTAGTTATTGATGACATGAAATATTATTACACTATACATATATATATATACATAAAGAAAAAAAAAACAATTAATACTAATAAATGCTAGTAATAGTAATATTAATAACAAAAAATAATAATAATATTAATAATATTAATAACATTAATACTAATAACAGTAACAATAACTATAATAACGATAACAACAGTAACTCGTAAGACTATGCATAATTTCTAGTACGCGATAAACGTATATACGTATATATTCTTGTCAGTTTTAGCTACGCTAAACTCGTCTAGAGGCATATATACATAAATATATATATTTCTATATACACGCACGTATGTATGTATGTATATATGTATAGACCGATGTATCGAAAGCGTGGCGTGGATCCGCGACGCTGAGGATGGCGACGCCACCGTGAGGGCGAGGGAAAACTTTTGCCGCGTTGTACCGGTGCACGTTCAAAATGGGGGCTGCCGAAATGACATTTCGAGAGGGCGGGGGCATTCGAAGCGACGTTCCAACGCGAGAACGTCCCGATTCCCTGCGCGTCGATCGAAGAAACTCGATGAGATTGATCACTCGCGCGAGTCTTCCTTCGACGAACGACCCGCGGAAGCGAAACGCACGCGCGCAACGACGGGCGGATTCGGGAAATCGGATGGAATTCTGTGGGACACGTACAACAGTTGCGACCGTTCGTTAATCAAATTTGCTAACCAAACTGATTCGAAATATGTGTTCACGAAGGTAATGGTAAACGTAAGAGAAGGGACTACATATTAATGCGACCATATGTTTGCTAATCCGAGGTCCAATCACGGACCATAAGAGCAATTCGTGATCGGAAAGCGTTCGCACGCACGTGTTGATCGAATCGCAGCGGTGCGGCGCAAGCGTAAACAGAATCAGAGGATGCGTGCATCGCGCGCGTGTCCGTCTTCGCCATAGATACGTAAGAATGGACCACGCGTGAAAAGCGATAGAGGGATAAAAAGAGAAAGCTGCGTAAAAGGGTTTCTCTCTTTGTTTAGCTGTGATTGCGCGTTAACGAGCATTAATGATTATTAACAACTGCGCGTTAACGTTAGTTATGTTCGAGACAAGGATAGCAATCCTTTATGCAACTTGTGCTGACTAAAAGCATTTCTCTCTTTGTTTAGCCATGATTGCGCGTTAACGAATATTAATGATTGTTCATCAACGTTAGTTATGCTTAAGACAAGGATAGCAATCTTTTATGCAACTTGTGCTGCATAACAGTATTTCTCTCTCTGTTTAGCCATAATTGCACGTTAACGATCGTGCATCAACGTTAGTTACACTCAAGACAAGGACAGCCATCCTTTATGCAACTTGTGCTGCATAAAAGTATTTCTTTCTCTATTCAGCCATGATTGCACATTAACGAGCATTAACAATCGCTCATCAACGTTAGTTACACTCAAGACAAGGACAGCAATCCTTTATACAACTTGTGCTGCATAAAAGCATTTCTCTCTCTGTTAACCATGATTACACACTAACGAGCATTAACGATCGCTCATCAACGATAGTTACACTCAAGACAAGGACAGCAATCCTTTATGCAACTTGTGCTGCGTAAAAGCATTTCTCTCTCTGTTAACCATGATTGCACACTAACAAGCATTAACGATTGCGCGTCAATAATTGCTCGTCAACGTTAATTATGGTCAAAACAAAGACAGCGATCCTCTAGATAGCAACTTCCTCTTTTCGTTCCTCCATCGCCTCAACTTATACGATACTTCCATCGCCATGGTGGTCTGTTCTTACACGTCTACGGTCTTCGCTCGCTTGATGCATTAGACGGCGCAGTCTACAGGAAGATCCACGCCGGTGCAACCTGTTCCATTTCTCATGGCATTGTGCACGTCCCTCGGTGCACGTCCGGCAAAGACGATTAACGGGCCGCGCTGAGCGGATTAGACTCAGCTGGGCGAGTCGTCCGCGAGTTTTCCGCACCGCGAACCGGTCCGTTGATCTTTCCGCCGAGATCGAATCGACGCGCTCCATTTTCGAGACAGCATCAACTATTAACCATCGTCGCTATTAGCAAGCGTACAACGTGAACACAACCTCCAGTCGCGTTCGTTCCATTTCGTCCGGAAGCATCGACGAGCGTGCACGTCGACGATGTACGCCACGTTGCAGACTCGCGATTCCTTATTTCTGAGAACCATTTAACGCGACACCGTGCTAACTGCTCCGCGTAAATCATCCTCCTCCTCGGTTCGTAGCACGCGTCACATTCGAACGATCGCCAGGCCCTGTTTTTTCGATAATCCGCGCGAAACACGAAACGCCGCGTCGCCCCATTCTTTTTCGTATCCGGTTCGTTCGAGCTAGGCTTGCGTTGAACAATTACACCCGTGTTAATCGTACGGTGCAATATAGAGAAGGGGAGATTAGGTCGCCAAAGTAATTACGAGTATCGAGACACATGCACACGTACACACGTAGATCGATGCGCACGCGCGCGAACACAGATACAAAGGAAGGGGGAGGGGGGAGGGAAGGGAAAGACACGTATACTGGTAAAAGCTTGTATGCAAGTACCAATGATAATATCACTACGATCTAAGCTTTTTAATGTTTAACAGTACTAATAGCAAATATCAAGGGTCACCCAAGTTACCCGAATAAAAATACCCTAATAATAGCTATATATAAATATATATATATATATATATATAAAAATTCATATAAATATAAATGTATACATATACATAAATGTATAAATACGAAGGTAACGACAATTGTAAACAAAACAAAAAAAAATATAACTATTTTATCCAACAAAGTTTTTGCTACAACCGAAGTAGTATGCATCTTGCTATGATATAAATGAGACTTAAGGGAGAGGAGGGAGGAGAGAGAAAAAAAAAAGAGGAGAGAAAACAGAAGAATATTCTTAACACTAGGGACAAGAAGAAAATAATGATAATAGTAATCTGTGAGGATCAGCTTCGAATTTATTTTTACATGATGTGATGTAACGCTGAGACGAATTCGCTGCTCGCAAATTAAATGTTCCGTATTTCCGCACGGGGTTGCGACGCGCTCGCGGGGGTGGGAAATTCGAGCGTCGCGAGCGACGTCTCGAGCCGTCGAACTTTTCTCGCTCGTCGCAGTTCCACCGAACACTAAGGACTATTCCCGTTTCACGAGAATCCACGAACCGCGATTTCCGTTCCAGCGCAGAAACTCTAGCCGCGACGCAGAACCGACGCTCGCGCGTGGTCGTCGTTGCCCGATAGTCTTTGTCGAGCAGGAAAATCGCACGTAGAACTTGCAAGGCGAACGAGAGCGAAAGGGATTAAAAGCGGGTGGGCGAGGGGCTGCACACGGCTGCTGTGCCTCCACGGATTTTATTCGTACGATGCGACCGCCATCGCAACAGCCAATCGTGACTTATCTTTGGGATACAAAATTTGCTGGAATTTTTACGGTAGCCACGGGGACACGCGTGGAGGTTCGATGGGAAAACGGGAACGAGACACCCTCTACTCTCGATTGATATATAACTAACCTTAGCGATAATGAAACGATCGGACACAGGACACACACATCTCATACGGAACATACTAGCGTTCACCACCGTACTTGCACACAAACAAACCAACAAAAATATTATCAACCCTCTCGACACACCGCTATACCGCGTCATCGATCCGAGAAATTTTACGTGGAAAATTACATTGGATTCAAGTCACGCGCGCCGCGACCTGATATCCGGTAGCCGTGGTGTCGGTGATACTAGGAAACAGGGTATGTTTTTGCAATTATTTGCATAACTTGTAAAGAACTAGCAACAAAATAAAAATACACGTTTACATTGTTTACACATCAGAAATATTACCTACACTAAAGAAAAAGAAAAAAAAAAGGGGGACGAGAGAAAAGAGAAAAAAAATAAATAAATAAATAAACGAGTCTACAACTATCGCTAACACGTTAATGAACACGTAAAGAGTACACACGTATACATGCATTCGCGCGTGGCCTCCGCAATACACACTCGTACGTAAACATTCACGTGAGCTGTAAAACACACGTTGTAGAATACGGGAGGCGAGCGGGGCTAAGCATTCAAAGGTGTAATCGTATTATCTTTATCTATAATATGAATATTAAAAATCTAGACAAACTAGAAACTATTTAAAACTAGGTCTCACCGTAGGTTTTAAGCGCGATCGTTAAAGACTTACAAATTTCGAAACACGAATTTCGTGGACATCATTGTCGTCGGGGTCTCGACGGCCCGTGTACCGGATGCTCTCCCAGTCACGTGACTCTGATACGAAAGTCTTTGCCATATCAAGCGATACAAACGTTCATCCGTTCAAACGAGCATGAAAATCGTATGTATATACTTTATTTTACGTTGCGTACACGTATGTATATATTTATTTATTTATTATAGTTTGTCGCGCGAAGTAAACGTTTATTTGGAGGTTAGAAGGCGAGGAGGAGTTTTCGTTTCGTATCGTATCGAACGCGAGAGAGACGAGAGCAAACCGCGTGCACGACTCGTCGAGATCGCGTTAATCATCGAAGCGTCAGGCGAGTCACAAACTCGTTCTTCCTTTTCCTTTCCTGTGCCCTCTTCGGTTTCTCTGACACACACCACCCCTTTTTCCATCCGACCTGAAACGAACCACGCAATTGCTTTTTCTCGACATTCTCATGAGCGCGCGTACGCCAGATAAGAAGTGGAGCAAACTAGAGGATTAGTTGAGATTCTAAAATTTAGACTCGCAGTTACTTATTAATTACTACAAGAGAGAAAGAGAGAGCGAGAGCGAGAGCGAGAGAACCTAAATAAATAAAAACTTAAGAAAATCGGCGTTTATTCCAGACAAGTTCAAGCCGACCGATGTCAATTCCTTCAGGTACGCTTATGCGTTATCGCGAGAACAATGCGAGAAAACATTCGGTTTTTTCTAAACGTACCAAATCGATGTCTTTTCATTGCGACTTGTATTAATGTTAGGATTGGACAACACGATTGTTGTAGTCGTTGGTCATCAAAAAAAATAAATAAATAAATAAATAAATAATTACCGTTAGGACATTCGTTCGTGTCGTAGGTACGAGAATCAAAAGTAAAAAGAGAAAAAAAAAAATATGAAGAAATACGAAGAAAACGAATCGCAGAGTATCTTGTACATTTACCCGGCCACATTTCGATCAACAATCCGGGACCAATCATACTTTCTGACTTGAAACAAACGCGTTTCCTAGTTCTGCCGTTCGGTATGCGTGACATTTCTTAGGCGATTACAACGTTTAGATAGCGTGATACTAGACGGAAGCACTGTTTACGTTTCCCTTGGTTTGTTCGAGAAAATTTCACGGTACCCGTCTTGGACCAACGACGTACGGAATCACGGGAGGGAAAGCGCGCGGTGGAACAACGCTCTTCGTCGCGTCAGCGGACGGAAGTCGAGGCTAACGATCGAAAACTGAACTAATCGCTCGATCGATTCGTTCGTCTGTTCTCCCTTTGTTTTTCTAATTATCGAAACGCGACGCGATCGACGAGCACGAAGAGTTTTCTTCACCCGCGCGAGGCGACGGAATAAAGGACGCAAACACTTAAAGATTTAATCGGCAATCGCCCTTTGTTTCGAGCGAAGCTCAACGTACTTGCGTACTCTCACGCACCTTTATTGTCGTTGAGGAAAAGCGGGACGACCGCTTGGGACAATTTTCAGAAAGAAAAAAAAAAAAAGTGAAAAACAGAAAACAAAGTACTCCCCCTTGGCGATCCTAGGGTGATTGCTCGGGTTGCTATTGTTCCTTCTTCTGCGAATCCCGATCGACGATTCACAGACAGTGCGACGCTCGATCGGGAAACAAATTGCTGTGCGTCTCGGTTCTACGGGGAACACTAAAACGTTGACATTAAAATGTTGTCGCTTGCCGCACTTAGATCACTGTAGAACGTTTTTTGTACACGCGGTCGACGCCCTCGAACGGTGGCGAGCGACCCGCCCGTTCGAGCCATCCGTTTGTGTTTTAATTTCGTCGGGGGTCTCGATGGATCGGCGTTCGTCCGAGGCCAGGCCGCGATTGGGGCGTCCTGTCGATACCTCGCGAACTCTCCGCGCAGGCGAGTTGCGAGAAACGTGAGGCAAAAGAAGAGGCTGTCGCGAATCGTTGGGACGAAATCTGGCGCGTTGCGAGTCGCCGATTCGCGGCGTCGGGTCGGTCGAGTCGGTGATCGCGGTCCATCCTCGAGGAACCAGCTCGAAGATCAGTCTTTTCTTCCCGTTCCACGCGAATCAGCGGTTAGGGGCGTAGGTGGACGCGCGGAGAGACTTGTGACTCGCGATCGTTTGCGATCGGTTGCGGTCGAGGGAGAACGAGGG
The DNA here is from genome assembly GCA_963969225.1 of Xylocopa violacea. Lineage (NCBI taxonomy): Eukaryota > Metazoa > Arthropoda > Insecta > Hymenoptera > Apidae > Xylocopa > Xylocopa violacea. Next base: position 3,981,580 of record CAXAJV010000021.1, on the reverse strand, counting down.
GAAGAAATGAAAGGAATAAAGAAGGAGCACGGTGGGAGATGAGTTTTCGTACGCCACGACACCCTCCTTGGGACATTCGAGCTGTCGTGGTCGAACGCCCGTGGGGTTTTTCTTTTCGTCGACCTAGGAAACGATCGATGGAACAGCGTAAATCGTAAGACGGGGACAGTGGTCGAGGGAATCCGGGCGACAACATCTTCGTGCCACCCAATGGCTGCACGTCGCGAACCGACTCGTGGTGAGTCGTTGGAGAGAATTTTGCATTTTAGAAAACTGAATTTAGACCACCTAGCGTGAAAGTTGGCGAGGATTACGAGGTTGGGGAGCGATCGATCGGAGCGAGGTACGCGTAACAGATTTTAAATCGCGCGAACTAAATGATCCGAGATGCGCATGTATATAAACATAGTATATGTGTATACGTATTAGGCGAGCGACCGAACGATGGGTACGTATATGCAGATGTGTGTATGTATACATTTGAATTTCGTGGAAAAAAAAAATTACACGTAGATTAGCGGTTTGAGACGATGAAAAAATTTGCATATAGCATAGTTTTATATAGCGTGCCATCTATGCGTATAAGCGAATGATATGCATAAACAATTACTATGGTTATCGCTAACAAGTAAGGTTATAAACAAAAAAAAAAAAATAAAATAAATATAAAATAAAAGTAAGTATAATAAAAGTATGCACACTATAATCACTTATACCAGGGGAGGAAGAGAGGAAGGTACACGCAGAAGAACCACACTCTGGTGCGGTGTGTGTGTGTGTGGCGGTGGTGGCGGGGAGATATAAATATTCTATATCGCGCGCATATATGATTGAATTTGAAGAAAAAAAAAAAAATTAAATAGAGACACGTTAAGGTGGGGCGAGTGACAGACAGTGAGAAAGAGTGGGAGAGAAAGGAGTAGAGAGAGAGAGAGATTGAGAGAGCGAGAGCGAGAGAGAGATTGAGAGCGAGAGAGAGAGAGAGAGAAAGAGCGAAACACTAAAAGTTATTAACAGACAGAACATATTTTAAATAAGTAATCGCCAAACGATAAGTTTTTAACTCTAACTCCTAGCGCGTAAGGTCGAAATAATATATACGAAATAAATAAAAATAAAAAATATATATATATATATACACATACGTATATAATGATTGAAAGTCGACTCTAAAATTAACTGTAAACCGAAAGCATACTTCTTATAAGAAGCCATCGGCGGATAGATAACCGAGACTACTTAAATTATAATAGATCTCAACAGGCATGGACAAATTTGCATGGCAAACAGTGAAACCTCGAGTAACTTTGCTGCTCGAACCTTTGCCTCGATTTTGTAGAACACGATCTGGATAATATTGATCTCGTTATCGTTTCGAATGCTTCTCCTGTTTTCCGCTTCAACCCTTTATCGCGCGCATTGGACACCCATTGTGGTCATACTGGGCTCTCATTGTTTGTCACACCGACGATTCTCATACCGTTGATCGCGGCACGCGAGCAAGTTTCACCGTTTTTTCACGTCCAACCAAATTCGTTTCCAGCAAAGTAGAGGCATTATGTGATTACCGCGAATCGGGAACTTGAACAGCAGAGTTTATAATTATATACACCTTAACACCTTTCCTGCCACGCCATTTTCGTGTCACTTTCTGCACGAGCCTCGCATTTCACCGACTAAATTAACAAAACTTGTAGCGTTTGATGAAACATGTATATATGTGACTTTTTTGATCGACGATCGTTATAATAAATTGAAACAATGTAGTAAAACAAGTATTATAAAATGTGTTTCGATTCATTTGTTGTGTTTTACATTTATTTGTATGATGGTACACACGCACACTGATGAAACAGTTTAATTAACAGTGATTCAAGTGGCATGAAACGTGTTAAAGAAATTAAACGGTAATGCAATTCTTTGAATGTTTTTTCGAAAGAGGATCACACGCTGTATTTGTTCGAATTAGTATTTTGGAGGCAGCATTTATGAAGCAGAATAATGTGCCAATAATGAATCTTCCAAATTAATTTCCACTTCGAGCATGAATCAACTGTTACAGGAGAAATGAAACTAGAGTAGAGAAAGAATTTTCGTCAGTAAGTAAATGCAAGGTGTGTGGAAAAGTAACGAGACTTAATTTTTTGCGTACGCTTCGCGATCTTCTCTTTCGTTTTCGTCGAAAGCATTTTTTGTGACACGCAACAGGAATTTGGGTTATCGATTAAGACTTCTCGTTGCGTTCGCCATAATTTTCGAAATATTAGTTATAAATATAAACATTTATTCAGATTTATTCTCAAAAGTACGAAAAGACAAATTATGCGAGGAATATAATATTCTTGCATATTTCAGCTCTTTTTTCTTGAAATTTTCGATCGAACTCAAATTTCTTACTTCCGTAATGGTTCCATAGCTTCAATATTCAATTCTTTTACGATATTACAAACTGAAGGTTGGAATTTTCCTAGATAAATGATTCTGAAAAACTCTTATTGCTTTTTAAAACAAGATTGACAAGTGTTTAGTAATTTTTAACTTCTTTCTTATACTCTTCATTTTTCAAATTTGTTTTCCTCAAATTTAAATTACGTACACACATAACAATCCTGTGTACATCATTACAATACAGATTTAATTCTTATTTCGTATGCAATGCTAAGTTTGCAACTAAAAACTCACATTCTAAGTTTATCGTCAACCATTTACAAAAAATAGATGAAAACAAGACAAAATATCTTCAGTTTCAGTCAAATTTGTACAAAACTCGTTTGCATAATATTTTTTAACCACATTCGTATGATGCGCCATCAAAACATGGCCGCCATCGAAACTTTAACCCTTTGCAGTCTGAATTATTCTTCAATTTAGTAGCTCAGTCGCCAACAATTCCCTACTATTTCAAGTGTTTCGTTTGAAATTCACTTGAAATTTACTTGAAAATGTTGTCAGTTGCATGACAATTCCTCGACTGTTACTTGCAAACTCTAAAACAACTCTAAAACTTTGTTTTTTTCTTATTTAGCGATGTCGAGTCACGCTCGACAAAGGACCGCGAAGGGTTAACCGTTCTAGCGAGCAAATGGAAAAGTCTCGAGGATAAAATGGAGAACACTTATCGATATTTTCGCAATGTTTCTAATCGTCGAGAAAAAAATTAAGTCTCGCGATTTTTCTCACACACCTCGCGTCCATAACTGTGTACGTTTCTTTACGACGTCTTCTTTTCGTTTCGATTAAGCGAAGGCAACCGATTCCTTACGGACACCGACTCGGATTTTTGTACGAATTGAAACGAATCCTTTGGACGATGTAGCAATTTCTAAACGGTTTGGAAACGAACAGACGAGAAAGGTTGATGGAGGAGTGGCTCGGTTCTGGCAAATTATAATGTGCTCCTGCGGCGCCTGCTCAGAATGCAACAGTTGGCTAACAAGTGGCTCTTTCGCACGAAGCGGCAGCGAATTGCGTTCAAGTCTGTTCGACTATCGTTTTTTCCGAATGGTATTCAACTACGCGACCATTTCGCGGCTGTCATCGCGAATGCATCCGTCTCGAAGACGCGTCGAATATTGTAATCATCCGTGAAACGTTTCGTGAAAGAAGAAGAAAGCAAATGTAATCGGGAAACTTGCGAGTTTTGCTGTTGACTTTTAAATGGCGGACAGGAAGTCTGCGCTGCTTTTGTCATATGTATAAATTAATCGTTGCAAATGGTATCTTACGTACGTACATGTATATCGACAACTGCGTTTTGTCGTTCGACTAGAAATCTTTGTTCGTTTGTTTAAAAAGATGGAGAACAGGTTCAAGGTAACCGTTCTCTACGAGACACAAATCGTAAACGTCTCGACGCTTAATTTGGCAAATAAAATCGATTCGATTCAAGGTTCCCGTTGCTTCGACGATGAAACACCGAACAAAATGGACGAGGACGGCCCGCCGTTCAATCGAGTTCACGACAGTTGCCAGAGATACGTGTAAAATAGTTAAGAGTTAGCAACTGCCTAAAAAGAAAGGAGAGAATAGTCACGCCCAGAACGTACCGTCCAGAAAAAAAATATGGAGTTTCGTTACACGTTTGCCCGATAGTTTTTTAACGGCTGCAAAGAATTCGAACGTGGTCAGAGCGCGCAACAATCTTTGTATTAATTGTCGTAGATCGATTTCGCCGGCTTCTTTCTCGAAAACTCGTGGCAGGTTTACGAACGTGACGACGTATACAAGCGTATGCGTATATCGAGCAGCTGTCGTTCGTTGAAGAAAAAGAAAAAGAAAAAAGAAAGGAAAGGAAGAAACCAAAAGGAAACGAAGGAACGAATGCACGTCGAAGTTTCATGTACCGCGAGGGTGTGCGACTAATTTTGAGACTGACTTACACAACTCGCTCGCAGAGATCTCGATGAGCGTACAAGTCGCGGAGTCCGCGTCTGTTTAGCTTAGAAACCGCGTAGAAACGTTTCGTAGCTTTCGCGTATACTTGCATTGGAACCGAACCAAGATGGACGCTTCTGTTTCGAATCGAACACGTGTAACGCAACAGTCGAAATACGAGCAGCTGATACACACACACACACACACGTTTAGTTGATCGAACCGCGGCTTTTGATCAGTTTCCGTTAAAACCAGAGACGATTCGACAGCATCCACGGACGCGAAGAGAGACACATGTACGACTGCGAGGGTGTTTCGATGCATCCAGTAGGTATCCGATCGACGATGCCATGGCATGACGTTTCACTCGCGTTCTCGGGTTAAAGGCTCGCTTTTCTCCGACCGCTGGATCATTTCGAAGGACACGACTCGACTGCATCCCGTGCTCGAAGCTAAAAGAAGAAGAGAGAGAGAGAGAGAAAAAAAAGAAAACCGTAGAATTTTTTAACTGTATTTACGACTATAACCTAACCTGTATATTTTTACATATTAAATATAGGGAACGAATTGGGGGTGTAACGCGAAAGGTGCGAGGTCGAATCGAGTACACGCTGAAGGGAGAGACGAAGGAGAACAAAGAAAAGGACACAGAGCACACTGTGACGCGAGGGAGTAACACTGGGGACACGCGTATACCTCGATTTAAACTAAATCGAACACACACATACACGCATTTGTACACTCGCACACATTCACACGCGCTCGCACGCACGCGAAAGGGAGAACGAAATGTCCTCTTGCCTTCGGAGAAGGGGTACATCGTGCGGATCGTAAGGCGGAGTCAGTTTTATCGTTGATTTCCGGGGGGGTTGGCATGCGATGAAGAGGGATGAAGGTGAAAAAACTGTTGTAATCGGCGGCCCTGACCGTTCTCACGCATCCGGGGCCCGAAAACCGATGAGAACGTTTGCGTAGTATAATCAACCACCGATATGCGATGCAGGTTTCTTTTTGTTCCCCCCAAAAAAACGGGCGAGCCAGCAGACCTCGAGGTCTTCGGGATCGCCGTAAGTAGGATACGAACAAATTCTCTTTCCCACGGATACGAGTGGCGAATGCTTGTGGTCCACGACGATGCTTCGCGATTCCGGATACTCGTCGACGTCTCCGCGGGCCCAAATGGAAGTTGTACATAAAAAAATGAAGTGAAAACGGCGTATGGGTGTGCGTATATGCCTGTGCACACGTAATGTCCTATCTAGCGGAGTGCTAACTATATAGCGGAAGTGGAAATGATAAAACGTTCTCGCTGCACGCGTGGGACGTTTCTTGGGACGCCCTTCTCTTTTTCCCCTTGACGACGAGTCTCGCCCTCGACAGCCCTTCTCGCTCGCGCGGATATCACCGTTGCGTCGATCGAGTTCCATCGAGATGGACGAATCCACGTGCTCGTGACGAGAGGCGTCCGCTTCGGTCGTTAATTCGCTGCGCGTTTACTTTGTTTGTCGCGCCCAAACAGCGCGTCGATTCGAACGATTCGAAATTTCATCGTTCAATTCCAATTGTCGAACATCTGTGATCTGTTTCGAGGATTCCGCGGCTGGATCGGCTACTCGAAGCGTCGCGAGAGGTTGATGAGAGCGGTCGAGAAGATGGCGCGCGAAGTGTTGATCGAATCGATTTTCGAGCATTGTAATTCGATGAAATTAATGAACATTGTATAAGGACTATTTATTATAAGTGCGACAGTATTAATCTTTGCTAATTATACGATATATAAACTGAATTTATATATATATAAATTGGTCGCGCATACGATTAACCTATTATTACAGAACTAATATTGTTAAATATCATTACATCGTCCTATCGATCAGTGACTATTTTCATTATTATTATTACCTTTTTAAATATTATTGACATCGTGATTAATCACATCAGCGTTTCCCAAACTGCGTTTCGCGAGACATTGGTGTTCCACAAACGATTACCAAGTGTTCTGCAAAAAATAATGGAATTCAGATTAAAGTACAACAAAATATTGTCTGTTTTTATGCGTTTCACGCAATTTAGAACTCTCGAAAGAAATTAACTAAAAGTAGCTAACTAATAACTAAAAACAGAAATTCACTCTAGCGTTTCTTAAAAATTTTAGAACTTAAAAAGTGTTCCTCGACGAAAGAAGTTTGGGAGACGCTGATTCGTTGCGTTCAATTATCAACAGTCACGTTATTCTTTTCACCCTGTCCTACCACCGCTATTATTAACGTCACTAATTACGTTATATTAGTCAATAACGTTGCTACGTTGAAAAGAGAAATAATCAGCAAAGGTGAACGGCGAAAGAGCTGATTGTCGTATACAAATGAGTGCACGTGTGATTGAACCGCATAGAAAAGAGGAAAAGGCAGAAACAAAAAGAACCGTGGGAAGCCGTCGAGGCCAAGAGAAAAGTGGCGAACGAGAAAAAAGGAAAATGGTCGAAACGACGTATATAAGGAGTAATTCATAATGTTAGTGCGATAAGAGAGGAGGAACGTTTTAGCATATCAACGCGGTAAATTTTACGAGGGCATGCGCGGAACAATGATAGGACACGCGGCTGTAGAAATATTTCCATATTGTACATGTATTTAGAGAAAATGAACGAGAAAGGTTGACGCGACTCGCTTAGGCTCCGAGGACAGACCCTGGCGCATTGGTGGAAACGATCGTTCCTCGAGACGGTGACTCGTCGCTGACTCGTGGAAGAACGACACTGAAACAATCTCCCGCAATTCCTTCGAAGTGAAAAGAATCGATCGAGCGACACGCGTGCACACACGCGAGGTGCGTGACGAGATGAAACGATGAACGATGGTCGCGCGCGCGCAGAATCGTAGGAAAAATTGGACGCGAACGGCTGGAAATAGTCTGCGGTTAGAGTTGTAAATAGTAGCGTGGCTTTCGAATTGTCTTCGTAGCCGTGGCGAGTCGTCGATGAAATTTTTAAACCTCCGCCGTGGGCAGCGATGGCGCGCGTCTGTTGATGTCTCCGCGGCGGAGCGTAGGGTCGGTGTAAAATAAAAGTAATATCGAATCGCGATGCGATTGGTTGATCGTTTTCACGTCCCGTCTTCAGGCTCGTTGCGGTTCTGCCGTTTCTACTTACGCTAGAATTGTTATCGTCGCAGTGAACTACGAATGAAAAGAGAAAGAAAGGGGGAGAGAGAGAGAGAGAGAGAGAGAGATAGGGAAAAAGGAGGTAAGAGGGCGAGAATGGAGGAGCGAGGGGAAAGTAGAGGAGAGTGGTTGATAAATAGGGGGTGAGCCGCGAATACGATGGGGGAAAAACAGCGTGAACGGAAGATATGCCAGTTTGGATTATTATTTTCATAAGAAACGTGTAATATAAATATATAATATATATATATATATAAATATATATATCGATATAATGACGAATTAACGGCATCATCGCGATTACGATCAGAACACGGTGATGATGATTAACATTATTATTGCTATTATTATGGTTATCGATTATGATTATTATGGGATGACGATGATGATTAATTATTATTATTATAACGAGAAAAAAAACCACTAATACATTATATATAAAGAAAAAATAAATAAAAAGTAATTATACTTAACACTTATGTTAGGAAGCTAGATACATACATTCAAGCAAGCGAAAACAGAAATATGAAATTACACGAGACACCGACACGAAATCTGGATGACATGTATTAAACGTCGTACATTTATATATCAAGACTAGAACACGGTGACGTGTGCAAGACAGTAGAAGAGAGAACGAGAGGGAGAGAGAGCGAGGGAGAACAAGAGATCGAGTGAAAGGTAGAGAGAGAGAGAGAATGGGAGTGAGAATTTTCTAGCGTACTTCGAGGGAACCTATATTTCGTCGAAGATCGTGAAAAATAATTTTCCGCATCGTTGGTAAAAGTTCGTTCGCGCTTGCATTTTTCTTTTTTTTTTCCCCTCTCTTCGCAACTGAAACCAGTACGCGCTCTGACACTGAATTTTCTACGATCACGCGAGTCGAAGGATCGTCGTTCTTTTCTCTTTTTGCTGGTTTTCTTCTTTCACCAAGGAACGCATCCACCTAGAAAAGAAAAGGGACAGAACGATACGATCGCGAATGACAAAAGGGTCTCACGAATCGAACGAAGGAAGGTTCCTCGACGTTCGCATTTTTTCGCGCCACAAACGTGTTCCTGTATTCGTCGAGCTGTGTTCTTTTGCGTTTCCGTTCTCCGTTCGTTGTCGTTGCTCGTTCCGTTTACGTTCACGAGGAAAACTACGCCGAGCCGAAACAGTTTTGTGTACGACGTACCTTATTCCATACTCGGAGCTCGCGTAACAAACTACATGAATTAGCTGTAACGGAACATGGCCATTTACAGAGAGAAAATGTACCATTCAGATAGTTTATCATTAAAGAAACGGTAATCATTATAGCTATATTAACGACATTATTTATATTATTACGCATATTATAAAAAAAAATAACTGATAACACAGATACTAATCCTAGGGTGAAGTATTTCGAGAGCGAGAGAGCGAGAGAGCGAGAGAGAGAGAGAGAGAGAGAGAGAGCGAGCGAGAGAGATGGAAATTTTGAAAATAACGGAAACCACATAATGGCGCGAAAGCGGCGCGGCGCTATTTCACACGAAACAGTGTAACCAGCGATTGTGAACAAAGGAAATGAATAATCCGCCAATTACTTTAACTTCGACAGTACTATTATTTGTATATGCCGAACGATTATGCCGTTTTCAGCGCAACATATTTTGGCGATACTCTTTGGTGGTATAAACTCACGGCGATTAACGTTTTTGGGGGGTGGGGGGAAGGGCGAAGGGTTCGATGAAACGTGGATAAAAGAGGAAACGAATCGAAAAACAAACAAACGAACAAAATAAAAAGCAGAAGTTTCTATACTTTTTACGGAGATTGTTATAGATTAAGCGCACACTGATCAAGGCATTCGTCGCTCGGCAAAGCATAATACAATTATTAATATAAAATTTATAACAGAAATAAAATAAATGAAGTTAATAAATATGTACACTGTATAATAAACATTATTTCCTATTAATAAACGAGGCCTATTTTATTTATACCCCCACGCTTCCCGTAAATAGAGTGTTTAGAATCTTTTTTGTTTGACAGAATCTTGGAATTGTTAATTTCGATTTATAATATTTTATGAAGCACGTTTAAATTTTTTACATTAAATTATACTCAGAAAGAAAAATACGAAATGAAAATTGATTAATAAACTTCGAATATTGAAATTAACGTTTTGTATTAGAAAATTAATTATTTACGAATTCTCGCGAGTAAAAGGAAAAGAAATCGTGTTGGTTCAATTCATTAGATTTAGAAATAAAACTTTTATATATGATTAAGCACGTCAAAATTAGCGAAATTTAATAAAATAAGATAAAATATTTTGTATTTATATTGATGCTTAAAAAACTGGCGAGTTTAAGATCCAAACTATGTGAAAATTATTGCATATTTGAATTTAAAGTTTCAAACTCTATTTGAATAATATAAATGGCAGAAGTAAGCTTTTGATGGTAAGGATGTTGCTCTTCTTTATTGGCAAATGAAGCACGATGCGAGTACCAATGTAATACAAAACAAATCATTCGATGCACTTCTATCTTACATATTTTGGAGTACAGATGAGATACTTAATAAACATATTACAGAATTAATGTAATTTTATATCATATAATATAGAATTCCTAGAGCTTTTTACGATTCTGTGCTTGCAATATTACCGATTGAGCAGAAAATTAGATTTCAGCGTTAGTAGCAATCAGTAATATAATTAATATGAAATTCTACTGTGCGCAATTTTTATTTCTTCAGTTATTATACGCTTGACTTCTATTTGGGTTTAGTAGTTTAATTTTGTGTAGAACCAATGACATCGATATCGACTATAATAAATGGCAATAAGCATAGTTAATCAAATTTTTGAATAACCATCTTATCCATTTGGCAACAATTTTGCAAATAGTTTCATTTTTCATAGATTTAGATTCTTTTAAACCTCGTCAGTGGAATTATCCTTACTTTGAATAATTGCTCTACACTAGAATAGTAAAATTATAAGTTTTAAGTTCGAAGTCATCTTATTTATATGAAATTTGATAAAGAAGATGCAAAATAAGATTTTAAAATAAGAAATAAAAAATTCTAATTAATGGTACCATAACACCAGGATTTGACAATAGAATCTTTCGTGTTGTAAATCGGAACAATTAATTTAGATAATTACTGATCTAGACAACTGCAGATTGGGACTTTCCTGAGTGTCTTTATCGTCTGCGTTGCGAATAACTTAGCAAATGACGTGTATGGTAATGTGGATCATGAAAGGCCTTCAATATATTCTTCGAACAATTTAAATATTTCACATTGGGAATTCCGTCATTAGAACACAGGAAAATAAGTAGTTCGATGGTCTCAGTCTCTTTGAGAAGATGCAAAAACTACTGTATAAATAAATTTTTCTTTTTCAATCTATTAATCAGATGAATATGATTTTTTCTTTCTTCTATATTAAGAATAGTCTAAGTTTCATGAATAATCATATTTTATAATACAAATAGGGCAGCATAGAGAGTAATTATACCAACAGAAGTTGTAATTAATCGTATAGTGATGCCTCTGCTGGTCAATTTGATGAACCATGTTCGTAAAACGGAAGTGAAACAAGTGTTTATCGAATTCTGCATTACCGATGTGACATGAAAATATAGCTATGGCAGAGGTCAGCAACCCTTTTTCGCTGTGAACCAAAATTAATCAAAATATAACTTTTAAGACGACATTTTGAGTCACTAGGCTCAGATGTAGATCCAAAAAAAGAAAAAATGGAGAATTATTTAAGTTTTAAATACGAAAAGTTATCAAAATATCCATTTATGTTTGACTATAAATAAATAAATAAATATATATGTATTTGTTAATTTTATTATTTTTATTATCTCAAAGTTTAGGTAAATACTAGTATTTACATTTTTTAATTTTTTTATTTATTATGTTATACTTTGTTTACAGAACTCACATAAGTCACTTAAAATTTTCAAATGGGAAACATAGTGACTCGAGGGTCATACGTTGTCGACCAATGAGCTATGGTATAAATATATAACTATTATAAATACATACTTATTATTACACATACAGTTATGATACTTTTCTTATAAAAATTAGAATCCTGCAGACGATTCAAACTTTTTTTAAGCATCATTTATATAGTCTGATCATTAGGATCGTTGTAGAATTTCATTAAAACACTAATTTTTATTCATATGGTTGGTTTAAACTAATTTTTAATTTCGTAACTGATTAAGCGATGAATGGTACCAATCTTATTATTGCACATACAATTATGGTACTTTTCTTATAAAAATTAGAATCCTGCAGACGATTCAAACTTTTTTTAAGCATCATTTATACAGTCTGATCATTAGGATCGTTGTAGAATTTCATTAAAACACTAATTTTTATTCATATGGTTGGTTTAAACTAATTTTTAATTTCGTAACTGATCAAGCAGTGAATGGTACCAATCATATTGCGATACATTTAAGAATAAAGCTTCAGATTTCGCATTACTCGATTTAGCTTGTCATTCGCTACAAAAAAACATTGGGATCTTTGTGTTGAAATACCATTGATTGAGGAAATATCTTAATTGCCATATTGCAAACTGAGAGAATATCTGTGTTTCTTTTATGACGTATAACGGTATTTCCTTTTGCAAAATATTGACCTTCGAATGACACATACAGTAGCAAACATACTCGTCTTGAACCCATTTGATTTCTTTTTTTTAAATACATTAATAAATATTAAATAAATTCAATTCCCTGCTTTTTATTATATATATGTATATACATTTTAGAAAAAGAATACCATGAATCATAAAAAAAAATGAATGCAAGTAAGTAAACATAAACAGTCTTTTAAAATAATTAAATTGTGTTAATACCTTTTTATTGAGAATGGTCGAGTAAGTTTGTTAACAGTTTAAAAAAATGAAACTGACCTTCACATGTCTCCTGCCTTTCTGCAACTATCATTTCCACAGTCACGCGACTTCAATTTGCCTGAAAATTTATTAAAAAACTAGAATAAATTGAAAGGATGAATCGAAAGAGAACGTTTCAAGGAAGACTGGCAACGTATTAACGTTAATTACTAAAAAAATTATTTTCAGCACGTCGAGAGGGTTGAAACGTACAACACTGCAAGATGAACCTTAAACTAACAATAATTATTCTTTTATTTTTATACACTTTATTCATAAAATCTTCAAACATTTTTGTTACATTAAAATTATCTATTCTTTCACTTCCCTTCTTTTTTTAAATTATTTACACAACTACACCCACCAATTAAATAATTTTTATATCTTTATTAACTAAAAACTGTGATGCAACATAGCACAGCATACTTTCTTTATTCATCGCATAATTAATATCGCATATTTGACATAGAAATCATAATAACAATACAATTCAAAACCATACCAACTAGTGTTCACCAAATCCTGGTTATGGCAAATGGAGTTGTGCTAAATGGCGAACAGTGTCAAGAATGACTGTACACTTGTGTATTCAAATACAATATCTTATTTGTAATGGACATAACGAGACTTTCAAAGATAACCATCTTTTCCTTTTCCTCATGTAAGTTCCCAATCCCCTCCATGACAAGTCATATAAGTACTCTCATTCTTTACTGTGCGTCTGCAGTCTGCCAAGACGACACTCGTAGACAGTTCAAAGTGTTGCATTAGTGCAGATATGTGACTGTGTACTCATATTTAATATCATTTTATCTGTTCGCGTGGGAATTTCGAAATAAGGTAAAGTATGAGCTAGTTTTGAAACATATACAGTGGCTACTAAAGTATTCGTACATGTTTGTATCTCTAAACAAGATATTACTTTGCAATTCGTGTTCCACTTTGACGATAAGATTAGTTTCTGTGACGTGAATTACTGATAAATCGTTTACATTAATTTATTGTACTCCAATTTGGTTAATTAATATATTATATAATATGTAGAAATACTTTTTGTCGTCACTATACTTGAACAATTGCGATATAATAGTTTTGGGCGCCGTTGTTCGTTAAACATTAATATTTGTTTTTGCCTATTAATGTATTTTTATGTGTATTATGAAATTTTTTTTGAGTAGCTTGCAATTTGTTATCTTGCATTTGTCAGTTAAGTAATTGAATTATACTTGATTCACTGAAAAAGATGAATGCAATTGTAAATTGATTCTGAAACAGATGGATATTAATAAAATTAGTTAATTTAGTAATAAAGTTTGCGAATGATTAGTATAAATTTATTTTTAATTGTATTAACACATTGTGAGCGAGGGTTTTGTTGCACGAACGTAATTTTGGAGCGGACCATTTTGCAAAAAAGACAACGAAAGTGATAATTACTTAGAAAATAAAAATGAAAGTTATTTTTAAAAATATAATTTCACGTGATCCACAAATAATGTGTTAATGCATTGCATTACTCATGGAGTATGTACATCTATTTATATCTAATCCACTCTTGTGGTTTATTTCGTAATATTGATACTATATAATTGAATGCTAAGAGCTGTGTACATAAATAATCTCTGAAGACAGTCGAGTGTTTTATATTTTTCAGTTAATGTAATGTCCAACGTGTTTAATTGTAATTCTCGTAATAGAAAGAAAGTTTCTAGATAAAAGTTGACGCTTTGGATGACGATTCCAGTTTTTTTATTTATTATTATAAAGATATTAAGATATTAAAATTATAATAAATTTTGCACAATACTTAAATATAATTTTTTTTGTGCAATTTGTTATAGCACTTTCATTTTTTTTTATATATTTTTGTACAGTACTTATTTTTTATTTATTTATAGATGTAAGATAGCTTTTTGAAGATTGATGCTTCACGATATGTTTGAAAGGAAGCAGAGAAACAATTAGTGAAAAATGGAAAATGACAAGAATTTAGATTTACATATTATTTTTTTTTTTAAGTTCACATTACTTTCTTTCAAAACTATGGTACAAACGATTGCAGCGTTTGTTGTTGTCATCGTATCTGCTTCAACGAGATAAGTCAGAAAGCTGAAGCAAAACATTCGTGTTCCAAATGCTGCTACAGAGTAAAAAAAATGGCTATCGCTGTCATATTTGAATGACCTTCACATGCTTCTCTTCCAAATTACTTAATCTATCTTCTTCAACGAGATATATAATTATACACAATATTAACTTTCTGAGTGTAAAACTCCAAAATGAAACTGTTTCAGCACATAAATTTTCTCCATTTTGTGAAACCCTTTACGAACAATTTTTACATTCTTCGCGTATAATTCGCGTATAAACCCTTTGTATTCGAAGCTTTTCCAGCCATTTTCTATTGCTGGTAAAAGTTAACAATAAAAACTATTGCTAAGCGATTTAAAAAATTTCCAATATAATAGAAAATTTTTAAGAAACGTGCGTTTTTCAAAAAGTTACGGTGGAATAAGCTTTTAACCTTCGTAATCAGCAATCGATTCCCTCAGAGGCGACATCCAAGTGCAAAGTGTTAATACTTTATCCTCTGCTTTAATAATTTTATTACAAACAATTTAAACTCACACGTAAGAAATGCATGTAAATTGTCGAAAATGTTTTTATATACAATTATATAATTGTACGTACAACTATAAACATTATTGGAATGTATTTCCAGTGGAGATTACGCTGTTAGATTACAAGCAAATCTAATCTAATTTATGTCGTGTTTGGACTTATTTCGAGATCAGCAAAAATTTAAATTTGTACCATGAGATAATTCGTTACATCACGCGAGATATCGTTTTTAAATATCGCGGCGCAACTATCGCTGTTCGTACTACTTGCATCAGTCTTGATTGCTTTACTTGTATCCGCTTTTTTTCTTTTTAAATTGTTCGAGATTTTTCGTACTCAAACTGTTGTTATTTACTTCAATGATTAGGGTAAATTTATACTAATTACCAGGGTACCAATTACCATTCCCCAATTTGTGTTCTATAAGCAATTACTCTAAGAGTTTTGCGAAAAATCATGAGATTGAGATTAAAATTATTAAGGTTAGACAACGAAACATTGTCTGCTTTTATACGTTTTACGCAATTAAAAAAAAACCCTTAGGAAAAATTATAATTAAAGATCTTGAAACTTAAAAGGTGTTCCACGATAGAAGAAATTTAGGAAACACTGACCTAGTCTATCATCAGAAATAGACATTACGAAGAAAAAACACTTCATGTTGATGATTCTGAGTTTGAGTGCGCCACAGAGAAAGGGTTATTAACCCTTTGCACTCTGCTCCTTCGTGGACGTTGGCAATAAAAGCTAGAAATATTACTGAAATAGCAATATTGCAGCAATATTTAGCAATTTTTCTGTTGCTAACGTCTCCTAGCAATAGAAAATTTCCAATTCAATAGAAAACTTGAGGGAAATATGCGTTACTCAAAAAGCTGCGATGGAATCAATTCTGATGTCCCCTCAGAGGGTTAATTAGTGATACAAACAATTACCAGTGCTCATAAACGTTTCACTGACAATTATTTTATATTTATAACAATCATAAAAACGTATAGATTCCTTCAATATTTATTTATATACACAAAATGTTTCCAGTTAAAGTCACAACTTATCAACATGTCGCTGCCTATAATATTTCTTACAATCACGGGACTTTTCACAATACAATCAACGACAGCAGGGTACAGCAACAGAAAAACGGCTAACGTCGACACCTGTTCACTGCCACAAAGTCTCAAACAGGAAATAGACGCGTACCAACCATTTGTTCAGGCTATAATAAACGAAACTCTGTACGGATCATTCAAGTCGACCACTTGGACGGAATTAGCTAGCTTCGTTGACTATTTTGGTCCACGACTAACAGGTTCTGATGTCCTGGAGCAGTCTATCGACTATGTACTTAATAAGTCGATCGAGTGTGGATTGGAAAATGTTCATGGTGAACCTGTTCCTGTACCACATTGGGTTAGGTAAAGTATGCTGATTATTAGAAACATTTTCTTAGAAGTGATAATATAAGGTTAAACTCGTTTATGGTAGGTTGTATAAATTACTATTACCATTTGGAGTAATACTATATTTAGTTTTTAGATATGTTATACGAAGACAAATATATATATTTAATAATTTAATATATATGTATATATTTTTTTATAGTACTTGTATGTTTCCTTTTCTATCTTCTTTTATAACATTTATTATTTTTATTTATATAAACCTTTAATCTTATTTAAAGGGTATTAACCCTTTGCACTCGACGCTTTCCCAGCAATTTTCTATTGCTGGCAAAAGTTAGCGATAGAAACTATTACCAAGCAATTTTTCAGCGATAGAGAATTTCTATTTCAATAGGAAACTTTGGACAAATATGCGTTCTTCAAAAGATTGCAATGGAATAAGTTTTTAATTTTCGCAATTAATTCTCTCAGAGGCGACATCCGCGTGCAAAGGGTTAAGATAGATTTAAGATAGCATTTTGAAGGTCTTTTGAATAAGTTAAAATATACTTAAGACAGCTTTTTGAAGATAGTGGCTTTACGATATAATTAAATAATACATATATCATATACCATTGAACGAAATACATAAACATGCATAATATCAATTCCTTGAGCGTTGAAAAAATTTTTTTATTACATAAACTTTTTCCATTTTGCAGAACCTTATACGTTTTTTACCATATTTATAACTTTTGTATAATCTGCATGTTTATATATATATATATCTTGTCTTCTTTTCCCAATAATTTTATTACACATGTAGATATATGTTTTACAGTATTTATATAAATTTTTCTCTTACCTACTTTTAGCAAACAGGCTTGAATTTAAATAATACAAATTTATTCTTCAGAGGGAAGGAGTCAGCAACCCTGTTGAAACCAAGACGCAAGGATATCGCAATCCTGGGAGCAGGTTATAGCGTTGGTACTCCAAAAGAAGGAATAACCGCAGAGGTTATTGTTGTGAATACTTTTGACGAACTTAGGAATAGATCACGCGAGGTACTTCCCCAAATTTTTAATATATAATAAATTCTAGTACATATATAATACTTAATATACAATACATGTGTATATATATTAGTATGTGTGCCATTGCACAGGTTTCTGGGTAATTATCATTAACTGACGTGTACTGAGAAATTTTCAAAATCATTTTCTCCAAAAATAACTTATTTCACCCTACAGAATCACCCCTTTTATTCTAATTCACTTCAATACCTTTTATGTGAAAGCAATGATTAATCTAGATCATCTATCTGGCAAATAAAGCAATTTATAAAATAATGTTTTAAACAAAAGCTCAAGAATATATTTAACAATTTTAAAAAATAAATTAATTAAATAATTATAGTATAAAATGAATAGATGATCTTGAGAACTTAGAAAAAAATGATTTTAAGACACAAATTGCAATTATCCTAATTAGATATATCTAAAATATTTTTCTATACAAAAAAAAGAGATATTAATTTAGTTATATACTTCTATATAAGACGCTCTTATGTTTTATTCGAACGTTTCCTATTATTTCCTTAATCGCTTCAGGTTCGAGGAAAGATCGTGGTATTTAATCAAAAATACGTTTCATTTGGTGAAACAGCTGATTATTTATATCTGGGACCATTAGAAGCATCGAAATATGGCGCCGTTGCTGCATTAGTCAATTCAGTTACGCCATTTTCATTGTACACCCCACACGCGGGTATAGTAAGTTATGGGAAAAATGCAACCAGTATTCCAGCAGCTTCTATCACGGCTGAAGATGCAAGTCTGTTAAGAAGAATGTCAAAGAGAGGTAGTTAATGTTATACAAGATTCTTTTTTTTTCTGATAACCCTTTTTAAGTAAGTTCAATTCAATAATAATTAATAAATATATGTAATTACCATTAACCCCTTGAACTCAATGCCTTCTCGAACGTTAGCAATAGAAACCAGCAATAGAAAATTTCGATTTCAATAGAAAACTTTAGGAAAATATGTATTTCTCGAAAAGTTACGGTGGAATAAGTTTAATCCAATAATAATTATTAAATATGTATAATTACCATTAACCCCTTGAACTCTATACCTTCTCGAACGTTAGCAATAGAAACCAACAATAGAAAATTTCGATTTCAATAGAAAACTTTAGGGAGACATGCATTTTTCAAAAAGTTGCGATGGAATAAACTGAAACTTGAAACTTAAAACTTAAATCTTCAATCATGAAACTTGAAACTTAAGACGTAAAACTTGAAAATTGTAAATAGAAATTTGAAACTTGTAATTTGAAACTTGAAACTTAAATCTTGAATCTTGAAACTTAAAAATAGAAATTTGGAACTTGTAATTTGAAACTTGAAACTTAAATCTTGAATCTTGAATCTTGAAACTTGAAACTTGAAACTTAAGACGTAAAACTTGAAAATTGAAAATAGAAATTTGAAACTTGAAACTCATATCTTGAATCTTGAAACTGAAAACGTAAAACTTGAAGATTGAAAATAGAAATTTGGAACTTGTAACCTGAAATTTGAAACTTGAAATTTGAAACATAAAATTTGAAACTTGAAACTAAATAAGTTGAACCTTCGTAATCACTAATCAATTCCGATGTCCTCTCAAAGGAGACATCCAAATGCAAAAGGTTAAAACTAATAATACTTATAATTTATTTCTCCAGGCTACGTAATTGAAATAAATTTGAAAATGGAAGCCAAATCGTTGCCAGATACGGTGTCGCGAAACGTAATAGCTGAAATAAGGGGTAACAAATCGCCAGAAAAGGTGGTCGTTGTGTCTGGCCATATCGACAGTTGGGACGTTGGTCAAGGAGCAGTGGACGATGGGGGTGGTGCATTTATTTCATGGCAAGCGTTAAAAATATTGAAGCATCTTAATTATAAACCACGAAGGACGATAAGGTGAGTTAGTGACAATTACTGATGTAATTTGAAGCTGTATAAATAATTAATAATTACGAAAATATAAAAATTCATGTTGATATTGAAAAATGTCTCAACTGGTACCTAAAATTACCAATTTGTCTTTTACCAATCAATTATATAAATTTTTTGCACCAATTCTGCAATATTTTAATCGAAGAAAATGTATTACACTTATTAAATTTTGTGTACCAATTTTGCAATATTTTAATCGAAGAAAATGTATTACACTTATTATTAAATTTTGTATATCAATTCTGCAATATTTTAATCGTAGAAAATGTGTTACACTTATTATTAAATTTTGTATATCAATTCTGCAATATTTTAATCGAAGAAAATATGTTACACTTATTATTAAATTTTGTATATGAATTCTGCAATATTTTAATCGAAGAAATTGTGTTACACTTATTATTAAATTATGTGTACCAATTCTGCAATATTTTAATCGAAGAAAATGTGTTACACTTATTATTAAATTTTGTGTACCAATTCTCCAATATTTTAATTAAAGAAAATATGTTACACTTATTAAATTTTGTGTACCAATTCTCCAATATTTTAATTAAAGAAAATGCATTGCTTACCCTTACTGCAGAGAGTCACTATAACAAATTACCACTTTTATATAACAAATCGCACGATTTCAGGATGATCATGTGGACAGCTGAAGAGTTTGGCATTCTAGGAGCCGAGCATTACATCAAGTCTCACAAAAGCGAAGAAAAGAACTTGCAATTCGTAATGGAGTCCGACCTAGGCACGTTTATGCCTTTGGGTATTGAATTTACTGGAAGCGACCAAGTGAAGTGCATCCTGGAAAGGATTATGAAGTCAGTTTAAAAATTGAACAGTCAGTTAAAAAAAATAAAATACTCGTATTTCGTTCTCTTCTTACATTTCTTCCATTCGCAGGCTTCTGTCTCCGATGGGAGAGATGAAAGTTCGCAGTCCACACGCAGGACCAGACATAAATTCCTGGATCGAGGCTGGTGTGCCTGGAGGCACCCTTTGGACGGAAAGTGATAATTACTTTTATTATCACCACACAAATGCGGATAGCATGCTGGTTGAGGATCCAGTTGCCCTCGATAGAGGAACAGCTATATTTGCAGCCGTTTCATACGTGCTTGCTGATCTCAGTGTTGATTTGCCACGTCACAAGTAACTGCGCCATCTTCGATATTGATGATGGTTGTAAACCATGCGTAAAAATTGTATTTGAAAATGTTTGTGTTTGTATTTGTGTTCAGTCTTGACCACTATGTTCTACTTTTTGATAAAAATATAAAATAAGTCGATTTTTATTACATTTTATATGGAGGAGTTAAATAACTGTGTCATAATAGTTCCCTTGTATTAATTTTATATTTGATTTCACATCATTTTGCTATCTTAATTAAATGAAATTATTGCAAATTGGGATTGCAGTGAGTAAAGTTCATGGTCAGAATAAAGATAAATATCTTCACTTTAGACTTAAGACTTAAGATTTAAAATTTGAAACTTGAAACCTGAATCTTGAAATTTGAAACTTGCAACTAGAAACATAAAACATAAAATTTGAAACGTAAAACTTGTAACTTGAAGCTTGAACCTTGTAACATGAAAGTTGAAACATAAAACTCGTAACTTGAAGCTTGAACCTTGTAACATGAAACTTGAAACATAAAACTCGTAACTTGAAGCTTGAACCTTGTAATTTGAAGTTTGAAACTTGTAACTTAAAGCTTGAAGCTTGGACCTTGAAGCTTAGAACTTGAAACTTGAAACTTGAAACTTAAATCTTGAATCTTGAAAAGCAAAACTTGTAACTTGAAGTTTGGAACTTATAACTTGAAGCTTGAAACTAAAAGCTTGGAACTTGAAACTTAAATCTTGAATCTTGAAACTTAAAACTTGTAACTTAAAGCTTGAAGCATGAAACTTAAATCTTGAATCTTGAAACTTAAAACTTGTAACTTAAAGCTTGAAGCTTGGAACTTGAAGCTTGAAATTTATAACTTGAAGCTTGAAGCTTAAAGCTTGAAACTTGAAACTTAAATCTTGAATCTTGAAATTTGAAACTCGTAACTTGAAACTTGAAACGTAAAATTTGAAACTTTAAAATTGAAAATTGAAAATTGGAACTAAAGACTTAAAACTTAAGACTTTATCAACTGACTCCATGGTATTACCAGTACCAGTGCGTCTTTTGACTTCTGAAGAAGCCTTCTGCAACGCTACTGAAGCGTTGAAGCTCTCAAACAATTTTAATAAGAACGAAATTCACCACAATGCTCGTAAAGTATTTTTATTTAAAATGTACCTAGTTTTACAGAGATTTGTGACATACAAATTGTTGGGCACGAACGTCCAAGTGGTCGTTGTTTCACTACGCTCGTCAAATTAACATACAAGTATTACAAAGTAACATATATATTCTGCAACCACGAGGCTAGGCTCTCAATATACATATATTTTGAATTGGTCTTTCCGGTCAACGGAGAACATTATTGAAAACTCTGAACACCGTATTAGATCGTTTTATTAATACGCAATTGCTCTACGTTCCGAAGAATTCTCTACGTTATCATATTTTAACAAAACCTTTAACTGCTAACGTGATTCTCCATAATTCGAACGACATACAGTTGGTTTCAAAAAAATTCGATCACCTTAAGCAGTGAACAAATTTTGTATAAAATTGTAGGTTTATAAATAAGAAATTAAATAAAAATTTATTTTTAGTGGACATTTCCTGGTTTATTTTACTGTAACATGTGGAAGTGTTTAAATAAAATATATTATAGAGAATAAAAATTATGTTATAAAAATATCAAATATAAAAATATGAAAATTATGTTATAAAAATATAAAAAGAAGTAACAGTAAATGAGTAATGCAAAGGTATTTGGCTATCTTGTAAAACTGAGAAATAAACAATTATATTTTTGACAAAGCTCCTGCGTTTATCGTATGTGTTTTGTTATATTTTAAAATTAGTGTTGAATAGCTGGGCTTAGAATATAAAAGATTTTTTATTTCGACTGAGATGAAGAAACTGATTTTTTATTTTGACAGGATAATGATTCTAAGCATTGTGCTAGAAAAATTCAGGAGTGGATATTATGTAATATATCCTATCAACTAAAAAACATTGCCATAATCTTCTGATGTTAATGCAATCAAACATCTCTGGCAACATTTAAAAAAATCTTTAACAAAATATAATATTTAAAATATAATTCAACTCAAGAACCATTTTCAACATGCACAAAGCAACATAAACGTTGAAATTACTAAAAACCTTGTTAAATCAATGCCAAATAGACTTAAAGCTATTATA
Organism: Xylocopa violacea; assembly: GCA_963969225.1. Lineage (NCBI taxonomy): Eukaryota > Metazoa > Arthropoda > Insecta > Hymenoptera > Apidae > Xylocopa > Xylocopa violacea. Next base: position 3,958,812 of record CAXAJV010000021.1, on the reverse strand, counting down.
GAAACTAAGGAATATCCAACAAAGAATAAAAATTTATATTTATACCTAAATTTTACCTATACTAAAATAAATAGTCGAATTCTTTTGTGACCTTCATCTCACATCCTTTAAATATCATTTTTATTATTATACATTCTATATTCAGACATTGCAAAATAAATAATGAATAAATGTTTACTAAAAATAAATTTTTATTTAATTTTCTACTTGAAAACTCATAAGTTTATACAAAAATTGTTCAGTACTTAAAATAGCTAGGTATTTTTTAGACTAACTGCACATGGCTCACATTTCTTTTCATATGTAAAGAAAATAGTATTCTCTTTTTATTAATATACCAACGTTAAAGAATATTTGGAACTAAAACAAAGACGATCGAATGTGACATTAAATGGTAGCATCCGGATATGTGTACAGACGAGGAAACTCAACGTTAGCATTTAGAGGTTTGAAACACTTTATCAGTCTCGTCGTGATATATATGTCACAGTAAATGTAATTAATCTGGTGATTTTGAATAATTGCTAGTTATTATACATAATCGCCATTAAATTTGGTAAATGTGATAAATTATTTAATATTTATCAAATTAACGGACGAGTTTATATAATTCGTAATGGCGAATGCGATATTTTGACTGACTGAGCCAGTAGAATATATCGCATTTTTTTGAGTAGTATAGCTTATTTTGTGTAGCATAGTAGTTGTATTCCCTGATCTTGCTCCTTCAGATTTTCATCTGTTTCTTCAAAAAAATTTGATTCCACGAAAGAAGTCAAAAACTACTTTACGACTTTCTTTAAAGAGAAACCACGCAGTTTCCACAAAGGAATTCAAAAACTTGTAAAACGTTGGGAGATAGTTACAGAAACTGATGGAGAGTACATTATCCATTAACCCTTTGCACTCCTTTGTCAAGTGCGACTCAACGTCAGTAAATAAAAAAAAGAAACAAATACATTCCACAAATATAAATTACAACATAGCTTGAGAGCTATATAATACAATTAGTAAACAAAATTGTTTACAAATACAATTACAGCTATTTCACTGAAACAAATTCCAAATAAAAAAAACTTTAAATAGTATAGAATTATTAGCAATAAAATTAAAAAATAATTCAGAGTACAAAGGGTTAATAAATACTATTCTTCACGAAAATTTGTTGTATTTAATTCGATTTCAAATCGAACACGAACTTTTGCAATCACCCAATACATTTATCGTAACATATACATGCATCGACCACGCTCACAGCTCATCTATATCAACGTATCCTCGTCCTGATTCGGAAAAACCATCAGCAAAGAGTGTTGCGAGGTCGTTCGTTGACTAGCAGTCAGCAGTGCTGTTTTCTCACCCCCGCTGCCATTGATGGAGCACTCTGGCGAGCTTCCCTCGAAGACGTGGGTCGTGGTGCTGCTGGTCGAGGGTATGTCGTTCAGATCTGGCGACGCCAAGGGTGGTCCTTGAATCTGACGGGTGTTATTGTTGCTGCTTTCCAGCGACACCAGCTGCATGCTGTACGATTCGCGGTAACCGGAAGTGCTGGACGTATCGTCGTCCCAGGAGACGTCTGACGTCTGAAGATGAAGATGGTGATGGTGATGGTGGTAATGGTGGTGGTAATGGTGGTGGCCACTGTGTATTTGCTGATCGTTTGACAACGCGCTGCTTTTTTCACAATCGGATTGGCGGATGGACGAGCTTCTTCTCGAACGAATCGAGGACGAATCCGAGGGGATGCTGAAGCTCGATGGTTCGATTACTGGCGTCGGGGGCGTTAAGACCGCTGGTTGGACCGATTGAGAGACGTTGTTACTTTGTTCTGATTTCACTTGCGCTATCTGGAACATGCGTTTTTTATTTTGTGAATGTATTTTGTGAGCGTACAGGATGAGTCATGTAAATTATATAGTTTTAATTACTTTTACTGGTAAGAAATTGTTAGACGTAGGAATTGTGTGGTTTTAAAGGGGAAGTTTGATGGTGGCTTAATTTTTGTTGTGCGTGAAGTAGTTTCTGAAGTTTCAAGAATTTTGTCGACTTTGTTAAAGTAGAAAAGTATCTTTCTAAGTAAAAAAGTATAACTGTGTTGCTTCTAAATATAATGATTAACGAGATTTTTAAGATAATAGAAGAAATTATGCATGCATGTGCAGTTGCATAAATAATGGATTAATTTTCTGATGATACTATGTCATCTTTGTCCTAAAGTATCTCGTTAACTATTAAATTTAGGATTAATATAGATTTATACTTTTCTACTTAAAATTTAATGCTTTACTTTATGATAATTTATATTTTAGCACACTATGGGCTGATATTTTATGCAGGACGTTCGTAAATATTAGTAATACTTGTTTTTCCTTATTTAATGAATATTTTGTTTTACATAACACTTTGTAAATAATAAAAAGGAAAGTTTAACTGTTTAAGTGTTTCTAAAAATATTATACATTAAAAAATATTAGAGTAAATAAAATTACTATATAAAAAACTGCATAATAAAATAGTCTAAACGTAATTAAGTTTTTCTCTTAAAATTTTTAAAAATTAACAATTATTGTTTGCTCCATGTAATCCATTAAACGAAATAATAGAAAACTAAATTAAAAATCTCACTTTTTAAAAACTGAATCCATATTTTTGAAATACTATATATTACCTATTTTCCAAATTTCATTGAAATCCTACTATTAATTGCGAAGATATTAATTGTTTTCTAAAAACTGCACGTTCTTCATATTTTACCCAAACAAATTGACCTTAAAATTTCAAAATCTGCTCCACAAATTAAACATCGCCACATTTTCTATATAAAATATACATCTTTTGTATTTAACAATTTTTTGTGCTAAATTATATGACTCACCCTATAAGTTTAAAATAATCACGTCAAGTGCAATATAAGTCATGAAAAATTAAATCGAAGAAATCAATTGCTCTCTAAATATCATTCACTCGATTATTATTATTATTACTTCTACGTGAGCTCTTCGACTTTTTCTCAGCCGAAACGTTTTCTTGCTTTGACCCATAGAGCGTTGTAACCGAGGTTTGTCTGGTCGGGATTCGCCTGAACTGTCCTCGTTTGGACTGGTTGGACTGAGCTGGCTCGTCACGGTTTCCCCTAATAAAATAACAAATTAGTTAACATCTATTTCATTGATCACTACTCTCTATTCTACAATCTATCCATGCTGCTCTTCCAAGACTACAAATTGCAATCCGACGTGTTCCTTCGAATGACAATTTTTAACATCGCACTATGTCTACTGTGAATTAATATTTGTCGAACAGTTGTTAACTTTTATCTAACTTTCTCAGATCCCAGTACGAACGACTGTAATTTTTTTTTATATTTATAATTCCAGTTTGCGTATACGAAACCATTGGAGGAATTGTTTAATTTATATTTGTAAGGCTTTATGTATAATATTACAATTTTATATTTTGTATTATATTAATTTTGTTATAGTTTATGTGCAAAAGCTGTTTTTATAAGAAAATGAATATTTCATGAGTTTATTCGTGGTATTCGTGCCTATAATTAAGCTCGATGGAGGAAGTTGACATTTGTTTTCAAATATATTTATAATTCAAAGCTAGATTGTTTATTAATTTATTTATTGATGTATTAATATATTTATAGTTGATATAGACGTGCTGTTCACTATTCGTAATTTGAAAAAATTAAGCTTGGAGGGACTGTAGAAGAGCGAGTACTTGATAATTGTATAATGAAGAGAATAAAACGAGAAAAATTGAAGATAATAGATAGAACGGAAAATATGCAGTGTAGTTTGAATGGTGATCAGTTTTAAACGTTGTTGTTGTTACTTGGAAATCATTCGGAAACATTTAGAGGTAGAAATAATATACTTTAAAAAGATTACTATTGTGATCGTTAAAAAACGTTTGTAAAGTAAACAATGTTCTGTAAATAAATTGATGCATATTTCTTATTTAGTTTTTGTCATTTGTGAATATTTGTTTAATATCAATTTCAGTTAAGACGTTAATATATGAAAAATAATAATATAAATGATCAAAATGAATTGAAACATCATAGTATTATTATTTTATAAAAAGGAAACTTTTTTATGGTACTACAATTATTGCTGCATTTTGCACACTTGTTCTATTATGTTCTGTATTTAATTAATATTATTAGTTTCAAAATGTAGCTCTGTAATTAAAAATTTCTTGTTATGCGACCTTTTTATAGCTTTTTTATGAACCAAAAATCTTTTATTGATAGAATTGCGATATCTGGTAAAGAAAATAAAACTTGAACAATAAATGTCAATTTCTGCATAAATAATGTTTCAGATATTGATAAAGATTTAAAACTGTAAAACACTTGTTTAAATTAAATTTAGTTGCAAAGAAATTTAGACAAATTTCAATATTAAGTAGAATAGTGTACAGGATGACAAGAAATTCATTAAATATATCAAGAGGTATGCATTAATTATTTAAAGTTGATCAATTAAAAGGCTTTGTCATAACAAAACTTATTATATAATAAAAACTGGTTAGATTAATTTAATTAAACATACTCAGAAAACATAACTCAATAAAAAATCTTATCACATATTTTCTTCTATTAAATGGATTATATTATTATATTATTAATTATATTATTTCTATCAAATTTCTAATATATTTTATTTCTATTAAATTAATATTAATAATCAATATTTCACTTTCAGAAATGAACATATATTATCATTATTTACAAAGTAGAATATTTCTACCTCTGACACATATGTAGTCCTCGAAGATAATAAATATGATTAATGTGAGTACAATAAAAGCATGTCCTTTATCATTAGTTCATAGAAAATTGTGTAAATGAGAATGAAATGGAACGTGACTTACGATAATAGTGACAGTAGGAAATAATTACACATGCTAAAAGTTTGTATCATACGTTTTCAATGGTGAATATAATTGAATGCTTAAATTCCATATTACTAAATAATATTTTTGTTATATTTACAAAAATACATGAGATGAATGAAACTGATATATTTGGGTCTTTTTTTGCAACCCCTTAGCTACATCACAGGGTGGTTCACACAATTGAAACAAATCATATTTCATTTCTAGTTGCAATTAGATAAAAATTTAAGAGAGAAGAGATAAATAATTTAGGAAGACTATATTTTTCTGCAAATGTAATATTTTCTACACCTATTTTAAGCGTATCATTTTTCTTAAATGGAATTAAAATATATACGAATCGAAGTTTTTCGTAATTCTGTGCAAAAATTTATGAAGAATATTTTTTCTTTGTTGCATGTATAATTTATAATAATAATAAAATACTAGACTTGATATATGTATATTCAAATATGTTCCATTCAACATTAATTTTATATATTTAAATATATTATATATATTTAATTAAATATATTTAATCTTATCTATTTCTGCACCATTGAAATTTACCCTTTCGACGCGATGAAATGAATATAAAACATTCAAAATTATTATTTAACTGCTCTGTAATTTTTCCCTTATATACAAAATTGGCAGAGAATTTAATTTACACAAAAATACATGTTCTCATTTTTATAAAAATGATATAGACATATAAATCATTTATTCTAATGCTGAGAGAAAAATATTTATATCAATTTTGAAAATGTAGCTCTTTCTGAACCATTCATCCCTTCCCTCCAAAGATTTTTCTTTAATTGCAATCAGTAGAAAAGTATGACTCGTTTCAATTGTGTAAATCAATCTGTATATGCACACTGCGTTTCAAAGAAACCAATATGCGTAATGATGAAGTTACATTACAGTTTCAAGAAATTATTTATAAAGTTACACGTTATAAACAATTGTTGATAGAATGGAAAAATGAAAGACAAAATGCTAACATTAAGTGAACAGAAAATTATCACGAAAAAATGATTAGAATCAAGCGCCTATCTGCAATGATACTGAACATTTATTTCCAATTTTGATTAATAAAAAGAGAATTTATTGAGATGGTAAACAATGCGTATTACTTTTGAGTAAATTATAAGTTACTCTTTAATTTATACAGTTCTATACTTTCTAAATTAATATTATTTCTGTAATATACAAAATGATTCAAAATTTCACAGACAACGTTTGAACAATTTTTGCCTTTGTCAAAATATTTGTTGCAACTTTGTTAAAGAGTTATTAATAAAAAGCACAAACCAATCATAGCTGGGTTGGTTTATGCGTTTTATGATTAGTCAGTGTTCTTCGTTAATAATTTGTTAATAAGGTTTGAAACAAATATTTTTGCAAAGAATAGAATTTAAATTATAAACATTATCTGCAGAATATTGGAACACCCTCTATACAAGAATTTTATGTATAACAGTCGCAATGAATGTGCTTTAAACCTTAGAAATACTAAGAAAAGAGGATTCTTTGAACTCATAATTTTCAAGTCTGATGTATTTCACATATTTAATTAATTAATAGATCCTTCTTAATTTGAAAAAAACGCAAAAATACGAAAATACAAAAACCATATCTGCCAAAAGTATTCAAGGAATCTAAAAAGAATTCCATATAAAAACATAAATTCTCTTTTTTTAAATGCACGACACATTTAAATATCCTGAAACAATTTTTAAACCATTTTCTTCATAATAAACCTTTAAAAAGAAGTATAGGTTCGCATAATCTTCTGTCTATTCCCTTGGGCACTCGTGTGACGCCTCAAATTTAGAGTCTTAGTATTTCTAAGTTTAATTTGCAAAATTAGATGCATAAAAAATGACAAGTTATTTTCTCTGAAATTATTGCAGATATCCAAGTGAATTTTTTTTTAATTAAAATGTGTAAGAAGACTAATCATTTGAGGTACAAAACATTTGATAAAAAAGTCTCTTGAAGGAGTGAACAAATGCACACCCTTATTTCTTTAAATGAAAAAGGCTCACTCTATATATATGCATACTTTACTATACACAAATGAAATAAGTTGTAAAATTATTCTTTTTAAGTTCGTGGAACCTAAGCAACTAATTTTAAACTAGCTCTTATCTTTTTAATATTTACAGGTTTCGAATTTAATCTATTAACCAAAAAATACGTCCCAAAATAAAATCGATACAGTTTTAATTATTTACTTTCTTTTTAGTATTTACAGGTTTCGAATTTAATCTATTAACCAAAAAATACGTCTCAAAATAAAATCGACACAGTTTTAATTATTTACTTTCTTTTTAGTATTTACAGGTTTCGAATTTAATCTATTAACCAAAAAATACGTTTCAAAATAGAAAAATAAAATCGACACAGTTTCAATTACTTTCTCTAATAACTAGATTTTTGTAAACTCATTTGAACACTGTAAAATTATTCAAACATATATACAAACACGTTTCCTATACCTAAAAATAAATATAAGATCAATTATTCGTTACTCGTCAATTAAAATACCCTCCTATATCCACATTTCTACATATGGTTACTTTTAATATACAAATCTTATCAGATGACAAAGTTTTAATTATTTACTTTCTTTTTAATATTTACAGGTTTCGAATTTAATTTATTAACCAAAAAATACTTTTCAAAATAAAAAAATAAAATCGACACAGTTTCATTTACTTTTTCTAATAACTAGATTTTTGTAAACTCATTTGAACACTGTAAAATTATTCAAACATATATACAAACACGTTTCCTATACCTAAAAATAAATATAAGATCAATTATTCGTTACTCGTCAATTAAAATACCCTTCTATATCCACATTTCTACATGTGGCAACTTTTAATATACAAATCTTATCAACAATCTCGGTAGAAAAAGTTTGCACTAAAAATTAGCTTCTTAAATTCATTAACAACCTTTCTATTTTCTTCTCTTTCATTTCTCTAATAATACTGTAAAGCTACTAATATTCGTAAAGCTCTCGCTCTCGCGTAATTAACACTATTTACACGAATTTAATTTATGTAGAGCAGTGGGCTCGAAATTTACCTGATGAGTGCCTAAACTCTACAGAAGAGAGAAAGCGCAGTTTTGGCGCCTTTTGATGAGTTAATATAGGATGAGGCTTTACATGGTTACGTTCATCGCTAGTAGAAGATGGTTGGGATCTATCTGAAACATGCCACATTTAACGTCTAGAATGAAGGGAGAGACGACAAATGAATCAAACCGGATGACTTGTGTTATTCGTTAAGCCGTATAAAATAATCGAATTTTGCCAAATTAGAATTCTGAAACGCGCGATGCGAGGCAATTGACTCGATTAAAACCTGATGGCACAGCGAACAATCGAAAATCAGGGACGAATCTGACGTGTGAAAACAGTAAAATGGCGGGGGTTTGCTATGTAGTTGTGTTCCCGTTTTTTAATACCCTTTACGAGGTTGCTTCGATTATGGAAGACCTGTCTGAAAGTGACATCTAGAGGTTCCAAAATGGCGAACCAGACTCCCCTTGGTAAAGAAAAAAAAAAACGATCTATTAATAATGGAAATCGTTGTGAGAACAGTGTAAGAGTATTTTTGGCACACATACACGTAGACGCATTCGTTTCTCTAATGGACACTGACAATTGTTCTAGTTCGTTAAGGAGACGTACTCGATTTTACCGATTACGAGCGTGATCGTTCGATCGAGTAAGAAAAGGGAAAGCAAAAGATAGAGTCGAAGCAACTACGTTGTGATGAAGTACAACTACGCAACGATGAACAGGGTACCAACTGTTGGAAATTACCATTGTCTAAATACTGCTATATATATATGTATATATATATGTGTATATATATATATTGTTAAGAATGTGTACAGAATGCGAGAGGAGAATGATTATAATAACAGAATAATCTAGTGAAACGTACCGTGAATGTGAGATTTTTCGATTACAGATACGTTGTTGTACGAATAAGTGACTGCAAGAGGTTTCTTGGAGTCAGCTTTGTTTCTGGATGAACAACGCTGATAATTTTTAACGCTCAAAGAAATAATTTGTTTGAGACTTTCGTTAACGCTGATAATTGTTAACGCTCAAAGAAATAATTTGTTTGAGACTTTGACCAACGCTCAAAGAAATAATCTATTTGAGATTTTCATTAACGCTGATAAATTTTAAAGCTCAAAGAAATAATCTGTTTGAAACTTTGACTAACGCTGATAATTTTTAACGCTCAAAGAGATAATCTGTTTGAGACTTTGACTAATGGTCAAAGAAATAATCCTTTTAAGACTTTCACTAACGCTGATAATTTTTAACGCTCAAAGAAATAATCTGTTTGAGACTTTCACTAACACTAATAATTTTTAACGCTCAAAGAAATAATCTGTTTGAGACTTTCACTAACACTAATAATTTTTAACGCTCAAAGAAATAATTCTTTTGAGGCTTTCACTAACGCTGATAATTGTTAACGCTCAAAGAAATAATCTGTTTGAGACTTTGACTAACACTCAAAGAAATAATCTGTTTGAGACTTTCACTAACACTAATAATTTTTAACGCTCAAAGAAATAATCTGTTTGAGACTTTCACTAACACTAATAATTTTTAACGCTCAAAGAAATAATTCTTTTGAGGCTTTCACTAACGCTGATAATTGTTAACGCTCAAAGAAATAATCTGTTTGAGACTTTGACTAACACTCAAAGAAATAATCTGTTTGAGGCTTTCACTGAGTGAGTTTTCAGAGTGTACGCTGTGTCTAGAAGGAATTGTTTATTTACAATTAGCAATTAGCTTCATCAGGAGTTTGTAGACGCGATGATAATCAATATTTCTTCTACACATGGCGTACACTTGGAAAACTTACTCAGTGAAAGCCTCAAAGAAATATTCAAACAGTAATAATTTATATCCTTTATGATGTTTTTTAGTAGATTTTTGCGATATTTTTATGTAGAAGAGTAAAAAAATGACCTAACAGTATTATTTTAAATTATTCAGAAGAACAAAATTTGAAATATTATTGTTACTTTGTACTTTGTACCGTTTGAAACATTTTTTTTGTAACAAATACTTTGCAAGGAATTTAAGAGATTGAGTTAAGTGCTTTTTCTTTTATATCATACATAGATTATTGAATTTCACTTCTGTGAGGAAATGTATAGAAAAATACTAAAGTGTAAATTATTAATTTTAACAAAATTTTGCAAATACATATATATTTTTTTTTTTTAGTTACCAACGTTCATATCGAAAGGGATGAAAACAATTTTTATAAAGTAAAAAGAATGTAACATATACATATTTTGACAAATATCTAGAAAATTTTTATATAATAGACGAATAATGTATATTAAAACATGTTGTACTTTTGTATGACAAATTAGTCTGTTTAAACAGATATTGACAAGTTCTATTAGTGTAAATAACATATTAAAAAGTTAATTTAGATTATTTTAATCATTTCTCCAATAAAATATTAATATATTTGCATGCAAATTTACAAATATATTTCAAAAACTAGAAGAATTAATTAGTAGTTTGCTGGTCTCTATGATATGTACACTAAAGATCTATTTACACTAACGTAAACCAATTATTCACCAATAGATTAATAATTAAATTTACTGAAAAGTTTTATAATAATATTAATAAATAAATAAATTTCGCGTTCATAAAATATTAACGTGCATTTAGGGATTGAGTAGTGACTATAAAAAGTTTACAAACATTATAAAAACTATTCGCTGGTGTATACACAGCTATCCTATAAATCCTTCAATATTTCCATTAAAAGATACTTAAAACCATTTTTCATATATATTTCATATCAATCACGAGCATTAAAACACTAATATATTAACAATTTGCAAGAAAAAATGACCAAAAACTACCAATTCTTAACACATCTAAATTAACCTTTTTAAATTTGTTTAAAAAACCAAATTTGTCATTCAAAAACAAAATTCGTCAAGAAACACTATTCCTCCACTTCAAAAAATATTCCACATATTCGTCACGTGTTTCCACCCTTAAAAACATCCACTGTCATTTCTTCAACGCGAACATCAATTTCCAAAAACAGTGATACAATTATTATCTCTGGCGTAACAAAACTCCATGCAAGTTTTGCGATCACTTATTCAAGGTACAACACGAAAGGTTTGAAGGGCCAATTTATACACAGGGTCTGCGACAGACTTAAAAATCGCTTCGTCCATTGACAAACACAAAACATGTGCACGAGAAAAACACGTTGCAAATTACTGTTCCAACGGGTGTGCGCGTACGATTAAATCTCAGTTCACGGGAGGAATGCGAAAAACAGTAGCGAGAAACGTGGTGAAAAGGAACATCGATAGGGGGAGAAAAAGTGAGCAAGATCAGAGATGAAATTACGAGATGGTGGTTAAGCGTGATTATCGGAACACAACAGCAGGACGTTTATCATAGATCGTATCAGAATTTACTATTAGAGTGTGCTTACCTCCGTCCCCTAGCTAGCAATGGAAGCAACGCAATGATCAATATAAGACCAAACAGGGTGGCCCGAGCGATGACAAATGAAAAGAGAAGAATGCAAGCGGTGAGTCGGTCGACTGTCGGTAACAGTGGCTATCGAGTAGTAAAAAATGAAAAGAAACTCGCAACACGGGTAACGAAAGAACGTTTGCATCCAGAAATAAAATGTGAACTTAGACGCTTCGTCGCAAGCCTCGCTACCAGGGAATGAAATGGAACAATGCGGCATCCTTTACACGTGGAAGTAAGACGAGGTGTCGCGAGAGCTATGCAAATCTCCTCGCAGTGCCCTATAGACAATGGCTCGATCCAACTGTGGTAGACGTCGCTTAATCGCTCGGGAGAAAACAGCGAGTACATGTATCAGAGGCTTGCAGTTGCACCGTTCATGTTTTAATTTCCGAACTGTTTTTTAAATGATTATTGTTTCGATTGAATCGAGTACCTGTTGGCTGCTGTTGATCTGCTGGTTGCTCGTTGCTGCCTACGTCGTTGGTCTCGCGAAGGGTGGAGGAGCCTCCGCTTGTGCTGGATCCTGAAATGGCGGGAATAGCGATTGGTGTAGAGTAAAATTGATAATTATAGTTGTTAAATTGAATTATAGTGAAAGTAAAGTATCGTTTAAGTGTATTAGAATTCGATAATATAGTCAGTTGATAGTTTGATACTTATTATATTTAATTTAAAACAATATCGAATTGCAAATTTAGACGTAGCAATAGGGAATAGCAATTGTTAGAGAGTGAAATTGATAATTATAGTTGTTAAATTGAATTATAGTAAAAGTAAATTATCGTTTAAGTATATTAGAATTCAATAATACAGTTAGTAGACAGTTTAAAGGACCTTCTTCTTATTATATTTAATATAAAACAATTTCGAATTGAAAATTTAGCTGTAGCCGTAGGGAATAGCGATTGTTGCAGAGTGAAATTAATAATTACTGTCTAAGTATATTAGAATTCAATAACACAGTTAGTAGATACTTTGAAGGACCTTTTTCTTATTATATTTAATATAAAACAATTTCCAACTGCAAATTTAGACGTAGCAATAGGGAATAGCGACTGTTTCAGAGTAAAATTGATAATTATAGTTGTTAAATTGAATTATAGTAAAAGTAAATTATTGTTTAAGTATATTAGAATTCAATAATACATTTAGTAGACAGTTTAAAGGACCTTCTTCTTATTATATTTAATATAAAACAATTTCCAATTGCAAATTTGGATGTAGCAATAGGGAATAGCGATTATTACAGAGTAAAATTAATAATTATAGTCTACGTATATTAGAATTGAATAACTCGGGCAATAGACACTTTGAAGGACCTATTTCTTATTATATTTAATATAAAACAATATCAAATTGCAAATTTAGCTGTAGCAATAGAGAATAGCAATTGTTATTTGTAGCACTGTAATACTGTAGTACTTATAGTACTAACTTGTACAAGTACTGTATATTTAGTATTAATAACTAATTTAATATTAATATATTTAATAATAACACCTAATTTTATAATAATATATCTAATAATAATAATTATCTATATATTCAATATTTATTTTAGATATAATAATTTAAAAAAAGAGGCGGCTCTAAAAAAAAGCAAAAAGAAGAGGGTGTTTCAATTTTTATGAACAGCATTGCAACCTTACTTGAATTTTCAAACAATATTTCAAGTTAAGTGAAATATCAGTCTCGCATTAGTTAAATGATTTCAAGTTATTTCAATTTAAGTGGCTCAAGAAAAAGTGATTTGACCAATGGCAGCGAATATAATAAAAGCTTTAGATGAGATTTCGAGTCAATTAATCGATAGGTTTGTATCGAAAAAGTTTCTATCTAAGTCGATTTAACGGACAAATAGCATGTTTCACAAAAACAAACATCAAAATCTAAAATGTTACTTTAAATTCACAGTGCTTCCAAAATAAATTCGAGTGACGTAATTTCAAGTAACTAGTGAGGATTTATTAAACAGCTCGTTGCATGCAATTAACAATAAATGACATAAATAAAAACGTACCGCGTGCCGTTTGTATACCATTTTGCGGTCCTGACACTTGACTTGGTTGCGTTGTTTTTATAGTACTGCTCGAATTTGACTGGTGATTTATGTGACTCCTGGATCCAAGGTCTCCGGTCAAAAGGTCGATTAACGACAGTCTCTGAGCGCGAGGTTGTCCCTCAGTCGCACAGTGCATGTCTGCGACGCTCCTCTTTGGTTCTGACTGCACTTCATCTGAAAATTAACAAAAAATTTAATATTTATATTAATATCGCGTTAGTATTTATAATCGTATAAATATAATATAAAAATATCTGCAATCGTGTGATAATAATTTATATTAACAATCTTTGAAACGCAAGAATCTTAAAAAAATAAGCTTAATAATAATAATAATAATATAACTTTAATATATTGCACAATAGAATTTTCTCATTAATAAATTAAACCATAAAATAATAATAAAAATATTTACAATCGTGTCATAATAATTTATGTCAGCAATGTTTGAAACGCAAAAATCTTACAAAAATAAGCTTAATAATAATAATAATAATATAACTTGAATATATTACACAATAGAAATTTCTCATTAATCAATAAAACCATAAAATTATAATAAAAATATTTACAATCGCGTGATAATAATTTATATCAGTAATCTTAAAAAATAAGCTTAATAATAATAATAATAATAATAACTTAAATATATTACATAATAGAAATTTCTCATTAATAAATAAATTAAACCATAAAATAATAATAAAAATATTTACAATCGCGTGATAATAATTTATATCAGCAATCTTAAAAAAATAAGCTTAATAATAATAATAATAATAATAACTTGAATATATTACATACTAGAAATTTCTCATTAATAAATGAAACCACAGAATAATAATAAAAATAATAAAATAACATTAAAATACTTTTAATTATATAATTTGGTTCTCTAACCGCATTTCCGATCTTCAATTTCTTCCTTCAGCTCCTTCAACTCGTGTATAAGATCGGTTAACAGTGTGCCACGCGACTTTGGCACCGTTGTGATGTCGCCATTAATTTTCGCTCGTATGGTGCTTTGCATGGTCCTCTCGTGCTCTGAAATTGGCGCTTGGCCGATCTTGTGAACGATAAATGGAAACATTTGAATGTACAACGCGGTGCGATGAGTCACTACGAATTCTATGAAATTCCAAAGGTAAGTGGAAGCCTCGTTTCGTTTGTTCAACAGACGCATCGTGCGCAAGATTCGTGGCCACTCGGTCTTCAGTTCCGTTTCGAAGCAAATGGTCATTATTTTCAAAGCTGAAAGGTGCAAACAAAATGGCTACGTGTAGTATAAATATAGTATGCCTTCATATTTTATAAAACAGAATTTCTGACGAATCAATTATGGTACCTAAAAAGGCCACTTGATACGACGTCAACGACGTTTTTGTTGATGTTTTGGAATCCCTCGCCACAAATGTTAAACTACCCGCTCTCATGTCTGTTGTGGTCTTCAAATTTTGCGAGGTTATTGGTATTGTTTTCGTAGTTGGCGGCCATAAAGTGTGCAATACTGCAGTTAGAGCGAAATTTATGTCGGACTGCCTCAGTTTTGGTACGTCTAGAAAAAAGTGTTTGGTTTAAGGCAACATAGTATTTATTGTAAAATGTTATTTTAACTATTAAGACCTTATAAAAATTCTTAATTTATATATATTTAGTTTGCTTTGTCTGTGATTCATTTTTATTAAATAAAATGCTAGGTGTTTTAAGTCAAAGAATTGATGTAAAAAACAAAAATGACATTTAAAGAAATATTTTCTGTCTGATTTTTATTCTAAAATGATTAAAATTCTATAAGAAATAATTTCTCATATTATTATAATTAGGAAATTGTGTGCGCACAGTTAAAAAACAAAATGACATTTAAAGAAATATTTAAAATTACTATATTTTGATATAATAATTATTATGTATTATTAATAATAAAATCGTTAGATTTGGGATCAAGATTTATCACAAATTTACACTTTTCCACTTAAAATATAATATTCTTTCTATTTACGATAACAAAAATATGTCGGTCCATTTAAAAAAAGATAGTTAACCTTAAAATTTCGAAAACTATTTTATATTCAACAAAAATTAAGACGTCATCACATTTCTTCCTTAAAACCATACATCTTTGGTATTTAACAATTGTTTATCAGATACATAGTTTAAAAGTTATTTGAAATATGCAAATTATATGACTCATCCTGTATTTAGATGATTTATTTTACACAAAACACTCTGTATATTCAATATTTATCATTAACATAATATTTTAAAGAATTGTCAAGATATTTACGATGGTTATTCTTTTATTTTACAAACGACAATATTTTTTTCACGTTACCTTTCCTTCCAGTTCCCACGCGTAGAAATAGTGGTATCATTAAGTTGAGGAGCATATTCTCAATTCGAGTTTGATTTCCAAACATTAAATACCCTTCTCCAAGAGATATGACGTAAAGCGCTATCAGTCGAAGAACTGTGGAGCAAAAGTGTTGCGGAGGTATTTTGCTCATTAAAGCAGCTGAGGAAGCTGACGTCACGTCCTCTGGTGGGGTATCTCCAATAATTAATGACTGTAGATTGAAGCTCCCGATTAATAAAAAGTTAAACGCCTAATTAAGACTGCATCACTATTATTATCTCTTTAATATCTGAACTTATAGCACACAAATTGCTCGACACTTCTTTTGCTTCCACTAATCAGCGATAAATGTCGACAAATCCCAATTTAATAATTTTTACATATTTTTTAAATTATTTTCTCTGATATTTCGAATATTAAAAAATTTATTTTGATATTAAATAATTTATAGCGCACAAATTGTTCGATACTTTTTATGCTTCCACTGATCAACGATAAATGTCGACAAATCGCAATTTAATCATTTTTACATATTTTTTAAATTATTTTCTCTGATATTTCGAATATTAAAAAATTTATTTCAATATTAGAAAACTTATAACACACAGATTGTTCGATACTTTTCTACTTCCACTGATCAGCAATAAATATCGACAAATCGCGATTTAATAACTGTGATATACATTTTTATTTAATTTTTCTAATATTTCGAATATTAAGAAATTTGTTTTCCTATTAATATTGAATTTAAAAATTGCAATTTCTGTATTGAAAAATTTTCAAATATAAAGTAATTGCTGTACCTGGCAAGTAGTTAGCAGTGCTTTCAAATACGCGTAGTGTGCAATATAAGGACATCTGTTCAACGTCTCGTACACCCCTTTCAAAAGATCGCTCGCGGCAGTCCAATCGGTATTTCTCCTTATGGAAGCCTTTTTGTGTATTTTGCTAAACGTTTTGTCGAGTCTCCTCAAAATATTAGTCAATGCTGGTTTCATATCATCGCTGGACCAATCAGTCGAGGGTAGAATGTCGTTCATGTATCTCCTCAGGCCTCGACAACCCATTGTGCTCGCATCGTACGGAGATATCTTCAAAAGACTGTGCGCGATGTCTGCTAATCGCTATTAAAAAACAATTAATTTTCAATTTTTTATTATAGAAAAAGTATCTTTCTATTAGTTATAGTATTAGTATAGAAAAGTATTTTTCTATTGTTTCATAATAGAAAAAGTATAAAATACATTAACAAAATATTGTATTTGGAACTATTTATTTTTAGAATTATTAAATTGGAATAATTAAGATGTGAATTGAAAATAATGTAGTATAATATACCATAAGTACATGAAATAATAAAATAAGAAAGTGAAAAATAATAAATACAAATGGACTCGTTAAACTCTTCAAGTTTGCGTTTTGGAATATTTCATTTTTGAAATAATATATAATTAAAAATGATTTAATTTTGTTCAGAATTAAAAATATTATAGCATAATATACTATAAATACATAAAATGATAAAATAAGAAAGTGAAAAATAATAAATACAAATGGACTCGTTAAACTCTTCAAGTTTGCGTTTGGAATATTTCATTTTTGAAATAATATATAAGTAAAAATGATTTAATTTTGTTCAGAATTAAAAATATTATAGCATAATATACTATAAATACATAAAATGATAAAATAAAAATTAATTAAATAAGAAAATAAAAAAAAAATAAGAATTATAGTAAAATGAACACAAATGAATTCAGTAGACTCTTTAAATTTGATAAGTCATGTTAAACGAAGAAATTTACTTACTATATGGCACTTGGAGTCCAACAATTCAATAGTTTTGCCATCTTGAGACTTCTTATTCAATTCCACCAAACGTACCGAGCACCGTGCTACAAAATCTCCAACCATGTTCAACAATGTGTCGCGTGGTCGACGAAACTCATTTTTATGGCAACTTTCAGCATCATCGTTGTCTCGATCGTAAAAGTTTCGAACTTTAGCGTGTTCTATATATTTCGACGTGTGAGTCTCATCCTCGAAATCGAAACCAGGCGAGTAAGGGCCTTTGCCATAATTTCTTTGGCTGGAGCCTTTGTGCTCGGGACTCGACTTTTGTGGGCCATTGTAATACCTAAAAAAATTAACCCATTTTATTGATAAAAAAGAATTACAAATAAAATTTTATTTATTACCTAAAAAGAGCTATACCATTTTATCGATAAAATTGCAAATGAAAATTGTTTATTGAAAATTGATAATAAGCATGGAAGCTCACTTTGTGAGTGCCTCAGAATTGTTCACCAAAGTTTTCACAGCCACAGCCAATTGATGTATTATCTCCTTCTCGCTTTTTCCTTCTCTGTTGTAAGTTGGTGACTGTATTCGTTGGACGTAACAAGGCAATATGGCTTCCAGTATGGTCTGTTTAATGAGAAAATTGTTATCGTGCGTATTCTTTGACGACGATGTTACAAACTCGAGTTCACTTGGATATCGAATCGAATTAAATTAAATTATAATATAAATTATAATATAATATATATAATTAATATATATAAAATTAATTAATATATATAATATAATATATATAATTATAATATAATAAATTAAATTAAATTAAATTCGTGTAAATTATTTCATTACGTGCAACTTTTACAAGTATAGTGGTAAATGTGTAAAGTATGCAAATATTGTCTGAAATGCAAAAGAAGAGTGTTTGGAAGGAAATAAATAGTGATTGCTTGCGATCGAAATCGAGAGGCTGAGACGCAGAAGAAGAGTGTTTGGAAGGAAATAAATAGTAATTGCTTGCGATCGATTTCGAGAGGCTGAAGTGCGAAAGAAGAGTGTTTGAAACTGTGCGATGTATGGAGAATGCATGGGAAACAGGGTGAATCTTCAAAGCAAATGAAATTAATTGAAAACGTGTTGGCGCCATCTTCTCTCAAGACTCGCAGCCCAGAGCCTGAAGGCCACTGAAAGAAGGATGATGAGGCGCCTTCGAAGGGTTCAAGAATTTGGAAAAATAGTTTTTAGAAAATTTTGTAGCGATAGCATATTAAAAACACCTCTCTTTGAAATTACGAGCTTTCAAGTCTTTTTCCTTCACATAAAAGCGAAACGAAACAGAAAATAGCAATAATTAGAATTATAAGCGACTGTAGTCTAATAAATTATTCTTATATACATTAGTGGACTTGAGAATAGTTATTTCTCCAGAATAACAATTTTTCCTACATTTATTTAAAAATTGTATTGATAATATATGTTTATTTATTGTGAGTATATATTAATGTAATGCATAATTAAGGTGATGTCAAAGATTGTTCAATGTTTAACAGAAATATTTATCATTAAGTTAATACAAAATTTATTATTTTAGAAAATTTATTAGGAAGATTACGAGTAAATCTATTATTTTTTAAAATGAAAAATACTTTACCAGCATTTGCTGTCCTCTGACGGAATCAGGCGCGTAAGCTATCACCATTACGCAAAGAGATATGCAATCCAACACGGTGACCATTTCATTCTCGTCGTGGTAACAAAAATCAATGGCTTTTAAAGGCTTCTCTTCCTTCACCAATTCATCTATGTTCAGAGGATCCGGTGATGGAGTTTCCAAACTCAGTAGCAGATTAAATAAGCACGCAGAGGGAACCTTTAAATGATTTTTAAAGATTTTTTTAAAATGGAGTGAAGTAAATGTTGGATTTCTTCATAATTTATTTAGCTACTTTTTTTGATTTATCATGTATTATAATTTCTTTTTTATCCAATACGTGTCACAACAACACTAACAATTTATTTAACTGTATTTTTAAAAGTCTGTTACGTCTAATTTTGGCTACAATTTCGCAAATTTTACCATTTCAATTATTTCAAAAATTGTAATATTTCGATTTGAGAAAATTTAAGAAATAAGACCTTTTTATATAAAAATAATATTCGCGAGGAGGATTTTTGACGAATTGACAACTTAAATTTTGCGAAAAACATTTTACCATTGTAATTCCACTCTCTGTGATTATAATAATATGTATAATAAATACCTTGTTATTAAAATAAATTATTTTGTTGTTGTTAGACCACGATCTCTCATTTATTACACTACAATCCAATCCCAAACTTTCTTACAAATACAAAATTTTGTTTTTAACGAAAAAAGAATCACAAATAATATCTGATTGTCGTATTGAAAGTTAATAATTAAATTAGTGTACTACCTTGTGAGCTTCTCCATGTAAACTAGTCTCGTCAGTGTCCAAAATAGTGGAAACACTTCCAAACATTTGAAGGATAAATGGTTTCCGATTCATCAGATAAAACTGCTTGACAGCGTACTCCACAGTAGTTGTCACCAATTTATTCGTTTGATGAGTCGAATACAATTGCAACAACGTTGGCATAATCAGCAAATAACCGTTCGTTGAGAAGATATTCTTGAAATTATGCGCTGCGTTTATGTACGTGGCCACAACGTAACGCAGGATGCACGAATCCTCGCTGTGGAGGATCACAGCGCCATTTAAAACGTTCAAAAACAGATGAATGTCTCCTGAATAGGCGAAATTGCCCGCCATCGCCTCGAACATTCTTGCGATCAGCTTGACCCACATAAATTTGTGCATCACGTCCAAACCAAGAAGTTCCTAAACGAGGAAAGTGCCATAAAATATATTTTAATTCGTCATTTAGTATGATGATCAATTGTTTAATATAAATTTGTTCGTATTTTAAAAAATTCGTATTTTAAAAATTAGATTTTAATAGAAATGGGACAAAGCATAAGATTGGGATCAGCTTGATATAATTAAAGTTAAGCAATTGTAAATGATTTTATGGTGTTTATATGGTATGTTATGTAGATTGCTTTTCTTTAATATTAGTAAAGTAATTTTGCAATTTAATAAAATGTAAAACAAGTTCTGTAATTTAATATTAATAAAGGGATTTCTTCAATTTAATATTAATAAGGCAATTTTTACAATTTAATATTAGTAATGCAATTTTTACAATTTAATATTAGTAATGCAATTTTTACAATTTAGTATTAATAAAGCAAATTTTTAAATTTAATATTAATAAAGCAATTCTTGCAATTTAATATTAACAAAGCAATTATTACAATTTAATATTAATAAAGCAATTAGTACAATTTAATATTAATGAAGCAATTCTTGCAATTTAATATTAATAAAGCAATTTTTACAATTTAATCTCAATAAATCAATTACTACAATCCAATATTAATAATTTTATATAAATAAATGCTAATAAAGGAATATTTATGAACTGATTTTTATCTTCTTCTGTTTAGATTGAATTACAAATGGTACAAAATATACTTTTACTAGTATAATGGTAAATGTGTGAAGTATGCAAATATTGGTACTTGTACAAAACATCATTACATCTCTCACACATTGCGACTATGATTTTTATGTATGTAAAATTGTACACATAGTAGCATTTTAATATTATTAAAAAATTAATAATTTGTAACATAATTTGAAATTTCAAATTAAACGAATCAAATAAAGAAAATTAAACTACAAAGTCTTAATCAGAGTATACCTAAACTAGAAAATCTTACTCAGTCATAGCACAGAAATTTGCAAGTTAATTAACAGCAGATTTCATTTAATAATAGACTGAACACGACTAAAAGTTCCACATCTTCTTCCACACAGACCAATTGTCTCGTCAGTGGACTCAAAAGCAGTGCTGCTACCTAAACAACATAGCTGAAATGACAGTGTGTCTAAAAATGAGAACTAAAAATGAAAATTGCAAAATTATTAATATATTCTTTCTGCTGCAACAAGCAATGTCACAAAATACAGTAAAATATACTAGGAATGTCGATATTATTGAAAATTAAAATACAATGCGAATGAACAAATGCTTTTTTTCTAGTATAAAAATATACATTAATTATTAATATTCATGCGAGTATTAAACATTGCATTTCTGTCTTTATTTTGAACTTTACTTACTCTGCCAATTTCACCACCTTTGTACAAATCTAGATCAGCTTCTAATGCTCTTCTGGGAAAAGAGGGTAACTTCATCAGTTCTTCGTGAAGAAAAACCACCCTTTGGACTACCATGTCGACATTCTTCAATATCGCCCACGTTAATAAAACCTTTCCAATTTCCACAAATTTGTGCACTAATTCTTGACGTTGAAGAGCATTGAACGCGTCTTCAGGCTTCATGTGAACCAATTCAATTTCCGAAAATTGCGATCTACCTTTGAAAAAGTAGTAATCTCGAACGTACGACGATGGATTGCGAATTTGATCTAAAATGTAAATTATTATCGCGTATAAAAAATTTATTCAGTACAGAACTTTCATATTTGCAATTGTACTTGTTCGTTACTATAATAGGAATAATTAGTTTAATACATTACTAAACTTAAATTAATCAACTTAAATATAGTAATAGGATTAATTTGAATATATAATTTAAATCAAAAATTAAATGTAAGTAATTATTTTTCAATTGAGCCAGTTCCACCCTTTTTGTACAGTGCTATAGATCACAAATTTAGTTATAACAATTATTACTGAGAAATGATCATTGAATAATTCAAAATTCGAAATTGAGTGATTGACAAATCCTAAAAATATATTAATACACATATATTTTTATTTAATGCATGTAATATTAACCCTTTGCGCTCGGATATCCCCTCTGAGGGGACATCAAAATTGATTAGTGATTTTCCTTATTCCACCGCAGCTTTTTGAAAAATGCATGTTTCTCTAAAGTTTTCTGTTGAAATAGAAGTTTTCTATTGCTGGAAGAAGTTAGCAATAGAAATTATTGTTAAATATTGCTAAAATATCGCTATTTTAGCAATATTTTTAGTTTCTATTACCAACGTCCAAGAAGAAGCAGAGTGCAAAGGGTTAAAGGGATGAAAACTACCTCTAAAATCGAAAATCGTAGACATATTTAAGATACATTGATGAATTTTGTGATTTTGGACAACTAATTTCTAATTATAGATTCAATATATATATATTTCCCAATTTAATAGCTTAAACAAAAATAAAACCATGCATAAATATAAATAAAAATAGTATTAAAAATTATTAGTTAATACTAACGTGTTTTGTAGTCGACAAGAAAGTATTCTCGCTGTTTCGATTCCTCGATACCAAAAAAGTCCAACGATTCTCTGAGTATCTGACAAAATTGCGTATCTTCCTGCACCGGAAACTGCGATGGAATTCCTCCAGCGTCAGGATCCTGAGGACCATGGACCACGATCCTCTTCGCAGATGGGACGTTCGCTGTCAACAAAATCGAAGCATCGCACTGTTCCTTTCGCAATATTTGTTTCAAATCTTTGAACATTATCCCGTGCACGCTGTGCACGACCTACAAATAAACGAGAATAATTATACGTTCATTAAAAATGCATCGATCCGAATTTAATTACCATCCATAATATCGAAAGCGCGGTTCCAATCAATTTTTGACCTTCCTCGTGTGGAGATCGTACGTAGAACATGACATATCCGATTATGTAATTGTACAAAGCGAACGCTGCCTGCTGAGGCAGTTTTGGCACGAATCGAATCAGGTGTCTCAAAATTTTGAACATTAACTCCTGTTTGTCTCTTGTAAGGCGTTCCAAAACGTATCGAAGAAACAGTGCACTGTCTTCTACCAAACAGTTCCATATCACCTGATAGTAAAATTAAAAATTTAGACAATTTCTTTAATAAATATTGTGCAGGTCGTTTCTAGAAAAAAGATTTATAGATCTATGGGTCCATTTTTGGTGAATTGTTCAATTTATTGTCATATGTCTAAAAATACACCCCTAAAATTTAACCCCTTGACATACAAATAAAATGAAATCTGATGGGTTCAAAAGAAGATATTTATTGGGATTTTGTTTTGAAATTAAACAAAACTGAATCGATGCACGATTGTTGACGTCTCAGAGTCGTCAAAGTCTACAATGGCACACGAAATTACGTCTCCTAGACGTCATTGTACGTCAAGGAGTTAAATTTCAATATTCAATATAATTAATATTTTAAACATAGCAATTTATTGTAAAAATTGAAAAACATGAAATTCGTTCTTTTGGTTTTATATACTTTTTTTGAGAAACATCCCCAATTATCTTAGAAGTTAAATGTTGAATTGATTACGCACTTGATATGCGACCTCGTAAACAGCACTTCCATCGTCCGACACAGCAGCATCGTCAAGTAAATGTATTATTTGCACGATTGCGGAACATAAAGACGAAGGAAACAACGAAGGCGCTGATTGGCCATGGTGAGATGTGTTTCTCGGTATCGTTTCGGCGCCATCTTCGTCTCCAACATTTCCTACAAGAAACAATGAATAATAATAATTACATTAATCTATGCTGCGAAATTTTACTTTTACACTTCTCCAAAATGTTGCAATATTTAACCATTTGCACTTTAAAAATTATTTCTTATACGCCATCTCAGATATTGTATTATTTAACTGTTTGCGTTTGAATTTTTTTCTTTTGCAACCCTTTCAAAATATTGTGGCATTTAACCATTCGCGTCTGAAATTTTTGCCTTTGCAACCCTTTCAGAATATTGTGACATTTAATCCTCTGTGTTTGAAAATTTTCCTTCTGCAGCCTGTCCAGAATACTGTGACTTTTAACCCTTTGTGTTTGAAAATTTTCCTTCTGCAGCCTGTCCAGAATACTGTGACTTTTAACCCTTTGTGTTTGAAAATTTTCCTTCTGCAGCCTGTCCAGAATACTGTGACTTTTAACCCTTTGGGTTTTAAATTTTTCCTTCTGTAGCCCATCCAGAATACTGTGACATTTAACCCTTTGGGTTTGAAATTTTTCTCTTTTACAACCCTTATAAAACATTGTAATATTTAACCCTTTGTGTTTGACATTTTTTCTTCTGCAACCCTTCTAAAATATTGTAATATTTAACTCTTTCTGTTTGAAATTTTTTCTTCTGTAACCCTTCTAAAATATTGTAATAATAAACCTCTTGCATTTGAAATTTTTTCTTTTGCAGCCTTTCTAAGATTCTGTAATACTTAACCCCTTGCGTTTGAAATTTTTTTTTCTACTACTCTTCCAAGATATTATAATATTTAACCTTTCACGCATGTGACAATAAATAATTTCATCATCTGGAGCCATAATTTGATATCTTACAAATATTTAGTGGGTCACTACATAATTTAACCCTTTGCACTCAGAATTATTTTTCAATTTAGTATTTGCCAGCAACTATCTACTATTTCAAGTGTTTTATTTAAAATTTACTTCAAATTTACTTTAAAAAATTGTCAATTGCTACTTGTAAACTCTAAAAATTTCTTACAATTTATATTTGTTTCTTTTTCTTATTTAACGATGTCTTCAAAGAAACGCAAAGGGTTACAAAATAAAATACGAAACGAACGTTAATCGATTTCCTACCTTCATCGTGATCATCCCCGACAGGGCTAGGCTCGTATGCTGCTTGCACGGTAATCGGTATGGTAGTGATCAAAAAGTTTTCCCGTTCTTCGCGTTTCTTGTCATCTTGTGCCTGCAAAGCCTTTTTTATGAGTTCAGTTTGTTGCTTCTTACGCGTTTTCGTTGCCGTCACCAGGGACCTCTAAGTAATAGCAGTAGTAAATTCTACTTAATCTACCGAAACCTCTAAGATGCTACTGTGCTCTAAATTAGCGACGCGCGTCGCGGGCTTACATGGTGTTCCTGATTAATGGTCACTTCCTCGACCTTCGTCTTCACCTGTGGCATCCAAGGCGGGTCCACGACTGGCAACGACTCGATGCCGATTTTTGGCGATGGCAAAGTGAACTCGATCCCAGGAGGTGGCACTTTGAAGGTCAGATGAGCGTTCTCCTCCATGCGCGGCCAAACTTGATAACGCAGCTTCCACAGCACTTGAAATCGTAGTATGGCGTTTATTCGTACGCTGGTGCTGCTGTGTTGAAGACCATGATGCATCAGCTCGCTGGCTTGATTAGGGGCTCGCACAGCCGCGACTATGAACAACGAGGCCGCTGAAGCTGCCACTTCTTGGTTCGATTCCAACAAAAGCTCCCAAGAAACAGGAAGGACGTCTACGAACAATTCCTCGGTCATCACCACTGCCCCTTTCACTAGAGTGGCCAATGGTGCGTGGAATATATCCTTCACTTGGGTTTTTAGATATTTTAGAATCGGTGAATTCTCTTTGTCTGAAGCGCTAGACGATTTAGAGGATTCCTTTCCTCTTTCTGCGTCCTGGTCAGCTAGGTCCTTCGACGAGTCTCGTTGAGTCACTCTGCCTGACTGGGATCCTTCCAAGTTTTTCTCGATCCTATTTAAACATGCGAGATGATATGTTTGGTATTAGTTTTCTTTTATTTGTAACTTAAAAATGCAATTTCTCGAGAATAGTGGTCTGTGCAGGGTAAATTATTTGATCGCGTGACCACCATCTTAGTGGTGTCGTAGCCTGTGGCGCAGAGTGTATTTCAATTTCATTATCACATAGTTCTATATCAATTGCATTCGATTCATTATTTGATTGGTCTTCCCTTTTTTGCGAAAGAAAATATTTCTGATTTTTCCTCATAATAGCATTTTGACTTTCTCCATATTCACAACGTATAAATTGGAATGACGAAAGAGGTGGGTGGAAGACACTCTTTGGTCTCAGTTAACTAATAAATTGACCAGATTAAATATTTTTCTGATTCTCTATAAATATTTAATGGTTTTTTCGAACACCTTGCATATATATCTCTCTTTCTATAAAATATTGCAAAAATGCCTGCAGTCTGCATGTACCATTTTATATTTTGTAAAGTATAATAAATGCTTTATTAAAAACAGAAGTTTGAGTTTATTTCTTTCATTATTAACAAAGATATAGGTGATTAAAGTGAAGCATACTATATTATCTAAATATTTTTGTGATTCATTGTAAATATCAAATGTATATATATTGTTCTTCCTGTTTCTCATTCTATAAAATATTGCAAAAATGCCTGCAGTCTGCACGTACCATTTTATATTTTGTAAAATATAAGAAACGCTTTATTAAAAACAAGTTTGAATTAGTTCTATTCATTATTAACAAAGATATAAGTGATTAAAGTGAAGCATACTATATTATCCGAATATTTTTGTGATTTATTGTAAATATTAAATGTATTGTTCTTCCTTTTTCTCATTCTATAAAATATTGCAAAAGTTCCTGCACTTTGCACGTACCATTTTATATTTTGTAAAGTATAATAAATGTTTTATTAAAAAAAGAAGTTTGAGTTTATTTCTTTCATTATTAACAAAGATATAGGTGATTAAAGTGAAGCATACTATATTATCTAAATATTTTTGTGATTCGTTGTAAATATCAAATGTATATATATTGTTCTTCCTTTTTCTCATTCTATAAAATATTGCAAAAATTCCTGCACTTTGCACGTATCATTTTATATTTTATAAAGTATAATAAATGCTATGCTAAAAGAAATTTCCAGTTAATTTCTTTTATTATGAATAAAGATACAGGTAGTTGAAGTGAAGTATACTATAGTGTCCAAATACTTTTCTGATTCACTGTAAATATTCAAATATATTTGTATATATCGAATATATTGTATATATTGAATATTTGTATATATTGTTCTTCCTTTTTTTTATTCTATAAAATATTGCAACAATTCCTGCACTCTGCACGTACCATTTTATAAAAATCTCAGTGCAGAGGGATGAATTTCTTTTATCACTGATCGTTTCGACAGTGCATTGGATCGTTTGAGACCGCAGAGACGAGTGTGCGAGTAATCGACGACCTTACAGCGCGTGGCGTGCAAAAATTAACCGGCGTTGTAATTCTAGGTCATTGCATACTCGTGAGATTGTCAGTTTCCTTCCGTTACAAGCCCACCTCGTCTGCTCGCCCTCACATAATTCCATATAACTGTGGAAAGGCTCAGGCGAAAATAACGCGTCGTATTTGCGCTCAGCCTAAAAGTGCATTGCTAAGAGCAGTCGTAAGACGCTGTTTTTAAATCGCACAACGAGAATAATTGTTAGGAAAAGAGATGAAGGAGTAGAAGAAAGTGAACAACCAATCAGAAATGCTATTTGAATATTCAATGGATTAATAGAATTTTGAGTTTTAGATTTTCATCAATTTTTATTAGTTTTTTTAATCTTTCACTATCACTTTTTTCGTAAAGATAAATTCAAATGTAATCTTGTTTAGTGCATATTTGTATATTGTTATAAATGATTCAGTAATCTTTTCTGTTTTAATTATCTAATTGAGTGGAATTATTTTTACATTTATTTTTTTATACTTCTACTGCAGAATACTTAATTAATAAACTATAACCATCATGAAACAAAATTGGCGATTGACTACTGAAGATTTCTCTCTGATCAACTGTACCATCATGAAACAAAATTGATAATTGGAGGACACCCTATACAATTCATTATTTTTACAGAAGACATCTCTCTTTTATCAATTGTACCATAATGCAACAAAACTGACCATTGGAGGACACCCTATACAATTCACTATTTTTACGGAAAACATCTCTCTTTTATCAATTGTACCATAATGCAACAAAACTGACCATTGGAGGACACCCTATACAATTCACTATTTTTACGGAAAACATCTCTCTTTTATCAATTGTACCATCATGAAACAAAATTGGCGATTGGAGGACACCCTATACAATTCATTATTTTTACTGAAGACATTTCTCACTGATCAACTATACCATCATAAAACAAAATTGATAATTGGAGGACACCCCATAAAATTCACTATTTTTACAGAAGACATCTCTTTTGATCAACTGTACCATCATGCAACAAAACTGACTATTGGACGACACCCTATACAATTCACTATTTTTACAGAAGACATCTCTTTTGATCAACTGTACCACCATGCAACAAAATTGGCGATTAGAGAACACTCTATACAATTTACTTTTATACATTTTACGAATAAGGTTTAAAAATAAAAATTAAAAATTATTAGAGAAAATATTAAATTAAATATTTAAGTTTAATATTTTACTTATTAAAGTAAAATAAAACTTACTTGTATTTCTTCCCTACACTGTCCTTCCTTCGCACAGGTGACACTTGGGTGCTGGCTTGCTCCGAAACTTTCCGACTGCGCTTCTCTTTCTTACTCGCCTCCTTCTTGTCCGTATCGAAGTCGAACATCCCCATGCCATTCAGTATCCCAAATTGTTCACCATAAATTTTCCTCACCGACTTAATCAACCTACTACACGCTCGCATTTGACGTCGATGACAATACGGATGACAGAAGTTTTGGTGAGAACAATAGAAGTTGAACGAATTTGCCAACTGCACCAACACTTTCATCCATGGGAAATTTTTGTTCGTCTCGTCTGTTTCGTTACTGTCGCTGGGACTTTCTGGTGGTTGATCATCGATAAGGATACCTGGCGATTCTTCTCCACTGATTTCACCACCAAAACCAGGCTCAGAAGTGTCACTTCTGTCTGACAGTGAACTGACTTTCCTCTTCGATTGTATAGAATCCGCTCGTTTCACTGTATCTAATTATTGGCAGTTGTAATTAATTATTAGAGGAGATTGTTTGGTCCTAAGCATTTTTTGAGATAATAGTTTTGTTCTTAAAATATTTACAGGCTTCACATTCGGTGTCCTTGCCTTCCTTGGTGCCACGTCGAAGCTTCAAGCTTCGTTTCTTGAAGGAACCAGTCGCGTTCTCCGCAGTGCCACGGCGCAAGAGAAATGGCCGACTTTGGGGTGGTTGTACACGTTTCATTTTCTCCCTTTCACCGCCTTGGAATTCTTCTCCTTGTATCGTCACTGTTGATTTACTGCTGCCTTCTGATTCGTTGTCAGGCTCGTACAGGACGAAACTGATCTTTCGCTCGGCTGAAGATTGGATTAAGGATTGTTGTGTTTAGAGAAATGGTGTTGATTAACGTTCTTTGATTGATATTTACAATTCATTCTACATTAAATGTTGTATTTTGGGTAAAGGATTGTTATGTTTAGAGAAATGGTGTTGATTAGCGTTCTTTGATTGATATTTACAATTCATTCTATATTAAATGTTGTATCTTGGGTTAAGGATTGTTATGTTTAGAGAAATGGTGTTGATTAACGTTCTTTGATTGATATTTACAATTCATTCTACATTAAATGTTGTATTTTGGGTTAAAGATTGTTATGTTTAGAGAAATGGCGTTGATTAGCGTTCTTTGATTGATATTTAAAATTCATTCTATATTAAATGTTGTATTTCATTTGTTGTATAGTATATTCTTATTTTAAATATCTAAATGTTTGCTGTTTTGAATAATAATTTGAAGTATTGTTTGTTGTTTGTTTTATTCTGCTTTGAGAAATTTAAGTATTTGCTATTTCGAGTCATAATTTGAAATTTTATTTGTTATTTGCTATATTCTTCCTCGTAAAATTTAAATATTTAGCACTTTAAATAATAATTAGAAATTTTATTTGCTAGTTGCTACATTTTTCTTTAAAAAATTTAAAGATTTGCCATTTTGAACAATAATTTATGATTTTATTGTTGTTTGGTTTATTTTTCTTTGAAAAATGTAAAGATTTGCTATTTTGAGTAATAATTTCAATTTTTATTTGTTGTTTACTGTCATTTTCTTTGTAAAAATATAAATGTTTGATTTCTGAATAATAATTTGTAGTTTTATTTGTTATTTGCTTTATTCTTCTTTGAAAAATTTAAATATTTGCAGTTTTCCGTAATAATTTGTAGTTTTATTTGTTGTTTGCTTTATTCTTCTTTGAAAAATTTGAATGTCTGCAGTTTTGAGTAATAATTACAATTTTTATTTGTCTTTTACTACAAGTTTCTTTGAAAAATTTGCATGTTTGCAGTTTTGAGTAGTAATTGCAGTTTTTAATTGTCTTTTACTACAATTTTCTTTGAAAAATTTGAATGTTTGCAGTTCTGAGTAATAATTGCAAGTTTTAATTGTCTTTTACTATAATTTTCTTCGAGAAATTTGAATGTTACTATATCTTCTTTGAAGTATACTCTTTAACTATAATCTTCTTTGAAAAATTTAAGTATTTGCTATTTTGAGTAATAATAACAATTTTTATTTGTTGCTCGCTACAATTTTCTTTTAAAAATTTAAATATTTGCTATTTCGAACAATAGTAACACTTTTCTGGTACTTACGAGCCACTTCACGATCGCCTACGATGGACTGAAGACTTTGAGCCGACGTCTGAGAATGGCCCATCGACGAAAGCGCCATGCTCCATCGTCGGTTCGCTTCTCTGCTGTACATCCTTTCCCAAGGTGGTGGACGTTCCTTCGTCAGAAGTTTATTAAATTTTGGCAAAGTCTGGTATGTTTCTCTCAGAAATGCTGTCACTTCCAGTAGCAGGATACAAGCAGCAAGACGTAACGCAGGTGGGCACTGAGATCCATAGCCATTTATGCTAGCTAAAATGGCAATAACGTTTCCTGTTTATTACTAATCCAATATTTCGCTTATCATAGAAACCAATTAATAATTATAATCGTAATGCAATAATATTCAACAACAACGTAAAATTAATAATTATAATCTAGGCTGTATTAGAATTGATTAACACAGTCAACAGACAATTTCAAGGACTTTTTCTTTGTTATAGTTAACATAAAATAATTTGAAATACCAGTTCAGCTGTAGTAATAATAATAATTAATGAGCGTTACTAAAAATATGTCAAATATTCCATAGAATCACCTTCGTCGAGAAAATCTTCTTCCTCGTCTTCGATAATTAGATCTCTCTGTTTACTTTCATCGGATACCATCGCGATTACTTGTTCCGCATTTTGTTTATCTTCCAATAACAATTCTTCCAATCTCGTTCCAATTGCCTGTTAAATATACATTGTTAAACATAATTATTTATACGAAATTTGGTTCTATGTAAATAACACTAGGTTTGACCTAGAGCTTATTTTGACTCCTCTAAAAAACTTGTCTTTTCATTCAACTTTAAGTTAAAATATCAAAAATAAAAAAGAGCAATAAAAACTAATTTTCTATACAAAATTTTGTGCTATGTAAATAGGTTCACCAAGGGCTCATTTTGACTCCTCTGAAAAACTCCTCTTTTCATTCAACTTTACTATTAAAATATCAAAAATAATAAAAACTAATTATTACAACTGATGCAATTTTATTCAAGATCGCCTTTTCTACTTTAACTTCATAACAGATATTAATTTCAATTTATATTTTTCCTAATTAAACATCGAAAGGGAGACATTTGACCCCTTTGTTAGAAACAAGTACATGTCAACTCATAGTAAACCTAGTGTTAAAATAATTATAATTCGTTAATTATCCATCGTACCTCCGCCCACTGATAAAACAATTTCCCAGCGGTACGTTGCAACGCATGGATCTTTGGCAACACCGCGGACGTGTTTCGATTGTTAATAGGAACCGACGAACGAAAGATGGGAAAGTTCATTTTCATCCAGGTTGGCCACTGTCCTTTGTTGCACTGGTGAACAAAATGGGCGCACTCGAGCAGCAAGCAGGCTCGCGCGACCACTGGCGCGAATGGCTGCAGAAGGAATAGGCTTCCTGAATTTCTAGAATTCTAACGATTTCTTCAACGGGCGTACAATTAACCGATATAATTGATGGACATTTTTACAAGATCTAAAATTGCTGCCATTAGATAGTGATCAGGAACCGAACCCGGTTGGCATGTCTCCAATAGAAACGAGAATCGCAGCATTCCGTCGTAAACAGCGTTACAGGGCACCAGTCTTCTTTCTTTCAGGACCACGAACTCAGATTCTCTGGAGGCCTCGCCAAACTCCATTGAATTCCTTCTGCTGAAATCTGTTTGGAAATTTTCTTTTAAAATCTGGAATTGGATAGTTGGAGATGGTTTGACGAGTAAGTGGTAGCTTACAGCTTCCTGGAGCCTCTTCCAGGCTCTCCTTCTTCTTACTCTTCCCGAAACCAATTTTGTTTAACTGGTCTTCCATTCGACGCTTCGCTTTTTGCAGTGTCAGGCCGACACTGTGCGGGAAAATTGTTCGCAATTACAGTTGGAACGTGATTAATTAACTTTGTGTTTCGTGTCGCGTTTTTTAGAAGATTGTGGCTAATTTTTGAAACGTAAATTTGATAGTACAAACAGTATTGTCTGATGTATTAGACAGCATGCGATTTTTTGCTCGAAGCTTAACTCATTCGAGATAGTTCGTTTTTTGAAGACCAACTTTTTATTTTTAATTTTATTTTAAACCAATCTTATTTCGACGCCTACTTTTTCCATACTGACTGATAATTTCAATGCAATATTATTACATACATGGTGTACAATCTATCCTGAATAGGTTAAATAAAACTTCACAAAGTGTATGGAAGGAAATTAATCTTCAATTTGGATGCAATTCAATTTTTTATTACTTTTTTTTAATAAGACTTTATGCTTTGTACGTATATTGAATTTTTTAAATATTCTGCGTATGAAAATAACGCAATAAAGTATTAAAGGAATTGGTATTTTGTGCAATATTGTAAAATCAAATTTTGAAATAGTAGTAAGATTTTTAGCAAACTCAAACTCACCCACGCCCTGATCTGGAAGCACTGCGATGTTGCCCATAATGGAAGCTCGGTTGTCTAACGAAACTACCATCTGTCGGTGATTCGCTGCTCTCGTGACTGTCAGTGGAGTCAGTTCTGCCATATTCCTTTCGAAACCAATTAACTGAAACAATAATCAGTACTATTTTTACAAAAAAATATCATTTTTATTTATATATCTGTTACCACTTGTACGTATTCAAATATTTTCTGTATGCACTTGAATCTTGCTCAACACGTTAACTGCTAACGTCAGTCACCAGTGACTGACACTAAACTTTTCGTTCAGACTGCGTCAGTCATCGATGATTGACAGTATAAAATACTATAATAATACTATAATCTAGCTGGCCAAACGATAAGCAAGACAAAACAGACGTGGCACTATACGTGTTGAATGAATGTTTGTAAACATTTGACCCTGCATCGAATTTCAATGTTAGAAGTGCAATTGGGATTGCTATACCACAATGTCAGCGCGTGTGGCCTGAAGGAAAGTTATTTCGCATATCGAGAAAAATAAATAGTAAAAAAATGGTTCCTTTACAGCCATTACAAGCCAACAAGTGACGTTTCG
Source organism: Xylocopa violacea (assembly GCA_963969225.1). Taxonomy (NCBI): domain Eukaryota; kingdom Metazoa; phylum Arthropoda; class Insecta; order Hymenoptera; family Apidae; genus Xylocopa; species Xylocopa violacea. The sequence continues at coordinate 3,924,675 of CAXAJV010000021.1, read as the reverse complement.
CGTAACGAGAAACGCGGAAAGAAGAAGTTCGCTCTTCTTCGTTATTCAATTATAATGCGATGTCATAGTTTCATCAAATTTTGAAGCACTGAAAAAAGCAAATGTCGCTGAATAGCTTTCTAGTAAAAAAGAATTAGATATGTGTCATAAATTTATAAATAATAAACTACATAATTATATCGAAATATAGAAGTATAGAAGAAATAATAAAGAAATAATAATAATCGAAGTATAGAAGAAATAATAAAATAATAATAATCGAAGTAAAGAAGAAAAGATAAAGATGGTTTCACTTCTTAACAATTTAAGTATAAGTAATTTTCTTTAATCAAACATTACATATAAAAAATTTTGATTATTTTTTTGCACAGAACGCATTATCGTATTTTACATTAATTTATATGGAAAAAATTGTTTCACTTAACGAATGCATCACATAACGAGTAAAATTCTGGAACAAAACATACTCGTTATGCGAGGTTCCACTGTATATAACAAACTTTAGAAATTTATACCTATGCCACCAATTTGAAAACGAGTGGATTTCCTAGTCTTCCCAGAACTCAACATTTCTATCCCCAAATTGCGTTCACTTTGTCGAGGAGTGAGTATATGGTGCTTTTTCCTCAAGTTTCCCAGAGGACTCTGACTGATCTTCGCGTTCTCTTCACTCAGCTCTGTCTCGATGAGACTCTACGCAAATGCAAATTAGATTGTTACACGTGAAAAATGTGAAGCAACAACAGCAGCAAGAATTTCTCAGTTTTTATACGAACAGCGCAAGTTGAAGACGTGCTTCTCTTTTTGAAAAAAAATTTCCGGTTCCCTCTGTCGTCCACAGTGTAGCATGTGTCACCTCCGATGTCTGGGTGCTCGTCTAAATATGACTGATGCATGTGCCTGGAAAAATTCAATTTTTTTTTATCACAAATTTATCGTTTTTCCTATAACAATTTGATTTTAATTAAAATGTTAATAGAGCAGTATATTTGTTATTACTTAATATATTTTGCATATTTGATGCATGTGTCTGGAAATATTCAATTTTTTTTTGTCACAGATTTATCATTTTTCGAAAACAATTTGATTTTAATTAAAATATTAATAGAGCAGTATATTTGTTATTACTTAATATATTTTGCATATTTGATACATGTGTCTGGAAATATTCAATTTTTTTTATCACAAATTTGTCGTTTTTCGTCTAACAATTTGATTTTAATTAAAATGTTAATAGAGCAGTATATTTGTTATTACTTAATATATTTTGTATATATTTTGCATATTTGAAGCATGTGACTGGAAATATTCAATTTTTTTTTTGTCACAGATTTATCGTTTTTCGTATAACAATTTGATTTTAATTGAAATATTAATAGAGTAGTACATTTATTATTATTTAATATATTTTGCATATGATTTAGTGGTTTGTAAATGATACTAAATTGAATATTATTAATTGTTTTGCACGATAAAAAATATAGCAAAATATAATATATGTATATATAATAGAATAAATGTGTACAATTTATATTTGAATGAACAACTTTCATTTTTAATTGAGATTGCTTTTATAAAAATTGTAAGCTTTTTATTTCATTAGTGTGTTAGTAAATGTGGGAATATATATGATGCTTGACAGTTTTTTATATAAATTGTGTTCAATACATTGTAATAAGTCAATGATTTACACATAAAAGTTAAACATTTTTTTAAATATTTCTTATAAAAAATGTATTCAACTCTGATTATTTACTGTAGCCCCATAAGCCCTATTTCATATAAAAAATAATATATAATTATATATAAATATAGAGTAATATAATATATATAAATAATATGTAATTTTTAATATTTAAAAAGTTATATTTTTTGTTAAATGTGAAATATGTGAAGACATAAACTATAAGACACCAAAGTTCCATTTAATGTAAATAAGAATAGATAAGTAACATTCATATGTTACATTAAATTTATGCAACTAAAACGTGAAAAATTTTATGTTATGCAAGACTTCCACGGAGTAGAACAATCAATGTAGACAGAAATCATGCGTTCTGAAAGTAAAGTTGAACGCAAGGCCGCCATTTAGAAATGGGGTGTTGCAAGCGCTCTTATCTAGAAACGTAGTTAGTGAATACTTGAGCAAACGAGCACCCTAAGTTATGTAGCCAGATATATAGGCCCATTACACACCCCATTAAATCGATTCTACAATCGCTCACGCCAAAACTATTCGTGCAGACATTAGTTACATAAGCTAAGAGTAGTCATTAATGCTTCATTAGTCAAATAAACGCATTATAGTTCATCAATTACACTGTACTCGTGTATTTTTGCATATCGAAATATTATCACTGCTGTTGATATAAAACGATTATAAAACAATTGGTCAAATAAACGCATTATAGTTCATCAATTGTACTGTACTCGTGTATTTTTGCATATCGAAATATTATCACTGCTGTTGATATAAAACAAGACTATAATTGTCAGGCTATTAAATTAATTTGACAAATTAAACATAAATCCTATATAAATTATGAATATTACTTATCTATTCCAATTTTCTATTATTATACATTAAAAATAACTTTGTTATCATTTCACACGCATTTTATACATGTATATGTACAGGGTGATCTTGTAAAATATTGCAAGCTTTCCTGGAAACAGATATCAACTAATTTTTTTCCATTTCAGTGATATAAAAAGGCTGATTACTCGAAATATAAGAAACTATTCTGTGACAACTACAAAGAGACACAAAAAGTCTGTGTTAATCTTTTTTTAATAGAATATCATTAATTTTCATTTGTTAAAATAGCTCTTACAAAAGTGAATAACATTTGTTTGAAGCATTCCTCTACATAATTAAAGAATTATGCTAGAGGGAAAATTTGTAGAAATTCATCTTATTAAATATAGTTATTCTATATTTATATAATTAATTATTATATTAATTATTATACTTATATAATTAACTCAAGGGACACAACAGATATTTAACTCAATATTAAGATTTAATAAGTTAATAAAAATTTTACATGTCTAATTAGTTACCATCGTCAGTAATTGTATGAAATGTCATCATATCAACTCAAATTCATTTATTTCCACGATTTGTCCACACATGCTTAATTCCTTGACATACAATGACGTCTGGGAGACGTCATCCATTTCCTGTGCCATTCTAGACTTTGGCGTCTTCGAGACGTCAAGAACAGACTCTGAAGGACGCCAAAAATCGTGCTTCCGTTTTATTTAATTTCAAAATAACATGCTCTGTTTCTAAGCTTGCATATAACTGTCCAATTGAGTCAAATTAAATAGTATTGAAGGGTGATGACTATGTCTATAGACTAGCGTGTTCAAAGTAATTCAGACACAGGGTGCAAAGTCTTTAAAGTTGCTTTGCGAGCTTTATTTTGTTGAGTTTTAGGTGAGTTTTCCACTGAGTGCTGTCACCGTCTTCTTAAGGAAGGGTGGCTGGTGTCTTTGATAAGTGATGCTTCTAGCTTTTTACCATATTTGTTTATAGCATCCGCATGTGCCATCGAGGCCATTGGGGAAGTTAATTATCGCATGCTCAGAAAATATTAAAAGTTCAAACGGTTCCTCAAAAATAGCTTGATTATCACGCACACCATAAACCGTGTTAGCTATTTGTAGCAAAAGGTTTTCTATTGTGTCTCGCTGCTAGCTACTACAGTACTTTTCTGATCCATCAAATTTCATTTTATTTGTATGTCAAGAAGTTAAAAATCTCTGTGGCGGTCCTCGCCACTATATAATATAAAAAAGTAGAGGAATCTACCATCGTAGAGGTTCAGTACACTCACTAGTTTCCCGTGAACACTCATTTCCTACATAAATTCTATATAATAGAAATTCCATCTCAGCGTCTAAAGCGCAACTCCGCCATTTTGGTAGCCTTACGAGTCCACTAGCAGGCCCAGAACGAAACGTTCTTCTCTCTCTTTTCCTTCCTACCCTCTCACACACTCTTTACAGCACAGCAACTATTGAAACAGGCGTTCAGCCCACCACCAGCTTCAACAGATTAGAGTTTCAAAATTGTAAATAATATTTAACATTTTAAGAAACTCTAATCTGACCCGTAACAGCAATAAGCTTACGAAGCCATCGATCATCATATACTTTCTATGACCATTTTATTTTCGACTTAAGCAGCTTTCAGTTAATTTTATTTTTATCCTGGCCTTGTAGCCTTACCAACGAGTCCACTAGGAGGCCCAGAATGAAACGTTCTTCCCTCTCTTTTCCTTCCTACCCTCTCACACACTCTTTACAGCACAGCAACTATTGAAACAGGCGTGCAGCCCACCACCAGCTTCAACAGATTAGAGTTTCAAATTTGTAAATAGCATTTAACATTTGAAGAAACTCTAATCTAACCCATAACAGCAATAAGCTTACGAGGCCATCGATCATCATATACTTTCTATGACCATTTTATTTTCGACTTAAGCAGTTTTCAGTTAATTTTATTTTTATCCTGGCCTTGTAGCCTTACTGACGAGTCCACTAGGAGGCCCAGAACGAAACATTCTTCCCTCTCTTTTCCTTCCTACCCACTCACACACTCTTTACAGCACAGCAACTATTGAAACAGGCGTTCAGCCCACCACCAGCTTCAACAGATTAGAGTTTCAAAATTGTAAATAGTATTTAACATTTGAAGAAACTCTAATCTGACCCGTAACAGCAATAAGCTTACGAAGCCATCGATCATCATATACTTTCTATGACCATTTTATTTTCGACTTAAGCAGTTTTCAGTTAGTTTTATTTTTATCCTGGCCTTGTAGCCTTACCAACGAGTCCACTAGGAGGCCCAGAACGAAACGTTCATCCCTCTCTTTTTCTTCCTACCTTCTCACACATTCTCTCTACATCAAGACAAAACGAAGTGGCACACAATCGCTTCATCTCTTCAAATCTGCTTACCTAATAACACGCGTCGTCTGAACGTTACTGTTGCATCGTTTGTTCGGACGATCAGCTGAGTCCAAGATTCCGCTCAAGGCAACGCGACGAAAGACACCACCGTGAGCCTCCTTGACGTACGACATGAACTGTCGAAGGTCGAAGTACTGTCGCGACGTTAGCTCCTTCCACGATTTCATGAAACGCGTGACCAGCGCTTTGAAAACGTAATTGAAGATGTGACTTTCTATCCCTCGAGCACTGTGACTGCCAATGTCGTAGGTCGAGCTCACAGTTCCAGCAGCTGTCGCAGCCATCGTTCCTCCAGCTGTGGTCACGGAGGAAGCGCCAGTGCCACCTCCAACACCGGAACCTCCCATTAAATTGGCACCAAAATTCGTCGCGTATCCACCCTGCGAGCCCACATCCGGTGACTTGCTGGAGCCTCGCTTCTGATCTGTCGCGCGAAACGTTTCGAGCATTCGTAATCGCAATTAAAAGGAACAAGAATAAGAAAGCAGTTTACTCTATCGACAATTAGGCTCAAGACGAAAAAATTGAGGAACGACGTTAGAAAGTATTAGGTGATTGCAGAAGTTCTGAACTTTATTTTAAAATGGCAAATGTCTATTTAGAATGTAAGACATTTGAAATTTTTAATTTTTGACTGTTCGAAATTTTATTTCAAGGAGTATATATATTTGATAATTGCGAAAGTTCGTGTCAGATTTGAAATCAAATTGAGTACACGTTTACGTGAAAAATAGTATTTGTTAGTCGATGATGTACTCTCCATCGTTTTCTATAACTGTTTCTCAACGTTTTACAAGTTTTTGGATTCCTTCTTTGTGGAAACGTGGTTTCTCTTCAAAGAAAGTTGTAAAGTAGTTTTTGACTTCTATAGAATCAAATTTCTTGCCATTCAAATTATTTTGCTAAAAACGAAATAAATGAAAATCTGAAGGGGCAAAATCAGGGAAATATGGCGGGTGCTGAAGGATTTTCCATTTTAACTCCCTAAATTTTTGCAATGTCTGATGAACGACACGTGGAAACACGATTCAGTTTGTTCTGTTTTATCAAAACGTGTGGAATTCGTATATCGAGTTTCGAAGTGTATTTAAGTTGTTTTAAATGGCAAAATGCATGAGAATTGTCAATATTTAGTCTCTCAGCAATCTTTTCAGTGGTAATTCGTGGATCATTGTTCACTAAATCATGGATAAAGTCATTATCAATGCCAGAAGATCGTCCAGAACGAAGATTTATCGTTTAAATTGAAGTCACCATTTTGAAATCGACTAAATCACTCTTTAACTGTCCTAAGAGTAGGAGCATGATCCAAATAAACGTCTTGAATATTTTCTGATGCAATTTTTAAACTCATGTAACATAACAAGACAAAAATATAACTTTTCATTTTCATTTTGAATATTTAAATTTCATTTAATATATTTGAGATAGCACATATTTCATTAATTCTTTCATTCAAGTTTGCAATTAAGAAACAATTGATTATGCTTCCTTAATACAGTTATTTATACTGCAGCTATTTAAATAATTCATCGAGCAAACTGATTTAAAATTATTTTATCAATAAACCATATTAATTTTGTCTAATTCCTTAAATACACACACATATATACACATTAACTCTGCACGCAAATTAATTTAAGCAAACTTTCTTTAATCCTACGTAGCCTCACGCCTCATATCGATAACTGTCAGTTAACAATACAATTATGAAACAAAAAGTGCGTTTGCCATCTACGAAAATTGGAGAACCTCTGCAGTCGCCTAATAAATTTTGCAGCTTCGATCAGAACCAATTATAAACAGCGTTGAACGGCTACTTGGCAAACGGAATCAAGTATTGCAAGCGGATAAATTGTACACCGTGCCTCTCTCGTCTCTCGATTTACTCACTAAGAGGAGATAGTAACGAACTTGGGTCCACGCAGTATCCAACGAATGCGTGAAAGAATTCCAGAACCTCCAGAATCGGTTGCTCCCGCGCCATCGATCTCAGGAACCGGGAGAATTGCTTCGAGCTGGCGCGGTGCAGCTTGCCAAGGATCATTTGCCCCTGCGAGCGACAGAAATCGGCTTGCGATCCTCGTATACCATCCGAGCAGCTGTGAGGGCAGCCTAGATGCTTTATCACTCTGATCACGGAATTCATTAGCAGATTGTGCGACGAGAACTTGCTGTCTTCAGAGCGATCCTGTCGACAATCCTGTTCGTTTTCTGGGGTCTCCTTCTTTTTGCCAGTCTCCGATTTTTCGACGGTCGTTCCTAGGTCTGATTGAATGTTCGAGAAAATTGTATATAAGAATAATAATAAGCGATTGCTGCGTATGAAATATATAATTATAAAAATGCTTCATTTGTTTAATAGATAGGATAATTAATTTGTTTAAGTGTTGTGTAATATATACAGTTGGTACGATTTTTAACGATTTTTTATCATATATAACGATTATTTTAGAAATTTCTTCAATTTCTAAAGCTATGGTTCTGACACAATTTTAGAAAAATTGTTTAGCTTTAAGATAGTTGAAGTTTTATACTAAATGATCACTAATGTATTATTCATAATTGAGTAGTACTATTTCATCGAATACGAATTTTCTTCGAAATGAAAATGTTGGCTCATATACTCATTTTTTCTTCTTTATACTATATTATATATTATGCAAATTAATTATGCTATTGCATAGAGACACAGCATATAATTAATATATCATATTTATATATGATATTGTTATATTGTTCTTATGTGTAGTAAGCACTATGAAAACAATGAAATAATTTATAAAATTAAATAGTAAGAACTACTATTTATTTACCTGTCGCGCTGCCAGCAGCTTCATCGCGAAGACATTGCCTCATTACACCCATATCCATCAACAGTTCCACCAAATTTAAAATATTCTCGCATACTCGTAAAGTGCAACAATTGCTGTCTCTTAAGGCAACTGAGTGTACGGCCTGATGAAAAACAGAAACGCAATGAATGATTTAATTATTTGCTGTCTGTCTGAAAAAGAACAAGACTAACAGTAAAAAAATCGTTCAATTTTTCATTCAAAATATGAAAAACTCTACAAAATTGCATATAAATGAGTGGACTGTTGTTTAAAGGAATATTAAAAATCGCCTTTTACGAATTTAAAACACAACAGCGAGAGAATTCTTAAAAATGTATATAAAAAAGAAGGGAGAACAGTGCACACGCTATCAAAATCAAAGACAACCTTTAAAGAACATCTTTTTAAATAAATTTTATAAATTCTTATAATACCCAAAAATCAATGCCAAATTTCTCTCACATTGCGACATAAAAAATGCATTCTTTATGCAGTTGTGTACAAAATCTTCGTGTACACCATAGATTTGAAAAAACTTTAAAAATTCACAAGGATTCTGCCATTTTGTTACAGAATATACTCATAGCAGCTACAATTAGACGCTCGATGCAATTTGACAAATTTAACTTACAATAATCTGTTCATTCAGTAACGAATTGTGTATAATGATAGTATTTATATATTATATGTAAATATAATATTATATTTTAAATAAAATGAACAAATAGAGTCACCATTTGGACCTTTTTAGGTAGATGACAGACTACTTGTTATTATTGTATTAGAATTTGAAATGACGTAATTTCACGTCAGCAGTAACCAGGAATAGAATTTAAAGTGACGTGAATTCACGTCAGCTGCAACCAAGAATAGAATTTGAAATGACGTGAATTCACGTCATTACCAGTCTCATTATTTTTAACCCTTTGCATTCAACGACTTTTTCAGTCGCGTATCGTGTTCTCTATCGCTAATTTCTTTATGAATAAAAGTTGAAGAAACAGTTGAAAATCACTTTCATCTTCAGTTGAGCTAATTTTACCTTCCAATTTCACTTTTTCAGGGCATTGAAGCTTAAAATTAGTCGATGAAAGACTCAATTGGCGACTGAGAGTTACTTCTCGAGCGCAGAGGGTTAAACAAACTGTTGTGAGGGTTAAACACATTATTTAATCGAACGATACGCACTTTTAAAACGACTTGCAGATCAATATCGCCCTCTTTCGTAATGTAACATGCGGAACCAGGAGCTTCTGGTATCTCGTCGCTGCCATAAGTAATATTAGAGTCAGTCTGTGAGCGCGTAAGACTCGGTTTTCTTTCAGAATCTAAACGGCTACCGTGCATACTGATGACATCTAATTGACTGTCAATTGAACCCTGCGAAAGAAATCGTAACAGGTCAGAGATAATTGTTCAATCAAACGCACTGGAAGGATATAACATAATGCTGTCAAATGTATCAAAATGACAAATTGAAAAGTTATAAAATGGTATAAAGTTACTTATACGTCGATTTCAAATTGCAGTACAAGGATCAGTCTAACATAAACAGGATTTTAAATGATTAGTGATGAAGGAAGATAAACTTATTCCATTGCAGTTTTTTGAGAAATACGTGGTTCTCTGAGATTTTTTATTGAAATGGAAATTTTCTATTGCTGGGAGACCATAGCGATATAATCTATTGCTAAAATATTGCTACTTTAACAATAGTATTGCTAATATTGCTATTTTATCATTGGTATTGCTATTATTGCTATTTTAGCATTACTATTGCTACTTTAGCATTACTATTGCTACTTTAGCATTAGTATTGCTAATATTGCTACTTTAGCATTAGTATTGCTAATATTGCTACTTTAGCATTAGTATTACTACTTTAGCATTACTATTGCTAATATTGCTACTTTAGCATTAGTATTGCTAATATTGCTATTTTAGCATTAGTATTGCTACTTTAGCATTACTATTGCTAATATTGCTACTTTAACATTAGTATTGCTAATATTACTACTTTAGCATTAGTATTGCTACTTTAGCATTAGTATTGCTAATATTGCTACTCTAGCATTAGCATTGCTAATATTGCTACTTCAGCGACCCCGAAGAAAGACGTGCCACGCACGTCGAGACGCTTTTGTCACAAAATCGCCCACGACGTGCTTCGCAAGTCTTGCGTTGTCGCGTCAAACACGCCACACTGTTTTATTATTATATTATATATACTGAATATGTACATGTTGTTACGTATGTAACAGTCCTGTTTGCATTCGACTGATCCTCTCTTCTGATCCCTTTTTACCTGTCGTTTCATGAAATCAGGGGACGGAGCTGGCGTGTGTTCCGTGACGGTGATGATGGGGTTGGGCGCTGTGTACGATTGACTGTAAAATCGACTCTGCTTCCTCTCGATGCGAGCGTCGCCAACGTATCTGCGAGACACAAATCGATGAGAAAACCAGACACGTCGTCGACCATTTTCATGCTATCTTACACGGTGATTCCTAATCAAGCACTACGAGACTGTAACTGATCTCTAAGGATTTCATCTACTTTGGTGCGTTTGCCATTCCACGTAGCATGCTCCATGTGCCCCTTAACTATCGTCTTTTTTATGCACACACGTTACTTCATACTCGATACTGCGATATTGGATATTTTCACTAGCAGTTTTCACTTAAGCACCAGTGACTGGAAAATATGGGACACCTTGTAGCTCAGTGTACGAGATGTGGCTCGATTTTTAATTCAATTGGAGGGCATGGTTCGTGGGAATTCATATCGTGCTTAATTATTTACAAAATTAATCAAGGTGGTGGCTGGAAGTGGGCGTTAATTTGTGAACATTGTGACGGGTACTTTAATTTGCTTGTTTTGTGCACTCTTCACTATTTGTTGCACGTGAACATTTTCTTGAGGATGGTGGATATTTACAAGGGATTGAAGGGGGTTTTGGAACCACGAAGCTTAAAATAGTATGAATGCATGGTTTTTGGACTTCTGATAAATGAACTAAAGAAATTCGAGCGCTGAAAGCTGCACGATACGAATATAATTTCAAAACACTGAGTAGCATTTAGCTATTAAAATCGAATAGGTGGAGAGTACATGCATTTTCAATTTTACTTCCGCTTCGTTGATCGAAAATTGAAGTCGACGCGCACCAAGTTTACCTTCTCACTTATTTTCCATATTACAGTTTCCTTTTTATTGTACTTTTTCATTTTCATCCACTATTTGTATATTATTTTTCTAATTTTCAATCATTCGTTTTTTTAATTGACTACGATTTTATAAATCACTATTCTCTTTATCAGACCTGTATTGATAAAATCAGGTTGTATTCTATTTATTATGTAACTAATGGCAATTGTTTTTAATTAACTTTAATTAATTAATTTAATAAAATTTCTGACTTCATTTTACAAAATTATTATCATAATGATATAGTCAATTAAATAGATACAGATGAAAAGTAGAAAAATAATTTATGTAAATAAAATAGAAGAATAATTCGTAAAAATAAGAAGTATAATATGAAAAATAGACAAGAAAATAATAATTTGATATATAAAGTTGTGAGGTGCGAAAACGTGTACAATATATTATAGTAACATAATCTATAAAGATAAAGTAGGTTACTACTACCTAATATTTTTCAAACATTTTTTCTTCGTAATTATTGGTGATAAAAACAGAAATTATAATTATATTGATGAGTGTAGACAACATTTTGCATGATGCAAATTTTTTCAGCTTTTTTTAAATATTGCGTCCATTTGACGTCAATAAATAATTTAAATTGGAAAATGAGGGTGATTAATGTTTAAGTATTTATGTATTGCATTTCTAAAGCCAGAGCAAATTAATTTCCATTTTGTTCTGTACAAAACTATAAACTTATATTTTCACATTGTTTTAGAATTTCTATATACAAAAGAGTGAAAGTAGTTTAGAAAAAAAAACTCTGTGCCAATCGTATAACGGAAAATAAAAATCAAATAATATCTGTGATGTCTGGCATTCCTATAAAATTGCTGTAAATCCTCGTTTAATGTTCAAAAAAATTTCTTCGTTAACAATTACTGTTTCATCATTACCAGTAATGTTCTACATTTGGACTGAAGTGAGTAATCGAATGATCCAGCAGCTTTTTTCCACGAACCACAGAAATTGAAAGGCTACTGGTGGTATTTAAAATTAAAATCAATTAGAGGACCAATTATAACGCAACAATAGAACTGTTTTAATTAAAAGCTTTTTAGAAGAAAATTAAATGAGAGCATATTGGTTTAATATACCTGTTTGAAATAACATAATTTATAATTTAGTAATTTATATATAATATGTCATATAATTTAAGTCATATTAATTACTTAATATTTATGAAGTATCCCATTTTCTTTTATTCTTTTTTTAAGTGATTAACTGATAAGACAATGCAGATATTACAATATTTAATATATTTTTGCAAATTTCTCAAAAATTAAACTCGAATGATGACTAGAAAACCCGTATAGCAAAAATTTGTAACTACCACCTTTTCTAATATGTTATAAATTAATATAATATAATTAAATTATTTATAATAACTATTTTTAGAGTTTCACAACCGCTCAAATTTTTTTACCTCCAAGAAGTTAATTTTGCCTATATTTGAAATAGCAAAATGCTGACAAATTTTCTTAAACTACATCATTTATCAAAAACGTTACTTTCTTGCGTTTTACAATTACATAATTGAGTCGTGACATCAGTGCACAACACTCGACAGCCACGTCAATTCACACCCCTTCGTTTTTTCTAATTACTGTCTCTTTCTGCGACTGTTTCTCCTCAGCCAGTAAAAAAAAGGTGCAAATGTGTCCCCAATTTCGTGATAAATGATCCATAACGTGCAATTATCGTTAAAAGACCACGCGTCTCGACGCAATAAAAAAGCCATCAATCGGTTTCAGCGAAAGGATGTTCGCACCTCTGTTGGCTTATGTCAGCGAATGCGGTCGCAGAAAATAAGTGAGGACGAGAGACAACGTAAAAGTGAAATTTCTAACACTTTATCCATCGATGAGTACAAAACTTTCTCAGTTTTATTTTGTTTCTGATTTCAAAGTTGAACCAAATATGAAATATCTTGTTACAGTTTTGTTATTTTGTTATAACTATTATTATTAAAAGCTTTTTGCACTGTAACGAAACAGTTTTCGTTTTTGTTACAGTTTGTAATTTGTCAACAGTTTAAAATAAATATAAAATAAATTATATTGTGTAAAGTAAGAAAAGTGTAATTAATATTTTTATACAATTTTAAATTAATTCTCACAACAGTCTACAATAAGAATTGCAAAAACCAGTTGCGAGTATCGAGCATTAAACGAAGATTTATCGCACATCCAACAGATACGAAAACGCTAATGGCTGCTCTCATTATTTCCGCTTGGGTTCCTTCGTATTGTACAATATTGATAAAAAATTGTATTTAAATCAGAATTTTCACGTCCAAAGTCTTTTCTGATGTGACAAATGCTCTTGATCGACCATGGACAATCGTAACATCGATATTTATGAATTTTACAGTAAAAATGGAAGTGTAAATATGAGTAAATCCACTACGTTGGAGCTATAAAATGGAGGAACTAAAACGGGTGTAAGACTTTTGTTTGATCGACGATTTTTTTACGACAAATCGTCCAACTCAAAGATTTTAATTTTCGTGAAACTTTATTGTAAGAAGAATTTTACAGTATGTAAAAACAATTTTTTTTATGGAAATTCATTTAAAAGGGATGAAATCAACCTAACTTAACGCAATCTTCAAGATTGTCGTGTTTTCTCTGTATTTTTTTTTAATTTTATGAAGTTATGAAAATGTTTTTATGTTGCATAAAACAGACGTTTATTATAGCACAACTTGTGTGTTAAAATACAAATGGAAACAGAGAGGAGGAAGGTAAATGAAAGAAAACAGATAAAAATATAAAAGTGTAAAGCAGAAGTACAAAGATGAATAATTTTTCAATAAATAATTATTTTCTTTTGTATTTTGGTAAATGAATTCTTCAAAACTATACATTTTTATTATATAATAATTATATTTAATGCTTCTCAGGTTTAAATATCTATTTTCAAAATAAGAAAAGACTTGTGCGTTTCAAAATTGTTAGAAAGTTTGTAGAATTTTATTCCATTTTATATCTTTAAGAAACGCGAATATTTTGAAAGCTGATTTTATTCCTCCAATTAAATTGCATTTTCGTTGATTAAAAAAAATTATTTCTCACATACTTAACTAATTAACTCGTTCAATATGTGTACATCAAAACTTTATGTTTATGTTAATCCAAATCTGTATTTCGTTGCGGATAACAAATATAATTGTTAATTTTCTATCAGACAAAAATGTAACCTTTCCGCATTTTTCTTTACTTTTTTCGTAAAATTTATAATACGAGCATTTGTCCTACGTTCAATCATTATGCTCGTCATAGTTTGATTTTAATTATGATCCCTTAAGGGATTTTTAAAATTAAACTTTGCAATTAACTGAAAAATGCAATCTTAACTCCTTTTTCTTTATCTTTTTCATAAATCATAGTTTGATTTTAATTATGATCCCGTAAGGAATTTTTAAAATTAAACTCTGCAATTAACTGGAAAATGCAATCTTAACTCGTTTTTCTTTACCTTTTTCATAAAATTTACAGTACCAGCATTTGTCCTACGTTCGACCATTATACTCGTCATTATTCGAACTTAATTACGACCCCCTAAGGAATTTTAAAAATTAAACTCTGCAGTTAACTGAAAAATGCAATCTTAACTCATTTTTCTTTACCTATTTCATAAAATTTGCATTACTAGCATTTGTTCTACGTTCGATCATTATACTCATCATAATTTGATCATAATTGCGACCCCCTAAGGAATTTTTAAAATTAAACTCTGCAATTAACTGGAAAATGCAATCTTAACTCGTTTTTCTTTATCTTTTTCATAAATCATAGTTTGATTTTAATTATGATCACCTAAGGAATTTTTAAAATTAAACTCTACAATTAACTGGAAAATGCAATCTTAACTCGTTTTTCTTTATCTTTTTCATAAATCATAGTTTGATTTTAATTATGATCCTGTAAGGAATTTTTAAAATTAAACTCTGCAATTAACTGAAAAATGCAATCTTAACTCCTTTTTCTTTACCTTTTTCATAAAATTTACAGTATTTATCCTACGTTCGACCATTATACTCGTCATTATTCGAACTTAATTACGACCCCCTAAGGAATTTTGAAAATTAAACTCTGCAATTAGCTGGCTGATAGCTTTCTACGTGCACGGAAATGAAAACTTTCGAGTTGGACCTGTTTCGTCGTAAATGTCGCGATCGTTCGTCGTTGCGTGGGAGTTTTCGAGCATTAACGCACGAAATGTGGTGTACTCGTTGTTTCTGGCTAACGTGCCGAGGCGGCTAGGGCGTGATTTGTGTTCAAAGGATAATTGTGCGTCCTACCGGAAGCAGGAAGCTCGTAAAAGAAGCGTGTAAACCGAGCTGCAACACGGAACTTCCTCCGAGTGACGTTGATGACTTACCCTCCCGCGGTCAGCTCGTTAATCAAGCAGCTGAGTACGAGTTCAGGGGTGAAAAGGCGAACGAGAGAGAGAAAAAAGAGAGACACACAGAGAAACACATTACGCATAAGTTTTAAGGAAGAGCTTATCAAATTATGCAGTGATACAAAACCGTGTTACGAATGAAAACGAGCAAACTCTTCGTGCAGACTGTATTTAAGGTTCTGCAAAATTGTTTTCGAGTTTGAAATTCTTTTTGAAAATGTAACTCGTTTACACGTTGTTTGATGCACAGAAAGCGATTCGTGATTTTACATTTTTTAATATTTAATGCAAGAACATATTTCACCTCGAGAATTGTATATTTCAATTAATATAACTTTGAAAGTATTAATTGCAATAACTCTTCGTGCAGACTGTATTTAGGGTTCTATAAAATTGTTTTCGAGTTTGAAATTCTTTTTGAAAATGTAACTCGTTGACATGATGTTTGATGCACTGAAAACGATTCGTGATTTTACGTTTTTTAATATTTAATGCAAGAATATATTTTATCTCGAGAATTGTATATTTTAATTAATATAACTTTCAAAGTATTAATTGCAATGACATTTGCGTAATTGAAGCTTTAAAAATTTGTCAAAATGTTTGGTATAACTTTCATTATATAATTTGAAATGTATCGTTACTTTAGTCTGAATTTCATAATTATATGCTAAAAATATTCAAAATGACAATATTTTATAAAATATATTTGCGTGTAAAATTGAAATTGTGTTTTTTTATGCATTCTGCTGTGAAGAATTTGCGTATTCATTAGGGTAACATAGTTTTGGACTCTATAAAAATCGAGATATAGTTTCAAAATAACTATCAGTGTTGGGTAAAAAAATAAATATTTCTTCAAGCCTAATATTTGAAATAGCAATATAAGAATAATTAAAGAACGATGCGTTTATAATATTCTAAAAAAATTCTTAATTAAATATCTTATTATAAAAATTGGAGAAAAAGATGCCTTAAAATTGAATTTCGAACGATGCTCGGACACAGAACTCCGTAATAATATTCCAATAATAATAATAATCGATCTAATATACTACTCATTTATTCTAATTCTATTATCATTAATATAATCGTGCTAATAATCAATTGCACTAAGTAATAAAAATAAGCGAAATATACATTGCTTCACCTATACGAATATTATAAAAATATTAGAAAAGTATTAGAAAAATCAAAATGGTATCTATCTAAAATTTCAAAGACAAAGATTCAAAAAGCAGCACTATTGGATTTCAATTTTTACCAAATATACTTGTAAAATAAACAGTACAGAGTGTACTCTATATTAATTATTTATTTGAGTAATTTTTTACTTTTGTACACAGTTTAATAATTATTTTTAAAATTGACGTTCCATTAACGCTGCTTAATTATCTTTATTAATATTTACTTACGTTCAAGCTTTTCTTATAATACGTTATATAAATTTTATTAATTAACACGTTGAGTGCAGCGTAAATATTGCTGTTCTTTCCATTCAGTCGTCAAGTTTTGCGATTTATGTGAAGCCACGCCATATTTTTGCTTAGAGCGTTTTAATAAATTTCATTGAAACTACTGCATTTAATTTTTTAGAGCATTTTAATAAATTTCATTGAAACTACTGCATTTAATTTTTAATTTTAATACTGTCAATCCTAGGAACCAAAGCTGCTTAAACAAAAAGTTCATTGCTAGTTTCCAGGGACCAATGTTTTTAATATTTAATACAAAAATATATTTTATAACGAGAATTGTATTATTTGCAGCGGCAGTTGCGTAATTAAAGCTTTAAAAAATTTGTCAAAACATTTGGTACAACTCTCAATATTAAAAATTTAATTTCGTCAAAGCAAGAAAATTAAAGCGTTAATGATTACAATGATTACAATGTGGATTCTACAAACGAATCAGATAATGATTGAATAAAGGATTTTTCATTTTTTTTTAATTTGTAAACAACAAACAAATAAAAACAAGGGGATGTTTCTGTTAAATAGTTGTTCATTGTTCATCAGACGTATCAGATAATGATTGAACAAAGGTTTCTTCATTTTTTTTTTAATTTATAAACACAAACAAATAAAAATAAGAGGTTGTTTTTGTTAAATAGTTGTTCATTATTCATCCATGGTTTATTGCTTCTATTTTACACCCCCCCCCCCTTCCTAATTGCCTTAGTCCAGTGATTGGCAGACTTACTTAATCGACAAAACAAAATATCAATAGCACAAAAATTGAGATTCATTTTTAGAGTCAAATTTTTTAAACTTAAACTACATAGGTAGATATATTCTTTTACTGTATAAACTTTAATTTAAGTTTAAAGTCTTAATTAAACTATAAGTGAAACCGAATAAAACTTAATAATGATCTTATTTAGTGGTATAAATTAAATTGTCAGCAAGGTATCCATAAAATTAAATCATGACAGTTGTCATTCATGACAGAGCCGCACTCAAATGGCCAAAGAGCCACTATTTGCCAATCCTTGCCTTAATTCACACAACACAGACGATTCCAGATTTGGATTTAGCGACCTCGAAAACGCTTTAATAAAAATTTTGAATTGAACAATGTCCAAATATAAAAATTATAAATTTTATCCACCTAGATTGGCCATCCAGCACACTATGGGACGCCATGCTCAACGTGTTAACATTCGCAAAACTACGAGATCTGCAAATATAAAAAAATAAAATGTCAAGTGAAGCCAATCTTAATATCGTCTGATAGATGCCATTTATTTATATCAGATTGCGATTATATATCCATTATATACCCAACACTGATTGCAGTCTACATCCAAAGAGAAAAATTATCCGTCTAACGAACTGTTTATTCGTCATAGCATACAGTTCAAGCGCCACTATCGTTCGTTTACGCGGCAGAATCGATTTCGATCGGTTGGATCGTTCGTAGTCTCTAGCTAAAAATCCATACGCACGCACATACACACAGATCCTGAACAAATTAACGTTAACTGCGCATACGTGGGAGAAGACTTGTGGAGAACTTGTAGTTGCAGCAGAAAATAAAATGCGTCAAGAAACGCGACACCGAGGCAAAGTAAAGGTATACAGAAAGACGCGTGTGTGTGAGTACGGATGAATATGAAGAAAGTAGTAATCGGAAGAGAGAAATTTGTTGTAAAGGATAAAAATAGTACGTGTTCTGGGATACCCGTTTCACGTGCAAATGCATCCTGCGTACCTTAAACTGGGCATGCTCTTCCCTTTTATCAGATTTGTGGGGTGTTTCATGTGGTCGACGTCCTTCGCCTCGAAGATTTTTGAGGCCGTTGAAATGGGCCTTATCAGGTGCTCGTCACCTGTGTCCAGGCTTCTGTGACTCTCCTAACAATTAAATTCAAATTTATTCGAAACGATTAATTTATTTTTTTTTAAATCAAACGATTTAATAGTCAATTTATTTTTAGCTTCCTGTTTCTTTTAAAAAAGATTTTAAACATTGACTGACACCTCTTTGAAAGTTTCTACTATTAATATTGTTATAGTAACTGCTTGTAAATGCAATATTTCGTGTAATATTTAAATGTGTAAATATATAATATATAAATTGAATATTTTATTTAATATTTTATATAATATTTAAGATAACTGCTTGCAAATATAATATTTTGTGTAATATTGAAATATGTAAATATATAATATATAAATTGAATATTTCATTTAATATTTTATCCAATATTTAAGATAATTGCTTGTGAATCTAATATTTTGTGTAATATTTTTACATATGTAAATATATAACACATAAATTGAATATTTTACTTAATATTGCATACAATATTTAAGATAACTGCTTGTGAATCTAATATTTTGTGTAATATTCGAATATATGAATATATAATATATAAATTGAATATTTTATTTAATACTTTATACAATATTTAAGATAACTATTTCTAAATATCGCAAACAATCATTTGATCCAGAAATTAATCTTATTTTTATTAAATGTAAAATTATGGAATAAGGATAAATAAAATGAAAAGTAAGCAGAGAAATTTCACGATTAATCAATTCTTAATTACCTACCTGCACAAACATCATCTTAGAATCATCTTGACCAATTTTCTCGAGTGCCTTCTCCGATTTCGATAACAACTTTGTCTCGACAAACACCTTCAGGTCAGCCATTTTCATTTTCTTCTTCGACTTCTCGCTGCCTCGTCTTGTATGACTCGATTCGACTTCTTGACCTATCGCATGCGACATATTAATACAATATTTGCAATTTTTAAAGTAATATCGTTAACGCATTTTCAAAATGAAAATTTTTCACGGAAGCTATCCTAATAAACTTTATTTATACATAGTGAATTAAAATAAAACTTTGAACACATCTTTTACATAATTTAAAATATTTTTTTCTTTTGAAATGATAAACTGTAAAGCAATTGTCTACGTGTAATATATTTACACAACAAGTTCTGCAATATGTCTTGTTTTGTTGTGCTTTCTTTTTTCAAGAGCATACTTTACAAATGGTTTTTCTCAAATTGAGTACCACGAGTATATGCCAGAGGTGTCGCGGCAATAATACTTAATTTTCAATAAGATTTAGCAATTTAGCATAACATGGCAACATACTTAAGTATTGAAATCGCTTTAAGGATAACTGTGTCGCGAAATTTGTTTGAAAACTGCTGCTCTACAAGTTCTAGTTGGAATTTCTTTTACATCAGTGACTATTTTTTTTCTAAAACGTGGTCCTTCAGTTGTCTTCACTTCCAAATCACTCAGACAATCAAATAAAGAAAATTTCTTCACCCTCACGTTTCGTCACGGTTGAAATATTTGTATTATTAACATATTGTTAACTGGTTACGAGTTAACTCGTGTTTTCATGCAAAAACGTCGTTAACTGGTCACGAGTTAACTCTTACTTATTTCAATTTAGGAAACTCAGAGCAATATAAAATATTGCCAAAGCTTTATTTATCGATTTAGTCATATCTACTTTATTATAAAAAATATTTTTCTTGTTATTTAGGTTTTTATCACAATTCTAGTATTCCAAAAAACCACATTCTATTACAAAATAATAATTGGTAACACGAGGTAGCTTCTGCGTAAATTTTTCAGTCAACAATCTGTTAAAATTGTGATAAAAACCTAAATACCAAGAAAAGTATCTTTTTTATAATGGAGCTGACATGACTAAACACAATAAACAAAGCTTTTGCGATATTCTATATTGCTCTGGGTTTCTTAATTGAAGTAAATAATGCAAGTGCAAGCAAGGTTAACTCGTGATCGGTCAAAACAATGTGTTAATGTTTATAATACGTACCAGTTGGCACGGAGACGTCACGAACCACTGGTACCTCCATAAAATCTTTTGGTACCTCTTTTTTCTTACTCTCAGGACTTTGGTAAATGGACACCTCTATCTTTGGTATGGGTAAAGAGTTGCTACGACGACGTGGCATTTGTTGCACTGACGTTTCCTCGTTTATCATGCGTAATCTGTGAACAATGTTTCTTGATAAACTAATTTTAGATGTACACACAATATTTATTACGAAACGAAAATGAAAAAGATATGAAAGAGCACAGTGAAAGAAATATTTTTGTTCAAGTATCATGTTAACGACTATTTTTTTGGAAATATGAAGTTTTAAAACTGGATTTTGCAAGCATTTAACTGTTTGCAAATAAACAAATGTGTTAAGTAATAAATTGTATATGGTTTGATAGCAAAAATAATATTCTATAAATAGTAAATTACCATCTTGCGATGGTAATATCGCAAAATAAAAATTTACTTGCATTAAACAATGAAAAAGAAATTTTTTCTTATCGATTGGATAATTCTTAAATAACTAAGTAATAAATTTTAAACAAATAAGTGAATAATTGTGACCATAGAGAAATATGGTAGCTCAGTGTTTTTCAACCATTTTGGACCACGCTGCCCAACAAAGTTTGCAATGGTACAGCTGTCCATATGTTTATAAAATGAATCATTTACGAAGCCATTGTATTATCAAATTAAATTGTAATTTGTAATTATTAAACTGAAGACATTGTATATAAAATGAAGCATATTTAATAATAATTTTTAAACATAGAAAGTAACATTCAAATTTTTTATGGAAGAATATAAAACAAATGATTTTAAATAAAACAGGTTGTTCCAAAATTATAAAAACCAGTGAAATAGTCATTAAAAATCCTCACACAAATTTCACACAAAGCACCACACCTAGTAACTATAATTTCGAGGGCAATCAAAAATTTAACGCAGTCTATTATTAGGCTGTGGACCATAGATTGAGAAATAATGTTGTAACCGATATTAACTACCATTAAAAATGCGATACGGAAATAAAACAACCAAGAGTCCTCGTTAAAAAATGTGCGATTATAGCAAGCACTCTGATTGCTTATTTTTAAACATTTAAGATATAAATAACCTTATTTACAACTTGATTTGCATTGCGTGCTATTATTTGCTTCTAGATGGTCAAAACATGACATATAAACTGCAATTAAAAAATGAAACAAGATCGAACATATACTTGCTATTACATTTTGATTAGGTAATAAGTATTCCTTTCACTATCTCTGCCAAATCCATTTATATATAAAGGATAGTCAAACTATCCTTGTTTATTAATCAATAATTCAAGTTTCTTGAGTGAACGAGTTTTCCAAGTGAATGTTTTTAAAAATATTGAGTCAGTCGTTCATTGTGCATCATTGAGGGAACATCATAGTTATAAAGACCTTTCGAATTTCTTGTATTTTACTTTAAATAATAAATATCCTACATATATAACTCAATTAAAAACGTTTTCACGTTTTTAATTTTAAACTAACGTGTTAGGAAGAAAAGAATAATGATCACCTGTGGTACAAAAATTGCAGAGCCCAGTGCACACCCTCCTCTTGCCATTGAGGGACGAAAAGGCACCTAAGAACCGCCACGTCGAGGAAAGTGGCGGCACGAACGTCTGAGTCGATATCAGGGCAACTACTTGTCAATCCTACTCCACTTAAATCACCAGGACCCTGCTGCGTTATGGAGCCTTTCGTTTTTGACGTATCTTGCGTTTCTTTCTCTGCTTTATACGACTGCTCTTCCTTTTCCTTTTCTGTGCTTCTAATAAATTGGATATTTTCATTTATATATTTGTGGGGTGCGAGAAATGAAAGAATGAGGTGTAAATGTTTGTAATTGTGAAGATGTGATTGCGAATGTTCTTCAGTAGTTGTGAATATTCTCGAATATTGATTATAACAGTAAATTATGATCTATTATAATCAATAAATATATAATATTATAACGCCTTTCTTTTTTTGCTTTATGCGATTGCTCTTCCTTTTCTTTTTTCGTGCCTCTAATAAATTGGATATTTTCATTTATACATTTGTGGGGTGCGAAGAATGAAAGAATGAGTGTTTTAAGTGAATGAAGTGTGAATGTTTGTAATTGTGAATATGGTTGTAAATGTTCTTCAGCAATTGTGAATATTTTTGAATATTGATAATAACAGTAAATTATAATCTATTATAATCAATAAATATATAATATTATAACGCCTGGAAAATGAAGTAATACAGAAAGTAACTAGAAAATGAAATAAGAAAATAATGCAAGAATGTTCAATGAATGATTGCATAAAAAGATGTGTATGCAGAGCTTAAGAAGAGTGTGTAGAATTTAAGAAGAGCAGTGAAAAGTGTACTTTCTACAATTATAAATAAATTTAACTTTTCGATTCGTACATATTTATATCGTGGCGTTCATTGCAATTACGTAAAATAATGGTTAAAATAGTATTTAACTAACCCTATACTTATCGATTTTTCTTGATATTGAGTGCAAGTGTTGAGTCCTGAAATCGCAGTAACCTGTTCTATCTTTAATTTCGAGAAATCGGTTGTTCTGCCCATCGCTACGTGATAAATGCTGGCTTCACTCTGAAAGTTTAGGAATTATATGGTCAGCCATTGTTATTATAAATTTACAATATGGTGAAACGCTAATTATCAGTGAAATAATTCAGTAGCGACTTGTAGGTTCTTAATTATCTAAATATCTTTTATAGAAAACAATTTTTTAATAAGATGTGTAAATTAAATGATGCAAAAGTGCAAATGGAGGATTGCGAGAAAAGGTATGAAAATCCTTGTACATTTTTAGAACTGAAATCCAAAGTATTACAAAGCACCCAAAATTAAACTCAACTTTAAGTTTTTTAATTTTGAAATTGAAGAATTTAAATTCTTAAATTCTTAAATTTTGAAATTCTCATTATTTTCCCTCTCCATTAAATGATTTATAACATGAATTTCAATTGACATATAATCTTTATCGTTTAGAAAAGTATGCCAACGTAATTGAGAATTCTGAAAATAAAAAAATTTGATTAATCAGCGTTTTACCACGAAAAGAAGAACGAAAAATTTGCTCACCCCATCGAGTGCTTTCTCTGATTCGCTGAGAGACGGCAACCTGAAGATCACCTGACACGTGCACTCTGTTATTTCATCCATTGAAGTGAAATTAACTAAACATCGTTTAATCTAAATACTCACTACGTGTTCATCTTCAGCGCCAGAACTTTCTTCAGGAATTGTTTCTGGAAACACAGTGTCCTTTGGCGACGATACCCAAATGTTCTGGACAAAACGTGACATAATTAAATTAGACATTAAAATGGAATTAAAATAGAAATTAATTTTTAAAAAATGGGGCGTATGCAATAAATAATTCATGCATGAATAGTTCATCTAAGTCACTAACAATTTTATTGCATACGCCACATTTTTTCGTTTTAAATTTACAAGTATTTTCAAAGACATTCAAAATTCACAATCACAAATTTTCAAGACTGTTTGTTTGGAGCTAAAGAAAAATGATTTTATACTCTTAAAAATGTGGTTCCTTAAAAAATTTTTTTTATTTAAAGAATTTTGTATATTAAAATAGAATTAATTTTTGTACAATGATTTTTAGATCTTACACTTACGTCTTCGTTTTGTTGTTTCGTTGGCAATGGTTTATCTGCACTTTGGTCAGAGAAAACGTTGGCAGATTGACTGGGAGGACTTTCGATGTCTAACAATTAAATATAACAATTATGATTGTATTATTTTTTTAAAAATCAAGAAACAATTAATAAATTTAGTAATGCAAAGTTATATTAATCCTTCGCCTCCATTATGGGTCACTGAGTCATTGTTCACCTTCTGCGTCAAATATTATTATTGCAAAGACATTAAAACATTTAGTTAAAATATCATTCGCATAATAAATTAAAAAATATAATAAATATTTCAGACTTTCTGAAAACTTAAAATAAGGACAAATCAAAACAGGGAATGAAGAACTCATAATGTCGATCATGTCAATGAAAAACGATATTGTTAAAGATTGAAGCACGTATATCAATTTGTTCCACATAGAAAGAACAAAACAATAAATAATTCAAAAAATTCTAAAGTTAACTTAAAACAAAACACAAAAAAAATTATGAAAAAATTAATTGCTGATTCGCATGAAATATTTTTTTTAAATTACGAACCACTGCTTCGATAGTTCTAATGTTACAAAAAAATTACGCAACTCTAGAAAACAGTAGAAATAAGTCACTCACTTCCCCCAACGAACACGTCATCGGACATTTGATGTTGTTTGGAAGACTTAAACGATCGACTCCATAAAGCTTGCGGTTTGATCCGACAGTGGGTAGTAAAGCAAGGTGTGTCTGGATGGCGACATTCGTACATAGCCGACCATATTTTCAATCCGTTCTCCAGCCGTAAGTTGGTCTTAAAATCGATGTCCTTTAAATAATTGCAGAGGGGTGCGAAGAGGTAAACGAACAGCTATAAATAACCAAAAAAAAATGTGCATTCGCTTTATTAATAACCCATACGAACGACATAACACATAAAAATATATAATGAAGACTACTCACGCTCATAGTGGGTATAGAAAATAAATAATAAAAAGGGTTTCCAGGGTCAGTGTCCGTCTCAGCGCATTCTTCAGCAGCGTCGAGGAGGATCCAGTGCAAAATGTAGAGAAGCGTCGTCTCCATAGCTCCAAGACTTTGAAAATCCTTCCTTGGGGAGGAGAGGATCAGAAGATTAATGAAAACAATTTCTGTTTTCATAAAATCGAGGCGAAAGTGGGGAAAGTTTGACGAAACAAGGCGCAGAGGTGGAGGACTCACCTATTGTGTAGCAGATTGGCTGTGGCATGGAGAACGTAGGGGAGAGCCGCTTGGATCAAGCGCCACCGTGGCACGTTGCCCAATATCAGACTCAAAGAGGGTGTTAAATCGTTGTGAAGATTTTGAACCAACACCTTCTCGAGGGACTGCGAACAGACGATTAAAGAGTGCTAGGACTGTTCGAATTACTATTAATATTGTTATCACAATCGTCAATTGTAACCATAATTAATATAAATTTAATTAAGCTGTTTATTATATATTTATATTTGAGAAATTAAAGGAGAAAGAAATTCAAATTTGGTACAATTGAAATAATTTTGAAATTAAAATTCTTGACAATTGGAAATAATTTTTGAAAATTGTATTGCACAGTATTATTAATTCAAATTTTAGTGTTTATGGTTATATAAAATTAGAAAGTTAACAAAGAATGTTTGTTTACTACTTATTTGTTTTTACTGGGATTGTTGTGTTTAGAATTTGTTAGAAAAAAAGATTTATATTTTTGTAATACTAACCGTGCAGGCTTCCTTCGTCAGCTGCGTAAGCGTCGAAGAGTACATAATTAAAATTAATGGTCTCTTCGTTTAAACATATTATTTAGAAAAATTGTAAGAAATTAATAAAAGAGAGAGAGAAATAACTACGATAAACTACGATGCAAAACTAAAATTTTACGTTATTGCATCACATACGCAACAAAATTGTGTTCATTATTGAAGAGGCAATTAATGCTTACAGGTTTCCAAATGTGCTTTAAATTACGCACTAAATTATTGATACAATACAAATGAATTATAAAATACAAACAAATTCATTCTAAAACATACTACTGCATATTTATATTTACATAATTTTCGTAACACTTTATTCATACACGCATAAAAAAAGAAACACAATATACAATAATACATTGTATAAAAAATAATAAAATAAGCTGGACAAAATTGGTCGACAAAAATTCTAATAAATAATTCAAAATAAATACAAATAACATTCACATTTGTATGAGAAAAACATGCAATAAATCTATATACCTATATATACATATATATATAAAGAGTAAAAAAATATTCTTTGTTGTCTTTCGAATTTTAGACAATCATAAACACTAAATTTCAAAAGTCAACAAAGAATATTCTTTTACTCTTCATTTTTTTACTTTTTTTACTAGAATTGTTAAGTGTTTTGACTTAATTGGAAGAAAAAGATATATTTTTGAAATACTATATACATATAGTATTATAATTAAGTCTATATAATATATATATGCAATAGATTATTCTCATAAATAATGAAGACTCTTAAGGGAAATTGAAGCATACAATAATTAGGAAATGTAGTTGCACAATAACGGCAGCAAGCAGGTATCAGGCTTAACGAACTTACATGATGAGCTGGCGTGTGTTGACAGAACTGCAGGTGACACGTAGAGCGGCAGCGTGGAGGAGGTTATTTTGTTAGTGCAGCTCGGATAGGGTTATTGGGAAATAGAGGGATGATGGGTTATGGTTGTCAAGAATTTTGCAAAACATAAAATCCTGTGTTTAATACTTATGTCGTATTTATATTACACTTGCATGTTCCTCCTCCTATATATATTTTGTAATTGAGTATAATCACCTTAATGCTTTTGCATAAATATGACCTTGATACTTTGAATCCCATAAATGCAAAAAAAGTTTGAACAACGTCCTTTTACTCAACGCAAATTAATTAATAATAACACAATTGCATGTACTTTACACTGAATAACGTATATTTCTTCATCTTATTAATAAAGACCTTCTTTTTATATTAAATAAAAATTTTTAACAAATATGCCATTTATTAATAAATATATATAAAATCATTTTGCTATCCATATTTAAATCAATTCGAATTTTTTAATAAAGAACTAACATATGATAATGAAATATTCTAAATTCTGTATTTGTATTGTATTTCTAAAGTTTTCTACTAAAAAAGAGTCTTATATAAAATTTCATCCTTTTTCTACACAAATGTATTGCAACTGATATGTATATTGACAAACTTTATATAAGAAGTAAACGGTGATAAATAAATAAGGCGAAAATTGAACGAAAGGCACAACAAAGATCAAGAACAATCATGAAAGCTTTCGAACGGAACAAAGTTTCGTTCCGTCGGTTCGTAATGGAGCAGAAGCATATCTACAATTTCACTTTTTGGCTTCGAATCTGTGAACTAAGGTGTCCAAAATATCTGTACAAAATGTAATCGTGTTTATTTAATCGCATTACTTATGAAATCTCTTGCGATCTCTCATCGTACAATTAATTCGCTAATTGTTCATATGCTTTACAGACGCACACATATCCCCACGTACACACACTCATTTACATCGTTTACTTCGTGTTTCACAGTTCAAAGACATTTAGAAGAGGGAAAGTAAAAGAAGCTTTACCGTGCATGATGCTTCGTGAACTCTGCCAAGTTTCGCACGAATGAATGGCCTGTAATATGCAAATTTAAATTGTACTCTGTCGAACGTGTGAACGTCAATACGACGGATTAGTATGATATTAGAAATGAGTGAAAACTAATTAATATAGATACGAATATATGTATATAATTTTTTTATTGTATTGACAATTGAACACTAATGTAATTTGAATTTTCTTGTTATATTCTGTGTTATATTATAGTGCAGCACATAGATATAAAGAAGATATAAATTTTTTATATATTATGAACCCTTTTACAATTTTAATGAATTATAATGTCATAAAAATATTCAAATTCTTGTAAATTTCAGTCATGAAATTAAAATAAGGATTATTTACAAAAATATGACCACGTTATTAATTATAAATTAGTCATATAATTTGTAGAAAACAATAGCAATGAATAACAAAATCTAACAGCATAGTGTCAATTATTCAGCCTCAATCATTAACAAAATATTATTTCTTTAGGATATGTCGGCGAATAAAGAAGAAAATTTAAAGATTGTATAAAAACTCATTATGTAAACGTTGCGACTTGAATTTACAAAGTGTTTGAACACTTTTGCAATATGAAAACTCCCATTTCTACCCTTTCTCGTTACAATACGTAAACACAACGACACGTGATAAATCAATCGATTTGTTATTTCCGACATCTGTGTACATATAACACTATTACACGATGTTGCACATTTTTGTTTCTCGTTGCATGTTCGAAGTAGAAAGCGCAGAAATAAAAACTACATCAGTGTTCGAACGCTAAAACGAGTAGCTATATATATTTTAATTAACGTCTAACATTTTTCGCACAAAATATTATAAACCAATCGAATGAAAACGATCAACAACAAACTAGAATGAATATTTACGATTAAATCGTTCCACAGAAAGCAATATTGTACCTCAACTTTCGCCAAAGGAACATCTGCACCGGAATGGGCAAAGCCTGTTCCTGAAGATTTCCATCAACGGATCGGCGATTATGCATGTTTCCAGCGAAACCGTCTAAAACCATTTCAATCGTTACGTTACGACCAAAAAAAAAAAAAAAAGAAAAGAACGAAACCGCGTATTCAACAAGAAATAATCCATCCACCGCAAAATCGAAACGCCACGTGTCTCACCTGACAGCAGCAAATATTCTTTCGCACACTTCCTGGCGACATGGGCCGGATCTTTTCTGCCACGACGAACACACTTCGAGATGCTCACCCTATCGCGAACGAATTCCTTCGGACACTCTGACAATCTACTTTCCACCCGCACGTTTCGAACGCGAATCGTAACTGCGCATCTGCGTTCTAATCAGCACCCAATGAGAGGATAACAGCGACAAGTGGGTGAGATCAGAGGGGGGAAGGGAAAACTTGTCGAGAGCGATCGCGCACGGGTTTTTTCATTCCCCTGAGGGCAGAAGGGGCGCATTCGCGGTACGATTGCTCGACGGATGCGAGGAGGAGCAGCACCGTGCAAGGACGGAATCACGTGCCACACGGCCTAGTGACACAGATGCATCGTTCTGGTTAGCAGATATGCACTGGGCGAACGGTGGATGCACCGCCACGGCAGGATCGTGAGTAACTGAAAGACACGGTGGACGTAATGCTGTTGGAAAGGATGGGAATGCGCGCGCTACTCTTGGAAAATCCAATGCGCCGGTCGTTTCATCGATCAGCCCAGGAATCTGCTCGCTGGACCACCCCTACTTTGCCAGGAACGACCCACCCTTCGCCCCTGCCAACCCACTTACCCGCCTAGGCCACCCAGCGTCAACGAAATCTTTTCCTCGACGATCAACCGATCCAGCGTTTCGCAACGTTACGGAAAACCGTTCAGGCTGGTCGATCCGCGACGATTAAAACTTATCTTCGTTAATTACGTGGGTAACCTAGATTCTGCCCGATGCAACGTCCTCTGAGTCGAGTCTCTGATTTAAATGGCGGCTCGATGAAACGTTGGGGCGTTTACACCTCGCGCGTTTCAGATGGTTGTAGTTTTTATGTAATCGAGGGAATCGAGTGATCGAGAAATGAAAGTGATACTATTGTTGGAGCGGGAAATTAATGATTATGATCTAGGTTGTATTAGAATTCGTTAATACGGTTAATAGACAATTTCAAGGACCTTTTGCTTATTATAGCTAATGTAAAATACAATGGAAACTCGCATAATTTGGTTGAGAATCTTACT
Source organism: Xylocopa violacea (assembly GCA_963969225.1). NCBI lineage: Eukaryota > Metazoa > Arthropoda > Insecta > Hymenoptera > Apidae > Xylocopa > Xylocopa violacea. The sequence continues at coordinate 3,894,358 of CAXAJV010000021.1, read as the reverse complement.
CATAATACGATGCACTCGTTAAGAGAAATCATTTTTTCCATATGAATTAATGTAAAATATGATAATGCGTTCTATGCGAAAAATATTCAAAATTTTTTATATGGAACGTTTATTTATAAATTGTTAAAGAGTGAAATCATCCTTATCTTTTCTTTTATACTGGATCAGACAAACTTGGAATGTGGTTTCATTATTTATGAAACTATGACGCATACCTAATTCTTTTTTTTAAAAAGCTGTCTAGCGACATTTGCTTTTGTTAGCGCTTCAAAATTTGGTGAAAATTTTGAGACACTGTATTATCATTGAATAAAAAAGAAGAGAAGACTTCTTTTCGCGTTACTCATTATGCGAAATGTCATTTGTTAAGCCATTTTTTTTACAATTTACTTTGCACGCTATGCGAAATACTCATTAAGCGAGGTTCCACTGTATTTCCTCCTTTTTATTTTAATTCATATTGTATTTGCATTGCACGTTTAACTGTCGTTTCTCTAAAAAAAACTATAAGGAATTCTAATCCTAGAAAAATACTACGAAAGGGTAAATGATTCATCGAGAACTCTCGAGGCACTCAATTCAAATCAAAAATAAAAATATCATAGTACGAATGACTTTTAGTCCCTTAAAAGTAGACAGAGTTTTACTACAATTCGTACTGAATTTGTAATCTCCTGTAGGTTTCGAAAATTGCAGAATACAGAAATAATAAGAAGAAAAAAAAGTGAAAGAAAGGATAAAAGACTCCTGGAAGACTCTCGAAGTACTCAATTCAAATTAAAAATAAAAATATCATACTACGAATGACTTTTAGTCGCCTAACCCTTTGCACTCTGATGGACTTAATTGTGAAAGTTAAAAACTTATTCCATTACAATTTTTAGAAGAACACATATTTCTCCAAAGTTTCCTATTGAAATGGAAATTTTCTATTGCTTGGAAAATCTCTTGATAATAGTTTTTATTTCTAACTTTTACCAGCAATAAAAAATTGCTGAGAATGCGTCGAGTGCAAAATGGACGAAATCTCACTACAATTCGTATTGAATTTGTAATCTCCTGTACGTTTCAAGAATTGCGGAATAAAGAAATAATAAGATGAAAGAAAAGTGAGCGGATGGAGCGGTGAAGGAAACATGGCGGACAAGGTAATCAAAGTAACGTACAGGCAAAATTGGAACCATCCGAGACTGCTTATTCAGTTTGATTGGAGCCCACTTCGGTATCACAAACGTCATCACATATTTTCTATTGCTGTAAAATCTCTTGATAATAGTTTTTATTTCCAACTTTTACCAGCAATAAAAAATTGCTGAGAATGCGTCGAGCGCAAAATGGACGAAATCTCATTACAATTCGAACTGAATTTGTAATCTCCTGTACGTTTCAAAAATTGCGGAATAAAGAAATAACAAGATGCAAGAAAAGTGAGCGGATGGAGCGGTGAAGGAAACATGGCGGACAAGGTAATCAAAGTAACGTACAGGCAAAATTGAAACCATCCGAGACTGCTTATTCAGCTTGATTGGAGCCCACTTCAGTATCACAAACGTCATCGTTTCAAACTTTAGTAACTTCACTGGCGCTCTTGAGGCCGTGGAGCTGCTCTTTCTCTGAGAAAGCTCGCTGGCTACCTAGACACCTCTCGACGTCCCCAAGTGTTATATCCATCTCGAACACGATCTCGTCTCCGCGCGTTTCCGTTTCGTGCCTCTGCCCTCCGGAAGTGGCGGAACTGATTTCAATGCATATTTCCGTGCTGCCGCCATTCTCATCGGCCATTCGTTTCGCATTATCGTTGATAGATTTGCAGATGTCACGCCAGGAGTCTTTGTGGCTGGGGTGTATGCACTCGACGAACCGCTGGAAACTCTGCCAGTCCATTCCCTCTGTGCCCTCCAGAATTTTGCGATACAGCAACAAAATGCCGTTCACTTTATCGTACTCTTCGTTATTATTTATCGCGTCTTTGAGAGACGATTCTCTGTAAATAATTCGTCGCGAAATGTCCTTGACGCCCTCGCCCGATAGATTGTTATTGGAAGACGATGGTGGTTTTGCATTCTGATCGATCTCTTTGGATTTTATGGATTTCGTGGACATTATGTTCTTGAAACACCCGAACAAATGTTTTCTCAAGCTTTTTTTGCTGCCGCGGATTTGAATTTCGTTCGAACCTTGGGCGTCCATTTTGTGCTTGATCGACTCCTGGCTGTTCCAAAATTTGAAACTGCCGTTGACTGCGTTGGATATAGCTTGTTTACTTGGATCATTCTTTAAGAATACGCCACTGTGAACTTGCAGACTGCGTTGTTTCTCGTCGATTGGTAAGATATCTGTATAAAATAAATACATTCTTTGTTAGTTCAGAGTTTTTTAAATTATGTGAGTAATCAGCAATAGAACGTTGTTGAAAATATTTTTCTTACTATTTTCTGGTAATTTTATCCATTTGCGAATCATGTTCTCCGCAGACGAGGAACTACACACTGTAGTGTTACTTTCATTAGGCAGTTCTAAAGTACGAGATGCTTTCAGGCAATTTTCTAACGAATCGTCTTCCATTAAATACGGAGAGCTCAGCTGTTGAATATTTTTAACAGGTTCCATATGCTTGCATTGTTCCAAATAATTCTGAGAATTGTTGGAGAGGATGTTAGAGCTTTTATCTCTATTTTTAATTGCTTTATTTGATGGCATAAATTTGTGGCGTATTAAATATTCCGAATTTGGATAAGGGTTGCAATCTGAATTACGACGCAAGACGAAGTTTCTCTTGCTGTTAGGGTCCTTAGAATGTTTGTAATCGTATTCTGAAATTAATTTTTCTCTTTTACTATTCATTGGTGCATCGAGAAACGATGTTGTATCTTCGACAACATTTGTTATCTGATTTTGTTCGTTAATTGTTGACGGTTCTGTCGTCTTCTTGTCATTTAAAGATGCACAGTCTTGATCTACGATATCGTCCAAGTGTGATTGTGAACTTTCATAATGAATATCTTTTAAGATCTTCTCTTCTGATTTATGAACGCTTAACGGAGAATTGCTTAACGTTTCCTGCTTAATTAACTTTTTATTTGGAGCGTAATGTATAAAGTCGCTTGTATAATTTAGTCGATTAAAATAGCTGTCGTACAGCAAATTATTTTTAACATTGGCCACAGTATAATTTTTAGCTTTATCGTTACCCTCAGAGTTAGAAATAATTTTCAATTGTTGAGACACTCCATTTTTAAATTTATCATTTATAATTACGTTGTGAGATTGCTCTGTTGTTTGCAAATTTCTAAGGTGGCTCTGTAATTCCGTTTCGTTAATTTCTAACGTTTTCTCGCTATTGGAACGCGTTTCTCGAGTCTCGCCATCGTTTTCACGTTCCGCCGCCATGATCTCAATTTTCTGAGGGCTATTTACACGAGACTTATTTTCTCGATCAACGTTCAAACTTAACTCTTTCGAAAAACAAATTTTCTCGTCGTCTTTATGTTTACGAATAGAAGAATTCGTATTTTCTTGCACGTCACAGTCGTTTCCAGCACGTTTCGTCACTCGTTCCTTTTTGGAACTATTTCTTCTAACTCGTCCGCGAGTCACCAATTTATCGTCGCCATTTTTAGCAATATCCGGAAGAATCTTGGTGCTTAAGAAGTAAGAAGTTTTAGGAGGCGATCTTGGTGACTTAACAGAGACATTCGACGATCTTCTGCAACTAATCACACCGCAATATTTACACTGCTTCATCGAAGGATCGATCGAGAGGAATTCCTGCAACGTTTCCTTGCTGTATCCGCGTATCAAAGAGTCCACCTTGGTTAACGTGTCGTAAAATCGAAGTGTGGAGAATAACGAGTGTTTAGAGGATGATTCTTTAAGGAAAGTGCAAATTTTGTGAGCTGCACCCAGCTCGAGCAGCGGTTCTCGCATCGTGGCCTCGCTGACTGGATCGTCCGCTTTGCCAAGGACTTCTTTTATTGACTTCGCCATATTGGAGTTGCACGCGTAACGCCTCAAAAGCAGATCAATATCGAGTGGCATGTTTGAATTTTGAAGTGAGTCGATCCTTTCTTTAGTAGTCGATAAGCTATCGATGTTTGATTTAGAATTTATAGAACGTGACACATCCTCTTTTACGTTATGGGACACCTTCGAACTCTCGCATTCGGGTATTGTACTCAACGTTTTTGCGGAGTACTCGCGTTCAGAAATAGGAATTTCTGCGACAGTTTTAGTGATTCTTGCTTTCATATGCTCGTTTTGTTCCATCTTTGTCGACTAGTTGTTTTTTAATTTTCTTGATATTAATTATTCGTGTTACTTTATTTATTTTGACTTGTAAGAAATGGACGTTGAGGTTTTATATTATAGTCTGTAGTGGCATCCCTTTTATAATGTTCATTGTACGTAATTTTTTACACTGATTTATTTAATAAATGATAATAAATGATTTAATGATTTTAAATAAATAATTTTAATAAATGATTTTCGTTTCTCAATTATTTTTTATGCTGCTACCTTTAATTAGTATTTTACTATTCTCACGCAAATGATATTTTGAAATTGTGTACCTTAAATTTGCAGGTTACATTTGACGTCAATTTGTAGATGCAATTAGCAAAAGATCATGAAAACTTGTGTTTAATACGTCGCATGTGGTTAGTTTCTATGAAGTAAGCGAGTAACACCTTGAAAATGAACGTTTAGCAATATCTGACATCTTCGAGAACGCAAACAGACATTTTATAAATTCATTTTAGGATGTCTGTGGTTCCACACAAATTTTGTATTGAATTCATATTTAAACTTTCTGTTAATTAATTTTACTCGTTAAAAATTGATCAAAACAGAGACAGAAATTTGAAAAAAGCAAAAATCGTACACGCAAATACCCAGCAAAATTCAAGTGCATACGTATTTGCCATGCATATGTAAAATATGACTGTCGTTACTGACAGCTACAATTTCAGTTCATTGTCGATTTTGATAATGCCTCAAATTATGGTCGAAGCTTTTGCAAGAAATTTAATTGGCAAGATTATGTTAGAAGCCTTCGATGTAATAGACACTAACGACCGTAAGTACCAATCATCCTCTGATATAATTTCATTTCATTCGACAAATTCGTTTTACGATACGTTTTCATAGTTTTTAGTTTATTCCTGCTGTTTATTTATTTTTTTTTTTTCGTTTTAAATTTGATACATTTATTATAAGAACGATTGACGTATTTATCAGCAGAAACATTAATTTTGACAAATTGCAATCAACGAAAATAACGTTGTCAGAAAAATTACAAATGGTGGATGATCGACCACAAGCAGCTGGTGTCGAATCAGATGACGCACGAACAGCCCAAGAAATACAGGATCGTTTGTGCACAGATTGCAGCGAGACGGACACCACGGAATTAATAGAAAAAATGGTGCACGGGTTAAGTAATCTGCAAATTGGTGATTCAACGTCTGTGTCTTCTGAACTATCTAAATTAGAAAGACAGGTATAAATAATAATTTTTAAAAAGTATAAATTTTATTTAACAAAGCATTGGGGATTTTATGAGAAGTAAAGAAGAGTTAAATGCGTGTCTTATAAACATTTTTTATATGTTTAAATATATTATGGCCTAAAAGCAACTTAATAATAAGTGATTTTAGGATTTTTTATAGAGCTGATAAAGACTTAATGCTTTATTAATACATCCTTCAAAGTTAAATATAATTTTTTATTAGAATATAATATAATTTTTTAAAGAAATTTTTATATTCATATCTTTTATGGTTTTATGGAGTTAATTATAATTATTATAATAAAATAACAAAATTTATACGTATTTAAATGAACAAGTATGATAGAAACTGTACGCAAAAAGCGTTTATAAAAAAATAATGAAAAATTTATTCTCTTTAAACGATATATTAGAGAATATATAGATTAGTTAAAAACGTAAGACGCAGCTTTATTTTAAGCCAACCCTTTTTTTATACTGTCGTCAATCCATTAAAGTTATTAATACAGCTATTCGCCACTGATTCACTATTCTTTTTTTAATAAAGGAGCGTGAATAAAAATCTGTTACATTTTCGTTTGATTTAAAAAAAAAAATAAGAGACTACAAATTTGTTGCTATTGCAATGAAATAGCAAATAGTTTGTTATATTTATTTACCATTATTATCGTAATGCCACCGTCAGGTAATGCTGATCAAAAGGAATGGATAAATACAGACGAAGTAATCAGGGGTTTCTTGGTCAGCTGAGTCAATATGGCAAAGCTTTTTCAGATTCTGTTGAAGACTTCTATGAAAAATGCAGCTGCGCAACTGACTTTAATTTTTTTTCAAACGTTACATTTAAAAAATTCATTTAATTTTGTACTTTAGCGTCTTAATATTAATGTTATCACAATCTCGTATGCATTAAAAATAAAAATAATAAATTATGTTATAATTTTGTTTTTGCTATTCAAAAGCTACAGAAGAAAAACTAATCGACATTAACTCATACCATAGATAATTATTCCATCGTTCCATGGTGAAATAAAAATTAAAGCTCACTTTTAGTTCTTCTAAATATTACTTTCAAGTTCGTAGAATTATAAATAAAGTATAATAAATATACCACTATGTTATCTATTTAAAAAATCAATTTTAATGTGTTTATTCTAACTCAGGCTTCTTTCCAACTGCTTTTCTTAAGTGATCGACGTTCCCACGCTATCCTCTAATGTAGACTGTTGCGACTTCTACCATTTTAAAAAAATTTGGAGGTTTCGAGTTAAAATTCATTTTTCCTATTTTAAACAAGTAAAATCAGATCAAAGTCAGATGACTAATTTTAAGACGATAATATCATTAACAAAATTAGCCTAGAAATTAATTTCACTTGATATCAAATAAATTTATATTGAAAGATTATAAATTTCGCGTGATATTAAATAAATTTATGCTGAAAGGTTAAAATTTCACTTGATATCAAATAAATTTATGTTGAAAGATTATAAATTTCGCTTGATATTAAATAAATTTGTACTGAAAAGTTAAAATTTCACTTGATATCAAATAAATTTATGTTGAGAGTATACTTTCCAAGTGTTACACTTCTAATGCCTAATCCATTAAACAGGTAAAACATGTTATACACAGCATCGACAGCGTTTCCCTCGTTGACGCGAGCGAACATGCAGAAACACGTACAACTCAAGGCCAAGGTGATGTACAGCAAATAACACACAGTGCGGTCATCGAGACAACGACGGATCCAACATGCGCGCTTCTGGAGAAACAAACTGACAGTTCAAACGAGGCAACTAGAGTATCCGTCAGTCTGCTGTATCGAATGATCGAGGAACTCGAGCCAAAGGCAGAAGACTCTGACCAAAAAGAAGAGAACGAGACCGAACCAATTATCAAAGAAAAGCTCGCGACTTGGGAGGAAACGGAAGAGCAGCTCATAAGAACCATCGAAAGTATCGACGACTCTGATCAAAGTAAAGTGAACTCCCTGCCCAAAACCAATTTAAGAAGCGGCGACTGCGATTTTGCTTACAACGAAGCAACGTCGTCGTTCGTCGGCCATTCTACGTCTTTCACGAGAAACATCTCGTTGGAAGAGGTAACGATCGAGGAGATCACATCCAACCCACTTCCTGATCAGTCGCACGATTCGTCGTCAGACGTTACGTCCAGTAAACTGAAGAAAAAACACTACAACGAATCGCAATCGACGGACGAACGGAAGAAGAAGGGCATTCTAAGTAGAACGCGGAAGCTGCTTCGCACCATTTTTGGCCGTCGAAAGAAATGATTCCGACGGCAACACAGAGTTCAGTTCTTCCCTCGACGGGCTTACGAAACGATCGAACGCGCAACATCCCGATACCCAATTGTGAACCTATTTTTTAAAAAAGAAACACGCCGTTTGTCCGCGTCGAGCTGGTAAAAATAACTCCCTAAGTAGTTTAGTCACCGTCTGGCCACTGGTGCAGCATAGTTTGCGTACGGCGATCTTCTGCCGAGGTATATGAGACGCGAAACAAATTCCCCGCGTTCCTACCGTGGACGGAAAAGATGTACTCCTCGATTTTATATAATACAATGACCTTTCCGATAATCGCACGCGTGTCCTTCATTTCTAACGTAATAACGCCGCGTTTGGCGAACGCGTCATCCGACCGCCATTAAGGACTTCGCGTTCCTTGGACCATCGTGAACAGAACAGATGTACACCTCGATTTTATATAATACAATGACCTTTCCGACAATTGCACGCGCGTCCTTCATTTCTGAAGTAATAACGCTGTCTTTGGCGAACGCGTTTAACCCTTTGCGATCCAAAGACTGTAGCGTCGCAGCACAATAGAGATTATTATACAAAGCTCTGCAGTGTGCGCTTCTCTCGAACATTTCCAGACTTTTCGTTACTATTGGAAAGTCGAGTCCACCTCGACGTAGGACTGCAAAGTTTATTTAAGGGTTAAGGGCCCAATAGGCGCACCAGAGGCAATGGCTGACCTATGCGTATTTTTGTTTGACGAATATACCCCGCGTCGCGGACCTGGCAGCCCTGACATACGAACAGTTACCTTCGAAAACCATTTATCGTAGTAGGAAGCACAGCTTAGACCGCAATTGCCTCTCGAACTGTTTTTGGACCGCGGCGTTGCCGATACCCTCTTCGTCCGAATCGCGCCTCACAAGCTGGACCTGCTCGCGATTCTCGTGTGTCCTGATCACCGCGCCATCTACAGAAATAAAATGAATAAATTTGGTAACACCCGATACCACTTCTGGTTCGCGCTCCGTTCGGTTAACATCAAGCAGCAGTAAATACTACAATGGTGAGCATCCGACTTTTCCCTTCGAACATTCGAGACGCGAAAAGAAATCCACCAGATCTGTTTATCGAATTTATATCGTGGCTCCCAGTTCCCTCGAATGTGTCGCGCTTTTAGTCGAATTGCTATCTCGCAAATTGTTCCTCTTTCGAAAAGTGTTACCATTGCACGTTCTTTGAGAGATTTTTGTATCGCAAAATTTGCGATTGTATTCTATTATAATCTGTAGATGTTAATTTAAAGTGTGTACGATTCTTCACGCATAAATTTCTGAAATTATTTATTTTGTTTTGTAGGCAGACCTTAGCGCCAAGGATGTTGAAAGTGAGTAAAACACATGGGAAACACCTAATTTGTGCGTACGTCGGTCTCTCTCGCGCTATGAGAAACTGTAGATATTTTTTATAAAAAAACTCGATAAACTACGAGATCATTTTTAACTAACAGTGAAGTATGGAGTGGAATTTACGAGTAGCCTCACGTGTGACGCAACACAGGTGAAAAGTGGGGGAAAATTTTCCACGAAGACGATACTTACGTGTCCCGAGGGAAATGACTCGAATAACGGAGAAACGAATGCTCGTTCGTGCCGCTCATTTCCGCGGGTATACTTGAAATCGTGACATTTTTCGTGTAACGAGCGGCCAGGGCCTTAGACGTATGTTAATAAGGGAAATGGAACGTTTGAAAGTCATTTCAGCCATTTCGCAAGCACGTTTCGCATTTATCGCTATGTATGGCGCTGTCCTGGCGATACAGTATTTCGATACACGCGCGGCGAACATTACGTAACCGCTGGTAACCGGTAAAACAGAGGTGTAACTGCCCCGAATGAGAAGCGCCATTTCAAAAATAGTTAATGCCGTGTTCTTATATGGCTCGGCGGGGGTAATCTGACCCACTACTTCCACCAGCAAGTTCTTCAATCGGTTGCTGGGTGGGAGCCGCTCTGCCTTAAAATAGAACAATATTTTTGAACCAGGTACGCACGAAGATCCGCGCCTCAGCTGATATTAACCCAGATTTCGTATCGTGCATTCTTCGCTTCCCATTTCCGTGGAAACTATGTTTGCACAGTATAAAAGAAATAGTTTTTTGCAAAATAACTCGTACTTTTTTTTTGAGACAACGCGCCAATCTATTGTAAATATTCGAAAATAACGCGCGACATCGATTTTAAAATGGACGTCGAGGAGGATCACGATGGACGCGTTACCAGTTGAAGACATCGCGTGGCGCGCGACAAGCTAATCACTTTTTTCTTTGTGTTCCTTTTACGTAGAGGCAGAATTTGCCTTCTCCATTTACGACGCGGACGGTACCAATGTCGTCGATGCCGTCGATCTGGGTAACGTTCTTCGGGCACTTAACCTGAATCCGACAAACGCCACTATAGAAAAGCTTGGCGGAACGAAAAAGAAAGGCGAGAAGCTGTTGAAACTCGATGAATTCTTGCCGATCTACAGTCAGTGTAAAAAGGACAAGGAACAGGGATGCTACGAGGACTTCCTGGAGTGTTTGAAACTTTACGACAAACAGGAAAACGGGACCATGCTCGCTGCCGAACTTTCACACACGCTGCTGACTCTTGGTATTATTGTTGTTTCTATTTTGGTGGAATTATATCGCATGGACGCGTGGTTCGTGTAATTTTTAATTCGTGTAAAGTTTAATATTGTGGGTGAAATTGGAAGGTTAATCTTATTGGAGGGATATCTGTTTACATTTAAAATAGTAAAGTAATTTAATAGATTTATTTTTCTAAGTTTAATATTTCTTTTTTTTATTTTATTTTGTTATTAACCCTCCTTAGATTTATTTTTGAGTTATTGGAAGCTAATACAAATTTTGTTACCATTTAGAAAATTAAAAAAATTAAAAACTATTGCTTAATGCAATGGACGCTTTTGAAACAAACTTTCAAAGTTAATTCTATTGACTTTCTTTCATTTTATAAATATTTCACAGTGAAATTTCGTCTTTATGGTCAAGAATCGATTTTACTTCAATTTATTGAAATGGAGCGATCGAGATATTGCGAGTCAATATCGCAATTAACTCCATATTAATGAAAAATATTAGAAATGATTTACTTCAGATGTTATCTGTAGATATTATTAATTGTTCAATCATTTTCTATTTTCATTAAATATAATATACAGAGTGAGTTTATAGTTATTGATAGTAAATTTTATTGTGATGTTTGATGTTAGGTGAGAAACTGTCCGACCCAGAAGTGGAACAAGTACTGAAGGATTGTATGGACCCAGAAGACGACGATGGCTTCATCCCCTATGCTCGTAAGTATCGATCCATTTCGGAAGAAAGGTACACATGCATCTCGCGAGATAGAGAAAGAAGCAGATAGTGCTGTACGAGCTGCATCAGTGAGTCACATTAATATAGAGCATTGCTAGATTAAAGAAAAACAGCAGTAAGCGAGAGAACATGCGTTTGTTTAGCAGCTCGTCCCACCAGTTGGTGCTCACTTTACAGTAGAAAATCTAAACAAAAGATTGCCCCTTTTCATCCCCCCCGGTGTATGTACAGTGTTCAGTAGTTAGTCCAGTAGAGTATTTCGTACAGCTGCCCCAAAATGTACCAGGAAGTCAGAGGAATCAATCGATCGTTTGGGCACCCATTTCCTTTCTTCCTGCCGTTTAACATTTCCACGTGTTTTGTGTTCCGCAGCGTTCTTGAAGAAGATGATGGTGCTATTGTAAGCGAACCGGATATGACCGTCACAAAAGATCATCCTTCGTAAGTACACCCTGTAGTATTCGTCTCCACGAGCGTTCTACTGTCTCTTCTCCTCGTTCTGTTCTTCTTCTTCTTCTTCTTCTTCTTTTTCTTCGTCTGGTTTCACCTATGAACTAACCGATTTCCTTTCTTATCTTTAACTACGCACACGTCATGTTTTATAGGACGCAACGAATCTACGCGGCAGGGATGCTGAAATCGATAACCTGCTTCTCTTACAGCAACACGTTCAAACGCTTTAGGTGTATTAATGCACGAAGTCCGTGACTCAAACCTATTGATGTGCATTTCAAAAAAGAACAAAGCGTTTTTTGAAGTTCACGTCTGCTGCAGAAATGCAGTCTGAAAATGTTTCTCACCCCTTTTCGCTACAACTCGCTATATTATTAGATACAAACAAATTAGGCGTACGAAACTTTTTCAGCTCCATTCTATTATATTTTACAAATCGATTTTTATTTTTCTATTAAATTTTGTTAAACTATCAGACAAAATTATTTTTTGAACTGTTGTGTGTCTATGTGATTGGATTTGTGTCACGGATTTCCACAAATTAAAACAAAATTCTATTTCAGTCACGACTTTCATTGTGACGTAATTAACTATCTATATTAATTAATTATCTATTCTACTTCCATCAGTGTAAGCGTTCATCTTTTTATGTGGATTACAGGTGCTTTCTATTAATAATAATGAACAACGAAACACATTTTCGTGATATATCCGAATTTCACGTGTCCACAGGACGCGTTTCAAGCTTATCATTTTTCGGAATTAAAATCACAAAATGCGATACGTAATATTTTATATGATTTGCATATCGTACTTTTTATTTCACGCTTCTTATCTTCGATACTTCTATTTGTGTATTGGGTTCTACGCCATGGTTCTACACCACAATACGGTTCGTAGGAACCGCGATTTACGACAATTGTAAATACCTTTTCGCGATGTCGTTCAGCTTGTGCCACTTTTTAGATAAAATGGGACGTTAATATCAATCGTTTCGTTTCTAGCGTTCCTCAAGAGACTGTGCGGTAGAGAAGAAGAGGATTGAAGTAACAACAACGACACAACAATGTCGGTATTCATTCGTCGGCAATCTCCACGTCAACAGGGGACATGTCCATTCGTCGTATTCATCATAACTATTCATCCTGTATAAAAAAAAATCGCCAGGCGCATAAAAACCCGACACTTTTCACATTTACATTTAAAAGAACGAAATTCATTTTCAACCGACAACACGTCACCGCGCTACGCCCTCGGGCAGAAGCTTAAGAAACATTAAAATATGTATGCACACAAAGTGGAATCTGTTTAATTCGCAATTAAATCGCGTGAAAGGAACTATGGCACGGTACAACGAATCGTCGACAGTACAAAATTATCGTTACTCGTAGCTAATTTCGGCTGAATCCATTGTTTTATCCTGAGACACGTGTTATCTGTAATGAGAACGATGTATGTATAATATTTTAATATATGTATATTAACACTGTACAAAACCGGATGAACAGCTTCGTGTCATTTTATTTCTTGTTAATTTAATAAACTGCACCCCTCGACAGCGGGGAAAACCAACTTTTCACGCCGTCAACAGTCTTCCAGAGGAATTCGAGCACTTGCCGATTTGTACACCTACGTCGTATCTTGTTCTGACGTTTCAAATGTTAAAAGTACAATGTAAATAAAGGCATACAAACATATTTTATATAAATTCAAGACGTCTATATCTTTATACGAATTATCATACTGTTGTATCGTCAGATGGAAAGGTCAGAATCGAAATTAGTATCTTTTTCCTCGATAACAATCGTGTAATTCACTGCTGTACATACAAATATTATTTATTCCGAAGTATTACTTTTTTAAACAATTTAGTTCATTTCATTAAAATAATTTTTTGCGAAAACGAATCTTTTTTTATTTCGATAAAATTCTAAATGTCACAAGTTATTTTGATGTAATTGCATCTTTAGTGGAATCGATAGATTGGAGGAGGAAACTTTATATATTTTAAAGCTCTTTGACAGACGAGAAAAGAGTTTCAATCAAATGATTCAATTAAATATTATTTATTCACTTAAATATATTCATTTGTGATATTATTTCAATATCAATCAAAACAGGCTTTAATAAAAATTTAAATAAAGTCAGAGATAGCATTAAATTTGTTACTTTAATTCCGTAATAAAAGAATTACGTGTCTCTTGCAGAAGTAATGAGAGTATTTGCTTTATAATTTATTATCAGATTAGTAGCTGTGGCATAAAACAAAGAAATTATTAAATATCGTGAAAACATGGGCTGAAACCTCAGATTATTTGATAAATTCATAATAATGACATCTTAGGCAAATATATTATGAAAATAGGAATGAAAAATATTGAATAATTAACGCAAATACTTCTGAAACATATAAAAATTTTAAAAGATTTATCGAAGAAGAACGTTGTGACTTGTATAAGTTTTTCGAGAACCTGAAACATTGTTAGAAAAAAGTAGAACAACATTCTGCAAACGCAGGAAGAACAAGTTAAAAATAAAATTAATTACTTGTTTACTATCCAGAAACGATGCATAATTAGTGAATTTCAGTGGCGTGCGGTGACATTTGCTGATAGAGGAGCTGTGCTTCCATTAAAATTATAAACAAATACTAGAAATGATATTGCGCGTAAACTGTGCATCACGCTTTCTACTATGACATCGAATCATAATTTATTTATACATTTTCATCTAAAGCCACTATAGTTCGTGCTCCTTCCTGTCATTATTTGAAGCTAATTTAATTTTTAAATCTGTTAAACAAAACTCCTGTTATTTAGTGTCATAGAAGTACAGTGTTGCACAAAGGTTTCGCAATTTTCTGATCGTGTTAGAGCGAGACCATGTTATAGGACGTCGTGCCGTAGGACAACTACCTGCATCAGCCCTTGGCACTCGGATGTCCCCTCTGAGGGGACATCAGTATTGATTAGTGATTATGGAGGACCGCAAAATTAATTAATCCACCGCAGCTTTTTGAGAAATACATGTTTCCCCAAAGTTTTTCATTGAAATAGAAATTTTCTATTGCTGGGAGACATTAGCAACAGAAACTATTACTAAAATATTGCTATCTCTATTGTTGACGTCCAGGAAAGGGTGAACTGCAAAGGGTTAATTTTACGCTGTAACATTTTCTTTTTCTACTGTTACGCTGTAACATTTTCTTTTTCTATTGTTACGTTGTAACATTTCCTTTTTCCACTGTTACGCTGTAACAATTTCTTTTTCTACTGTTACGCTGTAACATTTTATTTTTCTACTGTTACGCTGTAACAATTTCTTTTTCTACTGTTACACTGTAACGTTTTCTTTTTCTACTGTTACGCTGTAACATTTTCTTTTTCTATTGTTACGCTGTAACATTTTCTCTTTCTACAGTTACACTGTAATATTTTCTTTTTCTACTATTACGCTTGTTCAGTGCGCACGAATAGATAGTTTGTCTATTTTGCGCTTCAAGCGGTTTTTCAGCTACACTTGAATATTTCGGGATTGGTATAATAATATGCACAGGTAATCGTTGATGTGAATTTTAATATGTTTGATTCGATGTATGACTAGTTATGAACTATACTGTTGTTGAATGTTTTAAGAATGTATGAGCCTGAAGAATCAGGGTGGAAAGTCTGATTAGAATTCTGGTGTTGTGTCTAATTCCCATCAAATATAAACCATCTGATGGGAGTGGCTTATTCGACCAAGACAAACGGATTCGTTGATTACAATATCACGAATTTTGGTGAGGGAAGCGGACGTCAAAACTGATTGGTTACATAGAATTGTTAGAAAAATGGTTAAAAATGACCGCCCCCAAAGCAACAGTCACGCAGGTACCAAGTGCACCTTTTCGCGTGTCTTAAGCCTCGACAGTAACAGGTAATAACTTTACCACGCACCTTGACCTTTCTCAGAATAAAAATGAAATTAACCGAAAGCTGCTTAAGTCGAAAATAAAATGGTCATAGAAAGTATACGATGATCGATGGCCTCATAAGCTTATCGCTGTTACGGGTCAGATTAGAATTCCTTAAAATATTAAATACTATTTACAAATTTGAAACTCTAATCTGTTTTATTATTACACTATGTGTACTGAAATGTTACGCTGAATATCGATGGACATGAAGCTTGTGTTGGTGGGCTGAACGCCTGCTTCAATATGCTGAGAGAGTGCAGGAAGGAAAAAGAGAGGGAAGAACGTTTCGTCCTGGGCCTGCTAGTGCACTCATCGCTAAAGCTACCAAAATGGCGGAATTGCGCCTTAGACGCTGGGATGGAATTTCTATTATATAGAAATTGTGTAGTGAACAAATATTAAAACCTGTTTACTTCATAACAATCGCAAGTAAAAACTTTTGACGAGTGCAATCCTCGACTTCTTATCAACCAAAACTGCAATTCTTCCTCTATTCCTCCATTTTTTCCTCCAAATTTCTACCAAAGCCATCTGTCCTGCATTCGACACGTACACTTGTCACTTCTCGTTCCCCTTTCACAAATATTAAAACCTGTTTATTTCACAACAATCGCAAATAAAAACTTTTGACGAGTGCAATCCTCAACTTCTTATCAACCAAAACTGCAATTCTTTTCTCATTGGTAAAGCTACCTAGCAGATCCTGTCTTAGACACTGAGACGGTAGAGATAAGTCAGTATTAGGTTGGAAACTATGAAACGGGCGTTTTTTGTTTAGTCTGTGTTCAGCTGCGACTGAGAGAGATACATTGTAACGTGCGCTCGATATTTTTATTTATAAAGCTTAAAGCTATTCTTCTTACTAATTTTGTAACATTTTTTCGTGTTTGTATCCCATTTTTATTTTATTTTTATCCTAAACGAGATGGAAACAAAACGCGATTTACATCTACTCTTCTTGTACGAGTTTAAATTAAGTCATACCGCAGCTGAAGCTTCAAGAAATATTAATCAGGCATTCGGAGATGAATCCACCAATGAAAAAAATGCTCGATATTGGTTCGAAAAATTTCGTTCTGGCAATTTGAGTATCGTCAATGAGCCTCGAGGACCTAATTTGGACCCATATTGATAACGAGGAATTAAGGACGACTGTAGAATCCGATCCATGCACAACTAGTCGAACACTTGGGTCTAAACTAGGAACTAGTCAAAACATTTTAGTTAAAACATTTGCGTGCGATAAATAAAGTAAAAAAATTCGATTCATATGTGCCGCACGAACTGACGCAACTGCAGATGATCGCCCGTTTCATACTTTCTGTCCAATGCGCACGGAATAGATAGGTTGTCTACTATGCGCTTCAAGCGATGTTTTAGTTACGCTTGAATATTTAAGGGTAGGTGTAATAATACGTGCAGACAATCGTTGATTGTTCATTTTAATATATTTGATTGGAATGTATGACTAGTTGTGAACTATACTGATGTGAATGTGTTTAAAGAATGTGCAAGCCTGAAGAGTCAGAGTGGACTGTCTGATTAGAATTATGCTGTTCTGTGTGATTCCCATCAAATATAAAGCATGTGATGGGAGTGACTTATTCGACCAAGACAAACGGATTTGTTGATTGCAATGTTACGAATTTTAGTGAGGGAAGCGGACGTCAAAACTGATTGGTTGCATAGAATTGTTAGAGAAATGGTTAAAAATGACCGCCCCAAACCAACAGTCACTCGCAGGTACCAAGTGTACCCTTTCGAGTGTCTTAAGCCTCGACAGTAACAGGTAATAACTTTATCACGCACCTTGACCTTTCTTTAAAACATCCAGAATAAAAATGAAATTAACCGATAAGCTTATTGCTGTTACGGGTCAGATTAGAGTTTCTTCAAATATTAAATACTATTTACAAATTTGAAACTCTAATCTGTTTTATTATTACATTATGTGTATTGATATGGTACGCTGGAATATTGATGGACATGTTGTTACGGATGTAACACTTTCCAACCTAATACATGGAGTACTCGCGGGAAACTGACGAGTGTGCTGTCCCCCTAGTGGCGAGGACCGCCACAGACATGTTGTTACGGACGTAACAACGCTGTAACATTTCCTTTTTTCACCGTTACGCTGCAACGAAGTCGCGTGATCGCTAAGGGTTGCTTTCCGCGGTGTCGAAAGGGTGAGTACGCGAGTACGCGATGCGCGAACCGCGCTCGCAATGCGTTCGCGACGCGACTCCGCTCGTGGTGCCCGAAGAGCAGAGTCGCACGAACGACAAGAGGTTCGTAACCGCTCGGCGATTTCCGATGTCGAGGCGTGGGGCCTTCGCGCGATCCCGGGAAGCCGGCGGCCGAGCCAGTCAGTTCAAACGCGTCGCAAGTGTCGCGTGTTTCGTCTTCCGGATTGATTCGTGTTTTCGCAACCGGCTGCACGCGAGAAGATCTCCTCTCCTCGCCGTCGCTTCGACCGATTCCCGCCGCGACGCGCGTATCACGGCGTGACGAGTAGTGCGCGGAAATCGAGCGTCTCGCGGAAAAACGTGCGGACCATAACCTCAGCCGAGTTACGCCCGCTTCGACAGCCGAAAGATGACGGATGTGCAGGTGAATCTGAGCAAGGAGGACACAGGGAGCGATCTGCAGCAGCACGGCGACATCGCGCAGCGAACAGGTTGGTGTTTTTCTCGCGTACACGCGATCGTCGACGCGACGCTATTTTCGTGGACGAGCTTCGAACACCGACGCGACTCATTGGTGGAGCACGGATTTCGCCATCTTGCTGCATATTCGCTGTCGGAAAAGCGAATCTATTTCCGCGAATTGTTCAGCGAGGAACTTCGAGAGGCTCGATAAGAATTGTCTCTCCGTTTCTCGTGAATTATTCTATGTTTATATCGGCGGTGTTTACGTTTTGCTCGAAAACGGTGCGTCGCTGGAATCACGGGCCAGTGTTGTATATGGAGTTCGAGGGGATTCGAACAATGCGCGTACGTGGTTTTTATCGTGGAGCACGTCGATTCCGGGTGTTCCACGAATTACTTGGCAATTTTTCATTGCTCCATGCGACGCGTAAATATTATTGCCTCGAGATGTACTCTAGCGGATTGATCAAGCGTGCTTAGCGCGCGCAGTTAAGGATATTCACGGGGTTAATCGTTTCGGAGTACCTGAGCGCAATAAATGGTTTACGCGATTTCCCTGGGAAAGATAAAGACTGAGATCGAGATAAATTCATACGTATACGTATACTAACGTGAAATATCGTTCGATTGGAAGATAGAGAGAACACTTGTTGATAAAATCTACGATGTAAAACGAAACGTATTACTGTGTTCACATAATTCAGCATCTTGTATACTTAGTACATATACGATGTAAATATTGACTATATCGTTTCCTTAAACAAAAGGATACGCTTATTTTTTAAGGAAAACGCGCAGTTATTGTTATTCTGCGAGTGGTATTATTAATAATCGCATAATTCAGAGACACCCTTACGCACATATGTTTACGTTGGAGACCGTACAATGGCCTCGGTGTCTGGGGGCATTAGACTCAAAGCGATGAGAAAACCTGGTACATAATATTGAACCGTAAGACTGGGAAGTCTTTTAGATTCTGATTAACTTAATACAGTGTGTTGTCAGCCGTAATTACTTCAACATCTTGTTCTCCATTTACATGAATCAAGATAATCGTGGTCTGCCATTGTTACGCGTTGTGTGAAATCTGTGCGGTATCGTTGCGTACTGAAAGGAAGGGGTAACAAAAGGAAAATTTATAGCGCACTCGTACAGAATGCGTACGAGCGTTTTAATGCCAGGTTTTGCAAAATTTTAGCACGATGCACTAAGATCTTACACGAGAAATTTGTAAACTTTAAATGGTGATTTATAAGTGCCATATTTTATGGAGTTCAACCCAAATGGAGTTAAATAAGATGCTGGTACAAAGTTTGTAATTTTATTTGAATATCTCAATTATATCGATTGTTAATTATATTAGATAGAATTAGTATAAATTGATAAAAGATACACAATTATATTAATGTAATGCTTGACAATATCATATTGTCACGTTGCATTATTTATAAACAATAACGTACGACGATTCTAAGAAACAATTAATCAGAAATTCTAATAGAAATTTAAAAAATAATATTTTTCTAAAGGATGCAAAATTATTTCATAAATACGTAATGAATCTCACGATAATATAAATTATTATTAACGTCGATGTGTAATGAAGATTCGTAACAAAGGATTAAAATGTTACCATCTTTCGATTGTTCCAACAAACGGAACAATAAATCAGCGTATCACGCAAATGGTAGGCTCATTAATACGTCAACGTTGTAATTTAGAGAAGCACAGTAATGGAGGCAAACTAGCAGTTTTACCTTGTCAGTTAAACAGGGTGGAAAAATCGGTCGTGGCAATGGTTATATCGTGTGTCAATTAGGAAACTGACGAACGGCAATGAATTAACGATGTTGTGTAGGCGTATAATTGCGAAATTGGCCGGGCTCACCTTCGATGATCAACTCGAAACCTTAATCGGATGACGCTCTCTTGATCTACAAATGGAGCAACACTTTGGCCGAACTGGCATCCGCAATTTATTTCTCACTTCCGGAGAATTCCCATTAGGGGGTCCTGCAGTTGTTGCAACTGTTATTTCGAATATCTACACTCCCGCTCAAAAGTTGTAGGACTCTTGTCTAATTGTAAATATGTTTGTCCAATAACTTGCTTAGAAGCAATAATTTTTTTATTTTTGTGAAAAGCAATATTTATTTCTTCATAAGAAATATATATTTAAGAAATATTTATTTTATGGTGTCATTTGAAAGTTACCTAATATTTAAATAATCCAAAAGATGGCTGGAAAGCAATAGTCAAATAGTGAAACGAAAGAAAAACCACGAGATTAAAATATTGCATTTAATTGTTTAAAACAGTAAAATATCTGTATTATACAATTTCATACTTTTTGGGATGTATTAAGCATTATACATAACAGAATTCATCAATAAGTATTATTTAACACAATCATAATTTACATCGTACAATAAAAATTGATTAAAAACGTTCTACAAATATCCGTATACTTCTGAACAAGGATGTAAATTAGTGATAGTAACGCATGAAGATACTTCTCATTCTTTGAGAAATGTATCAATCTTAATTAATTTTAACAACACAGAAATGACAAATTTTGACGAACATGTGACGTGGAATTATTTAAAACATACGACAAGGTATGACTTTACAAAAGGAAAAAAGTACCCTTGTCTAGCGAAATTAAACCAGAAATAATTAAAAATGTTCGTTACGTTGATTGCGCGAATTTCGTGCAAGCAATATGGCCGCCCATCTGCATTCTCTCTGCTGAATCTCCACAGGCTTTTGCGCCAAAATGAATGGTTTGTTAAATTTCGTGCGCGTGACTGAGTAATACGTGAGTTATATACCTATCGTTACGCGAATGCTTATCGTTACACGAGCAGGGGGCCAAGGTCCTTCTCGTTACCTATGTCCCGCTTTACGCCCTGCTATGCATCGCGATTATTAGAACGATTTGCATCGTATTCTCGAGTCCCCCGAATGTTTGTGTAACAATATCACGTGCGTCAATTGTGATCAGCTATTTTCTCGATTAACTTACTCTGCCAGTCATTTTTTAATAGTGCATATCCACTTGTTTAAAAATAATTGTCGTCATTTTATATTAATCATCCAATATCTTTAATTGAGTTTGCAAATACTTATATACATCAGATTTTTATTTTCTCGATTAACTTACTTATTCTGGCAGCCATTTTTTAAAAGTGCGCATTCACTTGTTTAAAAATAATTGTCATTTTTAAACTGATCATCCAATTTCTTTAATTAAGTTTGCAAATACTTATATACATCAGATTTTTATTTTCTCGATTAACTTACTTATTCTGGCAGCCATTTTTTAAAAGTGCGCATTCACTTGTTTAAAAATAATTGTGGTCATTTTTAAACTGATCATCCAATATCTTTAATTAAGTTTGTAAATACTTACATATATCAGATTATGTAAAATAATCTTTGAATTCTTCTAATGAAAATATCTTTACGTTTGATTTATTATAATAATAGCGTTTAAATCTGAGCGCTCCAATAGGAAACGTATCGGATGATACCGTTCTGTTTGCAGTTGTCTGACAACAATATCTTTTTCCACGTGCCACTTTTAAGTCTTTAAGAGATAAACGTGTCCAGCAAACTAGGAAGTTCACGCCTTATTAATCTCAACCAACAGGTTGTTAAATAACGACTGAAATTTCATCTATTTCAAGAAGTTTCAATTTCTCGTATAATCTATAATAAATACAACATATACATAACATAATCTCCCTGTTGAAAAAATCAAATTTAACCACAACCTTTTAATTTCACTTTGAAACAAAGCATTGTCTGCCATTTAATACGTTCAATATCGTATGCGACAGTTTTTATAAAAAAGAACATCGTTTCCTAAATGTTGCGACCTTTAAAGTACTTTGTAAATTCGTCTAAACTGATAAATGCGGTATAGAGCGAGGGAAAAGCTTCGCGAAGGCCAATGAAAAATCAATTTCCCTCCTATTATTTGCTCCCCGTAAAGAGTTATGAAACTCTGCGAGATGCCGATGAAAATATTGAATTAACTGACTGGTGTATCGTGTCTCGCGTGCAATATTGACCAAACTTCCACTGAAATGTAACCACCCGCAATATCCTGAATTTTCGTCGCGTTTGCGCGCGATTAGCCGCAATTCGGCTTATCGAGGAGGATGCCTCCGCGAGCGGTCGTTTGGATTCATTGAATGTCAATGCACGATCTATTAAGAACAAGGTTCACCGACCCACGCAATCCTTTGGATCTGCCGACGATGAATACGCGGAAAAATGGGAGAAGCTCTCGAGCCATCTCGTTCAAGACGCACCTACACAGCATCCGTGATTATCTACCCACTTGCGAAGCTTCGAAGGGGCTTCCTTCCGATGAAGGGTCGTGCTCGCTACGGGCACGTCGTCGAGGCGAACTCTAACGATACACCAACTGCTCGATACGGATTCTACGCTAAATAAATTTGGGGATTTGTGGGTCCTCTTTATTACATTTTCGTTAGACGCTGATTGCGAGAAACATTGGGAAGAGCCGCCATATTGGTTGCGGTTGTATACAAATTTTGTTATTAATTAGATCTTCTGTATGTACGTCAAAGCGCATTGAAAGTGCATATGAACTATTATTGAAAGTTATTATTATTAAAAGTTCTCGTTAGACATTGATTGCGAGAAACATTGGGGAGAATCGCCATATTGGTTCTAGTTGTATGTCTTGAAGAACATACATATTTCGTTATTAGTCAGAGGTTCTGTATGCACGTCAAAGTGCATTAAAAATGCGTACGAGCTATTATTAAAAGTTATTATTATTAAAAGTTTTCGTTAGACATTGATTGCGAGAAACATTGGAGAAAACCACCATATTGGTTGCAATTGTATGTTTTGAACAGCATACAAATTTCGTTATTAGTCAGAGGTTCTGTATGCACGTCAAAGTGCATTAAAAATGCGTACGAGCTATTATTAAAAGTTATTATTATTAAAAGTTTTCGTTAGACATTGATTGCGAGAAACATTGGAGAAAACCACCATATTGGTTGCAATTGTATGTTTTGAACAGCATACAAATTTCGTTATTAGTCAGAGGTTCTGTATGCACGTCAAAGTGCATTAAAAATGCGTACGAGCTATTATTAAAAGTTATTATTATTAAAAGTTTTCGTTAGACATTGATTGCGAGAAACATTGGAGAAAACCACCATATTGGTTGCAATTGTATGTTTTGAACAGCATACAAATTTCGTTATTAGTCAGACGTTCTGTATGCACGTCAAAGTGCATTAAAAACGCGTACGTGCTATTATTAAAAGTATATTTATACTTCAATGTTACTCGCGTTATAATAAAAAATGAAACTGTTTACAGGCAACTGCTGTTAGTACTCGTAAATATTGAATTCTTGAGTGTTTGCATATCTGTGTACAGTCTCTCAGAGTCAGAGCGAGAAAGAGAGAGGCGTCATGATTATTGATGGGTTCAAGTATGTCGCAAATAGTTTCAAATATTGATCAAATAGATACGAACCTTTTATCAGGTTTCGAAGGAAAAAAGCAATACTTTGAAGTAAACTCAAAGCTAAATTCGGCAAGTTTGAACTCTCTTTACGGTTATTTGAAGAAATAAAAGAAATAGTTGCAAGCAGACTCGCGAATCTTTATCGAATAGTTTTTTGAAACTCTATGATTAAAAGTAGCGCATCAGTTTCCTAATCTATACGTGTTTCTGTAATATTAAAGATACTAACGAGTGTTGAAGTGCTACAATTACGTCATAACTACAATTAAGGAGAAAATATATGAAGATTATGATAGCAATTTTCAATGATAAGCCAACAAAATCTTCAAGAAAATTCTAAATTTTGTATTATTATATTTTCTCATAAAAAGCAGCACATTTTGGATCTCATAATAAAAACTAACATATGTCAAACATTTAAATACATTTTTTGTGTCGCTACAAACAACATCTGCTCCATTTTATGACAAATCACTTGAACGCGTTAGTTTTATAATGGAATATAAAAGAAGTTATTTTACATGTGTTCTATGTAATTGTAACCAAGCATTGTGAAGTGAGCGAGAAAAACGAAACGTGATATTTCTTCTGACAATGAAGACAAACGTGTTCTAGAATGATTCGAAACATGCTACTTTTCGTAAGACACATCAATATATTTTCATATAGAGATTACATTTTTACAGATATGTATCGTAAAAATAAATTGATTATAATTAGTTCTCTCAAACTCTCAAATAATCGAATCTGTAACAAAAATGGAGTAAAAGTGCCTACAATACCGTCCATGTTTGCAACACCGCCACTCGTTATGTTTCACAAAGTAAACACTAAACTTTATCAGTTGAAGTGGTACGCAAGTATATATAGAGAGACGTGCTGCAATTGCACCATCATGCAATCAACTATTAAAGAAAGAAAGTACCCTAGTGAATCTTAATAGGCGTATAAATTTATTGAGCTGCAACTGTTTTACATCACATTGAGAAACTAAGTCTAACAATTCTATGAATGTATGAATATCTATTAGAAATAACTAATTAATCAGTCAGACATTTTTTAGCATTTTTCTTTCATCGGTACGTTTATTGGAAAAATGGAAATTTCAAATTATCCAGAAGACAATCACTCTCTTTGTTCTCAATCTTTCCAGTTCCGCCATGTTTGTTACAGATGGGATGAAATTTATTCATCAATCACAATCAACTTTGCGTATTGAAGAATAGAAAATTAAAATATTTAAAAAATTTTTTTTGTATTGAAAACATTTTTTAAATCAAATCGTAACAAAAAAATTGATAAAAAAACATTTACATAACGAGAAATAGTAAAAAGATATGTGAACTCGCATACGTATGCATGAGTTACTCAATATCTCTGAAAAAATTAATATTAAATATCAATAATACATACTTAATCTCTTCAGAACCGGATTTTTAAATGTATTACATTTTCTGTATCCCAACTAAACATTTATGGGCTTCAATGGTTCCAAATTGTGCTGCGTGAAACGCGAATAATTTCTCTTTTTGCTTTAATAATCATTTCACGTACGTAAATGTCAATTATTACTCAATTAACGTCAATTTACCTTTTATTAGGCACTTTCCATTTATATTCTGTAATTCTCTATTCATTTTGTTATTCACTGATTCACTGGACCCTGTTTAACATGTGAAAATAGGAATTCTAATTCTAAACGTTTTTACGAAATTTAAGTGCAACTTTAGAATCACATCTATTCTTAGAAGTGTCTAGTCGTTACGACAATTCAAGATTATGTAACAATTTGTAGTATATATACCTACGTCTTGCGGAGCGCTATACCGCGACCTTGATTGATTTTTTTCATTCAGAAAATTCAGAAAATAACTTATCTATTATATTTACTCGTCCTTGTTATAAAATTACTTAATTATTTTAATAATTTTCGTCGAATTAAATAAGAAATTCTATTACTTTAAGAAGTGTATAAATATTTATGCGACGACATTGAAAATTTGAATTAATAGAAGGCTACGAAAAGAGCTCTCGATTCCTATTTAAAAACTAACACAAAAATGAAAACTTTGGTATGTTCTCAAGTTTTTCTAAAAAACTCTAAAACGTTACTTAAAACTTGTTATGATAGTACTGATATCGTATTGATATCAATGGTATCAAACTACCCTTATCAACGCCCAGAGTACATAATATTTAAAAAAAAACTTCGAAACTATATCAATGTTTTCTAAATAAAACTCTAAAACGTTATTTAAAACTCGTTAATAATGGTATCAAACTACCCTTATCAACGCCTAGTGTACATAATATTTAAAAAAAAACTTCGAAACTATATCAATGTTTTCTAAATAAAACTCTAAAACGTTATTTAAAACTCGTTACTAATGGTATCAAACTACCCTTATCAACGCCCAGAGTACATAATATTTAAAAAAAAACTTCGAAACTATATCAATGTTTTCTAAATAAAACTCTAAAACGTTATTTAAAACTCGTTACTAATGGTATCAAACTACCCTTATCAACGCCCAGTGTACATAATATTTAGAAAAAAACTTCGAAACTATATCAAAGTTTTTTAAAAGAACTCTAAAACGTTATTTAAAACTCGTTACTAATGGTATCAAACTGGCTTTATCGACGCGCAGCGTAAAAACCGTAAGCAAACTGGCAGGTAAACACTTATTGGTGAAAGCATCATGCTAATCAGCGTCGTTAAAGGAAAACATGAATAAAGAACGACGCTGCTTGTTTGACTTGGCCGCGCGCTTTCATCGCGCATTAGCATTTCGCCTTCTGCTTTTCTATACTGAATGAACCGCGTCTAACGCGCGCCACGATTTTTGGTCAGAGGAGGTTGCGTTCGAGCGCAGGCATCTCGTAACACTCGCCATCGAGCGAAACGCGTAATGGTCGCCAGTCCAAATGGTGCGTCGCGCAACGCTCTCGATCTACATAACCAATACGCTGCGCACGAACACCGTTTTCCCTTAAACGTAAGCGTCGAGCGTATCTTTGGTATCAATTTGTCGTGTACCAGCCGGATTAGTACGGGCGCCCCTTCACCGATTTGTTCCGCTTTCCGTTAAAAGCCGCGCGACGAACCATAAATGATCAAACGCGCGACTCGAACGAAGCGCGGGTTGCAGACACGCGTCTACGTACGCGAGTACACCTGACATGTCGTTTCTACCTGTGCAACCGCCGCATACCGATAACGCCTCAATCTTGGCATACCGGTCATTACGTCACCTTTAAAATTGTATGTGCGGCAGCGCGCGCGGTTGTCGCGCAACGTTGATAAACCAGTCGCGAATAAACAACCGCTCAATGCTCAACGACTCAGCTGTGACTGGAAAATAGGTTCTTTTTTTTGTTCTGAGATGGTGGAATGATGTATGGTGTCTTAGTTCTTCTTTGTGTAGTTCGATGTTAGAGCTGCGTTCGCTTGTGATACATCGTTCGTTTTCTCTAATTTCTTCGCGAATACAATCGATCCCATTTTTCAACAGTTGGAAATCAAATTTATCTTCACTTGGGCTAATTTCACTTTTGAAATCCATTTTTGTAGGGCTTCGAAAACTGTTACAAAAATATGTCCTTTTTTTGTTCTGAAGTAAGAAATATGTCTCTGACGTTTTAGTTGTTCTTTGTATATTTCGATGTTAGAGCTACGTTCACTTGTGATACGACTTTCTCAGTCGTACATCGTTCATTTTCTCTAATTTCTTCGCGATTACAATCGATCCCACTTTTCAACAGTTGGAAATCAATTTTATCTTCACTCGAGCTAATTTCACTTTTGAAATCCATTTTTATAAGGCTTCGAAGACTTCAATTCAGTCGATGGAAGACTCGAAATGAAAAACGCAATGGCGACTGAGAGTCTCCTCTCGAGCGCAAAAGGTTAATGCTGTTATTACTCGATAGATACGTTTTCGAAGAATATGCGTAAAAAAAATATATTGCATCTATGGAAAAATATGTCCTTTTTTTGTTCTGAAGTAAGAAATATGTCTCTGATGTTTTAGTTGTTCTTTGTATATTTCGATGTTGGAGCTTCGTTAACTTGTGAACTAAATAGAAATACGCTTAATACTGTTTTTATACTATAGATACGTGGAAAAAAATATAATAATAATCTCGTGTCGACAATCTTTGATTAACGAATTTTTGAATCAACCCTTTCGTTTAGGCGAGACCAGAACGAGATCAGAGTGACTTTAATAAAAAAAAAATAACTACCTCACTATTTCATGCTAATCTAGATGGAATCTACCAATTTCAAGGACATAAGTCGAATTCTGATAAAAATAATCGAGCTTATCTTAATTCATTTTACTCGTATCTCCAAAACGAAACTTGACAAACGAATTCCACGCTGTAAACCTTTCCATTACATACGTTTCTTACTGAACACTGCATTCTTGTCCTTTTGGAATTCTCACATTACGTGACTAACATGCTACTTCGATTTCTCCACTTGAATCACACAAAAAATTGCGCTAACGTTTAATCAGATTCGTTGATAACATTTTTAAATCCACCATATCTTTAGTTACACAGTAACGAAACAGATTCTCTTGTCAATAATCGTTTATAATAATTGATTGCGGTAGGTTAGTATTTTTAAGTTGTTTGGTATTGTTGGTACAATTCGATATTATTACTAATTAATTTGCGTTATATTGTTAAGCCATCAAAATAACAAATTTGATCTGTTTTTGAATCAATGTTTAAAACCACTTACAATTAATTACGCGACGTCCTTTTCTCTTATCGTTCGCAATATTATTTATGCGATAATTTTATAATCTTATTTATTCAAAATGTATCAAGCTAATTAAATTAGCAGAAAACGAAACTGATATTCCTAAGCAACGAACGATACATTTTATAGGAATTAAAATGGCCTTTCGCTCGCATGCATCAAATAACTGTAAATTCTCCTCAATGTTAAAGTTCTGAAATGACGCTGCTCGGACTACATTTGCACATGATAATTGATGATGTCATATCTTGGGAATGACCGAGAGAGTAACTGGGAATGAGACTGATTGCTTGACCTTTTTAACATTAACTATTATGCGGTCACTCTGAAAGATGGCACACGGGCTGCGGGACCAATGAGTGGCGAAAGTAACCCTGCAGAGGGCTAAGGACGATTTTACTTATACGCTGTGACATCAGAGTTCTCAGACATGCGTACAGTGGACTAACGCATTATGCGTTATATGGATTCGCGTTATAGGGGGAAATCGCGGTGAAATTTATCTCGCACAACGCGATATATTATAGGGTGTCCCCTCTGTGGGGACATCAGCATTGATTAAGGATTACAGAGGTTAAACTTAACCCATTACAGCTTTTTCAGAAGTTTTCTATTGAGATGGAAATTTTTTATTGCTGGGAACGTTGTCAATAGAAACTATTGCTAAAATATTGCTAAAATATTGCTAAAATATTGCTAAAATATTACTCAAATATTGCTTCAATATTGCTAAAATGTTGCTACTTTAGCTTTAGCAATAGTTTATATTACTAACGTTTGGAAAGGAACCGAATGCAAAGAATTAACACATCAGGAAACCAGATTTCCCGTTTTTTAAATATAAACGTTGTCGTCGAGAAACGAAAATTCTTTTGCGACACGTGTGCACTTGAAAATTTCAACAAAATATATTAATTACAAAAATAATTAT
This sequence comes from Xylocopa violacea, assembly GCA_963969225.1. Taxonomy (NCBI): domain Eukaryota; kingdom Metazoa; phylum Arthropoda; class Insecta; order Hymenoptera; family Apidae; genus Xylocopa; species Xylocopa violacea. The sequence continues at coordinate 3,864,920 of CAXAJV010000021.1, read as the reverse complement.
TGCAGTTTGTTAAAATATCTTTAGAACTGGCTAAAATACCCAGATTTATGAAAATGGTTGCGCAAAGTAATAGAAGAAATCGGTAATAATGAAGAAAAAAATGTAATTCTTAATTTTTGTTATTCGCCATGTTGTACGAGAAATCGCGTTATATGAAAACAGTGCTCGCGATACTTTTGCCGCGTTATAAGAATTTGCATTGTAGAAAATCAAGTTATACGAGAGTCTACAGCATAGATGAACGACTTGTATCAACTAATTGAAAAACATTGCTGTCGATAAGATACTTACGTAGTATGTATTTTAAAAGGTAGTTGGAGTGTTGAGTGGGTGGAGAAAATGAATTCACGCAGCATCTTTCAATGAATACGGAATAAGTACGAGTAAAACTTATATATATGAAATATATAAGAGCTTTATATATGTGAATAGTTAATTAGTAGAGTAGCTAACGTTTAAATGTATAATAGTTATCAAATTCGAAGACGCTAGACCATTACAAAACATTTTTTGTGTGTACAAAAAAATATGAAGAAATTCGTTTCATCAATTTTTATAATAATAAGCGCATTCCTGGAGTTGATTGTATTTTGAAAATATATGATAAGATTACATAGTGGACGATCAATGATATAAATACGAATGAGCTCATCGCTTGTGAAACTAATTATTCAGATTGTTGACTAAATATATTTTTTTATAAGACTACCTTTTTTAAATAATTGATTGAAATAATTTTGAGGAGCATACGTACATTTGATTAACAAAGAAAGTGTACTGTTCTCCTCATTTTATGATAAAAACATTAGCAACGTGTGTTTATAAAAATAATATGGAGAAAGCAATTAAAATTCTGAACGAAAGTAATTAATTTTTGTATGTGTCGTGTTTTCATGGCATTTCTCACAATTATTCAGTTTTCTTTCGTTCAAGCAGTATTTCTGAAAGCTAAAATAAAAACCATTTTCTCATTATGGTACTTTACACTTGAACGTCACCAGATAAAAAAGTATTAAGCTAGCTATAAACATATAAATGCTGCTAAAATTGTTAGAGCATTTCTGCAAATAGCTAAAACGTGTGAAAAAAGTATCCTATATTATAGCAAGTGATTCTACTTAGACAACAATTATTCACTTAAAGTAATAATTGAAATTGACAGACTTTTAATTACGCTCTTTTCAATTTTGTTAAATTTATTAACTTCGTTATGATATAATTATCAATATTAGGGTACTGTTTAATTATGTTAAAATATATTTATAATAGAATAACTCGCAGATATTATATAATCTTTTTCTTTATTGACAGACTTTTAATTAAGTTCTTTTCAATTTTGTTAGTCTCATTAGTTTTGTTATGACATAATTATCAATATTAAAGTACTGTTTAATTACGTTACAATATATTCACACTAGAGTAACTCATAGACATTATATAATTTTTTTCTTTATTGATAGACTTTTAATTAAGTTCTCTTCAATTTTGTTAGTCTCATTAGTTTTGTTATGATATAATTAACAATATTAAGGTACTGTTTAATTACGTTACAATATATTCACACTAGAGTAACTCATAGACATTATATAATTTTTTTCTTTATTGATAGACTTTTAATTAAGTTCTCTTCAATTTTGTTAGTCTCATTAGTTTTGTTATGATATAATTAACAATATTAAGGTACTGTTTAATTACGTTACAATATATTCACACTAGAGTAACTCATAGACATTATATAATCTTTTTCTTTATTGACAGACTTGTAATTAAGTTCTCTTCAATTTTGTTAGTTTCATTAGTTTTGTTATGATATAATTATCAACATTAAAGTACTGTTTAATTATGTTACAATATATCCACACTAGATTAACTTATAGATATTACATAATCTTTTTCTAATTTGTGTTATTGCCTCATAATCGGATGAATGAGCGTATACGTAACTGTAATATAAGTTATGGCATCGCTCGTTACGTAGGGTAATTACTGTTTCCGCTGTAAATAGGGTGTACTTACTAACGAGAGAGAAAGAAAGAGATAGCGGAAGAGAGAAAGAGAGAATATCGTTCAGCTGAGCATATATAAATTTGCTAAAAATTAAATAATTAAATGGCCTACATTTCCCATTTATTAATAATACATTTTAAACGTAGCTGATTAATCTGAAATTCAATATCGACATTTCCAAGGAAACGCATTAATATTTAAACGATGACGCTAACATATTTGCTACTGTTTTGTACGTTTGCATATTATGCGTTTCACGAACTGATTCTCTTTTAGTCGGTTAAAAGAATCAATTTTAAGCGATAACAAACTAAAAATACTATTGTTGAAGTGCAACGATATTCACTTTTTGCGTGTAAAAAAGCCCTCTAACCTGCAGCTTTGCGGCTTTTTCCTTTTCCGGTCTCAGAGGACCAAAGCAAAGGGATTCAAGCCACGTAAAGTCGCTAAACAGCAAGCACGTTCAAAACACGATCCATTTCCTATAAAGTATATTTTCTGTACAATGTATTTCACATAAAGCATATTTTCTGTGCAATACATTTATCATAAAGCATGTTTTCTGTACAGTGTAGGCATAAAGACAATTTACAAACACTTTCATAATTGTACTTGAATATCGTGTTTTATTTTACAAATATGTAAATAATATAATTTTACTTTGTTATACAGAATGTTTTGCGCCAAACAGAGCATCTAAATATGTTTTGTACTCGTAATAATACAAGAATAATATTTCTCACATAATTAAAAAGGTTTTGAAAAGCAAATTAAACACGAAAACATTTTTTAAAAATTTTATTTTGTAATCCTTTTTTTAAGTCATCCAGTATTACGCAAAACACCTGTACATTTCTTATTTTTATTAAATATATTTACAGTAAGTACAAATAAAATCTAACAGTAATTTTTGTAAGAATATTCAAGTATTAAAAAAATGTAATATCCTACTTAACTCTGGGTATTTAAACATTTTTGTGTAAATATGTTTTTCTCTTATCTTTATTTTCAAAGTAAACCGTGTAAGCATTTGATAGTTGAATATTTGTACTATTAAACTGATTATTTATTGAGTATCTCGCACAAACGACAACATTTACTTTTTAGAATGAGAAAATCAATAGCATTATCAACGTCTCTTCTTTTCAGCTGAGAAAAGAAGACATACATAAACACATCTACGCGTCGCATAATCATTTTATGATGTAACGAATAATATTCCTAATCTTTGTCTTCAGTGATTAATTTGTTACAATTTCTACTAATGCAATCACCTTTTCTGTTACATCGTTAATAACAATTAATTAACTTTTTTCAATTATGATTCTATTTATTGGAATTCTCATTTCTTCACTTTAATAGTAGTTTCATGATCAAATATGATTTCAAAATGTAATCCCTTCGACTAACTTTTAGCAATAGAAACTCAAAAGTATCAAAGACTACAAATCTACGTGTCTTTTTGTCAATAAAGTAATTTATTTCAAATACTTCCATTTTTACTCTCTCGAAAATATTTAATCTGCATTTAAAAGAGGTATGCATTTCTATTCTAAAAATAGAATATTAAGAAACTGCCATACTAACCAGAAATATAGTCTTGCAAATGTAATATTTTTTAACTTAAATTAGAGGAAAAAGATACCACATAATTAATTCAAAAACCATTATAGGAGAAGTAAAAAATTTTGTTGAGGGAAAACAATTAAATAATTTTAAGCGAAAATTTTAAAAGATGTTTTTTGACACTTTTGGTAGAAGTAGTGTTTTAAATCAAGCATCTTCTTCCTCTGTCGGTTTTCTTTAACCGCATTGAGAACAGAGTTATGGCCTGAAACAGTCTCGTGAACTACTTCGTACATACATTGTGATGTCATACATGATACTTAGTGATAAGAAGTGTAATAGGCCCAGTATACCATAAATATAAAGTGCAAAGATATAACTGTATACTGTGTGTAACAATAAAATCACAGCACAGTCTAAAAAAAGAATAAGAAAACTGATAAAGAAAAGAGTTAACAGCATTTGAAGGATGATTGAAGCACAGCTGGATTGTGGAGGATTACTTTATATCCTGTTATTTCCTTCTATTATGATATATATCATATATCTTTTATAACTTTTCATTATAAATCACGTACAAATCAAACTGCTTCAATGATATCAATATTAATGTCAATATCAAAATGCAATGCAATGCATGCAAAGCATACGTGTATGCATAATATATATAATATCAATATACATTTTGGCTACGTTCACAGTATTATACATTAATGTGGACATCATCCATAATGAAGGCACAATTTGCCAAAAATTACCAAAAAATAAAAATAGAAAGTGGTGACAATAACATACTATAAAATGTAAACACACAGTGAAGGAGCAAAATGGATATGAAATGTTAAACAATATTGACAGAATCATATTATTAATCATTTTAGACAATAATAATCAAATAAAATTTATCAAAACACAGATATGGATAGCAAAGCAATAAAAGTAAACGAAAACCACTTCCTACTATTTTAACCCTTTGCACTCAAGGGCTTCTCAGCGGAGCCATTTCAAATTTGCTTTCAAACTCGAAGGCTCCTCGATGGAGACAATGCAAATAATACTCAGTTCATAATGTAAGGACAAAAAGAAATCGTAATAACTCCATTTATTCTGTTAGCAAATTATAAATTAATTCTGTTCAGAAAAGTTTTGTTTATGTGACTGCAAAAAAAACTGATACTTTTTCTTTTGAGTGAACAGGATTAAAAATAATAAACTAATTACTTCTTAATGTTGAAAAGTATCAAAACTATTTTAACTACCAAAGAATTTATGTGCGAAACATTTTTTAACGATTCTATGAAAGTAGCCAAGAGACGACGTATACAAATGGTTAATCAACTTTCTCAAATCCAATAAAGTTACTTTTGACGCTGACCAATCAAAAATGAAAGCGTCTAAGGGTGGTGAAAAATTTGCATGCTGCTCTATTTCCACAAATGATATGTAGAAAGACTTAAAAAGAAAACAATCTAACAATATTTCTAATGTTAAACTGTTTTCTTTTTAAATCTTTCTTCATATCATTTGTAAGAATAGAACAGTATGCAAGTTTTTCACTAAAAAATAAATTAAGTATTTTTATTTTTATTATAATAATAAATACAATAGAGCACTGTGCAAGTTTTTCACTAAAAAATAAATTAAGTATTTTTATTTTTATTATAATAATAAATGCAATAGAGCAATGTGCAAGTTTTTCACTAAAAAATAAATTAAGTGTTAAGTTATTATTAACAAAGTGTTTAATTTATTTTGAATAAATTAAAAGCTTAATTTGATAGTGATAACGAAATATACGTGGTTGGGTTGCTAGGTACAAAAATAGTAGTAGAACCTCTATGCGAAAGGAAAGATATACCACATTGTTTTTGATGCCAGGAACACAGGAATACATACAAAAGCATACTGAACAAAAGTACATGCACTACTGCGTGAAACGTGCAGAAAATCATCTCGCAAATGAATGCATCGAATGCTGGCATGCAGCTGCTGAGTGTATATCGAATGTGCAACGAACATCATCTCACAAATTGCATTTATATACGAGTGTACGAAAAGTAAAAGAGGTAATCCAATCAACAAAGAAAGCACATTTCATAATTAAGTGGGAAGAGAAAAGTTTAACTTCGTTCAAGTTAAACACACTGTGGAGTAAAAGGGTTGTTTCGAGAATAATATTAATTGTCTTAAACCAAATATAAATCTGACTTAGACTTCACAATTCGATTATAAGTTTGTGGACGAATGAACTAGTAAAAAGTGTTTAATATGCAACATAGCAGTCTATAAAAATTAAAATATTCAGTAATGGTCTAGATTTTATACTAGAGAAATTGTGGCAAGCTTCGTAAAAGACAAATTGGTGAACGTAAGTGGCAAATGTCCAGGAATCTCATCCACAAAGAAAGTGCAATAAATTATGTGAGGAATTGAAACAGCTTTTATATGTAAATTGAAATGAAAGTATGCGACTATGCGTATCGAAACTCTCGTCTACCACAAAAAAATGATCGAAAAGTTAAATTGTATCGTTCCAATTTGCAGAGAAAAGAATATTTAAATTAGAGAAAACGAGGAGATTCTGGAGACTTTTACAATTCATTTATTTAAAGTCTTTGTATTTAATAATTAAGTTAAGTAAAATTAAAATGACCATTATAAGAAATTATAAAATAATGACATGACTCGATAATAAAAAAATGTTGGGATATAATTTGATCACAGTAAAGCTATTAATGGAGCTTCTAATTGCAATAACTCAGCTAAATAATGTCATCGTCAGAGTTTAATATTGTCTCGCAATTAAATGAAAATTTAAACAAGTTATATTAAAACCAAACTTCTTGCTTTCAATATTATTAAAATTCAGAAAACTTATATAGTAATAGTAATAATATAGCATTATTCTACGACACTAATTATAATTTTGAAGACAACATTGTAACAATTAAAAAGATAAAATAACTGAAGAATATAAAATAATATTAATTGTGTATGAAGTATTTGTTTCGCTTAAACTCAGGTCTCCCTAACTCAATGTTTGTAAACAGTCCTCAAAATCAGTTTGCATAGCAATTGCGTACGTTGCAGTTACAACAACTCTACAAAAAGAAATTTAAGAAAAAGAGAAAAATCCTTAGCAACTCTGAAATTGATTCAATAATTTCGAACTCTCCAATCTCATAGCAATCTAATTTTGATAACATTATATAGAAAACTACTATGTATTCAAACTACACAATTTAAATTGTTTATATCTTGAAAGTCATTAAACAACTCAAAGCATGCGTGCCATAAATTAGCAATACGCGATTCGATGTACAATTGACGACTCTGTCATGCTACATTTTTGTTTATTGATCTAGTACTACTTTATTATTTATTGTTTCTCTGTTTATTGATGTAGTACTACATTATTGTTTATTGTTTCTCTGTTTATTGATCTAGTACTACATTATTGTTCATTGTTTCTCTGTTTATTAATCTAGTACTACATTATTGTTCATTGTTTTTCTGTTTATTGATTTAGTACTACATTATTGTTTATTGTTTTTCTATTTATATCTAGTACTACATTATTGTTTATTGTTTTTCTGTTTATTGATCTAGTACTCTGCGTTCGTATCACGCATAAAGTGTCCACTTATTTTTCCCGTACATTTAACAATAAAACCTATAAATCTTCCACGCGAACGTTGGCTCTCTCTGCTTGAGTGCCTCGATCAACATAACTACGATCTAATAACTATAATATTTAACATAATATGCTGATGCATGACACCAACCATATAACGTCATTCTGCAAAAGTGCACTAAAATAGCAGACGACCAATTCAGGTCCTTCTCTTGTTAGACGCGGGAGTAGTTCGAGTCAGGTCAGAAAGTTATTATGGGGGAACTGGGTTATGGCGTTTATTATGTCATGCAGCAAATGTGTTCCATGCTAATAGGTTCTGTGAGAACGTATCGACTATTGGCGATCCTTCAACAGTACAATGTTCGATTATGTCGATTATTTCGTTGATATATATGTGTGTAGATCCCAGAGCTTTGTTCTTCTTGTATAGCTGGCTGGTTTCTAGTGTAGTGTTGATTAAAATATTAAGCAATGATTTATATCTACGCGATTATTTTGGAAATTATATATAACACCCGTTCAGTGTCCAATTTTTTCCTAAAAAAAAACCAATTTTCCTAAAAAAAAACCAATTCTGCTCCTTCCTTTATAAGTCAGCGACCAGGATGAAAGGCCCTCCCTTTGCTTTTCCCTCCCTCTTCTTTCTTTTGTGTTTCCCTTACAGCTCGACGCGTGTGTACACATAACCCTACTGCAAATTCCTCTTAAGAAATTGGTATACTCGTTTAACAATGTTTAATAATGTTGAGTCAATTATATTCTATGCAATTGCGTAGAAGAATAAAGACAATTGTATGAATTTCTAGTGATAAAAGTAAAAGGGTGCCTGAAGTTGTTGCGGAAATTAATGTCTGAATGTTGTTGTGGAATGTGTTCATTTTTTTTTCTTTTAAATCTTCTACAAACAGTTAAAAGTTAAAGATTTTTAAGTAAAAAAATTAATGAAGAGATGTGCTTCTATGTGTTTACCATATTTTTTACATAACGTACTTTACAAACTATTACGTATAATTATTATTTAAACACTTGAACTACATTATTACTTTTATAACATTTTACTTCAATATTTTCTCGTGTGTAATAAAGAGAAGATTTGATTTATGCAAAAAGTATATATCTCCATTTTAAAAAACACTGTAATTGTAAAATTCATCGTGATTTATCATTTTTTTTTTAATTACAATCAGAAATGAGATATAACCTAATTATAAATTGTTTTATATGTATGGATCAGTCTGTTTATTTTATTTATAAAATCGAATTTTATGTACTTGAATATTATCAACCTTTTCACTTATAAATAATTAAATTAAATAAAAATCTTTCCATTATATAAAATAGTATATAATTAGAGGAAATGATTATATAAATAAGCAAATTTTTCAATAATTCAAGGTTTTCTTTGTAACATTGATTTCTAAACGAACGTAAAATCAGTGGAAACAAAAAGTCACATAATTTAACGTGATTTGATTATATAAACTTCAATTTTTCGCTGATCAGACAACTCAATTTCAAATAACTACAGTCGTATGAGGCAATATCCTTTTTATGTCTGTCATTCTGTCAACGTCTCTTTTCCTAAAATCATACAAAGTGACTGAAAAACGATAATTTTAACACGTTCGCGGACAGTAAAAATTTAAGTGGATTGCAAAAATAAACAGTCAGTTTTAAATGGACAGAGAAAAGATAAAATAATATGAAAATACTCAATAAATCAGTTAAAATATATAATAATTACAAAAATTAAGATTATATAGAAATAAATAACAATTGACTTTACAATTTGAATACTATAGCATTCAAGTCACTGTGCTATACAACAAGTGCTATACACAAATGCTATAACATTCACGTTCGCAAATATGTTAAGAACCTCAGTTCTTTTTTATTTCAGTATTCGAAACGTATAATTTCAATATTCAATATTATTGAAAATTAGATATTTTATTAATCTACTAATAAATCTTTTTCTGTTAGCCTTGCTATAATTATTATACTTCAGTATTCCATACAATATATATACAGTTTATTCTATATATTTCCAACATTATTTAACACTTTTCTAGACAACTTGTTCAGTATTATACAATTTAACACTCAATATCAAATACTCTAGTTACAAATACTAAACTTTTTATCTACAAATAGGTTCACAATGATTGTTTCTAACATTATTACATTAAAAAAATATAAATAAATATTCATATATATTATAATATATATATATAATATCCATTTTAGTGCATACTACATCGTACCACAATAACTTTAAAGCATTTCTACGTTGCACAGCTGAGGAAACTTCAGAGCTTAAAAATAAACGCCTTGCGAAGAAGCGATCTATGCTCAATGAACGTAAAAACTCCACGCACACTTACGTAAAATGCCTCGTCGTCGTTGTTGTACAAAACTAGAACAGAAATCCACGACAGGGTAAATTAACAGCAGATTTTTAAAACCGAGAACACCCACACAGGCTTGCATCGTGTTCGAATTAACGCTCGCTTACGTGTTTCCGCGAGAACCAGGAAGGGGCTGCGCGTACTCGTACAAAGGTTGACTAAAGGGTGCGGGGTCGTGGTGAAAGGAGGGGAGAGCCAGAAGAGAGGGTTAACATGAGCGCCAGACAGGAGAATCGATAATAAAACGCGACGTCGCACAGCATCCGTGCTCCACTAGCATGGAAGTATTTTTCCTGAGTGTTTAAGAAATCCGCAGTCCTAACAGAAGAAATTTGCACGCAGAGAAACCCCTGAGAAACTCCAAAAACGATTCGACTTAAGCCTCTGCGCTTCGAATTATTTTTCAATTTACCAGTTTAGTCACTAACAACTCTGCTATTTCAAGTGTTTTATTTGAAGTTTACTTGAAATTTACTTAAATAAGCTGTCAGTTGCAGGACGATTCCTCGATTGCTACTTGTAAACTCTAGAACGACTCTAAAACTTTGTTTTAATTTATATTTGTTTCTTTTTCTTATTTAGCGATGTCGAGTCACACTCAACAAAGGAGCAAAGGGTTAAAGGCACATTTATATGTCCTCATAATATATGTTACTTAGATTATTCGGTTCAATAATTATCGTACGTATAAATTAAAAAATAGAAATAAACTAATATACACAAACTAATACAAATATAATATGATACAATATAAGAATGCAATATAATACAATATAAAAATGTAAAATAGAATGGCAAAAAATTAAGTGATCAATATTTTAATGTCTTTTGGTCTGTATTTTACTGACAGGAATTTAAAACCCTTTTGTTCAGTATTTTACTGACCAGAATTTTAATCCCTTCTGGTCTGTATTTTACTGGTCAGTATTTTACAGATCAGTATTTTAATCCCTTATAATAAATATTTTAGTCTTTTTTGGTCAGTATTTTACTGATCAGTAAAATACTCAATCTATAATATGCATTTTATCAGTAAAATACTTATCAGTAAAAGGATTCTAGTCCCTTTTGGTCAGTATTTAAATATAAAGGGTCAGTGTCCTTTGAAAATATATGAAGCCTTCACTGGCAGCTAAACAAATACTAATTAGTCAAAAACGTAATTATTTTTCGACTTACAATGAGTCCATAATGGAATAGATTTAATATTAAAAAAGTCAGTATAAAAATACTAAACGGTTACTTTAGATTAGATTACATAATTTAATTAATAAACAGTCAATACAAAGCAGAAAAAACACAGTATTAAACCTATTCCATTGTAAACTTATTGCAAGTCGAAAAATAATTATGTTTCTGACCAATTGGTATTTGTTTAGCTGTCAGTGGAAGCTTCAAAGAGTACTGACCTTTCACATTTAAATACTGACCAATAAAATACAAGCCAAATATAATATACGATTAGTAAATGAAGAAATATTATCAATCTTGTATTAAAATATTATTTCAAATGATAACTTTGATACAGTCGGCTCATAAAGTGCTTGTCTCGCATAAACTTGGTCCCCCACACTTCATGTTTGTCAAGAGTCCTCGAAATCAGTCCAAGATACATAGTAATTGCGTACACTGTAATTAGAGCAACACTGCAAAAAAAATTTTAAAGAAAAAAATGCCCTCAGCAACTGTAGAATTGATTCAAGGATTTCACGTTGTAGAAAATTGTGGTGTACGGGAATTTTTCTTGCATAACGCGTTATATTAAAAGTAGTCGTGTGAAAAAACAAGAAAAATCGATAATGATGAAGAAAGCAATGTAACGGTTAATTATAGCAGATTTAATTGCTATTATTTGCTGCATGACACTAGAAATTGTGTTATATGAAAACAGTAGTCGAAATATCTTTAACGCGTTGTAAAAATTCTTATAAAAAGTCTACTGTACATGTATACACGCGAATATGTATTAAAATGAAACAAATGAGTCATATATTAACTACAAACAATTATTGGCACGCATCCATATTTTTTAATGAAGCAATTTTTAATCAGCTTCCTCGATTCAGTTCAAAAGTGTTATTAATTAACCAAAATTTTAATACACTTTAATTTAATCGATGAATACATACACATATATATGTGTGTCAAAGTAGATACAATTATGTATGCACATTTTAAGCAACATTTAATCTATTTTCATCAAAGCAAAAATTTCACAGTATTTAAATCTGAAATATTTGCAATAAAAGTTTCTTCGATGCTGTGCAAACTGAATTCATAAAAATAAAATATTGTACTGCACAAGATGTTCATAAAAGCCATTCAATATTTGTATGGTATATAGAACACACTGTACTGAATAAAAAAGCCTTAGTAAACATAGCTCGAAAAGTGAACCGTTTGCAAGATATAAATATTTTTGTTTGATAACATTACGATTAACTTATTTGCTTCAGCGCATGCAATGTTTACTTAACTGTTTTTGAACGTCTCTTTGTCTTTGTCGTGATCTGAATGTCTCTTTCAAGTGTTGACAGCAGATTTCATTCGAAATCAGTGTTTTGTAGATTTAACGATTATGGATCTTATTAGTATTACGCAATTAGAAAGTGTCTAATGAAGAAGATATGCATTTTATGCATGGTCGTGCTAATGGAAGTGTTTTAGCTGCAGGGCATCTTCACATGGAAATGTTTCTTAATTGAAAAGTTCTCCCTTAAAAACAACTAAGTTAATCATAACACTAGAAAATAAAAATACATATTTATATCTCAGAAATTGTTGAAAAACTTTTCGACCTATGTTTACTAAGACTTTTTTACTCAGTGCATTGTGTTTTATATACCATACAGCATTACTTTTTGAACACTCTGTATATGAAAGATAATGAAATTATCCTCGAATTATTTAATCAATAATTTATATATCAGAAATTATGTTAACCCTTTGCGCTCGAGGGCTCTGGAGTGCAGCCATTTATTTGATTCTCGATGAAGACAATGCAAATAATTTTCAGTTCATAACATAAGGACAAAAACAAATCGTAATAACTTCATCTATTCTATCAGCAAATTACAAATGTTGTGTAATTAATAATGCTATTACTTCCATTGTTACTTTTTTTTCGAGTGCAAAGGGTTAAAGAATGTGCTTTTCAAGTAAATTCTTTCAAACATTGAGTCAGTAGTTTAATAAACGTCCTAATTATAAAGAACCATTCTTTGATTTTTCTCAAAAAAGTTAAATTTAATTAATATCTTACATATGTATATAATAGATTTTAAAAAGTTTAAAACAATGCACGATTTTATTTCAATGGACAACAAAATTTTCAACTATATCAGACAGCGTAAATAAAATGTAAAAGGTGTGCTCAAGATGTGCATTGCAAACTGTAAACGAGTGTCAAAGAAAGCGGAAGGTATTAGTAAGTACCAACTAAAGAGGAGTTTAGCTTCTGAGGCGAACAATGAGGTGAAAAGGCACGAATTTGCATGTGGCCCTCAACTCTAAAAGAACTATACGCCAAGAATAAAAAGAATCCACAGAAGAATGGCTGGGTCAATTGTGGAAGCTCGTTTTGTCTCAAACTGTGTGCTGTGAAGGAACGAGCCAAGCAAACCATAAATAGTTTACTTCAAACAAAACACGTCAATTATTTAAGAATTATCATATTAAAAATTACATTTAAATGCATGAAATATTTCTTATTTATAAAACTGTTTTCACAATGCAGATTAAAACGTATATTTTTATAAATAAAAATATATATCGTTTTATGCATTATACACATATTTTACATTATATATAATTTATATGTACAGAGTGAGTCACTTAACTGAAGCACATAAAATTACTGATTAATTCTTGTATTTGTTGCATAAAGAATATTTGAAACTGTTCATTACATTGTAAAATTAATTGTTACGTTATTAATCATCCTTAATTCCCAAAAATATTTTTTTACTCAACAAGTAATTTGTCAGTAAATTTGAGTATTACAATTAAACAATTCACTCTCTATTATATTTTTTATGCAAATAGAAAGCGACAGAGATTTTCAATAACGCGTCAAACACAATTCAATTGCTAAGAAATGCAATTAAGACAGAAAAAGTAAGGCAGTTGGTAGTTGCTAGTAAGACAACCAAACCTCTCGAAGTTTCATAGTTCGTACAACTGACGACATACTCTTGTAAATAATTTTTTTACTCAACAAATAATGTGCCAGTAAATTTGAGTATTACAATTAAACAATTCACTCTCTATTATATTTTTTATTCAAATGGCAAACGACAGAGATTTTCAATAACGTCTCAAACACAATTCAATTGCTACGAAATGCAATTAAGACAGAAAAAATAAGACAGTTAGTAATTTTTAATAAGACAATCAAACCTCTTAAAGTTTCATAGTTCGTACAACTGACGACACACTCTTGTAAATAATTTTTTTACTCAACAAATAATGTGCCAGTAAATTTGAATATTACAATTAAACAATTAACAATTCACAACAATTCTATTATATTTTTTATGCAAATAGAAAGCGACAGAGGTTTTCAATACAACTCGATCTTCTCAAACACAATTCAATTGCTAAGAAATGCAATTAAGACAGAAGAAGTAAGACAGTTAGTAATTTTTAATAAGACAATCAAACCTCTTAAAGTTTCATAGTTCGTACAACTGACGACACACTCCTGTAAATAATTTTTTTACTCAACAAATAATGTGCCAGTAAATTTGAGTATTACAATTAAACAATTAACAATTCACAACAATTCTATTATATTTTTTATGCAAATAGAAAGCGACAGAGGTTTTCAATACAACTCAATCTTCTCAAACACAATTCAATTTCTAAGAAATGCAATTAAGACGGAAAAAGTAAAGCAGTTAGTAGTTGCTAATAAGATAACCGAACCTCTCGAAGTTTCATAGTTCGTACGACTGACACACCCTTGTCAATTATCATTATAGGTCTCGATGTCGAGGCGTAACTGATTGTTAGAATAGGAACGTCACTGCGCCATATCGTCTTACCGGTAATTGTACGATGTACGGCTAATGGACCAAATCGTTGTCTCCGACGTAGAATTATTTGTCGTTGAACGGCAAAAACCGGTTGCGTCATTCGCTGTCGTTCGAACAAAAGTTATCGGATAACTCAAGACTTTTTCTTGCATCCGATCGAATTCAATTCCCAAGCGAATTGATGTCGTTTCACTTAACGACGCGTCATCGTTTTTATCGTTCGATTCGATTATTCTCTCCCACAATCGAAGACGTTTGAACCTAGTTTTAAGCTTAGAAATTGTTGTACAGACGTGAGCAAATTAACCCTTTGCAGTCCACAGATTTTTTCGAAAGTGTTTTGGCAAGTCGAAGCTACTCTCAGTGAATTTATTAATAATTACATTTTAAGGTGATTTAAGGTATACAAAAAATTATAAAAAAAATTTACTTGAAATTTACTTGAAATTATTTTGCAATTTAGCAGTTTAGTTGTCAACAACTCCCAACTATTAAGTCTTTTATTTAAAATCTACTTTAAATTTACTTAAAAAAGTTGTCAGCTGCAGCACAGTTTCTCGACTGCTACTTGTAAACTCTAAAACAACTCTAAAACTTTGTTGCAATTTATATTTCTTTCTTTAACTTATTTAGCGATGTCGAGTCGCACTCGACAAAGGACCGCAAAGGGTTAATGAGCCGTTACTTTGCTAAAATTCCCGTTTTCTGCGAGTTATCGCTAGCCAAAGAAGGGGATTCCATCTCAAAACTGTGCTTCACAAATAAAATTGCAAAAAACCGTTCCACGAAACTTTAAGTCGACGAATCAGTGCGTACTATTTTTTAACCCTTTGCACTCGGATGTCGCCTCTGAGGGAATTGATTGCAAAGGTTAAAAACTTATTTCCCCGAAACTTTTTGAAAAAAAAACGTTTCCACAAAATTTTCTATCGAAATGGAAATCTTTTGTTGCTGGTAAATTGCTTGGTAATAATTTCTATTGCTAACTTTTACCAGCAATAAAAAATTGCTGGGAAAACGTCGAAGGGTTAATATACGCCCTATGAAAATTATTATAACCGTATGCTCGACGAAAACACATCAGATTCTCATAATTTTTCTAAAACAACACATTTACACTACCTCAAATATCGTTTAATTTTAAATAAATTTTCCACGTTTTCAACCATTGCTCTATACCTTATGTCATCCAAACTTAGTTATTTACTCGTCATTAATGTTAACGTGAGAACTGAGCATATCTGAAAGACTTCTTTCATATTGAAAATTAATTTGCTCACGTCTGAACACGTTTAATTTCGAAAGCGTGAGAAATGTTTTTTCAGCTTACTTTTCAGAAAATTAAAATGATAACTTGCGAGTGGTTTTGTTGGGAAGTGATAAGCGATGGACGTGTTTTTGCTGTTTCTTAAAGCAAGTTAGTTGATTGGTTAAAGAATTTTGAAGCTTTTCAATTGTATGATGGATGTTGAACTTCGAAATGATTTTTAATTTGAAGACAACAACATGAGAACGCAATGCGATCGCGATTTGCGCATCGCGTATTTGCCTACCCTTTCGACAGATTGAAACGCTACCCTTTGCGATCACGCGCTTTATTCCAAAAGCATGAGAAAGGCTTTTCCAGCTTATGGAGAATCAAAGCAATGTTTGGAGGATCAAAGCGATAACTTGTGGGTGGTTTTGTTGGAAAGTGATAAACGATGGACATGTTTCTGCTACTTTTTGAAGCAAGTCTGTTGATCGATCAAAGTTTTTTGAAGCTTTTCAGTTGTATGATGGAATATGAACTTCGAAATGATTTTTAATTTGAGGACAACAACATGAGAGCGCATGGCGAGCGCGGTTCGCGCATCGCCTATTTACCATACGTCATCCAAACTTAGTTATTTACTCGTCGTTAACGTTTACGTGAGAACTGAGCATATCTGAAAGACTTCTTTCATTTCTCGATCGCTCGATTGCAGAAAAAATGCGAACATCTGAGACGCGCGAGGTGCAGACGTCCCAACGCCTCATCGAGCCGCCATTTAAATCGGACACACGACTCGGAGGACGTTGCATCGGTAGAATTTAGGTTACCTACGTAATTAGCAAAGATAACTTTTAAGTGTCGTGAATTGACCAGCGCTGGGTATCTAAATGTAGATAACCGCCAGAGCAGAGGTGGGGGATGGTGGATCGAAAGAGGAAGGAATGCGTGGCACCGTGTTCATCCCCTTATAGCGTGGGCGTGTTTGCGTAGCTGCTGAATCCGACGTGGTACATGAGATCGTAAATTAAATCGTCAAGGGGCAACATGAATCGATGAAGCCGCAGTCGAGACTGCACGCGTCATTTGAGCCATCTTTAATTCCATTCGGATGTGCATACGCTGGCATGAAAGAGGCGATTCATAATTGATATCGTGCGAGCGCGATCTTAAATAAGACTTCGGTTACTTGTCTTCTTTTGTACCGTTTAAATTACTGTTTTTTGTGATTACAGTATGCATATTTTAGCTTGCGTGGAATTTTGTAGTATTTTAATACTGTATGAAAGGATATATGAAAGGTTAGTGTCCTTTGAAGATATGTGAGGCCGCCATTGGCAGCTGAACAAATATCAATTGGGAAAAAATGTAATTATTTTTCGACTTACAATGAGTTTATAATTGAATGGGTTCAATATCATAAAGGTCAGTGTAAAAATATAAAACGGTCAGTTTAGGTTAGATTAATTAGTTAAATTAAAGCAGAAGAAGCTCAGTATCAAAGCTATTATATTGTATACTTATTGCAAGTTGAAAAATAATTACGTTTTTGACGTAATTACGTTAATTACGTATTTGTTTAGCTGCCAGTAGAGGCTTCACGTATTTTCAAAGGATATTGACCTTTCATATTTAAATACTAAAAGGAATTAAAATATTGATCAGTAAAACACTGACCAAAAGGGATAAAAATACTGACCATTTAATTTGTTGCCATTTAAAATGAAGCATCAAGAGAAATTACACTTTATAATCCAACCACTGAAACTGGTAGAGTTAAAAAGTATGAAAAGTTCAAAATATTAATGAATTTGTCTCAAAGACGATGTTAGGCTGCATCATTGAAACTTATGTTAACTCATGGCAAACTAGCATTATGTAGAACAATCGAAACAGTAACAATTTTTTACAAACTCTGATTAGTGCCTACAACAGGATAAATAAAAATGACAATAAAATCAGATTTTGTCCATCAAAGACAAAATAAACATAGATACTGTTATATTAAACAATTATATAAAGAAACTGTATTACTGTAGAAAGAAGCTACATCCCTCTTACTTAGATGCCTTCGCACGCACACATTCCCAGAAACAGAGCAATAGATATATAGTAACAAAAGAAACAACCAATTTATCATTTACAGAAGAATTGAAAATAAAAATTCCTTGAACTAATTTTCAAAAGAAGAAAAGGATTTCAGATGATTAATCTGAAATGAAGCTATTATACTTTATTTATGGAATTTTACAGTGTTTTAACACTTTTCGTTTGGCTGAATACGATATGTAATTCTTAATAATTTGTAGCTGAGTACAACAAGGTTCTACTATTTGTAAATTATGTGTATATAAAAAATATTGTATTTTATTGTGATACTTATAGTCATTCGTTGTTCAGAGTTTTAAACAATTAAACATTACAAATGTGTATAAAGGAAGTATATTCTTTAATAAAATGAATGCGATGAACTTTTTTTTTATAAATAAATATATTAAATATTTTTTCGTATAGAGAAAATATTTTCTTTAATAAAATGAATGCGATGAACTCCTTTTTCTGATGCCATATGCAATCGTTATGGCGCCAGTTTTGAAATGATGTAGGACAACATTGCCCATATTTTTCTAAAGCCTTTAAAATAACGTAGAACTTCGTTTTCTATCGCGAAAGTGTTAATAGCACAGAAGATCCTGAAATCGAACTAGTTTGAATGAGTAGCAGTCCACGGTCCACGTTTCAAGAATAGCGACGTGTCACCTTTATTTTTTGCTCGCTCTGACTAATTCTTAGTAGTGTCACATGTGCAGTATGCGTTCATAATTATAGACAGGTGTGTATGTAATAATATTGTATGCGTTGTTTCCTTGTGATTGTAATGCTGGAGAGACGAGAAGGGTTTCAGGATACTCAAAAGCTTTTTTTTAAATGAAAACACATCCAATTAGTCAGAAGAGTATGTGTGTACACTTTTGAAATTTGTGATATTTAAAAGTATGGAAGAATTTTAAGACGTTTGCGGACGCGAATGCTATAGCATTCATTTTCATTGTGATGCAGAATGACATGCTATAGCACAGTGATTCTTAACACTAAACCTAGCAGAGTAGTCAAATGACTGCTTTTGAGAATTTAATTAAAATTGTTAAGTTCCAGGTTTTCATTTTTCTTGAAACTACTGCTCGACTTTTTTTATAATATATAGTTACTTAAGTAGCTAGTTAAGTAGCCATGTATTATTAAAAAAGTCGATTTTTATAGCTATATATTGTAAAAAAAAGTCGACTTTTATAGCTACTTAAGTAGCTATACATTATTAAAAAAATCGAGCGATAGGTTCAAGAAAAATGAAAACCTGGAATGTAACAATTTTGATTAAAGTCTCAGAAGCAGTCATTTGATCACTCTGATAGATTCACTGTTAACCCTTTGCACTCGATGACTTTTTCTGTCACAGATCATTTTCTCTATTACTAATTATCCCTAAATATTTAATCTATTACTAATCTCATTTTTCAACAGATGATAATCAATTTCATCTTCACGCGAGTTAGTTTCACCCTCCAAATTAATTTTTGTGGGGCTTCAAAACTTAAAATCATGAAAAACTCGAGTTGCTGCATGAATCACCATGGCGACTGAGAGTTGCCTTTCGAGTGCAAAGGGTTAACTTGTGTTCCGCGGACCTCTGGGGGTCTGCGAAACTATTTTGACATTAACTTTACTCACCAACTTTTCGCATTTATTCAAATAACACTGTCAATAAAAATCCAACATGGTCAAGAGGTTTGTATTAATTGTTACTTAACTAGTTATTGAGCTTAGTATTAGAATAGGGTCCTCAAAAAAAATGTTGTTCAAGAGGGAATCCTCCAACTACATAAATTTAGGAACCTCTGCTA
The DNA here is from genome assembly GCA_963969225.1 of Xylocopa violacea. Taxonomy (NCBI): domain Eukaryota; kingdom Metazoa; phylum Arthropoda; class Insecta; order Hymenoptera; family Apidae; genus Xylocopa; species Xylocopa violacea. The sequence goes on along the minus strand of CAXAJV010000021.1, from coordinate 3,845,112 downwards.
TAGCATTCAAATTTTAAATATAATTATTATATATTTAATTTTATACAACCTTGTTTTTTGTAATTATTATACATCTGAACCATTGAAGCGATTCGTTAAATATTTTCTTATTATTTTATCTTTCCTCTGTGTACTAAAAATGGCCTATTTTTGTAGCTCACTGATATTTTTACTGTTTATGAACGTGTTAAATATTTTACAAACATTAGTATAAAAATATAAAAAGAAAAAATTTGATGTTGAATCGTACGATTTTCTTTTATTTATGCTAGTCAAATCATGGAACGTCACAAATGGCCCAGAATGTTTGACAAAGTATAAATATAAGTCTAATAATAAATTCTCTCTAATTCAATATATTCTCACATGGTAACTTTACGCAATCTTTTAACAATCACATGTTCTGTTTATTTATGTCTTCTCATAAATATAATAAGTACACGAAACACCGTCAACTTTTCAGAATTTATAAAATTGTGACTGACAAATGAATTAATATTCATGAAATATTGAATATCCTTGTTTTTTCAAATACTTGACGTTTCGAGGGCGCATGAATATCGTAGATAAATTCTCCATGTGTCGTAACAAATTTTTAGTGGGGGATGTTTGATACTGCACGAGCTGTAAAAAAATATGAGAAGATAGATAGCTAGAATGCACATTGATAAGTTGAATGCAGGGCTTGTTGTCATTTCAATGCATATTTTCTTCTTAAACAAGTACGCATTGTCGAGATCTAATAATCGAATCTAATAATTTATATAACTGTCTATGTGCAATTAATAACTTACAGAATGGCACACAAAGTTTTTGTGTGTCATAATATATACTAATTTTTTTTACAATCAACATTTGCAATGAAAAAATCTGAAAAAAATTCATGAATATAAGGTTGAAAGATGTTTTTTACATTTTTTATACAATCTAATAAACAAAACAATACAAAAACGAAAAATCAGAGTTCTCAATCAAGATGGCACACAAAATTCTTTTCCTGGTATTGAAATGAGACTTTTTTAAAATTGTGTGAAGATGTTAAAGATATTAAAATTGTGTCAGATAAGTAATTACAATATTTTGATTATTTCTGTGAAAGAAAGAATGTAACATAATTAACAAATTAGTAATAAACTAAGTAGTAACATGGTAATTTCAGAGGATTTAAAATTTAATCTTTGATATCCATTAGCAAAAGTTTCATCTGTACTTTTTAAATATAACATAAAATACAAGCCACCAGTGTAAAGAGACTTCTGTATTAAATTTCATTAAATCAAAAGAATAATTATATATAGAGAGAAGAAAGCATTTTGTACTTTTTAAATATAAGATAAAAGTTTTTAACAAACATAAAATATGAGACACCAATGAAAAAAGACTTCTGTATTAAATTTCATTAAATCAAAAGAATAATTATATATAGAGAGAAGAAAGCATTTTGTACTTTTTAAATATAAGATAAAAGTTTTTAACAAACATAAAATATGAGACACCAATGAAAAAAGACTTCTGTATTAAATTTCATTAAACCAGTAGAATAATTATACATATAAAGAAGAAAGCATTTTGTACTTTTTAAATATAAGATAAAAGTTTTTAACAAACATAAAATATGAGACACCAATGTAAAAAGACTTCTGTATTAAATTTCATTAAACCAGAAGAATAATTATATATATATAAAGAAGAAAACTGTGATGATAATAATAATAATAATAATAATAATGGAATCAAATGAAGACATTTTACTAATGTTTTCATCGACTTTAATCGATCGTATCAGATACATCGCTACGAATGAAATTAATGTCTTCCTGAACGTGTTCATTTCCGTTCGACACACGCACTTTCATTCTGGTACCCAAGACTTAATAACATATTGTCCTCAATGATGAATCAACGAGCTGTGTTTTGGGAAGGCGTTCATCCGAATCTCAATAAAGATCTCAGATTATATAAATATCATGACAGGATCCTTTGCTTGTGGTTCTCTCTCTCTCTCTCTCTCTCTCTCTCTCTCTTTATCTCTCTCTCTCTCTTTTTCTCATATTAACACACAAAAGCAAACCACATTTCAAAATTAATGGGATACTCAAACAATGATAAAAGTTTCTCGTGCTAATATTTAAAAGTAGCTTAATATTAAATTGCTGCTGCCATATTTTTGCATACTTTATAATAATTTTTAACGAAAAAAATTAGATGTTAAATGTTAAAAAATGTTTAATGTTAAAAAAAAGTTAAATGACATTACTATCTACCAATAGTTTTAATTATTAATAGTTAAATGACATTACTATCTATCAACCATAGTTACTAAATTAATAAATTCTATAAGAGAAAATGACTCTGAATAGATGGTAAAATTTACTGCAAGCGTTTCCACAGTAGTGCTTCTTTCGTCGATACAATTGATCGAAACTGCTTTTCGTTGAACGTTTTCTAAACCTCTTTTATTTCTTCTAAATGTATCAGTCAGAAAAACGCTGTTTACATCTAAGTTTCTATTTTAATTCCCCTGTTGTTACAAACTCTGCTGACACAATAACATATTTTACAATTTATTTTGATACAAATACTTGTAGATAGAAGTATAAAGTTATTTGCCACAAATTTGAATAAAATATTTCCAAATACTTCTTAGCTTTCAACCTGGCTATAATATTTAAAATAATTTTACAGCTGCATTCATGAATTAAGCAATAATTGTATGATTTCTTTCTGATAGTTGCTCACAGACTATTAAATTAAGTAAGAAATAAAATTTATTAAATGCTACTTAAAAAATTTATTTATTAAATGAAGCACATTGTCTCAAACTTTCAATAAATGTGCAATGTAACACACAATACAGTATCTATAGTCACACTTATGAATTGGCTTGTATTTTAGTGGTCAATATTTCAATCTCTTTTGGTCAATATTTAAGTATAAAGAGTCAGCAAATCGTTTGCAAATATATGAAACTTCCACTGAACAAATACTAATTGCTCAAAAACTTGATTATTCTTAAACTTAGAATGATCCTATAATGAAATGGATTTAATACTGTGTTTTTTCTGCTTTAATTTAACTAACTAACTTAATCTAAACTGACCGTTTAATATTTTTACACAAACCTTTTTGGCATTAAATCCATTTCATTATAGACTCATTGTAAGTCGAAAAATAATTATATTTTTGGCCAATTGGTATTTGTTGGCTGCCAATGGAGGCTTCATATATTTTCAAAGGGTACTGACTCTTCATATTTAAATACTGACCAAAAGGGATTAAAATACTGATTAATAAAATACTGTAGGATATTTATTAATAAAAGACAAATACAAGAAATTCAAAATCACAAAAAGTTTTTCATAATCGAGATGTTCTCTCAATAAAAAACTCATTCATTTGCACATTCGCTCTCACTGGCATTCTAGAATATTCCATACACAACAGTTAAAACTTAAATTATTAATTAATGTAGATATAACGTATAATGTATGGGTAATTTTATTATTCTTCAATATTGACCAGTCAAATACTGACCAAAAGGAATTAAAATACTGACCATTTAATTTCTCACCCCTATGAATCTGAATAAATATGATTATCACCAATATTCTCTCAAATACTTCAAATAACCACAACAAAAAAACTATAACAATCCTCCAAATATTTTTTCGTGGCCTAGATTCATAAAAAAAGAAGTGTCTGACTTAATATAATTCCCTAACAAATTCCTCCAGAGTTTATTATTGGGACATCGCCAAGGCATGTTGACAGTCACCATACCCAAACACAAACTACGTTGTACGAATTACTTTTCCGCGACGAACCAACTTCATCGCGTGGATCAGTGTTTTGCAGAAGTAATTCCATTACATTCTCCAACATATCTTACACAGCTGTGCGTAAAGACAGTTTCTTAAATTCTGGCATCGTGTTCAGTGCTAACTCGAATACAGTCGACCAATGAGAAGTGTCGCAACTGGGTAAAGCCACTCCCTATTGGATCGCTGTGTCTCTCGTTAACCCTTTAACTGTGGATACTTTTAGCAGAGTCGATCGAAAAATAAAGTAAAAATAGGTATAAACATTCTAATTTTATATTACTGAAGCGATATTCTATTTTAAAAGATTTTTTTATTGTATTTTTATTTTATATTATTGTCTATTTGATTATATTTATTTCTTATATTATTTTGTATTATTATTCATTTTATTATATTACTTTATTTTATTTTTTATTGTACTATTTATCCATTTGTACTCGATGTCCCCTTTGAGGGGCCATCAGAATTGAAAATCGCATATTTTCTTTAAGTTTTCTATTGAAATGGAAATTTTCTATTGCTGGGAGATGTTAACCAAAGAAACTATTGATAAATATTGTTAAAATAGTTATTTTAGCAATATTTCTAGCTTTTGTTGCCAATGTCCAGGAAGAAGAAGAGTGCAAAGGGTTATTTTTATTTTAATGGTATATAAGCTACAACAATATTCGCCTTTTGCTATAATTTTAGTCTGTAATTTACAAACCACACTCACAGTTAAAGGGTTAATATCGTACTGTATCAACGTCAGAATTCAAAAAGCTGTTTACGTACTATCTCTTATACAGTTGCAATTTTCTTACGTATCAAGTATCTTTTACATTAACCCTCTGCACTACTTACTTGTCGAGTGTCACTCGACATCAGTAAATAAAAAAAGAAAAACAAATAGAAGTTTCACAAATATAAATTACAACAAAGTTTGAGAAATATATTTAATATAATTAGTAAACAATTTTGTTTACAAGTAGCAGTCGAGGCACTGTCTTTAGAAGTGTAGAAAATGATAGGTTTATTCTAAATAATGTCAGTTTTTCAAACACTGTCGCTTTTCTTCTTAAAACTAAACTTGCGCTCCGCGCACACATCTTTTCATACATTTATTCATATCGAACACTCTCAGTTCTTTTACCCAGATTTTCATGAATACCCTTGTTTTCCTAGACGTTCACATTCGCTCGCACACATACTCTTATGCATAAAATTGGAATATTTTCGAATATTGATTGTGCGAAGATTTTCATATTACATTCTAAGTCACAATTACATTTTAAGCTTCATGCATACGAAGTCACACACAATAACATCATTCAGAAGCTGCAATATATTCTGCCTCGCATTCCAGGAGTAAATTTCAATTAAAATAGTTAAAATAGTATTTTGGGGAGTTGTTGGCAATAAAATTGAAACATAATTCGTAGTGCAAAGGGTTAATACATTGCTTCTGTCTTTTTATAATAATGTAATACATTTTATACAATAATAATACAATAATATAATACGTTTTATACAATAATAATGCAATAATATAATACATTTTATACAATAATAATGCAATAATATAATACATTTTATACAATAATAATACAATAATATAATACATTTTATTCTACATTTTATTATTTGTAACGTTTGTTGTACAGTCAGTCCTCGACTTACTCGATTAAAATAAAAAAAAATTTTATTTTATATGATCTGGGATGGGTTAACTTGTCTCGAAACTTAAGACCCACTTTCTAAACTATTTGAGAAAGTTACAAAAGCAGTGAATGATGATATTGTATGCTACACTTTAATTTATGAAGAAAAGAAAAGGGTTAAAAGACAATTAACAGTGGATCGATACTTGAAGTAGTTTCTGAAGAAGATTTTGAGGATTCTGTTATGTGCAATATGTTCAATAAATATGTGCATTAAATAATATTTTCTTGAGTACATATACATAAATCTATTTCTATTAAATTATTATTAAAACATATTTTTTCCCAAAGATGCTAAATTTTCTACTTTCCTTGACTCACACGATTTTTCGAGTTACGTGAAAACCTTCAGAACCAATTAATCGCGTAATTCAAAGACTTACTATATTTCATTCTTGCATCAAATATTTCATTGATTGTAACGAGTCTCGCTTGTATATTTACGTCAAAAGCAGTGATTCACATAAAATCATAATGTCTCACATTATCAGTTCTCACTGAATAGCCAATTTTATTTTTATTAAAAACAATGCATCGTTGCTCTTCTCGAACTAAATTCGTGCTCCACCATCCTTTTATACATTCATTCATCGAACATTTCCAATTCTTCTACCCAGATTTCCATGCATTTCCTTGTTTTCCTAGGCATTCACATACTCGCACACACGCTTTTATGCATAAAGTTTGATATATTCTAAAATATTCACAATTACAAAAGTCCACACTTCGTTCAGTTCAAACACTCGTTCCTTCGTTTCTTGTGCTCTGCAATAATAACACCCTATTGATTTAATTGAACTATGGAGATTTACTACGACGCGAGTCCAGTTATTTATGTACATATCGCTCTATCGTCTTTGCTTTGTCTCCCGTTGTATGTCAATACAGTATTAACTCGAAATTAGACCGTGTTGTCGATCGTAGCCGCTGTATCCGCTGAGTACATTCATCCTGCTTACTCTTGCTGAGCAGATTGCGTATCGAATATGCGTGTACATCGAAATATACACGTTTGCGTTGGAAATATTTACCGATGCAAAACGTACGGAATACGCAAGATATGCAAACTAACGTTACATTTTTAGAATCCTCTAATGTCAAAACATCGTCCAAATACTAATATTATTTTTTGCAAAAATAGACACTCGCATATTTTGCGCGTATGCGAATAATATATGGTTGATTCACGACGATTCAAATTTCCCTCCGTTGATCATAAATTACTATTGGTGTTTACTTATTTTATGAAAAAGATATCTTTGCCATGAGTATATTTATTTTATTTATTTTATAAAAAAAGATATCTTTGCTATGAGTTTATTCATTTTATTTATTTTATAAAAAAGATATCTTTGCTATGAGTCTATTTATTTTATAAAAAAGATATCTTTGCTATGAGTCTATTTATTTTACAAAAAAGATATCTTAGCTATGAGTATTTATTTTATTTATTTTATAAAAAATATATCTTTTCTATGAGTTTATTTATTTTATTTATTCTGTTAAAAAGATATCTTTTCTATGAGTTTATTTATTTTATTTATTCTGTTAAAAAGATATCTTTTCTATGAATTTATTTATTTTATTTATTCTGTTAAAAAAATATCTTTTCTATGAATTTATTTATTTTATTTATTCTATTAAGAAGATATCTTTTCTATGAATTTATTTATCTTATTTATTCTATTAAAAAGATATCTCTGCTACGAGTTTATTCCATAAGAAAGATATCTTTATCTTGAGTATGAATGACTTCTCTGCGATTTTAAATGATGTTTAGCTATCGAAATGAAATTTCGATATGTCCAAAAATGCACATTTAACTTTGCATTTAATAGAAACCGATGTCCACCGATTTTGTAGGGTGTCATGACTTACCAAGTAATGAATATCAATGAGGAAGGACGGGAGCGAAAGGATGAGCTAAACTATCGATTCTTAACGATAAGAGAGAACTCTGGTTCGTGGCTCGATTCCAAGGGGGACTTTACAAGGTTTCCATCGTTCTGGATTAGTAATCTTCGACTAGACGTACGACTAACGCGCAGTACACTTCGCAAAGAGAAATTACTCGCCAGTTTTTATTCGTTCGAATAATGAATCGAGTTCGATGAATCTCTGCTGCGCTCTTCTTTCAAGACTTCAAAAATTATTCGCGAATATCTATGAAAAAATATTTGTTTTTACAATCTGAAACGAAATCTAATATTTTAATCGTTCTAATAATCTCATATTATATTATATTTTTATATGTTGGACTTTGATAAAGAATAAATAAAAAAAATGGTTTAGTGTTTAAGTATTTAATAGAAACTGATTTAACAATTGAAATGAAGTAAATATATTTATACGATTTTAAAAGAAATATCTCTTAAAAATGGAAATATGCACGTAGAATATTAATAGAAGAGTATTTACTGGAATATTAGAGCTGAATACGCAATTTTTCGAAAGTTAAATATAGAGTGATTGTATGGAAAATCGAAAACTGAGGTCAAGTGAATCTACAATCGGTATTTGATTGCTTCTTTATCCCCGTCGGTATACGTAGTTTTAACAAATCAAGAATGTTACCACAGACAGGAGAAGCTCGCGATACAGGAGAAACCTGTCGCGTTATGAGACTTTTTGACTCATGCTCTGAAATACCGATTGCGCGAAATACCACAGGTTTTGCTATGCCCTCTATAATTTAAAATGGCTTGTATTTTACTGATCAGTATTTTAATCCCTTTTGGTTTTGTACTTTACTGATCCGTATTTTAATCCTTTTTGGTTTTGTACTTTACTGATCCGTATTTTAATCCCTTTTGGTTTTGTACTTTACTGATCAGTATTTTAATCCCTTTTGGTCAGTATTTAAGTATGATAACAGGGTCAGTATCTTTTGAAAATATGTTCTATTCAGTCTATGAACCAATCAAGTTAATTGCCACAAATTTGAATAAAGTACTCAGTGTTTAATTCTCAGTGTTTAACTTGGCTATAATATTTACAATAATTTCACAGCTGCATTCATGAATCGAGCAATAATTGTACAATTTTTTTCTGATAGTTGCTCATAGACTAATAAATTAAATAAGAAATAAAATAAATTGAATGCTACTTAATAAATTTATTTACTAAATGAAGTACATTGTTTAAACCTCTCAACAAATATGCAATGCAGCATCTATAGTCCCATTTATATTTTACTGGTCAGTATTTAAGTATAAAGTAACTTTGAAAGTAAATCATTCTATAAAATAAAAAAAAGCGCAATACAAGAAATTATAAAGTAATATTGATACCAAGAAAAAATTGGTAGCTCACCTATTCGAGAGAGAAAGAAGCTGATTGCATATTACTTAGCGATTTAAATGCAAAAAAATTAAAATGTATCCAATAATAAGATCTAATTTACAAACTTTAACGTCATAAGTTTCCTCAAGAATTAATGAAGAGATATTGGCTCTGAAACAGCTCGTAAAACATCACTTAAAGGGGGATATAATGGTACAAAGTAGCCCATAAAAGGCTTCATCTTAAAAACAACTGCACCAAAATTATAAAGTTACAGTTCGAAAGTCGAAATTTCTCGGTCCAAATTTACTGATCCTTTAATTTTACGTATTAACGTAGCATTTTACACATTTGTAAATATCATATAATATTATTACACAAACCAAGTCATTATTACAGGAAATAAATAAATTAAAAAACAAGCAAGTTGAATTATAACAAAAATCTGTCTAATTCTTTAATTTGCAGAAATTAATCGTCCCCTTTTTCTGTTTCAGGTAAAAGAGAGAAACAAATCTTTCGTTGTCGAAATAAAAATAGGGAAGCACCGTTGCAAACTGTGAAGCAAAGTCTCCCACGACTATGAGAAACAATTGATAACCATGAGAAACTCGTTAATGTTACTGGAAGATACGTATGTGACATTCTTAGAAATAACAATACGTTCATTGATCCTGTTTATCTCGTGTCTTCTATAAAGGTATGTGATAAATACGAACCACAACGTATTAATACATTTGCATAGGGTTTTTTTCACAATCTTTTTTTATAAATTGGGTTATTTAGTGATCTAAAAACATTTTAAGCCTTTGCACTCTGCTCCTTCCTGGATGTTGGCAATAGAAGCTGGAAATTTATCTAAAATAGCAATATTTTAGTAATAGTTTGCATTGCTAAAATAGCAATATTTTAGCAATATTTAGCAATAGTTTCTACTGCTAAAATAGCAATATTTTAGCAATAGTTTCTACTGCTAAAATAGCAATATTTTAGCAATAGTTTCTACTGCTAAAATAGCAATAGTTTAGAAATATTTTAGCAATATTTAACAATAGTTTCTACTGCTGAAATAGCAATATTTTAGCAATAGTTTTTACTGCTAAAATAGCAATATTTAACAATAGTTTCTACTGCTGAAATAGCAATATTTTAGCAATAGTTTTTACTGCTAAAATAGCAATATTTTAGCAATAGTTTCTACTGCTAAAATAGCAATAGTTTAGTAATAGTTTCCATTGCTAAAATAGCAATATTTTAGCAATATTTAGCAATAGTTTCTACTGCTGAAATAGCAATATTTTAGCAATATTTGGCAATAGTTTCTACTGCTAAAGTAGCAATATTGTAGTAATAATTGCCATCGCTAAAATAGCAATATTTTGGTAATAGTTTCCATCGCTAAAATAGCAATATTTTAGAAATATTTTAGCAATATTTTAGCAATATTTTAGCAATAGTTTCTACTGCTGAAATAGCAATATTTTAGCAGTATTTAGCGATATTTATTTATTGCAAACGTCTCCTAGCAATAGAAAATTTCCACTTAAATGGAAAACTTAAGAAAAATATGCAATTCTCAAAAAGCTGCGGTGGAATAAGTTTAATTGCTAATTAATGCTGATGTCCTCTCAGAGGGGACATCCAATTGCAAAGAGTTAACATATGTGTATTAAGGTAAACGCATTAGTAATTAGCCACTAACGCACTAAAGTTGATAAAATAAGAATTTGGGACAAATTTTTAACACAAATTGCTCTTTTAACACGAAGACTAGCTCAACGAGGAATGTATTTGATGTTCTAGAGACACATTCCTTTACTTAAGTAACTTCTAACAAGCTCTGGTATTTTATATTTCAAATAAAACAGTAAGTTGTAATTTGACTGTTATTTAACAACTCAACCTTATTTAAAATTAACTATCTGGATAGTCAAGTACTGATGCCACATATGGTCATCCACTAGATTTTTTTATTTGTTAAATGGCCAACTATTAGCTCAAAATCTTGAAAGTGTTCAATTTTATACAATTTTGTACAAGGAAAAAAATTGTTCGCATTTAATTAACACACTTCAGCAGAGTTTACAAAACATTCACTCATTGAATTCAGATAAAAATAAAGGGTAAGTCATCTACTGGTGCTCTGACCTTAAAATTGCAATAATTATTTTTGTAATTAATATATTTTATTGAAATTTTCGTGTGCATACGCGCAGCAATGCGAGGATTCATGTTTCCTGATGCGAATATGTTAAATTTGTTGCTACTCGATAACGTGGCTACTTAGAGCGTGGCACTACAGGATACAAATTGAAGAGAATGGAACAGCTGTTTCATTGAACAAGTTTGACCTGATCCATGTACCACATTAAACGACGTGCAACTAATGATAATGCTTGGATGCATGAATGGTGGCTATGGCAACTTAATGGTAATTAACACGTTGAATGCCACGCTAATTTTTTATTATGCGATATACGAGCATAATAGGAGTATATTTTACGTGTAAATAAAATTATTTTTATATGTTTTATACTGCATTAATTTATTAGAATTACGATTGTTATAATTACGAATAACAAATTACGATTTGTTATAATAACGATGGTAATTTTGAAAAATTTATAAGTATTGACATTTATTATGTCTCTAATTATGTATTTTTAATAATATTGGCGTGTGTACAACGTGTTAATTAACACTACAACTTCTAAATCACAAGTTGTCACAGAATTTTATGAAATAGAAAGGAAGAGTTAGTCGAATTCATAAATATTTCTTTTTATATATTTATCTTGAAAACAAATTATTGCTGACGAATTTTTTCTAATATATGATTATATTTTTTATTATAGAATTATAAAAAATATAATTTTATTTAATATTTTATTATATTTGATTACTTACATTACATATCATAGACAAAATTTCGTAATTAATATTTAAAGTAATCTTTGCAAGGTGTGTTTCAATATGAACAATAAATTTGCAAAAAATTCTTATTTATTAACAGTCGTCGACAGGTTAACAAAATTTTAATAAACGTCATTACTAGTCTGTGGCGAATAATTATTGAAATACACAGCACTCCACAAAGAATTAAAATTATTCAAAAATAGTATAAAAATTTGCTTTCGATTCGAGTTACGTATATATCGAATTTAGAGTTTTTGTTGCCAGACTAGGATGATATTGATCTGGAGAACGTAGGGTTTCAGCAGAACGGAGCTACTGCTCACGTGTCGAAAGAAACGGGGTGTCTTTTGGCGACAAAATTTTCGATTCGACTCGTCTCTCAAACGTTTCGACGTTTCTCAAACATGTGATTTGGAAAATAATAATATGACTCTTTTTCTAGAGCCTTATCGAGTGAAGAACGTATTCTCTGACAATCTTCAAATCAATCAAACAATTAAGAAACAATGTTCGCGGAGTTCTTTGTAAAATACAACTAGATTTGCGTTAGAAAATCATTGAAAATTGGTACAAACTGACACATATTGTTAAACAAAATCAAGGCGACCATTTGTGGGCCACTAATGTCACAATATATAATTCATAATTCAATGAAAATTTCAGATATGTGTGTATTTATTTTACAAACACACTTTTTGTCTTGTTTTCTAAAATTTATCGCCTCTACATTGAAACACTCCTTTTACTGCACGTATAATAAAATAGTTGTCTAGAATAATATAATTAAAAAAGTATTTTAAATATCCAAAAAGGATTTTTTCTTAGATCTCTTGTTAGATATTTAAAATACTTTACTATTAGAAATATCTTGTCAGATATTTAAAATACTTTTCAGCTATTTCATCTACGAGTGAGAATACCTGGTGTCCTTCAAATTAGTTAGCTATTCCAGGTATTTTTTGCTCGTACTTCTTATTTCGAGGTAAAAAGTGAACGCGGGTATTCGCGTGACTGTGGTGTCGCCATGCGTAATTGATATTGTTTTTCTTATGCACAAGATCTTTCACACATACCAATGATAACTTCTAAAAATATCAAACTGAAATACCTGTACGATAATCACTAATTTTTTGAGAATTTTTTACAGATTGAATTTTTCCAGCTGTGGATCTTTAAAAACCACCCCTTATCTCGTCTTCCATTTTGTTAGATCAATGAACGTACTACAGCAGACATTTATCAATAACTAAATAATTTTCTATTAAAACTTGCTATTATTAAATTATTGAGGTAAAAATAATACTTAATTTTTTGTTCAAACGATAAAATAATGTTATTCAATAAATTGAAGAAGCTGAAGATATGTTTTAAAGTATTGCTAGTGGATATTTATCAGTGAACGTACTACAGCAGACATTTATCAGTAACTAAATAATTTTCTATTAAAATTTGCTATTATTAAATTACTGAGGTAAAAATAATACTTAATTTTTTGTTCAAACGATAAAATAATGTTATTTAATAATTTGAAGAACCTGAAGATATGTTTTAAAGTATTGCTAGTGGATATTTATCAGTGAACGTACTACAGCAGACATTTATCAGTAACTAAATAATTTTCTATTAAAATTTGCTATTATTAAATTATTGAGGTAAAAATAATACTTAATTTTTTACACACTCGATAAAATAATGTTATTAAATAAATTAAAGAAGCTGAAGATATGTTTTATAATATTGCTAGTGGATATTTTGTACACGCGATAAAATAATGTTAATTAAATAAATTAGAGGAGGTAAAGATATATTTTAAAATATTGGTGGAGGGTATTTTGATCTTACAAATTATACTTTTAGTGTTGTTTAAAGAAGTATTTGTTCTTGTGAAGTAATTTTGAAGTTATAGAGTAGCCTGATCATTTTCGTACGACATCAGATATTACTTGCAAGTTTGGAATGTACCAAACTAATTAAGATACCGACCGCATCAACGTAATAACGGTCAAATTAAAGTGGCTAGCTAGAAAAGGGTGCGCCACACTTTATTCGCACCACCGGCCATTGGACTCTTTCGTGCTTACAAGATAAATGTATATTTCCCCATAATGAACGAGGAGAGACGCCCTTTAAATGTCGTGTAAGGTAAAAGGAAACTGTAAGAAAGATCAGAATGCTTGCCAAAAAGTACAATTGATAAGCTTTAAAAAATGTGTTGTTTAGTTGAGACTTTGATAACATTTATATTATACCATGCTTTTATTTATTTATATTTTTATATGTTCATAGTAAAATATATCTAAAATTTTTATCATTCTTAAACCTAAACATTTGAATTTAATTACGTTTGCTAGATAAAAATAGATACTGAAAAGAAAGTTTAATTGCAATATGTGTAAAAGATCAACTGTTTATGACTGACAGTTTTTTTTAATACTTTACTATACTCATTTTTAAGCCAGTTGGTTAAAATAAATTTATGATTTCATTAAAGTCTTGCTAGAATCAAAATAAAAATCGATTTTAAAATATTCAATCCCCTATCGTTCACTTTCATTCACTGTTCAGCTAACATATTTACGTTTAAAAAACAAATTTTAGTATAAATTTAGAATTCTATTGAAGTTCTACTAGAATCGAAATAAAAACTCCCAAATACAAATTACAATAAAACAAACTTTCCTTCGCAAAAATCGACTTTAAAAATTTCAACCCTCATCGTTCGCTTTCATCCACTGTTCAGCTAACACATTTATGTTTATAAAACAAATTTTAGTATAAATTTAGAATTCTATTGAAGTTCTACTAGAATCGAAATAAAACATTTCAAATACAGATTACAATAAAACAAATACGCAACGAACTCCTTTGCAAAAGTCGACTAAAAATTTTAATCTCTATCGTTGGCTTTCATTCACTGTTCAGCTAACAGATTTACGTTTATAAAATAAATTTTAGTATAAATTTAGAATTTTATTGAAGTTCTACTAGAATCGAAATAAAAACTCCCAAATACAAATTACAATAAAACAAACTTTCCTTCGCAAAAATCGACTTTAAAAATTTCAACCCTCATCGTTCGCTTTCATCCACTGTTCAGCTAACATATTTACGTTTATAAAATAAATTTTAGTATAAATTTAGAATTCTATTGAAGTTCTACTAGAATCGAAATAAAAACTCCCAAATACAAATTACAATAAAACAAACTTTCCTTCGCAAAAATCGACTTTAAAAATTTCAACCCCTATCGTTCGCTTTCATCCACTGTTCAGCTAACATATTTACGTTTATAAAACAAATTTTAGTATAAATTTAGAATTTTACAATAAAACAAACTCTCCTTCGCAAAAATCGACTTAAAAAATTTCAACCCCTATCGCTCGCATTCATCCATCCGCGCAGCGGTGTCCGCGTTTCCATAGCCAGCGCGAAAATAAATATTTTATTACAGCCACACTATCTCTTTGCTGTAAGATGTTATCACTCGACACTCGACTGCAGCTATCCAACGATTTTCCATCGACGCGTGTCGAAGGAGCCACCCATGGCCGTCGACGCATAACCTACCCTTCCGCCTTTTGTACGAAAAATAAATGGCTGGGACAAGTTCGACGGTCGTTACGTGCGGAGAAATGAGAGCCAACGCTACATAATTTAACGATAGATTGTTTCGTAAAAGCTGAACGAAGTCGCATGTGTACGGGCGGTTTATCGAGTGAGTTGGGTTAGGTTGGTCTCGCGGGGTGGTTGGGCGTCGAGGCGCAGGAGCAGAGCGTGCTAAGACAAACGGACGGACGTGGGACGACGGACGGACGTACCTTACAGGGAAAGGACTTCCAGGTCTTTAGACGAGCTAGTTTCTCGCGAGACGCTGATCGACGGACCGCCCAGAGATTGTGTTCGCGCATCCCCGTCAAAGGTCACCCGAAATTCCCACGACCAGGTAAGAGAAATTGTTATCCGACCGCTAAAACCACCCGCAACACGCTTCGCGCATCCTGATTCGCAAGGATCCGGAGCCACCTATTAGGTAACGTACGAAAAATCGAAGCCACGTTAAGACGCAGTGTTTTCTCGCGAACGAGCGAGCCAGAGTTATCTATCCGCGAATTAGACGGATCGCCTTCAGCGCGATACGGTTTCGACGCAGCTCGTTTTCGACTCGCGAGACCGTCGAAATTCTGTGACCCGTATTCGTAGTGGGAAAGTCGACAAGGATCTTCGACCAGGCTTCACGTCGTCTGTTATTTACAACTCGAAATGAATTTCGTTCGTGGGACGTTTCTATGGGCTCTGGCATTCCCCAGTTTTTGGTAGCTCGATGACAGTGATAAAACGTAGCGTCTTTTATATTTTTTGAACCAGTGAAATGTCTTCGAGGAATTTTGTATGTCGCAAAATGTGGGTAAATGGATGATTGATGTTAGTGATGAAGAATTTTGGTAAAAATGAAACGCTTTGTAGGAGAAATACGTATCGTAGCAATCGTTGGCTAAGTATTCAGCTATGTCATCAATGAATGGCACTGCTTATGCAACTCGTAGTACGGGCAATTCGATAATTTGTTCTTAAATGGTTTCAGTCTGCTGATTCCAATTGTTAGTACAATCACCAGCAACAGTAATTGAGATAAACATTCATAAGCGTATAGAATACTTGCACAATATGTAGTTACACATTTGAAACCGCACTATCCATTCGACTCAGCTATCACAACCTCCTAAGACGAAGACCCTTTCAAAACGAGTCGTTTTATTTTATTAAACGAGTTGATTTCGTTTGTTTTCTTTCGTCTGTGGATTATCGATAAAACACACAAAATTGTTAACAATTTGGAATAATATTTCGTTTCTATTTTCTTATTTAGCTATGTGACGTGATGTCGTCAGGAAATAACGAAATAACAGATGCTGCAATTGTGTATTGAATGCTTGAAATGGAGGAACAAACTTTTTATAAACAACGAGGCAACTTTGTTCCAACATGTGTGAAAAATAGAAGTTTCTCAGTGAAATTTATAGATTTTAGAGTGGATTATGGGTGTAGTCCTGATCTATCTCCATTGAGAATTCGCTCGACAATCGTGGGATGATATCGTGATAGAATCTTTCAAAGGGTTGTGCCTACATTTGGGCATAAAATTGAAGACGCCGATCGTCAATTGATTATCGATTGTACCACCCTATCTGCTCGTACTTGCATCGCTTTTAATCTTGGTTTTCTAACATGACTTTCGAAATCTGAAGGAACCTCATCGTCACGAATAGATCTTCCACATCGTCGACTAGAAAAATTGTTGTGTTTGGTTAGAAGCATTAAAATATAAACGTAATTGGTCGTTTTGTTCAGATCGAACGCGTTTTTGCAATGGAAGGTTGGACAATTTTACAAAATGTTTAGTTCAAATCGAACGTATTTTTGCAATAGAAGATTCCACAATTTTATAAAATGTTAAGTTCAGATCGAACATGTTTTTGCAATGGAAGATTGGACAATTTTACAAAATGTTAAGTTCAGATCGAACATGTTTTTGCAATGGAAGATTGGACAATTTTACAACATGTTTAGTTCAGATGGAACGTATTTTTGCAATAGAAGATTCCACAATTTTATAAAATGTTAAGTTCAGATCGAACATGTTTTTGCAATGGAAGATTGGATAATTTTACAACATGTTTTGTTCACATCGAACTCGTTTTTGCAATAGAAGATTCCACAATTTTATAAAATGTTAAGTTCAGATCGAACGTGTTTTTGCATTGAAAGATTGTACAATTTTACAAAAATCTATAAAAATAATTGCATTGTAAAATAATGAATTTATTCTTATGGAAGTAAATACCCAGCGGTTACGTCAGCATTGTTAAAATAGAATATTCGCTTCAGCAAGTAATTCTATAATTAATATATACTACAAATTTCCTTTGTGTCCTGAAATGAAATGTTAGAATAAACGTTTTCATGAACGAAACTATTTGCAAAATTTCATCATGTCTAATTAAATTTTCTTTGAATAGAAGACTTCAGTGTTTGTTCTGGAACATCATTGTTATATAATATAGTATATAGCGCATACAAAGTATTCTCAAAAACAGCTAAAAGTTTTAAACATACATATATTTGCAATACTCTTATAATTTTAAAAATATTTAGCTATTACAAGTTTGAAAAAGAAATTGTTAAACGTAGCTACATTTTCTTCTGTTAACAATAGCATATAAATAATAAATAATAGTTCTTATATTAGATCTTATATTTAAAAAAGTATGGAAGTCTGCATTATGTTACTAGTCAACAGTCATTATTACTTTTTATATTTTATTATATTAATATCCACTACAATTTCTTAAGTTTCATATATTTCCAATTCATAAATTAATTCTAACACAGAAATACTTATAATATACAATAGTATGCATTTAATCAGTATTTAACATATAATTTAATATTTACTAATACTTTTAGTAATATTTGAATCATTATAGCAAGTATTTAGAAAGATTGGACAGTTTAGAACAACGTTATACACGTTACTTCAGAACTAATAACGATACAAGCTAGAATGGAATAATAAGAAATGAAGAAAGGAATATTTTTTTATCCTATAAATAAATTTCCCGTTTGGATCTTATTATTGATCTTGCTTTGTATAATATTCTTGGTAATACAGCTTTAAAAATGAATGCTGTGTGCGCCTGTCAACAAGCAATCCGTCATACACCGGCCATTTCCATTCCGCTAAAGCTTTGAGCAAGAGGTTACAAATAACCTAACATGAACAATACGTTGTTCTATTTCATCGTGTATTACATTACACAGACGATATAAAACTTTTTACAGCCGTATAAAAACTTGAAATTGATATTTTTTATTTACTATACAAAGAAATAGTTTTTAATAACTCTGAAATCACAATTCTATATTTATGGTCTTCTATATGCTCCAAATATTTTGAACTACTCTCTCTTCTTTTAATTGCCATGTATCCACGTGTAAAATTAATCCCATTTCTTTTTAATTTCGTTACAGAAAATATAGATTTTATTTTGTATTGAAAATATATTTCTGAACAAATGTTTAGATTTTATGTTAAGAATATATTTCTGAACAAATGTTTAGATTTTATATTGAAAATATATTTCTGAGCAAATGTTTAGATTTTATTTTTAAAATATAGATCTTATTTTGAGTCGTTCTTCGCACGCGTTTGAGTCACTCTCGAAGACTTTCGAAGATTAGCGAGGAACGATTGGCAAATATTGTGGCTGGTACGATTTTGACAAGTAATTTTACTCGCGCAGAACATTCGCGAAGCTGGTAAATAGGTTAGCGTCCAGGAAGCGTTGATGCATTCCTGATAACCGCGCCCACGTGACAATTGCACATCAACACCGCAGGTGACTCAAAAATATTACCAGAAGATAAAACATCTACTGGACATGCGCTGCTGGTCTGTCCTTATCAGCTGTCACCTTCAATCTGTCTTTTCGTTTTGTCTGCAGCAAAGTATAATAGTAATATCAGTAGTACAAGATCTTAGAACAGTTTACGTGAAACTACACCCTTTTTAGAACCGTCACAGTACGATCTTATGTAAATGCAGAAGAAATGGAAGAAATCTATAGTATATATCAGAGTTATCTTGATGAGCATTAAAAGAAACTTGTAAACTTTTGTAGAAAAGTAAAGAGCAAAACATTTATGAGTAATTTTTGTGGAAAAGTAAAGAGCAAAACATTCTTGAGTAATTTTTGTAGAAAAGTAAAGAATAAAACATTTTTGAGTAATTTTTGTAGAAAAGTAAAGAGTAAAACATTTTTGACTAATTTTTGTAGAAAAGTAAAGAGTAAAACATTTTTGACTAATTTTTGTAGAAAAATAAAAAGTAAAACCTTGATGAAAGCAAATGTTTTGCACACAGTACAATCATTACCAAATAAAAGTAATATCAACTATAAGACTAACTATAAATGCAATAACCATTACTAAGTTTGAAACAAACTAACTTTTGTTACAAATCATTTTCATGAAAGTTATTTTAAATGAAAGCATCATGAATCAAATATTTTTCATTTGAGAATAATTCAGGAAAATTCTAGATACATGAAAAATTAAGAAATTTCTTATTTTTGAAGCTTCGAGTTTCAATTTTGTCTGCCTTTGTGAAGAATAATAACTTTAATCGATAAGTCCTTTCGTATGACAGAGTGTGGCACTAGAATATTAGATATAGATTAGTATATCCATATATATTTGTACATACATAAACAATTATCGAAAAAGCAATTATATCTGCTTCAATACATTTTGCAATTTACATAGTTAAATAAGCAAAGTGAAAAATAATAAATTATTTTGCATATACATTAAAATACTTCTCATTAGATATTTTCAATAATAACGTACTTAGATAAAAAGAGAAAAATATTTTTAGAAGACTGTAATTGAAAAATTAATTAAAATTGTGTGTATTTTGCTTTTGAGATCTACAAATGAATTTTAAAATGCAAACAAATATTTTAAAAAATATATTTTTGTGCGCCCAACTAGTGACTAACATTCTTCGTTTTAATAATTAAATTTTTTAAAAATACAGGCTTTTTGAACACACAATTTGGCCATATACAGATTACTCCTATAAAATTTTAATTTCTAGTAGAAAATTATATATTGCCAGATTATATGCTGCAACATTTTACTTTTTAATACTAATTATTAATACCAAGCTATGATATTCTTTTACATATGATAAAAAATCGTGCCAAGTTATGAACAATGTTTTCAGCTATTTAAATGTATATGATTCTTACGTCATTATTAAATATAAATACATAAAGTGTCACGAACTATTTTCTCGCAATTCATTTAAAATATCGATTTCATTATTTTTTTAATTAAGTGAGAGAGGATTACTCATTTGACGTGCAATACGTTCATTAAGAACGGTTGTTAAGAAAACAAAGAGAACGTCATTCATGTTTTTAAATAGCATGTTTTATTATTTTTCTGTTATTGCACTCAGTAACATTTATCCTGAATATTTCTTTTTTATTTTACATAATTAAAGAGTAATGTTGAATAATAATGACTCAAAAAAAGCTTGAAGGAACCGTAAAAGAAAAACAGGAAACTAAAAATATCATAATAACTTATTATAATTAATTTATAATATTAGCAAGAATATTTTCAATAGAAATCTAATATAGGAAGTAGTGCGTGTATAACAAATTGCTCATCGACAGGCGCATCTTGAGAAGAGAACGCACATTTTGAAAACTTAATAAATAGAAAATAAAGCGACATCAGATATTTATTAATACAACAAAAAATTTTCTTTTTGCTATTTTATATCATCTTCTATTTGTTTTTTTTTTTATAAACTATAAAATATTCTTCACATATTTCGTTTATTATATCATATTAATTTAATATGGACTTCACTTTTCTTATTAATAATATATTTTCAAACATATGCAATATATCTAAGAAAAAATTTCAAAAAATTATGAAACAACGAATGAATTTATACTTTTTCAAAATTATAAACAAATAAATTTATACTCCTTTAGAATTATTGTCATAAAAATTTGTTTGCGTCCCTCACTTTCAAAATATTTGAATGAAGTTATCATTTCTGCGATATTTAATTAACAAGATTAATGAAAGTGAATTTTTCTAAAATTAGCTGTAGAATCGATGTGCACGCTTTTGTTTTTATCATTGAGGAAGTAAACAGCTCCGCCATACTTACATATTCTGAAAGGAATAGACTTTCAATAATTCCATCGCTGTCATAAGTTGAAGCGAGATTAAAAGTCTCATCATGTAATATTTATTCGTTGACCTGAATGCAGTTCGTTAGAATTATGTTTGTGTTAGGCTCCGTATCGATCGCATAGAATTGAAAATAATGAAAATTAGAGTGCGCGCGTGTTAACTGTCCTAATTATTAAACTAAATACGAAAATTTTGCTATCATCAGATTTTCACGTTTTTTAAAGTTTCTAAAAGAAAAACTTGAGAATAATTATAAGTATTCTAATTTAAAGCTGTTGTCAATAATCAAGTTTTTCAGAACTAAAATTTAAATTATCGCTGTTGACAAATGATTGTACGTTAAGTTCCTAGAAAATTAAAAATATTAATATGTATTGTCTTATTAATATCTTTAAAGACATTCTTTGTTTTAAAAACTTGATGAAAAATGTAATTCGATGAACTGTTGGAATTTTATAATTATTTGAATTATTTTAATCAAGTCCATGATTAAATACCACGTTCAAACAAGCGTTAATTTCAAATATAAATTATTTTTAATGAATAAGCTTGTGTATCGTTATAAAACATACTTGCATCACTTTTTAATCTTTATTATATATAAAAAAGGAAACATAACACATATATTTTCACAACTGCACAAAAAATGCTAAAAATCAAAGAAAATTCAAATTTTTCAATAGGAAACAACTAATTCGTACTCAAAAAATAACTTTAATCGCAAATGTTAAATTATCTACGCTATTCAAGAAAACTTACAAAATTGATACCATCTAACGAGATTAATAAGAATCGTATCGTTATAATGCGAATGCGTATCGTTATAAAACATACTTGCATCACTTTTTAGTCTTTATTATATATAAAAAAGGAAACATAATACATATATTTTAAGAACTGCACAAAAAATGCTAAAAATCAAAGAAAATTCAAATTTTTCAATAAGGAACCACTAATTCCTACTAAAAAATAATTTTAATCGCAAATATTAAATTATCTACGCTATGTAAGAGAACTTACAAAACTTATACCATACTTAAAAAATATTTACATTTCAAGCATACTCCGATCCAAACTGGCAATCACGAATGCCCTTCCAACAATGCAGCTTCGATTCGAAATCCTAATCAGAACGAGAACGGAATAAAAAATGTATTACTCATTCAGCGGTGACCAAACCGACCCAACAAATAGTAGTTCAGGGTTAAGTTCCGGTTGCCGGGCGTGCAATGGCGTAGCGGGGCGTTTTTCGTGCCGTTTCTCAACGGGGGTGGCTCAGAATCCAGTAATGACCCGCGTGACGCTCGTCGCGGGGGTGTCGCAGCCTTTTTACGACGCGTGACACTCGTTAGCAAGTTAACTTAACCATATTACACGATGTGCATCCGCGTGCATATAAACGGCGGAGTCGAACACGCTCGACGGGTCGGATCAATAACTTCAGGAATGGGCACTTGCAGAGTCGTACGGACACGTTGTGTATGACCTGTTTCTCGGCGTCGCGCAACAAAATGGGAACGGAAGACTTTCGCATACCATCGACTGCCTCCCCAAAGTCCTTCCGCGATTTCCTTTCGGGTATCGAGTCCAGGAGGCCCTGGAGGAGCCCAGGAGGAGTTTGAGTTTCGTGCACAGTAAGTCCTCGAGTTACGCGATCGACTCTTTGCATTCTAAATTATTTTTCAGTTTCGTTGCAAATTTTCTACTATTTAAAGTGTTTCGTTTGTAATCTACTTCGAAGGACTGCTCTTCGACTACTACTTGTAAACGATTTTGTTTACTAATTTTGTTGTGATTTATATTTATGGGACTTAATTGGTTTTTTCTTTATTTACTGATGTCGAGTCGTAGGAGAGCAAAGGGTTAGTTTGTTCCACGGGTTTTCGTGTAATCGAAAAATCGCGTAGCTCGAGGAAAGCAGAAAATTTAGTATTTTTGGGAAAAATATGTTTTAGATTCAAAGCATAGGCGAAAATGAAATAAATCTATATACATATGTACACTAAAGAAAATATTATTTATTGCTCGTATTTATTGGACATATAACAGAATCTACATACATATATTTGTGGATGAACTATTTCAAGTAACAGTTCATTGTTAATTGTCTTTTAGCCGTTTTCTTTTCTTCAGAAATTCAAGTGTAGCATGCAATGTCATTATTTGCTGCTTTCGTAACTTTCGCAGATCGTTCAGTAAGAGGGTCTTAAGCTCCGACACCAGCTAATCCATACATATTTACATTTCTAGCATACTCTAATCTAAACTGACAATCACGAATTTCCTAACAGTGCTGCTTCAATTCAAAATTCTAATTAGGATGAGAACGAAATAAAAAATGTATTACTTATTCAGCGGTGACTAAACCGACCCAAGAAATAGTAAACAAGATTATATATAATTTAATATTTTTATTTTAAATCGCATAAGTCGAGGATTGACTGTATACAGGGTATCCCTAAAAAATGTGTACACAATTTAAATGATAATAACTTTACTTTTTATTCAGATATCTCTTCTGAGGGCACATTGCAAATCTAGCTTATTACGTGGATGTTCCCTCTGAGGGACATCACAATTGATTAGTGATTACGTAGATTAAACTTTTTGAGAAATGTATGTTTTCCTCAAGTTTTCTACTGAAATGGAAATTTTTTATTGCTGAGAGACATTAGCAATAGAAACTATTGCTAAAATATCGCTTAAAGATTGCTATTTTAGCTATAGTTTCTATTGCTAACGTCTGGGAAGGAACCAAAGGTTTAATCCTTTGCACTCGACGATTTTTTCGGTCACGCATCGTGTTCTTCATCACTAATTTCTTTATGAATGCAATCGATCTCGTTCTTCAGCAGTGAAAATCAATGTCATCTTCCCTTGAGCTAATTTTACCTTCCAAATTGATTTTTGCAAGGCTTCGAAACTTAGAATCAGTCGATGAAAAACTTGAATTGCCGTACGAAACGTCGTGGCAACTGAGAGTCGCCTCTTAAGGACAAAGGAAAGAAAATTGAGAAAATAATGGTACAACACGATTTCCTATAACACGGATCCATAGAACACGTAACGTATTAATCGTGTTATATAGAAGTCGATTGTAATATCCAATATATAGAAGGGAGAATGTGAACCAGACTAGCAATACTATGATACTTCCTCTTCGTCTATGTCTTTCAGTGTTGGTTTTGAATGAAAAGAAAATGCGCGTTTAAAAAGTTAAGGTGTTGAAAATTCATCATATTGTCCAAATCCTAAATATTGTTGCTAATTTGCTGGGTGAATTTCGGAACATAAACTCGGACAATGAGAGTACTTGAGTCGCCACATGAAACGCCATGTCGACTGAAAGTTACCTCTCGAGCGCAAGGGGTTAATGTTTTTCTTCAAGAATTGTAACAAGTTTCCAAAAAAATTGTATGTACAGCTGATGTTTGAAAGATTAAAAGATTATATCCCCTTTGCTGCTTCGAGATTCCCTACGTTCCCTCTCATGATTCGGGCGATGTAGAGACAAGGTGTGCATCCATTTCTCTTGAAGTTGATTTTAACCCTGAAGACGGCTTCCCACGGGAAATTCGTAAGGACCGATTTTGTTCCTCTGGATGACCTCTATCTTATTCCAGGAAAAAATTGGGGGGTTAACTTTTTTTTTTCTAGGATTAGATCCTTATTATTTATTGATTCTTTGTTCTGGGCTCTTTAGCAATGGCTCTTATTGCTAAGGTCTCCTTTTATTTGAAATTAAGCTTAATTTTGAACGGGATTGAGAAGATTGAAATTGAAAATGGGAACTTTCTTTGTTCTAGGGCTTCATTCTGCATTCGTTTTTATCCTGTAATTGCATCTACCGTCGATGCCGAAGCGAAATGGAGCGAAGAACTGTTGCTATCTTATGTATCCTATAATATACAATATTATTACTAATAACAATATTTGCACAAAAAGCAACAATCCTCGCTCTTCTTCTTTATTTTTTTTATTTTTATTTTTGTGGACCGCCCAAGGCCCCAGCCATTCCCAACTCATAACATTCTAATCCTAAAAAAAAAAAAAAAAAAAAAAAAAAAAAAGTTAACCCCCCAATTTTTTCCTGGAATAAGATAGAGGTCATCCAGAGGAACAAAATCGGTCCTTACGAATTTCCCGTGGGAAGCCGTCTTCAGGGTTAAAATCAACTTCAAGAGAAATGGATGCACACCTTGTCTCTACATCGCCCGAATCGTAGGGAATCTCGAAGCAGCAAAGGGGATATAATCTTTTAATCTTTCAAACATCAGCTGTACATACAAATTTTTGGGAAATTTGTTACGATTCTTTAAGAAAAACAAAAACATAGTTAACCCCATGCGCTCGAGAACTCGAGAAGCACAAATTTAGAAAGGATACAAAGTTATAGGTCAAACGAAAGCTTAAATTTTTTGTGATTTTTCGACATAAAATTCAAGTCGATATCTTTCTTCAGGAAAAAGTTATAGCCTCCGAAAGATTTCGCTAAATGCGTACTTAGTACCCCTCCTCCTCCGTGATTTTAAGGCCTGTCAAAAAGTTACGCCGCCAACGAACATAATCTCAGTTTCTTTGAACTAAACAAAATCTGAGAATCTACGTTCACACGAGTATAAACGTATACAGGGTACGATACAAGGGTGGAAAGGTCTAGGTTTAATTAAAATGGGAGGGCAACGTATCGTTCATTTTCGCTGGCACAGTCTGTAACCTTCTAGTGACCTTCAGACACTTTATCAATCAAGGCATCTATTATTTCTTCGTAATTGTATTCACGAAACTGACCAGCAACGCCTTTTTATAACCCTTCCTTTACAACCCGTCTACGCACGACTCGTAGCTAGAAATCTCTTCGATCTTGAATGGTGATTTCGCGTACATTTAGTTTCGTTTCAGTGATCACGTGATCAGGCTATTTGGTGGTTTAAAATAAATGGAAGTTTGGGAAGCAAACCATTTAAACTTATTGTTATTATTCTGTTAAAACTTGTTGGATTTACCTTTTGATAAATTTAATTTTTTTTTTACTTAATTGTTTGGTTTTTTACAATCATTCTCCTTTTTTTTTATTAATTCTCTTAGCTGAAATTAAAGTTTTGTAAACGAAATAGATTAATTCATTTGTTATTAATGTTAATGGTAATTGGCTGAAACAAATTTGTATGTCCTAAGATTTGGCAATTTTAAATGTAAATATATATTTTGTTTTTCATATAATTTCAGAAAATTGACGCTGATGTTTAACAATGAATTTTTAAGAAAGTAATATATTTTTTTTGTAAGTATGGGAACTTTGCATTATAATGACATTGCAAAATATTTCCATCATAATTTTCTGAGTATATTTTGTTATTTATACTTCTCCGTTGTATTAATATTTTATAAGAAAAGTTGCTTTAATACTGATATAATAAATGTGAACAGATTTAAAAAAGTATACTAACAACTGTAATTGAAAAAAAACCAATTAAAAAATAAAACAAAAAGTAGATTTACACTGAACCGATATATTTTATACTCTAAATTGCAGTGTTCTTTAATTGCTTCGTTATCAGTTATTACGATTTCGAACTTCTTGTGAATAATAAATTATTTTTAATTACCAAAAAATGTAATAATGTAAACTTTAATATTCTCTTCTGTGTTTGAGATTTATTTAAGTTAACTATGCTATATATATATCACAGTCTATTTACATTTTATTACAAAATGTAATAAATAATGTTATACATATATTGTGTCTATTTGAAACGGAGATTATTAATTATCTCTTCCCACGTTAAATTGCATTATAAATGTACGCGATACTTTGAATATTGAAGATTGTATAACCGAGCAAGTATAGATTTATTATTAATTATTAATAGTTTTCGAAATTGATGCCAGAAAGAAAGCGTTCTGACGTTGTAAATCGTCGGATCAAGATTACGTTACTTCAATTATGAGTAGTTTACACGAAGCCGTCATGATTTCGTGATATTTACAGACACGTATTTACCAAGGTCAACCATTGCTACCATTACACGTGGAAATATGATCCTTTTGAGGTCTACAATTAGAATGGTTAAGCGCGTTCTACATTTCCAACCCCCGGAACTTTTACACCCCCTTTCTTTCTTCGTTTGTTTGCTATTCTCCAGTGAATCGTTCCCTCTTAATGCACTTGGTTATCCTTCAGTTCTTTCGTTAATTAATTACATAGATAACAGTCATTTTGTAAAATCTATAAATAATCTTAAATATATATTTTTTCTGACAATTAGTTTATTTGTTATATATCGACTACATTTAAGGATTTTTACAGTTCTTTTTTTTTCTTTAGTAAAAAGCATAGAATAGTAGATTGTAAATAAATTTTAATCTACACATAATTTTTATTACAATTGTCAATATCACTGGAAATTTTCTGTGAGAGAACTGAATGAATTTATTTTGTACGAAAGGTTTAGCTCATTGACCAATTAACTATTTTGTTATTTGACAAATGAATTTAAACACAAGCATTATTTGTTTCAACCTTGTTAAATTTCAAAAACAATCTTGTTAATCTCAAAATTGTGTTCCGGGTCAGGAAATATTGATTAATTCAAAATACTCCTAATTTTATATATGTACTATACTATATCTTGCCTTTTGTATTTATAAAATTTTATTTTATAACCGAATGCATCACAACTTGGTGCTTGGAAAATACAATTTTCATATAATAATTCAGAACGAATCATAACTTGTTGTTTGGAGAATGCAATTTTTATAAAACGCAGAACGAATCAAACTAATTTATATATTATTTAATTCTGAGTTTCTTATAGCACGGTTTTCATATAACGCGATATAAATTAATCGCGTTACAGGGGGGCTGACTGTAATTAATATTTTGCATAATTACTTTTGCTTTCTTCAAGAATTTCGATAAGCTACAATTTTAGGAAACCATTAAGTAAGAAAATTTTAATCACGTGAAAGTCTTCATAAATTTATGACAGAGGAATAGATTTTTAGTTTATAAAAGAATATTGAATCATTTTTCAATAATCATACTTTATTTCCTGCGATTCTTTCAACTATTAAAAAAGTAATTTCTAATATTCTTTTCTCTTGAAGAATCTTTATTACTTTTGATCTTATGAAAAACCAGTTTAAAACCAAATTAATTTAATTTCAAAAAACTCATATGAATACAACAAATAAAAATTCATTTAAAACGATAGAACAATTTTTTTTCAAAATCACTTTTATGTGACACTTTGAGGCCACTGATATCTTTCTAAATAGAGTTATGTATTTTTTAAATTTAATTAATTTTACTATCCTTTGAAATGAAATTATTTCTAATAAAAAATCTAAAAAATTAGTTTCGAAAGTAATTTATAAAACGTTATTTGTACAACAAAGTTTTATAGTATTGAAATTAAATTACTATCGAAACTAATTTTTTTTAAATTTCATTTCAAAGGATAGTAAAATTAATTAAATTTAAAAAATACATAGCTCTATTTAGAAAGATATAAGTGGCCTCAAAATGTCACATAAAAGTAATTTTGAAGAAAAATTGTTAATATATATATCACACTGCATACATACACAAACTTAAACACGCCATTATAAACGTTCCATTCTTTCGTTATTAAAAGCCACGAACAGGAAATGAGAAAAGTGAAACCCATTTGTACTTCAGCACTCTAAAATTCACGACAACAAAGTAGTCGCACTAATAAAACACACCGAATGTCAGATGACGCAAACTCCAACACCGTAGTCACGATACTAGGCAAGGAATACATTTTTAGTCACGTAAAACTCGCGGTAATTTCTAATTGAAGAGTACAACCGTTGCACGCACCCCCAGCATGTAGATACATATATGTATATCAAAACAAAGTAGAAATAACAATCGAGCAAATCGCACATCCAATTGTGGCTAAATTATTCATGGAACGTAGTAATTTCAACTTTCACGAGCTGATCATCAAATACAGGCCTGGCCAACACGTGGCCATGCTAAATTATGCGACCCACAATTTATTTTTCTATTCAATTATTGTACGTTATATTGAATTAGATCATTATTTTTCTATTTGTATTTCTATAGAAAACTCTTGTTCTTCGTTGCATGCATACAAAAAATGTAAAATAAATATGATAATTTGGAAATGGAGTTAATTGAGTTATGATATGAAATGAAACAAATTTTTGCGTCCACATAAAAAATTAATTTTTATAATACTTGTACTACATTCGAAAGATATTGCAACTTAATTTATTTGAGACAGTTCATTTTTTTTGGAGACCAACCTCAGAAGCTGAAATTTTAATTTTAATTTTTAATTTTTAATTTTATTTTAATTAATTTCTCTTTTTCGAGTCTTTTTGGCTCGAAAATGCATTGCACACAGGATGCAATCTGTCTCGAATAAATTAAAATATTTTGCACGAGTTGTAAGTGCTTTTGGATCCATAAAATGTTTGTCAATCATTTTTTTCGAAAATGAAATTTGTAAAGAGTTCTTCACGTGCTTCGTTAACTGGTGCCAATTTCAAAAACCAGCTAAGATATGCAACGTCGAACATGAATATAGATTTACAAAAATTCAGTGAAAGAAAGGATAAACAAATGTCTCATTAATTAAGACTTGAAAGTTAATTATATTGAATCATAGTATGAAAATAAAGTTTTATTCATTTTGTACTTGTATTATATTTTTTAAAAGCATATTTGCTAAAGTATGCAACGTTAAGCGTCGTCAAAGTGATATCATTTTGGGTTGGCCAGGCCTCATTTAATACAATATGACGCGCGTAGGAGTTGTCTTAATAAACAGCTTTACTTGCAAATATGTCACATATAAACAGAAATCTTCTATATAACAATTATTTAAAAAAATATTTTCTATTTAGTAGAAAGCAAAATTTCTTCTAAATATTCTCTTAAACTATTATAAAATCACAATTCAATTTTTTGTAAATTCTCATTATTGTTATTAATATTGAATACGAATTGTCACAACAATTATTTTAAAAAATATTTTCTATTTAGTAGAAAGCAAAATTTCTTCTAAATATTCTCTTAAACTATTATAAAATTCTCATTATACCAATAATTTTGCAATTGTTAAAATAACACACATGCATAAATATAAATGCGTCAAAATTAAAGAAAAAATTGTTACCAATATAAATAATTACATAGACCAATGCAATATTTAAATAAAAGTTTTCAAATAAAACTAATTAAATCGAGTAATTTTTCGTATAAAAGTTGAAATTCGAATTGAATCGAATTTAATAATCAAAAAATGAGTTCATTTTCCAAAGATTTGGGAAAATGTTGGACGAACTTAGCAGAATTACGAAAACTGCTGAATTATGTAGTTCATTAATAATGGTTTCATTC
This sequence comes from Xylocopa violacea, assembly GCA_963969225.1. NCBI lineage: Eukaryota > Metazoa > Arthropoda > Insecta > Hymenoptera > Apidae > Xylocopa > Xylocopa violacea. The sequence continues at coordinate 3,814,216 of CAXAJV010000021.1, read as the reverse complement.
AACAAGCTTCTCGAGACGTCACTCGCAATCTGGTACGATGATTCACGCATCAAGAGTAGTGTCTTTCATTCAATGTGATTCATAAAACATAACGTACACCGCTCGAAAGTATGTATCAGCACTTACGATCTCTTTGATGCAATGGCTCCAGTTGACTCACGACAGGTTTATGAGGAAATATCTCGCCAGAGGTGACGAGATCGGCCAGTCAACGTAAACTCTGATTACGTGTAAACGAATTGAAAATGGATTCGCAAGAGACTCGAAGCAACGCGGCCGAATCTTCGTCTAACCGCGAACCAATTGCGGTAAGCTACAATTTTATGAAACAATTAAACATCCTCGAGGTATTCTCGTTGACGAATTTCATTGAAAATTTTAATCACGTAAGAATCTTTATAAATTTATGAATAATATATAAACGTTCGAGTGTATTAATTTAAATTAAAGTCAGTTTTCTTCTTTTATCTATCTCTTCTCTATTCTCTATATTATTTTAAACTAAAGTCAGTTTTCTTCTCTTATCTATCTCTTATCTATTCTCTTATCTTCTCTTTCTATTTTTTTACAATCTCATGATGCAAAAAATCGTATTAGTATAGTATTTTTTATGAAATAATTAAACATCGTCGAGATACTCTCGTTGACAAGTTTTATTGAAAATTTTAATCATGTGAGAATCTTTATAAATTTGTTAATAACATATAAACGTTTGAGTGTATTGATTTAAATTAAAGTCAGTTTTCTTCTCTTTCTATTTTTTTACAACCTCATGAAGCAAAAAATTGAATTAGTATACTATTTTTTATGAAATAATTAAACATCGTCGAGGTACTCTCGTTGACGTATTTCATTGAAAATTTTAATTACGTGAGAATCTTTGTAAATTTATGAATAACATATAAACGTTCGAGTGTATTGATTTAAATTGAAGTTAGTTTTTCTCTATTTCTATTTTTTTATAACCTCATGAAGCAAAAAATTGAATTAGTATACTAATTTTTATGAAATAATCAATCTACAAATTTTCTTTTATTACAAAAATAAACGAAAAGTGGAACCTCATTTTAACTGTTACAATGCAAAAAGTTAAGGTATTAATTAAATGTAATGCTATACTATATTATAGTATATTTACAGTTATTAGAGTATTATATATTATATGAGAATATATGTACAAGGGTTACTGCAGAAGGGTTATGTAAATAATATCAATAAACAGAAATTGGGGTTGATTTATATCAAATAATTGTAAAAAATACATATGAATATATCAATAAACGGAAATTGGGGTTGATTTATATCAAATAACTATAAAAAATACATATTTGGTTGTATGAATATATCAAAAAACAGAAATTAGAGTTGATTTATATCAAATAATTGTAAAAAATTTATGAATTTTGAAGTCATTAATATCTTTTTAAATAGAACTATGTATTTTTTAAATTTAATATTCCCTATAAAGAAGCTACTAATTATTTTTAATTAAAAATTTTACAAATTAACGTATTAAATATTTTAATTTCAATGCTATAAATTATTATTTGTTTAATATGTTCAACATTTCTAAATTATTAATATATATATGTATTGTGACTTAAATATTATTCATTTTGAGGTTGAGTGTTAAACAGAAATTTTTTGGTTTTATAGAAGTAAAATTCCTTCGTTGATCTACATATTTTTAAATAGTCCTGTTTATTTCAATAATGTCCCCATCAATCGATAATTAAGTTTGCAACTGATTATGCACTTAAAGTTCGTTGTACATGTATGTTTAAAAACAACTACGTTCTATTTTAAAATATAAACGTGTGACGTTATTTTAAAGACGAGTTTGAAAAAAGAGGATAAAATTATAATATGATAATTCATATGGTTGATATTTCAAAATTTAAACTGTTATTAAATAGCTGAAATTTTACGTAAAATAATTTCAAAAAATTGCTAAAAAGTAAATTCAGTTAGAAAGAGAACTATAAATAATTATTATAGTAACATTTAACATATTGCTAATAATTCTTATATTTTTTTAATTAAATCTAATTATATATTGCTAAATTAATTTAGGTTAATAGCTTTACAGTAAAATTAAAGTGTATGTGATTAAATACAGTGACACGCTGAATTTAAGTACGTGCTAATTAGCTTTAAATTACTTAGTGGGCGTAATCAAATACGATAGAAATTCATCAAACGACGTATTAACATTTTATTAAGTTGCAGGGTAGAGTTTCAATTAATTAATGAAAAGTGCCACATAATTAAAATTTTACGCATATATATAATTAAATTATTGCATAATCTGATATAAAAAGCTATAATTTTTCGCGTAGAATTCAATTAAATAAAACTTCTTCATACAGCCACTTTCAAAAGATTCTCGTTTTTTACTAGCATAATAAATTTTAACCCTTTGCACTCGGATCTCTGCTTTGAGGGAACATCAGCATTGATTACGGAGAATTAGTGATTACGGAGATTAGACTTATTCCACCACATCTTTTGTGAGAAATGCATGTTTTCCTCAAGTTTTCTATTGAAATGGAAACTTTCTATTGCTGGAAAATGTTAGCAATAGAAACTATCGCTAAAATATTATTAAAATAATGCTATTTTAGCAATAATTTCTATTGCTAAGTATAAAAAAATATTACTAAAATGATGTTAAAATATTGCTAAAATAATGCTATTTTGACAATAGTTTCTATTGCTAAATATAAAAAAGATAAAAATATAAAAAAATGTTATTAAAATAATGCTATTTTAGCAATAATTTCTATTGCTAAGTATAAAAAATATTACTAAAATAATGTTAAAATATTGCTAAAATAATGCTATTTTGACAATAGTTTCTATTGCTAAATATAAAAAAGATAAAAATATTAAAAAATCACTAAAATAATGCTATTTTAGCAATCATTTCTATTCCTAACTTCCAACGAGAAGTCGAGTGCAAAGGATCAAATGTTTGAAACGTTTTTTAAAATTTCTTTTCGAAAAATTTCTTTCTACACTTTGTCAGACATTTTTACACAAAATGAACACAGATACAGAGCCTGCGAATTTCATTTAAATTAAGAAAGTAAATAGAAGCTAAGAAATTTGTTTAAAATACATGTTAAAAGATCTTCGATCGATATGTTTCCTTTATATCGCTTTTTCCGACTGCTCTGATCACTATACGTTCTGGCAGCTTTTTGTTCAGATTTGCTTCAATTCGAATACATTGAAATTCAGGGCGCGACACAAAGGCTCTTTGAACGTAAAACACTCTCCAGTTGCGCTTTATTGTATTTTCTCTCGAACGAAGTCACATCTGACTTTTTTCATGGTCGTTCGTGTAAAATTCACAATGTTGGTTTCTAATATACTAAATTGTAACTTTATAATCCCTATTTCGAAATAATATATAAGAAAACTGTACAATTTATCGTTTCAGTATAATTATTTCTTCGTACCAATTGAATAGAAAAATTCGTTTTGTTCAAATATCAAAAATTAAGGCTACTGTCGTTTTGATTCCATTAATTTTACTATTATTTTTAAAAATTAAATTACACTATTATTTTTGTAACTTAAACTACATTTTGTTTGCATACATTTGAAGAATTGAATTTTCTAAGAAATGTACACCCAGGAATGTTTAATCAAATTATATGAAAATACAAGAAATTATGTTAAACAAATAATTTCGTGAAAAGTAAACAAGTAATTGTAAATCCAGAAGATATAAGTCAAATTATGACTATAAAACATAAATACCTTAATTTATATATTGTGATATATCATGTTACATATGCATTTATTTTAAATATTGTACATTCATGACAACAAATGAAAAGTTTTCAAATATTTTTATAATGCTTCATGCATGTGTTATAATAAAATATTATGTATGCTCCTTAATATACGTATCGTTGTCTAAAGAAAATCCTGTAAAAACAAAATTTTAAATACGTATATAAACTATTATTTCATTTTGAAAAGATTCTTTGAAAATGGAATTTGTGATTTGAAAATTCTTTATGAAATAAAGAGAAACATTAATTTTTTTATTTCAAGGAAGCTCCAACATGTCAATTTGTTATTAATTTACAATAAGAGAAAATTACAGATTTATAACGACGTTTATTTAATATTTAACACCGATGAAGACATTAAAATCACAAAACATCTTCATTCTTTTATTATAATTGCTTAATGACGCTCTACGTGTTTACAAATTTACAATTTGATTAAATGAATTAGATAGTAATTAACTAGATATTTATCAAATAATCTATACATATATGTATTCACATGTGTGTGCGCAACGTCCAATTCTAACTCTTTTCATTTTCTAAAAAAAAATTGTATATTTTCTTAAAAACATTCCTGATAACATAAAGAGTCCTATTAGTATACCATTTTTTTATAAAATAATCATGCTTACAATTTCTATTACAACAAAAATAATTTTCAACTCATTTTAACTCATTTTAACGCAAAATTAATAAATTATTTTTATAAATCGCCACAGTAACCAATAAATAAATCTCAAAACTAATTCTTCACACCAATACTATACAAATACACTTAATCTGTAAAATAACAGAAATGCACAATGATGCGAAAAATTCGTCAACACAATTTCTACAATTATCATTTTAAAGACTGGTTTCGTTGAACAATAGAAGAGTGAATAGCTCTTGCAAACGTCATCTACAATTTGCATTGTTCGCAACTTTGCAGATAATAATAAACCAAAACCAAAACCAAACTATTTCTACAAAAGCGAAGAACTTTCAACTTTGCGTCGTTCAACGAATCTCTCGCTTTATAGTAAGCCCGTACGAACAGTTTCAACAAGCTTCCTGAATGTTTTCGCTGATCAATTTCACGAAGAAACGAGCCTAAACAGTGTATTCTAAAGAGGAGCTACTGCTTCAGGTCACGCCAGCCTAAAATGACTCGCTGAATCGCGATAGATGTCGATGGCACACTATAGTCATTCGTGGTTTAATCCCATAACAAGTGGAGAAAGTCGAACGGTGGCAGGCACGGAAAATACGAATCTTTCGAGCATCGCCGTTTTGTGCAGACTGATCGATGGATTCAGGGTCAATCGCGACCACATTAAACTTTCTGCTCACCGTTACTTTCTGACTGTTCGAGCTGATTGAAATCTGATGCAAATATACTTAGGGGAGATTATCGAAAGCAGGAGGAAAGAATAAGGTTACAGAAAATTAGAACGTTAAGGGTAATGAGTTTTAGGCTAGGAATCATGGTGGATCTATCGTGTAACGCAAGTTCAAGGTGCAACGAAATGATAAAATTTAAATCTGTTGTAATTGAAATTTGTTATATTGTTTGCTTCATCGTTATAGATTTCTTCTGTTTCGTAGTTTTTTTTTTTACGTTATTACTCTTGATATAACGTATTATGCGAGAAAAATTCGAAATAATAAAATTTAAATCTGCTATAATTGAGTATTACATTGTTTCCTCCATCATTATCAATTTTTTCTGTTTTGTAAATTGTTTTTTCACGCGACCACTCTTAATATAACGCGCTGTGCGAGAAAAATTTGAAATAATAAAAATTAATTCTATTATAATTGAATATTGAATTGTCAAAGAATGACAAAGAATCTTCTCATCAAAAATAACAAAAAATTACAAAAGGCGCCATTATCAAGTACTTTAGTGTCGTCACCATCGCGAATTTCTTCGAATAAAATTCATAACTTTACACGTAGACTTAATAGTAACTTCTATTTCAATGCGACGAAGACACACCAAAACAGCAAACACCATAAAAAATCACAAAAAGCGCCATTATCAAGGACTTTAAATTCGTCACCAGCGCCATCGCGAATTTTCTCGAATAAAATTCATAACTCTACACGTAGACTTAATACTAATTTCTATTTCAATATGACGAAGACACACCAAAACAGCAAACACCATAAAAAATCACAAAAAGCGCCATTATCAAGGACTTTAAATTCGTCACCAGCGCCATCGCGAATTTTCTCGAATAAAATTCATAACTCTACACGTAGACTTAATACTAATTTCTATTTCAATATGACGAAGACACACCAACACCACAAACACCATAAAAAATCACAAAAAGCGCCATTATCAAGGACTTTAAATTCGTCACCAGCGCCATCGCGAATTTTCTCGAATAAAATTCATAACTCTACACGTAGACTTAATACTAATTTCTATTTCAATATGACAAAGACACACCAAAACAACAAACACCATAAAAAATCACAAAAAGCGCCATTATCAAGGACTTTAAATTCGTCACCAGCGCCATCGCGAATTTCCTCGAGCAGAACTCTTGTTTCGCAGGTAAAACCAAACCCGCCATTACAACCTGTCTTTCGGGCGAGACCGCAAGGTCCACCTGGATTACCGCGGCATCCTGTAAATAATGGTCCAATAGGACAACCAAGGCCAAGAGGACAGCCTCCGATCCGTTTCGAGAACCGTTCTCCAATTGGACTGACCAATTCTGGGCAGTTCGTGCAGCTCAGACCGTACGGACCTCCACGACCGCCTGGTTCTTATCCTCAAAAACCGTCGCAGCAGGGTCAACATCCACCAATCGTTTTGAACCCTCGCTACCCGCCATCGCTTGCGCAACGACCTGGTCCGCAGCAGGGGCCCAGATCACCGCAATCTGGGAATTTCCAACGATTTCAGGGGAGCGTGCAACGACCTCAACAGCCAAGACCAGAGCACCAAAGCACACAGCAGCAGGGACGCCATCCAGATATCCTTGCGCGTTCGCAAGAGGTCCTACTTAAACACTTTCAACGAAATGAGTCATTGTTGAATATATCCCAGCAGAGTTTACCAGCGAAGAGGGACGACAGGAAGCCTGAAGCACCGCGTGTAACAAGCGAGAAAATGGCGCACGTCGAGAGCGCGAAGGGCGTTCAACAGTTGGAGAACGCGGTGTCGAAAGAGAAGATCGAGGTGAGGGAGATCGCGGAGAACGACGACGACGATGACGTTGTGATGGATGGGAAGTCGCCACGTCTGAATGGAGAAGCTAGGAAACAGGAGGACCTGATCGAGTCGAAATTGGCGAGGAGGGAAAGCGTCGAGTCGACGAAAAGACCGGACACCGCTGCGAAACGGGACGATTTGATCGAGTCGAAACTGGCGAAGAGCGAAGCCGTTGAATCGATAAGAAGGCCAGACACTGGCGCGAAACGAGATGACTTGGTCGAACTTAAACCGTCGAGGAAAGATAGCGTTGAATCGATAAAAAGGCCAGACACTGGTGCAAAGCAGGATGACACGATCGAATCAAAAGTGTCCAGGAATGGCAGTGCTGAGTCCACGAAAAGGCCAGACACTGCTACGAAACAGGACGACTCGATCGAATCAAAAGTGTCCAGGAATGGCAGTGCTGAGTCCACGAAAAGGCCAGACACTGCTACGAAACAGGACGACTCGATCGAATCAAAAGTGTCCAGGAATGGCAGTGCTGAGTCCACGAAAAGACCAGACACTGCTACGAAACAGGACGACTCGATTGAACAAAAATTGTCGAAAAATGGCAGTGCTGACTCCACGAAAAGACCAGACACTGCTACGAAACAGGAAGACTCGATCGAACAAAAATTGTCGAAAAATGGCAGTGCTGACTCTACGAAAAGACCAGACATTGCCACGAAGCAAGAGGAGTCGATCGAACCAAAATTATCCAAAAATGGCAGTGCTGACTCTACGAAAAGGCCAGACACTGCTACGAAGCAGGACGAATCAATCGAACCTAAATTATCAAAAAAAGAAGACACAGAATCGACAAAAAGGCCAGAAACTGCGACGATTAATGGAAAGATCGATAACAAACCTGACGTCACTATGGAAAAGGTCGACAGCAAAGTTAGCGAAGTTGCTTCAGACCTCGATTCCAAGAAATCTAACGATATGAACGTAATAGAAAGTGATAATAGATTAGCGTCACCAAAATCCGCTGAAGAAACACGAAAAGAGCCATTAGACAAACAGGAAATTATCAAAGTCAGTACTCAATTAAAGGAACCCCCAAAACAGTTAATCAAAGATGAAATTGCGATCCAAAAAGAGGATTTGAGTAAGGAAACTGTGAAAAGCACCGTGACTGCGACCATTCCAGCCATTGCAGAGGACAAAATCAAAGCATCGGATAGCACAAGCGTTTCAACACTTCCTGAACAATCTGCGCGACCAGAAAGTGCGAAACAGAATGGCCACGAACTGGATATGTCGTCGATATCCCCAGTGAAAACAGCTGTGACCATACCAACGACAACTCTGAGCGATGGTAGCAGTCAGCAGCTGCAAATCCCATCCAAATCTGCAGGTCAACCTCTCACCACCACCCCAACTGTGAAACACCCGGAACAAAGCAAGGATGAATCAAAAACTGAATCTCCACTCAAGCCGAGTTCACCAACGGAAGTGAGCTCGAGTCAAAAACCAGAACCTGCAGCTAAACCTTCCGGAAAATTAGAAGAACAACCAACACCAAAGCATGCAACGAAAGACGAAAGCGAGCAAGAACCAAAAAAACCGTCCACACCTGTGAGTAAATCGCTCGAAGATGCACCAGCGGAAGCGAAACAGACGGAAGAGAAGACGAAGCAAGACGATGAGAAGCAAGACGTGAAATCTATGCCTATATCGGACAGTAAATCAGACGTGGACTCGTCGATCGAGGCGATGGAGGGATCCGACAAATCGTGCGTGAGCACACCTTTGGGGACGAATCAGAGTCAGAGTCAAACAGAATCGCCTAAAACTTCTGAGAAATCGAGCAAGGAGGCATCGTTGGATCTCGATGGTTCTCGAGACGAGAAAGAATCGAAAGATCTGCCCGCGAAGGCTGCTGAAACAGCTGAGGAGCCGAAGACGCAGAAGATCTCGGAAGATTCCCAGCCGGATAATCTTGCGCGAGATTCTTTGGAGGCGAACAAAGTGGATCTCCCTGGGAGAGAAGCGGCTGAGAAGGAAGCGAGCGAAACAGCAAAATCTCCAGTGCCTTTGGAGAGCCAGGGGAAAGTTCCAGAGACGGTATTGTCTCCTCCAGAGCCTTCAGACGATGGCGTGACTGGCTTCGACAACGGCCAACCGAGATCGTTGAAGTCCTCGTCGTCTCAAAGTCCTCGTTCGCCTGTTTCTCCGAAATCACCGAAATCACCCGCAGAAGAGAAGAAATTGGAAGAAGGTGAAGACAAAAAGACTGCTGACGCCAAGAACTTGACTGACCAGGAGAAGAGCGATGAAAAGACGGCGGCCATTTCGAAAACTCTGAGATCGACTACGCCTAAAGGTCAACGCGCGCAAACGCCTGTGAAACAGGATGAAAAGTTGGGAAAGAAGTCACCAATAACACCAGGTTTTTATTTATGTTAAATACGAATTCTGGGGAAAAAATGATGGAAGAGAATGTTTGTGGTGCATATAAAATAGATTCGATGTCACATATTTTTATTTTTTGCAATGATTTTTATAGAAAATGTTTAAGTTGAATCATCTCGATGAGATTTTGCTTCACAGTTGTTGCGATAATATGTTTGAGTATATGTTTTAACTTTGTAAAAAGTAATATCTGTTTCTTGCTTCCACAGAAATCCAAAATGGCGGCGTAACGAACGAGACGGTTCAATCCAATGCGGTGAGTATCTTTATTTGTTCGAAATGGCTTCGAACAATAATTAGTACAAATAATTAGTGAGAACAAGTGTAAAAATTTGTATTGTCTGAATTTGTACTTTCAAATTGCTTAAGTCGAAGCAACGCGAGCTGAAATAATTTGGCTGATTTGAAAAAGGTTTAATATAAACTATATAAATTTATATAATATAAATTAATGCAAATTATTTTAATGCAAGGTCTTCAAAAAACTATAGATAATCATTTTTAAACAAAAAGCAATTTTATTTTTTTATTATTTATCGTTCAATAAAATAAATACGAATAAACATACAAATAATAGTATTTCAAAATCTCGATTTATTTGAAAATAAAATTTAATAAAACAAATTTTTATCCAATTTTTTTATGGTTGTATTTTTAATTCAGTGATAACACATACATTTACACATGCGTTCTCATTTATAAATTATCCATCCACAAAGATTAGCAACAATTAAAGCAAAGTAATAACTTTCACAGGAACCAACCACAAACGGAGTTGCGGATCTAGCAACAAAAAAATCACCCTCTAAAGCAATAGAAGCTGACAAAAGATCGACAGCTGGATCACCCGTAAAATCGCCAAGTAAGTCCGTCAAATCATTGCCACGAACTCCAGAAACCCCTTCGTCAACAGTCGGCCAAGAAAAGAAAAGTAAGTACCATCAAAGATTTCCATCTTTATAATAAACTCGACCAGCTTTATGGATACGTAATGTCTTTCAAACGGTTTCATTTTATATTGAAAATATTCCAAAACTTTTACACAGAACCCTTTTTGTAATATCAGTTTAAATAAGATATTAAACAACGCGCCACTATAGTGGCTTTCGAGCATTTCTTCTTTCTGGACGACGCGTCACTATATTGCCTTTCGCGGACGCCATCTTTCTGAACAAAGCACTACTATAGTGTCTTTCGAGGATTTCTTCTTTCTGGACGACGCGTCACTATAGTGGCTTTCGAGGATGTCTTCTTTCTGAACGACGCGCCACTATAGTGTCTTTCGAGGATGTCTTCTTTCTGGACGACGCGTCACTATAGTGTCTTTCGAGGATGTCTTCTTTCTGAACAATGCGCCATTATTATAGTATCTTTCGCGAATATCATCTTTCTGAACGATGCGCCATTATTATAGTATCTTTCACGAATGTCATCTTTCTGAACGACGCGTCACTATAGTGTCTTTCGAAGATATCTTCTTTCTGAACGATGCGCTACTATAGTGTCTTTCAAGGATGTCTTCTTTCTGAACGATGCGCTACTATAGTGGCTTTCGAGGATGTCTTCTTTCTAAACGATGCGCCATTATTATAGTGTCTTTCGAAGATATCTTCTTTCTGAACGATGCGCTACTATAGTGTCTTTCAAGGATGTCTTCTTTCTGAACAAAGCGCCACTATAGTGGCTTTCGCGACTGTCATCTTTCTGAACAGCATTGTCCATCTCACATTGCAATGTAGTATCGTTTACTCATAATTCGCGTAGAACTCTGCTGTACAGAGAAACAACACCGCACAAATTTCAGTCGTGCCTTAAAGATTAAATATTATCGATAATGTAGGGTATAAGTGATTTTACAGCCCATGGCTTTGTGCGTGTAGAAGCAAAATGTAATTCAGAATATTCTCGAATATTAATTATTCGAGAATATTCCAAATTTCATGCAAGAGAATGAATATGCATGCATGTGAATGCCTGGGAAAACGAGGAAATGAATGGAAATATGGAGAAAAGAATCTAGAATGTTCAATGAATGAATGTATATAAACAGAATTAAACAATATCAGCGTAATACATATAAATTTAACCTAATAAATTCGCTCTTTACAATTACGCTTGTTTTTCGACAAAAGCTTCTGATCCCACAATAATATCAAGCGAAAATAGGGGGTGCTGCAGTTCCACAGTGCCTATACGCGAGCCTCCACTGAATACATTCTAAAACTACATATAAAACTGACGAAAATTTATGCCTCGTCTTATCTGAAGATCGTCTTATCTACGGATATATACGATTATTATCGAAAAGATTCAGAGTACGTTCTACGTCGCATGCGCATAATTGTTGAAGAGATACAAATTGTCTTCGTTCTTCTTCTGAAGAGAAAGTACGTAAATACTCCCCTTGGTGTTGTTAACACACGCGATTATGGTCGACTGACACGTACCTCAGCCTTTCTTATTGGAATAATATTCTCTGGCCTAACTGCGCCAACTCTCGAGTCGTTATCGTACCGACTATTCTCTATTATTTAATTCTCCTCAACTGCGTCATATCGCAATTAGCAATCTGTTTCATTGTACTATGCTAGGAGCGACTAGAGTTGACATGCGACTTTGACATCTCTGCTCAGAAGTAACTAATACTAAACTGCAACGATGCAGTCGTTTTGTGACTGAAAGGGTAGAATAGAGAACTGGACACGTGAATTAGATGGAAAAATGTAATTATTGACAGAAAATGACTAGATACTTGTCACTCGTTAATCAACTTTGATCTTTTCAATGTTAGTAACAGTGTGAAATATATCTGGCACGTTGCTGCTTAAAATAAACATCGTTGATATATATTTAACTAAACAGAAGGTGTAAAATTTAGTTATGGCAGCCATGATGTATAATTTCTTCGTTTTTATTGTCCTGTACGAGCTGTTAGAATTTAGATCAAGGAACGATGTTATCAGACGAAATGGATTCTAATTTATTTGTGACGAAATTTAATTAAATGCAATTACAGAAATTATTTTATTTCCTAAATGGTGAATAATATATTCCATCTGTGTGCCTGAATGACGCAATAGATAGAGTAACAAAGTTTATTGGATAAAATTAAATTTATTCAACAAAGTTTGTCACATTTTTGTATAAAAATGAGTTCAAGAAGAATGCAATTGCAGTAATCATATTATTTCCTAAATGGTAAATGATAATAACAAAATTTATTCAATAAAACTCCTCACATTTTTTAAATAAAACTCAAATCAAAATGAATGCAATTACAGCAATCATATTATTTCCTAAATGGTAAATAATAATAACAAAATTGATTCAATAAAACTCGTCACATTTTTTACATAAAACTCAAATCAAAATGAATGCAATTACAGTAATCATTTTACTTCCTAAATGGTAAATGATAAAAACAAAATTTATTCAATAAAACTTGTCACATTTTTTAAATAAAATTCAAATCAAAATGATTGTAATTATAGTAATCATACTATTTCCTAAATGCTAAATGATAATAACAAAATTTATTCAATAAAACTCGTCACATTTTTTAAATAAAACTCAAATCAAAATGATTGCAATTACAGTAATCATATTATTTTCTAAATAGTAAATAATAATAACAAAATTTATTCAATAAAACTCCTCACATTTTTTAAATAAAACTCAAATCAAAATGATTGCAATTACAGTAATCATATTATTTTCTAAATGGTAAATGATAAATTCCACACGTGTACCTAAACGACACAATAATAACAGAGCGTATTCAATAGAACCACGTAATCTGAAAATAACAATACTCTCACGGAAATATCGCAACAAAGTCCCTCACTTTCTCCATATAACATTCAATTTTCTCGTTTCTCATTAATTGTCTCGCACGCGCTTTCTTCCACGTCCTTACACCCTCGCAGTCTCCCCCTCATTCTGTTCCTCCATTTCTCTCGTTCATCTTGCACACACCCTGCGAACGTTCCCAGAAGACATTCAGTTCGCGTTTATCCCTGGATAATTCTCGTATCCCTCGTTCGCACCACACCCAATTTTTCTCTTCTTTCTTTTCGCATCTGCGACGCTGTTGGCGAAACAATCCACGTTCGCACGACGGCCATTCTGGTCCGAACACGCTTCAATCGCCTTTGAAATTCCATCATACGACGATTCATTATGGACATTTGCATGGAACTTCCACTCCCACGCTATTACCTTTATCGTCGAAGTTTAACGCGTCCTGGTAATCAATACTTTTGGGTCAACGAGTTGAGTCAGCGTCAGATATTTCGAGCAAATTGGTAGAACGAATTTTTAAAAATTGCGCTACTCGAATTTCTTTTTTCATTCGTTTTACTAATTTTTGTTTAAAATTTTTTAGCAATTTTGTAACTGTGTTTGAAAAATGAAATGTCAGAGTAACAGTTTTTATGAGGAAAAATAAAATTTTTTTATTGTTTTTTGGCATCTTCTTGTAATTCTAAAACTGTTACATTTGAGGGTTGCAGTTGTTGTGTTTGACCCTTTGCGTTCGATGATTTTTTCGATCGAACGAAGTAATAACTCGAGATGATTTTGTGTACGTGTGATATAAAATGATTTTATGTACAAATGAACTTAGAAAAACGTTATATTTTAATATTTTATCTATTTTGTTTGATTTTTCTTTTTATTTCACTGGGTATAAATTTTAGTCTTGGTGATATTTCGCTAGATTCATCGCAAGGTATCCATTTTGAATTGTAACAGTTTTGTGGGGCATCACTGTGACTTTCAAATTCGCTGCTTAATCTAATTTTCCAATTTCTTACTACGTCACTATCTCCATCACTGCTTTCATTTTCTCTATAATCTCTATTTATCTCTATAATCTAAAATCTGTCACTAATTTCTTCACGAATACAGTCGATCGCGTTTTCAACAGTGCAAAATCAAATTTATCATCAAAATCTTCGCTCGAGCTAATTTCACTTCTGAAATCCATTTTTGTAGAATTTCGAAACTTAAAATTGGTCGATGAAAAACTCGTGTTGCCTCGTGAAACGTCGTAGCGACTGAAAATCGTCTTTCGAAGGGTTAAACATTCATTATCAGTATAATATTTACTGTAAATTAAATAAGTATAGAATTAGAATAAAATAAAAATATAGCAAAGGCTAATTTTGGTCCAGTGTTAATTGTCTTCTTTTTTCAAATCGTGTAAGTCGAGAACTGACTGTATAACTAAAATTCTAAGTTTACTCTAGTGTTTCTTAAAAATGTTAGTGTTCCTTAAAAAGGTTTCGCGATAGAAAAATTTTTGTGAACACTGGTTTACTGCAAAAGATGTAACAATGCGACAAACAAGCAAACAATTAGAAACAAATACTTAAATGACCCACTCGTAAAAAGTCAAGCAGTTGTCAATGACCCAATCGAGTTTACGCAACTCAAAAAATACAAGAAGAAGAAGAAGAAGCATCAGTAAAATCGAACGTGCTGACATCGATGAAATTTAAGTAACATTGTTAGTTGTCCATCACGCTAAAATCTAAAATCTAGTAAATTATCTCTTTTCGACGTGAAATCTGAACAGCACGATCGTGCTGCATGGAATCCAAACGCTTAAAATGTTTACGTGCCACACTCAGCTATTCTAAAATAAAAAGTTATTCCTACTAACGTGCAAAGTTGTGTTCTGTATTTCGCACAAATGGCAGTGTCTCTAAAGAAAAAGAGCTCAACAGGTGAATCCAGTAATTAATAACAGTAGCCATGAAAACTCTGAATCGTTATGTTCGTGCATGAAATCACAGTCATTAAAGCAACTGCGTTTCAACATTAATTTGACACAACACTGAACAGGTGCGTTTAACGAGTACAGAAGAGAGTTTAAAGTTATAAAGAAAAGCAGGTCTTGCTAGAGCACATAAATTGGAGCAATTAGAGATCGATGTGACGTGGAAAATGTTGAGTAAAAAAGTCTTAGTCTAAAAGTCTAAACATAGGTCGAAAGGTGAACCGTTTGCAAGATATAAACATTTTTGTTTGCTAGCATTATAATTAACTTATTTGCTTGTATCTCATATAAGTATATCGTATGAACAATGTGTTTAACGTGGGCATTTTGTAAAATAACCGAGTATTATGTAGAATGCATCATTTTTGGGCAATGTATATAATGGGCAGGTGTTTCACAAATGGCGTTTTATATAATAACCACGATTCGTTGGACAGTGTTGAATTCATAGCATGGGCATGTGTAAAATCTATGAACAAATCTCCAAAAATCTTTGAAAATAGTCTAACGAGAGCTAAAAAAAAAAACTCTAAAGACGTACGAAAATATCCCAATTAAAACTGTAAAAGAAACTCCAAAAATCTCTGAAAATTACCAAACTAAGGCTAAAAAAAACAAAATTCTCCAAAAATAATCCAACTAAAACTGAAGAAAAACTCCAGAAATTTGACTGAATATTTTATAGATTGACTGAAACTTGACAGTCATTTTAGAAAATGCCCACATCGAATACATTGTCCGTCAACCACATCGAAATAGAGCTTCGAATTGACGCGTATACACATCGAACACAATTAACTGGTTAACAAACTCTTTGCCTATTTGAAATGAAGAATTTTACCTATTTGAAAAATATATTTAAAAAGCAGAAAACTGTTAACTGGTTAACAAGTACTTTACCTATTTGAAATGAAGAATTTTACGTATTTGAAAAATATATTTAAAAAGCAGGAAAACTGTTAACTGGTTAACAAGTACTTCACCTACTTAAAATGAAGAATTTTACGTATTTGAAAAATATATTTAAAAAGCAGGAAAACTGTTAACTGATTAACAAACACTTTACCTATTTGAAATGAAGAATTTTACGTATTTGAAAAATATATTTAAAAAGCAGAAAACTGTTAACTGGTTAACAAGTACTTTACCTATTTGAAATGAAGAATTTTACGTATTTGAAAAATATATTTAAAAAGCAGGAAAACTGTTAACTGATTAACAAACACTTTACCTATTTGAAATGAAGAATTTTACGTATTTGAAAAATATATTTAAAAAGCAGAAAACTGTTAACTGGTTAACAAATACTTCACCTATTTGAAATGAAGAATTTTACATATTTGAAAAATATATTTAAAAAGCAGGAAAATATTAATATCCTAGTATATCAAAGAAAAATATGTCTTGTTTTTAAACTAATTTAACTTCTTTTGTCAAGATTGTGTATTTATGATATTTATTGAACCGTGCAGAGTTGCCTATGAACAAAGTCCAAGTGGGATCAGCGCCATCACCGAATCTGAAAACTGTGCGATCGAAAATTGGCTCCTTGGAGAACGCGAGCTACAAACCAGGAGGCGGGAAAGTTAAAATAGAGAACAGGAAGCTGGACTTCAGCAAAGCGCAGCCAAAAATCGCCGCGAAAAACGAGAAATACACGCCAAGTGGTGGCGACAAAAAGGTTCAACTTCTGTTTAACCCTTTTAAC
Source organism: Xylocopa violacea (assembly GCA_963969225.1). NCBI lineage: Eukaryota > Metazoa > Arthropoda > Insecta > Hymenoptera > Apidae > Xylocopa > Xylocopa violacea. Next base: position 3,797,306 of record CAXAJV010000021.1, on the reverse strand, counting down.
AACTTATTCTTGAATGAAATTAATAAATGATGTCATCAAATTTTTTTTTTAGAACTAACAAACGCTAATGTTCCAACAATATTAACGGCTATAACTTAAACCTTTAATTGTGGGTGTCGTATATAAACAACATGTTAATTTTTTCTAATATCAAATAGCGACTGTGGCTTATAAACCACTAAAATAAAAATAAAATGAATACAATGAAAAAATCTTTTAAAATAGAATATGTCACTTCAGTAATATAAAATTAGAATGTATATACTTATTTTCATTTTATTTTTCGATCGATGTGTACTGTACTAAAAGTAGCCGCAGTTAAAGGGTTAAGAATATTTATTCTCAGAGAAGAACATTTTTTTTTGTATATACAGTGGACTTCCGTGTAACATGGTTAATGGTTCTACGTTCCATAGATTTGCGTTATAGGAAAAATCGTGGTGTACACGAATTTTATAATGCGTACTCATATCGCTATATTAATGATGGTCGCGTGAAAAAACGGAAGAAATCGATAATGATGGATAGAACAATGTAATGCTCAATTATAGCAGATTTAATATTCATTATTTTGAATTTTCACGCACAACGTGTTATAATAAGACTGCTCGCGTGAACAAAATACAGAAGAAATCGATAATGATGGATAGAACAATGTAATGCTCAATTATAGCAGATTTAATATTTATTATTTTGAATTTTCACGCACAACGTGTTATAATAAGACTGCTCGCATGAAAAAAAAACAAAAGAAATCAATATTGATGAAGAAAAGAATTCAATATTCAATTATAGTAGAATTAATTTTTATTACTTCGAATTTTTCTCGTACTACGCGTTATATTAAGAATGATCGCGTGAAAAAAGAATTTACGGAACAGAAGAAATCAATAATGAATAACACAATGTAATGCTTAATTTTGGCAAATTTAATTTTTCTTATTTTGAATTTTCTCGCGCAATGCGTTATAATAAAACTGCTCACATGAAAAAAAAACAAAAAATATCAATAATGATGAAGAAAACAATTCAATACTCAATTATAATAGAATTAATTTTTATTATTTCAAATTTCTCTTCTACAACGCGTTATATTAACCCTTTGGGCTCCAGAGCGAAGCCATTTAAAATTTCTCTCAAAAACGAAGGCTCCTCAATGGAGAGAATGCAAATAATTTTCAGCTCACAACATAAGGGCAAAAAGAAATCGTAATAATTTCATTCATTCTGTTAGCAAATTACAAATGAAATCTGTTTAGGAAAGTTTTGTTGTGTAACTGCAAAAAACACTGTTACTTTTCCTTTCGACTGCAAAGGGTTAAGAATGGTCGCATGAAAAAACAGAAGAAATCGATAACGATAAAAAAAACAATCAAATTTCAATTATAACAGATTTAAATCGTATTATTTGCTACGTTGTACGAGAAAAATCATGTTAAACAAAACACAATAATCTTTGCCTACAGAAATTCACGTTGTACGAACTCACTTTATACAGAATTCCACTGCAATTTCTAAAACATAAACAAATTATTTTTTTCGATGCTAGAATTTTCGTTTCTCATCAAATTTTTGATAAACATACATACATAAATTTGAGGACTGTATTATACTATTAATATTTATTAATATACTATACTATACTATACTATTTATATACTGTAATTTTATACTACATGATGCTACTTAAAATTGCTAGAATTCATGTGTTCACGTGTGACTACGAATTGGATTAAATTTTGGAAAATTTCTTGCAGATCGCTCAAGTGAAGCTTCAATGGAATGCAAAACCGAAAGTCGGATCACTGGAAAACGCGACGTACAAACCGGGTGGCGGCGATAAAAAGATAGAGACGGTGAAGCTGGACTTCAAGGACAAAGCGAAGCCAAAAGTTGGCTCTAAAGACAATGCTAAGCACATTCCTGGCGGTGGCAGCGTTAAAGTAAGAAATTAGTCGTTAAATATCATTTATTTTCATCGAAGGTTGAGAGAGTACTTCGAGATTGCACAGATAAATTTCACACCCGCTATGTAATCTCTGTTCGACGATTATTCTACGGATATTAATTTTATAAGTAGACTAGTAAGCTTTATATCTTACTTTTTACTTACTCATTTATTTTTTTATTTAATAGCGAATGTTTTAGTGCTACAAATTATTTTGTGAATGGTTAGAGAAAATGATAATAGAGTATTGTTTGCGAAGAACTATTTAAAGTAGAGCAAAGGCTGAACCAATCACGCGCGATAAGGGTAAAATTTATTTTTCTCATTTATTTTTGTGTGTACCCCTTGGTATGTGCTGTCATAAATTCATTTAAAAATAATTTACGCGATAATAATTGTCGATCATTATTTTTTGAGTGTTTTATTGTTTTCATATAACATTGAGAGAAGTTATTAAATTAAGAATACAGACCCATTTACTAATTTAAATGTGCTTCCCAAATTTGAAATTAGCCATTTTCCATTCATTACATTTTCGCTTGATGTTGCTCTACGTTTGCAGTGTTTGTTATTGTAGCAACGAATCATATTTCTAACTAAATGCTTGCTTTTCGTTCCAATATATACCTGTTCATATTATAGTAGCAACAAAATGCTGATTTCATTGTTCATAATTCAACGAAAACGACCAAATAGAAAAATATATATAAGTATCTTATTTAAATTTTGTTTGAAACTTTGCATGTATATTATTAATATAGATTTTGCATTTATATTGCACTTTTTCTATTAATTAGTAAATTTTAGTGTATCAAAATTTATGAAAAACAAATATTTTTAATCCAAGAAATTCTTCTCATATAATAAAAAACATTCTGAAGTTACTGAAGTTATCATTTTTTTTTTAAACAATCTCTACATTAAAAAAATGAAAATCTACAATATGCAGAGTGAGAAATATATTTTATTTTAATAATGTAATATTATTGGATAAAAATATTTGAAACATTTGAATATTTAAATATTACAATATTTGAGATATTTAAAACATATTTGAACTATTTGAATGTAGGCTAAGAATAAATAAAAGCTTCCATTTTTAGAAATTGACAAACATAAATCAAGCTTTCTAATTTTTGCACATTTGGAATAATTATTTTTTCGATAATAAAAAATATAGATGAGAAATCTATAAAAATGTACAATATTTTTAAAATATTCACTGTGGGAGCCATTTTTCTACCCTCTTCGACATCGAAAACTTCGAACACGAAGAAAATGCGCATCGAATATCTGTTTTAAATAAATGAAAAACGAATTTTTTGATACAAGAAAAATCTGAACTATATAATAATTATTGAATATCAAATATAATTATTGATTACAAAATTTAAAATATTTTTCAATTAATTTCTTCACTTTTCTTGACGCGAAGAAACATCGAAAATATAGTAAAGTACCTAATTTTTAAACTATAATACTCAGAATGTTACAATTTTTATTACCAGAGTTAGCTTCATAGCTCTAAACAAATTTTAAAGCCTCCACGTGTAAGCTGTGTCCTGAACAATGAATAACTACCCCAATGTTTCACTATTTACCAAGCATTTACTCCCACCATTATTAAAAATCAAAAAACTATTATAGAAATATTGGAGATACAAAATAATTACCAGAAAATTGAATTATATCTAAATACATAAGTACTAAATAAGATACTCAGCATGACTTGTCTCTCCTCATCAATCCATATAGTTAAAATGAACCACTGAAATAACAATCCCTTTGAATACAGCTTACACATGGAATTAGAGTCTCAAAAAGTCTGCTAAAAAATATGCCAGACTCTAGAAACGCAGATTATAACAAAACAAATTTTTCAACTATGAATCCTTAGACTTCCTGATCCACTCTAGCATATGACTGTCCTTTGTTGTCGCATGTACTGTCACCTGTCATTATTAATAAGCCATTATTGTCTGTTGGTATTCAGTCATTGGCAACACCGCCCAAGACGCCACAGGATACTAATAACGAAGTAAGTATGTCAAATAACTTCACTATACTACATCTTACATAGTTATTCTCTCCTTAGATAGATTAAGTACACACATAGCGCCCTCTTCAGTATTAGAACGAAAGCTACCGTATAATTTGGATTACAAGTCAGAATAATCATTAAGGGAGTAACTAATCGATTCGATTAACAATCTGTTTGCCGTTAATGTTTAAACTAATATCATCGCCGCTTTTGCGTACTTGTCTAATATATTGTGAGTTAACCGAAATCGAATATTCGTTTCTTACAGTAAGTAAAGTCAGTTTAGCGAGATCAACGCACGTTCTGCATGTTTTCAAATTTATAACTAGTATTATACATGTAAATGTTCGTCGCCAGAGTCGAGTCGTTAGTTTAGAAAGCACGATGCGAAACGGCTTGAACGAGATAAAGGATTTTTAAATTAAAGAAGAAATTACACGAATCTGTAAGGTTCCCTCTTTTTCTCTCTTTCTCTCTGTTTCATAAGTATTTCTCATTTTGGTAACGAATCGTCGACGGAGTACTGAAACTAACAAATATAATTACAATAAATATCAAATCTATGTAATCTATCCCAGAGGTTCTTAAAGTGGGTGATGGCATCCTCGAGAGGACGCTGGAATAATGCAAGAAAATTGCAAAAAAATTACAGAACAATTGTAAAACACATATAAACAAAAGTACAGATACATAAAAACGTGTATAAATATATATAAACAACGCAAAAATTGCATTTTTTTATTTATCCATTTAAAGAAAAAGTAGATTTCTAAGGAACGTTGAACATTTTTTTTTTAAAGATTGATAAGCCAAATAAATTTGAGAATCTCTGGTCAATCCTGTCATTTACAATTGTCTATTACATGGATAGAACGTAATGCGAATATTTTGGTATAATTTTCAGATCCAAACACAAAAAATTGATATCAAAGCTGAAAGTAAAATCGGTTCCTTGGATAACGTGAAACATAAGCCAGGTGGTGGTGATAAAAAGATCTTCAACGATAAGGATTATCTTCGACAGACTGGTTCGAACGTAGAAAGTCTTAGTGGCAGCCTCAGCGGATCGCTGGTATGTTTTGTATCAAAAATCTCGGGAATCGAGTAATTATCCCACGGTCAATTGAAAAAATCGTGAAATTGGTTAAAGAAGTTCTTTCAAAAATTATCGCTATTTGCCTTTACAACGAATTGGTTTTTCAATTACATTCTCGAGATTGTTCATCGCGTCACAGTACATTTGCACCATTCTTCACGAGAAAAGCTTGAGAACACGCATTGCATGCTTCTCTGCAATAATTTTACAAATATATATTTATCATTTTCTTCTTTACGACAAAAAGTTATTAATACCACCTATTTCTTCGTAAGGATTTTTGCGTATCTAACATTTTTTCAATGACGATATTGCAAATAGTGGTTATATTTACAAGATATTTGTACTTTGCAAGGTAATTTCGTAATACATTGAGAAATGATTTTCAATTAAAATATTAATCTTAATTTTAATGAGTGCATAACAGTTTGTATGACAAAAATTGGACCTCTTTTAGTCTTAGAAACCATAATATAATTAAATTGGTGATAAGAAAGTATTTTAACATTTCTATTAAAATGTATAATGGTTGCTTAATCCTTTGAAGCACACTTTCAATTGCTTTTATAATCATTTGCATAATCATTTCTTATTGTAAGAAATATACAAGTTTTATTACACCGAAGAACGTGTTTAAAATACATATAAAACACTTTCAGACATAATTTTAGAATAATTACATTTTCTTTCATTTATTGCAAAGTTTAATCCTAAACGCAGATTAACAAATTTTATATTTTTCTTGTTTTTAAAAATAATTAAAATTTGCTTATTGAACTTACAATTAGTAAGTTGCAATTATTGATCAATGCAAAATTGAAGAAACAGATTACAACTTTAACACACAAACTCTCCAAGTGTGTCAAATATATAAATTTATTTACAATAATTATTCGATTTATAGCACAATCACTTCAGCACACTGCAAGGAAATAAAAACTAAACGGTGTTAAATTTAAAAAATTATAACCGTGCCATTTAATAATTATTTTATTCATAATATGTCGCATTAAAGGAAGCATATATCTACTTATTTGTAAGACAAATATGTTATAAACACATCGGTTTGTGCAAAGAGTAAAGCCTCTCATGCTTCAAAGGTTTAACGTGACCCAGACTATACAGGGTGAGTCGTTCAACTGTAACATCTAAATTTACTGGCGAATTATTTGTCGATCAAAACATGTTTCAAACAAACGTTGTTCGTTACAAATAATTTTACACTGTAACGAGTAGTTTGAAACATTTTTCACGCAACAAATGTGTTCACCAGTAAATTCAGGTGTTTAGATTAACATGTTCCGTGCCGCGTGCGGCGCATGCGCTCTACGCTGAACTTTCCGTTCGAGCCATTTGAATTTCTCATTTTAAAACGAGGAATGCAAGCAAACTTGTAATGTAAACTCCTCAGAAATCAAATTTATTGTATTGCGCACCTTAAACTCTACACACTTTTCTTAATAATTATGGTATTATAAAAATGTATACTATTGTAAAAGTAGTATAAATGTTTAGGCAATAATTAGTCAGTATTTTATCAATTTTTGGTCAGTATTTTCTAGGGACATTTTAGATTAGATTACTTTAAACGGTAAATTTAGGTTGGATTAATTAATTAAACTCATATTAAACCCATTCCATTATAGACTCATTGTAAGTCAAAAATAGTTACGTTCAATTGGACCATATTGATCACAAATGATTAGTTCACTGCACAAATCGCTTAACTCCATTAAACAAAAGGTAGAGAAATGCGATGAAATAATATACATTGTTTTTCAAAATTCCCTTTACAATATAAATTCAATAATACGTTCACACCTCATTCTTTCATTTCTCGCACCCCACAGACTTACATCAGAGTACAGAGTTAATCAAAATGGCTTTCGAAATAAATTATATATAATATTAATCTTTACTATTTGGAAAATTTGTTATAAATATAAAAAGCTACGACTGAACCAAGTGCTTTAACACTTAAGTTTAAGATATTTCAAAAAGTGGAGTTCATCGACTTATCCAATGACCAGCTCAAATACTGACCACTCATATTTAAATACTGACCATTAAAATACTATTGTAAATTGTACTGTTATAAAAATTGGAAAGCATATGCCAGAAACAGTACTGTGCTACCATATGCGCCCCACGCGGCCTGAACGGAAAGTATCCAAAAATCGATACTGCACGGAATGTGTTAAACGGCTGAACCTTACAAGGTTGTAACGCGGAGGTTAATGGGCCACCTTAATCCCGTGTGTTGTGCCCGCAGAGCCCTGTGCCCCCTGGCACGGTCACCGCCGGCAAGAACGGTCTACCCACGTCGGACGAGAACCTCAACCAGGAATGCTAGATCACGAAAACTCGACCGCCATGCCCGATTTCCCTGTCATCTGCGTCTGATTAATCATCCGTACCTCTCCCTCCCCAATGATTATGCATCGCGGGGCAATATTGACCCGTTCACACGGAACCGGGAGCTAGCAACCGTTCGAAGTTGATTTCAGCGCCAACGCTTCCAGTGTCCACTTTTGAATCGATTAATCGCGTACAGCTCGATCGGCTCGACGCAACGTCGCGATCGCCTAGCGTTTGACAATGTCGCGTTTAACAATGTCGCGTTCGACAATGTCGCTTTCGACAATGTCGCGTTCGACAATGTCGCTTTCGACAATGTCGCGTTCGACAATGTTGCGTTTGACAAAAAACGAGAGATTTTCAACGTGCCATACGGGAGAACTGTTTCGCACGGAATCGTGAAGTTTAAAGAACGAGAGGAAAGTTGGGAAATACGAGAGGGCGCGGGTTTCCCCCATCGACCGATCGATAACCTGTACGCGTCTAATGCAACACGGCAGTCACCGGTAAAACAGTAAATCTCCGCCATCTTATTGGTCGCATTTATCCACGGAGCACTTAAATAGTTCGCGCGGCACCTTTTCCGGATCGAAAAGCAAAATGCGTTGATACTTCGTACGATTACACGGGAAACGTTTAGCCACCCCGTTATTCCTGACGATTATCACGTTCGTCGAGGCAGCTTACTAACCACGCACCTGATCCCTTCGATTTTTATAAATGCGTCCGCTTCTCGCAAGTCGAAACGTTTAGGGTCGATAAGGAAACATTTCGAGAAAAAGGTACGAAGCTTTCTTTAACCGTGATTCAGCAAGACGACGCAGGGCGATGAAACATGCAACATCAGACGAGAATCGTTTGCGTATCGTTCATACGTATGATTACGATAAAAGTCCTGGTTAAGGCTTGAACAATTCCAAAGGCATTTGACCGATCTGAAAATGAAATGCGGTTACGTGATACGCTTTAGTTATAAACAAAGTGAACTATCATTTCTCGCGGTCACCTAAAACACGGTCTCACTCCGACAAGGCGTAAAGATGTTTATGTACGGATTGCATAATGTCGGTAAAATCACTGTTCACATCGATATTGGTATTGCAGTTCATCTAGACCGAGAGTAGGTGTACTTTTGTTAAACCTATGAAAGAAAGATAAAAGGAAGTAACGTCACTTTTGAAATTATAGTGTAAATAACCAACTATTATACTAACCAACGCTTTGAATGTGCTATAGTAGTGGAACGAAGTACGACGTTGATTATAATAAGCACTTTTTAATGTAATATTAATATTAACTTATATAGAACTACTTACTTATCTAATTATTTCGATTCGATGCTAGCATTTTTATGGTGCGTTCGTGTGTCCAACGTACACATAATATATGTAAATGCGGTTACAATGTATTTGACTTGGAATGATGGAATAAAAATGCAGAAAACGGCAACAGAGCGTTGATGAATTATTAGAGTTAATCGATGGAAAGGAATATCGCGCGAGTTTCCGTGGAAATTATTTAAAGCTCAAATTAAACGCATCAGACGAGTATTCCAAGGCAACGTTCGCGACGGTTAATCTCAGTCCGCGTGAAACGATGCGAGTTATAAAATTAGTTGTGATAATATAAAAAGTGAGACGCTGTTACGAATAAATAATACGTAAATTCATAGATGGATTACAGAAATTCTATAATTATTGTATTATCGTATAGAGGATATATTTAAACGCTATGAACTCAATAAAATTTGTTATTATAGGTTTACCTGAACTCGCCTACTCCCGGATTAAAGGGGACAGATACACACATAACACACACACACACAAACACACGCATCACATACGAAATAGTTGAAGTACGAATGAAAAACAGAAAGAACACGGTGATGCACAAATTATCAATTTTTATGTTCAACGATCTCGTAATTCGAATTAAGTATTTCGAGTTAATTATATAAAAAGATATATAAATGGTGTCTATTAAGATTACCAAAAAGTTTCGAACGATAACGTAGCGACCGTTTGTTGTCGAGGAATGATAGGCGAGAATGAAGTTAACAATAAAAAACGAAGCTTGATTATTGTTGTGCATCATCATTTATCAGAAACATGCATGGAATGCACGCTCACTGGACAACTATATTATTAAATTTAGTACACGTAAACGTAATAGTATTACCACTATGATTGTACATTCGAGTACATTCGAGATCAAACTTCCAATACATTCATTTCACCGTAAAAAATAAAAATAATAAACTGTTGCACACGTATATTGCGTGCATGGTATACAGAGTATACACAAAGTGTTATTATAGAAATTGATTCCTCTGAAATTATTAAAGGTAATAAGAGAAAATTGTCTCTGCGTTTCCAATCAAGTTTTTAGACCCTTTAGATGATAGAGTGAACACAATTGGTTCTCGTGCCAAATTGCAGCACTTTATTCTTTCATTTTCAAATAGAACTAATCTACGTTGCGTAGATACAGTATTTGTGTTTTGATGTTGATTTCAAGTTTTACGATTTTAATTCTTTGCACTCGAAAGGAGAAGTAACAACATTATTATTTACGTAACAAAATGGTAATAGAATAAAGGAAATTATTACGATTTGTTTTTGTCCTTATGTCCTTCATTTGCATTGTCTCCATCAAGGAGTCCTCAAGTTTGAAGATTTTATGCAAAATGATATGAATGCTATAAATTTTAAAGCCAATTGTTATTCATTTCATTTTGTACAACTCTAATTTTTTGGAATTATTATGTATTTTAAAATAATGATCATTTTAGAAATCACTTCAGAAATTCACTGTCTATTTTTGCAGCTCACTAAAATTTTTACTGCCCGCGAACATGTTAAATGGCTCTGTTACGAATCCCTCGAGTGCAAAGAGTGAACATTTATTTTACGAAACGTGACGACGCATTTTGTACGATTTATTTAACTCTTTATTTAACGCTTAACTCTTTTAGGAACCATAGAGAGAATTTTCTTACTGTCATTATTACTTTTGGAGAAAACGTAACAATTCCTGTGATACACACCCCCTTCTCTGATACTTTTCTATATTTTCTAGCATATTTTACAATGCATCCCACCAATTAAATCAATTTGTCTTAACTCTTGAAGCAACCAGAAGAAAGTCCTATCTCAACACTATTACATTTCATTATTAATGTTAATAAAGTTTGTGATAAAACACGATTGACCTTGAAATGTTCCTTTTATACTTGTGGATCCACGTGAAACATATCATTTTGTTTACTACAGTAACAAATACCGAAACTTTGTATTATACAGAAATTAATCTTAACAAAATATGTTTAAACTTGATTTTCTAACATTTTACACACAATACGCTGTAATATTGGATCGTAGTTCATCCGTTTGAATAATAATATTCAAGAGTTAATTCAAGTCAGTACGATTTTCTGCCTTTTTTGCAAATTAACATATCGTTCCACGGAAATCTATCCGCTGGAAGAAACAATTCTACAATATATACATCACGTGCGTCTAAATCATAGTATGCTTGGTCCCAATGACAGAACAAAGGAAAATTTCATAACGATGCGCTTAAATTACCTTACAATCCATCATTATTTCTTTTTTAATTATTTTTCTGCACGGATTTCAAACGATACGGATGATAATTAAATAATGTTGGGCATTGATGCATTCCAGAAGCGCCAAATTTCAGAAGAGCTTATCCTATAGGAAAGAAATTACTTTCATCTACGTAGTATACGTATATACATACTAAATAAATAAGTAGTGGGAATCCCGTTTAAACATAAGGGAGGAACTATAGTAGAACCATACGTCGTGTAACTGTATTCAACGCATCGAGTGAGGAAAATAATTTTATTAATAATTGCATCGAAGATATGCGTTTCATACTCTATATTTAAATAAGTTCGTAATCATTATTGTAGATACGTAAACTGTCTCTACCTGTTATATATGTTCATAGAGAGAAATGGAGATTATACAATTCGTATGATACAGTCGTGAAAATAAATATGGATGAAAGAGGCCAGACATATTTGAAATTGCGAACAATTTCGAAGAAATCGCTCGCGAAGAATTTTATATAATTCATGCTGAAAGTACATGTATAACAAGTATTATTTATACAGTTTATTGCTTCTGTATCGATTATAGCGCGTCGATTTTTGAATCACTCGATATTTTGCAACACGAAGTGCATAAAATCAAATTAATTGTCAGTAATCAGTTCGAGTATACTGATACAATAAATATTCATTCGACATACCTGTCAATATATCGAGAAAACTATCATAATAATATTTTTTGTTTTCAAATTTACATTTCGACTCTACTTTTATTGAAACCTTATTATTTCCATTTGTAATAATTTCGCTAAATTAGTAAACAATTTTTTATTTACTCGCCACGGAAAATTCGGTAAGCCATTTGTGTTCAATAAAATGATACTTTTAATATCATTTTTATAAACACTTATCTATTAAAATATATTTATGTGAAAAATAAAATAAAATTAATTAAATAATGTTAAAGGAAATCATTTATATAGATAGTTTAAAGTTCTTGTTGCATACAAAAAATATTATTTATCGCATGCAAATCCTGATAAGAAATTTTTAATAAATAATTATTCTTTTTGATTTCATTTCATTTCATTTTTTTTTTAATATTTATAAAACAATATGAAAAGTATTGAATACTTATCAATAGTGTTTTAATGCACAAGTTTTTTGTTCAGTAACTTTAATAGTATTACAACATAGCACGTAATAGATATAATTTAAAAGCACGAAAATTTAATGGTACATTTAATTAAAAACGCTAACGCTAAAAATTCTAAATAGAGATAAATACATTTCTTCTCCTCGAATATTAGCACAGCGTGTGCTTCACCTTCACATATATGTATAATATTCGGCGGACACAGAAGCATCGCTACAATTCACCGCATTTTTTAATTAAGGTTAGTCTGCACAAATAACACTTTTTTATTTTAATGATACGATTTATGGTTACATGTACGAAGATATATGTAATAAAATATTTATAATGGAAGTTGCTCATTTTGCAATTAGATCATTTCTAAATATGTATACATAAAATGTGTCCCTGAAAAAGATGGTTTGAAAAAATGGAAAAGGGAATGAGATTTCATTTTTTAAATTAATATTATCTGAAATTCTATGCCTAAATAGACTTTTTAATTATCTCTTTAAATCGCAGAAATTTTAATGAATGTGTGTTACCCTAGATCAGACAAAATATCTTGCTAACATAAATACAAAATGTCTTAAAATTCTTAAGATCGTACAGACGTCCTAAAGATATCTTTCAAACGTCTTATATTACAAATCAGAACATTTTAAAACACTACATACGAGTAGATGATTTGAAAAAACTCGATATTTTAATTTTTCTATAAATAATATACTCTTACGGAAGGATTGGGCTTAATATTTACTAAAATTTGTGCCACTAAATCTGACAATAACGTTCGCAATAAAGAAGTTTCAAGTTAATTGTTCCAAGCAACAAAAAAGTTTTAAAATTGAATAATATATTTTTTAACACAGTAATAATTTTTTCAGATATCTTTTGTTAATGCAACTTATACATTTAAAAATTCTACATACGCGCAATAGAAGAACCTCTACTTCTTTAATCCTTTGCACTCGGATGTCCCCTCTGAGGGACAATACTAGAAAATTTTCTATTGCTGGGAGACGTTAGCAATAGAAACTATTGCAAAACATTGCTAAAATATTGTTATTTTAGCATTATTTCTAACTTCTATTGCCAACGCCCAGGAAGAAGCAGAGCACAAAGGGTTAAACATGTCTTCCAAGTAATACACAAACATTTTATGGACGTTTGAAAGAATTAAAATGTACCAAAAATTCAAAAAAATCTTAAAGATTCTAATAACACCTAAAAAGAAGATCTACCTGTCTAAACGTCATTATTAGTGATATATATCAATCTGTATTACATTCAGACCAAACGTCAGACATTCAGACCAAAAATCTCAGTAAAATATAAAAGACTGTGATTTTATGTTATTTCTAACATTAATTTGTCTTGGAAAACGATCGTTTTCAGGGATACTCTAGATAAATATCAGTGGCGTGCGGTGACATTTGCTGATAAGCAAGGTATGCTTCGATAAAAATGATAAAAATAAACAGTTCATTTATTTTGATTCTAAAATAGATGCAACATAAATATTCTGATAAAAATAATCGCATAATATGTATTTATTATTTATATTTTAAAAAATACAAGGGAAGCTGCTCTTCCACAGGTTCCATGGACTGCACGCCACTGATAAATATACAATAAAAGGATACAAAAAGCTAATACATATATTGAACCCTTCTATTATTCAATTTTTATACAATGGAACCCCTCATAACGAGTATTTCGCATAGCGAGCAAAATAAATTGTAAAAAAATGGTTCATAACGAGTGACTCAAAGGGAGAAGTATCTCTTCTTCTTTATTCAATGATAATGCAGTGTTACATTTTCATCAAATTTTGAATCAGTGGCAAAAGCAAGTGTCGCTAGATAGTTTTTTAGTAAAAAATCAAAATCGCATTCCAAGTTTGTGCGGTACAGAAGAAAAGATAAGAATGGTTTCGCTGCTAAACAATTTACGTATAAGTAATTTTCTTTAAATAAACGTTATATACAAAAAATTTTGAATACTTTTTGGCATAGAAAGCATTATCTATTTTACATTGTTTCGCTTAACAAGTGTATCGCGTTACCAGTAAGATTCTAGAACGAATTATGCTCATTATGCGAGGTTCCACTATACTTATACATGTATACATATTACCTATAATAAAACCTCGATTATTCGAATCAATTCGAATAAGTTAATGTTTCAAATAATCAAGAAAATCTATTCTCATTCCATGCTTTCATATTTTGAAGTACTATACATAAACGTTATTACTAAATTATACAAAAATAAAAGCTTTTGCACATAATTTAAGAGTTTTCTTCAGTTGATATTCTAACATAATCGAGATTTTATACTGTATTTTTTTATATAACAATTTTCATAGTTTGCTAACTATCATTTAAATTATATATTCCAATATTTCAATATTTAATATAATTTTAATTTTGATAATGTAAATTATTGATAATTTAAATTTACGACATAGATATAGTACATATATCTACACAGGAAAAACAAAGGAACATATATGCACAGCCTTTACATCAAACGTTTTTAATAACAAAAGGGTACTTGTATCGTTTTAATTTACATATTAATCTGTATTTTTCAGATTGAAACAATCGAAGAAAATATTTCTTCTGCTAAACAGACAAAAGATGATTCTCCACAACCACCGCCAAGTACTCCAACAAAAGCACAAAACCGTCCATCACCGTCCTCCATGGTAACTCCTAAAGCAGTCAGAAGTGGTTTAGCTAGATCTCCTGAAACAATGGGATCGAAAAAGAATTTGTCACCCCATGACATGGAGGTGGAAGATGAAAATAAGATAGGATTCAATATGGAAGATAAAACCCCAACAAGAAATAAACCACCAAAGTCCCCTTTGAGTTTAAAATCTCCTAACAGTTCTCAGTTAAAGAGTCCAGAAAATAGGACACTGAAATCACCTATTTCTCCGCGTGTTCCCAATGCTTCTGAACTAAAAGATTCAGAAGAAAAAACACCAAAATTATCTAGTTCTTCGCGTTCTAATAGTCCTCAATTGAAGAACTCAAAAGACAAAACAATGAAATCGCCTACTTCAAGTTCTCCCAGAAATATTCTAAAGAGTCCAGAGAAATCAAACTCTAGTATGTCGAGAAAAGAATCACCAAAAGAGCTACGACTTCCAAAACTGGCACCTTCTCCCACACCACAAGAAACCACCGCACCGCCTGAAATTAATGCTAAAATTAATCTACCGAAATTAACCGAACGCATTACACATTAAACCAGTTTTTTACGTTACGTATAAGTCTCTTCGTGTAGCTCTTAAGAACTTAAGTTTCCTCGAGTTAGCTAAACGATAATTAAATTAACACACGCACACTTTGTAGTTAATGTGTTACATTAATCTATGTAGAAATGAGTAACAGTTCGAATAATTATAATACAGATTAATATGAGAAAAAGTAAGGAACAACAGTAACCAGAAAGGGAAACTGTTTGAAGTATTTGCAAATCTATTTCTTTCTAATAGAAACAATTAATCATACAAACCCTGCATCTTCAGTACAAAAGATGGCATTTTGGAAGCGGATAGAAAATTATAATTTATATACAATTTATACATACACAATTAACACATGTACATACAACGTTTTGTAAATTGTTAACAAAGGAAAGTAATGATTATTACATTATATATAAATGTGTGAAGTATTTTGTTATACTTTTAGAGTTTAAGATGAAGAAATTAAATCTAGCCACACGCTATAAACTATTAATGAAGAAATTGTATCAATCAAAAGTATACAATTATAAATTTAGCAGCATCAAGTCATTTCCATTCGAATTTTTTAATTTATTAGTCTTTTACAATTTACAAGATATTTCGTATGTACATATGTTTAAAACACAAATGCTGTATTTTTAATTGTATTATTATACGTTTAAAAATTATATTTCTGTATATGAAGTCATTTTTTATCTAAACGTAGCATCGTAATAATATTTACAGCGCACAGTACAATATATATAGAGTTTTGCTGTATACAATATTAACAAAATTTGAAAACTACTTTTAATTTAACCTTAAAAATACAATTACAAATACAATTATCATTTGGGTAAAAATTGTATACCATTTTATACGATCAAAAATTAAATAACATATATATACATATATGTATAATCAATAAAGGATATCAATGATTGATGAAAATATATATTAGGATTTTTGAAGTAATATAAGCATAATAAAAATATGGAGAAGTGGTTTTTAATGTACACAGCAAAATGTATCCTTATTACATACACACGTTCATATACGCTGGCAGTGTCTAAAGTAAGTTTGAGCACGAGATTTCGAAAACTTTTAATTTTAATAATTATATTATTAGGCGGACCTGCATTGTAATGATTACAAAAGTGCGATGAGTGTAGTAAATTAGGTTATAAAATATCAGATTGAGTTTTCTTTGGCAGTGGTGGTGGAACTAATGTAACTCCAGTAAAATAAGGATGGCTTAATCCTTTTTTCGCTGTTATCCTCTGATTGGGATCGTAAGTCAACAGTTTCTGTTAAAACGAGTAGTATTAGAACTAAATTATGTAAAAAGATAATATTGTTATCCTCAACTGAAGTGATTCTTACCAAAAGTAAATCTTTGGCATCAGAATCAAAGGAAGGTACAACTTCGTCTAAACATCGAGGTTCCCACCTAGGAAACATTGATGTATAATCACGCAGCTGTGTTACTCCAGGCCATATGTTTTCATCAGGTGTGCCTAATGTACGGAATATCCTAAAGAGTTGGTCTATTTCTGAATCACCTGGGAATAAAGCTCTCCTAGTTGCCTGCAAGAATATTATTACTATTTTGCGAAGTTAATAGTGAATAAGAATATAATAACAACAATTTATATTTTACATAGAAATACTGGAATGGATTGTATCAGAATTATCATTACCATCTCTGCAAATATGCAACCTAGACTCCAAACATCCACCGCATTAGAATATAATTTAGTTCCTAAAAGTATTTCAGGTGCTCGGTACCAAAGTGTAACTATTTCATGAGTATATGTTCGAACCGGAACACCAAAGGTTCTGGCTAATCCAAAATCTGCTAATTTTATGTGGCCCTCCCGATCTATCAACAGATTCTGTGGTTTTAGATCTCTGTGTAAAATGCAATGAAGATGGCAGAAGGAAATTGCTTTCAATAATTGATACAAATAACTCTGTAAACATAAGAGACTTGTCTTTGAACAATGCATGCACCTACTTTTAACTTTGATTCTTTTTTTGAGGGCAATACCTTGACGAGAGCTTGATCTAGTCCTCCTTTTACGGAATCTAATAACTTTTTTAAATCTTGTTGTAAGAATTCAAAAACAAGGTAAAGATGATTGTCACCATCAACCACATCGAATAACTGAACAATATTTGGATGTGTAAGTTCCCTTAATAACGATATTTCCCGAATAGCAGTGGAAGGAACACCCTCAGTTTCTCTGATGCAAATTAACAGTACTTTACTTAATCACATATATTGATAATCAGTGATAGATCAAAAGTTTGCATTGTCCCTTTCCTTCAAATAACAATAATAACAATATATACATATACAACTATTTATTTATGCGTAAAGCAATTAGCAAAGACAAGTAAATTAATTTCAATGAATAATAAGCACACTTTGTAAAAATTTTGCAATTAGTATAAAATTACAAATTTGATGGAAACGGATATCACTGGAGGACAAAAACATACAAGAGAATTCCGTTTGTGTGTACGAGGTATTAATTAAAAGACATGAAAATCAAAAACCAGCCGGGCATGACACAATGAGACGAGCTGAATAATGTGGTGCTACGAAAATTTAGTGTAACGTGGCCCCTGCAGATTCAGCTAACCCCAATGTGTAAATTAGCAAATATGTTAGTAATGCATATAAGCAGAAGCTCAACCAATATGGTGCTTTAATTTCTCTACCTTCAACACTTATATGATTAAACAAGGATGGTTACATAAAGCTAATCCACTAACCCTAGAAATGTGCAAATTATTCAAATGTTTGCAGAAGAAACAAATTATTTGTTCAACGAAAACATTACTCTTGAAATCTTGAAAAAAAAAAAACATTTTAATAACAATTTTTTAGTTACTATATATTCTGTAACTTATTACCCAATTTGAATTAACATATTATTTATATTTATATAAAAACTTAATACAAAAAAGATTGAAAAAGCAAAATATATAGAATTCTTATTATTAGATGAAGAACTTTTAATATATTAAGATTAATGAAAATATTAAATTGCTCTCATTAAGTATAATATATATTTATTACATTGTATATACAAATATTATTCATTGTTCAATTAGTAAAATATACTTTAAATATTAGAAATTAAAAGTTACGTTATTACATATATATATATATGTATAACGAGATGGAAATTCCAAATATTTATTGCTTGTATGCTGCTTTTAGGTTTATGTACATGCTACATAAAAAATATCAGTAGAAATGTGCCTGCACATTAAAAATATTCAAAATACAGGTCTTGTAAAATGTTTAACAAATTTCTAAATGCACTAAAACCATTTTGCTCAAGTACCATCAACATTAAATCGTTATTAACCCTCTGTTACACGCGGACTTGCACTATAATACAACACGCTTGCGGTTTTACACTTTGCAAAACTTCAAACGTTTGTTTCTTTGTGTTTATTCGTTTCCGTAAACTTTAATATTTTCGTCCATTTTTCAATGAGAAAATTATATTTTCGTTTAATAATTCCTCGAGCACGTGTTGCAAAAAGAAATTATTTTAAAAAACAGTTTGAAAACGCTTACGCGTGTGCGTCCGTTACCGTCTTTTGTTCGTCCGAACTTACGGATTTATTTACATACTGCGACGTACGTAACAGAGAGTTAAAAACATTGTATATTCAATTTTAGGATTAGTGTGGTATGCTTGTAAACGATACAAATCCCGAATAAGTATAAATTACGATAAAGATTCGAAATTCTTATGTAAATATTACAATCGACGTACGTCTCAAGACGGATTTTTTTAAGTGCCACCAGTTTTCCAGTTAACTTATCTTTGGCCTTATAAACCACCCCATAGGTCCCTTCCCCTATTTTTTCGATCTTGACGAAGTTGTCCATAACCTCAACGTCACGTTCGACGTTGTCACTCTCGTTTTGACACTCCGCCGTAGTTGCAAAATTTTTATCACGTTTCCGAAATTTTTTGAAACTTTATATCGATGAGACATCGACAGTCTATTCTGACGATTAATAAATAACTTTTTACTGTCCGTTTTACCAGAATTCTTTGTTTATCAACACCGGTAATCCACTTGACATGCGTGCTTCACAGAAGCCATTTTTATTGTGGCCTAAGCAATCGATTCGAGAAATCGATAGAAATAAACGATTGATCGTTAGATTAAATAATTGTCAGCGTAACAGGTGTGAGATACGAACAAACTTAATAACAGGTATTAAGTTAGTGTATTCTTACGTATGTGGTTGCAAATATTAATTAACAAAAACATTATCACATATTTCAGCATTTAATCTGTGCAATCATTTGTATTTCATTGTTATAAAACAATCTTTGCAGCGTAAAAAACGTAATAGAAAAATACGTATCGATATTTTCTTGTTATAGAAAGGAAAAGAAATATTCTAAAAGTATTCAGTATACAAAGTTAATAACGCAACTGATCGAAGTCATATATCTCTTTTTATGGTACAATTAGAAAAAAATATTAGGGAGAAGATGTGGAATATTCTAAGCGAAATGGATTTTTTAAAGCCGACTTTTAGTTCAGGATGCCCCTTATTCTTTTAAATGAAACTGTATGTTATTTTATGCTGATTATAAGATAATAATTCTGTCGAATATTATAAATTCTGTCTAAACAATTCTGTTGAATGTTTAATTTGAAAATTTACCATTTCCATATGTGTAATGTAATAGTGGCTACATATTTTCATTAATATCTGGAAAACTAAATTTCCGGCAATTAATATTTAATAAAATATAAGTCTTGCAAAAGATTCTCTGCGTAAAAATATTTAAAAAATATAAAACTCGATCTATAAAATATACAAATATTTTAATTGAACGGAACCTGGTCAAGTAACATTTAATAAAAGAATGTTACTAGAGTTTAAATCGTAGTATACGTAAAATATAAAACACAACTTCAGTCTGAAACAATTTGTAGCAATAAAAATGCAAAGTTGCAGATGTAAACATGTATATGTAACAAAATAATTCCAGAAAGGACAATTTGATATATTACCCGACCACTCGAATACTGAAATAGACATTTGGCACGCCAAAACTGGTTTTTGTCAAAACTAGTCTGTTATGACCTTTTCAAATTATAACTTGTTTTGTGTTATAACAATCTTTCGTGCAGATATGGTAAAATTATGTATGTAGATCATGCTAGCTGCATTTGCTGACCAGCTCGATCTCTGCATTCAAATTCACTCAACTATACTATTAATAAAGATATTTAAGATTTTTGTTTATAAAACAATAATTGATAATTTTGAAACTCAGCGGTAATGTGTCGATCAAAGTTACCAACAAATTTATGTAACACGCTTAATATTAAAGCTAAGAGGGAATTACTTCGAAAAACTTCTTGAAAAGCATATAAGCAAATATTATAGTACAAAACAAGTTGTAATTCGAAATTTTTGCTTTAAAAGTGCAGTTGTGGCGAACTTATGGCATGCGTGCCCCAAATGGCTATCTGAAAATTTGTCTGGCACGTTATCGATTTTCAAATTGCATTGTAAGAAACTTTGTTAGTAGTATACGTCTCTTTCGTATCGACGGAAAGCTTTTTCCGGTACTAACCGACATGTCGGAGGTTGGACAAAAAAATAATTGATATTTTTTGTTTTCTTCTCTATTTTGTTGCAACATTTTACTCTGTCTCTACTAGGCTGAAGCTGTTACAAAGAAATATTAAATAAACTTCTTTCTAGATGTTTTTTTTGCAAATTGATTAATTATTGCCTCACAATTGAGGGATTCGAACAGATTACTTTCTATATTCAAGATAGACATAAAATTGAGCCTGACTTCGCACATTCTATTTCTTAAATAAATTTTTACTCTTTTTAACGAAAAATTCATAAATTATTGAATGTAATGAAACTGAATTATGTTTCCCTAGCTTTCTACTATAAAAAAAAAATATGAAAAATTTTAAGGCCCCGGACGCCTCCCCTTAAATCCGCCATTGGATAGGATCTGCTTCGTTTAGGGGAGAAAAAGGAGTAACTTAATCACGCAATTAAATTAATTAATTTACGCCAGTCTCTCCCTCCCCTCTCTCTCTCTCTCTCTCTCTCTCTCTCTCTCATACACACTGTTCACACTCTACAATTGTAAACTGTACAAAAATTGAGACGAACTGATGAGTAAGAAGACTGTATTGTAATTGAACTGAGAGTACCCAAATGTTGAAAATATGAAGATGGATTCAGTTATGGTATCTACTTAAAAAGAATAGGTAGGCGCAAGAATGCAATGCGCCATTTGTAATCATCCAATGCGCCACGTTTAGCGAATGTACCACGGTTTGGCCACCCCCTGATTTAAAGGAGTGTAATAAATGTAAGAAAAGATCGTTTGGTAGAAATAATATAACTGGTATAATCGATAAATAATATAAATAAATATGATGTAACACTAGGTTATCATACTTATCAGATGCAAAATCTCTGAATGCTTATAGAATCACTTAAAAATGAGACCCAACTTGCAAAAACAATTGTAGAACCACAGCTGAACTAGAAAACTGTGATTGGGCTGTAGTCACTTAATGCGATTCCTGACTACTCGAGAACTGCATGTTACGATCACTTGCAACCACTCGCAAATTCATTTTGATCGATATGGATTTATTGAAAAGTACTTAACATATTTCTGTCTAACTGCAGCCAACAACCACTGTGGTTTAGCTCTAACTTCTAACTCACGATTGTTTGTTTTATTTAGACGATAAAATTTCATTTATCCATATCTCGTTTATACATCCGCTCAGCGTCAGATAAGTACATATACGAACTTACAACTGAGCTTCTATTATTCTTGCTAAGCTCCAACACTTTCAGTTAATCGAATGTCCACGAGTATACCGATCTTCCATAAGCAACTGAATGTTTTGGGTAAAAATTATTTAAATCAAGTTCATCGATTCCTATTATTGAAATTAATATAATAAAAACATCTGGTGGGAATAACCAACGGTTTAATATTTTCTACTGGACTTTTTAATGTCAGTAGATGGTGTTTGGAAGAGCATAATGCTCTTATTTTGCCCAACGAAAAACTTTCTTGTACTATTTCGAGCAATCTTCTTCCTATTCACATTTTTCCTTTCTTCTTTCATACTTTTCTCATTGCATACTCACGCCATGTATTCTCTTTGCACACATCTTGCATTCAATATCTTTGCATACATTATTCTTTTTCTTAATTAAAATTCATTACTCTTTCCTACATGTTCCTTAATCCTTTCTTTCCCCTTTTAGTCGCCTCTTACGACAAGCAGGGGATACTGTGAGTGTATTCTGATCCCCACTGCACAGGGATGGGAATGACCAACGAACCTCTATTATGGAAACTCGACATTTATTCAAATTGCTATGTCTCTCTTCATAATCGAATAATAAAGGTTCACTTACTAGCCTTACTAGCTCAGTTAGAAGTTCATACAGTTGAAGCTAAACAAAAACCAGTTTGTATAAACGAGATGTAGATAAACGAAGTTTTATTGTAATAAACAAATCACTTGTAATTTGTAAGTGCAATACAATTTTTGGAAACCACAAAAGGTGGAATCTTCATCACAAACGTACAACGATCAAATCAACAAATGTACAACACCAATAATATATAATAAAGATTTTATATATATGTATGTAAAAGTCAAAATAACTTTTTAAGGAACATGTAAAAAATATTTCTAACAATAATCTGCATTTTTGAATATCATAGCACTTTGTATCAAGACTTAATAGGTCTATGTAATTATACTCGTGATATTTGTATGTATTTATTTGAAGAAAGAATGCTACATAAGAGATATAATAATAACAATAATATTATTATAATTAGAACTATATTAATGTATGAATAATTATAGTAAATCTGTACCAAAAATACGAAGGATTAAAATATTGAAAATTAATAATAATGAAATAAGTTTACAAATATTCGTAAAAAAATTCGTCACCGAAGTATTTCACAAATACTTCCCAAATGATTATAGATTATTTCTACCGAATAAAATGATTAAAATTTAAATTAATTGTTTTTATACTCGGTGTCAGTATATCAAGCAATATTCATCGCATAGAAGATTTTGAATAATACTTTTTACTTATTGTGTTCGCATTGAATTGGTGCAAATTTAGCGTGCATCGAAAAAAAATGTTTTTTACTATATCACCATAATTTTAGATATTAATTAATATATAGATATCGATTGATATATATATTCAGCAACATATTAGTTAATTACGTATCTATTAAAATACGTACGCGTGTTTATTACATTTTAATCAGTGTTTCTATTAATCTGTATTTCATTTTCATCATTATGAATTATCTTACTGATGTACAAGTTTAAGTCACTGATTAAATTTTACAATTTATTATACTTTCATTTCATTCGTTTCTCTAATTTTTTAATAATCACGTGTACGAAAGTATCATTAAAATTTACCATTTATCTTGTTTAAGTTTGTATAATATGCACTTGATATTAATCAGCAATGTAATGTCCCTTGTGCATAAAAATTGTAATATGTATTTTGAGAGTGTACAATTTCTATTGATTTATAATTTTGAGAAAACTAAACAGGTATCAATAATATGTTCTTATTAATCCCTTATTGCATTATTTATTACAACATCGTATGATATGTCTAAATATGAATATCTGCATAATGTATGAACAACATTTTAACTAATATAATTAAATATAATTAACTGGTCTTTTATTACACAATTAGTATATAATTTAATGTATTAATACTCAATCTTGTTCATTAATAATTACTATGGTCTTTTGTAACTTTAACTGATTCCTTTTATAATTTTTGGGAATATATATGTTAAAGGGATTAATATACATACTGCATTATTTAAAAATGCTCTAAAATAAATATAAGCTAAAATCTTAGTTCTTATATTATAAAGATAATTTTATATATACTGTAACTTTTTAATAATTTAATTTTATTACAGTCTTGCTATTTATACTAAAAGAAACTGATATTAAAAGTAAATTATATATAGGAATGGTAGTATACCATAAAGAATGGAACTTATATGTTTGCATACAAAATTAGTATAATATTGATTACAGAACTTAACTACATACTTCAATAAGGTATTTACTTTATAATGCAACGTTTAATCAATATTTCAAAGTTATTTAAACTGTAAATCAATTGCAAAATCAAATAGTTATACGAACATTAAGCATATTAATAAATTTTGTAAGACTATTATTCAAGTGATTATACTACTACAACTCATAACATGATATTGTACAATAATTCAAAAGCTTCAATTGCAATATTATTTTGAAGGCATGATTCATGAAATTTAGGTGTACAATCTAATAGATTTTCATGAAAGAAGTAAATATGCAATCAAGATTATGGGAAGCAGGTGATCAATTTAAATGTGATAATGCAATAATTATGACATTATTATTATATATACGGCAGTATTACGATAATATGTCAAGACAAAAGATTCCTATGCGTAGTATCTTAATTATTGTGTTATATTTTAGTCTTCGCTATAAGATTAATATATATTTGATTTATTAGCGAAGTCTAACCACTAATAAAATTTTTAATTTAAATAAAAATTGGTTTTTTTCCAGTAAAATATTTTGGTCTAAACTCGTTTGATTAATTTGATAAAGTGAAATATATTTTGAAAGGTTGATGCATAGTTATATAATTTATTAATTGAGTAATTTCAAGAAATTTTTAATGGATATTACGCATGTATTACTAGAAATAAAAATACAGAAACTTTATATTAAACTAGAATAATTAAATTATAAGGAATATTATATACCTCCTAGAAACACTTTTAAAATTGTCCTTTATACATATTTAGAAATTATTATTTGTTAATAGTAAATAAATGTTTTCTGATAGTGATCATATCGTTAAATTTTTCATCATTGTAAATAAATAAAATAAATTTCATAGAAACACGCTTGCATAAATGTATCTAAGTATTAAACTACAAGGCGCATTGAGGCTTAGTACAATTGTTCTAAATGGATGACTAGAGCACACATTTCAACTATAGTTTGCCTAACTCATTCTAAATCTATTACTGTTCACTTTCCAAACGTACTGTTTCTTTTCTCCGTTGAGCATTATAAACTGCAGTGAAAGACAAACAGTTCCTTGAGAATTATGTTAAATGCAAGATGATGTTTATACTGTGAAATAAAATTTTGAATTCTTTGGTTTTCAAACAATAAAACATGTTTAACAATAAATCAAAAGGATCAGAGTTGGAAATTCATTTATGTTCTCACTTACTGGGATCTAGATTTGTTTAAACAAAAGAGGAAAACAATAGTTTTTATATTTAACCCTCGCCATACCATGTTTGGTCTAAGCTGGTCCGATCGGATCCAGAGCTGAAGATTCGCCTTGAAGTACTCAATATTGGCTGTCATTAAATATAAGATAAACATATAACATTCACGTATGTAAAGAACATTCAGTTATAGAAAATAAGATTTTTTATATGAATCATATAGGTACAGAATAAATGTTATTCTTTATAATTCTTATATTATTCAGTTTTCCAATCATCATAACTTTCTTTTAGAAATAAACGATAAAATAATAGAATATCGGCTTAAAATGTTTGTATAAGCACAGTCAAGTCACGAGTCCGTGGGACCTCAAGCGTGGACGTCTGTGCGGTCGCCCGAATCGCCGGTTACTGCGAGGGTTAAATTACTAATACATACTAGCACAAAAAATAATTATGCTAAGAAAATACAAATTTCTGGTGCGGATTTAATTGGTTTCTATAACGTCTTGCCAAGAAAGCTGCAATCACCTGAAAATTAAGTGCATACAAGATTTACAAGTAGATCGATAATATACATACATATCTATTATATAATTTTGTAAATTTCGTAGAACTAGTACACGCAAGTGTGGCACAATGTTATGTTGTGCGTAAAATGTGTGACTGATGCAATATATTCTTCTAAACGTCAACAAGAAACCACCCACCATCTATTAGGAGGATCATATGAGGTGACAGAGGACATAGCGATGGTGTTAGACTAGAGGAAAGCACTAGGATTAGCTCGTGGATCTTTCTGGTTCCTGTACCGCACGGTCAACCAAACACCAACGAACTGTAACGGGTGCACAAGTTAAAACATTTATAAAGTAAAACATCGTTCATTGTGACAAAGTGAAACCATTCACAAATGTAATGCTTTTAAGCGACATATCAATTTATCACGATGAATTTCTTAAATGAGTACATATTGAATGCATATAATGTAAAGAAGAAAGAGAATAATTCGTAAATTCTTACCTCGGTAAAACTGAAAAACAATCCTATGCTGCCGCATAATTTGAAGGCATAATCAATTGTGGACTGTAATTTTTGCATACATGACGGACATTCACAATCAGTATCTGCAGGATATTGGCAACATAATTTCTGGAAAATTAGAATAAAATAAATTTTGGACGTTCCCCAGAGGATCGATATCGCCGATCGACTTGAAATTTTAGAGGAAAGAAGAGAGGGGTTTTCAGAAATACAGCCTTAATTTTTCTTATTAGATTACACAAGAACATATAGAATGTTTGATTCTTGTAGTTCAAATAAATACTACATTATCATTTCCAATTAATATAGTATTAATATAAAATATGATATTATTAAACTTTTGGATTTCTTAAAATCAGAAACATTTCCAACTGGTTCTTGATTTAAAAATATTTTAATGTCCTAGAGTCAGTTCTATTTCACCTGTAAAATAACTGGTACATATGTTAGATACATATTTGAATCGACGGGACATGACTTGGCAAAAGCAGGCTTCGTTCGTATCACACAGCATATTTTGTTTATATTCCAACGGTCGTAGAATGTGACCACCTGTATGTGTGTACGTAGGTATGGGAAACGAATGTGAACAAAGGCACGATGAGGCAGTCGGTTTTCAGCCAACACGAGAAGAACATGAGGTTTCATATTTTGCGAAAAAATTCGAAGTTACTAAATAACGAAATCTTTACAATAATTTGGTACACAGTGCATTAATAAATATCTCATAATTAATATAAGCTTACAAATATTTGGGGACTCACCAGGGACTGTGATTTGGATGATGCTGAATTGTTACTGTGAGAATGAATAACAAATAAGGTTTAAGACATTTAAGATATTTGAAGATAAAGATAGTTGGATCAAACTATCGACACCATGAAATTACGCAAATTAGAAGAAGAAATTGTAGACGACATAAAGTAAAAGGCAATGGAATTAAAAGTGAGTTAACTTCTTTTGAAGATTGTTTTTGAAGAACACGAGGACGACGATGAAGACGACACACGTGGTCGAGGAAACGATATGTTAAATTATTTCATGATGACATGTACGTACGATAATGACTGCAGGAATTTCAAAAGATAACATGACTCTTAATGATCAGAAGTACAAAGACGATGAATAAAGAAAACGTTTACAAGCACCTAGCAAGCACAGGCTAGACTATTATCGGGACATAAGGAATTAGCAAGATTCGAAATAAACTAAAAAAAATATTGAAAGAGTAATTTTCTCACACCATCAGAGAATGTGTAAGGAATTGTTCCAGAAAAAGAAATTATCTAACGAGATATAGAAGGAGTACAAGATACAGAATTTAATTAAACTGTATGATACCACAAATATATACAAATTAAAGTTGAAGTAAAAGGTTTCCTCTATATAAGAATCTGGGAAGACAAGCATGAAGACCAAAGTACAAAGAACAGATTAGAAACCAGCATGCAGAACGTTCCGACTAACGGAACACTTCGCATGAAGTCTTCGACGACACTTCATGACACGGTTGTGACTGAAAAGCTATGTTTTTAGCAACATTGACTAATAATCATGAGTTTCGATAGATTTTCTGCGTTCTCAATAACCACGACGAGTCATAAATACAAGTGTTTCCTACAGATCAGTCTCAAACACGCATAAAGTTTCCACTAAAGGATTTCAAAGGTTCCACAACCGTGTAACGTATCATTTCCAGGTGAAAGTACGCTTAGAGCGCTCAAAAGTATGTGGACGCTACACTAA
Organism: Xylocopa violacea; assembly: GCA_963969225.1. NCBI lineage: Eukaryota > Metazoa > Arthropoda > Insecta > Hymenoptera > Apidae > Xylocopa > Xylocopa violacea. The sequence goes on along the minus strand of CAXAJV010000021.1, from coordinate 3,768,750 downwards.
GTGTACGCTGACGGGCAATTAGGTACATTTTCGGCAAAAACCAGCGTTCATCCTCTGTATAGTGGAGATAGTCAACGAATGGACTTCCGGAATACTCTTATTACTCGAGATATTATCAAAAGGGAAGTGGAGGAAGTCACAATACGTCGAGGTGCACGATCATTCTTATCAGTTCAGAAGTCAGAACACTAGACTCTTCGTAGAATTTTCTAAGTCCAACAGTCGAGACTTTTTGAACTCGTTAGTTTACTTAAATCGAAAATTAGCAATCGAGATAAGCAATAGTTTACACTCGAGATGCGAACACGGAAGATTAACGATGGACGTGCGCGAAACAGAATCCTGAGGCTTCAATTATGGAAACTAGTTATAAGGTATGCCTAATAAAACTTGAGCGAAGCATTTTAAGTGCAACGAATATAGATGAATGAAATGAAATAATTGTGATAATATTTAAAAGCCATATGGCAAATGACAAAAGAATGTCGAAATACAGGATTAAAAATAAAAAGTATTTATTAATTCTAACGATCATCTGTGATTAACGCCAGTCACGTTGTGCCGCGGAAAAAGATAATAGGTTTTAACGAAGATAATCGCACTCTAGCGGTTCTTGCACCGATGTAATAATCAACGGTGAAATTTATCGGATTAAAGTTCACATAATCTTCCATACAGTGAAGATACAGTGAGATTATATAGTGAAGAGTATAATGCTCTTATTTTGCCCAACGGAAAACTTTCTTATATTATTTTAAATAATCCTTTTCCTATGTACATTTTTTCTTTCCTCTCTCATTCATTATTCATTGCATACTCACTCCATGTACTCTTTGCATTTAACATCTTTGCATACATTATTATTTTTCTTAACTAAAGTTTGTTACTCTTTTCTACATCCTCGTTAACCCTTTCTTTCCCCTATTAGTCGCCTCTTACGACAAGCAGGGGATACTGTGGGTGTATTCTGATCCCCACCACACAGGGATCACTGATGCATTATGATTTACTGATTGAAAATGATCTTTTAGACTTTTAGGGATTTGGTTTCTTTCGCCATTAAAGAAAAATAGCGAGACGAAGTTGGACATATCGAAAGCTTTATAAATTCGTATCAGAGAGGGAATTGGTGAACCAGATTTATCCTATATCGTACATTGCGAATAAAAAGATAATTCGAGGTATTATCGCGAATTAAAAGTCGGATAAATTTTAAGATGCAAGGATTACAATAAGTATTATTCTGAAAGACGATATACCTGTCTATCAAAGGCAAAAAAAGTGGTCTGCTCAGGACATACAAAACTACGAATGTGGATAAATAATAGGGTAATATTATAGTAAGACTCTTAGAACGTAATTAACTATCTGTTTCCCTTATTAACTATCTGTTTCCCTTATTAACTATCTGATGCCCAATCTGTGATACTAGTATGTTGTGAAAATTTGATGTTCTCTTCCTTTACTTGAAGACCATACATATAGCTAGACGCTCTGCAAGCTGTAATGTCCACCAATAAACACATTTAACCTCAAAAACGGTTTTTTCTATGCCTCGATAGAAGAAGGAAATGAAAAATATATCTTCTTTGTACTATCTTGAAAACTAGATGAGTTTCATAAAATACGTTTCGGGTTTCGCAACGTTCCGAACATCTAGAAATTCATAAACTTACTTCAAATCACGATTATCCTAACATATATGGATAAGTTCATTGTTTCTTTGATATATTTCAAACGACGTAGCAAAGGTCGACTACGTTTGTGTTCAATGGCATTTAATTTACATTGTTAGGGACATAAGATGCAAGTTCCTATATGTAGATACATATGAAGAATGAATCTAAACTGGGGTACGACACAAAGCAATCAGTTAGCAGCAAATACAGGAGAACATGAGATTCGGATTTGCGAAACTATCTCATGTTCCAATGGAATTTTCGTATAGTTATATTTTTTAAGTTTGCATTTTTATTTTTAATAGTTTAGTATGTAGTATATCAACAAATATCTCGTAATCAGTACAAACCTAGAACAAATGACAATCAATAAGATAAATCCCAAATCCAGAAACAAAGTTTTTATTAGATTTTAAACTCACATCCAGTCTAATTAAATATTTTTTATTGGTATAATTTTGACTATGGAATTTGACTTCCTACAAACTATAAATGTTATTGTTTTAGTTTGTAAGAGTTCAGATTCCATAGTAGGAACTATACTGATAAAAAATACTTAATTAGACTGGATGTGAGATTAGAGCTTTGTTTATTAAGATACTTTATAAAACACATTATGAAAAATCTAGTGTCAATAGATATTTATACACATAACATTTTGCTTTCTCCATTTTACAGTTTATGTTTGTACATATGAAAGTTTGTAATATATTATGAGTTTACAAGTAATATTTTCATTGTTGAAATGTAAACTGTTTATAGCGTTTGTTACATTTAGGGAATTATAAGTATGTAATTGAAAAATAAAAGATAGACTTACGGTTTTACAAGATAACGGATCCTGATCATCTCTGAATGTGCTTACGGTATCATTAAATCCACAGCAATTAAAAGTTTCCTCAACTTTCAATCTCAAATCATTTGCAACTCGTCTCCAGCCCTAGAAATACCAATGTTACATGTAATTAGGATATATTGTACTAAATAATCAATAGCAGTAATAATTAAAAAATAGTAATATTACCTGTTCTGCTAATTGTTCTTGTTGTTTAGTGTTGACAGCAAGACAAGCACAAGCAATGCTAAATTGGATCAAGAATAATAGGAACAAAATAAGCATGTACTGTACAAAAGTTAAGGATTACATTAAATATTATTTACAACAATTTGCTCCAATTACTTGTAGATATATTTTGTTCAATAAGTAATTATTTTCATTTTATTGAACAAATTGCTTTATCGGAATAACTTTTTATAACGTTATTTTTGTATTTAATATCTTTTTATGTGTGCCTATCCACCATTATAATAAAAAAAGGAAATAGTATAAGATCCACATTTTCCACTAGCATTTAAAACATTTATTGCCGTACAAACGTGTATATGACTGAATAATATTTGTTTATATTAATTGTGAAAACAATTTTATATTGGTTTTCCAAAGAAACACAATAAATAAAATATGGATATAAAATATATAAATCTAAATGTAATAAGTTTTATATAAAATGATACTTATTGAAATTAGAAATTTTTGTGTATGTGTGTAATACTCACATTTTGATGTATTTTAACATATATTGAAATTATGTGCTAGGTTATATATTGAACATTAAAAAGATTAAAAAAAGATAAATAGTTCTAATTTGTAGACCATGTACTTCTTGTAGATACATTAAGAAACATTTATTTTTTTGCAGTTCACATTTCTTTTTGTAATCGTAGAGAACAAGGAGTTATAACACGTTAAGGTTGGATGGTCCACTCAGAATAATAAACTAGTTGTAAAACTTTAATCTTAAGAATCTAAAATTACCCATATTTTGTTATTTACTTAATAATATTTCACAGAACTTGATAAAATAATAATAGGAGTAGTAGAAGAACATAATTATTTCCTGGCTATCGTTCTTCATTTAAAAATTAGTACGCAGTTCTATAAAATCTATTTATAAAAGGATACAAAGAACAACAGAACTTGATGGTGTTTAACAGCACCGATCAGACCAAGTATGGAAATTAGAATCAAAATAACACCACATGCTAAAATACCACCGATTATAGGAAGATTTGTGACTAATGCAGAAGCTCTTCCATAAACCGCTACACCGATTAAAATAAATGCAACAACCTAAAACGTTAACATATCATTTAAGGAAAATATTTGTAAACCTCGCAAACATTTTAAGAAGTTCCTAATAACATTTATGCCTCTTATTTCTTCTAAACATTCAAAAGGAAAATAATTATATACAAATATATACATTATTATTATTATAATCCCATTGTTTAGAAAGTTATGTCAATGATTAAGTTATAGTTACGTAATAACATTAAAATAACAGAGAGATCAATAAATAAATTCCTTTAAAAATTTGATCGTATTTGTTTAACTACGAATGCAAAGTAAACTGTTTCTCAACAATGGCAGACAATTTAAGAGATTTCTATTATCCGCATCGGAGAGATTTTTAGAAAATAAACGTGGCCGAGCGTTAAAATTCGATCAAGGCACTGTATATACGAGGTTCTGCTGACAACCCGTTTTTCAAACTTCTGCTTACGATGTAAAGGATGTTTAGTGCTGTTAATGCGTTTTTGGAGCACGTAAAACCACCACACATCTTCGTATATGAGCTCTGTCCTCTTCGCTGTATTCACCCGCAAGGGTATGACGAACCGTTGAATCACCGTGTTCTAAGAATTCGAATATTATCTGGTCAATGCTGCGAACTAATAAGACGAACGCATGTGCGTTAACAGGTGCAATGAATAAATACTTCGCCGCCCCTTCGCTGATGGCAGACAATTTATAACTGCTTGCACTACAACACCTCGAATGGATTGGAACGAGTTCGACCTCTCGAGAAAGTGGCGTTACGCGCGAAATTTCAGAAACAGGTTTCATACGTACAGCAACTGCGGTCTATTTTCGTCTAGATAATTGTTGCGTACGATAATTTGCATTTATGTACTCGCCTCGTGCTACATCCGGTGTGCAGTATTTTTATAATACACATTTAAATACATCGCTAATAAAATCTCTAAAATTTAATGATTACAATTGTATACAATGTACGTACATAGATGAACGAAAGTTATCAAATTTAACATAAGAAGCAATTTAAAAATTCATATTACTTAAGACATTTTATGTTACATTTTTTTACTTGATGTTAATTTATACGTAAATTTCATATTTTTAAGATACACATTATTGCATATTTAATTTATTTTGTATAAACACCTTATTTATTGTCTGTTTTTTTTAGCATAGTATAGAAAGAGTTGGTTTCAATAATCAATTGCTTAAATTGTGTCTATTGATTTACCAAGTTCCAACAGTTTATAAGTAATAAATTTATAGATAAAAATAAGAAAATTGTATTATGTAAATAACACATGAAAAAATGATTAATACTCACATTTTATTAATAATTTCTTAATTTTTCATATGATATAGATTAGTTTGGTACGGAGTTCAATTATTTATATACAGATTGTAATTTAATCGTAGTCTCTATTACTTAATAATAAATTTGTTTACTAGTTTATGTAGAATTCGAATGGATTCGAATAGCACTGGAGTTTGATCAAGCTTAAGAGTGACTCAAATTCATAGTGACCTTTGAGCACTGAATCAATTGAAGCTTATAAACTCGAATGCATTTCAACTTTTTAATCTCTTGATGGTCTCTATGTCCTCTCTAATACCTGCAATTTTAATATTATTACAAATAACAGACGATCATGGCACCAGCAATAAGAATTTGACAATAAAATAATAATACAACAAGGAATAATATTTATACCTTACACAATCTAAAAAATATTTTAATAGTAATTTATTCTTTTCAATAATTGCCATATGAACATAAAATGGAGATGTAAAGCATTCTAAAATACAAAAGAAATTTTGTAAAAATATCAAAGTGCTGGAATAGATTTGATTTCTAATCGATTTTTATGATATATTTATTTCAATTATTCAGACCTAATTAAGAATTGTTGTTACCACCTATAATTAATAGATATTTTGTTTGTGTCTGTCGTTTTTTTTTTATTTCATATATTTGTCAGTATAGATGTATAAATTTTATTTTTATAGTTAGTAATAGGAAAGAAATTAATTATGATTAAGATTATTATGGGCAACTTTACCTTAATTGAAAATATAAATGTAATTTTTGTCAAATAAATACAGATTTTACTAAAATGTTTAACAAAAATCGTTGATAACTCGTGCTTACTGATCATGCATAACTAACTTAGATTTTGTATCAATATAAGTTTGCTAATTTAAGCCAAGGCGCAGAGTAAAACGTACTCCGTGCTTCCGAAGATTTCGTTTTCTTGGTAAAAATTATGGGCGCTATAAATGTATCACGATAACATGTGCAAATATTAAATATTCTCCGCACAGAATTTGAAACACACGTCAGAGATAATGCATGGGTATGCGCGTTCATTAATTCGTGAAATTTTTATAAATTGTCTGAACGTCATTTGAGAAAAAGAAAGAGGGAGACAAAGAGGAAAAAAAATTGTACTCCTTGTTTATTATAACAGTTACATTATGTTTAGAATGAAATTAACATGTTTTTTATAAAAACGTATCGTAATGCGTTTAATGGAACAGAAAATGGAATGAAAACGAAACGAAAACAAACATCTAATTGATGTTAAGAGGAAATAACAGGTCATATTTACGTTTCTTGTAGGAAGGAATAATTCTCAAGGTAAAACTGGTGTCAATGTATGGCATTGCAAATAAGTACGTTGAAAGAAGACATACCTGCATACATCCATACGTACCTATATTGAGTCAGTCAGTTCTGTTTGAGCAGATTTCTCGAATATCTGCTACACAATTCGTCAACAAAGTGAATATAAGATTTGCGTATTCGTTCACCTTAAATTCAATTAGTAAATTATTAGTAAATATGGTTGTATTGACAGAAGCTGCTCGATTGCTGGCACCAATTTGTTCTCAGATCATGTCAGCAGACTTTGAACACACAACACGAACCTAATACAGACGATATCTGCTTCCAGGTCCTGGAGAAATCTTAGTTTGCTCACTGAGTATGTTAACGTGAATAATATTAGTGAAATTCAAGTTCTTTCTCTCTCAGAAACTTTCTAATTTCTATAATTGAAATTAGAATATTGAATTTAATCAAATTGTCTTATGTTATTATAATTTTGTATTATGTTAATAAAAATACTACAAAATTTACTTTATTTTTATATTATGTTTACAAATGTATTTTTACTGTAATGCACAGTATTTCTTTGTTTAACATATTTCAAATTATATGTATGACTTATGGAGATTTACAAAATCATAGTCTATCGGTTATTTTGTGATTACACAAATGAAATTTGAAAATTTCAGAATATCAAGCGAATATAAATATTTGCTCATTAATTTCAAAACATATTATAGAAAATATTCTTTCTCATCTAAATTAATTAAATTTTTTTATTTAAATATCATTTATATTATATATGAGAAAAATTGTGTAATATTATTCAAATTTTAATCTTAAGTATGAGAGAAAAATAAGTATTTCAGAACCATCTGTAATACATTCAATTAATAAGAAAAAGTTACAAATACATTAAAAACTTGTTCAGTAAAACAGATTCATATTTTACTTTAGTAATTGAAAATTAATTTTTAGTCAATAAATATTGCTTTTGATAACATATTTCTATGTGTGCAGACTTATTTTCGGTGATATACGATATCTTTCGAAGAATGACTGCGAGTACGACGCTCTCTCGTAAAACTGTTCGACGAGATTTGGAGTAATATTTGTCCAAAACAGTTAGAAATCATCTCTGTAAGTTTAAAGTCAGGATCCTTGGATTCTTTATTTTCTGCATAGTAACTTTCCTTTTCCAATGTGAGTCAACTTTCTCGAATCTTCTACGTAAATCTATCTAATATTCTTACATTTCCTAATTTCGATTGAAAATATTTCAACGAAATATAAATTTTATTTTATTAAGAACGTATAATTTATTTGCAAAATTAATTTGCTCTCTTAACTTTAACGATATTATGATATCTTTATACATCTTTGTGTTTTCCATCTTGCTAATTGATAAGGGTATGCACACTCTCACAAAACGTTCAACAGAACATGTCATTAACGTGCTAGACTTCTAGTGTTTTCTGTATGTGCGTAGAAATTGTAGATGTTTCATAACTACTATTGTTATCAGAGCCCTCTTTAAATCTCATGTTTACAATCTGTATTCCACAATCAGTATACTTTTATTTCAAGCATATCATTATTATGATTTTAAATTGTTACAATTTTAAATTGGTTCTTTGTTTTCTGTTACCATAAGCGTTAAGCACGCTTTAATGGCGATCTATTACGCCTGTTTTAAGTTCGAACGTTTCAGAAGTGTTCAGCATACAAGTTGGTCGCAGAATATGGAAAATAACGTCCGATATAGCGCATTTAGTCGATATACAATTTCTGTTTTTAATGGGGTATGCAGAAAACGTATGTGAAACCTGTGACGTCCTAAGTAATGTCATTAAAATGTCTGAAGAAGGACTTTTGGATGATGTAAGTTATGTGTGTTTTAGCGCAGCAGCATAAGCTTGTAAAGCTTATGGTATTAGATAATCAGCGGACGTTATAAGTTACGTTTTCGAAGCATTTGATAGAAAACATTTAGAGCAGCGTTTCTCAAACTGTGTTCCACAAATAATTACTAAGTGTTCCGCAAAAAATGATGAAACTGAAATTACAACACATTGTCTACTTTTATGCGTTTCACATTCATTTAATTTAATTTAAAATAATTTTTAAAAGGAATTATAACTAAAAACCGAAATTTACTTTAGCGTTCCTTAAAAATTTTATCCTTAATAATTTTAGAACTTAAAAAGTGTTCCACGATGAGAACAGTTGAAGGAAACACTGATTTAGAGGATGTTGCATAATATCTAAGACAGGAAATCTAAACTAAGAAAACTGAAGAGGTTGAGTTATCATTTTACTAGTTTTAAAATTATTTCAAAAAGCATTATTGCTAACCATTGTTACAGAAATTAAGATTTTAGTTTGAGAGATGGAAGATATATGGGTATTGTTTGCCAAGCATTTTGTTAAAAAATGGCTATAAATATTGATATATTGCTGTGTAAAAATAGCAAGAAAATAAATATATAAGACATTTACAAAATATACTTTTTCCTTCCTTTAAAAAATTATTTTTTTCTTATTTATATGTATTTGTACTTTTTTAAAAATTTAAGCATGGATGAATAATACGTAAAATTATTATGACACGATTACTAAAATATTTTATTAACATTTGTACTTACCACGAGAATATAATATATATTACAATTTATTAATTGGATAATACATATTTATTATACTTGTTCACAATTAATTTCGATTTGTGAAATTTACAGCTATTTGTGGTTTAAAATAACCGTATTAAAAGACATGTCTGGTAAATGCATGACTTCTCACTGTCATAAAATTATTAAAACTTCATAATTTTTCTTTTCAAACAGGAAAAAAAAACAAATGCACAGATATAAATTTTTCTTAAGCAGAATTCAGTTAAACGATTTTTTTACATACTTGTGTAAAAAATTTATTATTTATTAGTGTTTCACTAATAATACACATGCAATATAATCACAACAGGTTAGTTAAAAAATTATAGATTTATTTTAACAACACACACAACTTGAACATAACTTGAACACAACTTGAACACAATTCAAGGCAGATAATTAAATCAATAATCAAGTTGCATTTGTAAGATTATATTGTAGAATTACGCGACTAAACAAAATTAACATTTCGAAAATTAATTATAATATAAAAGGTTGTGTTAACATTCCTAAGTCTTTTGTAGTTTTTACTACAACAAAGAGTAAGTTAAGCAATAGTTATTCCATAATTATTAATTATTCAGATATTATTATTTCAGGCCAGATTTTCAATTTTTGTAGTTCTTTTACTTCTTTCATTTCGCTAATTTTCGCTAGTGGCAAAGTGGGGTTGACAGGAATTCGATTGTGATAACAAACGAACTGATAAACGGACATATAAAATGTAGTACATCGGGTTAAGCTTCCATTCTGTCTATAATGCCTTAGAAGGAGATACGAAGAACGCCAGCACAAAACCGTTGTTCTTCCTGGTGGCATCGTCACGTTTCATCGCTATCTCTGTATGTATCGCATCAATTCTACTTATCATTCGTCAGAACTAAATACGTATTTTCCACTAATTATGAGCTAGACTTATATCGTTTTGTCAATCATGATTGATGCCCAAAATTGTTTCGATTAGACGCAAATAGAGCATTTATTTTTGGTAAAAGTTGGACACTAGAAGCTGGCATGAAGTTGCTGTTTTCACTTCCTAAACTATGACAGCATCTCTCTCTCTCTCTCTCTCTCTCTCTCTCTCTCTCTCAAAACGTATCTGAAAATTTCAAATATTTAAAAAACAGCTAAGATTTTGAATATTTTATAAATATGGAATTGTTATATGAAATGATTGGCAAAAAGTTCATCATTTATTAAATGTATGTAAATTGTTTCTAAAAGTGTAAAAGATGTTTTTTTCTGCACGTAAATTGAATAATAAGACGTAAAATATACCTTACAAACTTCGATAAAGTCTAAAAATATAAGTGTAACAACAAATTTGACATAATTTAATATATTCATGATAACTTCACGTAGATTTTAAGAAACTTATGTTTTTAGCTTATTTTTGCTTCCTTGAAAATAGATCTTTGATCTGTAATTTTTTCAAATTTCGTTTAATTTTAAAATATCAATAAAATATTCGAAATCTTCATTTTCAAGTATTTAAAATTGTAGAAATATATATAGTATATATTGTTCCTATAATTACGTAGACTTTTTATCAATATTTCTCTATACTTAGTTTAAAAAACATTCTTACTCTTTAATTATTTATAATTAGAATAATATTAATAAATATTATTTTATACGAAAACGTTGTCCAATTGACTAAAATAGAATAAGTAACTGTGCAAGTACCAAATAACTGTATAAAAATGTGATAAGAGAAAAATCACATGATCTCATGATCACATAAATCTCTTAGTCGTTTATACAGAAGGATTAACGAGATAAACGCTGTTTGCAGAGATTTCGACAAAATAGATAAGTTTACGTATATCAACTTTTTAATGGTAAATCTAAATTTATATGATGGAGCTACTTCGTGCAGAATTAAAGGTTTAATGGCTTAGGCTTCCATTTCTTCGTTAAATATTGGAATTATATAGAGTCAAAGAATAGGAAAGAAGTCATTTTGAGGAATATTCTGAGCTCTTTTTTAAATATTTGTTACCATTACTCTCTGAAATAGTTTTGTACTTTGTTTTATCTATACGAAAGTATATTCTCTTTAATTAAAGTAATTAAGACAAGTACATTTCTTAAAAATTCCATTTTTTAACAATAGAATAGAAAATGAGCAATACAATTAATAAAATCTGACTTCGTTAATAAAATATTTGAGATTTATCAAAGAATTTTTTTAATACTATAAGACAATAATAATGAAGACTAGTATACTAGTAGTAGTATGATAATACTTAAGATCAGCGTCGTAGAAGAGAGATGAGAGAGATTCTACAGCTCAAAATGAATAGAAATTATAAAATAACGATTTATTTGATAATGCTTCAGTTTCTGCAAAAATGATTTTGTATATGAATCGAGTATACGTACACGCTGATGACTTTTGCGTAACAGTTTTCATTACAGTCTACTTCTGTGCATGATGCAGATAATGCTGTAGTTTGTTCAATTTAGATAGCATTCAAAAAGTTAATCATTTTTTCCGTACGTTATTTTACAAATTAAATTATGAAATAGAATTTCGATTGTTAGAACATCGACTAACTCAGTGCTCTGCAATCTTTCATCTTCCACGATACACCAATGTTTTTTTGACAATTCCGTAACACACCACATATAAAAGCTTGCAAGTACATAAATTACAATAATACGTATATGATGTTTTTATTAGATAAAAAATACAATAAAATAACTTTGTGTATGTAGCTGTTTACTTTTATTTAAGTTTTATATAAAGCTATTTGAATTGCACATCAACACAAGAACAGAAATATTTAGTTATAGATTACATGTAAAAAGATTTCCTACTACTGCTATATTTGCGATATTTAATATATTTATAACATTTTAACAATATTAAATATATTACAGTCCGTAAAAGAAGAAATTAGAAAGATGAGCGAATCGCGCATTAAATGGTGGATGCAGTATTTAGCAGCGATTACTGGTAAGTCTAAATTGCTATTAGAGAATATTCTTTGTTTCTAAATTGCTTTTATAGAAATTAATAGCAATAGTTACAAGTTTACAATAGGTTTACAGTAGGTCTGCGATACACATAGTTAATATTGATAGAATATGTAATACATTATTAATTAAGCATTCATTACAATTAACCAAGTATCTCCATAACAAACCTCAGATTCACCATTCAATTTCAATAAATTTCGTTTCGTAGACAGTGAAGAAACAAATACTTATGGCATTAACTCTCATATGGAACATATCTACCTGTATGTTTTTCGTATTCAAGTGTGTAATTATTAATCAAACATTCACCAAAATTAACCAAGTATCTCCATAACAAATCTCAGATTCACCGTTCAATTTCAATAAATTTCGTTTCGTAGACGATAAAAAAACAAATATTTATAGTACTTTCTCTCATATGGAACATGTCTACCTGTATGTTTTTCGTACTCAAGTGTGTAATTATTAATTAAGCATTCGTTACAAATAACCAAGTATCCCCATAACAAATCTCAGATTCACCGTTCAATTTCAGTAAATTTGTTTCGTAGACAATAAAGAAACAAATACTAATGGCACTGACTCTCATATGAAACATGTCTACCTGTATGTTTTTCGTATTCAAGCCTGTAATTCTCGACACGTTTCTTCCCTATATAGCCACCTTGTCTATGGCAACTTCGGGTTCTCATATAGGCTGGACATCGCCGATATTACCAAAATTAAAGTCTCCGGGTTCCCACGTGCTAATAACGTCGGACGATGCCTCGTGGATTGCTTCGTTCGTCCTTCTCGGCTCGATACCCGGCAATATCCTCGCCGCGTTCATCGTAGACTGGCTCGGCCGTAAAATGTGCCTCCTGATAGCTGGGATACCACTGGCCGTCAGTTGGGTTCTGATCATAATAGCCTGGCAACCTTACGTCCTCTACATTTCAAGGTTCATCGCTGGAATCGGACTTGGCGTCTCGTACGTCGTTTGTCCCATGTACATTGGCGAGATCGCGAACAAAAAAATCAGGGGATCCCTCGGCTCTTTCATCAAGCTGATGGTAACGTTTGGCGAGCTGTACGCGCACGCGATTGGCCCGTTCGTCTCGTACGACTGTCTGGCTTACAGCTGCGCCGTGATCCCCGTGGTCTTCTTCCTGACGTTCAGCTGGATGCCAGAATCCCCTTACTACTTGTTGATGGTGAACCGCCAGGACAAAGCAATGACCAACTTGAAACGTCTGAACAGATACGCGACGGAGGACCAGCTGGAGGAGGACATGGAGCAAATGCAGAAGTCCGTGGTGCGCGATCTGAGGGACAAAGGGCACATTTGGAACCTGTTCGACACGCCTGGTAACAGGAAGGCGGTATTGATCAGCTTTGGCCTTCAGCTGGTGTTGCAATTCAGCGGCCTGGCCGCTATAGAGTCGTACACTCAAGAAATTCTCGAAGAGGGCGACGCTGGGTTATCCGCTGGAATAGCGGTGATTATTCTAAGTGTGCTTCAGCTGGTCGCTGGGGTCGGAGCCGCGATGCTGGTGGACAAATTAGGGAGGAGACCGCTGTTACTCGTTACCACTCTACTTGGTGGGCTGTCTTTGACCGTCGCTGGTACGTTTTATCTGCTAAAGTTTTACGTGTCGATGAACGTGACCGGTTTTGGTTGGGTTCTTCACGCCTCTATAATATTTTACGAGCTGATCATCGCGTTGGGCTTGAATCCGTTGTCTTATATGATGTTGGGAGAGCTTTTCCCGACTAACGTGAAAGGGGCTGCCGTGTCCATCGCGAACCTATGGGCATCCCTAATGGCGTTCATCGTCTCGAAGATGTATCAGGTTATTTCTGATTCTTACGGAGTTTACACCTCCTTCGCTTGGTTTGCGATTAGCTGTTTCCTTGGAATCGTTTTTATACTGTTCATGGTTCCGGAAACCAAGGGAAAGTCGTTGTTAGAAATACAAGAAGAATTGAACTGCAGGAAGAAAAAGCAACTGAAGAGCACTAAAAATAATGGGGAAATCCATATAAATACGCTTGCTTGAATCAGATAAACAGCGAAACGGTGGCTTTGGTATTTTGATTAAGTTGTCTTTCGAAATGTTGTGTTTAATCAAACGGATCTGTAATCATTACAACGATTAATTGGCATTCCTCTTTTATCGTAATATAATTTTTCATAAATGATTCGTAAACCAAGAAACGATTGATATCGAGAAAATAGAAATGAACGTTGCATTATACTACTTTCTTAATTATTCCATTACAATGCACTGTTCGTAAAAAAATGATACTGCAAATTTGAAAACATCATGCATTGTCGCAAACGATATTTGATCAGATTGTAAAAATAATTAGAAATTATTGAGTATATAACAAATGTTTGCGAACAATAATGCTAATGTGTGGGGTTTTTGTTGTAAAGTAATTTGTTTGGCTCTTTTCGTTCGAAGGAGGTCGAATTAACGGTGTGAGGAAAGCAGAAATCATTGAAAGATTAGGTCGAAGCAACCCAAGCGTTTCGAGAGCATTTGGAGGCTGGTCGAAGGAGGGTTTGAAATCACGGACGCATTGGCAACGAATGACGTAAGTGGAGCACAGCAACAGATCGGAAAGACCAGCAGTTAAGACGAATGGGTTCAAAAGAGCCTTTCGGTTGGATCGCTTCGACCTAATCTTCTAATGAATTCTAGAAACGAGCAACTCGTTTCTCTCCTGTCAACCATTTGACCTCTTTCGCGCAGTACTGAGTGATTAAACCCAACGATTCTTCTTCCAAGCAGAGCTGAGGACTCTGTGCGATCACTTTACAACGAAAAACGTAAAAATCAAACTTCTATTATTGTTTACAAACTCTTGTTACAAATGGAAAGACATATGCACGAAAATGTGTGTATATTTAATAATTTTTATTTATTTTTGCGTCAAATTTTGATTACAATACGCTTTGCTTCTGGGTGTTCCAAATTTTTTAACAGTGCTTTAAATTTAAAGATCTACAATTTTAAAATCAAAATCGTAAGGTATAAAATAACGAAAGGAAAGTTAAGAATTAAATTTCTGACTTAAATGCAGAAATATATTAAAACGGAGTAATGAAAAGTTTTCTTCTATATTTGTACAGTTTATAATTTGTTATATTACGATAAAATGTTGATTTAAACTCGTATATAAATATTTACATTAATTGATGAGGAATGCAAGGAACGCCATACAAAATATTAATTAATAATTAACATTTGCAATTTATTGAGTTTAAAAAAGTAAATGCGAAACAGTTAGCCATCGTTTCAATGAAAATTCTGAGAATCTCCAAATAATTGTTGGTACCAGAATATCGTTAGAGTACTCCAGTGAAATCTTTGCAATTGTTTAGAATGAAATTGATTTTGTTCCAAACACAGAAATAATCCTTACTGTTTTTAACATGGAAGAGGCAAAATTTTCGGAGAGAACTATACTCTTTATACTCTTTTCTTATTCTAGCTTAGGATATATGATAATTTTTTTTAAGCGAGGGCCCTTATATTCCATTTAAAGGAATTTTTTGCTTCAGCTGAACCAGCAAGAGTTTTAAACGGGTTTTCGATTGAGATTTCATCGTTGATCAGCGATAATAATATGTTGTTGAATTTATTGAACAGGATATTTAAAGAAAATACGTAGTATTAGAAAGAAAATGCATAGTACAGTTATTTTTATTAATATTTCGACATCAATATAGTTTTTATTTCTATATTTTTTATATATTATCAAAATATAAAGTTTATAGAAATAAAAATATAGAGCATCACATTAAATTTAAAAAGAATCAAGTCAATATGGATGCAAAATATGTAGAAGTTGTTAATTTATTAGCATACTGTTTAAATATTAGAAAAGAGAAAGTTAGAAAGATATTTGTTTTTCTTATAAATTCAAGTAATTAAAGTAATAATTTTTTACGATAGTCATTGAAATGCTTTTTAATAGACAGAAAATTGTTTCAAACATTTGACAACAAAGATATACTTAAATCTCATACGAATATCATTTTAATTTTGCAATACAAATTTATGAAGTGTTCAAAAATACTTCGAAATATTAAAATTCGTACTTTTCCATTCTTTATTTTTAAATATTTAATAATATTTATAATTAAATCAGTAATTCTCATATATTTTGATATAATATAAATATATAATATATTTTTGTTTCTTCTTGCGTGCATAGCTCTTCAAAATATGAACTACAAAAAACAAAATGATTCTGATGTCCAAATATTAGTGAAAATAACTCTGCACAAATGTTTATCGCTACCAAAATATTATTTACGGAGAAGATACGATGAAATCTGAAAGCTGAAGCAATTTCAATGGAAGTTAATACGAATTTTTGTTACTCATGGTTTCCTGAAATTAATTCGACGCTTCGAACAGCTTCTGGAAATCATGCTGTTTTACGCGTGTGTTAGTTAGGGCCCTAATTGTGTAAAGAGCACACTCGCATGACCATCTTCTGTCCCTTTTAGGCAGGGTTAAATGTTGAGACTGATAGATTTTTAATTAATCGTATTTATTCATCGCCAAACTATCTTATACTATCATCAAACGTAGAACTGATCTAATGTCACTATGGAATTTAGGAATATCGAGATTACTAAATTTTGATAAAACTATTATTTTTTTAAATCCAAAAACTATTGGAGTACTATAAATTCATAAAGATCTGAGACAGATATGAAAAAACTTTTACCCTTGTTAATGATTTGCTTATTTAAACCAAACGTACACGCATAAGCATACACGTACACACACATACCGATTAAAAAAAGTAGAAAACGTCTAAAGCAACGTACGAATTTCCAAAATTTCCAAAATTCAAAAGAATATATAATTAATTTTCTATTTGAATAAAAGCTTGCAACTTCCACATTAGAAGTCACTAATAATAAATACGTTAATTAAAATGAAAACGTAACGGTGGAATCAATGTACCATAATCTATAAATCAAAGCGTCACTCCATCACAGTTACTTTACAAACCTAAGACTTTACTTTACATCGATTAGACATTTTTTACCGCTTTTAATAAATGCCACGCGTGTCTAAAAATCATAAGAATATTCAAATCATGCTAATAACAAATATTCGCGCGTGTTTAAAGCGCTCGAGTAACATGCGAACGAGAATTTGACGTTTGATAGTCAGTAGTTTGGCGATTAGGACCATCTTTTATCCCTTTCAGGCAGGGTGCAAGAATAATGAATTAATAAAATGGTTACGATTAAACGTTATCAAAGCGCGGCGCGTATTTAAATCGCGAGTATTCGAAAACACCGCGCGCTATGTAATGGCCCTGATGCAAGATGGATTTAGGTGAGCACCGTAGCATGACTAACTTTATTTATCCCTTTTAGGCAGGGTGAGACATAATACTGTAAGAATAGCTTCGGCGCAGGATATAATCGGCCCGATTATAATTAAGCATTCCTTGTTAAATGATAACACTCGCTATTGAACAATGGAATACTTCATATGTTACGTTACATACAGAATATATAATTTTGTTCAACCCATTCGCTGTCAGAACAAAATTTTGCGATCGTACAATGCTGGCCCTTCGCGCTCGGATGTGTCCTCTGAGGGGACGTTAATTTTGATTACTGATTGCGGTGGAAAAAGTTATTCCACCGCAACTTTTTGAGAAATCTATGTTTTGTTGAAGTTTTCTATTGAAATGGAAATTTTTTATTGATGGAAGACGTTAGTAATAGAAACTATTGCTAAAATATTGCTATTTTAGCAGTAGGAACTATTGCTAAAATATTGCTAAAATATTGCTATTTTAGCAGTAGGAACTATTGCAAAAATATTGCTAAAATATTGCTATTTTAGCAGTAGGAACTATTGCTAAAATATTGCTAATTTAGCAGTCAGAACTATTGCTAAAATATTGCTATTTTAGCGATGGAAACTATTACTAAAATATTGCTAATTTAACAGTCAGAACTATTGCTAAAATATTGCTATTTTAGCGATGGAAACTATTACTAAAATATTGCTAATTTAACAATCAGAACTATTGCTAAAATATTGCTATTTTAGCAGTAGTAGGAACTATTGCTAAAATATTGCTAAAATATTACTATTTTAACAGTAGAAACTATTGCTAAAATATTGCTATTTTAGCGATGGAAGCTATTACTAAAATATTGCTAATTTAGCAGTAGGAACTATTGCCAAAATATTGCTAAAATATTACTATTTTAACAGTAGAAGCTATTGCTAAAATATTGCTAATTTAGTAGTAGAAACTATTGCCAAAATATTGCTAATTTAGCAGTAGAAACTATTGCTAAAATATTGCTAATTTACCAATATAAACTATTGCCAAAATATTGCTAAAATATTGTTAGTTTATAGAAACTAACATCTGGAAAGTAGCAGAGAGCAAAGGGTCAATATTGTTATTTTATGATTGTACAATTTTACTAATTTTGCGATTGCACAATATTAGCATTTCTGTTTGCGTTTATATATGCTCCGCTATTTTTATACTTTTTCTTTTCCAATGCAAAAGAATTAACATTAAAACACAACGAGTAAACTTGTGCTGGCAAATGATAAGACCCTGCCATCCACGAGTGCACTCTTTATTGGCAGCGAACGGGTTAATAACAGCTATAGAGTGAATCGACGATATTATATATTATATACATACGTTAAGTCGGTT